>CM059235.1:16920833-18305000 GCA_030345395.1 Prunus mongolica | reverse complement strand
TGAACCGTTGAATTTACATACAACGGTGAGTGACCACAAATCTCTTGGACTCCTGTAGTCCAAGAGATCAGGATTGTCTATTTGTATATGACTTATAAGTAGTCTTCTAATTTATGTTCCTAACTTATAGGTAGTCTTCTAATTTATGTTCATAATTTATAGGTAACACGATTTACCACTAAGTTTTTTTAGTTGCTAATAATAACACTATTTACCTGTACGTCATGTACATAATTTAATGTGGGTATAATATGTGGGTCTTTACTTTTTATTGATTAAATTATATTTTATCCACATATTAGGAATATTATCAAGGAAAGAGTTCACAATTTAAATTATGGAATTCAATTACAAGGAAATAATGCATTAAATTTAGATTTTCAATGTGTTTTACTTATTTACCTCAAAGGGTAAAATCAACACAACAAAAAAAGTAATAAATGTCAAAGGACCTAAATCTAAAACAAAAAACGTATGGACTAAACCCGGTGGCAGCTAATCTTTTTGGACCTAGATCTAAGAAGCTCTTTTAGTTTTGCATATTGTTTAGCCATTCCCATTTATGTGGGGGATTTTTGGAAATTTTATTAATTTTATGTTTTTAAATTAAATTAAAATTCGAAAAGATGTGACTTTTCAAGTTTGAGACAATGTGTCTCTTAAATAAAGAGATGCATCACTTGCCTTTTTCAAATTAAGCCACATACTTTAGGAATTATCTAGAAATAGAGAAGTCCACCACATCATTTGAATTAATCCTATTAATTAGTCTTCTTATGGGTTGGAGTGCTACTACCATAAGAAGGAGGTCGTTGTATCCTTGGAGACATTTGTCATTGGAACCTTGAAGCACCCGTGTGGGGTAATTTCATCTTATGTAGATAGAACCAAATTCTAGACTCAACCATATTCTGATTTTTTCTAAAACTTCTATTATATTGTTTGCGTTATTCTATGTATTTAATTTGGCATTTATTTCTTTGAACTTAGCAATTAAATCTCCTTATTTTATAACATTGCTTGTATAAAAAAGTTAAAGAAATGTCAAGTCATCAAAAGCCCTATTTGTAATTACCCGATTCTAAATTAATATTTAATTATTAAAATATACAAGTAAAGACAATTTTACCCCGAAAATATTTTAATGGGCTTAAAGTTGACTTTTTGTTCAGGTAAGATTCTGGGGAATTGACTGGTACTATTGCGTAGATCGTGTCGGGATGAGTCTGTACACGCGTAGTGGGCTCAAATAGGAGTTGTAACGAAGAATTTACGATCAAAAGAAGTTCAATGGCACAACCGTAATTTTTGCAAAGTCAGATTTTTAAAAAAGCTGGCAGCACTCTCTCTCCTGCCTCACGACACCCTATTTGTAATTACCCGATTCTAAATTAATATTTAATTATTAAAATATACAAGTAAAGACAATTTTATCCCGAAAATATTTTAATGGGCTTAAAGTTGACTTTTTGTTCAGGTAAGATTCTGGGGAATTGACTGGTACTATTGCATAGATCGTGTCGGGATGAGTCCGTACACGCGTAATGGGCTCAAATAGGAGTTGTAACGAAGAATTTACGATCAAAAGAAGTTCAATGGCACAACCGTAATTTTTGCAAAATCAGATTTTTAAAAAAGCTGGCAGCTCTCTCCTGCCTCACGACACTCTCTCCTCAAACCAGAAAATCCAGTTTTTTTCTCTTTCGCGCAGCCGCCACTTCCCGGCAATTTCCGGGGCCGTCCAAAGTCGGTTGGCGGCGCTTCCTTCATGAAAGTTTCTCTCCTCCTCCTCCTCTACAAAACCCATATGACATGTACCCTTGAAAGCCTAAGAATTCTCCAGATTTGGGATGTGAAAATTGACGAAAATCCTGCCAGATTTTTGTCAAAACTTTCCAGAGTTCGTTTGTGCGATTCCGGCCACCAAATCGTGCCATCCAGGTATGCTTTCTCATCCTCTTGAGATATTCTAGCTGCTGGTTGGGTAATTTAGTAGAAATTTCTGGCCTTTGAGACGAAAATAAGCGATTGAAGTTTTGGCTGGTTTCGGCCCCGATTCCGGCCACTTCCGGCGACTTTTTGGGGTAGGTCCAAGAACAAAAGTTACTCCATTCAATGTGCTCTTCATGTAGGTATAAGTCTTGACTGGCGATTTGGAGTTTTTCCGGTCGCCGGAATTGCTTTGGACACCCACGAGCTGTCGGCGCCTGTGGCGGCGAGTGGGAAACTTTTTGGCCGGTCCTAGAGTCCTAAAATCATCCTCATGTTGTCTCGAGCACCGTATGAATTTGGTTATTGTTTGAGCGTCGATCATATTAGGCGTTATCCGGGTTTGATATGTTCGGACCGTTGGATCGATTCCAATTTAAAATATGTTGATCTAGGCATCCACAGGAGTGTGTAGGAATTCGCAGATCGTGAATCGGAGTTCCGGATGCTCTGATTCAATAATTCAAAGTTTAGGATAAACGATAACCGTACGATCGTGCGATCATGAGCGATCTGACCGTTCGATTTGGACCAAACTAACATGACATGTTTATTAAACCTTGTTGAAATCATAGGAACTTTCGGTTCAGAAATCGGAGGTCGTGGGCCTCGCAGGCTCGGTTGACCAAGATTGGGTAGTTTGACTCGTTGGTTGACCGTGAGTCTTCCGAGGTAGTTTCACCCTTCGAGAAGTATTAGAATGATCATGTAATCAAGCCTTGACTGTTATTTGAATTATTTTGAGGTCTTTTTGGAATTTATGCTTTCGTGAGTGGAATTTGTTTTGATAGTGCATTGTTTTTACCAATTGAATTAATCAATTTTTTGTTTTAGTTAATGCGTGGAAGGTAGTGTACAAACATAGAGAATAAATAGAATAATTATCAGAAATTCAAACATACAAAGCCAAAATCATTGATAAGAATATAACGAAATTAAAAACAATATAAACGATAACATTAATATTTAGCAAACTTACATAAAAGCAGAAGGGCAGTAGTGCTTAACAGAAGCTTCGCAGAAGCAGCACTTGGAATATAAAAACACTTAACAATCAAGCACTCAAACACTCAAAAGTGCAAAGTTTCTTTTTGGAGGCAATAATTTTGCGATGACCTGCAACTGAGGAGAGGTCCTCCTTTTAAAGCCTTGGGGCTGTTGTCATGTCAAATAAAGACAAGAAGTCACAAAGCAGACTACAGTAGAGCGGCATCTTCACTTTGAGGATTCTCGCTGAACTTTCCCGCAACCAGCTAAAAAGAAAAAGCAAACTTTTTACAAAAGCGAAAGCAGAGTTAAAGCAGAAGATTCTTGCTTTAACCAGAGGAAAAATACAGTAAAACGACAAGAAAGCAAAAATTACAATTTTACAAATTGTCTCTTATCAGACAGAATATTACTGAGGCCCACCATAAAGCTTCGGATGGAAATTATCTAGCATGTCTTCATTAGCAAAAGGGTCCACCTCATCTCCAGGCTGGGTGGCAGATGCTGAAGCCATAGATTCGTTATCCAGATCGAGAATCTCGAGGACTTTCCTTTTCAAGTCTTGGTGGGAACCACGTGATCCCTAGTGAATTTATCCCACCATCTGATTAAGATACTTCGGACTAAATTTGAAATATAAGTCTATTCCTCATCAACATCCTCCGAAATAACATATTCCCATTTTAATATCCATGGTAGTTCATACATTATCATGAACCACATGAATAAGGTCCTTTGATCTGGATGGTTTTTATTCCATTTGCAAAATTTCATTTGAAAAGATTCCTTAATTTCAGGAGGAAGGTATTCCAAAGTAGGACCCCAAATCAGAAAGAAGCTCTTGAACCAATTAGGGAGTTCTTTCAGAGCTCTAAGCTTAAACTGGTTAAACCAAGTATGAGAATAGTTTTGATTTTGGAAGCATAAAACATATTCCCATGCCTTTTTATAAAACATATTCCCATGCCTTTTTATAATCCCATAAATTATAGGAATATGGCCTAATTTCAGGATGGATAAATCTTTTGGCCCATTCAGGGCTAGGGCCCCATTCTTCCAAGGAAATGACATTTAGGATTTGGATTTTGGAGAATACTACGGTGTTGGCATTTTCACCTCTGTGACGATGAACGATATTAACAGACTTAGTTTCAATTAGAAGAGTTTCAAATTAGAAGAGTTTCATAGAAAATACGAGGCTTATTCAAGGGAGGAAGATTATCCCTTAAATATTTTTCAGCCGGAAAATTTGGGTGTTTATCTCGATCATTCATTTCAATGATTGCTACATACATATTCATATATTCACGGAATGGATTTTCAGCAATATGCTTCTTCTTACCCTTATTATATGGAAAAGAAGACATTAGTGGTTTTGGATAATTAGGGGATGACTTGGTAAGAGCAGAAGAGCTCTTACTTCGAGTCATCTGTCTGGAACTTCTGGTTCGCACCATGCAAAAATTCTCGAGTTAAAAAGTCAAGGAGTGCGTTAGTTTCATCTTTAATAAATTCAATATCAAAATCGAAAGCAGAAAGAATTCCTTGCCATCTTGCAAAAATTTGTTTAGATGCTAGATTTTTAACATCCTTGAACAAAATATCTTTGGCCCCCTTGCAATCTACTCTTATAAAAAATTTCTTGTTTAAAAGATCACTTTCAAATTTAGAGACAGCATGGACGATGGCTAACATTTCTTTCTTAACAGTGGAATAATTCTTTTGAGTTGGTTTCCATACTCCAGAGGTGAACCTAACTAATTGTGCCGAGCTATCAACCCCCTGTTTTAAGATTCCCTTATACCCTATTTCTGAAGCATCAGTCTACGATTTTAAAGGCTTCTGGGTTGGCTAAAGCTAAACAAGGAGATTCTTTAACTTTAACTTTCAATCTCCTAACAGCTTTAGTGTGTTCATTAGACCAAGAAACTGGGTTTTTTTTTCAATCTTTGATATAATAATTTTGAGTCCTGAGCTAAATCTTTATAAAAATCCTTTATGTAATTAAGACTTCCTAAAAATCTTTGTAACTGTTGCTTGTCCCTAATTTCATCAGGGAACTTATCAGCAAAGTATATTGCTCTATCAATCGGAATTATTAGTCCCTTATTAATATTATGTCCCAAAAAAGCAAACTTTTGAAGAAAATAGTTTCATTTTCTTTGCCGATACCACTAATCCTGCATGTTTCACAACTTGCAAGAAAATATTCAGATGTTTAAAGTGTTGTTCCAAAGAATTAGAATAGACTAAAACATCATCAATATAAACAATGGTGAAAGCAGTGTAAGGATTAAATATATCATTCATAATATTTTGAAATTCAGAAGGGGCATTTTTCAATCCAAAAGGTAGAATGTTCCATTCGTAATGTCCAAAAGGGACATTACAAGCTGTTTTGTACCTGCCCTTTTCGGCGATCTGGATTTGCCAATATCCCGATTTCACAAATTCTAAATGTCATTTCCTTGGAAGAGTGGGGCCCTAGCCCTGAAAGGGCCAAAAGATTTATCCATCTTGAAATTAGGCCATATTCCTATAATTTATGGGATTATAAAAAGACATGGGAATATGTTTTATGTTTCCAAAATCAAAACTATTCTCATACTTGGTTTATCCAGTTTAAGCTTAAAGCTCTGAAAGAACTCCCTAATTGGTCCAAGAGCTTCTTTCTGATTTGGGGTCTTACTTTGGAATACCTTCCTCCTAAAATTAAGGAATCTTTTCAAATGAAATTTTGCAAATGGAATAAAAACCATCCTAATCAAAGGACCTTATTCATGTGGTTCATGATAATGTATGAACTACCATGAATATTAAAATGGGAATATGTTATTTTAGAGGATGTTGATGAGGAATGGACTTATATTCCAAATTTAGTCCGAAGTATCTTAATCAGATGGTGGGATTAATTCATTAGAGATCACCTGGCTCCCACCAAGATCATCCCAGCTCTTATCCCATCTCCCGACTATGCTACTGCTCAGCCTTTGGTCACTCATTCTAATCTGAGTGTTTCCTAAAGGTTGCAACTGTTGATAGACCAGCTAGGATCATCATCATCTAAAGAAGACTTGAAAAAAAAAGTCCTCGAGATTCTCGATTTGAATGACGAATCTATGGCTTTAGTATCTGCCACTTAGCCTGAAGATGAGGTGGACCCTTTTGCTAATGAAGACATGCTAGATAATTTCTATCCGGAGCTTTATGGTGGGCCTCAGTAATATTCTGTCTGATAAGAGACAATTTGTAAAATTGTAAATTTTGCTTTCTTGTCGTTTTGCTATATTTTTCCTCTAGTTAAAGCAAGATTCTTCTGCTTTAACTCTGCTTTCACTTTTGTAAAAAGTTTGCTTTTCTTTTTGGCTGTTTGCGGGAAAGTTTAGCTAGAATCCTCAAAGTGAAGATGCCGCTTTACTGTAGGCTGCTTTGTGACTTCTTGTCTTTATTTGACACGACAACAGCCCCGAGGCTTTAAAAGGAGGACCTCTCCTCAGTTGCAGATCATCGCAAAATTATTGCCTCCAGAAATAAACTTTGTACTTTTGAGTGTTTGAGTGTTTTTATATTCCAAGTGCTACTTCTGTTAAGCACTACTGCCCTTCTCTTTTATGTAAGTATGCTAAATATTAATGTTATCGTTTTTAATTTCGTTATATTCTTATCCCTGGTTTTGGCTTTGTATGTTTGAATTTCTGATAATTATTTTGTTTATTTTCTATGTTTCTACACTACCTTCCGCGAATAAACTAAAGCAAAAAATTGATTAAAAGTTTGCTCATAAGAGGCCGAGCCAGTACCTGGTATATATATATGTTGCTTTAAAAGTGGAATTTTGACTATTTCGATTTTGAGGGTCTTGGTTGTTTTGAATATGGATTTGTGTTTGAGAAGTTTCGTTGATGAAGTATTTGGACAAAATATATTAATATGAATTTGGGGTACGTTATTGACTGGTTATGTGAGTTGTTTGAGTATGGATGGATTTTGAGTTTATTATAATATTTCATGGTATTCCCGGATGTTATTTCTGATGTTCGAAGATCATGCATTATTGGAAGTGATGGGATCTCTAGGAGTGATTGACTTATTTAGTTATTTATTTACCTATTATTATTATTATTATAAAAGTATCTAACTGAGTATTATTGGATGATTTAATGTTTATGAGTTACTATGTAATCGGATTTCGACGTGAATAATAAATTAGTTAAATATCTAAGTACATGTCTATATTTAATACTTATACATATACATAGTGGTTTGAAAATGATAAATTATGGACACTAGTTCTCATCAGTATAGGGTATAAATTCAAAGGTAGTTGAGAACTGATTTTTGGAAAGTTGAGAAAAGATTTGAAATATGAATTTGTGGAGTATGGGAAATTTTATGACAAGTTTCGGTATATGGTTTTCAAACCCACCCTAGGGTGCCCCCCAGTTGCCTTGAAACAGTTTTGTCATTTATGATAATGCCCTCCGAGTTTCGAGGATGCCTGAATTGTGTGGTGCAAGAATATGCGTTCTTGGGCTGACTACATGTCTCTCAAGTTCTGCGAGAATTACAGCTTGGGTTGACTTTGTGTCTTCGAGGCTTGCGAGGATTGCGGCTCGGGTTGACTCTATGTTGCCGAGGCCTGCGAGGATATGTCACATTATGTGACACAAGAAATTGACGGTACATTATTGGAATTGACGGAATACTATTGGAATTGACGGAAAATTATTGGAATTGATGGTATATTAAAGGGGTTGACGGAATATGAATGGGGGTACGCCTATGTGGAGAATATTTGGGTTTTAAGATGTTTAAACAAAAATTGATGATTTTATCTTGGTATTTTTAGGTAAAAGTTGGCTAATAAAGTTGAAAAAAAGAAATACAAAAGAAAAAACATATTAAGCTTAGGCATCAAACCGTTATAATATAATTGAAAAATGATAGGGACACCAAATTTATGCACCAAATTTGAGTCTCAAATGATGTAGTATGTGGCACATCATAGATTTTAATTAACCAATTCCAAATTAGATTATAATTTAATTGATTTGTTTTAAGAAGAAAATTTAAAAAGTTTAAAACTTAATTAAGCAAAACCTCTGCAACTTTAGTTCCAACAAAAAAACCTATAGCTGGCCCTATACCATCAATTTGACGTCGTATTCCCGAAGTCATCTATAGTTTCTCATGAGGATTCATATTTTTGCAATGACTTGCTGATTGTTTACCAGCAAAATATCCCTCTCAGAAGAATATGTGTTCTATTTGTGTGTGTTTGTGGGAATATTTTTCCTGTTTGTGTTTGTTTGTGGGTAGGGTGGGTGTGTGTTGTGGGTGGGTGTGTGGCTGCTTGAGCGGGGATAGGTCGAGTAGAGAGAGGGGTTTAATAAATTATTTTATTAATGTTTTTCACACGTGGCATACATTTTAGCAAAAGGGTGGGTTTTATTTGTGCCATGTCAGCATTTTTACATAATTTTTAACATAGTTAAAAGTACGGGGTAAAGTGAACCACCAAACTTTGATCAAGGGGACACTCTATATCACTTTAATTTTCAGAGAACAAAGTAAAATTGGACCATAATTTAAAAAGACACTGCAATAAATAAGCCTAAATTTAAACTAGACCTCCACCACATCTTCACCCACACAAAAGATCTGAGGGTACGGTGGTTTGCATGAAGGGCAATATTACAGGTAACTCTCACCCACACAGACTCCATAAAAATCATCAGTCAAATCTCATATCCTGACAGGCCATGTTTGATAGATACAGTACACTTATGTATCTATTTAATTTCCTCAAGCTGATTCACTATTGTGAAGACTGGCATTTGTAGCTACTAGCTACTCAACCACACAATATAATTCCCAACTTCTAGATTCAACACCCTAGACTTGGATAAGTAGTTAGCCGCTGTATTCTGCTCACCACGTTATAAAGAGTGATATGGTCAAAAAGGAGGCTATATAAAACTCCTTGTATGCCAAAGCTTTTAATAAGATAGATGTAAATATTTCAAAGAAATGGACTTTTAACTCACTATTATCATATTGTTTTTAACTTCATTATCGACAATGTCATGAGAAAAAAGGTGAAAATTCAAAAAAGAAGTTAAGAGGAAATGTTGTTAGCATTCACACTTCACTATCGACAGTGTCCATGGAAGTTCAGTTTTGTCAAGTTTCAATACTTTGTACAGACAGACGGTTCATACAATAATTCAACTCATGTGTGCAAAGCATAGCCTGCAGTCCATGTTTTTCTTGAAATTCACATTGTTTGGAAAATGAGAGTGAAATTAACAAGTAACCACTAATTGTGATGTTTCATTCAAACAAAGCGGTTCATTCATTTTAGACTTATACCACTGAATGTAGATTGTTTCTAGAGGTTTGGACAAAATTAAATATCCAAAAACAAAAGGAAACAAAAAAAAAAAAAACGCCACAATATATAGAGAACAACACGTATGGAAAAAGATATTCATATGTATACAAAATTGCGTAAACATTATATTATTTAAGGTTCGGTCCATGAGACAGAGAATTTGTAGCTCAAGTGATTAAAATCATTTACTTCTATACCAGTCTTAAATTAGATTAATTATCCCTCTCCCACTATCGCTTGTATCAAATAATAAAATTAAAATAAAAAGCTCGGGCCATGAACTGTGCTGGCTGTCGTATTATATTGATATTAAACAACACATTATTTAGAAATTCACATAATCGAATATCCAATGCACATTTCCTGCCTTGGTAATTAAAAAAAAGAAAAAAGCGATACCCTATCCTGACAAAGCAGCGAGGTATTAAATTGCTTCATTAATATGTAATAGGCGGCCAACTTGTCTCCAAACACCAACGTTACGTATATATATAGTTTGCTAGTGGCAGCGTTTAGATACAACAGAAGCGGTATTGAGCAGCAGCTAAAGAAGCAGAGGAGCGATGAAGCTTTTAGTCAAACTTGTGATGATGCCCTGCGGAGAATATTTTGGAAGGAAATGGAATTTACTTGACATAGTCACCGCTGCTGTGTTTCTCACTATGCATTGCCTTTGTGTGATGGCGCCGTTTCATTTCACCTGGCCTGCGTTTTGGGTGGCCTTTGCTCTCTATGTTGTGACGGGGGTAGGAGTTACTCTGTCTTTCCACAGACATCTTGCTCACAGGAGCTTTCGTATTCCGAAATGGCTCGAGTACTTGTTTGCCTATTTCGGGGTTCTCTCACTTCAGGTATGTAAACGTCAGTGTTGAGCAACATAATTTTGCTTAGCTTTAGCTCTTTTCTTTTATTTTTATTTGATGTGTTTGTTCTTCTTCTTTTGGTTTTTGTAGGGAAGTCCAATAGAATGGGTGAGCTCACACCGATATCACCATCAGTTTACTGATACTGTGAAAGATGTTCATAGCCCTCTTCAAGGTTTTTGGTTTAGTCACATGGGTTGGATCCTCGATAGCGGCTCTCGGTTTGGAAAAGTAATAAAAAACACACCCAACTCTCTCTCTATCTCTTAAATACATTTACATACACCGACACAGTGCACTCATTTTGTTCATCTCTTCAATGGAAATTGTTGCAGTATGGAGGACTGAAGAACGTTGAAGATTTGAAAAGGCAAGCCTTCTATAGGTTTCTGCATCATACTTTTCTTTTGCATTCTTTTCTACTTGGAACTCTACTCTATGTCGTCGGTGGATTGCCCTTCTTGACATGGGGAGTGGTGAGATATTTTGCAACTTGTCTTGTTTTCTTTATTTATAATTACTCGTTCTCTGTACTTTAATGGCTTTTTAATAGAATATCTTTGTGTATAATTAATTAAGGGCTGGCATGTACATTATTGTCGCATTAAAGTTTTTCATGGTTCATTTAATTGCCATAAAGTCATAAAACCATACATGAATTTTCTGGAAAAGAATCTTAATTTGCATATTAATGATCAAGTTCGAACCCCACTTGTATATATATATATATATATATATATATATATATATATATATATATATATATATATATATATATATATTTTTTTTTTTTTTCTTAAAGGTTAAATTATTCCTTGTCGACATTGTAGGGGGTGAGGATGGTATGCCTTTTCCACAGTACTATGTTAGTAAATTCGGCTGGCCACATGTGGGGACAACAAGTATATCACACTGGCGATACGTCAAGGAACAACTGGTATATATTCTGCCCAATGTCAACATCTAGCTATCCTATCATTTGTTATTATATGGAAATTGATGACGGATTTTAACTGTTTTATGGGTATCTTTTTTTTTTTCTTCTGCTTCAAATGTACGCTAATTAGGTGGTTGGGATTGCTTGCACTTGGAGAAGGATGGCACAATAATCACCATGCTTTTGATTACTCAGCTCGACAAGGTCTTGAATGGTGGCAGATTGATGTTACTTGGTATGTAATAAGTTTTCTTGAAGCAATTGGATTGGCAACAGATGTGAAAACTCCAACTCAGGCACAGAAGGAAAGAAAAGCTTTACACCAGAAAACCATGGCTACTCAGAATTAGGCTTCAAAGCAACTTCCTATCCTCCATATAAACAGAAACAGAAGTTTGATGTGCTTCTTAGTATTCAAATGGTTTGTGTACCGAGTTTTGATCTCAAATTATGTGGCAGATACCACTCACGATCGCATATATATATAATTACTAAGTTGAATTGAATGATTGTTCCATGTCTTTATCGAATGATTGGTTTTGAAATGTAAACAAAAATCCATTACTTTTTCACTTTCAAGTAAAAAAGTAAATTAAAAAAAAACCAAATTTGTCCATACATTGCAACTTGCAAGTAAGTACTTTTTATTAAGTCATAAAACCACGCAGGAATTTAGTAAAAACAAAAAGACTTTCATAAAACTTAAAGTAGTGTCGACAGGTCTAGTCTTGCCCACTTTGAAAAGTATATTGACTTCCTTTACATGGGTGATCTATGTTTATAAGAGCATGCCATCAACCCCTTTCTCTACATACATACAATAATTTACCTAATATACAAATTACTTCATAAAAGGCAGGCACATATATACTACTCATAAAAGGTACGACATATAGTTTGTAGTGGGTACATAATTCAAAAAAGGACCCTAGCTACATAAAAAATACTTTCTTTATTTAACTTCAACTAAGCCATCATTTTCCTTTGTCCAAAAAAAAACTAAGCCATCATTTTCTCTGGTGTCGAAGTGTATAATTTCCGAATCCTGACGGACCCAATGAAGGACTACTGTGGGCACTTGTCCACACTTTACAAAAAAGTTGCAGTCGTATAATTCCACCAAAACTCATATTTTTTTAATTTTTTTAGGTCTTTCTTAGGTGGAGCCCCCACATGGCCCATCCAATACATACACTTGAAGCCTAAAGCTTATATATATATATATATATATTTTAAACCCTATGTTATAAAAGAGAACTCAGCCACCAAATTCACTTTAAGCCAAAATATTTTTTTGGTATATATCGATTGGATTTTTTTTTTTAAGCCCCCAGATGAACGAAAGTCTGCTCTTGGGTTTCGAGGGTGATGTAGTATGTAATCTCATTTGTTCAATAAAAGCATGCACGATGTTTGCAATTACTACACATAATTCGTTCAGAAGTACGATGCTCTTGGGTTTTCGGGTCTTCTTCTGGAGCAAAAACTTAGAGCGCATCTTTACGGCTGCTTACGTATGGCGCATCTACATAACAAGTGGATGAGATTGCTAGGATGGGGAAATCCACTATCCTAGAGTGCTTGGTCAGATTCTATACGAAATCGAAACTATCTACATGAGGGATTATCTCAGCAAACCTACACCTAGGAACCTCCAAAGGCTTCTACAAAAAGCCAAGCAAAGAGGTTTTCGAGACATGATTGGAAGTATTGACTACATGCAATGGCAGTGGAAGAATTGCCCAAGTACATGACAAGGAGATTATGAGAATAGGAACGGCGAAAAAAGTATCATTCTGGAGGGTGTTGCATCATTCGATACCTGGGTTTGGCATGTCTTTTTTGGAATTGCAGGATCTCAAAACGACCTGAACGTGCTTGGTCAATCCCTGGTGTTCAACGATGTGTTGAGAGGACATTATCTCATTGCCTAGATTTTCGCCGCTTCGAACGTTGTCCCTCGCTTTTGCCAACGCATCTCTTCATTTCCCTAAATCTTTATTCAAAAAATTTCACCTACTATCTAAGGCCATTTTCGTACAAGGCGAACCTGATCTTTTACAAAATTCTCCATGAATTTTCCTCCACATATGAGAGAACTCGGGCAATGACTAACTTGGACCCAACACTCACACAACAAAACATCTTCCATGGTTGCCCACGAGCCTCCGGCTTTGATGGAAGATTCCATTTGTATTTTTACACAAATGGAATTTAGTAGTAAAAAATTTGGTGTGGAGAGTGAATAATATTGGTAGGTATTTATAGAAAAAAAATTCAAATTTTTTTGGTATTTTTTCAGATTTATTTTTTCAATTTTTATGCCGATGGATGGCAATGGAAAAAATGATCGGACACTCCAGGTAGCACCACGTGGGTTCTAGCTGTTGGAGGAAATGTCAGCGAAAAAAATTCAAATTTTTTTACTGTTGGCGTGCGTGTGTACGTCACGTGCCAACAGTGAAAAAATTGAAATATGTGCCCTAGTGTCAACACCTAAGTCACAGCTCGCTAGCAGGAGCTCGGGCTCATCTTGCCCGGGTTGGTGGAGCTCATCTCTTGCGCTGGCAACATTTGTGCGTTGGAAGCTGCTTTTGAGGCTTAGGGGGCCTTTTGCCTAGGCTAGGCTGGTAGGGTGGAAGTGCTCCACCCCCTTTTGCCATGGCAAAAAAGGGCCTAGGCTAACAGGACCCGACCCAAATTTCACTTTGAAATCTGTGTCGAACCTTATGCGTGTCCAACACTTAGTAGGTGCCAGGCACACTTGACCAAATTGCCCTTCTAACTAAAACTATAAAAAATAAAAAATAAAAAAAATTCTTTTATGGCTTGACCTCTACTGAAAAATCTGCAGAGTCTCCCATGTAAAACGGAAATTTCCCAATAATTTTCCACTTGTAATTATACATATAATATTGAAAATTAAATTCCAATTGTTCAACATGCATCAGACAAATAACTTTGAATGGCCTCAGGCCTCCTTATATCAAATAAATCATCATACCATCTGAATATGAACTCAACTCTTAGAATAATATGAATACTTTCTCAAATTCCATTATGACCTAACTGAACAATTTTTCAGCACTTGATGTCACAACCCGGTCCTAAATAAATTTTTAATTTTTAATTTATTCAGATGAAAGACTATTTTGCCCATAGAATATTTTATTAGGTCAAAAGTTGACTTTTTGACAGGGAAGGAATTTGGGAATTTCAATTGTACCATTGCGTAGAGCACATCGAGATGAGTCCGTAGACATGTAGTGGACTCAAATCCAGGTTGTAACGAGAGAGATACCATCAAAATTCAAGTAGGGGTAAAATCGTAATTTTTCAAAGTTGGTTTTTAAAAACCAGATTTCTCTCGACTCCGATCTCTGTATCTTTGATTCTCTCTGCTCATGTCACGGCAAGGGCCGGCCCTAGTCTTGTTCGAACCGACTCGGCCTCACTGTCAAGACCCACCAGTTTTCCCGGTCGGAAGACTCAAATCCTACTGGCGGTGACGACTGGTTTTCTCCGATTTTTCCCGGCGTTGCCACAATGTTTCCGGTGAGCTTCTTCATCGAACCAAGTGCGGTTTCTCACCTATTCTTTAAGCTCTAGCTGATGGTTGGGTAGGATTTGATCAAAGTTCCGTCAGATTTCGGATTGAAATTCCGGCCACTTTCGGTCATTTTTCAGGGTAGGTCCAAGAATAAAAGTGGCTCTAATCGATGTTCTAAACTTGGGGTAGGAAGCTTGGCTGGCGGGTTGGAGTTTTTCCCGCCACCGGAAATTTATCAAGCCACCCACGCACTGCCAGTGCGTGTGGCGATGCGTGGGTAGTATGGTGGAGCTACACTTCATCCTAAAAGGATTCCCTAGTTGTCACGAGAGCGTAGGTGAGCTTGGATTCCAATTCGGATACCATTTGAGCCTCAAACGAATTTCACCTATTGTGCATTTCCAGGTTCGATATGTTTAGATCGTTGGATCAAACCCAAATTCACATATGTTGTACCTTGTATTTCTTAGATTGTATAGGATTTGACGTATCATGAATCGGAGTTCCAAATAATCCAAAATTGCTGACCCTAGGGTAAGATAAAGAGTAATCGTCCGATCATGCGATCGTGCTCAATCCGACCGTCCGATTCAAACCAAACTTGCAGGGAAAGTTTAGAAGAGTGTGTTGAACCTATAGGAACTCCTAGATTTGTGATCAGAAGGTCGTGGGCCCCACTGGACCGATTGACCAAGTTTATGCGGTTTGACCCCTCGGTTAACCGTGAGTCTTCCAAGGCAGTTATATCCTTCGAGAAGTGTTAAAATGACCATGTAAACGAGTTCTGACCGAGAATGAGTTATCTGGGTCATGTTACAAATTGAGTATAGATAGTTATTTATAAATTGCTAAATTGTGCATATATATTTGAAGTATAGTTGAGAATCAATTTATCAGAAAGTTGATATAAAGGTTGGGAAATGGATTGTAAAATAAAGGGAAAGGATTGATATAAGTTTGGGATATGGTTTTTCAAACCCACCACTAGGGTACCCCCTAGTTGCTTTAAAACAGTGTCATTTATAAATAATGCCCCACGTATTTCGGGGACCCCTGAATCATGTGGTGCGAGGAATACAGCTCAAGCTGACCAATGGTCCCCTGAGGCCTGCGAGGATTGAGGCTCAAATAGACTTGGAGATCCGAGGCCTGCAAGGATTGCGGCTCGAATAGACTTGGTGTCCCTGTGGCATGGGCGATGGAATTGACGGATCAGGAATGAGGGTACGCCTAGCTGGAGAGAATTTCAGTTTTGAGATGTTCTTAAACTAAAATATAGGGAGTTCAGTATATGGCTTATCTATAATTAGTATATGACTGTTACGAGTATTGGGAAGTTGCAAAGTATTGTTTTAGAGTTCCAAAGTATTTTTTGAGGCCTGAGGCCAGAATGATATGATGCTTAATTTCTTGGATATAATTTAATGCATGCTGAACAGTTGGGTTATATTTATATACTTGTTTGACAGGTGGAAATTTTGGGAAATAATCAATTTACAGAGGAGACTCTGCCGAATTTTCGGCAGAAGCCAAACGTAAGGAAAACTGGTTTCTAGTTAGAAGGGCAATTCGGTCATTTGTACCCGGCATCTGCCAAGTGCCGGACACGCACAAGGTTCGGCTTAGATTTCAAAATGGAATTTGGGTCGTGTCCTGTCACTTGATCTTGTGGTTGCACCTAGTAACTATAGGTTGCCTACGTACGCTTACTAAGGGATTAAGCCATACGTAGTTCTTTCTCTTTTTTATATTTGCACTTGTAAATCTTTATCAACTGTTATTTTTCAATGTGATTTGCAAATCAATTCCAAGTTCTCATGTTAGTGATATGCTCAATAATATTCACAAACTCTAAAGCAATGCTTTCCAACTTTCCCAATTCTCAAAGCAGTTCATACTTGCACATAAATACGCTACTCAAAGAATTTCCTCAAACCCATAAATCAATTTATATTTTATTTGGGTAAATTATATATATAAACAAACAAGCTCATAAAACACTTTTAATCTTTCCTTCAAAACTCACATAAAACTCAAATACGCAAATGAAGAACAAAACTATTCATTTCTTCAACTTTCAACATAAATTATAAGTATACATAGGTACTTAATCAAATAAAATCGAAGAACCCTCATAAGTAATTCAAATCAATTTGCTGAAACTCAAGCAAGGGCTATTGATTTCAGAACAATCTTCCACTCATCTCATACAAGCATATACAAATAAATATTTAATTACTTATTACAGATAAGTAGGAAAACAAAAAAATTATTAAAATAGCACTGACCACGTGAAACCTAAATGTCAATATCAACAATTTAAATAAAACATGCTTCCATCTTCCTCATGTAACAACAAACTCATCACTCAAGAAAATAGTTATGAATTGTATAAACTCTTTAAAACTTAAAAAACCCTCAATCCTTGTCTCATACATTTATTTGAAAATATGTACTAAAGCTTTTACCAATAAATATCAAGATAAAAACCATCAATTTTAGTTTAAACATCTCAATTACTCTCCACCTAGGTGTACCCCCATTCACAATCTGTCAAATCCATTAATATTGCTTCAATTCTAGGTACCATCTATGATCAGTCCGAGAACGCACATCCTTCCAGAACTCGGGGGACATGTAGTCAACTCGAGAAGGCATATCCTCGCACCACACGATTTAGGCGTCCTAGAAACTCGTGGGGGATTTTCATAAATAACTAGACTGTTCCAAAGGCAACTGGGGGTATTCCTGTGGTGGGTTTGAAAACCATATTCCGAAACTTATCATAAAATTTCTCTTATTCCGCAAATCCGCTTTCACAAACCCATTTTCCAAATCTCTTTTTCAACTTCTCAAAAATCAATTCTTAAATGGGTAACCAAAATCCCTTCTCAAGCATAAAATTCATAAAGATCCAAAAATATTCACAAATCTCAATATCAAATTAAAGTCCGATAATCTCATAACATAATCTCGTACACCCGTCGAGACCCCAAAGTAATTCAAATAATAATCTACACTTGTTTACATATAATTTCCATAAAATACTATATTCCACAATTAAAACAATAGACTTTCATAAGTAACCCAATATCACTCAGTCATATACTTTAATAATAATAATAAATAATGTTAAATAATAAGCCCTAGAGATCACATAACTTCCAATATCGCATAACCTTCAAATATCAAAATCATACCCAAGAATACCATAAAATATTATAACATATTCTCATAATCCAAACATAATCAAAATAATTCACATGACAGTCAAGCCTCGTTTATAAGATCGTTCTAGTACTCATCGAAGGATGAAACTACCCCGGAAGACTCTCGGTCAACTGAAGAATCAAACTTCCCATATTGATTAAAGGGGCCTGCGGGCCCACGACCTCTGATTTCCGATCCGAAAGTTCCTACAGGTTTAGCCAAGTCTACTAAACACGTTTTGCAATTTGGTCTCGATCGAGCTGTCGGATTGCTCGCGATCAAACAATCGGACGGTTACCGTTTATCTTAAACTTTGAATTATTGAATCGAAGCATTCGGAACTCTGATTCACGATCCGCGAATTCCTACATGATCCTAGAAGTGCCTAGATCAACAATTTGAAAATGAAGTAGATCCAACGGTCGGAACGTATCGAACTCGGATAACGGCTAATATGTGTAATTTGATCGACTGTCAAACGATAACCAAATTCAAATTCGAGCATATTGTCATGCTCGGGACGATAGGGGGATCATTTTAATACCAAATGGGTCACCCAAATAGTGCCCACGCGCCGCCACAAGCCTCGATAGCGTGTGGGTGCTCAGAGAAATTTCGGAGACCAAAAAATCTCCGAACCGTCGGTCAAGACCTATACCTACATGTTCAGAACAACAGGTGGAGCAACTTTTGTTCTTTGGCCAAAAAGTGACCGGAACTTGCTGAAAACGCGAGCCGAAAATCTATCAAACTTTAAGCGGTAATTTGAGTTTCAAAATGTAAAAATTGATCCTAATCAACCCAACCATTAGCTAGAACACATTGAGAGGATGAAAAAACATACCTAGATCGAAGTAATTAGTGGCCGAAATCACCGGAACGAGCTCCAGAAAGTTTGGGTGAAAACCGATTGTTTCTCTGCGTTTTCCGACGAATGGCAGCGGCTGAGGGGTGGAACAGGACGGGTTTGCCGGGCCGTTTCGTTTGGGACTAGTCCCGTCATCAACAAAGTATTTTACCAGCATATATTTTACCAACATGTCTTGAATAAAAAAAAAATATTGTTTTGTTTTGTTTAATTCTAGAGCTGAGCATTTTTGCCCAAACTTAGCATTGCAAGTTCCAGTTTCTGCTTCTACATTGTCGTTTCTGTTTCTGCATCGCAGTTTCTGCTTCTACATTGTCGTTTCTGTTTCTGCATCGCAGTTTCCATTTTAGTACTTTCATCTTGGTTCCTCCATTTTGCTTCTATAAAATTAATTTTTGTTTTTGTAGTTGTTTTCGTTTTTTTTTTTTTTAAACATAATTGATATTTACATTTTATTTTTGTTGCAGTTTTTGTTTTTATTTGCAATTCTTGTGTGAATATGTGTTGAAATGAATTTTTTTTTTTTAAACCATTGATTGTTTATATAAATATTGTAGAACTGAATAAATATTCAAAAAATCAAGTTTGGTGTAGTGGTTTGTGAGTAAGCCTTTCTCGTTTGAGGGTCAAGGTTCGAGTCCCTTTAGTGACACAAAATCTTTTTTTTAAAGGTGAATAAAGGGCAACGGAGTTGGTCCCCAGCAGATGGCGGGGGACAGTGGCAGCAGGGAGTGCTGGCGGGTGATGGCCAGCGGTGGTGACCGGCGGCGGGTGATGACCAGCGGGTGATAGCCGGCAATTGGTGGTGGGTGGCAGTGGTGACCGGCAGCGGGTGGTGGCCAGCGGTGGTGGCCGGAGGTGGTGGCCAGTGGCGGTGGCTAGATATGGACATGTGGCATAGCATGCTTGCCTTAGAAAGAGTGGCATTGTGTGTAGTTTTGATATTTTTTAATGGTATTTTTGTAAAATTAGATACTACATTTTGGTCTTTGGCCTTATGCTAATTAGATGAAATTGTATTACTATCTTCCAAATTAGTAAACTATATTGTGTTTTAAAACTAAAGCTTTACAAAACAAGATTGGTGGTAGTTATGTTTGAGGGTTAAGGTTTGAGTCTTGCAAGTGCACAAATGTTTTTTCATTTTTTTAGGGTCAATAAAGGGTGCTGGAGGTGGTGGTGTGACTAGCTAGCGAGGGTGGTAGGATGGCGCAAGGAGGAGGTGGCCGGACGGCGGCTAGAGGCGGTGAATTGCTAGACATGTGGCATAAGTTTATCGACTTCAAATAAATTTGTTAAAATATAAAAGGAGTGGCATTGTGTGTAATTTTGAATTTTTTAAATTACATTATTGTAAAATTACACCATACTTTTTGGTCGTTCACCTCAACTAAATTATGTGAAATTAGTTTCCTATCTATCACAATAGGAAACTCTATAGTGACTATAAACCAAAGCTCCTTTTTATTATTTAGGGTAAATTTCACTTTACTATCCGCAAGTTTCCCAAAATTCTAACTTTGATGCCCAAAGGTTTTTTTTCCTCACTCTCATTCCCAACGTTTACTTTTATTATCAATTTCATACCTCTGTCCATGTTGCCGTCAGGACCTCCGTTAAACCATGACGTGTCCTTGGTGTGGCCCACCACTCATCACCTTGCCATTACATTTCGTTTCAGCAACTTGCCATTACATTTCGTTTCAGCAACTTGCCATTACATATGATTACTAAATAGAAACACTAACTAAATCAACAACTTCCCATTACATAAAGGACTGACCATGATCCCTAAATGACCTATTTCCCTTCAATCATCAAAGCAACAAGCAGCATCCAAGATACAACTAAAAAAAACCAGAGCTTCCTCTTCCTTGCTTGAAAGGTCACAATCTCATTCTCCATTTTTCGAATCCTCTTAAGCAGCCTAGCTATCAACTTCTGCTTCCGTGGGGTGTCCTCGTCATCAAATCACTCCTAGAATCTGCATCTATCATTCTTCTGCAAACATAGACAGTACATATTATTGAACATCAAGATTATTAAGGAAAAACAGGGAAGTGGCTCACCAAAGTTACAACTTACTTTTCCGCAAACATCAAACCTCCTACCAGGGTTCGCATCAGTCCAAGAAGTGAATCTCTTCGTCCTCAGCCCATAGTAGCCATTCACCGACCTTCCCCTTTCGAACTCACGCATCCCTAACATGGAAGACATGACTGAGGTATGGAAGACTTGCATACTGGGCATTCCTCGCGTTAGATGCCTTTCGAAACCTGATGAAAAGAAGGGACCTTTGATTCAATGACATTCAGTTTTTTTATTTCGGCATTTAGGGTTAGTTTCAGCTAAATGATAGATGGGTTTCGGTTTTTCTCAACAGATAAATCAACCATTTCCTCTTTTATTTAAAAATTAATTAATTTTTATTAATTAATGTGACAGATGGACACGTGTCCCTCAGAGGGTGGTTCACTTTACCTCGTAAGCTTTTTTGGCAGGAGTTTATAAAGTTTGGGACCCTTTTGAGCCGCATTGGTGATGAGTGGTGGGCCACACCAAGGACACGTCAACATTTAACGAAGTTTCTGACGGCAACACGGATGGATGTATGAAATTTGTAATGAAAATAAACATTGGGAATGAGAGCGAGAAGAAAAAAAACTTTGGGTATCAAAGTCAGAATTTTTGGAAACTTGAGGATAGTAAAGTAAAATTTACCCTATTATTTATATTTTGTGAGAGGCCCCTTCAAACATGAAATGTTGACTCTGCCACCATATGACTAACATAGTAAACTTTCAAAAATTTGTACAAGCAGTCGGTTATCGAATACAAGAAATTCAACTCATGTGTGCATAGGGATGGCAATAGGTCGGGTAGGGCCATGTATGGCAATACCATCCCCGCCCCTGTCCTTGACCCCATCCCCGTTTAAGAGGTTTTGGGGAATCCCCGTCCCCGTCCCCGTCGGCTGACTATCCCCCAAACCCGCCCCTGAATCCCCTTTTTTTTTTTTTTTTTTTTGGTATAACCTAACCTCTCTTACTTTGAATGTCCATGTGCAAGAACTTGAAACTGAACATAAGCCAAATCAAAATCAAAGTTAGGAACTTGCAGTCTAATAGGCATAATCTTTATCCTTAAACGGAATGCTGTTGTCTAATAAAAAAAGAAAAAAAACTAATTAACGCTATCATTGTTGGTTTATTCATTGATGCAAAATTTTCTTTTGAACTAAAATTTCCAGTTATGTATATAAAGGTGGAATCTAAGCTACTACCAACATCAATCGTAAATCACTATTACTAACAGCAACTTTTGAGCTTTAAGCAAATTACCCAAGCTGGCAAGTTAATTTATAACACTTCTCTTCTCGAAAGAAGAAACTTCAGCTCACTTAGCAACGAAAAAATTTGCAGAACTTACCTCAGATTTGGATTTGGATTTGGATGTGGATTTGAATGGCTTGAGTTTGGCGGTGCAAAGAAGATGCTAGGGTAACAAAATATTATATTATATATTTATTATTTAAAAATAACCATATAAGTATCGGGCCGGGTTCGGGGACGGGGATGTCAATACCATCCCTGCCCCATACCCGATGAGAATTTTTAAAATTTGAGGATCCCCATACCCAATTCCCATTTTGCACCGAAATCTTCCTCCATTAGGGCCAGATACTCGTCGAATCCCTGCCCCAACGAGAATTTATGCCATCCCTATATGTGCAAAGCGTGGCATATAGGCCATGTTTTTTTCTTGAAATTGCACATGGTTACATAATAAATATTACAAAAACAAAGTTGGTGTAGTGGTTATTGTTTGAGGCTTCTTCATTTGAAGGTCAAGATTCGAGTCTTGCAAGTGCACAAATCGAGGGTGGCTGGAGGTGACATGTGGGTGTGGCATAAGTTTATTGACTTCAACCCGTGTCCAAAGCATGGCCAGCCCATGTTTTCTTGAAATTGCACATGGTTTGGAAAATGATAGTGAAAATAACAAGTAACTACTTATCTCATGTTTCATTTAAACAAAACGGTGCATGCATTTTAGGGAGCTTTTTTTTTTTTGGGTCGGAATCATGCATTTTAGACTTGTACGACCTTCCCTAGATTTTTCCAGACAGTTATGGATAAAATGAAGCATAAAAACAAAACCACACCATATAGGGCAACACGTGACGTAGGGTATAAAGATGATCCTGCCTAGTAATTTTTGAAGTTACCAATTAATCAACCACCATTGCCGAGTAATGCACCATGGATCGGCTCCATAAATACAGATGGACATTAAAATCCATACGGGACATTTAAAATCAATGAACCTGCCTGATTATACTTATAGCACATGTCTCAAGGTTTTGTAATAAAAATACCAAAACCCTTAGGGGTATCAATGTAAATAATTTCAAATGAATCTAAAACATTATTTGAGAACGATGTACATAGTCCTTTTCAACCCTAAAGCAATTGATATTACCAAATATGGGAAATCAATTGATTTTCCATTTCCAAGTCTCCTTTCCCATGAACTAAACGGGGCCTAAAGCAATTGATATTGAACACAAATAGCTTCAGAAGTCAAGTTCGATACGAATGCTTTTTTTTTTTTTTTTTTTTTTTTTCTCTCTTTTTTTTTTTTTTTTTCAAATTCACACAACTGAAAATCCAATTAATGCACATATTAATTGCCAAACTAGAGTGTGATAAAGAAATCCTATTCCTATTTATCTATCACCAACCGTATGCTGACAACTAATTATTGCTTCGCTGATATGAAATGGGCAGCCAACTTATTTCCAAACACAATAATTTTCATACAACGTACGTCTATATAAGAATGCCAGTGGCAGCGTGCAGAAGAAGCCATAGATAGCATCGATGGGGCTTATGGTCAATATTTTGATGACTCCCTGCGGAGAATTCTGGGGAAGGAAATGGAATTTACTAGACATAGTCACTGCAGTTGTGTTTCTCAGTCTTCATTGCCTTTGTGTGATGGCGCCGTTTCATTTCACCTGGCCTGCCTTTTGGGTGGCCTGTGCTCTCTATCTTGTGACGGGGTTAGGAGTGACTTTGTCTTTCCATAGAAATCTTGCTCACAAGAGCTTTCGTATTCCGAAATGGCTCGAGTACTTGTTTGCCTACTTCGGGGTTCTCTCACTTCAGGTATACGTTTAGCAACATATTTTGGTACGCTGTTTATTTTTATTTTCATGGCTATATATTTTTTATTTGGTTTGTACACAGGCAGTATAATATTTGTGTTTTCTTGTTTGATTTTGCAGGGAAGTCCAATAGAATGGGTGAGCTCACACCGATATCACCACCAGTTTACTGATACTGAGAAAGATGTTCATAGCCCCCTTCAAGGTTTTTGGTTTAGTCACATGGGTTGGATCCTCGATAGCGGCTCTCGGTTTGGAAAAGTGAAAAAAACATACCCTACTCTCTCAAATATATTTGCTTACACTACAATTTTGTTCAAGTTCTAAATGGAAACTTTTGCAGTATGGAGGACTGAAGAACGTTGAAGATTTGAAAAGGCAACCCTTCTATAGGTTTCTTCATCGCACTTTTCTTCTGCATTCTATTGTTCTACTTGGAAGTTTACTATATGTCGTGGGTGGATTTCCCTTCCTGGCATGGGGACTGGTGAGATTGCTTCCTGTCTTGTTTTCTTTTTAAGTTAATTATGATTCTCATAAAGTCATAAAACAATACAGAATGTATGGCATGTTTACTTTTAAGTAACGAGAATAAGAAGAAACAAAATGATTTTCATTCTTGACTTCCCTTATTTAAATCCTTGATCAAATACACAAAAAATCAAGAATCTCGGATCAACTAGGAGAGTGTAGTTGATCCGATTCTCATTCTTTCATTCTCGTACCTCTTCCTTATTATTCCCATTAATTAATTAAACATGCTTAGTAGGTTGTCATAAAGATCAAAGCAGGATTACATATATGTGTGTAATTCAAATTAATTATAACACCTATTAAAGTTTAACCTTGTCATTGCAGGGGGTGAGGATGGTATGCGTTTTCCATAGTACTTTGTTGGTAAATTCAGCTGGTCACATTTGGGGAAAACAAGTATATCTCACTGGTGATATGTCAAGGAACAATTGGTACATTTTGAATAAATATGGAAGTTGGGATATTATTATATGTTCTCCTTCCTGAATCCTGAATCCTGATGAGAGACATTAAATGTATATATTTTTCAACTGTACGTGTAGGTGGTTGGGATTGTTTGCACTTGGAGAAGGATGGCACAACAATCACCATGCTTTTGATTTCTCAGCTCGACAAGGTTTTGAATGGTGGCAGATTGATGTTACTTGGTATGTGATAAGATTTTTACAAGCAATTGGATTGGCAACAAATGTGAAAACTCCAACTGAAGCCCAAAAGCGAAGAAAAGCTCTACACAATAAAGTCACGGCTGCTGACAATTAGGGTTCAAAACGTTAGCTTCCTATCCGCCAAAGACAGAAAAAATAAAGAAGTTTAATCTGCTACGTGATGTTATGTGACAGATAAAGTTTAATCATTGAGGGCGCATATTGTTCTTTTACACTATTATATCTTTATGTACCTAATGTACAAGTTACTTCATAAAAGCCATATATATATATATATATATATATCCAAGACCATTAACTAGCATAATTCATACAAAACGATAACATATAGATGATTTTCGTAACATCAATATTTTTAAGGGTATTTTAGTCTTTCTATTTTTAAGAGTATTTTAAAAAATGAAAAAATCATTATAAAAACAATTGTATATCTTTTAAACAATTACGATTCCCAAAAAAAAAAAAAAAATCTCACTTTCTCCCATCCCCTATGCTCCACCAACAGCTCCAATCAACCCCGCCCACCTTGAAATCCATTCCTCATTCCTCTTTACAGCCCCTTCCTCCATTCCTCTTCCCTCTTCCCCTTCCTCCTTCTCTCTCCACCTTTTTCTTCTTATTTTTTCTTTTTAGAATTTTCCCATTTGCATATTGAAATTTGTGGAAGGACAACTACCAAACTAACAATTCGGTAGCCTACATGACAAATGGTGACCAAGCAAATTTTAGATCCTTCAACAGAAACACAATGGCGTAAGTTAATGAAACTATGAAGACAAGAAGGATGTTGGATTTTGGGTGGGAAGCTTAAGTAGTTTCATGTGTTTGAAAATTTCATACATACTTAATGAACACCGCAAAAAATTAATACATGCTCAATGAACACCGCAAAAAAATTAATACATGCTAAGAGAGAGAGAGAAGAGGAATGGGGGAGGGGTGTCCTGTGTGATGTGTTTTGGGGGCCGGTAGGGGAGAAAGGGAGAGAGAGGTCTCTTTTTTCTCTCTTTTTTATCTTTGAAAATAAAAAGACTAAAATACCCTTTAAAATTGATGAAAAATTAGATGGTGTTAAAGTTAGATGACAAATTATGTATTTTGAAAAAGGCTTTTTATCACAAATAGTCCTTTAGATTTACGAAATTGTCACAAATAGTCCTTGAGCATTTTTTATGACATTAATAGTCCTTAACGTTAGTTTTTTTTTAATCACAAATGGTCCCTGTTCTTTAGAAATTCTGTTAAATGAGACGTAGAGGATAAGTAGAGCCGATATGTCCAATCACATTGTGACATGTGGATTAAATAAATATTTTTTTTAATGAATGTCCATTTTTTTATGCAACTTCCCATCCCCCTCCCTCTACTACGTGTCTCCCCCTCTTCCCTCTCTCCACCCTACGTGTCCAATCACATTGATAGCAAATTTGCTGTTTGCAAAGGATTTTTCTTAATAAAAAAACTATTTATTGTCTATTATATCAAACAAACTTTTGATATAATTTTTCAATCAAAAATAGAGAAAGCTAATTAACTTTTGGACTATATAAGCGAGAGGGAGAGCAGAGGGAGGAGAGAGGGAGAGTAGAGGGGGAGAGAGAACAGAGGGAGAGGGCAGAGGGAAAGAGAGAGAGAGGCTAGAGGGAGGAGAGAGGGAGAGTAGAGGGGGAGAGAGAACAGAGGGAGAGGGCAGAGGGAAAGAGAGAGAGAGGCTAGAGGGAGGAGAGAGAGGACAATTGGGGGAGAGACTTAGTAGAGGGAGGAGATGGGAAGTTGCAGAAAAACATGGATTTTTATTATAAAAAAATATTTATTTATTTAATCCACATGTCACGATGTGATTACACATATGGGCTCTAATTATCTTCCACGTCACACTTATGGGGGCCGGTGGGGGAGAAAGGGAGAGAGGTTTCTTTCTCTCTTTTTTTTCCCTTGAAAATGAAAAGACTAAAATACCCTTTGAAATTGATGAAAAGTTGGATGGTGTTAAAGTTAGATGACAAATCATGTATTTTGAAAAATTAAGGTAATATTTTTCTTAAATTTTTCTTTAAGGTGACAAATTGAAACTGAGGTATAAGGTTAGAAGACATTTCTACAAAAATTCCAAAATATTAAGCGTGTTGCGCCCAACACCTGAAAAAATGTCAGGTACTCATGGGTGACTAGCGGTAGTATTTTCCTTCATTCCATTAATATCTTGTACTTGCAATTTTTTATAAATACGAGTCATAATCTAAATTACTCTACATTAATCTAATTTACAAAAAAAGAAACTCGAATTTAGATGCAAGAAAAACAAAATTATTTCCCTAACAAACTCACCTAACACACATCTTCCTCACGTTGGCAAGTCGGCAACCTTAGAAGATCCATTTGTCCTCGTATCAACCGAAGTCATCTTAGTATATATCTTCGTTGGTTTTGAATTTATGTTTCAATTATCGACCGTTGACTACACAGCTGGTTTCAAAGTGAGCCAATTTTGATTCCCATGACCAGTTTAATCTTTAATGAAATTGGTGGGGCAGTTGGACTAGCAGTTATGATTTGAGCTGTTTCTATTTTAAACATTAAAAGGGATAGATCCTAATTAATTCTAACTCATTTTTTCAACGTTACATGTTTTTTTGTTGTATTATAAATGCATGCATCTATAAACATGCATGCAATGCAAATGTATTCATGTCACATCTGTTCGAGACTGTGACGATGACCTTAACATCTGCATTTTTAAGGATAATTAATATGATTTTTCCTAGTATAGCTAGTTAGAGAGAAAGGAAAGTAGTGAAGGGAAGCAATTTATATATACAAATGGAAGGGAACATATGAAGGGACGGTGCTAGGGGTTTATGTGTAAGAAAATATTATATTATGTCTTAATTGATTCACGGGAAATGAAAGTAACATCCCCAGTAAGTTATCAAAAATTGAGTCTAGTCCATTGATTTACATAGATTGTTGGGCTAATGTTTGATATATTTAGACTGTCTTTCTACACTTAAACCTATTTTCTAATTAGCATTGGGTTGGAGTCCACATTAATCCTAACGTGGATTCGCTCTTGTTCAAAGTCTTGTGGGTAAAACTTATCTACCAATTGACAGATATCGTCAATTCTAACAAACATATTCACTTCATGAGGATCTAAACCCAAACCTAGAATAAGCAACTTCATTGCTTGATCACTAAATCGGCTATTTAATTCTTGCAATTGAGAATCTATTTCAGCATAAAAAATATCTACCATGTACTAATGTCTAATCCTAAAAGAGACCTTTCATTTTTTTTTTTTTTTATACGAAAGTAACTTAATCTCTTACTCTTTCATTTTTTTTAAAAAAGAAATATATTGGTGGGCTCCGGAACTATCTTAGTCTTTTAGTTGGAAATGGAAACTCAACTTCTCTTTATTGGGGAGGGGCCACAAGCTTATTTTATTACCAATTTTAACCAAGCCTGTCCAATGCAAGACCAACACATAATGGTTTGTTAAATTTTTGAGGGGATCAAGGCCACTACACGCTTTGGTATAGCTCCTTCACTGTTAAGAAATCATGTGAGGGCTTATAATGAGTTAGGTCATTTTCTAATTGTCAATTGCATTTGGGGCTAGAACCTCAGCTTTACTCACGGTATCATAGTCATGTTCACCCACATGTTAACCCCCCAACGGCCACACATAAATTCATAAACATATTTGGTTATAGTATATTTAAAAAATTCATGAAGTGATCAATATGTTTGTCAGAAAATTAATATAAATGAAAAATTATCAAATACATCATTTGGACGCTCCAAAGACATTATTTGAAGTTCCATTTATCACAAATAAGCTATTTAATTATTTTCATCAACTTGTGAGGTTTTTTTATGCCTTCAATGGTTAGGTTCCCAGTTTATAGAAAATTTGGCTTACCCTCTTCAAATTCTGCAATTCTTCACTTTTTGTTCCTATATATAGTACCCAATTTATATAAATAAAAACCCATAACTAGGATCCAACTCATCAAGGTCAACATCTTATTTATTATAATTTTAGAATTCCCAAAATACCCCTATTAAAAATTCAACCTGTTATTTGCTTTCCAAAAATAGGTATGTTACTTTGTAATAGGAGATGTTGTACACTTCTACAGAACTATGATATTTTCCATATTCCGCTTTTATTACAACTATGTAATAAAAGTGTACATACACTTTTACACTTTTTGTATATAATAGGTAAAAAAAAATTCATTATATATGGAGGTGGAAACATAAATGTGCACTGATGTATTATTCACTTGTCCTAATTAGGTGATTAAAAAACGGTTAGTAACCAAATAAAGATTAAGTGGTATGATTTGTAAATAAAGCAACTAACATGAACGCATTTTATCACAATTTAAAATTAGGTTTTACTTAAACATTATATTATTGGTGGGTTATTATATAGAGTTTTTGATTTGTTTAGTATGACGCTTCACTTTATTCGACAGTGAAGAGTGTTTATTTGTTACTTTTTATTTTTATTTATTTTTATATATAAAGTCAAATTATGAATATTATAGTTACTAGCCCAATTGGTTTTATTTTTTATTTTTTTATTTTATTTTTAGAATTAAGAAAAGATAATATGGGTGGTTATATTCCATAAAAGTATGACCTATTATCTGATTGTTTACACTTACTACTAGTAGACATATATAAATCAATGGTGTACAAACAGGAGATCGAATTCATATACTCATTTGTGTGATCTTGACCTGACAGGCTGCATGGTTCTGATGTCTCTCTTTAATTCCAAGCTTCTCATATCAGTATCTTTTTGAGGAACCATGTACATCCAGCATTCATATCAGTTAGGTTTGAAAACAAATATGGTCCTTAATATTTGATGTTTACGCGACGTTTCCTGCACTTTCATATGGGCTGGAAAGCGATCATTCACAATCAAATCGTACGTCCTGCTGACTGATGATATATTTTTCAATTTTAAAAAATAAAATAGAAGGTTTAATTAACAAACGAATCAATGGTACGTATGATGTTGAAGCCCATTTCTGTGTCCCACACCAACCATGCCTTGACAAATTAAACCAGTGAGTGCATTAATAGTGCTTCATACAATATGTAATGGCTGTCTGTGCCAGTTTTGCCAACTTTCTCTGAACTCAAAGTCAGTTTCAGACAACGTACGCCTTGGAGAGCAGATCAGATTCTAGTCTGCAATAAGCTCTATAGCTCGCAGTACAGAGAATCGATCGACAGAAGCTTAGCATAGTTGTTTGTTATTATTATTGTGAGGATGTGAACAAAAGTCTCATCATGGAAGAAAAGTCTCAAATTTCTCTTTTCTAAAAAGTAAATATTTGAATTTTGTCCGAACTCAAACTGTTTTTTTCCCAAATTCCTCATACTTAAATTTTAAGTACGCAATTTTATTGAATTGTTTAAAAATAGTTTAAGTCTAATTTTTATTTTCATGGATAATTTATCTTCATTTAATCATTTTAAATAACTTTATAATTTAATTTTTTGAACAATTTGACCTAAAAATTGAAATTCCACAAATATTATTTTATTTGAGAAATAGGTGGTTACTTATAGAGTTTGGAGTCAGTTTTGGGGTTGGAACTGATTTAGATTAATTTAAAATATTATTTTGACCATTGAATTTAAATTTTAGTCATTGGATTTTTTTTCTTACCGTTAAAATAGCTTTGATTTAGTTTGGACCGTTGATTTGGATTACTGTTGGAATAAATAAATAAATAAAAGCCACGATACCCCTCTGCAGCATAGCAGTCGTGGGCCCCAGTTTTTTTGCCCTTGCACATGGCTACTTCTTAGTGGGCTCCACAAAAAAAAAAAAAAAATTCCAATCCATGCAATAGTTGGACTGGTATTCCTCCTCAGATTTGAGTTTTCCTAAATTTTAGCCCCTGACTTTTCTTGAGTTGGGAGAGGAATTTGACTAAAATTTAGGATTTTTTGGGTTTGGCCTACTGGGTTAGAGATGGTCTAATGAGTTGGAACACTCTTCCAGTTGGTAATTAGTTTTGAGGTGGAACCTCAATTTCCTTTATTGTATTAAAGCATGTTTACTCATTTGTCATGTGAAATCCAATAGCCACACTTTGGGAGGAAGGAAATGGAATTTAGTTGTAGTTGTATTTGTGGCTAGACCTGGCAATATTGCCAACGCCTCGCTAACACAACACAAATTCACATGAAAAAATCAGTATTCAGGTTGAGTTTAACGGGTGGGATTGAAGACGGGTGGACCTGTTAGCCACCCGCTGACATTGAAATGGAAAACTTTCTACAAGCTAATTTTAATCTTCCCATTACGTTTGGGGCATTCGAACCCCTTCCATTTCCCTCCCTTGGGTCCACCAAAACCAACACTTTGATGATGATTTTGTGATTATAAGCTAAAGGTTAATGTTTATGATGTCTGTAAACTTTCTACAAGCTAACTGTAATCTTCCCAAGGATAAATTTAAAGAAAAATTAGGTATTAGAAAACTATGAGAGAATATTTGTTTGTGAGAATTTTCTGTGTATTCTTCTCCTTGTAGGAGGTCATATTTATAATACAACGAAACCTGAATGGCAAGTAAATAATAAATTCCTAAATCTATTTACAGTAGGAAATCAGGAATTAAAGTAAATCAATTACAATTACAATAGGAATTCTTGGTGTGTAAGGAAAGTAAGTCAATATCCACAAGTCACGCCAACACTCCCCTCACGTTGGTGCATAGATGTCGCCAATGCCCAACTGATCCAGTGAATTGTGGAATACTTTACTGAAAATCGCCTTTGTTAAACTATCCGCCAATTGATCCTCGGATTTCACAAAAGGAAACTGAAACACTTTAGCCTCAAGCTTCTGTTTGATGAAGTGTCGATCCACCTCAACATGTTTAGTACGATCATGCTGAACTGTATTTTGTGCAATGGCTATAGCAGCCTTGTTGTCACAAAAGAGATTCATTGTGGATGTAGGTTTATACCCAAGTTCAGTAAGCAACTTTCTTAACCAAAGAAGTTCACAAATCCGTTTAGTCATGCCTCTGAACTCGGCTTCTGCACTGGATAAAGCTACTACATTTTGTTTCTTGCTCTTCCATGTCACCAAATTACCTCCCACGAATGTGAAGTAACCCGATATGGATTTTCTATCTGTTACATTACTTGCCCAATCTGCATATGAATAACCATCAATATTTAGATGACCATGCTTTGAGAACATAAGTCTTTTTCCAGGTGTAGATTTCAAATATCTAAGTATCCGAAGAATTGCATTCATGTGGTCTTCACTTAGAGAGTGCATAAATTGACTGACAATATTCACCGCATAAGCAACGTCTGGTCGAGTATGTGACAAATAGATCAATCTACCCACTAACCTTTGGTATCTTTCTTTGTTAGTTGGAACTTGATCCGGATATTCTCCAAGATGATGATTCTGAACAATAGGAGTGTCCACAGGTTTGAAATCTAGCATTCCTGTGTTTGTCAACAAGTCCAAGACATATTTCCGTTGAGAGAGAAATATGCCTTGCTGTGATTGAGCCACCTCAATTCCCAAGAAATACTTGAGTCCACCTAGATCCTTTATCTCAAACTCAATAGCCAAATAGTCTTGTAGCTGTGATATTTGTGTCCACAATGGTACGTATGATGTTGAAGCACATTTCTGTGTCCCACACCAACCATGCCTTGACAAATTAAACCAGTGAGTGCATTAATAGTGCTTTATACAATATGTAATGGCTGGCTGTGCCAGTTTTGCCAACTTTCTCTGAACTCAAAATCAGTTTCAGACAATGTACGCCTTGGAGAGCAGATCAGATTCTAGTCTGCAATATAGCTCGCAGTACAGAATCGATCGACAGAAGCTTAGCATAGTTGTTTGTTATTATTATTGTGAGGATGTGAACAATAGTCTCATCATGGAAGAAAAGTCTCAAATTTCTCTATTCTAAAAAGTAAATATTTGGATTTTGTCCGAACTCAAACTGTTTTTTTCCCAAATTCCTCATACTTAAATTTTAAGTACGCAATTTTATTGAATTCTTTAAAAATAGTTTAAGTCTAATTTTTATTTTCATGGATAATTTTTCTTCATTTAATCTTTTTAAATAACTTTATAATTTAATTTTTTTGAACAATTTGACTTAAAAATTGAAATTCCACAAATATTATTTTATTTGAGAAATGAGTGGTTATTTATAGAGTTTAGAGTCAGTTTTGGGGTTGGAACTGATTTAGATTAATTTAAAATATCATTTTGACCATTGAATTTAAATTTCAGTCGTTGGAGCTTTTTTCTTACCATTAAAATAGCTTTGATTTAATTTGGATTGTTGATTTGGATTACTGTTGGAATAAAAAAATTAAATTAAATTTTAAAAAAAAAAAAAAAAAAAAGCCACGACACCCGTCTGCAGCATAGCAGCCGCAGGCCCTAGTTTTTTGCCCTTGCACGTGGCTACTTCTGTCTCAGTGGGATCCACAAAAAAAAACATTCCAATCCATGCAATTTTTGGATTGGTATTCGGCCTCAGATTTGAGTTTTCCCAAATTTTAGCCCCTGATTTTTCTTGAGTTGGGAGATAAATTTGACTAAAATTTAGGATTTTTTGGGTTTGGCCTACTGGGTTAGAGATGGTCTAATGAGTTGGAACGCTCTTCTGGTTGGCAATTAGTTTTGAGGTGAACATCAACTTCCTTCATTGTATTAAAGCATGTTTACTCATTTGTCGTGTGAAGTCCAACAACCACACTGTGGGAGGAAGGAAATGGAATTTAGTTGTATTATGGCTAGACTTGGCAATATTGCCCACAACTCGTTAACACGACACAAATTCACATGAAAAAATCAGCATTCGGGTTGAGTTTAACGGGTTGGATTGAAGACGGGTGGACCGGTTAGCCACCCGCTGACATTGAAATGGAAAATTTTCTACAAACTAAATTTAGTCTTCCCATTACGTTTGGGGCATTCGAATCCCTTCCTAGAACGTGGATTGTAGTTTCCGTTTCCGTTTTAGTACTTTCATCATGGTTTTGCATTTTGGTTCCTCACTTATAATATGTTTATTTTTCCCCCACACTCTGTAGTGTAGTTTTTTTTTTTCTTTCTATAAAATTAGTTTTTGTTTTTATTGCTTTTTTTGTTTTTGTTTTGTTTTTTGCATTTTTTTTGTTTTTTCTTTACATCATTGATATCTACATTGCTTTTGTTTTAAAATCCCACTTAAATATGAGAACTTTTGTTTTTTATAGAAATTACAGCCCACTTCTTCCACATCATCTGACTCGCCTTCACAACTAGTCGACCCTCCACCTCCCTATTTAGCTGACCCCACACCTTCCTTTTTAGCTGACCCCACACCTTTAAATTCTCCTTTTTTTAACCCCTGAGTCAAATCCTTGCACACAACCCATCATTCCTCCATGACAGTCTCTTCGTCCTAAGCAACCTTCGGCTTGGCATGAATTCTACCACATGTCTAACCAAGTCAACCAATCTGCTTCGATGCCTCATTCTGTATTAGGTACTCGATATCCTCACTCTCATTTTCTTTCTTACTCCCGTTTATCTTATACCCATTATGCTTTTCTAGCTAACATTACAGGGCACACAGGACCCCCATCGTATTGCCTTAAAATCTTTCACTACTACAAAAAAGCAAAAAGACGACGGTAAATCACCGTCGTGTATTTGGTTTTTCAATGGTCGTGGAATCCACCGTCATCTTTTCCCTCATAAACCACGACGCTAAATAACCGTCGTTGTTAAACTATACAACGTCATCAAAAAATACAAAACGACGTCTTTGTACTGCAAAAAGATCTAAAAAAAGCAATCGAGGATGATAATAGACGACCAATTCTCTAAAACAATCGTCGTTAAAAAGGGAAAATATGACACATATTAAGAGAACAAGGCCGCAAGATAGACATACAACGACGACAATAAAAATACGCCGACGTTAAATATAATTTTCACGACAATAAAAAATATGACGTCTTTAAATACATTAGAAGACGACGTTATTGATACCTACTACGTCGCACATATAAACACAACCGTCGTACAATTAATTTTCCACTTCGATTTTTCGATAAAAGATGACGTGGAAATAGTTGTCAGTGTCATTATTTACGACGTATGTGTTTCTATAGTAGACGTTGAAAAACTAAACAACGTCAGTTACAAATATATGAGAGTCGTATTAAAAAATTTATACGTCCTATTTTCAGAAACAAACAACGACGATAAATATTAGACGTTGTTAAATAAAACAACGTCGGAAAAAATAAAAACAGACGTGTTTAGTCTGCTAAAGTTCTAGAAAATAGTCGAGGATGAGAATAGACGACCAACTCAAAAAAATCACCGTCGTTAAAAAAGAAAAATATGACATATTAAAAGAACAAGGCCGCAAGATATACATACAACGACGACAACTAAAATACTACGCCGTTAAATACAATTTACACGACAAGAAAAAATATGACGTCTTTAAATACATGAGAAGACGACGTTATTGAAATCTACAACGTCTCTTATTTAAAAAAAACCGTCGTGAAATAAATTTTCCACTTCGATTTTTCTAAAAAAGATGACGTGGAAATAGTTGTCAGTGTCATTATTTACGACGTATACATTTATATAGTCGACGTTGTATTTATATGTATTCATTACTCACGACGCACTTAATAATATAGACGACGTTGAACTTCTAAACAACGTCGGTTTTAAATAAATGAGAGCCGTATTACAGAACATATAGACGGCGTAGATTATGATGGGAGCCGTATTACAAATAACGTCGTTTAATTGTTATTAGACGGCGGTTATAATGAATTTCCGTCGGAATTAATTTCGTTCCTCTTCGTTTATAAAAGAACTTGCGACGTGGAAAATGTATGATGACGTCGTATTTTTTAACGTTCAGATTATATATCTCGTTTTTTAGACGTCGGTATTATGGGATTGGAGTCGTGTTATTTTGAATTACATGGCGGTTCTTTATCCTTCACCGACGTGATATCCTGAATAATTGCTTCACAATAGCGTCGTGGTTCTTCATTGTTACGTTGCTTTAAGACGTCGGTAAATATGCTGAATAACTGATTCACAATAACGTCGTGTTTTATTTGAACGTAGAAAGTGAAGAAATCACATTACAATATATTACAAAATTAATGTCATACACTGCCAATTACATAAGCATCATTCAATCCATATATCTTCACACCCATCTCGAATATTTTGACCGCCTAACTCACCTACCAGTTCATCAAATGTGTCAACATTTGGCATCCCTCTAGTAAATGGCTCACACTCAATTATCACATCACCTAATACTTCATCACCAATAACATCATTATATTCTCTACTAGGCATTGATAACACTACCGACCAACCACGATGCATCGGGTCGTCAACAAAAAATATTTGTTTGACTTGAGAAGCCAAAACAAATTGGTCATTCCTATGTCCAATTTTACTCAAATCTACAAGGGTAAATCCAAGTTCGTCGACTACAAGACCAGAACTATCTATCCAATCACACCTAAAGACTGGGATTGTAAACTTTTGGTAGTCAAGGTCCCAAATTTCTTGAATGACACCATAGAAACCCATATTTGAGAGAATTGGGTTTTTATCCTTGGCACTAGCAACTTGCATGGTATGTGCAAGTAAATAAACTCCACTATTTTGAGTTGTCCGCACATCATCTTGTGCCTTGATATTGAATTTAATACCTTTAATAAGATAGCTCCTATATAATGGCACTGACATGTTTGGACCAGCTGCTAGCCACCTTAAATTTTCTGATACGCCATGATTGTCTTCCTCAAGTTCACTTTGAACCTGCAAATTAATCATATCTTAATTCATCCTAACATATAAATAAGAAGAAAATTAAAAGAGAAATATGTTATTCAACAACATATACCTTGAAGCGTAGCCATTGAATGAAAGTGCTATTGTGCTTATCCTGCAGCCACTTTGTTCTCTTTCTAAATTTTGGATAAGCAGTCTTGATGTGGATCATATGTTGCCTACATGACACGAAAAATTCAAGCATTACGGTCCCAAATATATAAGATAAACATAAGAAATAATTTTAAATGGAAACTTAAAGAATAAAACTCATACGTACTCGATATAAGGTAGGACTTCCTCCGTATTCTCCAAGACATATAGATGTGCTTGATTCAACAGGTCCTGATCAACTACGCTCACTGTGCAACCTGATAATGGCTTTGAAACTCCCATCTTTTGGCTTGAAGGCACTCCAACTGTACTAACATCAGATAAATGCTGAGTACAAAACTCTACCGCTTCTTCAGCTATATACCGCTCAGCAATGCAACCTTCGGGACGAGTACGATTCTGAACATACCCCTTCAGCACTTTCATATATCTTTCAAACGGATACATCCACCTAAAATATACTGGCCCACATAGACGAACTTCTCTGACAAGATGTACTACTAGATGAACCATGATATCAAAGAATGAAGGGGGAAAGTACTTCTCAAGCAAACACAGAGTAACTACTACATCTTCTTCCAACTTATCTAGCTTGGAAACATCAACAGTCTTTGCACATATAGCATTGAAGAAGAAGCACAAACGAGTTATTGCATACCTTGCAGGCTTCTCCAAAACAGAACGAATTGCCACAGGGAGCAATTGTTGCATTAAGGTATGACAATCATGTGATTTAAGGCCAAGAAGTCTTGAATCTTGTACAGATACAAGATTTTTAATATTTGAAGAATAACCTTCAGGGACCTTCATACCATAGAAAGAATTGCAAACCTCTCTCTTCTCTGCTCTTGACAAATTCCAAGGCCCAGGAGGCAAACGAGTACGTCTTTCTCCATACTCGGGTTGCAAATCAGTTTTGACCCCCATGTTCAATAAATCTAATCGAGCAGCAATCCCATCTTTATTTTTTCCAGGGATCTCCAGCAATGTACCAATGATACTATCGCAAACATTCTTCTCAATGTGCATAACATCTAGGGCATGCCTCACAGGAAGGTATTTCCAATACTCGAGATCAAAGAATATTGATTTCTTCTTCCAACAAACTCTGTCACCATTTTCAACCATATGCAGCACTTCTTCTCCGGTTAATGGCTCTGGAGGTATGCCATATTCAGGTTTCCCATTAAAAGCTGCACGTTGCCTCCTATATGGATGATTGATTGGTAACCATTTTCTATGCCCAATGTAACAAATTTTGTGGCCATTTTTCAACCTGTGACTAGGTGTATCATCGCCGCATATTGGACAAGCTTTATATCCTTTAACAACACAACCAGATAAGTTTCCATAGGCGGGGAAATCATTAATTGTCCACATTAATGCAGCTCTGAGTGTAAAGTATTCTCCATTATGTGCATCATACACTCCTCTAATCCCAACCCACAAGGATTTTAAATCATCAATCAAAGGCTCCAAGTAGACGTCTATATCATTTCCGGGTTGTTTAGGACCGGAAATCAATAAGGTTAACATCATGAACTTTCGTTTCATGCACAGCCATGGAGGGAGATTATATGTAACTAAGATAACCGGCCAACAACTATATCTGCTACTTAGAGAACTGTGGGGATTGAATCCATCAGATGAAAGAGCCAATCTCAAGTTTCTCGGCTCATTACCAAACTCAGGCCATTTATCATCAAGAAGTTTCCAAGACGGGGAATCCGCCGGATGAGACATCTGACCGTCAATTGATTTTCTAGCAACATGCCACCAAGTCAAACTCTTAGCTATCTCATGTGATTGAAACATCCTTTTAAACCTTGGAATTGGGGGAAAATACCACACCACCTTCGCTGGCACACCCTCTTTCAAGATTGCATCTTTGCTTTCCTTCCACCTTGAGATACCACAAGTAGGACAATTAGTTGAATCCTCATACTCCTTCCTATACAAGATGCAATCATTGGGGCATGCGTGCATTTTCTCATAACTCAGCCCCAATGCACACAAAGTCTTTTTAGCCTCATACATGGAGGTTGGTATTGTATTTCCTTCTGGAAGCAAATCGCCTTGAAGTATCAATAATTCTGTAAAACAAACATCACTCATCCCATGTTTTGCCTTCAAATTATACAACTTCACTAATGCCGATAACTTCGTGTACTTTCTACAACCAGGGTACACTGGTTGATCTCCATCCCCAATCACATTGGCAAACTCATACGGATCCGAACCAAAATCACCAAAATCATTATCATCCATATCAATTTCTTCAGACACAAAACTGTACCTACTATGGCCATCATCTTCTTCAACATTTCTGCTAGCATTAGTAGTTGCTTCCCAAGGTTCTCCGTGAAATGTCCAATTCTTATAGCTTTGGTCAATTCCATTAAAGTATAAGTGATCCCTTATAATTCCAACCCCAAACAACTTCAAATTAACACATTTAACACATGGACAACGGATATGTGTTGTAGTTAGAAGATTTTCTACAGCAAAGTTCAAAAATGCTTCCACCCCAAACTCATATGCCTTCGATCTTCTATCCGAGTGCATCCATGACTTATCCATCTCCGACACTATAACCTATTATCTATAATAAAGTGAAAATACAGGCAATGACCATCACTATAGCAGATTATACAATGATCTAATCGCAAGTAATAAACAACAGAGACGACGGGTTTTAATAAAAAACAGACGTATTTGGCATATATAGACGACGGATTTTCAACAGACGTCGTCTATTATAAGTAATACAAACGACGGTTTATGAAAAAACCGTCGTGTATAAGTAATACAACGACGGTAGTTTAAAAAAACCGTCGTGTAATCGTCGTCGTACGCCTTAAAATTCGTCGTGTCTCAGTTTATTTTCAAGAACACAAAACCCATTAAGAACACAACATATATATGAAACCAAGCAAGAAACCAACATATACATGAAACCAAGCATGAAAACAATAAATCCATTCCCAATTCAACATAACATAGGGTGATTAAAAGATACGACAAAATTAAATCCATTCCCAATTCAACATAACAGATAATGTAATCCATGAACCCATTAAACAGAAAATCCATGAACCCATACCTATAAGCATTGGTGCACTTTGCACCTTCTCCAGAGCGGAAAATGACAAGATCAAATAAAGGTGTCCTTTTGCTGGAAATCATTTGGAAGTTGGTGATCTGTGTCTTTTTGTGTTGATTTCCAGCAAAAGTACACCTTTATTTGATCTTGTCATGAACCCATTAAACAGAAAATCCATGAACCCATACCTATAAGCACATTATTAACAGATCGCAAAGCATATACCTAAAACCCTTTAACAAAACAACCTAATATCATTCAATGAATTTACAAGGGGAAGATAGGGTTTGTACTTACAGGTTGGACGAGCTCACAGATTCGACGAGCCTGGAGAGTGCAACTTTTAATTAGAGCAGAAGTGAGAGAGCGAAATGTTATGTCGCGTGAAATCTGAAATTTTAGGTTTCAGGGATCGAAGTATAAGACTAAGAGCCAAATCTAAAAAAATTTAGGTCGCGCGAAAATTTTTAGAGCGCGCGCGTTATAAAACGTCGAAAGAAAAACCAAGGCGAAAGTTCTACAAGTACCGACGTAAATTTAATATTCCACGACGGAAACTTCATTTTTCGGATTAAGAACGTAAGGCCGTTCATTTTTCGGATTAATTTTAAATTTATTTTGAATTTTTTATATAACGACGACTGAAAAACCACGTCGGTGTTAAGAAATTAAAGACGTTGTAAATCATATAAACCGACTTACATATTAAAATAACGTCGTTTAAAGCGTAAACCATGTCGTATGTTTTACTGTACGACGTAAAATATGTATTCCACGACCCAACCACCGTCGTTAAAAATTAATACACTAAACCCATAAAATTAAATTATACAATTTAAAAAATTAAGTTTATAAAAGGTTTTATGGTTTTAAAGCCTAACATATAACCTAGACTACCCAAAAATTATACTTTAAAAATAAACCCCAATAAATAACAACACTAATCTCTAAACCCTAGACTCTAAACCCTAAACCATAAAACTAGAAGTGATTTTATGACTCATCAAAACAATTTTGTTTTGGATGGTCATTTTAAATTTTTGTTATTCAAAATGAATTTTTTCAAGGTTTATGTGGAAGAAAATATATCAATGACTTCATAGGAGTTGACTTTTCAATTTTCTGATTTATTTTATATTTATTTTGAATATTTTGATATAAAAATAATAAAATATTCTTACCATACAACAAACCACGTCGGTGTTAAATAAATTGTAGACGTTGTAAATTGTAATAGACTACTAAGTCGTTAAAATGACGTCGTTAAAATGAGAAACCACGTCGGTGTTAAGAAATTAAAAACGTTGTAAATTATATAAACCGACTTACATATTAAAATGACGTCGTTTAAAGCGTAAACCATGTCGTATGTTTTACTGTACGACGTAAAATATGTATTCCACGACCCAAACACCGTCGTTAAAAATTAATACCCTAAACCCATAAAACTAAATTATACAATTTAAAAAATTAAGTTTATAAAAGGTTTTATGGTTTTAAAGCCTAACATATACCCTAGACTACCCAAAAATTATACTTTAAAAATAAACCCCAATAAATAACAACCCTAATCTCTAAACCCTAGACTCTAAACCCTAAACCATAAAACTAGAAGTGATTTTATGACTCATCAAAACAATTTTGTTTTGGATGGTCATTTTAAATTTTTATTATTCAAAATGAATTTTTTCAAGGTTTATGTGGAAGAAAATATATCAATGACTTCATAGGAGTTGACTTTTCAATTTTCTGATTTATTTTATATTTATTTTGAATATTTTGATATAAAAATAATAAAATATTCTTACCACAACAAGAAACCACGTCGTGGTTAATAAATTGTAGACGTTGTAAATTGTAATAGACTACTAAGTCGTTAAAATGACGTCGTTAAAATGAGAAACCATGGCGGCTATTTAATTATACGACGTAAAATATATATTTTACGACTTAACCGCAGTCGTTACATAAACGTCGTCGATTATACCCTGAACCCTTAAGAAATTGAAGATATTGTAAACCATTAACGACTCAATTGTTCAAAGAACGTCGTCTAACTATATTTTTACGTCGTATTTGTTTAAAACACGCAACAACAAAATACGACGGTTATTGACTTTATTAGGTCGTTGGAAAAGTATTACACGTCGGTTAAGCAATTTGTATGTTTGTTTTTTTTATAATTTAAGAAAACCTCAACAAATTTTTACATTACATATTATAGAGAAAATTGGTACATTATACATAAATATCAAGTGTTCAATAATTGCCCTGTTTAATAATTTGGAAAACAAACTCTGCCCATTCATTCCGGACTTCATCAATGGCTTCTTGGGGGTATGAAGCTTCCTGGTTTCCCTTGGCATACTGCATAAACAATGACTATTAGGGTTTATAAATAAAAAGAAATTCAATCAAATACGACGATATTTTTCATAACCGACGTAGTATATCCATTCAACGACGTTAATTTTACACGACCGTCGTTGATAATACAAAAAACGACGTGAAATGTATGAAGGTAATTTCTTCTTACCTTATTCTCAAACCCCAAGGAAGGATCCATGATGATGTCCCTCATGAAGCGCATTACATAATACCCGCATTCGACATTGCTGGGTTGCTTTGGTGTGCCTGAGAGAGTTTTCCAAATTACATTTTTACGTCCTGCTCGGGCTATGTGGGTATTATATATTTTTAAAGCACTGTTCACGATGTTTTTCGCCTCTTCGTCGACCACACGATGACCTGGCAGAGGATCCAGAAAATAGACGGTCTCCTTCTTTGCACTTACAATCAGCAAGATCCAATGACGGCTGCACAAAATTTATATAAAAACGACGGTTATTTACAAAAACGACGTATTATAGTATTTCACACGACGAAGTAAAGTAGCTAACGACGACATTATATATTTATCACGACGATAAATAAATACCGACGTGGTTAGTAGTTTCAAACGACTAAATAAAATAAAACACCGACGTGGTTAGTTTATAAGCTGTCATTTATTGAAAATCATAAAAACAAAATCCTAAGGAGACTAACCCTGGATTGTAAGGCATCATGAAAATCTGTTCACCGTCTGTCTTCTGAAGTCGAGCTGCTACCAGTCGTGATCTTGCAGTTATTGTGCCAGAGTTGGCACTAACTGTAGCAGGGTCTATAAAGCCAACCATACTGCACATATTGGCTTTTTTCAAAACATCGTGTAAGTACCTAAACAAATAAAATAATATAAACAAGTCAGCACACAAAAAACGACGGTTATGTATAAAAAAACGACGTATTATAACATTTCACACGACGTACTGAAATAGATGAGGACGTTATAATATATTTATAACGACGGTTGTTAGTTAAGACGACGTGGTTAGTTAGATAAGACGACGCAATATATAAACCAACGAGTTATTATTTTAGAAGTACAAACCTCATATATACAGCCAATACAGTAGCTCCAATTTCTTCCATGCCTGCAAATTGTGTAATATCTTCAGGCAGGAGGAAGGTATCGCGCTCACCACCAAACACCTCCTTATCAATTGTAAATTGGAGTAACTTATCCTCAGGCAGGAGTGTCGTTTCCACAAAACGACAAAGGGTTTTTAAAGAAGATGGCGCCTCCATTTTTGAATAAGCACCAACTTCAATAACCTGTTTAAAGAAATAAAAAAAATGACGTGGTAATTCAATAAAGACGACGGTTTAAGGAATAAAACGTCGTTTTAAAAGTATTTAAACGACGGTGAAAGAATTGTCGTGGTAATTTAATAAAGACGACGGTTTTATGAATAAAGAGTCGTCTGAAACCATTTAAACGACGGTGAAAAAACCGTCGTTTAAATATTTTATTACGTCTTAAAAAAATTCCGCCGTCTAAGTTGTAAACAAACGACGGATTAAATAAAAATATCGACGTCTGAAATTTTGAAAAACAAATAAAAAAGGCAAAGTTATGTTAACATACCTTGTCGTCATGCTTTTCTTCATCTTCTTTCTCCTTTTCTTCTTCCTTCTCTTCATCTCTTTTTTCTTCTTCCTTCTCTTCATATCTTTTTTCTTCTTCCTTCTCTTCATCTCTCTTTTCTTCTTCCTTCTCTTCATCTGGCTGATGTTTCCCCATTTTGGCAGTATCATCCTCCAAATGTAGGGATCTCACATCACCTCCAGAGCAGCTAGCTTTGTCAGACATTGGATTTTTGGGGCTTTGGCTAATTCTTGGTTTAAGCATGCTTGGATCAAAATTGGGAATTAATTGGGAAAGCTGACTCAGGAAATGCTCCCTCTCAGCCTCTACCAATTGTTTTGTCCTAGCCTCCATCCTTAAGGCCTCTTCCCTTGCCTTAGCCTCCATCTTTTTAGTCTCTTCTTGAAGGAGAACTCTTAAACTCTCCTTCAAACGGTCGTCAAAGCTCACCCTCTGTGGTTTGGGCAAATTGAAATATTGCCTTGGGGAAACACCAGCACCAACTCCCCTCACCCTGCCTGGATGCTCGGGGCCCAAAGCCATGGTCAGCACATCATTGCTGCCATCTACTCTGACTTTGCCTTCCGAGACTTGTTTCTGCAATTCATCCTAAAACAAAGATAAACAAAAAAACACACGACGGTTATTTATGTACAAACGACGTATTATATAATTTCACACGACGCAATAACATATAAACCGACGTTATTATAACTTATCACGACGGTAGTTATACCGACGTGGTTATTTATTTAAAACGACGAAATTAATAAACAACCGACGTCTTATGCTATAATTAAAGAAAACAGAGTAGTGATTCCTATTTAGACCGTTAACGACGTTTTTAAAAAAGTTTCGACGTGGTAATATCATTCACACGACGCGAGAATGAACCACCGACGTCTTATGCTATAATTACAGAAAACAGAGTAGTGATTCCTATTTAGACCGTTAACGACGTTTTTAAAAACTTTTCGACGTGGTAATATCATTCACACGACGAAAAATATAACATACGACGTAATAAGAATAATTCACAGTTTCATAAAAATTTAAAACAGAGTGAGTAGGCTTACAATTAATTTTGCTTTCTCTGCCACCTTTGGATCAGGGATGTTACCATGTTTGTCCTGTCTAGCTCTCTTCCATAAGGTAGATCGATCAATTTCTACCCCAGGCATGGTTTCCTCCAATTGATCCTCCAATCCAGCATATCCTTTTCGAGACAATCGATGATTGTACTCGAGTTTCTCCCTAATCTGTGAATGTTGAGAATGCACAGACTGAAAATCTTTGGATAGCCTTGAAGCTACAAAGGCATCCCATTGTGCTTTCTCTATGAATTTATATGTTTCAGGGGGTTGGCTTAATTTCTCCCTGTCATTGGTGTATGGAAGGATATAATGCCTCGTTAGTGTAGACTTGAAATCCTTCCATTTTTTGGCAGCAGAAGATAAAACAGAGGTCTTGCCCCCTTGGCCTACGACAAAAGCCATGTCAACTGCTTCCCAAATCTGCTCCTTTATATCCTTTGGGATTTGGGACCATTTCTTGTCCACAAGTGGGATCCTGGAGCGTGCCAAGACACCAATATACGACTGCATCTCAATATGTGCTTGGCCAACACCTTTCCCCCTTTTATTGTACTCAACAATTGGCCTCAGTTTCTGAAGCTTTCTCTTCACAACACGAGGCATTGTGCTCATACCTCGACCAGTCTTTGAATCATCAGAGATTGTTGTCTGGCTGGTTGGTTCTGTCTCAGCAGATGATGAAGCAAACTTCATCTTCTTCGAAGACTTCATCTCCTTCGAAGACTTGTCTTGGGGAGCTACCACTCCAAGCTTCTTGGAGCCAGAATCCTTAGTTTGTTGTTGAGAAACCATTTTAACAGACAAAACTGCAAGTGAAAATATTTCAGGAAAACATTAAGAACACAAACGACGGTATTAAAAAAATACGACGTATGATATGATTTTAGACGACGCAATGAAATAATCTCAGACGTAATAAATGTTTAAAACCATTATTTATATAACGTCGTGGTAAATATGTTCACACGACGTCAATAGTAATACACCGTCGTGGTAAAACTATTATTTATATAACGTCGTGGTATTTGTGTTCATACGACGTCAATAGTAATACACCGTCGTGGTATTAACATTCACACGACGTAAAACAATAAGATATTTTTCGTCTATATTAGATACCAACCCTAGTTTCTTTTTCTTTATATTTTATCAAATAAGGGAAAAACAAAAACCATTGTTCAGAGAAATCAAACCTGCAATTAAACAAGCATATAAAAAAAGACTATTATATTAAAAACAACTTTGTCAATTTTCAGACGACGCTAGAACAACTGACGAACCGTCGTGGTCTACCGTCGTCTTATTTAGTTGAGGTAGTTGTCTTCAAAGTTGGAAACTTTCCCTCTTTGTCTGTATATTTTATCAAACTTGGAAAGAAGTAAAATGATTTTGGCCAGAAAAAAGGTAAAAAGATTTTTCAAACAAAAAACGTATGAGCATGCAAAACAGTAACCAAAATAGTGAAAATGAAAGCTTACCTTTTGCGTGCAATGAAAGCAAGAGGAAGATGATCGATGTTTAAATTCAGAGACGACGAAGAAGACGAGAGGAAGACGATGAGAAACTCTGACAATGCTCTGACAAGGAAAAAAGACGAAAAGGTTTCTCTGGGAGATTGAGATTTTTAATCGGGTTTGGAAACAGTGCATGTGTAAGTCGAAAAGTTGCTTACATATAAAACCATTTCAAAAAAAAAATACGGCGGTGACATTTAACTACGTCGTTTTTAACTAACACGACGCAATATTTTTAGTTCGACGTGGACTCATTTCATTTAACGTCGTTATATTTAATATAACCGACGTGGATTTTAATTTTTAAATTATGAATAGAATTTTTTTTCCCTTGAACTTTCAGTTTATTTTTCAATTACAGTGCGTTATAAATAGAGTTTTTTTTTCCGGAGGAAATTTAAAATGAAGGAAATTAATGTTCTGGAATTTAAATATAATAAGAATATAAAAACAACGACTGTTTTTGTATTACTGTCGTCGTTTTTCGTCGTCTTAAGTAAGACTAAGACGACGTAATATATTTGTTGAGGGACGTTGATTTCTGTTTTAAACGTCGTTAGGTATAATATAACCGTCGTTGGAAATTGTTTCTCTGATTGCAAATTTGCAACGACGTTAGGTATAATATTTGTAGATAAACAAACGCACACACATCATCAACTTCCAAAAAATTGTCTCTCTGATTTCAAATCTGTGTCATCTGTTAAGATTATGATGTGGAACAGAGTTCCATCTGGTAAGATTTCGTAACCCTTGGGATCTCAGAAAAATCTGATTATGTCGGCGGTTTTTTATATAAACCGTTGTGGTTATTTCAATTCTTGTCATTAAGTATATCTACCGACGTAGGATAAGAAAATCAAAGAAAAAAATTGTTAACAAAAATTCTTATTAAGACGACGGTTTAAATTAAAGGTACGTCGTATAAAATGCATAAATACGACGTTAGATTTTATAGTACGATTTAAAGAGAACGTCGTAGAACTATACAATAATGACGTCGATATATTTATATTTGTCGTCGTTGTAAATTAATTTAATACGGCGATATTTTGTATTTTACAGCCGTGGATTTGTTTGTAATTAGACAGCGTCTTATACGAAAACCTCGTCGTGTTATTTTATAAGTAAAAACGGCGGCTTTTATTGAAATCGTCGTCTTTACTTTCTACGTCGGTCGATTCATAACTTCTGCCGTTCTTTGTTCGCTTTGATTTTACACTGCGGAAATCTGTTTCAAATAGACGTCGGTTGTTTAATTAAGTACGTCGTTGTTTTTGAACAGCCATTTGAATCTCCCATTTTTAGTTGTCTAAGGTGGTATTACACGACGGTGTTTTTAGAACCGTCGTCTTTTTAAAAACCACGACGGTTTTCACTGAGACCGTCGTTGTTTTCTGGTCGTCTTTTTCACTTTTTGTAGTAGTGTTTTGTGATTTAGATTAGGGTGGTTGTTGTGCCACAAGAAGGTTTGTTACAAGATATTGTATTTTCCTTGGAAATTCTCTCATCCCATGGAAATCTGAGAAACAAGCCATTGTTTCAAGATCATCAGCAGAAACTAAATATCAAGCTATGGCTAATACATGTTTGGAGCTCACTTGGTTGCGATATATATTACAAGATTTACAAGTTCCACAAATAGCTCCTACGTCATTGTTTTGTGATAACTAGGTAGCTTTGTACATTACAGCAAATCCTATTTTCATGAGTGCACAAAGCACACTGAAATAGATTGTCACATAGTTCGGGAAAAACTGCAAACTAGAATGATTTGTCCTTCATATGTACCTACACGCTTCCAGTTAGCTGATGTATTTACAAAGGCTTTGAGAAAGGATCAATTTGTGACACTACGAGACAAGTTGGGAGTTCATAATATTCACTATCCAACTTGAGGGGGAGTATTAAGAAATATTATTATTGTAATATATGTTAAGGTAAATTTCAGTTTATTACCAACAAGTTTCACGAGATTATGAATTTGCAACATGAAGATTTTTTTGTGTCAACTTCATATATAAAAATTTTATTTCCTATCACTTTTCTACCTCCGTTATTCTTTTCGTCAAGTCTTCCATGTAACTTAATTGTGACATGTGGTTAAAAAATAAATAAATAAAAATAAAAAATGAGCAGATCTGCCCTTTCCTCCCTTCCCTTCCCATCCTCTCCTCACCGCCACCCATCCTATCTCCCTCTCCCTCCCCATCCTCTCCAACCCATCTTCTCTTATCCTCCCTTCCCATCCCCTCCTCCTTCTATCTCCCTATTTTTCTCTCTTCCTCCATCTCTTTCTTCAAACTACCCCAACACACCCCGACCCGAATACACTATGGCAGCCTAACCTTCACTCACCCCCTACCTCACAATTTTCAATAATTGATGGTTGCACAGTGAGTGAACCGATATCATACCAAAATATATTAAGGAAAATGAAAGAGCCTAAAAAATAGTGTGAAACTATGAAGAAAAAAAAAAAAAAAAAAAGCAGAAATGAAACCCATATGATATGACCCAATCGAGATCTTGTCCAGGATAAGAAAGCAAAGAGAGAGAGACGAGAAAAGGAATTCTGGGGAAGCGTACAAAGGAGACCCAATTCTGATTTCTGAGCTCACTCCAAACTTTTGGTCGTCGATGTAGGAGAAGTTGGGGGAACTGATGGTTTGGGTTGGCTGTTGTTGGTGGCGATTTAGGGTGGGGGCTGGGATATTGAGGAGGAGAGAGGAGAGAGGCGGGAGGGTTAGGGTGGGGAGGGGTGAGGGATAACGATGAGGTTGGGGATGGGTTTGATGAGGGGTTGGTTTCCAGATTGACGAGCGGTTTCTAGTTTTTGTTTCACCGTAGCCGCCGCCACCAACACCACCACCTCCACCACCGCCACCTCCACCACCACCCAACGTCATCGCCACTACTAGCCCCACCATCACCCCCACCGTCACCACCACCACCGCCAGTACCATCACCATCACTACCACCACCTGTACCACCCTTAACCCCACCTTCACCACACCGCTACCACCCCAACTACCACCCCCACTATTAGCCCTACCGTCACCACTACCACAGCTACGACTACCATCACCACCGTCACTGCCACTGCTATCGCCACCGCCACCTCCACCACCACCACCACCACCACCACCACCACCACCACCACCACCACCACCAGCTCCATCACCTCACTCCCACCACCACCACCACCACCAGCTCCATCACCTCACTCCCACCACCACCATCACTATCACCCCCACCTCTTTCACCACCTCACTCCCACTGCCACCACCACTACTACACCCCCCCCCCCCCCCTCCCCCACAAACCACAATCACCACCGTCATCGCCATCACACCTCCATTGCTATAAACTCCATTAAAATCAATAATAAAATTCTAACAAACTCAATTAAAATCTATACCCGAATTCAGTCAAAATCTATGTGGAGTTTGTAGAATTCAGTCAAACTCAATTAAATTCAATTAAACTCTATCAACTTTATAACTTTTTTAAAATCATTTAAAATCTAAATTGAATAATTTTATTTTAACTTTTTTATTTTATAAATTTATTTAATAATTTGTATCTTTTCTTATCAAAACAAAAAATATTTTTTTTTAATCTTTTATATTTGTCCATCCACATGACGCAATATGAGTGGATCTTTATAGGCCCACTAATTGCCACGTCGTCGTTTAACAGATGACTTGATAGACATTATAACGGAGGTATGAAAGTTATAAGAATATCAAATTTTAGGTACGAAGTTGACACGAAAAAAACTTTAGGTAGTAAACTCTTAATTTTGGTAAACTTCCAGGTAGTAAAGTGAAATTTACCCAATTTATTTATTGTAATATATTTACTTTCCTAATTAAGTTACTGTAGATCAAATCCCACCGAAGGTGGATTACGGCTTCTAAGCCTTAGATATAAAGCCTGGTTGATTGTAGGACATATGTATACTTTGTACTGTTGACGTTTGTAATCACAGCAAATCATTCAACCGATTAGCTATTGTCTATTTTTAATATTTATTCTAATATTCTCTAATTTAAATTTGGAGTTGTCAGAAGATTAGGTTTAATAGCATATTCTAAAATATTTTTAGATTACCATAGAAGAAATAATAGCCAGGTACACATTTTCAACAAATACATGGTGGTGATTTCTCCACTATAAAATCTAACGGCCAATATGAAAACCAAGAAGTATTCCTTGGATTCAGAGACAGATTAGTTTCATATTATTTGGAGTTTGTGTCTTTTGAATCGACATGGAAGTTAAGTATTAATTAATTTGAGAAGGACAAGTATTGAAGTTACTGTTTAGGTGGTTGTCAAAAGCAGGCTTTATAACTACTAGCTCTTACTCTGTCTGACATTCTAATGAAACTGGCTCAAGCGGTTTGATGGGTCATAAGAGCTTCAGCTGGCCTCTAGCCCTTGATAATACTCTCTCTATGAAGCAAGCATGATGCATATGGTTTGGGTTGAGACGTGACAATTAAATTATAGTAGTAGGTTACTTTCTAACTGTGAATTTTCATTTAAAAATAGAAACACAAAGAACACGCTAATTGAATTTGTTTGGGGTTTGGGGAAATTACAATAAGTAAATCTAATGCCATCACCTACCATGTCCTGACAGGGCAGCTCTGAATTAAATTGCTTCACTATAAGTAATGGCCAAAGTCATGGCCAACCTTCCCAAGCAGCAATCCTTTGTCTCTCATACAATCCTCAAAACCATTGGCTCAAAAAAGAGTCCCATTCTCTCTCTCTCTCTCTCTCTCTCTCTCTCTCTCTCTCTCTCTCTCTCTCATTATGGGGCTTTTGAAAGTTTGGGTCACCATTCTCATGACCCCTTGTGCAAATTTCTTGGGGAGGAAATGGAATCTTCTAGACCTTGTGACAGCTGGTATGTTCTTGAATGTGCATTGCCTGGCTTTGTTTGCACCGTTTTACTTCACTTGGACTGCGTTTTTGGTGGCCTTTTGGCTGGCCGTTGTGACCGGTTTTGGAATCACTCTTTCTTACCATAGAAATCTTGCTCATAGAAGTTTTAGGGTTCCAAAATTGCTTGAGTACTTGTTTGCCTACTGTGGGGTTCTCGCACTTGAGGTATGTCAAATCAAATTTTTGAGAAACATTTTGCAAGTTTTGTAGTTTATGTTCTTTCTTTTTTTGGTCTACTTTTACGATTTTCTGTTTGTTGTTTTGGGTTTGCAGGGAAGTCCAATTGAATGGGTGAGCACACACCGATACCACCACCAGTTTACTGATACAGAAAAAGATGCTCACAGCCCACTTAAGGGTTTCTGGTATAGTCATATGGGCTGGATCCTTGATAGCAGTTCTCGGTTTGGAAGAGTAATTAAAAACAACCTCTCTCCCTCTCTCTCTCTCTCTCTCTCTCTCAAGTAATAGTTACACTTTTTTCTTTTGGTACAAATGCTTACACTTATTTTTGTTTTTTTTAATGAGAAATTTGCAGTATGGGGGACTAAAGAATGTTGAAGACATGAAAAAGCAGCCATTTTATGTGTTTCTTCATCATACTTTCATGCTACACTCATTTGTTCTTGCAGGCATATTATATGCCGTCGGTGGACTTCCCTTCTTGGTTTGGGGAGTGGTGAGATATATACATTTTCCTCTTTTTCATTTCTAATAAATTGATCATGTATTCGCACAAGATCTTAAACAATTCAAACCAGAGAAGTTGTGTCTGAAACTCTCCCATTCTTATTACTAGAATTATAATCACAAATATAAATTCGTATGCTTTTTTATTCTTTTTTTTTTTTTTTTTGTTTATTTTTTTTCTAATTACTTCTAGCACATATCCTTGAGTTCAAACTCATTATCATTTGCAGGGCGTGAGAATGGTAGTTGTTTTCCACAGTACTTTGCTTGTAAATTCTGCTGGCCACACCTGGGGATATCAGGCATGGAACACCGGGGATCTGTCTAAGAACCTTTGGTACTTATATTAATTAGTACTCTCCCTTCTACTATATATTTAATATATAATTGAGAAATGAAAGTTGCAATTTTAAAATTGATTTTTATTCATATTCATATTTCAAGGTGGTTGGGATTGGTTGCACTTGGAGAAGGCTGGCACAATAATCACCATGCCTTCGAATACTCAGCTCGACAAGGCCTGGAATGGTGGCAAATTGACTTCACTTGGTACATCATAAAATTTCTTGAAGCTCTAGGACTGGCAACAGATGTGAAAGTACCATCCGAGGCTCACAGGAAACGGATGGCTTTAAAGACAGAGTAAATCCATGGCCGCTCAAGATTAGGGTTTCGACATTTGGCTAGGCCTGGGATGTCTAGCTTCAAACTCTATTTACTGTTTTAGGGTGATAATGATATTTTTTTTTGGACGAAAAGGGTGATAATGATATTGTTCATGCATGTTGTGGACCTTATTATTGTTGAGAATGAATTGATTCTATGCTTGTATTAGCAATTAATGCTTTAATTTTAACCCGGCATTTATAACAAACTTGAGGGGTTTTGTTTCATGACTTTGGGTTGGGTAGTTGAAATCACCGGCGGACCCAGGAATTTTTTGACGGAGGTGTAATTTTGAAAGGCTAAAAGTTTTAAACAAAAATTGACAACCAAATGTCATTCATATGTCAAAAACGAAACTGACGCACCTGTTGATGAAGAAGAAAAAAAAACCATAGTATGTTTCATCTTGTTTTTTTCTTAATTAACTATGAATTACATTCGAACTTATTTGAAAGCTTGATCGATACAATATTTTCTTTTTTGGCACAAGACTTAATTGATGAATCAATTTTTATAAAAGACTTGTAGCTCTCTCCAAAAAAAAAAAAAAAAAACTAAACAAAAAAAAAATTAAGGAAATAAACAGATTGGTGGTGGAGACGAAAAAAATGAATTTGATGATATATATATTTTTTTTTATAAGGATTTGGATTGGTAGACAAAGAATCTCTCAAAAAATGGAGACTTTCTTTTTCTATTTTTAAGCAAAATCTCCTTATTGCTGAAGGAGTTTTCCACCTTCTTTTCCGTCTACAGTACGGATTTTTCTTTGTTTTTTTTATTTATTCTTTCTCCTAATTTAAAACGACGTCGTTTTGGCCAAGAGTTAAAAATAAATAATAATAATAAGTGCATGCAATGCAGATAAAGAAAGGAAGGGAAGTTTATCAGGCTTTTGTCAAACAAATGGAGTGCACAGCCAAACTAAGGCCCAGTTTGGAATTGCTGATCCTTAAAATTGTACGTGATTTACATTTTGGTTCCTCAATTAAATTATTAGTCCAAATGGTACATATATAAACTCTATAAGTAATGGCCAAAGCCATGGTCTCTCATACAATCCTCAAAACCGTTGGCTGAAGAAAGAGTCACACTCTCTCTCTCTCTCTCTCTCTCTCTCTCTCTCATTATGGGGCTTTTGAAAGTTTGGGTCACCATTCTCATGACCCCTTGTGCAAATTTCTTGGGGAGGAAATGGAATCTTCTAGACCTTGTGACAGCTGGTATGTTCTTGAGTGTGCATTGCCTGGCTTTGTTTGCACCGTTTTACTTCACTTGGACTGCGTTTTCGGTGGCCTTTTGGCTGGCCGTTGTGACTGGTTTTGGAATCACTCTTTCTTACCATAGAAATCTTGCTCATAGAAGTTTTAGGGTTCCAAAATTGTTTGAGTACTTGTTTGCCTACTGTGGGGTTCTCGCACTTGAGGTATGTCAAATCTCATTTTTGAGAAACATTTTGCAATTTGTGTTGTTCATGTTCTTTCTTTTTTGGGTCTACTTTTACGATTTTCTGTTTGTTGTTTTGGGTTTGCAGGGAAGTCCAATTGAATGGGTGAGCACACACCGATACCACCACCAGTTTACTGATACAGAAAAAGATGCTCACAGCCCACTTAAGGGTTTCTGGTATAGTCATATGGGCTGGATCCTTGATAGCAGTTCTCGGTTTGGAAGAGTAATTAAAAACAACCTCTCTCTCTCTCTCTCTCTCTCTCTCTCTCTCTCTCTCTCTCTCTCTCTCCAGTAATAGTTACACTTTTTTCTTTTGGTACAAATGCTTACACTTAATTTGTTTTTTTTTTAATGAGAAATTTGCAGTACGGAGGACTAAAGAATGTTGAAGACATGAAAAAGCAGCCATTTTATGTGTTTCTTCATCATACTTTCATGCTACACTCATTTGTTCTTGCAGGCATATTATATGCCGTGGGTGGACTTCCCTTCTTGGTTTGGGGAGTGGTGAGATATATAGATTTTCCTCTTTTTCATTTCTAATAAATTGATCATGTATTCGCACAAGATCTTAAACATTTCAAACCAGAAAAGTTGTGTTTGAAACTCTCCCATTCTTATTACTAGAATTATAAGCACATATATAAATACGTATATGCTTTTTTATTCTTTATTTTATTTATTTATTCTAATTACTTCTAGCACAGATCCTTGAGTTTAAACTCATTATCATTTGCAGGGCGTGAGAATGGTGGTTGTTTTCCACATTACTTTGTTTGTAAATTCTGCTGGCCACACCTGGGGATATCAAACATGGAACACCGGGGATCTGTCTAGGAACCTTTGGTACTTATATTAATTAGTACTCTTCCTTCTACTATATATTTAATATATAATTGAGAAATGAAAGTTGCAATTTTAAAATGGATTTTTATTCATACTCATATTTCAAGGTGGTTGGGATTGGTTGCACTTGGAGAAGGCTGGCACAATAATCACCATGCCTTCGAATACTCAGCTCGACAAGGCCTGGAATGGTGGCAAATTGACTTGACTTGGTACATCATAAAATTTCTTGAAGCTCTAGGACTGGCAACAGATGTGAAAGTACCATCCGAGGCTCACAGGAAACGGATGGCTTTAAAGACAGAGTAAATCCATGGCTGCTCAAGATTTGGGTTTCGACATTTGGCTAGGCATGGGATGTCTAGATTCAAACTCTATTTGCTGTTTTAGGGTGATAATGATATTGTTCATGCATGTTGTGGACCTTATTATTGTTGAGAATGAATTGATTCTATGCTTGTATTAGCAATTAATGCTTTACTTTTAATCCGGCATTCACAACAGACTTGAGGGGTTTTGTTTCATGACTTTGGGTAGTTGAAATCACTGGTGGCCCCATGAATTTTTGGACGGAGGTGCAATTTTGAAAGGCTAAAAGTTTTAAACAAAATTGACAACCAAATAGCCTTATAATTTAAACAATACTAATGTCATTCATATGTCAAAAACGAAACTGACGCACCTGTTGATGAAGAAGAAAAAAAAAATCATAGTATGTTTCATCTTTTTTTTTTTTCTCGATTAACTATGAATTACATTCGAACTTATTTGAAAACTTGATCGATACAATATTTTCTTTTTTGGCACAAGACTTAATCGATGACTCAATTTTTATAAAGACTTGTAGTTCTCTCCAAAAACAAAAAAAAATAAACAAAAAAAACAAGGCAATAAACAGATTGGTGGTGGAGACGTAAAAAAAATGAATTTGATGTTTGTTTTTTTATAAGGATTTGGATTGGTAGACATAAAGAATCTCTCAAAAAAGGGAGACTTTCTTTTTCTATTTTAAAGCAAAATCTCTTTATTGTTGAAGGAGTTTTCCACCTTCTTTTCCGTCTACAGTACAGATCTTTGTTTTTTTGTTTTTTTTTTCTTTCTCTTAGTCCAAAACGACGTCGTTTTGGCTAGAAGCTTTTAAAAAAAAAAAAAAAAAAAAAAACATAAGCGCGTGCAATGCACAATGCAGACAAAAAAGGAAGGTAAGTCTATCAGGCTTTTGTCAAACAAATGGAGTGCACAGCCTAAGCGGAGGGACAACTTTCAGGCGCTTGAACCGCTTTATCCAACGAGGGAGCTACACCTCCTTGGTTCTTACGCCTCTATAGATCCGCCAGTGGTTGAAATACTTGAAAATAGAAGATGATCCTTGATTTGTAATGAAATAAGGATTAAACTTTTTTTAGAACAATAAAAGGATTAAACTTAAAGCACACAAGAGGCTTAAACCTAGTTATTTATCACAAATTTGAGGTTTTTCTTTTTTCTTTTTCTTTTCATTTTTAGTTGTTTAGGTGCTCTTGTAAGTTCTTAATAAATTATAAAACTAAATACATTAACCTTGTTCCGCCATGGAGTCGAATGAAACAGTCACAAAAGATAGAGAGATCTTCTCCTAGAAACCAATGCCTTATGCTCTAATTCTAGATGGGGTAAATTTCTGTATAAGCTTGTGTGTAATTGGTTCTAGAGGGAGCCCTCTATATATAAGCATCTATCTCAAGGAGTTTTGCCCATCAAGGAACTCCAAGAGATGTCCTTGATGCTTTGAGTCCCAATCTTAATAGAGTTAGGAATCCCTAAGCGTTTAGATTTTACTTAATACATATACTAAGACTGCTGGTCAAGATAAACATTGAATTCTTGATAAACAATGAGTCATTGTAATCCCACATTGATTAGAAGATCACCTTAGTGAGTTTCAGACATTTAGCAATCTTACATTCTCCCACTTGATCAATAATCATTTGAGACTCAAAGTTTATCACTTAATGGCCACGTAGAACTCAATGTTTCTTTATTCCATAAATCAAGCCACTGTCATTATCAAAATTTCACATGGAACTGTCGAAGTTAATTGGATATATAACATCCAAGACTTTTACAATCACACACATGAACTTTTGAAAACACATAAGGCTTCCATTGGATTGAGATCAAAAAATTGTTATGATTGAACTGTAAGTTGTTAGAAAATCATAACTGTTCTTAGCTCACCTTACAAAACTGCCAAGGTCTTTATTAAAGAAAACTTGAATAACTCATTCATGGATGCAAACTGCAAATACGAAAAGCTAGCATTTTGCAGTTTGTACTTAAACCATTTGTCAAAAACCATAATGATAATATATGCAGAATAAAAGAAAATCCAAAATATATTATAAATATATAAATATAAAAAACCTAGCTGGACCACCCCACTTGGTGACGACGACAACCAGCCAGGCCCACCCAGCTGGTCCTCGCCGCGAAGAAAAAAAGAAGACCTACCTTGGTGTGCATGACAACTCCTTTCCTCAACAAGCAGTACAATCCTTCAAGATCTCTCTCTCACAAGCTAGACAGTAGAGGAAACAAGTTTGTAATTTGAAGAAGAGAGAAGAGAAGCCTCATATTTATAAAGGTTGGGCATCCTAGGTCAAGATGGAATCACAAGCCTATTCCAATCGAGAGCCCAGCTCCAAGAAGAAGTCAAAAACCTACTCCAATTAGGAGCCCAACTTAAAGAAGGAACGCCAGATTCAGTTGGAAAGCCCGATGAGTATTTCTCACATCCTCCATGCCTCACAAGCGCCATGCAGAAGGTGGGGGCATTTGTGGGAACACATATTTAGCCGGCTAATAAGAAGACGACATGTGAAAAAGGAATATTCTTTAGGTCAACAAATTACCCTACTTAAATCCTATTTAATTTGAAAAATTATCTTTGATTTAATAGAAGAATATCTTCTTAAATTAAGGAACCAATTTCCACCAAATCTCTTGGATTAATTCATGTTGAGGCCCAAAAAGTCACGAGAAGCCCAAGAGAATTTAAAGACCAATATGATGTTCAAAAGGGATAAATTAGTTATGTACTAATTCCAATTATATTTTGGGATTTAATACATAAGGATAAATATGCATGTTTTTATACAAATTGTAAGAGTATCTAGGCCATGCCAAGTAATGACACCCATGCCAAACCTATTCATTTACATATGATATCTCTAAGCTTGATCACAAAAGGCCCAAGCTACTGCAACAAATGCCCAAACATTCCAAGCACATGCCAAATAGCTCCATGCAAGGCTAATACATTTTTCTTATGACAATCATCTACCAAGCTTACATGAACCCAAGTTATGTGATTTACGGGGCTTGCACGAGGAGTTATGGTGTGGGTGAGCAAATGAGATATTCTTTAAGCACTCCCTATTACCCAATGAAAACAAGCCAATTCCGACACTTCCTTTTACCCTATAGGAAATAGGATGGTTCCAACACTTCCCTTTACCTATTGAAAACCAAAGAGAGTCATTACCTTCTATAAATTAGTAGGCATTACCCAGACAAAAACCAACTTCTCTGGGTTGCTGCAAGCCTCTCAGGAACCATGAGAACCAACTTCTTTGGGTTGCTGCAAGCTTCTCAGCAACCATGAGAACCCACTTCTCTGAGTGGCTATAAGCACCCTAGCAACCATCAGAGCACCTTCCTTCTGCTGCTGCAAGCATGCCAGCAGCCATCATAATTATTCCTCAGCCATCAACCTCCATCCTTTGGCTGCTGCAAGCATCTCATCGACCATTGACCCATTTTCTTGGCTGCTGAAAGCTCCCAGCAGCCATCACAACCATGTCTCCTACTTTCTCATCCTTGAAATCCATCATCTACTTTATAAAGCCTCACCAAAAATAACTCCAAGCCTTTCTTTCCTCCTCATACTCTGCCAAGCTATAAACACCATAGCCTTCAAGCCTAAAGCTTTTCCTTCCATTCTCCTTCTCTTGAAATTCTTAAACCACCATAGCTAGGGCTTCAGACAACAAGTTCTCAACCCCCAAACTCAAGCATATCCAACACCAAGCCAAGCACATGCATTAATTCTCATTTGCTAAACTTATGGGTCTTTAGATCCCACACTCTAAACTCTCATGCCAAGCTCTACAATCTCTGTTGAACATAAGCAAATCGTCTCTACCCATTTTCAGAGATGCTGGAAATGTCAACACAAGACATGCATCCGCTGGAAGAACAATAGAGTACTCCCTCAATGACTTGCTTCTCCTTCGGGATGCTTTGGGCCTAGTTCTCGCTAACTAAGAAAAAAGGGTAATGAAGGCTTGATTCACCACTCTATGGCGGTCCAATAATCAACAAGCCTGAACAAGCCTTCGGACAAAAAAAGACCCCAACAATTCCTATCATCTTTTTGGAAAAGAATAATCCTAACCAAATAAAAATTATTCTCCCAAAACCCTAGCATACAAGGAGCACTATAAATATATGGTTACAAAAGACATTCAAGGTAACTCAAAAAACCCTAGCTAATCGCTGCCGAAATTTTCCCTCTCTTTCTCTCTTTGCCGCACCCTCTCCCTCTCATTTACACTGCTCCGGCCACCAAGATCTCCCTGTAAGAGAAAACTTCGACTACTTTAGCTATTGTCGTATCTTTTTCAAGGTCCAATCGAACTAACTTAGACATCGGAGGGCCTTTGGCCAACACCCCACAGGTTTGGTCTATTTACTCCAATTTATTTCGCAAGGATCAAGGAAGAAGAGAGAGAAGGAAGATTGAAGATCGAGGAATCAACCTGCAAATATTCCTAGTACGGAATTTTGCTCAAGCAATGACCAAATTGAATTTTCATGTAAAACCAGTGATGGAAAAGGTATTTACCCTATAAATAGAATGTCTAGAATAAAGCAACATATCAACATAAAAACTATAACACAGGACTTGTAACTTGAGTGATTAAGAACATTATCTCTATATTAAATTTTGTATTCGATTCTCCCTTTAAATTAGTGTTCAACCATGCAACGTAAACATTCGTAGCTCGCCATAGAATTTGCTTTTCTTAGTTATGCACTTTACACAACCAGTTCAACAGACATGAAAAGTGCGCAATTTCTTCACATGAGAGACGAAACAGGAAATTTGCCAAGGTTTAAAGCAGTCTTGCTAACAAGAAGGCAACTCTCATCAGGATGGTTAACGTGGTTGATTCTATTTGTATATTATGCAAAGCCTGTTGTGTTGTGTTCCAATGTAAAGCAATCCAATTTTTCAATAAAACAAAACATTGAAGAGTGGCTTCTCAATCCACAAACTTGGTCAGCCAAGATGAGCTTCCACATTTGTTGACCTTGTTTGCCATTACTGTGAGGAGATTTAGCTGATGTGTCAACAAAGTGCGCAACCCAAAGCCTTTGGCTAGTGTCTTGGAGTTGCTCTATACGAGAAGCGGAAAGTTGGCTACAGTTTGCTGATTTTATTGGAGCAAGCAATTTATTCAAATGTTGCTCACCAAATTGAGCATCATGTGGCGTTTGCTGAGGCTGTTGCGAATACAACTAGATGCAAAGAGGTGTCAAATGTTTCTTGTTAAAGCTAACCTGACTTGGTTTTAAGCTCCATATACAGGAAAAAAAGTTATCTTTGCTGGAATGTAACTGTGATGGTATACTAAGTCAATGACGTATTGTCATGTATTTCAACTTTCTCATATAATAACTAACTTTTAATCTAATGGTACTTCTCCTCTGAATATTGGAAGATGTAAGTTCGAAACCCAATTCCATTGAAATGAAATTTTCCATGTAACATCGTTCAACTAACTTGAAAATTCGTCATAATCACATTATAATTGCATAAAAGTTCTTCGCCAAGTTTTCGGTGCAATCCAGAAGACCTCGCTATTTCTAATGCTAGTTTATTTTTTTTCTGCCGAGTGTAACTTTAATTGTACATGTGGCAGAATATCATTGGAACTCCCCTCATTTGGGCGGAGGTTTCAATCAGCAACTCCCCTCGTTTCCATCGACAAACTCAACTCTTGATATCTTCCCTCGGACCTTCCCACCTTCTTCTTCTCATTGCTCTCACTCTTTTTCTCTCCCTTTCTGCTTTCTCGCTCCACAGCTCTTGGGGTCCCCAAACACTTTCCTTCTTCTTCATTCATTCATTCTGATCCTGTTCTGAGACAATTGAGAAAGGTATTTCGAAGTCCCAGTATCAAAAGTTATAATCTTTGAATCGTTTTAGAATGGCAGCAACATCCCATTTCTTTTGGGTTGTGATTTCTTGGCTGATACACTCTACTGTGTTATTTGGTCGAAATAGTTTTACCATTTCCAACCAATTTTACTTTTCTTTTGTTATTGTTCTGCAATGGCAGTGGCGCTAATATTGGTTTTTGTTTCTTTGGTGTAACTGGGTTTACTTACTTAGGTCTCATTGTTTTCAAAATGGATGCCACAATGCCCATTTGCAAGATTGTCACTCCAACTCCTGTAAGTACCTCTGTCACCCTGTATTTATTGTATTTTTGGAATTGAGTCTTGGGTTGTGTTCTGTTTAGTTGGAATTGGGTTGTGTTAGTCTAAGTTCTTAGGTACAGAATTGGGTTGGTTTTTATTTCTGTATGGACTGAAGGATGTCTGGCTTGGTAGATAATTACCTTTTATATCGTCAGTTTTGTAGAAAAGCTCAATGCTTTATCCAATGCAGCCAAACAGATGATAAGTGAAAGATCCTAACTGATTAGGGAAAAGTAAAATATTGGAATTCCTAGATAAATAGAATTTACAAAACCAATGAGGTCTGCTTCTTATATTGTCTTCAGAATCCTCCATTCTATTATGATCTCCACTCCAGACTTATTTTCTGGTTTATTTATTCATTCACATTTGTTCTTGTTTTTCTTATGTGAATGGAAGGGCTTATTTTTTGGGAGAACTAGAAAGATCCAGAGTTCCCAATGCAGCTTTATGGTGGGAAATAAAGTCAACTTTTTAAGGCAGAGAGCTCGGGGTGCTCAAGTTACTTTCAAATCCAGGAAGCATGGGGGAGCTCTCCATGCTACATGTCGTGCTGAAAAAATTCTGGTGGCAAATAGGGGAGAAATTGCTGTTCGCATTATTCGAACTGCCCATGAAATGGGAATACCTTGTGTGGCTGTTTACTCAACAATAGACAAGGACGCACTTCATGTGAAATTGGCTGATGAATCAGTTTGTATTGGTGAAGCAGCAAGCAGTCAGTCGTAAGTGGTTGATCAGTTAATTTTTCGTTTTGTTGTTCTTTCTTCTTTAACCCCTATCCCTGTGTTATTTTGTTGATTAAATGGAAAACTGGAATAGTTTAACATGGAGCTCATGTGGGGAGAGAGAGAGAGAGAGAGAGAGAGAGAGAGAGAGAGAGAGAGAGAGAGAGAGGGCCATTTAAACCATGACAAAGGACTACATTTCTTTCTGAATACCATTAAAGTTCATGATTTAGGAAACCTAAAGGAACCGTGATATATTTATTCATGTCGTGCCTTAACTGGATTTGTGCAGTGCCTGTGATTGTTTTTTTTTCTTCTTGCTTAGTTACAATTTATTATAAAGTCAATCTTAATTACTAAGATTTAGCTAGTAACATTACCATGACTTGTTTTTTCTCTTCCGAAAAGAATTAAGGATGAAAGTAAAATACATAAGAACATCATTAATAGATAATCATTTTTTCATGAAGACATTTGAAATAAAGAAAGTGAAAACAAAGACTTTAGTAATAATAAGCCAATGGTTTTAAATGGCTCATGCCTGGCATTGGTCCTTTTCGTGCTCGTGCTAGATATGACGACCTGGACCGACATGAATGTGAATGTCCATGCATGCTTGGCATGGCACGGCATTGGATATTTCCCCTTTCACGACCCCTTTAATCGTGCCATTCTCATGCCAGCCTGCTTTGCACCATTATCTGTGCACTACATTCTTTATCTTTGTATCACAATAAGTGTTTTTTTTTTATCCTTTGTTTCAGTTTCTGTTACAGATGACAATGGTTGAATTGTGCATTTTGATCTGTCTTTCTACAGGTACTTAGTTGTTCCAAATGTTTTATCTGCTGCTATCAGTCGGAAATGTACAATGCTGCATCCAGGATACGGTTTCCTTGCTGAGAATGCATCATTTGTTGAAATGTGCAGAGAACACGGAATCAACTTTATTGGGCCTAAGGTAAGTACTTGAAATAAAAAACTTCATGCTAGGAAGTTTTTGACTTTCTTCTCTTCATTCAAATTTTAGATGTAACCCTGATAACTTAATGTAGAGTCTTTCAAAATTTCATGTAAATTCGGAATGACATATTATCTAGCAATTTAGTGATTAGTAAGGAATAAAATGTTCAACTCAGAAGATATTTATTGTTCTTATCCTAGCCTAAAACAATTTTTAATTTTTAATTTCTTGAGTTGTGCTTTATTTGCCTTTATCTCTCTCTAAATATTTCCTTTCTTACAGTGAATAGTGATTGATCCGTTTAGGTCATGGAGATATAAGCACATGACTCTTTAGTTACTCATTAGTTAATTGATGTACTGATGTGGGACAAACTGTTTGCTATTTGGGTTACAGCCCGACAGCATCCGTGTTATGGGTGATAAAGCGACTGCCAGAGACACAATGAAGACAGCAGGTGTTCCAACTGTACCAGGAAGTGATGGATTACTACAGGTCTCTACTGTACCCTCAGTTATTATACATTTCAACACCTCCAGGTCTAGGTGGTTATATGAACTGGTTTGTGTTAATTGTTGTCAACTTTTTTTTTTTTTGAATTTTTTTTTTCTGTCAACAGAGCACAGAGGAAGGAATCAGGCTTGCAGATGAGATTGGTTTTCCTGTTATGATCAAGGTAAAGTGTCTTGTATTAGTATATCTCATGATAATTAAAATTCATTGCACCTTGATGTGCCTCAGAATTTGCAGTGCATACCCTCTCATGTCAACTCTGAAAATTCAGAAGTTAAACGTACTTCTAATGTAAAAAATTGAATTTGTTTTATCAATAAAACCTATTGATAATAATATAGACATTTATTGACTATCAATTGTACAATGAGGTTAGTTTAGAGGAATACATGCCTATTTATGTAGGATAGCCGCTCAAGATTTGTAACTGTTTGACTAGGAAAGACTTCCTACCCTGTTACCTTGCTATAGTGCTAGACTAGGACAATTTACTAACTCAATGAAGCTGGAAGATATTTTTTACGGGTTTCAAATTTTGAGTTTGAATCATGCATGGAGTTGCTAAGAAAGACTTCAGTGGGATGCTTAATTCTTAGTACCTATAGAGAATTCGAACTGTTACCTCTGATCTCTGGATAAGGTCGCTTTCATCGTTTTTCAGAAAAAATCTAAACGATCTTATTTACTAGTATGGTATTTATCTACTTTAATGAATCAAACTTGAACTTTTTAAGACTTCAATGAACTATAAGACTTATGAGATGAATGGTTATTTTAGGATTCTGGCCTTTCATTGATATTTTCCTTCTAACTCTTTGTTAACAGAGCCAATATACTATTTTATCTGTTATATGATTTGTTTCCATAAAGTGATAAGCTTTTTATTTTTATTTTTATTTTTATTTTTTTAATATTTAAGGCAACAGCAGGAGGTGGAGGACGTGGCATGCGTCTTGCTAAAGAACCTGAAGAGTTTGTGAAGTTGTTACAGGTACTACACCTAATAATGCATTATCTTCCTATTTTGTTGCTTTGATGCCTTTATTTTTTGTTTTTCTTCTGTGAAAGTATTCCGTAACTCATCTTTGGAGGTATATTTTTAAGTTTTATGTTAAATAAGTTTAAGACTACAACTTTGAACTGTTGGGTTCTGAGTTTAGTCGGTCTTGTTATCTACAAATGAATGTTTTATTATTTGTATTACATTGTTGCTTCCATTATCTTAATTTTCTGCCTCACTTTAATTGTTTGCAGCAAGCAAAGAGTGAGGCTGCAGCTGCTTTTGGAAATGATGGAGTTTACTTGGAAAAGTACATCCAAAATCCTAGACACATTGAATTTCAGGTAATGTACTTATTAAAGTTCCTGTAAAATTTGTTCAAATATTATTCTTTATAATTAGACATTGGTATTTGATTTGACGTTTGATGCCTGCCTGCAACCCCTTGATTCATCTATTGTATACAGGTTCTTGCAGATAAATATGGTAATGTTGTTCACTTTGGAGAGCGGGATTGCAGTATCCAGGTACTTTAAGTGGTCTTATTGCTTGCATGAATCTCTGTTAAGTTTTTTTTCTTCTAGTTATTATAACTTAAAACATCTTAGTTCTGATTTCTTGAAGGCAAGCAAAAATGGTCATAACCTTACCATATAACTGACTCTTTGTAACATTAGGATCTTGAAATGCAAAACCCAATGACTCCTGCCATATTGTTTTTTCATGTGTTGAATTCGACCATCTCAGAGAAGGAACCAAAAACTGCTGGAAGAAGCACCCTCCCCTGCATTGACCCCAGAGTTGCGTAAAGCTATGGGTGATGCAGCAGTTGCCGCAGCAGCATCGATTGGTTACATTGGTGTTGGAACCGTTGAATTCCTTTTGGATGAAAGAGGTTCCTTTTACTTCATGGAAATGAACACTCGTATTCAGGTTAAACTAATCTTTTGAGGATGGCTTTGTTTTGTGCAACTTTTTTTGCTTAGTTATGTTAAATTACTTTTTTTCCCAATGGAACCACAGGTTGAGCATCCTGTGACAGAGATGATTTCCTCTGTTGACTTGATTGAAGAACAAATTCGTGTAGCTATGGGAGAAAAACTTCGATACACACAGGTAATTAATTGTAGTAGGGTAGTTTTAGATACACATATGACGCTTCCTGTTCAATGTCTGATGGAGGTGGCTCCCTCTACAGGATGAGATAGTGCTCAGAGGACATTCAATTGAATGTCGTATCAATGCAGAAGATGCTTTTAAAGGATTCCGACCTGGGCCAGGTGTGTGTACATAGCTATGTTCTGGTTCCGTCTGTTGGTCTTTTCTGTTATCTTGTATTGGTTTTATGGGGTGCAGCCAAACCCTGATGAATAGGTTCTGAGTTAGTTCAGCAGTCAAGATTTCCATGGATTTTGTTACGGTCATTTTCAGTATACGTAATCTTCTGCCTTTTTTTACAGGAAGAATAACTGCCTACTTACCATCTGGAGGTCCCTTTGTTAGAATGGATAGCCATGTTTATCCTGATTATGTGGTTCCTCCAAACTATGACTCTCTTCTTGGAAAGGTTTGTGGACCAATAAACCGTTGCTAACCATGGTTTCCCATATACATATGTACAGTATAAAATTATAGATTCTAGGTTTCTTGTTCTGATTACCTTGGCAATTTTTCTCTCTTAATGTAGCTTATTGTTTGGGCACCAACAAGAGAAAAGGCAATTGAACGAATGAAGAGGGCTCTTGATGACACTATTATAACAGGTAAGTAATGAAGTTAATTGTTGAAATCCTTCCGTTTTACTTACTATTTGTGTCAGCATATTTGTACTATGTGTGAGCCAATTGAAAGTGTTGTCCGTTTAGTGGAGGATGATATTAGAAGGGTCTGTAGGCCCAGGGTTCTTTCTGTTTAGTTGTTCTTTGTTATATTAGTGGAGTTGAGTTGTATTTGTTTCATTTTTTGCTTACAGTTTTGGGTCAGTTCAATTCATATTGTAAATCTACAATTTTTTTTCTTTATTCACGGTTGTGAATGTAGTTTGCTAGATAAATATTCTCTCTATTTATGGCTGTTAATTTAGTTATTGCCTTTATTCCACAGGAGTTCCCACAACCATTGAATATCATAAACTTATCCTTGATATAGAGGATTTCAAAAATGGCAAGGTTGATACTGCTTTTATTCCAAAGCACGAAGAGGAGCTCGCAGCGGTAAGAAGCTAGTCTAACCCTGAACATAATTTTGCTGGTGAGGTTTTGATTTTTCATTTGGGTTATTCTGGTGGTTATGGACAGGCGACTGGGGCTCAGGTGTTTACTATTTTTTTTTTAAAATTTTTGTGTGAAGTAAGTCAACTAGAAACAGGCTTCAAACTCTAATTAGGTCATTAGGGTTTTAAAGGTATTATCAGTCAAATGACTTTTGATCTTCATAAGTTATTTGACACTGAGCTCTACATCCCGTTTGTAAGTCCTGGAAAGTAGTTATGCCTTTGGCATTTAGGGCCTGTTTGGGAGTGCTTTTGGAACTGCCAAAAGCGCTTCTAAATGGGTAAAAGCACTTCTTTCTTTTAAAATTTCTAAAAGCACTCCCGAACGAGCCCTTAATATATTATGTCACCTGACTCATTCTGAATAAGTTGTATTTCTTTTTAATCCATAACTTAGCATCATTAGATGAAGTGGAGATTTTACTTGCACAATTTATATTTTTAAGAAATAACAAATTTTGTTTCTTTTTAGTGGGTCTTTCCCTTGTGAGAGGTTTTTATTCATTAAACTTGTGTTATATTTACTAAAGCCATATTATTTATGCGCCTACAGCCCCAACATTTGGTGCCTGCAGCCCCTGCCAAAGAACTAGCTGGTGTATCTGCTTAGATGGATGGAGCTCGAGTTGCTACCGTCGGGTCAAGACACCCACTACATTTATAAAGCGGCAAATAATTCACTTCTTTGTATTTTAGTTATTTAATTTGTGTTAATGTTGTTACTTTTATAGCACTGGTAACATTGATATGCCTTGCATTTCGTGTGAGAATTCCATTTGAAATTTTGATATGTTCTGTTTCAACTGGGTGTACTGTGTACAAACCTGTATTGCTCCCTATATATGTAGAAATGATGATGAGGTTTTGCAAACTATCCATATTAATAAGCAAAGATGCTTCCTTCATTGTTAGGTTCAATCCAAAAATACCATTTTTCAGGTTTCAGTTTTGGCTGAATTTAATTGTTAGGCTGTTGGCTGAAATCAACCTAAATTAAGGTTTTGAGTTATAAGCTGTAGTGGCATCTAAATGAGGCAATGCTCCCATATGCTGGTCTTCAAATTGACATAAGAACTCTATGTTGGATAAATGCCTAATGTCTGTTTAGAGGAAGTGAGAATTGATTATATCATTTGAATGTAACGAAGCAACAGCAAAGAAGAGACTCATCTCCGAGAAATTATTCTGTATTTGATACACCAAATGCAGCCAAAGATAGCCAAATTGTCTGCAACATAATTTTGTCTACGAGTTTAATTTTTTATATCATTTCAACAGCCCCGTTCTCTTAGACCACAGGGGTCCAAGAGACTGTGGTCACCCGCCGTTAGATGTAGCATCCAGCGGTTCAAAAAAATTTCTTAAAAAGAGTGCAAGAGTGAGTGAACCGTTGAATTTACATCCAACGGTGAGTGACTACAAATCTCTTAGATCCCTGTAATCCAAGAGATCGGGACTGATCATTTCAATGTCAATAACTAATGTTTATCGAGTGATATCGGCTTAATGTTTACCCCACCCCTGAGCTTAAGTAAAGAAAAATACAGTAAACTTCTATATATATAAAAAAGAGACAATAGTAAACATTTGAGGGAAAAATAATAAAAATTATGCCAAAGCTAATCTAGTACTAACAACTTCTCTTTCTGCCAAACTCTTCCAAAAGCTAATCACACACGTCTAGGTTTGAAAGTTCAGGCACGATTGTTATGCAGTTAAGAATGCATGTTATGATCGTTATAACTATATATTAACTCAAATCGAGAGTTCAGCTAACTTGGAGATGGTTAATTAATCAGGCTTAACACTATTATTTAAGAGAATGTTCACCAAACAATAATTCCTTCATAACATCACTCTTTCCTCGTCTTGGTGTTTTTCTCTTCATGTGCTCTGGTTTCTGACGAGCAAAACCACACGTGTCAATGACGCCGCTGACGCGCTGGATGAAGCGGGGGGTAGAATTTATGGGGAGGCAATGGAACTTATTTGATATAGCCTCGTTGGGTGTGGTTTTATCTTTGCATTTGCTTGCTCTTTTAGCTCCAGTTCATTTCAGCTGGAGTGCATTATGGTTGGCCTTCGCACTCTATGTTGTGACAGGTCTAGGTATAACTCTAGGTTACCATAGGAGCCTTGCGCATCGGAGTTTAAAGCTTCCTAGATGGCTCGAATACTTTTTTGCCTATTGCGGGGTTCTTACACTACAGGTACGGTGTGTACGTCAACCGAAAAATACTACTTTACTTTTAATAACAATGCTCTTGTTTTTTATGTGCAGGGAAGTCCAATTGAATGGGTGAGCACACACAGGTACCACCACCAGTTTACTGACACAAAGAAAGACCCTCATAGCCCTCTTATGGGATTCTGGTTTAGCCACATTGGTTGGATATTCAACAACAGCTTTCGGTTTGAAATTGTATAAAACTCTCTCTCTCTCTCTCTCTCTCTCTCTCTCTCTCAAAACTAATTAACATGCCAACTTTGCAGTATGAAAGACGACTAAAGAACGTTGACGATTTGAAAAGGCAGCCGTACTATAGGTTTCTTCATCGCACTTACCTTCTTCACTCGGCTCTTCTTGGAGTTCTACTATATGTCATAGGAGGACTGCCCTATCTTGTTTGGGGAATGGTAAAATTACTCTTACTTTCTTTTTTCTTCGTTAGCAAGGGCGGATATATGCTTTTTTTCTTTGTTAGCAAGAGTAGCTAGGGCTGCCAGTGCCAGACCTATTTTTTGCAAGCTTACGTGAATAGTTTACATGCATGCACGCACACTCATATATATATATATATATATATATATATAAAGTTTATATAAATATATACTTTGTTGTTAGAAGAGTGGTTCTTTTTTAAGCTTCTTCTATTCACTAAAAAAAAAAAGTGGCAACAGTCACCATTATTTGGTGACTTTTGGTGACATTCAGCAAATGTCACCAAAATAATGACGACTGTTGCCAATTTTTTTTGTGGTGATTTGCTCATAATCATTTGCTTTTGTTTCACTGCAGGGTGTGAGGACGGTAATTGTTTACCATATTACATTTTCAGTAAATTCAATTGGCCACACATGGGGAAAGCAAGTTTGGCACACCGGTGACTTGTCTAGAAACAACTGGTATTGTAGCTACGATGGAATCTGCCCTATATATAGATTGAAAACATTTCAATTTACCAGAGTAAATAGTAAAGGTAATAAATTTTAACTGTATAGGTTGCTGGCATTGCCAACTCTTGGAGATGGCTGGCACAATAATCACCATGCTTTTGACTACTCAGCTCAGCAAGGTCTAGAATGGTGGCAGATTGATATTACATGGTATTTGATAAGATTTCTTCAAGTGGTTGGTCTGGCAACCGACGTGAAAACACCAACTGAGACTCAGAAGAAACGAAAAGCTTTGCACAACGCCAGCAGTTTAGAGAAGAATAAGTCAAAAGTTAGCAATGGAAAGTTTTAAAACCACAAAATAGTATTGCACTAGAAATCCAGATTAAGCTATGAACAGTTTCCTCATGCCTTTTAAGATAGCTTTGGTTTTATAGGGGAAGAAGGCTTTTTTTGTGTGTGTGTGTGTGTGTGTGTGTGTGTGTTTGTTTGAGAAATAAGGAGAGTTCTGGTCTTCTGGTCTCCTGGTCTCTCTATGTTTGCCCAACTAGAGAGATCAAACCTGCAAACTTAATCTAATTCATTGCCAACATTAAAGGAGCAAAATTATTATACACTATAAGGAAAGTTTTGAGCCCATTCTACCTGATATATATTCACATTTATTAAATTATTACATTAAAAAATGGTTTATTGTATTTGTTTCTGTTTGGACTTGATTTTGTTGTTGCCAAAATGTGGCTATTATTGAATTTATTAGATAATGGGTCTAATGAGGTTTTGGGATATTTAATAAGTGAAGCCCAGCGTTTTCTTGATTCATGAAGTACAACAAAAACAGCCAGAAAATATAAGTGAATGTTTGGTACTTTATCAATCCAACTTTTTAAACTTAAAAATAAAATTTGAGTTTAAAATTTAAAAAATCTATTTGGTAGACCCAAATTTGAAAATATAAACTTAAAAACACCCAAATACTTAAAAACATAAAAAATAATCTTCTTTTTTAGAATTTTGTTCTAAAAACTGTTTCAAGTTGCATACCAAATAAGTATTTGAATCTTAAAAAAATAGATTTTAGAACTCCTTATTTTTAAGAAGAATCAAAGTTTTTGAATACCCTTCTTGAATAGGATACCAAACGCCGCCTAAATCTTGATTACAATCAACGCCAGTCATGGCCTTTGGAAATATTTCTAACTTTATGTCACACTTTTGGATTGCCACCTATGTCTTCTTCAGCATGCTGATAAGGACCTTGTTTGTAGTTTTACTTTTAGCTTTGATCATGGGGTCTTGAGCCCCATGTGCTTGATGTGGGAACATAAATTTTCGCAACTAATAAAAAGGTGACACGTGGAAAAAGAAATATTTCTTAAGTCAACTAATTGGGCTAATTAAATTTTATTTAATTAGGCAATTATCCTTTATTTAACATAGAAATATCTCGCCAAATTAAGGATCCGATTTCTAGCAAATCTCCTTGATTTATTGTCACATCTCGGGATTGGCTCCGCCGTAGCACTATATTGTCCACTTTGGGCTCCTACCCTCACGGTTTTGTTTCTGGGAACTCACGAGCAACTTCCCAGTGGGTCACCCATCTTGGGATTGCTCTAGCCGAAACTCGCTTAACTTCGGAGTTTCTATGACTCCAAAGCTAGTGAGCTCTCAAAAGGCCCCGTGCTAGATAAAGGTGGGCATGTACATATAAGACACATCACCCCCTCTCCGTTAGTCGACGTGGGATGTTACATTTATCCTATCACCTATTTTAGGGAAAGAATCATTCCAATTAAATATGGAATTATCTCTGCAAAAAACCCTAGCCTGCAAGGAGACTTTATAAATAGATGGCTACACTCCAAACATGAGGTAACTCTTTCTAACTGAAAAAACTTAAGAGACTCTCTGTCTCTGTCTCTGTCTCTGTCTCACTCTCTCTCTTCCACCACTCGACTTTCTCCTTAAGAGAAAACTCTGTCCATTCAGTATTTGTTGCATATTCCGAGACTCCTTTTACTGACTTAGGCATCGGAAGGTTCTTGGCCAACACCCCCTAGTGTGCCCCGTTGACTCGATTTATTTTGCACAGATTGAGAATGAGGAGGTTTGAGTTCCAAGAAAGGGATATTATGCCAATATTCTCCAATGAGACTATTTGCACAAACAAATTGGTGCTTTCATTGAGAGATTTGAGATATACTCAATGCGATGCTCTCGAATCCAAATTAAGGGAAATTAGTTTCCCCCCCATCAATCGATTCCATCATTGATCCAAGGCTCTCAAATCACCATGGTGAGAGGCTCCACCACGAGGAACATGGCGAGAACAACCATCGTGCGCCGTCAAAATTTTCTCTAGGCACCCATGGCCTTCACTAGTTTTGACAACAGATTGACCGTCATCAAAGCCAAAACAGTGACAAAATAAGAGAAAACCACGACATGGAGTGACTATTCGTGAATGTTGATCACCGAGCCATTGAGCGACTATTCGTGAACGCTGATCATCGAGCCATGGAGCGCCACGAAACCTGTCCTGCTATAACTAGAGGTCAATGACCTCGAAGAACAGGGACTTGAATAGTCGCCAGATGCCGAAAACCAGCCCAAGCGGGGTTAGAAAATTCTCCACAACTGCTGCAATCCACAAATTGATGACCTCTGCACGTTGCATGATCAACCAAACAGCAACATCGAACTCGTCAATGTCAGAGCTGCAAACGCCAAAAGAAACTCCCCAATTTGACGCCGGAATTGCGCTTGCAAATCGCCACAAAAAGTTATGAAACTTTAATTAAAGGTCCCATATGACTTGGAAATTCAAAAGGGATTTGACCATATGGACTTAAACACATATTTGACACATTATAGGATTATTGTGTTGGACCAAGATAGCAAAATATGACACACATAGAGAGGGGAGGGGGGGTGGCTACACTAGGGTTTAGGGGCATTTTTGTCACTCTTGTGATATTTTTTATCATATAAGTGTGTAGCTATGGAATCCTATCATCCTAGGGTTTTCAAGTTGGTGAAATTGGAAGAGTGAAAACATCAAGCTCTCTCTCCCTAACCCCTTCAATCTATCACATCAAGTGAGGGTGCTAGCACCACTCTTCACTTGTAGTCTACTCATTCTCTCATCCCATTCAATCCTTGGTGAAGAGCTTTGGGGAGGTGCATATCTTTGTACCTATTTGGAGAGCTACAAGGTGGAGAATCAACATCAAAGGGAGAGCCAACAACAAAGGGACCACTCCCTCTACTTGAACACCATTCTTGGTTTCAAGATTCACTCCAAGGGTATGAACATCTTATCTTTCTCTCAAATAGGATTTAGAGAGTCTTTGGTGCACACTTTCATAGACTTATAAAGACTAGGACCAAATGAGACTTGCATGAATCCTTAGTTTATTTAATGCTTCTACTCTTACTTTGATTTCATATTAGATATGGCTTGCTAGGTGATTTATACTCTTAAAGTTTGGTTGTAGAGTTTTTAGAAATCTTTACACAACACCATTCGCACAATATTCCCTTCACTGGATGCCTTCGAAAAAATTGATGTCTTTGGACATACAGTTGCCTTCGGAATGTCTTCGAACATATGGTTGTCTTCAGATTGTCTTCGGACACCTTAGTTGTCCTCGGATTTGTCTACGCGCGTATGACATTGCCCCACGAGTATCGGGGACACCCGAACCATGTGGTGCCAAGATTTGCGTTCTTAGGTTGAGTATATCTTCTTGAGTTTTGCTAGGATTGCGTTCTCATGTTGACCATTTGTCCCTTTAGTCCTGCTAGGGGAATTGACGGATTATTTGCGTTCTCAGGTTGAGTATATCTCCCTGAGTCTTGCTAGGGGAATTGACGGATTATTTGCGTTCTAAGGTTGACCACGTGTCCCTGAGTTTTACTAGGATGCGACACACATGTGGAGTTGGCCGTTCCATATGTGTAGCACTTGGAATTGACAGATTATGTTTGAGGTACATCTATGTGGAGAATAATGCAGTATCAACGTGTGGTACAGTTAACAGGATATTCTTCGCCACCTTATTCATATTATCTGCACAAGGTTGGCCATGATCCTTAGCCACCTACCCGACTTGTCTACAAGGTGATTAGCTAGTTTCCCCTTCCCCTGTTGCATTCGGATTTGATGGTATTCCCATATACCCCTTAGTGGGTGATTACAAGACATATGCATTATATGGATGGTTGCAGGTAAAGCTTTCAAGTAAAAGGTTTGGCTATGTAAGTGTGTGGATGTACAATGATAAACTAATTGAACTGTTAGGTACATAATTTCATGCCATGATATTGAATCATATAGCTTGTTGAAATCAAGATAAAGAATGATTCTAGAATTTTATTGTTGATTTCACTTTGAACATTTCTGTATTATCTTAACTGTGATTTAGGGTAATAAGAACTACATGTGGCTTGATCCCTCAATAAGGGTACGTAGATATCCTAGTCTAACCTAGGTGCAGCCGCAAGTTTATGATTTATTTGTTATGTTTAGTTTTGTCAAGTTGATTTTGCTGACTTTCTTATGTTGGTAAGGAGGGCCTAAAGTTCATTGAAACTTTTGCTAATTGGTGTGTGGTTTTACCTTTTGCTTGCTGAACATTTGGGAATTAATTGTGTTTGCTGTGCATGTAGATTTTTTGAGGGTTTTGAGCCAGTTTCAAGGGAGGCTTTGCCAATTTTCCGGTAGAAGTCAAGCCCTAAAGTTGTTTTGGAATTAGGGCAAGAAGAGTATTTTAGTAATTTGGGCCGACACATTCTTGGAGTCAGATAAGGAGAGGGTTCGTCATGGATTTCAAGGGGGAATTTGAGGCGGGTCCTTTCAATTTGGTATCAAAGCATTAGGTTAAATTCCTGTAGACTCTGCACTTTGTGTCCTCCTTATTTTGGTGAAGTGTTTGACGTCCTATTGTGTTGTCTTGCCTTCTCGACGTGGCTGAGCTCATAGGCTGGTTGAGAATAACGACTGTTAGGAACATTTGAATTTTGTGTGTTATGAAGATGACTATGCCCATGGTGCTAAAAGTTTGGCACAACTATTAAGTAACGTGAGTATGGGAATTTGACGTATGGTGTGTTGACAATGGACAAAGTATTTTTGGATATACATATGCAGGATATCTCTTTGATCCACATAATGGTCGTTTATAAACTGGCTATGTATTTACCTGTGGAGGGACAACAATCTCATGGCATTCCATAAAGCAAACATTAGTGGCTGCATCCTCTAATCACTCAGAAATACTTGCACTCCATGAAGCGAGTCATGAATGCGTTTGGTTAATATCAATAATCCATCAAATACAGAGCACATGTTATTTACCTTTAGTGAAAAATAATCCAACAACCATATATGAAGATAATGATGCTTGTATTGCTCAAATGAAGGCAGGATACATCAAGGGAGATAGGACCAAACACATATCACCAAAGTTTTTCCACACACACGAACTTCAGGAGAATCAAGAAATTGAAATTAAACAGATACGTTCAAGTGATAATCTGGTAGATCTTTTCACCAAATCATTACCGAAATGCACATTTCAAAAACTAGTGCCTGGCATTGGATTACGTCGACTTTCCAATTAGTAAAATTAATGCATACTTATTAGGGGGAGACATCCATCATGGGGAGAGTGCTATCAACAAAGTTTCTATACACTGTACTCTTTTCCCTTTGCCCAAGTTTTTATCCCATAGAGTTTTTCCTGGCACGCATGTCAGTGTCATATACACAGAATTTTATGTTACACATAGTTATGTACTCTTTTTCTCTTAGACTAGTTTTTGTCTTACTGAATTTTACTGGCAAGGTTTTTAATGAAGCATATTCCATGCATAATGGACATCCAAGAGAGAGTGTTGCAAATACATGTTGTAAATAAGCATAGATTAATATGACTGCCTATCATTACCTATCATCCCTACCATTATATACTTATCCCACAATTCTATCATTATGTTTGAAACCTATCATATAACTCACCACCCCATATTGTATTTTAAATTGTAGTGAATAGTATATTACTTATGCCTATAAATAAGCACCAACATTAATGAAAATGATGAACTAGAACACAAGAATAAATGAGTTTTCTTCTTCCAAATCTCTCTCTAAAATCCTCTTAATTTTATAACAGGATAGCAATTTAAAACACACCGACAATTTGGTAACAATTCGAAACCACCTTCAAAATTCGGAAAGTTTTATGTAAATTCAAAAATAAGTATTTCGTGGACCAATCTCATTTGGCAATTTGTCTCTAGTCTTTCACGAATTTTAGAAGCGACAAAAATAGAAATAGAAAAAGGACGAGCCCGATCTCTCAAACAATGTAGCTCTATCTCTGCTTGACACCGTTGCTGTCCCCACAACCCGGCAACCTGAAAAAGAGCATATTATTCACCAAGGTTTGCCAACGAGGTGATGATCTCCCAAATTTTTTAACTCTGTTGTATTTCCATGAAGAAACCAGCGAAAATTTCAGAAAGAGAGAGACATATTCGACATGGGTTTCTCCAAAGACAATCTTAAAGGCTTTGTTTTGGCTTTGCTTTCAAGTGGGTTCATAGGGGCAAGCTTTATTATCAAGAAGAAAGGCCTCAGAAGAGCCGCAGCTGCTTCTGGGGTCAGAGCTGGTGACTTTCTGTTCATTTATTTATTCTCAATCTCGGTTTTTCTTTTACCTATATTGGTTTTATCAGATGGGTTTTTTCTTCTTCTATTGATTGGTTTGTTATTGATCCGTGATTGTTGTAGGTTATGGCGGGTACTCTTATCTCTTGGAGCCTCTGTGGTGGCTGGGCTTTATTACAAGTAAGCTTCTACATCTGTTTTTTGCTTTTTCGTTCTGTTTCATAATGTTTGTAAGACAGCCAAAATTCTGATAACTGTTGTTGTTTTTTGTATATTTTTGTCGTTGAATATAGATTCTGCAAATAGTTATGGCCATGTTGTCTATAAAACTTTATGGATTATGGTCATTACTTGCTCTTATGATTTTTTGGTATTTCATCACCATTCACGCTTCATTTTGTAATCGAGTTCAAGTGCTTGTCATGGGAAATAATTTTCTTCACTATGGAAGTAATGCTATTGTTGCATTGTAGCAATTGATGTTTTCCAATGTCACTATGTCAGTTAAAAGTACGGGTTTTGGTACTCATTTTGTTCGTTCAATTCCACTGATGGTTTGCAGAATCTCTCTTGATTTATGATTTTTGATATAGTGATTGTTGGAGAGATTGCAAACTTTGTTGCCTATGCATTTGCTCCGGCAGTTCTTGTTACCCCTCTCGGTGCATTAAGTATAATTGTAAGGTAACTGCTCATATATTGGTTTTGATTCCGTGCTTGGTTGTTCGTATATATTTTTATCATGTCCTATGATGTTAGATTTTACTAATAATGTTTAAAAATTGAATGGTATGGTGTAGTGCTGTGCTGGCTCATTTTATCTTGAAGGAGAGGTTGCACCGGCTTGGAGTTTTGGGCTGTGTAATGTGCATTGCCGGGTCGATCATTATTGTTATCCATGCACCAAAGGAGCATTCTATAACTTCAGTTCTTGAAATATGGAGTATGGCAACTCAGCCAGGTTTGATTCAGGCTATTTGTTTTATTCGAATTCCTTTTTCTCTGTTTTCTTGAGCTTTATATGATTCTTCATTGGAAATTAACAACATCTACTGTCTATTTCAGCTTTTTTGCTTTATGTGGGCTCAGTGGTTGTTCTGGTTTTCATACTAGTCTTCCATTTTGCACCACAATGTGGGCACACGAATGTTCTAGTTTTCACCGGCATTTGTTCATTGATGGGTTCTCTCTCGGTAAATTGTTTCAAGTACTTATAAGCTTTAGTTCATTTCTGTCTTATTGTATTGAGTTTCTCTCTTTTCAACCTATGGTGTTCTCCAACAAAAAAAAAAAAAAAAAAAAAAAAAAAAAAAAAAAAAAAGGAGGAAACCTGATCTCCTCTCATTCTTGTCTTACTGTACTAAAATAATTATGCATTATACAGAATGTAAGAATTTAAACTTTAAGCACAAAGTTCACACATAAACTAGTGTTCAAATTGTTCTAATATCAACCTGTAAGTTATTCATGCTTAAATTTCATTATAAAGTTACAGTACAGATTTATTTTGAAAAAGTTTAGAGTGGGGACTGGGTGGGTAATTGACACATAAGTCAAACTGATTGCTTAGTTGGATGAAGACGAATTTCTGTTAGCACATCAATCTACAGAGTTCCTGTAGACCTGAGTCTGCTTTAAATGATTTCTTGTTATCAAATTGTTTCCTTTCAATTTTAATAATATCTGGATCTCTCGTAATTTACATGCATTGTTTTCCATGATTCTGCAGGTGATGAGTGTTAAAGCCCTAGGAACTGCTCTGAAATTAACTTTTGAGGGGAAGAATCAGTTAATCTATCCAGAGACGTGGTTTTTTATGTTGGTCGTAGCTACATGCGTCATCACTCAAATGAATTATTTGAATAAGGTTAGAAACTCCGTTTCATTGTGAATATGTTAGATATGGACAAATTTATATGAGTCTTTTGGAAGTTCTTGCTCTTGTACTGTTCTTCCACCTTTCCCCTTCTCCAGATTAGTTTTCTGGCTATTCCCTTGTCCTGCCGTTCGCTTTGCTTTTGTGCATTGCATCTATCACTAACAGAAAAAGTAGTCTGAACATAATAGGCTTTTGTTTAGTCTATAAAATTTGACATGCTCGGGGATGAGTGGTTCTACGTACTTTTCGGAGGATGTATGGGAAACCCAACAAGTTTTGTTCAGTTTTAGACCTTTTCCCGTCTTTAAGATTAATCTTGTTCTATCCTCACTACTAAGTTAGTCAAAGAAAGCAGTTTTCTAATGAATATATGCTGCAAAAAAGAAATCGGTATTGAAAATACATTTGTACAATTCAAAGTCTGTAGCTGCCTTCGGTGGAGGCTTTAACTACAATTAATCATAGGATAATTTCATGTCATATGATCTTCAAATTTCTGGGTAATGTTCAATATAGTTTCCATAGTTAATATGTGGTTGCCACATCTCTTACTCATATTTTCATATAAATTTTTTTCTTCACTAGAGCGGTTAATGACATTGATAACATATTACATGTCATTTAAAGAGTGGTGGTGATGCAGGACAAAGAGAAATAATATCCAAGTAAGATCAAAATGGAAATTTATGGAATGCAAGGAGAAAATTAAAAGAAAACGATAGAAACTAATAGCATCACACCAATAGTGTTTTAGGAATCACTTACAGAGGCCTTAGGCATCACACCTAGGGTCAGGTTGCATCGTACATACCTTGAGAGAAGCAAAGCTGATGTAACTTTATTCAATCATCAAAATCTGTTCTAAATGATCACGACTAGATAATTTATAGAACCTAAACCTAAGAAGAACTCTGGATAAAAAAGTACTAAAATATCCTTCACTTAAACAGCGTTAGCATGACTCTTCAAACAGAAAACGGAAGAGAAACCCTAGGTATATTTAAGCATCCTTAACTTAAATAATGTTAAAAGAAAACAGTCCACCATTATTGATTGAACTTGCCCAAGCCCAACTATTTACTATCCTCAATGCACCCGACCCAACTGTGCCACACTACGGCTTGAGCCTTGGATATACCATGCCTTTGATAAACCTTTATGGGTTCCTGCCACTTGTGTTTCTCCTCAGTTGGTGGTAGAGGATATTTTCTGAATGTTGCATGTTTATCCCTTGGATTCTAGTTTGGAGCTCAATTGAAGCTATCAAGCATGGCTCATTGATGTAATTCCTCAGGATAGTTTAATTAGTTCAATTCTTGCCGGCAAGAACACGATTTTGCACAAGTTTCCAGTTGCCTAAGATTTCCTAGGTTATATTTGTTAGAATGTTTCATATCTTACATTCAATGAATCAATGTGGTCTAGCAGGCTTGCCTATTTGGGTCATGGCTGGAATCTGGACTGCATATTAAGATTCTTTAGAAATACTCAGTTAGTCAATTCAATTGAACTCACATTCTGCTATTGACTTGAGATACATGAAAATAGTTATTCTGAAATTTCCAGGAGTTTGCTTTACTGATTCCTCTCTTTTATTTATTTATTTTTTGTGAAATCCTGAATAGGAGGGGCATAATGAAAAAAAAAGAAAGAAAGTAATGAGGTCGGTATTGTAGAGAATAAAGAACCCAGGGGCCCATTTCTGAGGAGTGATTTCAAATATAGGGACTTAGTTAATTTTATTATTTATAGCTAAATTGCTCAATTGGACGGGACGGTAATAGTCCTTTTAGATTTGTTTTAATTAATTTAGCCTTATTATCTCAACTGAATTCTTTACTTTAAATTATTCCATCCCATGACACTGTAATTTAGTTTATGTATAATATAAGGCAGCTGTTTTTTACTAGGTGGAAAAGCATTCAGATCAGAAAGAAAGCATGCAATCCTTAGTTATGCATCCACAGCTTTTTTAATTTGGTACAACTATTTGGGACTCATCTAGTTCATTACAATAAAAGATCTATAACTTGGCTTGTCAACATTTCTGTAAGCATCTTAAAAAACATAATTAAAAGGTAAAAATAACTTGAGGGTTATTCTTTATTGCAGTAGTAGTTTGGCTCTTGGTTTTTGCGTGTGCATGAACATATATATGGATACATTCAAGGATACATGTATACCATATATGTATGTTTCTTTAGAAGAATTAAAGGAATCTTTGTATTCATATTCTCTACTGAACCACTCAACTCTGATTTTTCAGGCGCTTGATACGTTCAATACTGCAGTCGTGTCCCCTATTTATTATGTCATGTTTACAACGCTGGCAATCATTGCGAGTGTCATAATGTTTAAGGTATTGTTCCCTAACAAAAAAATTGTTTAAGTATTGTTAAGTGATAGTATTATAAGTTGGACATGTCATGGTGTTATATCTCTTTGCCAAGTCTAGCTTCAGTTCCAAGTTGGATTGTTGTTAATGTGATTGATTTTAACAGAAGGCATGAATCTGGAATGTGACTACAAGGCATACACTGAAAAGTAGCTCCACTAGATCCTTGTGTGGATAATAACATCTGATTTGGCATTTCAAGCAAAGATCATCCAGTTAAGAAAATCACGCTTTTTATGAGGCTAAAGCCAGGTCCATTAATTTAGTTGACGTGAAAAAATGTTGGTTCTTTGGTTGATTGGAATTGGTAAGGGACTTCATAAAAAACTGACGAAAGGGTACAATGTCAGTGCTACTAACTTCAAATTATCCTATTAGAATTAGTCAGACTTAGCCATCCAGTACTCTTGATCCAAATTGGAGGGCTAACTTTATGACAGGGAGAATTCTACAAGGGTTTGCTCTACTTTTTGTATCAGAATTGTTGTTTAGACACTCAATTTCTACTGCTTAAAATGTGATGTATATCTGCACTATGAAAGAGAAGAAACACAGTCAGATTTCAGTTTCTTGGTTAGACCAACTTACAGAAAATATTTTTTCGCATAGAATGCTGTGTGACCATTCTTTCTAGCAAAATACTTTTTGTTCTTCTACTAAAACCACAGGCTGTTGATTGTGGAGTTAGTTTGATGACAGTAATTACATACTGCTTTTTATGATTTTAGGATTGGGATGACCAAAGTGGGGGAGCCATCCTATCAGAAATATGTGGATTTATTGTTGTATTATGTGGGACCATCTTATTGCATTCAACAAAAGAATTTGAAAGAAGCTCTTCTTTTAGAGGTGTGAGACCAATCTGTTCTATTACTTTCTTTTTCTCTCTCTACTCTTGTATCATCTATTTCCTAACCAGTTGACTCTTTTAAATTTCCAATTATTTTGGGCTTTATGCTTGTTGAAATAAACAGGTGGTAGCTATATGCCTGTGTCACCTTCATTATCTGCGCGACTTTGTAGTGGCGGGAATGGAGAATTAGAGAAACATGAAGAAGAAGACGGGTCACCTTCGGAGGAAATTTGCTTAAGAAGACAAGAATTGTACTAGATCATATCTAGGATGATACCATTCCATTCCATATACCTACAAGGCAAGCAAGAGTTAAGTGCCAACCATTCTTTTACCATTGTCCATTAGATGAATCTATACTTGCCCCATCTTTGTCAAATCCAAACATACAGTGCCGGGTGGTGGCCGTTTGCTGAACTGCCAGCGGCATTTTCTGTGTAGACTAGTGAGGAGGAATGGATTGACAATGCTGACTTAACCTAGGGCTTCACAGACAGTTCGTCCAAGATTTCAAGCTTTTAATGGGTGGTTTGTTCACATTATGAAATAAGGAAAGATAGCTTTAAAATCATGTGAAGCCAAAGCATACGTGAAGACCTGGATTTTATATCCAAGCAGGGCTTTTCTTTGTTGAGGTTAACTACGGCGAAAATTTATGAATGAAGGAGCTCAAGGTCAGTGGGGAGTTGAAGTTTCTGCCCTTTTTTTTTTTTTTTTTTTTTCTGGTGACTTCAAACGTAGATTATTTTAGTTTGCTTATTGGTATTAATTCTTTTAGGGGTGGTGGGGGTTGGTGATTTTCCCCTTTTTGCTTTTTGGAAGGCATAATAAGAAATACGTCTTTGTAGAGTTCTGTAACCGCTTCTGATTGTACTTTTTGAAGATTGCTGAGTTGATCTAGAAATGTTTATGCACACATTGTGTTTGTGACTGTTGTTCGATCAATACAACTGTTTTTCTGATCAAATAAAAACCAATTCTAATACCTTTTCTTCTGTGCAAATCGATTTTCTAGTACCAATCCATCATGTGCTTTTGGATCAATCCCAACAAATTGTGTTTAAATGAAATACTACAGAGACTTTGTCATTTTGTGTGAGCCATCCTTTTGCGTGATTGGATACGCATTTACTGCAGACATTTTTTTAAAAACTAAATGGTTGGTTTAATAGAAGACTTAAGTTTGATGCATTAGTTAAAACATTGTTTAAGCAATTCATCTTCGGTTTAATCATCTCTACACGGATTTTGGTTGTCTAGCTCAAGCAGTGAATGAGCTTGTGAGAGATGACACTGAAAGCATTGAATGCGCTTTTCTTGTTGCCATTCTGATAGGAGAGACATATATAAAGAGAGGAGATTTTAGGGTTGGTTGTCAGGGAAGGGAGAAGAATTTGCATAACAGGGATGCCACCGTAACGTCTCAAGCCTATCACACATTGTCATGTTGAAAAATTGTGTTCTCAAATCGGAAAGTTAAAACACACAACAATGGGTGATTGGCACGAGATAGCACTACAGTGGTATCCCTGATATAAGAAAGCTTTTCTCCGGGGAAGGGACCGTGGGTTGTGAGCCACTGGCGAATGCAAAGGGGGGTCATTGGGGTTGCTTTACCCCATGAAATTAGTTCGAATGTGCATATTTGATGGTTTTATTGATACATGATAGCTAGTGCATGGGCATGTTGGATGGCTTTTTTGACATGTGATAGCTAGGGTAGCAAAGAGGGAAAAATAAATGAAACTTAATTTTCATTTTCTGGCTAGGAAAGCAATTAGAGTATAATAAAAAAAAAATACTATTGTTTAATTTTTTCAGTTATTTTTGTCAAAAAAAATGTATGGAGACTTTTACACCATAACTCCTTCGAGTACAAAACTTGGATTTGCCACTGTTGTTAGCGGTTCAGTTGGTGACTTTTTTTCCTTTAGTTTTTGTCTTCAATGGAATATTAGGTCATCTCCAATCATAGGGCTAAATGTAGCCCAGGGCTAAATATTTAGCCCTCTAAAATATTAATTTTTTAAAGAATAGTGCATGGCTAAATTTTTCCATCTTCAGCCATGCAGGGCTATATTTTAGGGTCCTTCATATTTTATTATTTTGAGAAAAACTATGGTACAACACTCATACATTCCACAACTATGTATTCTTCAATTTAATTAAACTATTATTTAAAGACAATATTCCATGACCAAGAATTTTTTATAATTTTTTTTAAACAACACTTGAAAACATTTAAAAAGGTAACCACATTAATAAATAAATAAAAAAGGATGGGTTGCAATGGTCAGACCTCCAATGGTCATGACCAGTAATTTTTTATAATTTATTTACGAATTGAAGACATTTAAAAAGGTGACCACATTTTTTAAAAAAATTGGTTGGGTTTCAATGGTCTAACCTCCAATGGTCATGACCAATAATTTTTTTTTATAAACAACACGAATTGAAAACATTTAAAAAGGCTTTTAAAAATATGTCGATGACATCAACGCTTTTATTATTGGCTATTGGATATGCATTTGCATGAGATGATTTGTGCCCTAGTCCACACTTGATAATTTATCTTCTTCAAAAGCACATGCATGGGGCCCACAAAAAATTTGGTCTAGGCCAAAGCTGGGCTACATGTGGCCCGATTGGAGGGCTAAAGGACCAAATGTGGCCCTCCAAATTCGGCAAAAATTTTGTTTAGCTCATGGCTGGAGATGAGTTTTGCATTATTTTAGGGCTATATTTGGGATATAGCCCATGACTGGAGATGGCCTTAATAACTTCATATTTTGCTTGATAGGAACAGACAACCAAAACGTAAAACAAAGAAGGAGAGGCCCACTAGTCTAGTTCAGTTAAAAAAAGGCATTGACTTGTAGACTAATAGTCTTATGTTCAAACCTTATGACACTTGTTTGTACCGTAGCTGACCCTACCACTCACTTCATGACACGTGGAAAGAGTACGGAGTTAGGAAACATTCTGGCTCACCGACAGACTGGTCAAAGGTATGAATCGGCATAGGTGACCGATTCATCACAAGGCACTCTCGTCACCCGCTGATCAGCTTATGCTCTCGGAAGCTCCTAGCACGTAACGATCGGCAGTCCATGCCGATTGTACGAAAGGATCTCGAAAAGCCCCCACTGATATTTTGCGAACTTGTGTTGACCTTAGAGGACACTCTCACGAGTCCCACATTGAAACTAAGTACTAAGAGCATCCCAAATGCTCTCTATAAAAACACCCATTGCCCTAGACAAAGGGTAAGATCTCTCAGCTTGATTTACGCTATAAATACTTGCTTAAAACAGAGAATTCTCCCAAAATAACTTTGCCATCGGAGGGTCTTGGGCTGGTACCACACAGTTACTCTCGACCTCATCCATTATTTCTTTTCTCAGCTTGGAACGAAGCATCATACCTCAAGGTACTGAATGCTCACATCAAGGGTCCACTAGGCCGAATCATCACACCACCTGTAAGTTTCCTCTTTCTCTATCTGTTTAGTTTTAAGGCAAACAGATTGGCGCCGTCTATGGAAAACGATTAATAATCAGCCCATATCTCCCTTTCTCGAACCTATGAACCAACCTTCGTCCCTCCCGACCGATGGTCCTATCCTTGGCCTCGCTAGTGGAGAGAGCCCTGCTCCTCTGCCCGGCACGCCTCGAACGGAAATGCCCTTTCTGCAAAACATCCTGGAGGTTAGGATGGAAGCCCTACAGCAGGAAATGGCAAAAATACAAGAGCACAACAATATCCTTTCCTCTAAGCTCGACGAGACTTAGAGACAACTACTTAAACAGCAATCACATTCGGCCCAATTACAGGACAATTTGGAGCAGACCTTGCAGCTTCGACAATAGCAGTCCATCAGGAGAGTGTCAAAACCTAACAGTCGTGAGAAAGGAAGGAGACCAGCAACAGGCAGGCCGTGCACTTCCCAAGGGCTGTTCGTACCCTCTCCGGAGGAATGCCACCAAGAATACCAAGTTTACTCCGACTGTCGGGATAGATTTAATGATCGTCGCAAGGAGCGTCAGACATCCCCAATCCCAATTCAAATGAAACTCGACGATTGGCACTGGATGCACTCGGGCTGAAATCTGCCCTACGCCGAAGGTATGATGCGATCGGTTTAGAAAAGACGGACGAATCAGACTATGTTCTGACTTCACCTGGAACTACAATCTCCTACCGATCGGCAGGACCAAGACCGTCCAGACGAGAGCATCCTAGCTAACGATTAGCTAGAAAGGACGATCGGTAGAAAGGAGGTCGCGAAACGCAAGGACACGGTGCCTGCCAATCGATTGGTCCCCAGACATCGAAACCCTTTTGCGACAACCTCCCCCATGCCGATCCTACTATCTGCCTCCTTCTCCAGAAGGTCAATTGAATTGAGGAAGAACAGAACCAAACTTGGACACCAACTTGGGGAAAGGTACAACCAGGACCGTTCACTAGTCGAATCCGTGTTTTCCGACATGACAAAGAAGTGCAAGCACTCCGAATATCATTTTACACAGGAGTGGAAGATCCTGTAACCCACATCCATACTTTCCAATCAGCCTTGGGTTGCAAAGGGCTCACCGATGAAGGCCAGTGCTTACTATTCCCATCCACCTTAGCCGGAGCTGCCCAAAATTGGTTATATCGGCTAGAACCAGGTACAATAGACTATTTCGATCAATTGAAACAAACTTTCCTCAATCATTTTATGATACAGACCGATTGCCTTTACTCTGCTGATGACCTTTACACTATAAGGCAACGAGACAATGGGCCTTTAAGACAGTATGCAGCCAGGTTCAGCCACGAATACTCTCGATGCCCTGAAACTAATGATCGGGCAGCCTTCGGCGCTTTCAAAAGTGATCTCCGAGCGTCTCAATTTTGCTACCTGGTTCACAGTAGCAAATGGACAACCTACGGCGAATTAATGAAACAGGTAGTCATCCATGCTATGGCAGAGCATTTCAACTCTAAAGGTGTACCTTCGGCTTTCCTCTACCCAACGACAAACATGGGACAAATCCCAGCACCGGCCTATGACTGTTTCCCGCCTTACCAAGCTACAAATCAAGTCCCCTACCTGGCGCGCCACGTACCGATCGAGATTCTTGCTCGGCAGAGCATCACTGAAGCTGAGATACACGCCGTTCGGCAGAACCCAAGCTGGATAGATCCAATCCACACCTACCTATCTGATGGCACACTTCCGGCTGACAAAATCGGGGCCAGGCCATCCGTCGTTGATCCTCATGGTACCTTCTTCTGCAAAAAACACTATACCGATGCAATTATTCTTTACCGTTGCTGCACTATCTCACTCCACAACAGGGGGACTATGTTCTGCGAGAGATTCACGAAGGTGCTTGCGGCGACCATTCAGGAGCTCGGTCCTTTGGCTTCAAAACCATTCGACGAGGCTATTATTGGCCCACTCTCCACTGTGATGCCGTCAAGCTTGTACAGCAGTGCGATTAGTGCCAACGGTTTGGCTCAATTCCGAAGCTTCCCGCTGAACCTCTCACCCCGATGGTCAGTCCCTAGCTGTTTGCACAGTGGGGACTGGATCTCATCAGCCCAATGCCGTAAGACAAGGGACAACTCATATTCGCTGGTGGTTGCGGTGGACTACTTTAGAAAATTGGTCGAAGTCAAAGCCCTTGCTACAATCACTGCCGCTAAAATCGAGCACTTCGTGTGAAAAAACATCATTTGCCAATTCGGCCTCCCGAACGCAATTATCATGAACAACGGCAAACAATTTGACTGCTCTTGCTTTCTGCATCTATGCTCCCGAGGTCGAGGCCATTAACAAGATCATCAAAAAAATACTAAAGAAGAAGCTCGGAGCTGCTAAAGGCGAATAGCCGAAAATACTACCAGAAGCGTTGTGGGCCATCAATACATCATACCGAAGGTCAACCGGCGAAACGCTATTCTCCTTTGCCTTTGGAACCAAAGCTGTCGTGCCGGTAGAAATCAACGCACCAACTTGCCAAACGGCACCCTACGGTCCAAAGCAAAATGAGGCACATCTTGCTTTAAACCTCGATCTTATCGACGAACATCAATCATAAGCACAGCTTTAGAATGCTGTTTACAAACAGCGACCTTCCAGATACTAAGATTCCCGCGTAAAACGCCAATCATTCAACGCAAGACCTCCCTTGTAATGAAGAAACCTGGGGAAGGAACCCTCGGCCGCTTATGGGAAGGCCTCTACGAAGTCGTCGATCTGCCGACTGGGGACTTACTGGTTGCGTGGTTCCGACGGGCAGACCCTCGGCCACCCATGGAACGTGGATCATTTGAAATATTATTACAAGTGACTACTCCATTGGCCAGCGTTTTTTTGTTGTTGTTGTAACCTACAGACAATAATGCTGATGGCTACTTTTCTTTGTAAATTGTCTTCAGCATCATCATTATTACTATTCTTGTTATTTCCTATCCTATACATTCGGTAAGCAAGCCCTTCAAAAAATACCAAAGCATCGACGTGTACTTGGTACGGCATCTATGCATCAGCATACACAAACTGATTCGAAACAAACTTGAAATAAAAAGCCACAAAAAGGCTATATTGTCTTACAATAATGCCGAACGACAATATACCAAAATACATTATAAAAAGTGAAATATGTCTAAACACTACAGAGCTGGAGGATCGGCAACGATCTCAAAGGCCGCGGTGGCATCGGCAGTAGGCGGTGTAGGTACGGCCTCATCCTCCTCACTGCTAGAGTCGGTGTCCTCTGAGGAATCGACATCGGCATCTCCTCTGTAACACCTTCGGGCGACGGAGGAGGATCCCGAAGGAAGTTCAGATTCAACTTTTTGTCCGCATTGTAGCACTTGAACCGATAGACGAGGTCGTCACACTGGTCCATGACTTCCTTGTCCAGCAGAACAGTGAACTCCTCCGACGTTCGGTAGTCGGCCAAGGCTTTCATCTTCGCCTCAATCACCTCAGCCTCACGCGACCGTTCGGCTGTGTCCATCACCACCTCTATCGCCGCCTTTGCCTCATGAGCCTCAACCATTGCTCTCTTGGCTACGGCCAACTTCGATGATAGCTCTGCAATCTTTGCCGCATTCTCTTTGGCAAGCCGATCAGCATCCTGAATAGCCTTACCAGCCTCTGTGATCTTCGCTCGGCTGTCTTCCAATCTCTCCCGATATCGATTGGCAACATTCATGGCTCGTTTCATTCAGAGTGACATCTCCATATTCGCCTGCCAAAACGATAATATGTCAATACCGATCTTGTTTACACTTGATAAAATAAAACCACACATACTTACCGCAGCCTGGAGTAGGAAGGCTAGACTGGCCTGTTCACGCACCATCTTCACCGGTAGCTGCTCCAGCTCCGAGAGCTCCATCTGTGCACAGTCGATGATGCGGTTGATGAACAGCACCACCTTTCGGGGGTATGCCACATTCATTGGCTTGGCCTCTCCTTCTGCCTCATCGCCAGGAATAAGGATGGCCGCATCCTCATTCGACCCCCTTGGCCTCTTCGGTAGAGGCGTCACATCGAGTGCACCCTTGATCTGCCTCTTCCCAGTCACCTGGAGATAGGCTTCTCGAACGATGTCAGCCTCGGCAACCCTCTTCTCCTGACGACGATCGACCGCCTTCACCTTTTCAGCCAAAGCCCCCTTTGCCTAATGAGGAGGCTTCGTCCTTGGCTTCGAGGGACCATCCTTCTTCTTCTATTGAGGAGCCCGAGAGTCTAGTCGCCTCCTCGTCACATCCGTCATCGCCCTACCCCCGGCCACTGCACACAAAGTCAACAAAACAAAGTCAAAGCAGGAACGGCCTGCAGACGCAAACAAAAAATCAATAAAGGCCGATCAGCATCACTTACTGTTCCTCTTCTCTTCTTCCTCTTTCTCCTTTTGCCTTCAGGCGTGCTCGGGCTCGCTGATCAGGCCCGCCTTGAACAGATTGCCAAAGTCTAATAGGGTCTTGAAGAAACGATCTTCTTCGGCAATCTTCGACCGAATGCGCTCAATCATCTCAATGTCTCGCTTGAATGCGGTTGGCTGTTTCAAAGACACTGAAATCAGGAAATGTACAACCCAAGTTAGCTTTGGAAAAAAAAAAAAAAAAAAACCACTACTGAACGACATGTTATGGCTTACCGATTGTTTGAAAGGTCGTAGGGATAGACCTCTCCACAATCACCCATGGTGTCGATTCCCAAGCTCCAGACACCAGTACCCGATGTTGACGGCACGTCTTCTGCGAGCTCGGCACCCCTACCACGAAATGTCCACGCTGCCTCGCAGACAAACAGTTCGACTAAATCTATCCCCCTTGGTCAGCGCTTTTTGCCCTCGTCACACTATACAAGTGGGCGAACTGTTCATAGCTTGGCTCTACTTCGCTAGCTATGTCGAACGCAGTGATCATCCAGAGCAAAGTAATCCAAAAATTCGGATTAAACTGCCCAGAAGCGTACCCAATCTTGGCTAGGATCTTCTGTACCAAATGTCTCAAAGGCAGCCGAAGCCCATGTTTGAAGACATCGGTGACGAAGACTACCTCACCTTCCGCATTGCTCAAGGACTCTAACGGCCTTGGGATCCGCATTACTACCGAATCTGGGATGTGATACTTAGCCCTAATTTTTGCCAACTTCGCCTTGTTCAAGGCGTTCAGCTTTAGGAAATCCACACAAAAAATAGGGCCATTTGGCTTCGCCATCGGCACCCATTGCCTTCTGATAACCACAGTTAGCACATCTTCTCCGAGATCGGCAACTGATGCATTAGCCTCGGTCTCCTCAACTCGACGGCCGGATGTTGATGGCTGAGAATTATTAACCTCAACCACCTTCACACTTGAAGTGTTCCCTAATTCGGTAGACACCTCTATACCCTGCTACCTCGGTGCCCTCAAAATCGGCACTCTCAAGCCCTACAATCGAGCTCTCCAAAGCCGATTCTCCCTCAAATGCTCTTGGGTTGTCACTATAGTCTGATTCGGTATCTAATATCTACAAACGAAAGTGAAATGAAACTAAACGCCATGCCAGAATCAAACTCCTACCCTAAAGCCCAAGAGCTCATGTTCATCTATGTTCATACATATTCATGCAACAAATGAAGACTTTGATTCAATTCAGAGGAAAAGACGACAGCATACCTTGTTCACACAGCGTTCGGGAACTGCCGGAAATTGCCTCTGCCTTGAAAACCTCGCCGAAAATTGCCTACGCTACTGCAATGCACTCACCAAAAATCGCCTTTCGCAAGCTCTGGTTGCTCTCAAAATCTCTCAAAATATCAAGTACTCCTCCTATCGTTGCTTCGGTCCATTTATAGGACGACCTAGCATTGAGAAACGAAACGACACAACTCTTCGCAGCCTTCCTGACACGTGTCACACATGCACAGGGAAGCCTAAGAGTCATCGCATCCCACTTGAGCAAGCGCTTCAAAATTCTCGGACATTTTCGAGCGCAACTTTACCCACAAACGGCAGGCGCACATTGGTTGAGTTCTCACTCACTTCTCGTGCCGAACAGCAGGCGCACATTGGTTGGGTTCTCACTCACCTCTTGTGCCGAACGACAGCCACCCATGGGTCAACTTTTTCACTTACCTCTTAAGCCGACTAGCAGGCACACAATGGTTGAGTTTTTCTCAAAGCTTCCACGCCTTCGGCTCTTGCTGCCGTTCCCTTCCAATCTTCCAGGCTCCTCCTTGCTCGAGGACTTGGGGGACTCCATGACTACCATTGGCAGATTACGCGAGGACGCTCATATCCCGGTCAAAATGCCGAAAATCAAAGACAAGTCCCCAACCAAGAATTCCCTTCTCAATCGGAAACTTGGGGGACTCCTGTTTGTATTGTAGCTGACCCTACCACTCACTTCATGACACGTGGAAAGAGTACAGAGACATTCTGGCTCACCGACAGATCAGTCAAAGGTATGAATCGGCATGGGTGACCGATTCATCACAAGACACTCTCGTCAACCGCTGATCGGGTTATGCTCCCACAAGCTCCTAAGATGTAACGATCGGCACTCCATGCCGATTGTACGAAATGATCTCGAAAAGCCCCCACTGATATTTTGCGAACTCGTGTCGACCTCAGAGGACACTCTCACGAGTCCCACATCGAAACTAAGTACTAAGAGCATCCCAAATGCTCTCTATAAAAAGACCCTTTGCCCTAGACAAAGGGTAAGATCTCTGAGCTTGATTTATGCTATAAATACTTGCTTAAAACAAAGAATTCTCCCAAAATAACTTTGCCATCAGAGGGTCTTGGGCTGGTACTACATCGGTATTCTCGACCTCATTCATTATTTCTTTTCTTAGCCCGGAACGAAGCATCATACCTCAAGGTACCGAATGATCACATCAAGGGTCCACCAGGCCGAATCATCACACCACATGTAAGTTTCCTCTTTCTCTATCTGTTTAGTTTTAGGGGAAACAATATTTTAGTAGTAGGTGTGCGGTTAAACCCCTTTTCATGACACTTTGATAGTGTGTGACAAACAAAAATAAAAAACTATGGATTGCATTAAAAGAAAAGCAGGGAGAGAAAAAATTAAGGGTGATTTTATTGGCACCCCATTATTTTCTCTTTGCACCCCATACTAATTTAAACATGAATAATCTATTTTACCCTTGTACATAATTACCATTAAGGATAAACAAACATTTAAAATAAAAGTTAAATTTGCTCACTACACCCCACATATGTTCCTGCAACCTTAGTTAGACTTTTTTCTCAAACCATCATGTTCCTACAACCCTAACGAGGTTTATACACTTATATTGGTGACATAATATCTTGTATTTATTCATGAAGGGTGAGACTGAAGTAAGAGAGGCTTCGTATGATGTATGAGTTTATTTTTTGGCATTTTTTAAGTTTAGGATTTCATGATGGTTGTTAATTGCATTTAGCACATCGGTATCGAATGTGATAGGTAAATTCGGTAGGATGCCATCGAAACAGTGCACCTATTTCGGTTGTGTTTGACCGGTCGTGAACTTAAGATGCGGTGGAGATCCATCGTAACATGAAATGGTATTTGGTGGTGTATTATCGAATTTTTACCTACAATTCAATGGCAACAAACTGAAATATATTTATTTTTTCAGTAACTTATTGTCGACCACAAATTTAATGTAAGCTATTTTGACCTTACTCCTATTGAAGGAACAAAAACAAGGTGACGCCCTTAAAATAGATGACACATCATCCAATGTGATGGTCATCTCATCAAAAGGCATGTGAAAGATGTTCGTTTAGGGATGCCACCTCTAAACGAAGGTAGATATAACAATCTTATCTGCATTCAGTTAAGAACACCTAATAAGTTGCTTTAATCCAAACCTCTGAATATACCCTTTGAATATCTATTATTTGGATTAACCCACCAATTCCACTCACGAAGGGTAGATGTCTTCGACATGCACCTAAGGGGTTCCTAGTCAAATACAAAAAGAATATTTAGGTTAATTATCATGAACCAGACTTATATTCTGCTTTCTATTATTACAGTAAAACAACTTACCTGGTTATTCCAAATTGCAGCTGCTATGTGAGTTTTAAAACTTGTAAGTAAAGATGGATCAATGAGACCTACTCGAAATGGCTCAGTAGGCTCGACATTTACCTCAACATTACTATCATGAGTAGTAGCTACATCTTCAACCATTGTAGTATCCTTAAAGTGGTTTGGGGGACCATGCTGGGGCTGGTCCTCTTGAGGGGCTAACCTCGACGCTTTATGTTTCCTCGTTGAGGTTGTGGGACGCTGTCTATTAGGTCGAGATGATGAAGCCTCAATAGTACTTCTGCGAGTCCTCTTAATATCTAAAAAACAATATTAAGTATAAGCTTAGTAACGAATTTGGTAGATGATCACTGAAACAAGAAACAAATTCAGTAGACTACCACTGAAAAACATAAACAAATTAGGTGGACTACCATTATAAAACTGAAATAGATTCGGTGGACTACTACTAAAAAACGAAAACACATTTGGTGGACAGCCACTGAAAAACGAAAATAAATTTGATGGACTACCATTGAGACAAGGTAACGATCTCAGTGGGAATTACACAGGTAAGTTGTAACACCCTGACTCCAAATTTAACCCCTTATTTAAATTATTTAAGGAAAATTACAAATTTACCCTTGAGGTAGGGGTATTTTGGTTATTTTCTTACCCGTAGAGAGTTTGGGGCAGTGGCTAGTATTTTTAGATAGGTCGTACTGAGATGAGTTCGTAGACACGTAGTGAGCTCAAATCGGAGTTTTAACGAGAGAGATATGGTCAAAAGAAACTTAGTGGCACAATCGTAATTATTTCGAAATGAGATTTTTATAAAAATCAGATTTCTCTCTCTCTCTCTCTCTCTCTCTCTCTCTCTCTCTCCTCTCATCTCCGGCCACCGGCCGCGACTGTGGACGGGACTGGTGCCAAAAGGACTAGCTCAGCCTCGGCATCACAACCCGGCTCTTCCCCGACATCGGCCGCTGCTCCAGCTGCCGAAAAAAGGCGATTTTTGCCCGGTTTTCACCAGCTCCGATTTCCCTTCTCCGGCCGCCATTTCTGATGATCAAGGTATGAAGATTCATCCATTCTTCATGCTCTAGCTGCTTGTTGGGTAGGATTTGATCGATTCTTAGCGTAGGCAATTCGATTTACGAATTGAAATTCGGCCGATTTTGGGATCACGATTTCGGCCACTTCCGGTCAGTTTTTGAGGTAGTTTCAAGAAAAAAGTGGCTCCAAATAGGGTGTTATACTTAGGGTAGGAGTTTGGAGCCGTGGTTTTGAGATTTCCCGGCGATGCGTAATCGATTTGGGCACCCACGCGCTGTCGGCGCTTGCAACGGGGCATGGGCACTGTAGAAAAAGTTGTACTTTATCTCTATGAGATCCTTAGGTTGTCACGAGTGCGTAGGATTTTGCGGATCTCAATTCGGACGTCGTTTGACTATTGAACGGATATCGCCTATTGCGCGTTATCCTGGTTCGATAGGTTGGGACCGTTGGATGGTCTCAAATTTAATATATGTTAATCTAGGTATTTCTAGGATCGTGTAGGAATTCACGGATCGTGAATCGGAGCCCCGGATGTTCCGATTTAATAATTTGAAGTTTATGTTTTATATTAACCGTCAGATCGTGCGATCGTGAGCGATCTGACCTTCCGATCTGAACCAAACTTGCAGGATGAGTGTCCTATATCTTGTAGAACCCATAGGAACTTTCGGATCAGAATTTGAAGGTCGTGGGCCCCGTGGGCCCGTTTGACCAGGGTTAGGGTAGTTTGACCCTTGGTTGACCGTGAGTCTCCCGGAGTAATCTCACCTTCTAAGGGGGATTATCGGGTGCTAGACTATTGTTGAGGTTTACACAATATTAGAAGTAAATTATAGATATTTATATACGTTTGTAAAGGTATAAAAGGGGTCTAGAATGTCAGTTTGAAGTGCTATACGCACTACCTTAGGTACCTCCCTGGATTTTGGTTACACTACAAGTACCACCCTGTGAAAGTTAGGTCCCACGTGGCGTAGGTTATCCGGCGTGCGGACAGGCCCCATACGTGGCATTGGTAGTATCGGCGTATGGGGAGATTACTTGATAATATGTTGAGGTTGCACATGGCGTAGGTTATCCGGCGTGTCGACAGACCCCATACGTGGCGTTGGTGGTACCGGCGTATGGGGAGATATGTGATATGATATGCAGGTCTCGCGTGGCGTAGGTTAGCCGGCGTTAAGACAGACCCCATACGTGGCGTTGGTTGTACCGGCGTATGGGGAGATCTTGTGATATTATGTTGAGGTCGCGCGTGGCGCAGGTTATCCGGCGTGTGGACAGACCTCATACGTGGCGTTGGTGGTACCGGCGTATGAGGAGATATGTGATATGATATGCAGGTCTCGCGTGGCGTAGGTTATCCGGCTTTGAAACAAACCCCATACGTGGCGTTGGTTGTACCGGCGTATGGGGAGATCTTATGATAATATGTTGAGGTCGCACGTGGCGTAGGTTATCCGACGTGTCGACAGAACCCATATGTGGCGTTGGTGGTACCGGCTTATGGGGAGATATGTGATATGATATGCAGGTCTCGGGTGACGTAGGTTATTCGGCGTTGAGACAGACCCCATACGTGGCGTTGGTTGTACCGGCGTATGAGGAGATCATGTGATATTATGTTGAGGTCGCCGTGGCGTAGGTTATCTGGCGTGTCGACAGACCCCATATGTGGTGTTGGTGGTATCGGCATATGGGGAAATATGTGATATGATATGCAGGTCTCACGTGGCGTAGGTTATCCGGCGTTGAGACAGACCCCATACGTGGCTTTGGTGGTACCGGCGTATGGGGAGATTATGTGAAATACAGAGAAATGAATAAAGGTATTACCTATGTGTGGAATTGAGTTTTACGGAAGAACTACGTGTGGCTTGATCCCTCAGTGAGGGTACGTAGGCAGCCTAAGATTATTAGGTGCAGCCGCAGACATAGATGTGATTGTGTTAGGAGGTTAAAACCTCGTATGTTGAAATTGAAAAAGTTAGATGATGTATGTTGAAATTTAGTAGTCATAATTTATATTTGAATTTATCTTTTGCCTTGTTTAAGGCATGAATTGATTTGCTAGCATGCTTAGTAGTTGAGAATTATAGGAAGGTCGAAGGCCGTTTATGTGAATCACATGAAATTATATTGTGCATGCTACACGTTGGGAATATTAAATGTGTTTTTATGCAGGTTGGAATTTTGGGAAATGTCCAATTTATAGGGGAGACTGCCGAAATTTCGGCAGAAAGTCACGGTCCTTAGTAAGTGGGCCCGACATCAGGGTGATGTCGGGAATTCCACAGGATTCGCCTCGGGTTTTGGGAAATTCGGGGCAGGTCCTTTCATAAGTTAAGGAATGAGGTTCATGAGGGCAATTTAGGAAGAAAAATAGGGTGTAGTGAGTAATTTTAAATTTTACTAAAATTCATTGGGGTATAAAGAGAATGTGGGGTGAGCAAATTTTAGGGTGACAATAAAATCACCCAAGAATTAAATATGTTTTTTCGGTCGAGAGACCAAACAAGACTTAGCACTGAAGTAATTTATTTAAAAAATATCTTTATATATCAAACAAAGTCCCTCCCAAAAGAAAGCGACAGAGGAAAGAGACTCAATTTGGGCTTTTACTCGTCTATCTGAACCGTGAAGCAAAAACCCCAAAACACACAAAGCAAACGAGAATGGCAGCGAATGTTGGGAATTTCTTCGAGTCGGTTGGCAACTTCTTCTCCGGTGGCGATCAGATCCCATGGTGCGACCGTGACGTCATCGCTGTAAGCACTTTTCCTAGCATTTTTCTAAACTTATTTGTTATTATTTATTGCTTAAAATTTTGGCATACATGTGAAATTGGTTTGCTGCTTATGGTTTTAAGAGCTAATTAACTTTCGATAGAATTAATTCGATTATTTGATTTTCTAGGGTAAATTAAAAGACTTTGCTTGTCAAGGTTTTGTTGTTAGCTTGCTTGTATGTATAAATCCGTCTTATAATGGACCATGGTTATCATTTTCTCAAGATTTGAACTTCTCTAATTGCAATTATTTGGTTATTTCGTTGAATTATTTAATGGATAATAATAATAACGATGTGGGGATTAAATCAGATGAATGTAAAATTGAATCCCCCATTAAAGCATCGTTGCGGATACTCCATTTGTTAGAGTTTCGATTTCAGCAGCTCCTTTGCAATTTCGGGTTTGAAACAGCTTTTACAAAAACAATATGCATGTCATTGGTAGAAAGTGAAGACTTTCTTAATAAGTAATAACCAACCTTACAATCTTTCCAGATCAGAGTGTTTTGTCTATATTATGATGCACTGACGTATTCCCTTTTGTTTTATTCTTCCCAATTATTGTTTTTTTTTTTTTTTTCAATAAAAAAAAATCATGTTGCTTTTTACTAGGAACTGCAATGTGGTTGTAGCTCGCGTGATAATTTCAGTTTAATTTACTACAAGTGAAAACAATCAAGTGCTTTACATATTGTGATGAGGAAGGTAAAGAATGTGGATCTTGTTACGACTCTAATGCTTAAGTAACTACGTCTTCTACTCCTTAACTCCTCGAACTTATGAGTAGTAACTAGTTCTTAACGATCTATGAGAGCCAACCCGCATTACTGGGGTTGGAGTTCCGTAAGGACTATCTAGAGGTTGGAGTATAATGCCTTGGTAGAATAGTGCTTAGTCATTGAATACTAGTAGATGTGTGAACCTACTAGGGAACATGGCTACCACCTCACCAAGGTAAAAGTGGTACCTCATGATCTGGAACCATGGTGGGATCTTACGGTCTTAAAGATTAAATAACTAAGCCTTACACAGCTCTAATATTGGCTGGTTCATAACAGAGTCCTAATCAGCAACGTGGTGTCAGCTGTAATGGTCAGGCACATGGTTTGCTCCCATGTGGTCCGTTTGAAACTCCCAAAAGGATCTACCTAGCTATTTGCTAGTCTTTCCTGCAGCCCAAAGATTGTAGGGTTTGGTGAGGGGCCCCAGTTTCAAATCTGTGTCCGCACAATGGATTGGTGCATTTGTGGGTATTAAAAAAAAAAGAAAAAAAAAGAAAAAAGAAACAGAGTCCTAATCCCAAAAGATGTGGAAATAAATGACTAGTAATTTTTTAGCATTCTAATGTAAATGCATTTTAAGGACTGCAAGAATTTATTGATGAGTGTTTGGCAGGAGTGATCATGTTGCATGCCACACTCATCCGATGTTTTCATGTTTCTGAATGCATGTTATGACAGGGTTGTGAAAGGGAGGTTTCTGATGCTCAGAAAGGTTCCTCTGATGATTTTTTTAAAGAATGTATCATGCGATTATCATGGGCTCTTGTTCATTCAAGACAGCCAGAAGATGTGCAACGTGGGATAGCAATGCTTGAAGGTTCTTCGTCTCCGTCTCTGTCTCTGTTTCTCTCTCACACACCCACACACCCACACACTTTTTCGTTAGGGCTTCTTAGATAAGGTAGTCAGCTTGCCATGTCTCTTTTGACCATATGATGTCTTTAATTACGCAGTGCACCACCTTCATGCTGTTCAATTTATTGATTTTTTGTGCCTTTTTCTGACTTGATATATTTGTAATTTGCAGCCTCTGTGGCTGAAGCTAATGCTAATGCCAGCCCTCTGCAATTGAGAGAGAAGCTGTATCTTCTTGCTGTTGGGTACTACAGAAGTGGTGACCATTCTAGGAGTAGGGAACTTGTGGAACAGTGTTTGATGGTATGATTTTATTTTAGGGATTGGATTATGCAAATGTACCAGAGCTTAATGCACGGCCATGCACACTTTGAAATTCTCTGCATGTGTGGATTGCCCTATTTTTGAAAGCATGCATAGTTCAAACTTGGTGGAGATGTAGAACAGTTTCTCAGGAGTTATGGGTGGAAAACACGCAGTTATAATGATGTTGAAAAAGATGTGAATCAAGAACCTTTTTTTCTATATAGTAGTGCAGATTGCTTTACAAATGTTGATCTCATTATATAATATATATGCAGGCAATGAGATATGTTTGTTTTTTTTTCTTTGTTTTCTTTTCCTTGAACTTGTTTGTAACATTACAACGATATGGTTCTCTTGTAGATTGCACCTGATTGGAGGCAGGCACTGACCCTTAAGAAAATGAATGAAGACAAGATCAAAAGAGGTAGAAATCAATCATTGTTCCTCTCTCTCTCTCTCTCTCTATATATATATATATATATATATATAATATTTGTGTAACTCGGCAACTGACAATTCATCCCCTTTGGTTTGAATGTAGATGGTGCGATTGGCATAGGTATTGCCGCAACTGCTGTTGGACTCATTGCTGGTGGAATTGCAGCAGCTGTGGCTCGCAAGAAGTGACCCGACCCTTCTTAATTCTCCTATATGCTCGACCCATGAATCCTCTTGCCTGTCCGTTCTGTTCCCTGTTCATATAAATTTTAGATGCAAAACTATACAACTTTTAGCAGCTTAAACAAACCAGTTTGGAAAACCTTATATCATGAAGAAAAGTCAATAGAGATGGATTTTCCTTGCTTTATTTCTCCTGGGAAACCTTACAGGAATTATAACTTGTTGAAGTGCTCAGAACTTGCGATGAAATCCTTTTTATCGTTTGTGTATTTTTGTTCTCTCACCTTTTTGGGGCAACCGCAGCCCAAAATTTTGCATTGCCATGAATTTACATCTGCAGCGGGACCATTTTTGCATACTCTAATATTTATTTGGGATTGATCTTTTATGCTGGTAAATGTTTACTTGGGTTGTGAATGACTCTGGTGATGGAGGGGCTGTTGGTCGGCAATGGAGGGCGCTGAATGAAGAATGGTGGAGATGACTGATATAACCACACAAATAAGGGAAAATTTAAGAAATGTAGTCTACACTTATAAACAAATTTCAAATTTTCATCTTTAAAAAAAAATTAAGAGATGTCATCTCAATTAGTTTTTAGTACAAATGATAGTCTAAACCATAGTCTGAAATATCGATAATATCGAGGAAATATCGAGGATATTTCGGTTTTTTCGAATCACGGATATTTCGGAACATATCCATGTACATATCGTATAAAAATCGACAATATCGACGATAATATCGGAAAATATCGATGTCGATAATTTCGCTCACATTTCAGCAATATTTTGTCAAAATATCGGTGTAATATCGCTAAAATATCGAAAATATCGATGTGAAGGAAAAAAAAAGTTTTTTTAAAAAAAACAAAAAAGGGAAAAAGGGGAGAAAAAAGCACAAAGGGGATATGAACCCCTCCCATTTTACTCCTCCAACACCTTAAACACCATATCACTTATGTTTTTGTGATAATATGCTAAAATATTTATATTTATATGGGTGGTATGTTAACAATTACATGCAAAACTATTTTGGGGATTTATCATTTGATGACTACTCTTCACAATACACTTACTCTACACATAGAGATGATAAAGATAGTGAAAAATTTGAACTTCGTAGAAACTCTATGTGGTACTAAGTCATTCATGTATCTTAACATGCAATGTATAAAGTGTAAAATATTATAGTAAATCATTATATATAAATGATTACGGTGTATTTAATCGTTTTTCATTAATTATTACATTTTTTTACACTCATAGTGTTTGTCCGCTTGCTGTATAATCAACTTAAATTAGTTAAATCCATCATGCAATGCATTTCCTTCTAATTTTTTGTGATAAACTCATAGATAATTGACTAAATAAACATTCTCCAAAGTTTCAATAAAAATTTTCAGGTTTTTCTTACAATTTCCGTGGTTTTTATTCAATTTTTATCAATATCGATAATATCCCGATATTTCCATCGAAATTTCCATATTTTTGGACTACCGATATTTCCGATATCATCGATATTTTAGACCTTGGTCTAAACTTAGGGGAATTTCTCATTCACACATACAACTATGATGTTGTTGGCCTCAATTATTGAAAATTCATGATTTGTCACTTGACATTAATTCCATTCAAAATTCCATTATCCTCCGTTGGAATGAAGAAATCGAAAATTGCATAGAATTCTTAAATGGTACTCTCATCATTACTGAATCGGTCTAAAGTAAAATTCAATATCACATAATATAGCTACTCAAATTCTTGTCAGACTAATATTATCAACCTTATGGACCATAAAATGTCTATTCTATGATCCACTAATATTATAATACAAGAATTTGTAACACCATGTGGCCATATGATTGTTACACCCAAAAAATTTCATGCTTGCTATTCTTAATGAGTTAACTATATAAAATTAAACAAATGCATCACAATGTGTCATTTTCCTTATCTTGAAAATATATTTTATTTGCTAAAAAAACGAATGATGTAAGAATTTAGAATCTCCAAAACATACCACTATAATTTTAAAATTGTTTCATTGGAAATAGTAGTTCCGATGGTAAGTAGCGATCAAGGACACCAGTGGCCATGGTGGTATATGTATGGTAGGTTCGGCTTTTTTTCTCTAATTAAATTGTCATTATAATGGAATTTTGGAAATATTACCTATTTAGTTAGGTAGCATTTACAATTTAAATCTATTACATTGAATTTCATATTTTGTTTTCAGTTCTCGATTCAAAGATTTTCTTATTGATTCTATCAAATAAGGAATCTCAAATTTAAATAACGGCCACTGATAAATTTTTTTAAAATAAATTTTTATTTATTTTTAAAAAATTGTTAATTTGCAATTGTAGTATTATTCTCAATAAGAGCAGAAGAGCAACAATGTTCTACTAGCAAGAACATCTTCTAAAGGGGAATTCTTGGTAGATATATATATACATTCTCTTTCTATTGAGGGATTTCTCAGATAATTTTATTTGAGGGACATCCTTTAGGGTCCCTTACAAATATTTTTTCAATGATCCAAACTATCTATTTTCTAAATCTATATTCATAGATCATCCTTACAAAAATTAGACAAATCAGAAACCCTTTCGATATCTAATTGTGTCCTACAAAATCAATGAACATGGTTATTCAAGAAAGCACTAAAATTTCAATAATTCAATTGGGTGATCAAATGATATCGGATTCAAGTGACTTTATATATATATATATATATATATGTTAAACTTTCTCGAAGAAAAAAAGAGAACAAAATGCAAAACGAAACTTCATAATTTTCAATATTCTGCATTGCCAATAATATCCCTATCTACGTAAACTAGATCCAATCATCAAAGTTTCTAAAATCTTGCCTCTCTAATTGTTTGGGCTTAATTTGGCACACCCAGCCCAAGGTCACAAAGCCCATAGCAATTTTTAAACCAGCCACCAATGTTCCCTTGAATTGGGCCAAGATTATACACTCTGCCCAAACACTACGGGCCCAGACCCAGACTTTACAAAATAAACAGAAAATCCAAAAGAACCCAGCCCAGGATCTATTAAAAGGTGGCAAAACAAAAACTTGGGCCTTGAAAAAGAAAAAGAAGCAAACCAGCCCTTGGTTTGATTCCAGAAAAATCAGAGCAGGCCCAACATGATTAAAGAAAGAAAAAAATAAAAACAGACCCATGTGAAATCTCTTTTCTCTGACATTTGAAAAGTCAACATTTTCAACTAATTTGATAAAGTATGTCAATCAAAAGCAGGCGAACTAGGAGAAAACCTCTCTAAAAATCTCTGCCATCAGAAGATCAAACCCTTATATTTTATGTATAAAATATTTAGAGATATTTTCCTTTACTCCAACAAAAGGGTGATTCTCCCAAAAAATAAACAGGTCATACTTTCAAAAAGAGATAAGCAGGAAGACAGGGAGCTGTTCAAACTGAGAATCAAACTACCCATCACGGTTTGAGCTCTCACAGGGGGGCAGTTGGAAATTAAAAAAGGGTTAGGTTCTCTTTCAGGAAAAACAGGGAAGTGATCTTGAGAACTGACTATTGAGAGCTTATCTGCCAGAATTGATTAAAAATTTTCTTTTTCTTTGCATTTAAAAATAAAAAGATCTTTTGAGAAATCTTTGCCGCCCATTGTTAGAAGAATGAACCCTACTCCAAAGCATTTCCTTATAAATACTAGAGAGGGTGAACAGAATAGGACACTCAATTTTCATCAATCAAACAAACAACCAAAAAATCAACCAGAAGCTCACTTGAACCACAAGAAAAAACAGTTTTAGATCAGAATTCCCAAAGTTCAGACTTAAAGAAATAAGTCATTTAAAACGAGATCTCTCTCGTTACGAATTTTGTTCAGCAAAAGCCAAGACAAGCAGAGTTTGAGTTTTCTCAAATATGAAAACCTCAACAAATTTCACAATGCAGTTTCTAGCTTATTAGGTTCTTAAGAACGGCCACTTATGTCCCTTCAAACAAAAAAGCTGTAGTTCTGCCCGCTCAAAAGCCTCCCAAAGCTTGGAGTAGATTAAAGCTCTGCCAAAATTGAACTTTGGTATCGACCTACAGCTGAAACTGAGCAGTTGAAGTTGTTAACCAGTCCAGCCCAGACATAACCAGTCCAGCCCATATCAGAAGCTTCTATCCAGACAGGAATGGAGTTCCAGCTTTCTTTTTGCTTTTCTAGAGTTGATTTCTTCCTTTGTAACTCTGAAAAGAGCAGTTCTATCTAAAAACAGTCCACTTTATTATTCATTACTCTGGCTAGAATTACCAATTTTATACTGGGATAAATTGTGAAGTCCTCACCAGTCTGAGGCAAGAAAAGAACTTACTTGGGAGATATTCCTCACCCAAATTCATAATCATTTGTTTAGAAATCAGTAACTTGGGACGCAAGTTATCGGTTTTAAAGAAGTCTGCTAGAATCTTTATTACTAGTAGTGGCACGCTCATACACCAAAAAAAGCTGACTTGTTGACCAATCAATGGTTTTCAAGGCAGTGGGGAACTTTGCCCTTCTATCTCAGGAATAAACTCAAAACAGGTGAACACTAATAAAATTATATCAAGTTCAGTGTTGGATCCAAAGTATATCAAAATTCATGTTAAAAGATGCTTATTAGAGAATCCTGTATATACACGTGTATTATATGGTTTATAAAGCATCAACTTGTCATTTATCCATAGAGTGATGTTATTTCCACCCACCTGTCTTATTTTTCCACCCACCTTATCTTCCCACCCACCATATAAATTCTAAAAACACAATCCTATTTTTCCAACCTCCAATATTCCTAAAATACCATTTTAATTATTACCTCATTTCCTCTCTCCTTTTATTCTCTCTGCTCACATCTTCTCTCTCTCTAACGGCCCACACATCTCTCTCATTTTTGTTGTATCTTATTTTCCGTCTCTCACGCTTTATCTCTCTCTATCTCTCATGTTTACTATACATCTCTCTCTGCCTCAATGAAAACCACACCATCTCTCAAATCAAACTTCCTCTAGTACAACAACTTGTCCTTCTTCATCAAATATTTTACCATCTATTTCACACTCTTCATCACATCTTCATGCAAAATATCCCCACCAAATCACTGCATTCCTCAAAAACCAACGACTCATTAACCCCAAAAGCCTTCTTCACCTTCTCATGCCTCAAAAAAATTCTCAGCCAAATTGGGTTTGTAAGGAACGTTCTTTGTGTAATCAACAGAGCCCAAATCGTAGAATTGTTGATTCATCCCCAAATTTTCAGATTTTTAATTTGTTTAAGAAAAAAAAATCAGAGTCCAAGAAATACTCATCTCCCAATGCTTTAAGTAATCGTAAAGATCTTAGAAATTCTGTTCAAATAGGATTTCCTTACTTTTTCGCCAAAATTGTTCCCTTCAACATTGATTCTCTTGTTGTTTTCTTCTTCATAAACAATTTGATTGAATGAATAGAAAAGAGAAGAAAATTATTTGAGAATTAAGTTCTGAGCACTGAAAAGTCATAAGAGGAATCATGAGCAAGGAGTCGTAGCTTTCTTGTGTCGTTTTTCTTTCTATCAAACGATAGGGTTCGCGAGAACTTGAGAAGTCTACGTCCTTTTTTTTTTTCTCTATTTTTTTTCTTCCTTAAGTCCTTTTAAGTCATTTTACAGTATGGTTAAATTTGTCTTTAAAGTTTAAAGTTAAGGGAGGTGGGAAAATAGGACAGATAGGTGGAAATAACAGCACTCTTATCCATATTATAATCATATGGTAGTGGGATTATCACACTCAAAACAATTTCATGCTTGCTATTCATAATGAGTTAAGTAGGTCAAACTGGCCGAAAAAAAAAAAAAAAAAAAAAAAACTAGATTAAACAAGGGCAACAGAAAGTCTGTTTCCTTATCTTGACGACATAATACATTTGTTATTAAAAAAACCGAAAATGGGGGAAAAAAAAACTATATGAGAACCTTAAGCTATTGCCAATTCTAATGGTATGCATAGCACGCTTATATTGATCCTAATATGTTAAAATGGTACACTCATCATTGACTAAAGGGTCTAAGTTATATTGAATCTCACATAATATAGCTACCCAAAATCTTGTCAAACTAATATTATCCACCCTACGGTTCATAAAATGTCAATTCTATGATCCACTAATATTATAATACATGAATTCGTAACATCATGCGCCCTGTATGATTGTTACACACAAAAACTATATCAAATAAAACAAATGCATCACAAAGTCCTTTTCCTTATCTTGAAGATATATTTTATTTGCTAAAAAAAAAAAAAAATTGATCGTAAGAATTTGGAATTTTCATAAACACACCACTATAATTTTAAAATTCTTTCATTGGTAATAGTTGTTCCAATGGTAGGTAGCGATCAAGGACACTAGTTGCCATGGTGATATATGTACGTGGGTTTGGCTTTTTTATCTAATTAAAATGTCATTGTACTGGAATTTTGGAAATATTACCTATTTAGTTAGGTAGCATTTACAATTCAATTCTTTTTCATTGAATTTCATACATGCACAATGAAGATATCCCAATAATTTGAAAAGAAAAAAAAAATTAATTGACCTACTTCTCTTGGGTTAGACGAGACATGCAACCCGCATAAATATGGCCCAACAGAATTCATTTAGTGTAATGCAAACAAACCTTGAAATTCAACTTTATCACAGATGCCACACAAATGATAAAAGCATGGAGAAGGCTACATCTAACAAAACTATCTAGGATGTCCTCTTGCTTGCAACTTGTGAGTGTTCTCACTATTTCTATTCTCCCGTATAATTATTGAGTGAAATTAGCTAGTAATAAAAATATTTGTGTTAGATTTAAATAACGGCCACTGATAAAATTTTAATTTATTTAAAAAACATTGTTAATTTGCAGTTGTAGTATTATTCTCAATAGAGCAGAAGCACAATAATGTTCTACTAGCAAGGACTGTGACAAAGCTTTATGTGTTTCAAGAACAGTTGTTTGCATTGACCACAAATGCACGTGCTTGGATCGAACTGATTTTGATAATCAAAGTCAAAGTTAAACCCCTTTACCTACACAAGAGTACCATGACATGACGAGACCCGAATTTCCTTTCGAAACTCGTGTTGAATCTTGTTACATATTCTGGCACCTGAACGATGTTGGACCCACTACTAACTTTACACCTGTCACCCGTAATTTAAGGAAAAAAAAAAGAGGATAGATACTTCTATCGAAATTTCAGCAAAGTCTCCCATGTAAAATGGACTTTTCCCAAATTAACACCTGCGAATAACGACGATCTAATAATCCCAACTGGCAGCATACACAAGATAAGGCACACACAAATTTCACATGGCCTTCAACCTCAAATTCAGTCCTAAGTGGGAAATATTATAGCAACTACTAGAGTTAAATTTACAAAGATAGTTTCCAAATAAACAACGAAAACGAAAAATGAAGTTTCCTACTAGGTAGAACTACAAGGACTTCACCGACGCCGGAGTAGCTTACGTGGTTGTTCGAACTCTGAGCTATCTATTTCCTGGGGGCGCAAAACAGTAAATATGTGAGTGGAAAAAAAGAAAAGTTTTTTCTTGAAAGTAATTATACAGAATATATCAACCCCTCTGTTTTCACAAACCTTTGAAAACTTACTCAAACACAAGCAAATTTACGTACAGGCACAAAATATAATAAATACACATGTAGGTAAAACAATCTCGGAAATAACTGGAAAGTAAAGTTTCAATGAATACAATCTGGTATTTCAAACAACATTTAAATCTAAAATATCAAGTAACTCAAAAATAGAATTCAACAAAAATCAAGTTTCAAACCATTCTTTGAATTCAATAAATCAAGCAAGCTCAAAATACAATTCAACTGAAATCCAGTCTCAATCCAATTCATACAAAAAAACTCTCCATCCAAGTATACCTATGCCAACCCTGTATAGTATATCGGCAGGGTCGAAGGGGAAAATCTTGGTCGGACACTCACATAAGCAGGTACATGCAATTTACTAGCTGGACACCTACATAATAACCTTATTGCAGGTACAAGCAAACCATTGGGCGGACACCTGTGTAGTCAACACAGCTACAGGCAATATACTCTGATCTGACACCTACGTAGTCAACACAGCTACAGGTAATATACTCTAATCTAACACCTACATAGTAGTCTCTATGTAGGTACAGACAATTCTAGTCATGTGCAAAGACTTTACCGAAGGCAATCGATATATTTTGAAGTCAACTGGGGATGGGTACCTAGGGTGGGTTTGAAATCTACTTCTCGACACTTAAACATAAAAGCTCCCTTTTTCACAAATCGCCTTTTCCCAAATCCTTTCTCGTTTTTCTCAAACAATACACCAGTCTTTCAAAACCAAACTAATTCCCAAGTATGCATAACGCTTAATTAAATAAACAAAATGTAACATCTCGACCCAAATTTAAGTATTCGTTTAATTTATTTAATTTAATAAATTATGAAATTACAATTTTGGCCCCCGAGGATAGGGTCATTTTGGTAACATTTTAATCTGGAAGTATTTTGGGGAAATGGATGGCACCATGAAGTAGATTGCGTCGAGATGAGTCCGTAGACACGTAGTAGGCTCAAATCGGAGTTGTAACGAAAAAGTTACGATCAAAGGAAGCATAGTGGCAAAATCGTTAATATTTCAAAAATAGTTTTTTAAAAACTTGAATTTCTCTATCTCTCTCCCCCCCCGGTTCCTCTTCGCACGACACAGAACCCCCTCCCTCCAGCATATCGATTTTCCAGTTGCCGTCCCCACCTCCGGCCACCATTTGAGCCGAGATCGGTCCCAAAATGACTTGCTCCGCCCCTCTTCCTACCACCCCTCAGCGCCGCGATCAGCCGCTCTTGTCGCCGGAATATCAAGAAAAGTCACCAGTTTTTATGTAAAACTTCCACCATTCTTTCCGTAGATTCCGGCCACCAATTTCTTCGATCTAGGTGTGCTTTTTCATCCTTTCAATGTGTTCTAGCTGATGGTGGGGTTGATTAGGATCAATTTCTACTTTTTGTAACTCAAATTATCGCTTAAAGTTTGGCCGATTTTAGGCTCATGATTCCGGCAAGTTCTGGTTACTTTTTGGCCATGGTCCAAGAACGAAAGTTGCTCCACTCATTGTCCTAATCATGTAGGTATAGGTCTTGACTGATGGTTTGGAGATTTTTTTATCTCCGAAATTACTCTGGGCACCGACGCACTGCCGGCGCATGTGGCGGCACGTGGGCCACTTTGTGGCGGCCTTTTGGGTCCTAAAATGATGACCATGTTGTCCCGAGAGCGATGGTATGCTCAGAGTTGAATTTGGTTATTGTTTGATTATCGATTGGATTATCCATATTAGGCTTTATCCGGGTTTGATATGTTCGGACCATTGGATCAACTTCATTTCAAAATATGTTGATCTAGATACCTCTAGGACCGTGTAGGAATTCGCGGATCGTGAATCAGAGTCATGTATACTCTGATTCAATGACTTAAAGTTTGCGTAAAACGATAACTGTCCAATTGTGCGATCGCGAGCAATCCAACCTTTCGATTCAGACCAAACTTGCAAGACATGTATAGTAAACCCTATTGAATCCGCAGGAACTTTTGGATAGGAAATCGAAGGTCGTGGGCCCGCTGGCTTGATTGACCAAGTTTGGGCAGTTTGACCCCTCGGTTAACCGTGAGTCTTCCGATGTAGTTTCACCCTTCGAGGAGTACTAGAATGACCTTATTAACGAGTTTTGACTATTATTTGAGTTATGTTGATTACGTTGGGATTATGAGATTATTTTATAGTATCGTATGGAATTCTTGGATATTAGTTTGATAATTGAAGTTATGGAATGGATGAGCATGGGATACTTGATTGATGGGTTGTGAAAGTGAGTCTTGGGTCTCGGCTATGATTATTAGAAGATAAGTGGACGTTTATTTTTAAGCGTACTTCGTTCTTTTAATATGGAATTTCTTGCATAATGAGTTTGGTTTGAAAATTGATTTAATATGGGTTAATAAGGATATGGGATCTCTAAAGGTTATTATTTATCATTAATTAATATTGTTATGATTATTATTGAAGTATATGGATTGGGTGATATCGGGTTATCTACGAAAATTTATTGTTTTAACTGTGGAATACAGTATTTTATGGAAATTATGTGTAAATATGTTTTGATTACTATTGAAATTATTTTTGGGTCTTTATGGAATATAAACTTGAGAGTTTATTTTCTATACTATGAATAAACATTTGGGAAAAATTGAATTAAGGAAGGAAATATTATTTTTATAATATTTATATAAGGGTTATAAACCTGACATCATATGTACCTTTCCTGGTCCCACACGTGGCTTTGGATTTTCCGGCGTGTGGATTTCCTTGGTTACTGAATCTGGAATGGATGGATACTTGGAAAATTGTGGATATGATTTGGGTATATCGAAACCTGGGCACCCTTGACGGGGTGTTACCGTAGACCCTTAGTAGGGTAGTCTGCGCGTAGGACTTGTCATAGGCGCACGAGTATTAAGGATTCTGCTATGCGTGCTGTGAGTCCAGTCCCCTTGTTAGACGGCTCGTCCTTTGCCATATGGTTGTTGAGGATTCCTTTGTGTGGTTTAGCCAAACAATTCTGGCGTTGGATTTGTTTTCCCCGGTACATGATGTGTACTATCATATGTACCTCCCATTGAATACTAATACTTGGAAACAGTGGACATGGATACTTGGATACATGGAAATGGATAGCTGGTTAATTTGCGCGCATAGGACTTGTCACAAGGGCACCAGTATTGAGGATTCTGCTGTGTGTACTGGTTAGCCCGGTCCCCTAGATGGATGGCTCGTCCCTGGCCACATGGTTGTTGAGGATTCCTCCATGTGGTCTAGTCAAACGATCTCTGGATGGGATTGTTCTTCCCCTGGTACATGGTTTATAAATATAAATATGTACATACATATTAAATATGTGTGTGTGTGTGTGTGTGTGTGTGTGTGTGTGTGTGGAGATATGTTTTCAGGTCATGATTCTTGAACAAGTGCTTCGTGAGTACTGTGCACAGGTATGAATGTCTGCTTTATAGTTTGGAAAGTGTTATTCGGCAAAATACGCCTTGGATAGGTTATGGTTGTGGGAATGAACTGATAAAAGGAAAAGAACTTATAAAGTGTTCAGTGGATGCCTTGTCGAACTTGATGTTGATATTTGAATCTAAATTTAATCGTTGGCTTTACTTTAAATAATTATGTATTATCTGAATGTTGAGTGTTGATTTAAGAACTACGTGTGACTTGATCCCTCACAAAGAGGTACGTAGGTAGCCTGGGGTTTAACCTAGGTGTAGCTGCAAAATAAATTGTTTGAACTGTGCTTGTATTGTTTTATGGCGGGAAACGAATTTTGGAAAAAGAAAGATCTTCTCTGATTATTGTTTCGTTAAGTGTTACGAGTGTATGGGCTTATAATGAATTCAAAGGGTAGAACGTTTTAGAAAATGTTTGGTTATGAGGCCGGAGGCCATTAATGTTAATTGCATGCTATATTATCTTGTGCATGCTGTTGGTTGAGATTTATAAATGTTTTTGACAGGTTTAAAATTTTTGGGAATGTCCATTTTTCAAGGGAGACTCTGCCGAAAGTTCGGCAAAAAGTCTCGTTTCTTTAATAAGTGGCCCCAACATCAGTATGATGTCAGAAATACCACAGGATTCGTCCCGAGTTTCGAGGAATTCAGGACGGGTCTTGTCACAACACTCCCACTTTTAAAACTGTTAATAAATCCCAAATTTCACTATCTTGATTCAAACCATTTATAATTCTTTCCAAATCGTTCTCAAACTAAATCTAAAACATTAAACCACAATTAAATCATTTCTAAACATTTAATATCAACCTCAAATACTAAACCATATATAAATCATTTTCAACCAAAACCGAATGCTCAGAAAGTAAATGCCATAAACAATTCATTCATAAAACATTTCATAAAACCATCATAACATGAAAAATCATTTATAAAACAAATGTCCACTCACGTACAGTCCAAAGCACAAATAACTCTCCGCAGTTTTGTCTGAAGTGATTCGTTGCGCCTGAAAACATACCGAGAGAATACTAGGATTAACTTGATAATCGAACATGAGTCCAAACTTTAAAGATAAAACACTCAAAAGTGTAAGCACGTCCTTTAAGAAAAGTCCTAGAGCCATTTTAGTGTTTTCCAAAGGGTAAGATGGTCTCGAAATACCCTAGGTCAACTGTACGGTCAAACCTCTTATATTGGTCAACCAGGCCCGTGACGCCCACGACCTCCGATTTCCGATTTGAAAGTTCTTATGGGTCCAACAAAGTCCACTAAATAAGTCTTGTAAGTTTGGTCTCGACCGAGCGGTCGGATGTAAGCTAATCGCAGGATCGGACGACGATCGCTTCGCCTAATCCTAGGGACTCAGATTCTCGATCCACAAGTTCCTACACAATCCTAGAGGTACAAAGAACAACATTCTTGGAATTGGAACCGATCCAACAGTCCAAACATATCGAACCCGGATATCGCCTAACAGGCATAAATCCATTCAATTGTCAAACGATAACCAAATTCGGATCCAAGCATACAGTCGTGGCCCCATCTGAAGGCCCATGCGTCACCACATGCGCGGGCAGCGCGTGGGTGTCTTGAGAAATTTTCACCGACGGAAATTTCTCAAATCACCCAACAATACCTACATCTATGTGATCGTGACGACTAGGGGAGCAACTTTTGGTCTTGGACCACGAACCAAAAGTGGCCAGAGCTTGCCGAAAAATCGACTCAAAAACTGGTCAAAACCTAGGGTCTAGATTGAGCCCAAAATTGACCCAAACCGCCTGAATAGATAGCTGGAGCTCATTGAATAGGTGGAGAAGCATACCTGGATCGACAAAAATGGTGGCCTGAATCGTCGAAAACGACAGCGGAAATTTTTGAAGAAATCGAAGCTTTCTCTAGCTCTCGCTAATGCTGGAGGTGCTGGGTTCGTTGGAGAAGTTGGTGGATGGGATGAGGACGTCGAGCTAGTTCGAATGGTGGTAGTCTTGTGACCAGTGGCGGCCGGAATTGCCGATTAAAATGTTGGCTATCGCGATGGAGAGAGAGAGAGAGAGAGAGAGAGAGAGAGAGAGAGGGGGAGGAGAGAGAAGGACCATTACTGAGCTTGCACCGGGGAAACAATCCAACCGGGGATTGTTTGACTAGACCACATGGAAGAATCCTCAATTGACCAAGTGGCTCGGAAACGAGTCGTCCAACCGGGGGACTAGGCTCACCAGCATGCACAGCAGAATCCTCAATACTCGTGCGCCTATGACAAGTCCTACGAGCGCAGACTACCCCAGTAAAGGTCTACGAAACACCCTGTCATGGGTGCTCGAGTTCCGACATATCCAAGTATTCAAGTGCCGAGGAGATACATAGGGTAGTGCTGAAAGCACTCCAGACTAACATAAACCGCAACCCAAATCCCATTCCATAACCTCTTTCCAACAATCTCATGTATCCAACACATATCTTTAGACAACCGGACATCACTTGTGTCCAAAACACAAATCCTAAAATATACATATTCAAAATATAGATAATAGCACTCAAGATAACAATAAGTCAACCCAAAATAACCACAACCTTCAAGTATCCAAAAACATACCAATGATTCCATAAAATACTATTAAAGCAATATTAAAACTATATTAACGGTTCAACAATCAAAATATCCCAATATATTTATATGCATAGCTTTCTACCATTGAAAATAATGCTTATTTAAAAACAAAGTCCACTCACAGAAACTCCGACACTGCGTGACCCTGAGAGGGTCCTGCTTGCTGAGCAAGTTGAGCCTGAGTACCTACTGAAGAACACCAGGACTACATTAAATAAAGCACTTCAAATGAGAACTAATTTTCTTGGGACTCAAGTGTGTCTACGACAAACGGGGAGTTTCTAAGGTCCAACTACACGTTTCGAAAGGTGGAATAACCTTGGAAGACTCTCGATCAACTGAGTAGTCAAACTTCCCAAATTTGCTCAACTGAGCCCACGGGGCCCACAATCTCCGATTTTCAATCCGAAAGTTCTTACAAGTTCTATAGAGTCTACTAAACACGTTCTGCAAGTTTGGTCTCAAATGAGCGGTCGGATCGCTCTCGATCGCACGATCGGACGGTCACCGATTTATCTAACCCTAGAATTAATGATTTGGAGTATCCATGAGTTCCTACATGATCCTAGAGGTACAGAAATCAACATACTTAGAAATGGAGCCGATCCAACTGCCTGAGCATATCGAACTCGGATATCGCCTTATAGGCATAAATCCGTTCGACTATCAAACGATAACCAAATTAAAATCCGAGTATACCGTCGTTCTTGGGAAGACATCGGGATCAAAACAGGACACAGTGGACCACCCCATGGCCCACGCATCGCCACACGGGCCGACAATGCGTGGGTGTCTTGAGAAAATTCCAGCGACCAAAAAATTATCGTAACACCCAACAATACTTATACCAACATGTTCAGACTAACAAGGGGAGCATTTTTGGTTCTTGGACCATTGCCAAAAAGTGACCGGAGCTAATCGGATTGAAGCCGGAAAGTTAAGATTTTTACTGAAATTTTCAGGCCTCGATACGGCAGTGACAGCAACCAATGGTGTCGCTCAACCCAAGGGAAAGCAAGAGGGAGGAGAGAGCTACCTGATCCAAGTGGTGGCGTGACCGGAGGTGGGTGGAAAAATCACCGACATCGACGTTAGTTTCTGCCGTTTCTTGATCAGAGAAAAGAAGTGGGCTGGGTAAAGGATTGAGAGAGAGGGAGGAAGATTTTGCAAGTCGTTTCGTTGGAAAGGTTGACCGGACGAAGCCGGAATCGATGCCGGAAAATCTGCTAGGAGAGAGAGAGAGAGAGAGAGAGAGAGAGAGAGAGAGAGAGAAGCTGACATGGGTTTTTAAAAATCCAACTTTGAAAAAATTACGGTTGTGCCACTGCACTTCCGTTGACCATAACTTCTTCGTTAATATGTCAAAATATATATAGACTGTTAAAATAGTACACTCATTATTGATTAAAGGGTCTAAGTTGTATTGGATCTCACATAATATAGCTACCCAAAATCCTGTCAAATTAATATTATCCACCCTATGGTTCATAAAATGTCAATCATATGATCCACTAATATTTTAATACAAGAATTCATAACATCATGTACCCGTGTGATTGTTACACCAAAAAACTATATCAAATAAAGCAAATGCATCACAAAGTCTTTTATCCTTATCTTGAAGATATTTTTATTTTCTAAAAAAACAAATGACTGTAAGAATTTTGAATCTCCATAAATACCACTATAATTTTAAAATCGTTTCATTGGTAATAGTAGTTGTTTGTGCAAATAATTTCACAGGAGAATATTCGCTTCTAGATCCTTCGCCCTTTGATCTTCCTTCTCTCTCTTCCTCGATTCCTGTAAAAAAGACTGGAGTAAATAAACCACATCCGGGGGGTGTTTGGCCAAATAAATTGGTTCAATTAATTAAATTTAGGGATATTCTTTTTTTCCGCGTGGCGTGCTATGATTGGAGATGAAAATATTTGCTCCCACAAATGCCCCGCAGCTTCTGCATGGTGCTTGTGTGGCATGTAGGAGATGAACTTATTTTTCAGGCTCTCCAACTATGTCTGGGCTTTCTTCTGTGAGTTGGACTCCCTTTGCAAATTGGATTCCCCAATTGGAGTGGGCTTTTGACGGTTCTTGGAGTTGGCTTCCCAGTAAGAATGAGCTTGCAATTCCTTCTTGACCTAGGATGCCCAACGTGTATAAATGCAGGGCTTCTCTTCACTATTCTTCACATTGCAAACATAACTTCTCTATTTTCTAGCTTGAGAAAGATCTTGGAGAATTTGTACTGTTTGTCGAAGAGAGGAGTTGCCGTGCATCCCAAGGTAAGATGAGCACGTATATTTTTTCTTCGTCTTCTCTTTTTCTCAGTGAGGACCAGCTTGGTGGGACCAGGCTGGTTGACATTGTGACTGGCGGCAGAAGACGGTTGGAGCGGTAGTGGTTGCTGGTGACCGCTGAGTGAGTATCGAGAGGAAATTGGTGGTCTGCCCCTTGCCCATAATGTTGAGAGATGGAAGCAGAATGGTCCAGACTCTAATGATCACCCCGCTGGGCAGGAACAGTGTTTTGCCGGACCCCTCCTAAAAAAGGAAGGCTGATGTCAAGTCTTGAAGAAATGAAGTTGCGACTTTGCAGGCGAATGATGTGTCACCATTAAGGAAGAAGCCAAGGATCCCTTCTACTGAGAAGACTCAGTAGGAGATGTTCCCTCATCATCTGCTAGGGTTAAACATCTCGTTGGTACATATAACAAGAAGATTGGCGGTATGCGCAACATTAGGGATGTTCCCCTTGAGCCTCGCTGAAGAATTTGGAGATCATGATCTGCTCCGTGAAGTAGTACGTGAGCGATCTAGTTCACCTGTTGAGAGGCAAAGAGATGCATATATTCCTCTACACCAGTCAAGGGATGGAGGTCGATCTACAAGGTTTGCTTATCCACCCAACCATCATGATCCAATTGTTGAGTCACGAGCAGTCAAGCGTGGAGTTGATTCATCGTCGCCAATTCCTTTGGAGGTGAGGTTGGCAGAGGCTAAGAAAGCAAGAGAGTTATCTGCAGGGGATGCAGACATGTCTGATCTGCTCAAGATGAACTCTCTGTCAAGTCCATCCACTTATGCTGAGCTGGTTGATCAAATCCGTTAGGCTGGCGATCTTGATACCTTCTTAAGTCTTTCCCTGGAAAAATAAAAGGAATTAACATTTCATCTGCTTCAAAAAGGAGTAGTTTTTGCTACTGAGACTATTCGGAACTCGTCTGTTGTTGCCCTTTCTTCTACTGCTAACTTGGTTAGTCCAAAAGATGCTTACTTCCGTCTTGAGCGCAAGAATGCTGACAAGCTCCTACCTAGATTTCGCACCTATTATAAGTCTGCTGAAGAATCCAAGTTCTAAGCTACCACAGATGTGTACAAGCTGGGCTACTTGGACTGCACAAATGGAAATGATCCCTTCTATGCCTGGAAATGAAGACATTGAGATGCTCTGCCCTGACTTGCTCCATGTGCAAAGTGAGCAGGTGAATGCTGTGAACATGGAAGGAGCTGAAGAGCAAGTGGTTGAAGAGGTGGTAACATAGGAGGATGGAGCTAATGAGGTGGTGGCAGACGTCACGGATCAGGCTGATGCCAAAGAGGCTGCAGATCATCTTCTTTTTGTTGAACTTGGGCGGTTGGTCATTTTGCTCTGGAAATTTTAGTTATTTTTTCAACTTCAATTTGCATATTGTCTTGTGAACTGCTTGAGTGATCGGCTAGTGTCATGGTTGTGCCTTTCGCTTAGGATATTGACAAAAGCCAAGGTCCCCTTTGAGGGACTCCGGGCATATTCTGCATCTCTCAAAGGATGCTTTGGTCATCACCCTGTGTCTCCCTTAGGACGCTCATTATGGGCAACTGTATGACTATCCAGCCCATCTTAGGAAATAAATAGGAACCTGGATACCTCCCTTCGAAAGCATGGAGACCTCCTTTAGAAAATTCTTGGCACACCTTTAGGGCTGCTTCTCCCGAAAGACGCTACTTATGGGCAACTGTATGACTTAGGAAACAAATAGGAACCTGGATACCTCCCTCAGGAAGCATGGAGACCTCCTTTGAGGAAATTCCTAGCACACCCTGCGTCTTCCTGAGGACGCTTCTTTGCCGGCTGCGTCTCCCATAGGACGCTTCTAGTCGTCGCCTTGTATCTCCCTTAGGAAGCTCTTTATGGGCAACTGTATGACTATCTTGCCTCCCTTACAAAATGGATAGAAACCTCATGAGATGGCTGGATTGGACAGAAAATTGCCAATCAAAGAAGGCTACTTTATAGTCAAACAGGCCAGAAGAAAGATGTCTATGGAAACAGAACTGAAAGTCAAAAAAAAGATAGAAAGACTGGTCAAAGCAGGATTCATCATACCAGCCATTTATGCTGATTGGCTAGCCAATATTGTGCCAATTTTGAAAAGAAAAATAAGGGCAGTTAGAATCTGTGTGGATTATAGGAATCTGAATGAAGAATCTCTCAAAGACGAGTATCCAATGCCAATGGCAGACATACTAGTGGACAGTGCTGCTCATAATCAAATGCTATCTTTCATGGATGGCAATGCAGGATATAATTCGATTGTGGTGGCAGAAGAAGACATCCATAAGATAGCCTTCATGTGTCCAGGACATATAGGTGCTTTTGAATATACTGTAATGCATTTTGGCTTGAGAAATGCAGGAGCCACTTATCAAAGAGCAATGAATTTTGTTTTCCATGACATGATAGGTCATTCTCTAGAAGTGTATATAGATGATGTGGTGATTAAATCCCCAGAAGAAGGAGATCATGTATCAAATCTGAAAAGGGCATTCCTAAGAATGAGATAAGTTGAAAATGAATCCCAAGAAATGTGTTTTTGGAGTCCAAGCAGGAAATTTCTTAGGTTTCTTGGTCCACCAAAGGGGCATAGAGATTGATAAAAATAAGACAAAATCCATCATAGAAGCTCTACCACCTCGAAACAAGAAAGAATTGCAGAGTCTCCTAAGAAAGATCAACTTTCTAAGAAGATTCATATCCAATTCTGTAGGAAAAATCCAGCCTTTGTCCTCCTTGTTAAGGATGAAGCAGGAACAAAAATTTAAGTGGGAGGAACAGCACCAGCAGGCGTTTGAGAGGTAGTGCTTGATTTCCTCAAAGGTGGTAGAGCTTTTATGATATTTTTTCCATTTGAATTATATGTTTCTGCATCAGAAGTGTCCATTGGAAGTCTGGTAGTTCAAGACAACAAGGAAGGGAAGGAACAGGCAGTCTATTATCTAAGCAAAACTCTGACAGAAGTAGAAAGGAAGTATTCTGCGATTGAAAGGCTTTGCCTAGCATTATACTTCACTGTTGTGAAACTCAGACACTACATGTTGCCATTCACCATCTACATCATTGCCAAAATAGACCTAATCAAATACACGTTAACAAGACCAATGTTGAGAGGCAGAATCGGCAAATGGACTTTGGCTTTGGCAGAATTTGCTTTCAGATATGTTCCTCAGAAAGCTGTCAAAGGACAAGCTGTAGCAAATTTCCTAGCAGATCATGTGGAAATTTTGGGAGAGTCTATGCTTGTGTTAAAACAGATTGCTAGAGAATACAAGTGTCTAAATCCTTCTCTAGCTGTTTATCTAGTGGCAGCCAGAAATCTTCTGACAAAATTCAGGGAAGCTACTTGGGAACATATCCCAAGAGAAGAAAACGTTGCACCCAATGAAATGGCTCAGATAACAATAGGGTTACAAATGCCTAAAGACTGTGTGCAAAGGATCATCAAGGTAGGAAAGAAAAGTCTACCATCTATTCTGACCAGATGAATGGAGATAGATGTCAATTCTGCCATAATCACTGAAGATGACTGGAGAACTCCCATCATAAATTACTTGCAGTATCCAACTTTGCCTTCTAAAAAAAGAGTTAGAATCATGGCTTTAAACTACCTTATGTGGAATGGAGATTTGGTGTGAAAAAACAAAGATGAGTTACTTTTGAGGTGCCTAGGGAAGAAAGAGTACATGAAGGTCATGAGAGAAAGCCATGAAGGAATTTGTGGAGCTCATCAAGGTGGAAGAAAAATGTGCTGCTTAATTAGAAGGTATGGCTACTTCTGGCCAGCCATAATGAAGGATTACATTGAATATTCCAAGGGATGTGAGGCTTGTCAGAGACATGGTCCTATCCAACAGGCTCCTTCATTTCCCATGAATCCAGTGGTTAAGCCATGACCATTCAGAGAATGGGCAATGGATCTCATTGGCAAAATCTATCCAGCCAGTAGCAAACAACATTGTTTTATCATTGTAGCTACAAACTATTTCACCAAATGGGTGGAAGCCAAACCTGTTAAAACAACTACATCTCCAGAGATCATCACCTTCATAGAAGAGCAGATTATACAAAGGTTTGGCATTCCAGAGTCGATCACAACTGACAGGGGATCTTCTTTCATATATGGAGAGATGCTAGATATGGCATAAGCATTCAAAATCAAGCTACTTCAATCCACTCCTTATTATGCCCAAGCTAATGGACAGGTAGAATCAAGTAACAAAGTGATCATCAACATCATTAGGAAAATGCTTGAGAAAAATCCAAAGCAATGGCATGAGAAATTAATAGAAACTCTCTGGGCATATAGAACTTCAAAGAGAGAGGCAATTGACATGACCCCATATGCCCTAACCTATGGTCATGATGCAATTTTGCCTATGGAGATAGCAGTCCAATCTCTCAGGATTGCTCAGCAACACAATTTGATTGGAGAAGACTACTCTCAAGCCATGCTGCTAAAACTGGAAGATTGGATACAAGTAGAATTGACACCCTCAACAAATTCTTAGTAGGAAAACAGGCTGTATCAAGGGCCTACAACAAAAGAGTTAAAAACAAGAGTTTTGAAGAGGGAGAAATAGTTTGGAAAGCAGTTCTGCCCCTTGGAACACACATAGCTGGTTATGGAAAGTGGTCACCTACATGTGAAGGTCCTTTCATAATTAAGAAAATTCTTGGATTGGGGGCATACAGATTATAGGATTGAGATGGAGACATCCATGCAGCACCAATCAATGGCAAATGGTTGAAAAAGTTCTATCCAACTATGTGGGATTCACAGGCAGTACAAACAGATCCTGGGATTGGGGAAGAAAGAGATAAAACTGTCGTTTAAATTCTTGTTCACAGTTGTGATTTAAATTTGCTTTAGTATATTTGCCTCCTTTCGTTTTATTTAGGCAAAGGAAATCAAAAATGCAAAAGTTCCACAAAAATAAATAACTTTTATTAAATTTAGTCATTGATTATGACTAAGGTTTTATTACATTCAGAAAACTAAAATTAAAGCCCCAGTTTCCTAAGGGTTTCTTGCAATCAGGTCTTTTTGGTAGAAATTTCTTGTTGGAGAAGCATCCCTTGATGAAGAGAGGCATCTGCAATTTCCAAAGCTGGCCTAGAACCTGCAACCATGTTCTCCCTTTGCAGCAGGTCTAGAACTTTCATTAGCTGGTCAAAGGCCTCACCACTATCATCCAGGTCCAGCTCAGTAGATTGCTAGGTTTTCACTCTATCCACAGCCTCATCCACTGCCTTGGATTTAGCTTTACCAAGAGTGGAGCTGAGCTTCTCAAGCTTGTCCAGTTGAGCATCCAAATCCATGGCTTCAAACTCTGCCAACTCTGGATCAACAAAGGAGGCCGTGGTAGATGAACCGGGAAGAGAATGGATGGGCATCTATGAAAAGAACTCAAAGTCAGTTTTCAGGCAAAATCAGAATATAGAAGAAGAGAAGGACTAAGGCACAGTAAATACTTACAGCAACAATATGAGGCTTGAGAGAACTGGTCACCACACCCAAAGTTCCAGTAGTTTTGGTTCTTCTACCTGGGAAAACGAGAATGTCAATTAGAGAAACCAAAACAGATGGGATTGAGAAAGCCAGGACAAAATTTAGGAAACTAGAAGTTACCTCAGGTATAAGGATTGCAACAGAATGTTTCACCTCCACTTCAGGTTCTGGAGTTGCAGCGGGAAGTTCTGCCTGTTCTATGGACTCTAATACAGAATGCTCTGCCTGCTCCACAGGCCCTAGAACTGCAGTGGAATGTTCTGCCTTCACATCATCAAATAGGGCCAACTCTGAGCTTGTAAGTTCTGCTCTCTAAGCTTCTTCTTGTTGTTTGGCCAAGGCAATACTTTCTGCTCTTGCCTCAGCAAGAATCTCCTCCTACAGACAGACAGAAGTCAGAAGTTACAAGAAGAACAGACACACAGAAGTTCATGCAGTAAATAATAGAGGCTCACCTCTTCTTCAAACTCCTTGTTCTTCTCTTCTTCAAGGGACATCCCCTTCTCCTTGCTCTTTCTCATGCTCTACAGCTTCAAAGGCCTCCTTTAGCTCTTCATCTGTTCCAGAAGTAGTTGTGGGAGCTGCTGCAGGTTCTTCTGTGGCCACGTACTCCACCACAGTCCTCTTTCTAAGTCTTTTTGTCTTAGTAGGAGGGGAGGAGGACTTTCAGCTGCAAGAAACAGGCAATAAATGATTAGAACAAGAGCCGAATTGAATTAAGACAGAGTAGAACAGAATCGAGAAGGCTCAAACTTTCAAAATTTACCTAAAGTTGCAGGCTGGACAGCACTATCATGGACTGAAGCAGTCTCTTTTCTCTTGTTCCTTCTGCCAGAGGGAGTCGCCTCAATAGCTGGTTGTTCTGCCAGAGTTTCAAGTCTCCGGCAGCAATGACAGAAGTGACTGCACAGGAAACAAACAAGTCAGAAGTCAATCCAGCAAGAAAATAATAGAAGGAACAAAATGATGGAAAGCTTACCAATCACCTCTCCAGCCTGGATAAATGGTCCTCCTATGTTCGTTGTCAGGGAGGGATCTGTTGCAGACATAACAAAATGTTAGAAATCATCACAGAGGCAGAATGAGTAAGGCACAGACAGAATCAAGAATCTACCTTCTATGACTTGAGCATTAATATCTTTGATGGTCTGCACCATGAAGTTCTTGGTTTCTGCCTCTGCATAAACGATCCAAGAGTCCCAGCCATCAAAAAGTACTTTGAGGGCAGTAATTGAGGCAGGCAGACCTTGGAATCTGGCTTTCTACCAAGCATCAAACTCGGTAGAACTGCAGGAATTCGATTTCCAAGATGGATAAAGAGCATTTGCATTGTTGTTTATCTTATTCATGGCACATCTGGCGTCCTTATGCACTTCCAGATCATCCAAATCCCTCCAGGAAGTGGCCCGACTGCAGCTTCTATAGGATTTGAGTGGAATAAGCTGAGGACAGCCAATTTGTCTTGCCCAAAAGTTGGGATGATACACTTCTAACCCCAAGTGATAGTTAGGAGGCTTTCCACATCCAAAAGGCAGGTCTCTTGTCACACTCAGGAATTTTTTCCTGAAGTGAATTCTGGCCACTTCTACCTCTAGTTCTTTCTCAAAAAGTCTGAATCTAGGCTGGAACCAAGGGTATGTTCTTCTGATCACCACCTGCCACTGAGCTGCAGATCTCTTGGTGCAATGCTTGAAGAACATCAGATACTCTTCAATTGAGCGTTTGGGTACTTTTACTAACATTAGAGGATGAGCCAGAACTTGATCTTCAGGCAGAACTATGTCTGGAAATATCAGTTCTAGGAAATACACATGCAGCCAGATCTAGATCATCCAGAATGCGCTGGGAGCAAACAGGTTCAGGGGATTCTCCAGGGTGGCAGTATGTAGATTCTTGAATAAATGGGCCAGAACTGTAGGCCCAAGCCCGATGTCAGTATGGTTGTGTACTGCTTTTGCCAGATGCCTATATTTGAGCAGAACTGCTGAGGAACGATTTGGGAAAACAAATCGGTTTAGCCAATATAGAAGGAACAACATATGTTGCTAATCCTTGTCCTTCTCAGCGTTGAACTTCCTCAACTAATTAGAGAAGAAGCAATTCTGATTAATTGTGGTTGGAGAAATAGTGAAAGGCTTGGCCAGTCTTTCTTAGTTTTTCCTCCTGTGATAATCATCAACTGCATCCACAGGTCTTCCATGAGGTATGAACCTAAAAATTTGAGCCATGTCCAGCAGAGTTAGAGTCATAGGGCCTACATGGAAATCAAACGTGTTGTTGGCAGAGTTCCAATATAGAAGGAACAACATATGTTGCTAATCCTTGTCCTTCTCAGCGTTGAACTTCCTCAACTAATTAGAGAAGAAGCAATTCTGATTAATTGTGGTTGGAGAAATAGTGAAAGGCTTGGCCAGTCTTTCTTAGTTTTTCCTCCTGTGATAATCATTAACTGCATCCACAGGTCTTCCATGAGGTCTGAACCTAAAAATTTGAGCCATGTCCAGCAGAGTTAGAGTCATAGGGCCTACATGGAAATCAAACGTGTTGTTGGCAGAGTTCCAGAAGCAGAGGGCAGCAACCAGAAGATTTTCGTCTCTGTTGATGGACTACTTGGACAGAAGGATTGCGTCATAAATCCCAGCCCTCTTCTAGTGAGCTCTATACCTTGGAAGAAGCTTGTCAATCCAGTCTGCCCATTTCATTGCGCTATTTTTCACTTAACTGGAGGGAAATGAGTGGCTTAGATTCTTGCTGACCTAGGTATGAGAAGCTAGGGCAGAAGAGCTCTCAAAACATAAAGGAGCTTCAGCATCTTCTTTAAACAGTTCTACCATTACAGCCGAGACGGAACCAAACCAATGGGGCCCCAGAACGAGAGTATTCTCGAACAAATGCAACACGTTCTCATCCAGAATCTTCTGAGTAAAAGGATGAAGCTTGGTCTGAACTTCAATCGCATGCTTATCGACACCAGCCCCATTGATGTAATCAGGAGGAACTGAAGAAGAGGAGCCTTGCGCACTAGTTTTTGGAGATGACATGTCCAGAAGTTGAGCTAGAAGAGAGGAAATAATTCGAATGGGATCAAAGTCTGATCGAAGAGAAGGGCAAAAGATTATGAGAAATCTAAAAGAAGTCGGAATATGAAAAAGTTAGGTTTTCGAATGAACAGGAACTGAGGGTTTGAATTTCTTTTAAAAAGCTACTCGAAATCGTGGGAAGAAGAAGGCAAGGCGTCATCTGATGATGGCTAGCTAGTAACTAGCTAATGACTACCCAGTTTCCCACGAAGTCTAGCTCAGTAGACAAGACGTGGCAGACGTGGGTTAAATGAAACGGAAGAGAGTGGCGCGCAACATTAATGGCCAAATTGATTCAATCTGAACCGTTAAAAATTGGAAACCGTTTCCAAAAAACAGTTTAGATTTAAGGGGGCATTGTTTGGGCCAAAATTCTGCACACCCAGCCCAGCACTAGAGGCCTAGAAAAACAAAGCAACTTCAGGACCCGAGCAGTTTGAACTTTGCGTTTAAAATGTAATCAAGGGCCCAAATTCAGAAAAGCCCAGCCCAGGACCTGTCAAACCACCAGGATAAACTTGGGCTTCGAAAAAACAGAGAGAAGAAATCAGCCCAAGCCCAAGTCAGGTTTCTTAGGTTACCAAGAATAGACCCGAGATTGTAAAAAGCCCAATACATGTGATTTGCTCACGGTCCCAAAATCAAATTGGGCTTGGCATGATCAAGTGAAAAGAGATGAGCCCAAAATATAAGCAGACCCACTTGACTTCCTGACTTTGAAAAGTCAGTAATTTCAACTGGGTTGATAAGGAGTTAATAAAGGCAGGTGTAAAAGAAAGACATCTATGAATCACTACCACCAGAAGATCAAAATCTATTTTTCTAGATATTTCTACACCAGGATAGGCATCATTTCCAAGGGATAAGCATACTACACTTTCTAAAGAGATAAGTAGGATGCAGGGAGTTGTTGATCTGGAAAATCAAAACTAACCATCATGGCAGTTTTGAACTCTTACAAAAAGCAATTAAAATTAAAGAAGGATTAGGTTTTCTTTCAAAGAAAAAAATACGAAAGTGATTGCCTCAGAACTAACTATTGATGGTCTATTTGCCATAATAGATAACTTCCCTTTTCCTTTGACATTTAAAAATGAAAAGATCTTGTTTTTCAGAAAATCTGCCACCCATTTCAAAAGATTACAAATCTCACTCCAGCATTTCCTATAATATGAGAGAAGGTGAACAGAGCAAAGGACAGCCAAAAAAAATCAATCCAAAGCAAAAACTCAAAATGATAACTTGATCTTAAAAAAAACTTCAAAACACTGAAGTAACCAAAAGCTCATTGATCCACAAGAAAAAGCCAGCTACAATCCAGAATCATCAACTTCAGTTCAGACTTAGAGAAATAAGTCATTTAAAGCAAGATCTCTCTCATTACAAATTTAGTTCAGCAAAAGCCAAACCAAGCAGAGTTCGGGTTTTACAAATATGAAAACCTCAACAAATTTATGGAGAGCCCTGATCAAGCAAAACAGGTACCACAGTGCAGTTCTAGCTCAGTAATCATTAAGTCCAGCCACTTCTGCCTCTTAAAAATTGAAGAAGTTCCAATTCTGCCCGTTCAAAAAGCCTTCCAGGTCTTGAAATAGATTAAAGCTCTGCCAAACTCGCACGTTGGCATCGATTTATAGCTGAACTTGACAATTGAAGGTGTTGATAGTCCAGTCTAGCACAGGCATACCCAGTCCAACCTGGATCAGAAGTATCTATCCAGGCAAAAATGGAAGTCCAGCCCCTTTTTTCTCTTTTTAAAGTTGGGTTTCCCTTTTGAGCATTGTAAAAGGCAGTTCTGCCTAAACAGAGTCCCCTTTCTTATCATTTATTCTGGCCAGAACTACCAGTTTTATACTGTGAAAAATTGTGAAGTCCTCACCAGTCTGAGGCAAGAAAAGAACTTACTTAAGAGATATTCCTCACCCAAATTCACAAATCACTTGTTTAGAAATCAGTAACTTGGAATGCAAGTTATTTATTTTTAAGAAGTCTGTTAAGATTTTCATCGCTAGCGGTGGCATGCTCGCACACAAAAGAAAGTTGGCTTGTTAACCAGTCCATGGTTTTCGAGACAATGGGGAACTTTACCCTACCATCACAGGAACAAATATAAAACGGATGAACAATAATACCATTTTATAATTTCTCGTTCTGAAACCCCGTTACTCATATTCCTTCATCGTTTGTCCCCGTTACGCATGCAATCTCTGATTAGGGATATGGTGCGAAATTCCTAACACATCGAGAGAGTGATTTGGCCAAAGACATAAATTTAAAATAAATACCAACCAAAAAAAAATTAAATAAATAAAAATAAGCCTTAATAGCATATTTATTGCATATATAACACCGAATACATGCACCTGACATAAAGAGCCTTAACATATCTTAAGGCAAAGGAAAACCAGAGCATGATTATTATTATTTTGGAGAAGGTCCTCGGTTTACTTATTTGATGATATCATAAGTAGCTGAAATTGTGGGCTTGTTAATTAGTTGTTGATATCATAAGCTTAATTGGTGAGGGCAGTGCGCTCGTCTCTAGTGGTCAATGATTTGAGGAAGCTGCTTGTTACCAAGGCAAACACACTTTGACAACTGAGGAGGCCAAATCATCGTGCAAGCGCAATTTTTACACGACTGTATGCATTCGCTATACGGAATCAGGCGTGCATATTTTTTGTCGCTCATTTCTGCAGAACCTGTATGCACAACATCATCATTATCAATACTTGGTTTCTGAATTTTACAAGTTCTGGAGAATTTTTGCTATTTAATTACCAGAGTCTTGGATTGTCAGCTTCTGGAGACAAATGCAGTCCGATAATTCAATTGGAAAATCAAGTGTGCAAGCGCATGTTCCACAAGATTCAATGCATTATATGGAATAGCTACTTGTTTTTCTGCAGCTTGTTCTGTGGAATATATCATGGTATATTAGTTCTTATATTGTAACAGAAAAAATTATACATTTCGTGTATCTCAGATACCATCTAACATGCCGACGTGTTGTTACAAAACCATCCAAATCATAACATTGTACAAACTATATATTAAGCATAACGTAACATGTGTTCTATATCATTTGGATGAATTTGGAACACTACAACGTGGGTGGTATATGAACGTTGAGTAATTAATAATTTATAGCCTGAAAAACTATATTAATTAAGTAAAAAATTATTATGAAAATATAAATAATAAGTAACTGGTTACCGTATTTCTGGATGGCTGGTTTGTCGGCCACCGTGGTAGAAAGGAGGCAAATACACGTTGCTAACTCAGGTGGATAAATAAGTGTACAAGCGCAGGTTTCACAGGATTGGATGCTGGTTTTTCTTTCGAGTTGGTAATTAGCATATATTGCCTCTTAAATATGTCCAAGCGAGCATCAGTTAATGCTGCCGCAGCTACCATCAACAACAAAGTCATCTTCAACATCCTCACCTCTCTCTCTCTCTCTCTTTCTCTCTCTCTCTCTCTCCTGAAATATGTGTTGGAATTACTATATATTGCAAACAGGGAAGGAGGAAGGCTAGAGAAATTTATAGAGCAGAAGCAGTACAGCATGCAGATGATATACACATATTACATAAGTGTGCACAATAAGATCAACGCACCAGCATATGCAGATTAGGTGTTCATAATGCAGTTGAACACATGAAGGTACGTACAAAATTACATGCATGCATGGGAAGCTGAGGATAGAGATAATTGAATAGTTTGTCGACTTTCATGATTTACGTGTTCTGTCGACTTTTGTGGGACCTGAAGTGCAGAACAAGGCACATCGAGATGATTGAATAATTTGTCGACTTTCATCACTCACGAGATACTCGTATAAGTCTAGTGTAGAGTGCTAAGATCATGCCAAGTGTGAAAGATTTAAACCACATGTAAGATCGGTCCATTCAACATGTTGTGTTTTTAGAACATTCTGATCATAGTCCTATCATTTTTTAATTTAGAAATGGTACATATTTCATGCCCCTATTAGATATTTAAAAATGTAGAAAATTTGGTTAAATGACCCTTCTTTTTTTCCACTCTTAGAAACTGCTTGGAAACATACTTTTCATTGTAATCCTATTCATGCTTTTATTGCCAATATTAATGATTTAAATTTTTTTCTTATTAAAACAATACATAACATTTTTGGAACATTAAAACAAACTAGACAAGAATAACAAAATTTATACCATACACATATAGCACTCTACTTCTAATATCATTTGGCATGGACTATATTTCATTACTAAACTTTAAGTTTTACAATTACAAGAAGAACCTTATTGGCCTCAACCTAGTATTACATGGTATAGCTTGGACATGTAGTATGTGAAAAAATTATAGGAGATTTAAATACTAAATAATTCCATGCTTCTGCTACTTAGCAAACAAACAAAAAATCTTATTGCTAAACTTAATTTGGATACTGACATTTGGATTACTAATCAATAGCACCAGTTTGTTTGTCAAATATCTCACACACTACTACAAAAAGAGAAAAAAAAACGACCAGAAAACAACGACGGTAGAACAAAATACATCGTTGTGATTAGAAAGACAACCGTCGTTGTGTTTAGAAAGACAATGGTAATAGAAAATCGTCGTGGATAAGTAACTTAAACACCTAAAAAATCGAGATCCGCTTGGATATTTCTAAAACACAACGCACCCAACTTAAAAAGTGTCGTCTTATTAAACAAGTTTTCTTCAGACTTAAACTCTTACCCCAAAAACGACGACATCAGGTATGAAGCCATCGACGTAGAAAGTAAAAACGACGGTTTACTAAAATAGCCACCGTGTTAACTCCTAGATAAACACGATCAACTGTTCTTAATCAGCGTCATATAATTTTAATGGAATTCACGTTGGTATATTACAAAACAGCGTCGTATTAAAGTCATGTACCACGACAGTAAAGATAAATTTATCGATGTATTATGTGAGAGTGTACTACGACGGTATCTATAACACTACTGTCGTATAGAGTAGTAGAGAACCACGACACTAGAATAGTTGACAAGACACAACCCAAATTCTACTTTAGAATCTGAGCTGAACCTTGTGTGTGTCGTACACCTGGCGGGTGCCGAGCACAAACTGAATTGCCCATCTAACTAAAAACCAAATTTTCTTCAAGTTTGACTTTTGCCAAAAATTCAGCAGTGTCCCTTGTAAATACTCGTTCCCAAAATATTTCCACATGTACAAAAAGCAATATATACAAATATCTTAACCGTTCAGCATGCAACAACATAAATTCCAGCAATCCAATATCAAAACTAAATGGCCTCAGGTCGTTACAGCAATCCTAGGGCAATTTCTTAGAGCAAAACTAGTTGGATTAATTTACAAGAATAATTCGATCACAAAAGAAATCCTACATATATATAGTGAAACGATGAAGAAAGAGTGGTGATTGCCATGTGGTGGCGCTCTGATACACGACTACTGCCTAGGGGTGCAAAACATTGGAAAATGTGAGTGGACAAAAATAAAGGTTTGGAAAATAACATATGAACGTACTAACCCCTCCGTAATAACAGTTAGAAAACTCAATTACATACACGTACTATACTCATACTGAAAATAGGCACGCATATTTATATTTATATAGTAATTCACACATTTACAAAATTCTCACATTAGTTCAAACTTTGAAAATAAAGATTTCCCTACCACCTAGGTGTACCCTTATTATATCCGTCAATTCTTTTAGTTTCCCTCAATTCCTAATGCCACCAAAACGACATGTCCTCGCAGGCCTCAGTAACACAAAGTCGACCCGAGCTGCAATCCTCGCAGGATTCAGGAGACATTTAGTCAACCTGATCCGCATTCCTCGCTCCGCACGGACTCAACCGTCCCCGAAACTCGTGGGGCATTGTCAAACGCGCGCTGACTCAACCAAAGGCAACTATTATGTTCGTGGACATTATCATAACCGAAGGCAACAATTTATTCTACAGCCAACATTCTTTCCAAAGGCAACATTTAATTCGAAGGCAACATGTATTCTGAAGGCAACCTTGGGTACCTATGGTGGCTTTTAAAACAAATATATTTCTATTAAAAAAAATTAAAGATTATAAAACTATTTCTCAATTACCCTTAAATCCTGCTGCCATTCTTAAAAACTATAATTTTATTTCTCATCAAACCACTCAATCCGGTAATCACCTCATTTCCTACTTTCCAAGCCCTTTCTCATTTCCAACATAGTAGCATATAAGTAAAATATTTAAATCCAATTTAAACGTGTTTGGAAAGCCATAGTCAATAATAACATATCCAAGATCAAATAACGAAAATTAATTGCATAAAATCATTTATAAAACAAAAGTCCACAAACTAGGCATCCAAGCTAGCTTGACCCTTTGAGGGTCCCTCCTGCAGGTCTGGTGATGCCCGAGTACCTTAGCTCGACGATCAATTCCACCTTTAAAGTCCTCGAACGAAGTTTTCTGTCTCTTGAAAACCTAGAAAATTTTAGGTTCAAAATCAAAGAAATTGGAATGGATTCACGTTGGGCTTTCGAGGGATAACACAAAGGGAAGGTAGGAGAGTATTTTGGGTGTAATTACTTGAGCTGTGGTGGCCGGAATTGGCCGGAAATGGCGTCGGTGGCCACTGAAAATTCTGGTTTCCGAACTGCCTGTTGTTGGGCTCAACTTTGGCTCAATTTTCTGGTTGATTCGCTTGGAACCAAGGCTGGATATGGGTATGTATGGAAATAGAAGAGAGAGATGAAGATTTTGAAAGCTGTGGCACTCGATTTGGTGGCTGGACAGAGGAGAAAACCTTGTTTGAAAATGGCTGTTCATGAAATTTGCGAGAGGAAGAAGAAATTTGGGTTTAAGAAATTTGAACTTCAAAAAATTTACAATTATGCCACTAGACTTATTTTGATCGTAACTTCTTCATTACAACTCCGATTTGAGCCCACTACATGTCAATGGACTCATCTCAACGTGCTCTATGCAATGGTTCAACTGAAATTCCAAAATTCATTTCTGAACAAAAAGTCAACTTTTGACCCAATAAAATATTCCCGGGGTAAAATCGTCTTTTATTTGAATAAATTAATAATTAAAAATTAATTAAGGATCGGGTTATTACAATAGTAGACCTAAATTCAATAATATTCACGTCGTATTTTTACTATATAAGACGTATTAAGTTAGTACACTACGATGGTCCGTATAAGTTAGTAATAACCACGTCAGTTCGTTTAATGAGAGTCACATAATATTATTTTACCACGTCGTTAAGTGAAAAGTACCGTCGTATTTATTTAATTTATATGACTGCCCTTATTTGTAAACCGTTGTCTTAATTTTTATTGCTTTTAAAGATTTTTTTTTCTTGGATTTTGGTAGCCTACGACGGTAGATCAACAAAATGACAAGAATTGAGAAAAACCACGACCGTTTATATAGAAAACCGTCATCACAGAGAAATTAAAATGAGATTCTAAGAGATATGAAATCTTACTAGTGGGAGCTATGTTCGTCACCATAATCAAACCACCAATGTGAGAAAGACAATATTTTAGACGTTGATGACGTATGTGTCTTTGAGATACACAAAGGCACATATGCATCAAAATCCAAACTATTTGCCTCTAAACCAAACCCGGCCTGAACTGACGATGGCAAGCTTTGAGAAAGACAATTTTTTATGAAATAAAATTTGAGAAAAACAATTTCTTGAAATTTAACGATGTGTGTGTTTTGGTTTACACCAAAACACATACATCATTAACGTCCAAATTATTGCCTCCAAAAAGGTGAGAGAGAGCCAAGGCCTAAAGTGAGGATGGCAGGCAAGGGTATGAAAAGACACAATTTATACAAATAATCTTTACTAACCACGACGGTCCTTTTATAAATTGCGTGTTCTAATATTGAAAAATCCACGGCGCTTATTTTTTTATTTAGTGCAGTATTAACCTAATATACCACGGCAGTAAAAAGAAACTTTTGACGTGTAAAATTGTAATCAACCATGTCAGTTTCTACTATCCTAGCGTCGTTTTAAAGACATACTAGGGCGGTAATTTAGAACATAACAGTGGGTTGTTTCTACTAACCACGTCATTAAGTGAAATATACCGCCGTCTATTTGTTTTATACGAATGTCCCTTCTGAATACCGTCGTCTTAAATTTATATTGCTTTTTTAGATTTAATTTCTGGATTTGAGTAGCCTACGACGGTAGATCAATAAAATGACAAGTACGGAGTAAAACCGCGACGGTTTATGTAGAAAACCGTCGTGTGTGTTATAATTTTAGACTTTTTAACTAAATTAAATCTTGAGAGAAATGCAAACCCAAGAGATATGAAATCTGACCAGTGGGAGCTATGTTCCTCATCACAATCGAACCACCAACATGAGAAAGACAATATTTTGGAAGTAGATGATGCTTGTGTCATCAATATGTTGGACCTTCAGAGAGGTGAGAGAGACACAAACACATCAATTTCCAAATTATTGCCTCCCACTCAAATCCGTAACTTCAGAAAAGTAAAAGTGAAGACAAGCCCCAATTTCTCTTTACATCTAGGGTTTATTCGTAAAGAGCGCGATGTTGTTCAAACTAACCGCAACATTTTTTTTTTTTCGTAAATAGCGCAATAGTAGCATAAATACCACGTCAGAGAAAGTAAACATTTGTCGTGTAAAATTCTAATAACCACGTCAGTTCTGTAATACTAAAAGTCATTTGACTTTATTATCAACCATGTTGATTTACTATAACCAAGTGACGTATTAATTTATAATATCACGTCATCAAAAATAAACTTTTATCATGAAAAACTGTAAATAAGCACGTCAGTTTCTGAATTCTAAAAGTAGTTTGGCTTTATTATTAACCACGTCGGTTTCTACTATTTTTGCGTCATTTTAACGACCTACTATGGTGGTTTAACAAAACCGTCGTGTTATTGAACTTTGCGATTGTATATAAACTTTTTCGTCACTTGACCTAAATTTTTAGGTTCTCTCTAATCGATAAAATATTTCAATTTCCTCTCAGTTTTCCTCTCAGTTCCCAAAAGCGGCGTGTTTGACTCTCGTCATCTTCCTCTTCTTCATCTCCAAATCTCCAAAATTTATGTCGGAAGCAAACTTTCTTTGCACGCCAAAGGTTTTTTTTCACTCTCTTTTATTTTTTTGTCAAAATCATTTCAAGTTTTTTTTTTTTTTTTTTTTTTTGCAAAGGTTTTTCTAATTTTGATACCATGAAAGAAAGAGTCTGGAAACAAGACTCCATTTTCAAAAACAATCATGGGAGAGAGAAATCTGAGCGGTTCTTTTTTCTGTATTCACTCTTAATAAGACAACTGCTTTTTCTTGTTTACGTCATTTTAATAACCATGCCACTACGTTGGTTTACAACCGTCGTGCTAAAAGAAATAGCACAATGGTTATGTTTCTCTACCGACGTCTTCTGTCTAATATTACATTGTTCTTTTTAATTAACCGTCATTTTTTCAGTTGCAGGTTTTAATCCACTCTAAACATGGTTTTGAAATCTCAAAGTAAGGAGGCTCAAGTATCAAAAGGTCAAAGCAAGAACCTTATAGTTTCAAAGGCTCAAATGAATGAAGACAAAGGAGTTCAAAGCAAACCCTCGAAGAAGATGAGATTTACTTCAACTTCTGAGAAAGACCCTAACTCAATGACATTTGATAAGGAGCCAAAATTGACTCGCAGTATCAACACAATGAGCTGTGCTGAGCAACATGCTCTTATCCTTCTCCTTGCCTGCTTGCTCATGCTCGACCTGCCTTGGACCTCTCAAACTGCCTAACGGTGAGCTTGTCCATCTTTCTCTCTTCGCCTTAGGATACAAGGCCAAGGTCTCGGACCAAGTCAATCTGCCTAAGGTCAACTTCGTTACATGGATTAGAATGAGAGAATTGTGTGGAATCCAATTGCACGCGGGCTTGGGTTTCGTTGAAAGTGTACACAGGTGCAAAAGTTGATCGTGGCAGCAAAGAAAGGAATGGCAGCACTTGCTTTAAGACTGGGGCTGAGCCAAGATGGCCGCAAGTGGTGGCTACACTGTGCACTGTGGCTTCGTCGTGGTTATGAGCCTCAGATCCTAGCGCAAGGCCATATCGATGGCAGCGAGTGGTGGCTACACTATGCACTGTGGCTTCATCGTGGTGATGAGCCTTAGATCCTAGCGCAAGGCCATGTCGATGGCAGCTGCTGGAGTGGTTGCTGGCCCTAGCGGCTTAAAGGTGGTGTTGGCTGCGAGGCCGCGTAAAGGCACTGATGTGTGCATCAGAAGATTGCTCTCGACCACGAGGCCGAAAGGAGGACCCGAGGCGACTGCTAAAGCAGTGGCGGTAGCCACGGTGCTGGCATGTGGAGCCATGCCCATTGCCATTGGGCTGGGAGGAAAATTCGTGGTTTCGACATTAGAAGGTGGTGGTTGGCTAGACACCACGCTGTTGCGATGGTTAGGGTCCGTTGTAGATTGTGTCATCCCGACAGCCTTGATTCTCGTGCGCTTACTTCCAATCATGGTTGTTTGGAATGCTTCGGTTGAGTGATGAGTAAGAGGAAACAGATTCCTTTGATTCAAGAATATGCATTGAGTATAACTCGTGCTCTCAATGAGAGCACCAAAATGTTTGAGCAAAATTCCACACAGGGAATATTCGTACGTAGATTCTTTTATGCTCGAACTTCTTTCTCTTTCTTCTCCCTCGATCCCTGCAAAAAAGTTTGGAGTATATAGACTACACTCGGGAGGTGTTGGCCAAAGGTCCTCTGATGCCCAAGTCAGTTAGATGATCTTTAGGAAGATACGAAAATAACAATGAAGGTCGGAGTTTTCTCTACGATACGAAAGAACCAGGTGGCCAGAGCCATGAGAGAGAGAGAGAGAGAGAGAGAGAGAGAGAGAAAGAAAGAGAGAGAGAGAGAGAGAGAGAGAGAGAGAGAGAGAGAGAGAGAGAGAGAGAGAGAGAGAGAAAGAAAGAGAGAGAGAGAGAGAGAGAGAGAGAGAGAGAGAGAGAGAATGGCTTGAAGGAGAGGGGTTTCTCGGGTAAAAATCAGCCATGTATTTATAGTGCTCCTTGGGAGTTAGAATTTGAAGAATAATCTTTATTTAATTAGGATTATTCTTACCCATAATAGGAGATTTGAATTAATCAAGGAAATTTGGTGGAAATATCATCCTTGATTTAAGGAGATATTTTCATATTAAATCAATTATAATTTCCTTAAATAAGATTCAATTAGGGTAATTAATTGACATAGGGAATTTTCCTTTTCCACATGTCACCCACTCATTCGTCACCGAAATATATGCTCCACACACATTGTTCCTCGGGTTATCCTGCCATACAGTTCAACGATATCACATCTGTATATCTTTTATGTAACCTAGAAGGCATGCGAAGAAATTTATTAAAAGAAGAAGTAAACAACGTGGTGGATAACTAACCAAACCCCGCAACAAAACCAACCCGAATGAGGGGACCAAACTAAACACACAAAATCAACTAAAGCGAAACATGGAAAAATCCACTAAATCTTTTACATAGTAGGTTATTTGGGATAAAGCTATTCAGCCTAGGAAAAGCCTAGTGATTTGGAAAGCTTCACAAAGTTGTCTTCTTACGGATTAATTTCTCCAAAAGTGTGGTGTGTCCCTAGCCTGTTGTTGTTCTTTTTGTTCTCGCCATAGTTGTCTTCTAATGGATTAATTTCTTACTTTTCTTGAGGCTATCAAAGTCTCTTGGGTGATATTGGAAGCATCTTTGGCTTGAAACTAATTTTTCTTTTGTGGTTCATTTTTTCCCTCTACCTCTTATTCCATTCCTTGATTTTTTTTCATACGGAGTGGAAGAACTGTTTGTGGCGCATTAAGAAGATGAAATTTGTTTGCATTCATATTTATTTGGAAGGTAATTGTGTCGCATATATGTTAGCAAATTTTGGTGTTGATAATTACCTTTTAGGTACTCGTTTAAGCGTCAATCCTCCAAAAAACAATGCAGATGGGAAATTGTTTGGTTATTTATAATGTGTGAAAAAGCACAATAAGTTAAATACAACTAAAACGAAAAATGGATTTAATCATTTATGAGTACTCTATTGCCTCTTTTTTGCTAATTCAGGGGGTGGCCATTGTGCTCATTCAGGCTTACAAGCAGTTCTTAAGGCTTTTGTTGCCTTGGTTTTAAATTTGGTTCGCTTCTTTTTTGCTAATTGGCAGTTGTGCTTGTTTAGGCTTACGAGCGATTTTCTAAGGCTTTAGTTGCTGACTCCATCAGGAAGAGTATTAATTACCAAAAAAACCTTTATACAAGCAATATTAGGCAGGGGTAATCAAACTTAGGACCTCAGATGCATTAATGGTAGATGCTCTTAACCACTTGAGCTACAAGCCCCTTGCATTATCAAACCAAATTTGTGGTCTTTTAAACAAAGAGAAAATTATGGAAAGTAACCAAACTTCCAACACTACTACAAATATTCAAAAACACAACATTGAATACACAACGGTTGGCTCCGAAACCGTTGTAGTTGTTTCTTCCACAATGGTTATTACGTAACCATTGTTAAAAGAGGTTTTTAAGCATTGTGGTTTAGGGTATGTGGTTTTCTGATTTTATTTCACAACTTTTCACAATGGTTTTCGTTTGAACCGTTGTATCTCTTGTCTCTCGCATCTACCTCTCTCCACGGTCTTGTTCTTCCCACCTCATCGCATTGCCTTCACCATGGCCATAGACAGAGAGACTCTGTCTCTCGCATCTCTCTCTCTCTCTCCACGCTCTCTCTCTCCCCTCCCTCTCCCGTCTCTTTCTTTCTCCTCCCTTCTTCTAGTTCAATGGGATTTGGGTTTTAATTTTAGGGTTACTAATTTGGGCAAGGTCATAAAGGCTTTAAGCCACTTTTCTGGACTTCTAAGATTTTAATCACTCTAACACTTGAGGGAGTTCAAGCATTACTCAAAGAGGCTCAAGTGGTTAGACTTCTAAATCCTTAAAAATAAGGCTAAAATTTTTTAATGCGCCAATTCTTACCATCAAACCGTTGGATAATTCGATTTTGTTACTTTTTTTTTCTCGATTTTAAGCACCTTAATACAATATATGTGGTGTATGCCAATTGGAAGTATAATACCAGTGAACAGTTTTATTATGTCATTCTTAAATTTGCTGTGAAGAAGTTAGGCTATATTAAGACTATAGTTGTCTATGGTGATTTAACTCAAAAGGAAAGAAACAGTCATTGCTTAGCATGAAAGCAGCATATATAATGTCTTGCCTTATTTGCGCATTTCATATACAACAATTCCATCACTGTAATGAGTTGAGTTTGTTGACCCCATCCACTTATGAGCACAGGAAAAAGTGTCAACAAAGCGAAACCAACCACCACCACCCCCCCTTCCCCCCCAAATTTAATCGTCACACTCGGAAGACTCCAAGTCAACAAATAGAGGTATATAATCTTAAGATCTTACCTGCATTTTAGCTAAAGAGTTTTTGAGATTCATCACTTGAAAACTGGCTGGAGCTTTGGTTTGAGAGGCTTTTCTCTCTGCTTCTGTGCAGGTGCTGTGCAACAACATTGGTTCACGCGAATTCATGGACTTGTTCGGTGGAAAGAAACTTGATGAGTTGCTTGTGAAGAAACTTAAGTTAACACTGTTGGGCCTTAATGCTCTGCTGAATGAATGTTATGTGAGAGAGTGGCTCAACGAGCTTCAAGATGTTGTCTTTGATGCAGAGGACCTATTGGATGAGATCAAGACTGAAGCTTTGAGCTGCAAGGTAGAAGCTGATGAAAACCGAACTATCAAACCCAGGTGTGGAACTTCCTTTCTACTTCTCTTAATCCTTTTTATCAAGGCATGAATTGTAGGATAGAGGACTTGTTAGGAAGACTTGAACACCTTGCAAAACAAAAAGATGTCCTTGGTCGAAGAGAAGTTGTTGGGGGAAAGGTTTCTCCAAGGACTCCAACAACTTCCTTGGTTCAGGAATCTTGTGCGTATGGTAGGGATGAAGATAAAGAAAAGTTAATGAAACTGTTGTTATCTGATGATGGAATCAACACCGATGTATCTTTCATCACTATAGTTACTCAAAATAATTAGGGTTTAAACTGATATGTTTATTCTTCTCTCAATAAGGAATATATATAGTACATACAGAGTGGTTACAAATAGGAAATATGTACAAAATCTCCTAATTCTACTCAAATTAGATAATTACAATAATATATAAATTCTATTCCTAATAGGAACGTTGACTCACGCCAACATTCACCCTCAAGTTGGTGCACAGATATCGATAATGCCCAACTTGTCAAGTGAGTCTTTAAATTGGCACTTTGACACGGCATGGGTCAACATATCTGCAAGCTGCTCTGAAGAAGGCACAAAAGGTATAGAAATTAACTTATGCTCCAGCTTCTCCTTAATGAAATGCCGATCAACTTCTACATGCTTAGTTCGATCATGTTGCACCAGATTATTAGCAATTTCAAATGCAAACTGATTATCACAATGGAGCTTTGTAGCAGCATTCGGTCTAAACCCAATTTCAGCAAGTAACCATCTTAACCACAGTATTTCACAAACCCCTTGGGCAATCCCTCTGTACTCAGACTCTGCAGAGGACCGAGACGTAACTAGGTTACCACCAACAAAGGTGAAGTAACCTGAAGTAGAACGTCTATCTGTAATATTCCCTGCATAATCTGCGTTAGTATAACCTTCTAGATCCAAGTGGCCATTTTTCTTAAATAATAAACCTCTCCCAGGAGCAGACTTTAAGTAACTCATAATACGCATCACATCAGCCATATGATCCTTACTAGGTGAATGCATAAATTGGCTAGCAACACTTACAGCATAGGCAATATCAGGGCGTGTCAATAATAAATCAATCAATCTCCCAACCAACCTTGGTATCTTTCTTTGTGTAGGGGCTTTTTCGTTCCTGCAACTTCAAATGGGTCTGGACTGCTGCAAAGAGCAAATGGCTGGAATTGCCCATGTGTCTGAGTTCAAGGATTAGGCCTCAAGAGTGCTTTGAAAGGTTCGTGGAGCCTTAGGAAACACCTTGGCTTCCTTCACCAACAAAACCAACAGTTGCTTACAGATAAATATTATGGCTTGGCATGAGAAGCTTGTGGCATGGGAGCTGAGCATTCATGAGTTTAGCATGAGAGAGGGAAGGCGTGGGTTTCCTATGAGAAACAGAGGCTTGAAGTATGGGGGAGAGGGAATTTTAAGAGGATTTGTTGAAGGAAGAGAGGAAAGAATAAAGAAAGAGGAATGAGTGGCTTGAGCAAGTTTCCGGCAGCTTAACAAAAGCTTCGTCAAGCTCTTGAGTGGCTTGACAGAATAGAAAAAGGGAAGCAATGGAAGAACATGGCTTGAAATGGAAGGGTTCCAAAGGTGAGAGGTGATGCTTGCTCTCTCGGGATGTGTTTATGGGAAAGAGAGGAAGTAGATGGAAGAATGGGTGGCTTTAGCAGATTTCCAGCAGCTTGACGAAAGCTTTCGTCAGGCTCCTGGGTGGCTTGATAGAAGAGAAAAAAGGAAGCAATGGAAGAACATGGCTTGAAATCGAAGGGTTCTAAAGGTGAGAGATGATGCTTGCTCTCTCTGGATGTGTTTATGGGAAAGAGAGGAAGAAGATGGAAGCATGGGTGGCTTTAGCAAATTTCCAGCAGTTTGACGAAAGTTTCGTTAGGCTTCTAGGTGGCTTGACAGAAGAGAAAAAGGGAAGCAATGGAAGAACATGGCTTGAAATCGAAGGGTTCCAGAGGTGAGAGGTGATGCTTGCTCTCTCTGGATGTGTTTATGGGAAAGAGAGGAAGAAGATGGAAGAACATAGCATGAAATTAGACCTTCCAACAATGAGTAAGGATGTTGTATGCTCTCTATTGGTCCCTTTGCTAGGTAGAAGGTGCCTCCTTTTATAGGCGCTAGAACACTTAATTTTATCAAGTCACCCTCTCCCTTTTTCCTTCACTTTCTTCCATTCCATCTTATTTGGTGAAACTTTCCCAGCCTGAGTATGTAGGCACGATGCTTTTTGAAGTTCCAAGACCTTCACGCAGCTAGACTTCTCCATGTGGGTGAGGCGTCACTCACTTTTCCTTCTTGTTTTCTCACCAAAGCTTGCAGATGAAAGAATGGGTAAGGGTGCTGGTCAAAAGGTGATTTACTTCCAGCAACCTGTGCATATGGGTTTGCCTTGGTTTTGACAAGGTGCTGGATATTTTGACTGAGGTGATGGGCTATTGGGTTATCTCTCTCATGCTTACCCATATGTTTGGGCTCAAGGAATGGGCTTGAGTTTTGGTGCTCCCAAGCAGCCCAAAACTTCCACTCCTTGGACCAACAATGGGCCTTGTGAATACTCGTAACCATCCATACCACAACCCGCTCAGCAAGCCCCAGGCATTCGTGTGGCTTGGGCCCACTTAAGCTTGTAAAGTGGCGTGTTGCTTATTTGCTTGGCGTGGCATGTGTGCAAGCACATATGAATAACTCTTGCGTGCCCAAGTCGGGTTTCTTCCCAAGTTAGGTGTCGTACTAGGTTAGAAATATATTTGGGCCCGACCTTAGATTTTTTGGGCCTTAACACTTTGTTAGCTGGGACCTGATCCACATAAACACCAAGCTTATGATTCTCAACAATAGGTGTATCAGCTGGTTTATAGTCAAGCATTCCAGGATCTGCTAGCAGGTCCATGACATACTTCCTTTGTGAAAGAAATAAGCCATGTTTAGATCGAGTGACTTCCATTCCTAGAAATATTTTAGACTGCCCAAATCTTTCATCTCAAATTCAGAGCTAAATGCTTCTACAGTTCCTCAACTTCTACAGTATCATCACTAGTCACAATCATATCATCAACATAAATAATCAACAAAGTCACCTTACCAGCCCTATGTTTAATGAATAGTGTATGATTAGTATTGGCCTGTTGGTAACCAAACTTCTTCACAGCTGTAGTAAATCTGCCAAACCATACCCTAGGAAACTGCTTTAACCCGTACAATGCCTTTTTTAATTTGCACACGTTCCCCATTTCACCAGTAACCCTGTACACTGGTGGAAGACTCATGTACACTTCTTCTTCTAGTTCACCATGTAAAAATGCATTTTGTACATCAAATTGCCTCAGGGTCCAATCCAAGTTTACTGCTAAGGACAACAAAACTCTGACAATATTCATCTTAGACACAGGTGCAAAAGTATCATGATAATCAACTCCATATGTTTGAGGGGATATTCATTGAAATGTCACCTGAACTTCTACCTTAGTTTCAATTTGTCACCTGAAAAAAAAAAAAAAAAAAAAAAAGTGAAATGTCACTTGAAGTTTTCAAAATCCATGATTTGTCACCTAACTTTAACATCATCCAATTTTTCAACTATTTTCAAGGGTATTTTAGTCTTTTTGTTTTCAAGAGTATTTTAAAAATGGAAAAATCATTATAAAAAAATTATGAAAAGACACTTGAAAATTATAAAAATTATATATCTTTTCACACTTAACCCCTAGCCATTTTTGCATTTAAGCTTCATTTTTTTAATAATAATTTTTTCCATTTAAAAATATCCTTGAAAATGAAAAGACTAAAATACCCTTGAAAATAAATGGAAAATTGGATGATGTTAAACTCAGGTGAAGGAGGAGTAGTAGTAAGATGGCCGTGCCCAGTGGTGATGTCAGCCATAGAAGTGGGGACAACAGCCACATGAGCTTTGCTATCCAGTTGTTCCCTTTTTAAACACCTCCGCTCCTTCTCCCAATCTGGCACCCCATGCAATGCCCAGCAAGTGTCGATAGTATGTCTCTTTTCACCACAGCGATCACACATCAGTTTGTCTTTTTTTGTAGAAGTCAGGCGACGAGGCGGAATAGCAGAAGAGACAGACCTTGTAGGCCGAGAAACCAAAGCATTGTTTTTGAAAGCAAACACAACAGCAAGTTCCCCAATCTTGATGCCGAATCCACGCATAGTAATCTGGCGTTGAGCCTCTTGACGAACCATAAAAAATACATTTTTGATACTTGGAACTTTATTACTCCGTAGAATATCACTGTGGACCTTGTCATAAGTATCGTCAAGGCCAGCCAAAAAGTCATACACACGATCTGCCACAACAGCAGCCTAAAGAGTCTTTATATCATCAGCACACTTCATCTGAAAATGACGTCTCTTGTCCAATTCAAGCCAGATTTCATTAAGTTCGGCAAAATAGGTAGAGACAGGACGACCCTCTTGCTTGAGATGGGTAGCCTAGCGCTGCAGTTCATAAAGTTGGGATATGTCAGAGCCATCAAAAAACATATGATTAACAGCATCCCAAATTTCCTTAGCAATAGGTAGAGTATGAAACATATTCAACAAACTAGGTTCCATAGTTCGCAGCATCCAACTTTTCACAACAGCATCAACAATTTTCCACTACCCACATTTCCGGTCATTGCAATCAGGGGCATCAGTATCGCCACTTCCCAATTTGCCTTGTGTAGTAGCATGGAGTTCGATCATCAAAGCCCATATCTCATAGTGGACGATTCGGTATGAACCGTCACAATAGGAGTGGAAGAAGAAGACTCAGTGACATCTGACATGGTGATAGATGGCTGCAGCAGCAAAAGATTAGGTGGCAACGATGACAGTAAGAGATATAAGACAGCACATAGGTGTAGTGGAAATAGGTAATTTTAGGATTAGGGTTTTGATGTTGTAGAGACGGATCGGAACCTGTTCTGATACCAACTCAAAATAATTAGGGTTTAAACTTATATGTTTATTCTTCTCTCATGAAGGAATATATATACTACATACAGAGTGGTTACAAATAGGAAATATGTACAAAATCTCCTAATTCTACTCAAATTAGATAATTACAATAAAATATAAATTCTATTCCTAATAGGAACATTGACTCACGCCAACATAGTTGGGATGGGCGGGGTTCGCAAGACTACTCTTGCTCAGCTCCTTTATAATGATGACAAAGTGAAAAATTATTTTAATGTTTCAACTTGGGCTTATGTTTCAGAAGACTGAGATGTTACTAGGGTAACTAAAACCCTTCTTGAGTCAATCAGTTCAAAGGATTACGATAATAGAGACCAGAATTTTCCTCAAATTGAACTAGGAGAACGAGTAAGGGGAAAGAAATTCTTATTTGTCTTGGATGACTTTGGAATGACAACTACCTACGGATAAACCTTGTTAGGCAGTTACCAAAGTCCTGACTAGTAACGGATGGTTTAAAGCCAACGAATACCAGCATGTAATTGTTTCTGCTGTTATGATATTATTAGGTTGTAAATACATTTCCGTTATGTAGTAAATGAAAGGTTTACATTCATATGCCTTGTGTATAAATAGATTGTAATATATGTTTTTGGAATATAACAAAACTAAGATTCTTTCATGGTATCAGAGCGCAACACAGAGTCTAACGACTTCAATATTTTTTTTTTCTCCTCTCTTCATGTCTTCTGCTGCTGCTTCGAGCTCTTCTGTCTTCATGGCTTCCTTCTCTAACATCTCCAATTTTTTTACCTCACCAATTTTCCTCTCTGGTGTGCACAGATCATTCCTTTGCTTCGCAGTCGCAATCTTCTCTCTTTTGTTGATGGTTCTAGCATCTGTCCTGCTGCCTTTCTGACTGATGCTGAAGGTAAACTCACTAAATTTGTTAATCCTGCGTATGAAGACTGGATCCAGCAAGACCAACAAGTTCTTTCATGGTTGAGTTCTTCTCTTTCTTCCACTGTCTTGTCTACTGTTGCTCTGTCAACTTCTGCTCATACTACCTGGGTTTCGTTGGAAAACCGCTACGCTTCTTAGTGGCATAATCGTATTTTGCAACTCCGCAGTGATCTTATGTGGACTACTCGTGGTGACCTTTCCATTGCAAACTATCTTGACAAGGTCAATGCTCTCTCTGATAGTGTTGCGTTGTCTGGTTCTCCTTTCAATGTTGATGATCTTGTCGCCATTATTATGAATAACATTGGGCCATATATGAAACTATTATTGCTTATGCTAAAGCTTTTGACACTCCCATCACCTATGCTACGTTGGAGGCTATTCTCTTAAGCGCAGAACACCGTCTTCAATCTCTACCACCTCCTAGTGACACTGGTGCTACCGTTCTCGTTGCTGCTCGTGGTCGTGGTGGTTTCCGCAGTCGTGGTTCCTTTTCCCCCCCGTTGCGGCCGTGGTTTTTCTGTTTTTTCTCACGGCTGTTTTTTCTCGTGGTTCCAGTTTGGGTTCTTCTTCCGGTTTTTATCCTAGCTTTGGTTGCGGCTTGTCTTCCCATGCGCCTGGTATTCTTGATGCTGCTCATGGTGGTTCTGTTGGCGCTTCTTCATCGGCGCCTCCCAGTTTTGTTGCTCCCGGTCGCTTGCAATGTCAAATCTGCACCTGTTATGGTCAGTCTGCTATTGATTTCTTCAACCGTCTCAATCTTTCCTATGAAGGCCGAGTCCCGGCTCAACGTCTTACGGCTTATGCTGCTCAATCTTCTGCTGGTATTGCTGCTCCCCTTAGCTGTTCTTCCTCTTCTCAATGGCTTATTGATTCAAGTGCCAACTCTCATATCACCAATGATTTGAGTCAGCTTTCTCATCCTCAGGAGTACCGGGGAATTGACAACTTTAATGGCGTGCTTGGTGGTACAGGTTTGGGAATTCTCCAAGTTGGCACATCCTACGTTTCTCCTACTACCTATCCTTTATCTCACACCTTTTACTGTCCTAATGCTTCTACTAATATTCTCTCTGTTCATCAATTTTCCAAAGATAACCACTGTAATTTCACCTTTTATTCGAATTTCTTTTCTGTCCAGGATTTGGAGACGGGAAGATCCTTTTCCAAGGGCGGAGTGATAATGGCCTCTATCCTTTTCTGGTTCCTTCATCTTCAAAGTTTTCCAATGGTGTCCTTGCATGTTTAGGTGTTAAGGTGGCTGATGGCATTTGGCATTCACCACTCGGTCATCCTTCCAAAGCTGTTTTAAATTATTTAGTTTCGCATCATAACTTGCCTCTTCAAGGCTCTCTTTCTCATTCTTTTTGTTAGTCTTGTCCTTTGGGCAAAAGTAGAAAATTACCTTTTAAATTATCCAACTCTATTGCTTTGTCTCCATTAGAATTAATACATTTAGATGCTTGGACTTCTCCCTCTTTATCTTTTTATGGTTTTCGTTATTATGTTTTATTTATTGATGTTTTTTCTCGCTACACATGGCTTTATCCCCTAAAACTAAAATCCGATGTCTTTGCTACTTTTGTTCAATTCAAAACCTTGGTCGAGAACATGTTCAATACTAAAATTAAGATAGTTCAGACTGATGGGGGCGGTGAATATAAAAATAAAAAATTTCAATCCTTTTTCCATACCCATGGCATTCACCATCAATTTTCTTGCCCCCATCACCTCGAACAAAATGGTTTGGCGGAACGTAAACATCGTCATCTGGTTGAAACTGGGCTAACTCTTTTGGCTCATGCCTCTATGCCTCTACCATATTGGGCTAACTCTTTTGCCCACTCGTGTGCTTCAAAATGTTTCTCCTTATCACAGGTTGTTTCATAAGACTCCTCAATATGATTTCTTTAAAGTTTTTGGCTGTGCTTGTTTTCCCTATTTACGTCCATATAATCAACATAAGCTTCAATTTCGATCAAAACGGTGTGTTTTCTTAGGGTATTCTTTAAATCACCATGGCTATCGTTGTCTTGATTTGCATACTAGTCGTGTTTTTCTATCTAGGCATGTTGTTTTTTATGAACATTGTTTTCCATTTAAAGACACCATCATCACTCCTCCTTTGGCCGCTCACTCTCCAAGTCCACCTGAGGTCGCAATTGAAATTGGGCCTCCTCCTCCATCACCGCCTCTTCCTCCTACTCCACAGCCTGCTACTTCTCCTCCTACTTTGTAGACTTACCGTCGTGATTCCCACCACAATGTTTTAACCTTTCCCTCCCATCCTGCAATGGAAGGAAAAATAGGGTCTGCCAATCCTTCTCCTACCTCACCAAGTGCTGCTGCATCTCCATCTCCAGTTCCTCCTTCTCCCCAGGTTCGTGAATCTGCTTCTCATCCTATGCTCACACATGCTAAGGCTGGTATTTGTAAGCCTAATCCTAAGTATGCTCATCTTACTGCTATTACTAATCACTTGGTTGAGCCCACCTGTTTTAGTCAGGTCCAAAGTCTGAACACTGGCGCAAGGCCATGGCCGAAGAATTTAATGCTTTACAGAAAGCTGGCACCTGGACTCTGGTTCCTTCCAAGCCTAATATGAATATACTTCCTAACAAATGGGTCTTTCATATCAAGACACGCTCTAATGGGTCCATTGAATGGTTTAAATCCCGTTTGGTGGCCAATGGTTTTCATCAACAAGAGGTATGGATTATGTCAAGACCTTCAGCCCCATGGTCAATCACTCCACCATTCGTCTTATCTTAGCCATCACTATTCATTTTGGGTGGTCCATTCTCCAGCTTGATGTCCAAAATGCTTTTCTCCATGGTTCTCTCACTGAGGAAGTCTACATGAAAAATCCTGCTAGGTTTCTTGATTCACAATATCCTACACATGTTTGTAAACTCAACCGTTCGTTATATGGGCTCAAACAAACTCCGTGTGCCTGGTTTCAATGTTTTTCTACTCATCTTGAGCATTTGGGCTTTATTGCTTCAAAGGCCGATTCCTTCTTATTCATGTACTTTCATGGGTCTATTACTATCTACTTGTTGATTTATGTTGATGAAATTTTAGTTACAGGCAATAGTGGGTCGCACATTACTCAGCTCATTCTCGATTTGGGCCGTCAATTTTCTATGAAAGATCTTGGTCCCTTGCATTACTTCTTGGGCATGGAAGTGGTACGAACCTCCACAGGCCTGCATTTATCTCAATCCAAATATATACTGGATCTCTTGACACGCACGAAGATGTTAGACTGTGTTGAAATATAATCCTTATGCAGATTTCTTAGAGCTGAAGTCATTTTCTATTTTCTGTTAAGTCTATTTTAAATGATGTGATGAGAACCATTAGATCATAGTCTAGGTGGATTCTCTAGCTTAGATTTGGTATGACACATGTAAGCACCTAATAGGGTGACAGCTGTAATTCTGTTAGGAGAGAATCACATTTCTCTCTCTGTCAGACACACTATGTAAGCTGCAGATTGTAAGATTTCAATAGAACAGTGCCTTCTCCATTTTCTCTTCATTCTCTCTAGCTAAAATCTCTAGAATACACACCTCTTCCTAATCTGAAAATATATACAGACAGAGAATTCTAACATGGCCTCAGAGCCAGGTTCGATTGTTTGCTGGGCGTGAATCTGTGAGAATCGAGCTGGTGTTTGGCTGAGCTGACGTTGAGCTCACTCAAAACTTCACGAAGCTTTTCTAGCTGCGTCTGATGTCTAACATGGCAGGATAAAGCTCTTCTGAGCTTCGTACACCAGTTTTCAATGGAGAAAACTATGAGTTTTGGAGCATTCGAATGAAGACCATTCTGAAATCTCATGGACTGTGGGATTTGGTTGAACATGGTTTTGATGCTTCAGATCCAAAGAAGGAAAAAGGAAAGGAAGAAGGATCTAAAGCTGCTGAAGAAGAGAAGTCTACATCGGCTGAGATTTTGATGAAAGATGCTCGTGCACTTGGACTGATCCAAGGTGCAGTCTCAGACCAAATTTTTCCCAGAATAGTGAATGAAGAAACCTCAAAAGGTGCATGGGATATTCTGAAGCAGGAGTTTAGAGGCGATAAACAGGTACGGAGTGTGAAGCTACAAGGCTTACGTAGAGAGTTTGAATACACTCGTATAAAGGATAGTGAGTCATTCTCTGGTTATGTTGCTAAACTGTTGATCTAATTAATCAAATGAAAAGTTATGGTGAAGAGTTACCTAGAGAAAGAGTTGTGCAGAAATTGCTTATTAGCTTGCCTAGATCTTATGACTCTATATGTTCTGTGATTGAGCATTCAAAGGATCTTGACACTCTTGAAATTCAAGAAGTGGTTGCGTCTCTCAAGAACTTTGAGCTCAGATTGGATAGGCACATTGAAAATTCCACAGAAAAGGCTTTTACTAGCCTGAACATAGAGAGTAAAAGCTCTAAGAATGGAAGTTCTTCTGGAGGTAACAAGTCTCAGAGGAACTGGAAGGAAAATGGGAAGAATTGGAATAACAAGTCCAATTCTAATCCCAAACCAAATGCATCAAATGATGGAACCAAAACACCTTGCAAGCACTGTGAAAAACTGCACTATGGCAAGTGTTGGTTTGAAGGAAAACCAAAATGCAGAGGATGTGGAAAGTTTGGTCACATGGTTAAAAATTGCCATGGAAATCAACCTGTGCAGAAGGTGAATTATGCCAATCAGGTTGAAGAAACTGGAACATTGTTTTATGCATGCAATGCCGTGACAGGTGTGAAATTGAACAATTCTTGGTATGTGGACAGTGGTTGTAGTAACCACATGACTGGAGATGAAAGGCTACTGATAGATATTCGAAGGGATGTAACTTCCAAGGTGAAAATGGGGACTGGAGAGACAGTTCAAGTTGCAGGAAAGGGCACACTTGTGATAGAAACCAAGATAGGCAGAAAACACATTCAAGAAGTGATGTTGGTGCCTGGTTTAGAAGAGAACTTGCTCAGTCAGATGATGGAACATGGGTATTGTTTAGTATTTGGAAAGGGAATGGTGACAATTTTTGATGATTGGTCACTGCAAAATCCTATAGCTAAGGTTCCAATGACTAGCAATAGGTGTTTCTCTCTCACAATGGTACTTGCTACTCAGTTGGTGCTGAGAGCAAGTGTGACTCACAGTTTGCAGACTTGGCATAAAAGGCTGGGCCATCTTAATGATCAAAGCATCAGGATGCTGGCAAATCAAGACATGGTTCATGGACTGCCTAGTCTAGAGAAGGATTTTGCAGTTTGTGAAGGCTGCAAGCTGGGAAAGCAGCATAGAGACTCATTTCCTGCAGAATCTACTTGGAGAGCTCAGTTTCCACTGGAATTAGTTCACACTGACATCTGTGGTCCAATGCAGATTGCATCAATGTCAGAAAACAGATATTTCCTGTTATTCATTGATGACTATACAAGAATGGCTTGGGTTTATTTTCTCAGAAATAAATCTAATGCTTTTGAATGTTTCAAGAAGTTCAAAGCAATGACAGAATTGCAGAGTGGACACAAGGTGAAATCACTTAGAAGTGACAGAGGTGGAGAATTCATGTCAAATGAATTTCTTGCATACTGCAGTGAGACTGGAATACAAAGGCAGCTGACTGTAGCATATTCCCCTCAGCAAAATGGAGTTGCTGAGAGGAAGAACAGGACTGTAATTGAGATGGCAAAGTCTATGCTACATGAAAAGAGTCTTCCATATGAGTTTTGGGCAGAAGCTGTTCATACAGCAGTCTACCTTCTCAACAAGTGTCCTTCTAAGTCTCTTAAGAAAGTGACACCATTTGAGGCCTACACAGGAAGAAAGCCAGGTATTGCACACTTGAAAGTGTTTGGATGCCTATGTCATGTACTTATTCCTTCTGTTTTGAGACACAAGTTGGAAGAAAACAGTCACAAATGCATTTTTGTGGGCTATGGATTGTGTGAAAAAGGCTATAGACTGTATGATCCTAAGACTAGAAAGATTATCTTGTCTAGGGATGTCTATTTTGATGAAGAAGCCTCATGGAAATGGGAGAATCCTAGCAATGCAGATGTGAGAATGCCTATGCCAGATGGAAATCAAGGTACTGCAGAAACTGAACAGAGGGTATTAGATGAACAATCTCAGTTTTTGGATACTCAAATGCAGATGGAAGAAGAATTGCACCTCAAGGGGAAGAAATGCTTGATGAGACTCAAAGGTTTGATCACACACCTCACAAGTGGAGGAGTATTAATGACATCATGACACAATGCAACATGTGCATTGTAGAACCTGACAGCTTTGAAGAAGCAGATTTGGATGAATCATGGAGAAGTGCAATGGAGGCTGAATTCGAGATGATTGAGAAGAACAATACATGGAAATTAGTTGATAGGCCATTTGACAAACCAGTAATTGGTGTTAAGTGGGTCTACAAGGTCAAACTGAACCTAGATGGTACTGTGCAGAAGAACAAAGCTAGGCTTGTGGCTAAAGGCTATTCACAGAAGCCTGGAATCGACTATAATGAGACATTTGCCCCTGTGGCAAGACTTGACACCATCAGAACCTTGATAGCCCTTGCAGCACAAAAGGAATGGAACCTATTTCAACTGGATGTGAAGTCTGCCTTTCTCAATGGCATTCTAAAGGAGGAAGTTTATGTTGAACAACCTCAAGGATATGTTCAAGAGAGCAAGGAAACCAAGGTATACAGGTTGAACAAGGCTCTATATGGACTGAAACAAGCCCCAAGGGCCTGGTATGATGAAATAGATGCCTATTTCAACACTGCAGGTTTTAAGAAGAGCTTAAGTGAAGCTACTCTCTATATCAAAACAAGTGACACCTCAGGTATTATCATTGTCTCACTCTATGTAGATGACATTATATATACTGGAAGCTGTCCTAAAATGATTGAAGATATGATGCAACATTATGAGATGACAGACTTGGGACTGTTGCACCATTTTCTTGGCATGGGGGTGGAACAAACTGATAAGCATATTTTCATTCATCAAAAGAAATATGCCATGAAAATTCTTGAGAAGTTTGGAATGAGAGACTGCAAGTCAGTGGCAATTCCATTAGTGGTGAATGAGAAATTGTGTAGAGAAGATGGAAGTGAAGCAGCAGATGAAAATGAATTCAGACAGATTGTAGGAAGTCTGCTTTATCTGACTGCCACAAGACCAGATGTCATGTTTGCATCTAGCTTGCTTGCTAGGTTTATGCACAATCCCTCAAAGAAACACATGGGAACTGCTAAAAGGGTGCTGAGATACATACAAGGCACATTAGATTTTGGAATTGAGTTTGCAAAGGGGAAAACAGCTACTCTAATTGGGTATTGTAACAGTGACTGGGCTGGGAGTGAGGATGATATGAGGAGCACCTCAGGTTATGCTTTCACACTAGGCTCAGGCATGTTCTCTTGGGCTTCCATCAAGCAAAACACAGTTGCTTTATCTACAGCCGAAGCTGAGTATGTGAGTGCTGCAGAAGCAACTTCACAAGCTAAGTGGCTCAGATTTGTGCTTGAAGATTTTGGTGAGAGGTAGAAGGGACTCCAATTCTATGCGACAACACCTCTGCAATTGCAATGGCAAGGAATCCAGTTCATCACCAAAAGACAAGACACATCAGCAGGAAATTTCATTTTATAAGGGAAGCCATTCAAGCAAAAGAAATTGAACTGGTGTACTGCAAGACAGAAGATCAAATAGCAGACATTTTGACTAAGGCTCTGCCTAAGGATCGGTTTGTGAGGTTGAGAAGCTTGCTTGGAGTGAAATCAGCTAAAGGATTAGAAGGGAGTGTTGAAATATAATCCTTCTGCAGATTTCTTCCTTCTGCAGATTTCTTAGAGCTGAAGTCATTTTCTATTTTCTGTTAAGTCTATTTTAAATGATGTAATGAGAACCATTAGATCATAGTCTAGGTGGATTCTCTAGCTTAGATTTGGTATGACACATGTAAGCACCTAATAGGGTGACAACTGTAATTCTATTAGGAGAGAATCACATTTCTCTCTCTGTCAGACACACTATGTAAGCTGCAGATTGTAAGATTTCAATAGAACAGTGCCTTCTCCATTTTCTCTTCATTCTCTCTAGCTAAAATCTCTAGAATACACACCTCTTCCTAATCTGAAAATATATACAGACAGAGAATTCTAACAGACTGCAAACCCTTGCCTACTCCTACTGTTGGTGGTCGCAAATTAAGTTCGCATGATGGTGACCTATTATCTGATGTCTCTGAGTACCGTAGTGTGGTTGGGGCTCTTCAATATCTTACTTACACACTTCCAGACATTGCCTTTACCGTTAATCAAGTCTGCCAATTTATGCACACGCCTACGACAACTCATTGGGCTGCCGTCAAATGGATTCTTCATTATCTCAAGTCTACCTCTGATCATGGTCTTGTATAGAAGCCTAGTAAGTTACGTCTTACTGCGTATGCTGATGTTGACTGTGCAGGTGATCCCGATGATCGTCGCACTACAGGAGGATATTGTATCTATCTTGGTAATAATCTTGTTTCCTGGAGCTCCAAGAAACAACTAGGTGTTTCAAGCTCCAGTACGGAGGCCGAATACCACCAATTAGCTTATACTGCTGCTACCTTGTCCTGGGTGCGTTCGTTGTTTCATGATCTTCGTATTCCCATTCCTCCTCCACGTTTGTGGTGTGATAATGTCAGTGCAGTCTCCCTTACTTCCAATCCCGTATTTCAGTCCCGCTGTCGTCATATTGAGGTTGATTATCACTATGTTCGAGAGAAAGCCATTTGCAAGGAGCTTGAAGTTGGTTACATTTCGTCTACGGATCAGCTTGTTGATCTTCTACTCTCCAAGCTTCCCATTCTTTGTCGTCCGCTCAGCTTGCAGGGGCGTGATAAACTTTGTTAGGCAGTTACCATAGTCCTAACTAGTAACGGTTGTTTTAAAGCCAACGAATGCCAGCATGTAATTGTTTCTGCTGTTATGATATTATTAGGTTGTAAATACATTTCCGTTATGTAGGAACTGAAAGGTTTACATTCATATACCTTGTGTATAAATAGATTGTAATGTCTTTTTTTGGAATATAAGGAAACTAAGATTCTTTCAATGATGAAGAAAGTTGAGGTTTCACCCCAAAATCAATTGACAATGGAGGGAGTAGCCCAACTCCTTATAAACCCAGGCTAGATCCCTTAACTTTTCAATGTGGGACAAATACTCTCAACACGCCCTGGCACGTGTGGCGAACTTTCAAGCCTAACACATGAATAACACATATTGGGTGGCGTGGGAGCACGTGTGGCCGTTGGGCCCAACACGTGAAGTTTTGCTCTGATACTATGAAGAAAGTTGAGGTTCCACCCCAAAATCAATTGGCAATGAGGGGAGTAGCCCAACTCCTTATAAACCCAGGCTAGATCCCTTAACTTTTCAATGTGGGACAAATACTGTCAACATCCATGATTGGAATCTCCTACGAAGTCCTTTTGCTTTTGGGGCAAGGGGAAGTACAGTTATCGTGACAACACGTAACACAACTGTTGCATCTGTCATGCGCACTGTTCCTATTCAATATTTGGAACAACCGTCTAATGAGGATTGTTGGCTGTTACTTTCAAAACATGCATTTCCAAGTGGGAACTTGAGTGCAAATCCAAACCTAGAAGAAATTGGTAAGAAAATTGCTCGTAAGTGCAACAGTTTGCCTTTAGCTGCAAAAACACTTAGAGATCTCTTACGTTTCAACACAAATTATGAGGAATGGAATGGCATATTGAACAACAATATTTGGGAGCTACTCGATGCCAAATGTAATATTATTCCAGCTCTAAGATTGAGTTATCATTATATCCCAACTTATTTGAAACAATGCTTTACTTATTGTGCAATTTTTCCGAAGGGCTATGAGTTCAACAAGGAAGCTATGTTTCTACTTTGGGCAGCAGAAAGTTTAATTCATGAAGCTGAGATTTAGAAAACAATGGAAGAGATCAATACAAAATACTTCGATAAATTAGTAACGATCATTTTTTCAAAAATCAAGTAGGAAATCATGTTTCATTTTTTTTATATTTTCTATGTAAGTGTCCATGATCTTTCACACAACCTAAAATACATAGAAGACATACCTGGCACCATCTTCCTTGAATACACGATCTTAGCACTCATTCAATCGCAATAGCAGCAACTCTGGCAAAAGACACAAACGGCTCAAGAATTCTGCTCTCTCTCATAAACCGTTTCAACTCTCTCTTTATGATGAGATTAGGTTTAGAGAACCTGTCTGATGAGAGAAGGGTCTTAAGCTTATATAGGGCTAGGTCAAGTCATCTCTACTCATCACCAAGGGCCGACTTGACTAACACTCAGCTCATCAAGCAACGGTTCACGCAAAAAGAAATAAATATGACCCCCTTAATTGGCTTCAAAATTTAAGTCATTATATTAGATTAAGCATTTGCGAACCTTCCTAGCTTTAAAAACAAATCAGCATTTAAATATATATTTAAGTACAAGTGTTGTCACATCCCGGGATCGGCTCCGCCGTAGCACGATATTGTCCGCTTTGGGCCCCCCCTCTCTGGCCCTCACGGTTTTGTTTCTGGGAGCTCACGAGCAACTTCCCAGTGGGTCACCCATCCTAGGATTGCTCTAGCCCTCAACTCGCTTAACTTCGGAGTTCCTACAACTCCGAAGCCAGTGAGCTCCCAAAAGGCCTCGTGCTAGATGGATGCGGATGTGCACATATAAGGCACATCACCCCCTCTCCGTTGGTTGATGTGGGATCTTACAATCCACCCCCCTTAAGGGCCCGACGTCCTCGTCGGCACACTCGCACCACACGGCAGAGTGGCTCTGATACCAAATTGTCACATCCGGGGATCGGCTTCGCCGTAGCACGATATTGTCCGCCGTAGCAGAAAGTTTAATTCATGAAGCTGAGATTTAGAAAACAATGGAAGAGATCAATACAAAATACTTCGATAAATTAGTAACGATCATTTTTTCAAAAATCAAGTAGGAAATCATGTTTCATTTTTTTTATATTTTCTATGTAAGTGTCCATGATCTTTCACACAACCTAAAATACATAGAAGACATACCTGGCACCATCTTCCTTGAATACACGATCTTAGCACTCATTCAATCGCAATAGCAGCAACTCTGGCAAAAGACACAAACGGCTCAAGAATTCTGCTCTCTCTCATAAACCGTTTCAACTCTCTCTTTATGATGAGATTAGGTTTAGAGAACCTGTCTGATGAGAGAAGGGTCTTAAACTTATATAGGGTTAGGTCAAGTCATCTCTACTCATCACCAAGGGCCGACTTGACTAACACTCAGCTCATCAAGCAACGGTTCACGCAAAAAGAAATAAATATGACCCCCTTAATTGGCTTCAAAATTTAAGTCATTATATTAGATTAAGCATTTGCGAACCTTCCTAGCTTTAAAAACAAATCAGCATTTAAATATATATTTAAGTACAAGTGTTGTCACATCCCGGGATCGGCTCCGCCGTAGCACGATATTGTCCGCTTTGGGCCCCCCCTCTCTGGCCCTCACGGTTTTGTTTCTGGGAGCTCACGAGCAACTTCCCAGTGGGTCACCCATCCTAGGATTGCTCTAGCCCCCAACTCGCTTAACTTCGGAGTTCCTACGACTCCGAAGCCAGTGAGCTCCCAAAAGGCCTCGTGCTAGATGGATGCGGATGTGCACATATAAGGCACATCACCCCCTCTCCGTTGGTTGATGTGGGATCTTACAATCCACCCCCCTTAAGGGCCCGACGTCCTCGTCGGCACACTCGCACCACACGGCAGAGTGGCTCTGATACCAAATTGTCACATCCCGGGATCGGCTCCGCCGTAGCACGATATTGTCCGCTTTGGGCCCCCCCTTTCTGGCCCTCACGGTTTTGTTTCTGGGAGCTCACGAGCAACTTCCCAGTGGGTCACTCATCCTAGGATTGCTCTAGCCCCCAACTCGCTTAACTTCAGAGTTCCTACGACTCCGAAGCCAGTGAGCTCCCAAAAGGCCTCGTGCTAGATGGATGCGGGTGTGCACATATAAGGCACATCACCCCCTCTCCATTGGTTGATGTGGGATCTTACAAGTGTTTTACATGATTTATTGCCATCTTTGCGTGTGCTAGCATTGTCACTATATGGCAACATTTATGAGTTACCTAGCTCTATTGGTAATCTCATTCACTTGCGTTACTTGAATCTCTCTTGGACTGAAATCAAAAGGCTACCTGCTATAGTTTGCACTCTCTACAATCTTCAGACGTTACTATTGTCAAATTGTTCTTCTCTCACTGAATTGTCTGCAGACATAAGAACATTGATTAACTTGTGTCATCTTGGTGTTTCTCAGACTAAAATGGAAGAGATACCAGTGAAAATTATCAGTGAAAATGGGTACACTAAAAAGTTGGAGAAAGGACTGAGATGCTCAGCAACTTCTCTCCTACTTCATGTTATCAACGATCACACAAATTTACTAACAAATCCCATCACAGTACTGCTGAAAAGTTTTCAACAAAGTCGTGTTCCTAAGGAAGTCGTGTTTGTGCAAGCATTAACAGAGTCATGTTTATGTTAACAGAAAATTTTCATGATATTCATCAGCCGCTACAAAAACTCGTTGCATTTTTCTAACCGAGCCGAATAGCAAAAATTTGATTTTCAGAGAGTACTAATCGCACACATTTTACGACCAAGAAAAATTGGAATAAAATGAGCAAGCAATAGATTCTACTCAAATTATTTCAGATATAGGAACATCCAAAAGACCATGTATTAAGTAGGGAATTTGGATAGCCTCAAGAGAGTGCAAGGAGAGGAACAAATACGCATTATTTACAGTACATCCTGACGCAAAGCATAGAGGAAAATAAATTACAATGATAGACGGAAAATCAAATCCTGGAAGGGATCAGAGGGGTGTTGTTCTGAAAGTATGCACTAGCAGCTGCAACTCCGCTTCCTAGCTTAACAGGGTAGCCCACATCCCTAAGTACCATCTCGACACCAGCAAGACAACCCAACAATTGCAACTGGAAACAGAACAAAATTTAAATAGCAAAAAGTGAGAAGATTACAATGAATAGGCGGTGCTGTATCAGATTCATTTTACATGCAAACTTCCCAAGTGATCTTCACATGTTAGACCAAGTATCACTTTCAGCAACGAAAAAAAACAATATGAGAACGAACCAGTAAAAATTATAGAAGATGTTTCTCTTGCCATCACAGCAGAACTTTGGTAATAAGTAGAGAATTCGGCGCTATTTATAACCCTCAGTGAAAGAACGTATATTTACATATATTTATGTTTTCTCTCATACCGGTACTCATCGTGTTGGAGAGAGGGAGGTGAAAAGGCTTTATCCAGTTAAGCTAAAAAGATCTGTTCATTTCCTTTTCTATTTCCTAGTTCCAACCAATTTCTAATCATGCTTGGAATATGTAAGATTTGAATAATTGAAAATGACATTACCTCATTCAGATTGCCAAGATGCCCTATTCTGAAAACCTTGCCAGCTATTTTGTTTAGGCCTAGGCCTAAGCTCAAATTATATCTTTTCCATGCCCTTCTCACAATTTCTGAACTGTCAATGTATGGAGGAACAAGCACAGCTGTCACTGTGTCACTGAACCATTCCTCACTTTGGGTGCAGTTCTTCAAGCCCCATGCCTCCACAGCAAGCCTGCAGTTGGAAGTTGAAGGCAATGTTCAAATATATACTGCTTAATACAAGCAAACACATGAAATTGGGACACGAATAGCAATCCCTGTAATTAGTTTTTGAATTTTGAGCTACATGAAATCCAGAGATCAATATGGACACCAGGAAAACAAAGTTCTACCTTGTTGCTTTTCCCAAACGGCTGTGTCTTGCAATCACGTTGTCAAGTCCTTCCTCAAAAATAAGATCAAGTGCTGTGCGCAGTCCATACAGCAACTGGATGGAAGGGGTATATGGCCAGTATGTTCCCAACTTATAGAACTTCAAGTAATCATTCCAGTCGAAGAAAACTCTTACTGACTTTGCAGTTTTAGATGCCTCTAGAGCTTTTGGGCTTGCACACACAATCCCAACGCCAGTGGGGAGAGAAAGAGCTTTCTGAGAACCAGTTAAAGCTACATCCACTCCCCATTCATCCATACGGAAGTCAAGAGCACATATGGAAGACACTCCATCAACAAGAAAGAGAGCTGGATGTCTGTACTCATCTGAGAGATTAATAAAATACCATGAGAACGACTTATAAAGGTGACTTAAATGGAAAGTAACAAACTTGAGAAGAAGAGAAAATGAAAAACTCAGAGTGAAAGGAAAAAAGATGACAAAACTTATTGATGTCTACTTTTGGCAAGTCAAATTTAAACACTAGCAAGTAGCCAGGGTACTAGGAAATTGATCTGGTTATGCAACAACCAAAGAAAGGCTTGGATGTATGTTATTGGGAACTGAAGTACTCTACAGCTCTGCCATGGATACCGCCATGACTCATATTCAAGAGAAAATCCACAGTTCAGCATCATGTGTGTGATTTATTATTTACTGTGTAGATGTAGTATGGTATATCTTCGAAGAGCTTGCAGCCAAGAAATTAACTACAAATGAAAGTATGTATAAACAAAGACGTAACGGATAAATAATAGACAGCCACATACATATGCATTTGATTCAGGAGCTTCCATATAAGTGGCTGTTGATAGACAACTATTTTAGAACTTATGACGAAACATGTACAAAAGCACATAACGAATAGAAAAATAAAGCTAACTCAGCCATGTCTACGCTCTAGCGAAAGATATGCTTACCAAGTATTCTTCTCACATGAGCTAAGTTATTAGTAACTCCAGTGGCTGTTTCATTGTGAACAATGCATATTGCTTTTATAGTGTGCGCAGTATCTTCTGCAAGTTTTGATGCCAGAATGTCAAGGTTGGCACCTTGGCCCCATTCACTTTCTACAACATCCACCTTGAAATTAAGGCGCTGCTGCTGATCAATCCATAGCAAACTGAATTGGCCAATCAGGAAAGATACAATCCGGTCTCCAGGAGATAATGTATTTGTAAGTGCACTCTCCCAAGCACCAGTACCTAAACAATGATAGAGCAACGTTATTAAACTCAGCCATTCACACTGAATTTACCTAGTTTTGAACATAAAAAACTTCTAGTTTTCGAATCGGTGTATAATATTCAAACATTAGAAACAACTTTTTCTTGGCAGCATCACTAAATCTTAAAAAGAAACCTTCACATCTGCATCCATAAGATGTGATCAAAATCAGCTAACCTGAAAAATTAGAAACTAAAATAAATAAGTAAGTAAAAAGCAACAACCATCTGGTTATTGAGATACCTGTGGTAGGGATCATAAATGAAGTTCCAGTTGTAGTCTTGAAAATCTTCTTCACATCCTCCAGCAGAATTTTTGTCATTGCTGGAACAGCAGGAGAACGATAATCCTCATTGTTTCTGTTCATAGCCCGAAGGACTGGCTCCGGAATATTGACCGGGCCTGGAACAAAGAGATGGTTCCTTCCGGGTCCATAAACATAGTCCATTTTTCACTCCCTGAAGGTTCACAGATTGAACAGGCCCTCAGCTGCAAAACCACCCCTTGAAACAAGTTAACCTCGGCCAGACAGAAAAAAATATAGATTATAAATGTTCTGCAGGTTCCTGGTGTGAACTAAGCCTCAGGCCCCTAAAAAGAAGTTAACCATAGCTAGAGGAGAAAGGTATGCTTTCACACAAACACACACACACACACACACACACACACACACATCCATACTATGTGACTATTTGCCCATACATACATTATAGATACAGTGCATTTTCTATAGTCTCAAAATACACAAACTCAAGTTTAATACCAGTGCTTCGTGGTACCACATACAGAATGAACCAAGGGTTAATAATGAGTCTAAAATTGGACTAAGGACTAGCATGAGGAGACTTAGTCTGTTGAGCCTTAGGAAAATAATTGAGACTGACAAGGTTAAGAACTAGTATGAGTGGTAAATATGGACAAAAGAAGAAAAATAGCAGAGAAAGTTAATACTTGCATTATTTCCTGCAGTCGTAAATATAAGCCTTGATTTTTCTTAATTTTCTCTATTATTTCAGTCAAAGTAGCATGAGCTTCCTCTGTTCCAAGGGGCAACCCTCTGGCCTAAAAAGAAACTACGACTACCTTTGTGGCTTCAATTTTCTCTACTACTTTAGTAAAAGTAGCACCGATGTTGAACCTACAATAAGAGGTGGCACAAAAGGGGAGAGAGATTTAAAAAAAACACTACAAATTCGTAGTACCGCATACTCGTCTTTTTTTTTTTATACAAGCGATATTGGGGAAGGAGGAATCGAACCTAGGACAGGTAAATGTTTTTTAACCACTTGAGTTACAAGCCCTTTCCAACAGGACATCCCATCTTTATGTACAGCTGTGTGTGTGTGTTTTATTTATTATACATACATAAATACATATACATAATACTTATATGGATTTAGATAGCTGTATTATTTGTTTATTGTAGAAAAACAACAATCGAATTAAATTCTATTTGAACCAAACTCAAACTGAACTAGAAACACCCTTCACATAAATAATAAAACAAGATTGGAAATCAGAACATGATGATTTGTATTGTTTAATAAACAAAACAAAAGCTAATGGAAAATTCCGGTCAAACAACAACAGATACACAAAATTAAAATTTGCATCGCGTTCGAAAAACGAAAACAAATACAACTATCTTCCATTCCATGAAGACAAAAGGGACAGAGGTAGAACCATCATAACAAAATTGCAAGCAGAAAATTAAGCAAAAGATGGGGTTATGGAAAAGGTTGAGCTCAACCCAGAAACAGTCAGAGAAAGACCAGTAAGTGTAGACAGATGGATGGATAGATATATCAATAGTTAATCAACCAAAAGAGAAGGAGTGAAGAAGAGCAGAGGACCCATTAAGTTATGAGATTACCCTGGAAGAGAATATTGTGCTGAGCAGAGAAGTGCCTGCTGCTCTTCAAGCTTAGAATTTTATTGGACACAGAGAGCAATGCCAAAGTGAGTATATATTTCTATAATAGGAGCGCGGGAGAGCCAACCAACCTCATAGGAAGGGGGCCCCACCTTTTCTCAAACGTGGCAGATAAGAGAACGCCCAGGGCTAAAGATAGCCTTTTTGTTGGCTGCATTGGATTTCCAATTTAAAATTTTGGGGCTTTTTGTTTTTTATACAGAGATATTGAGGCAAGGGCGAATCGAACATAGAATATCGGAAGCCGGAAAAAATATTCTTAAATACTTGAACTACGAATCCTTTATTTTTAAAATTCGATTGAATGCTCGCTTTTTTTTCCCCTCTAATTTCAGACAGTTAAAAATAATATAAAAAAATGATGTGGATGTATACCTTTCTTTACTAATCAAGATATTCGACGTCTCCTTTCAATTTGACTTAATCCTTAAACGAGCAAGACTTGAAAAATGGAAAAAGAAAATAATGTAAACCGAACAAATTAGGATAATGTAAGTGTCGTCCATGTAATCCCAAGAAACACTTGAAAAATGTATGGATATGAAATTAGTTGAAAATAGAAAAAATGGATTCCGATATAAGAATTTATCTAAATTAATAATTCACGAAATTTAGAAGCCTGAGGTTGAGAAAAGAATGTGAAAGATAACGTGATAAAGGGCTGCCCGCCACCTATTTTGTAGGAACCAAGACCACATAGGGCTTTTGATGTTGTATTTACCCTGTATGTTTTTTTCCTAAGTTTGTTTTTTTTCCAAATGATGTCTGTGATCCTGAAACTTGTGGGGCCACTTCTTTTTTTATTATTTTCATTCTACACGAGGCAACGAGAGTAATTCTAGTAACTTTATCAAAGAGTCGGTACACAAAGTGATTTATGAATCTAGTCTCTCCAGTATTTCTTGAGCATGAAATATATATAGTATGAGAGGCTTCATTCAGGTTCTAGACCATTTCATAAGTTGAACATTTATGTTCCTAAATGGCAAAAATCAGATATCAGCAGCATCGTGTAATTTGTAGCCGAATTAATAGAAGGGCCACCCATTAAAATGCAATGAAAAATATAAGGATCATCACTTATTCTTAGTTTTTTGTTTTGCCCCATCTTTATTTTTTCTGGCCGATGAGTTTCATATACAAGGTCATTATCAGAACAAGCGTACCAAATCTTTATTGACTTGGAAGGAGCTAGGAGTTTTTGCTCCAGAAAACGTCCTAACTGACCGAAACGACATCGAATCACTTCGTTAAATGACTAATAGAAGAATTGGTAACTATCGGAATTAGCCCTTAAAACGACAAATAAAAGAATTCGCAAACTATTGCAGTTAGCCAAGGTAGTGAGTGAGGTTGAGAAAATGGGATAACATTAGAATAGATCAAGATTTCGCAATAAAAAGAGTAACCTAAAACCAAAAATAATAAAAGAAACGGTAGATGGTTCTTCGGCAGAATTTTTAATCTATTCTTGCTATATAACCAATGAAAGATAAATATGGATATTGGAAAGTACTAACTTATCAACAATTCAATTAAAAAATCTCCAAAACTTGGGAGAGAAAACCACCAACTATTTCAAAATTGATAATGTACACTTTCCGAAGGCGTAATACATTCTCCTTCTGTATGTATATATCAGATGAGTAGAAAAACTTTTTCACTGAATTGCTCTATATACGTGAACATAATACCAACCGAACTCATCTTCAGAAAACGAAAGATAAAAAAAATATGGCAGCAAAATTCCACAAGCCTTGCAGACGACAGGCAATCCTTGCATCTTGTTCAATGATGCAAATCCCATTTTGTGGACCTGTTCCGATCGTCTCAGAAACCCAAGTAGGATCTCCAAGAACTTATTCCCATGGTTGACAAAAAAAATTCCAGAGAATATATATAGGCTGAAGTCGTAAGTGCTCCCAGGTGAGAGCCAGTCGCCTTCACTTTTTAACCAGCTGCTTTCCTATTGTATGCAACACTACTTGATACCTGCAAAACCTTGTTTTTGGGCTAAACCTGCCTGTCGCATCCTATAAGGCCTTTCATTGACAACGCGTTTATTTTCAGGTGGTCCTGCACCAAGAATCCCTAGTGAGCTTGGATCGGTTAACCGAGTACCATTGCTGATAATTCTTTGAGATGAGGCCTGAACTGGTAAATTACTATCAGTTTCTCCTCTCCTCCTTCGTTTCCATGCTTCAGATTTAGCTGTATCATGACCCTTCTGAAGTTCAAAAGATTGATAGTTGGTCACATTTTTGTACCCTCTTTGCCTCTCCACATGACGGGAAAATGGAGTAGGGTCACTGTCTCTGCCAAAGGGACCGGATGCAGAGCCATTGATGTGGGAAGGCCCAACCTCCTCATCCTGCTGCAGTATAAGTTTCGAATAAATGTCTTGAAGTCTCTCCCCAGATAGGTTTGAAAAGGTAGAAACATAGTTCCATAAGCGCTTTGTCATCTCTGTAAATGACCACTATGTTAATAACTTAAAACACATCCCATGAAAAGGAAAAAGGAATTTGTTACATATGCAGTCCTAGAGCTTGTCAAATGTAAGGTCAGATGATTATTCTGTTAAGATATTACTCAATTGAACTCAAAAACCAACAAAATCCAAGGCACGGAATTAAATTCCATACATATACCATCCCCGAGCTTGTCTAAAGTGGGTGTTTAAAAATTATTTTTTTAAAATTTACATGAGAGAGAGAGAGAGAGAGAGAGAGAGAGAGAGAGAGAGAGAGAGAGAGAGAGAGAGGGCAACAGTAGATAGAAAAGCAATCAGGTATGAGAAAAATAAATCATACAGGACAAAATACATACTATCTTGTCCATGCGGTTCCTCCTCGTTATCTAAAACAATTTGGTCTATCCTTCGTCCAAGAAGCTTTAAATAATTTTTAACTTTCGCAAGCACCTGAAAGACAAAATGTGTGAATTAACAGTACCAGCATCAAACGGATGATTTAACAAATAAATGTGACAAAGACAAATGAAAAAAGCAAGACTAAGACGTACCGTATCCTTTGGAAGATTGGCACTAATCGTCTGCAACCGTTCAAGACGATTCAATGTCTTAATTGAGTCAGCCATCATCTCTTCGCACCATTCCATCCATTTCTCCTCCTTAAACTTCTCATACACTTCTTCATCATCTGACATTTCACCCTCCTCTTTCACTAAAGGTTCAACTTTCTGGGGTTTCAAAGGTCTGTTCTTATTCATTTCAACATTGAGTCTAGAAGAACCGGCTTTTCGTTTCTTGATGCCCCTGTGAGCTAAAGAAACAATGAGAGGATTCTCCCTCTCCTTAGAAGCCTTACGACCCACTTTAGCATTTGCATTCTTTCCCCCATAAACTGCAATTTCCTGTTTACAGATGTCATCTTCATCAACTCATGTAAGTAATACCAAAATAGTTTACCGAAATTATTCAAGTGCCTCAATCTCGTTTGACACATAAATTCACAACAATTTCTTATATCAACAATCATTTCAGTCCATTCATACGGCTTACAATAAATTTCACACCAACGTCAAACCAATGCGATCCTAGAGTCCAGACAATCTTGAAAACCGAAAAAATAATATTATCATATTTTCGCACTCAGCATAATTTCCAATTTTTTTCTCTTCCTCATCTGAACCAAATTAAAACCCCTCCCGCCCCAACTTTCAGGGGTAGCATTATCATTGCCTTCATTTCAGTATTAACTAGTGTCAAGCAAGATGGACGGATGAAAAGTTTTAATTAATAAAAAAATTCTCAAACTAAAATGTCAAATGTGGCTCAAGAATTTTTTTTTTTTTTCTTTTTTAATCCTATTCCAGAAATCCTAAGCACATATGGCAGAGATACAGTGCTTTCCTCCACAAAAAAAGTCAGATCATATGTGATTGCATACCATTTCGAGAAGAGCGTTGGCACGATCTCTCAAATTTGGAGCGCGGGGTAAAAATGTTTCATGGTGTTGGAGTTCCACGGGAGCAATTTTCTTTATAAGACCAAGCCTTTCATCTAATCGTATCTTTTCCCAATTTCCAAATCCATGGTAGTATATTCCAAGAAGCAATCTTGCATCATCAACTATCAAGAAGGAAAATATCAGCAAAAAGGAACCAAAATCACGTGCCTTGTCTTCCAGTGGAGGAGAGATGAAAAATAACATAAGCAAAGAAATAATACATACACTGATTCCAGCCACAACCTTTCGACCAATTTGAAGGTTTGAGGTATGTCAAGACACGGAACTGGTCAATGGGATCCTCATATCGACTAATGCGTTTTGCCAGGTGCTGAAGTTCATGAACACGGTTGAGCATATCAACAGCCTTGACAGGGACACCAAAAAAATCCAGCAAGGGCCCCTAAAAGTACCATAAGTTTCTAACGTTCAGCAGCCAACAAGTTGTCACTCACAACGAAATAAATTTACATAAGAAACAGCATTCAAGAAACAACATGGATGAATAGACATATTCTAAGACAACCTTCTGGTCCAAACTCCCCACTTCCACTGCTTCTTTGCAGCCATCAATCAATGCATTGAAAAGCTCAACCTGTGATTCAAATGAAGCTCCTGCAACTGCACCTCCGACCTCCTCAACTATTAAGGCAATTTGGCTCTCATTCCCAAATTTCATAACCTAATTGCAAATTAACAGTGTTAGACAATGAAGCATAAAAATTCCTAAGAAAACAAACATTCAGAACAAGCTGGTGCCAGAAGCTTTTCAAAAATTGGGATGTCTTAACTTTGACCAAACATCTTGCAAATAATTAATTTGGAACTTCCAATATTTAGGGAAAATCCAGAGAAAAAACCATAAGAAACACCATCTCTGATGGTGATTAAATTTGAAACAAATGGTATCTTCTATTAGACCTAGTCTACAATGTAAACCCAAAACAGGAAAACTTCAGCCAGTTTCCGCGTCTGTGCCCATGACCTTGCATCTAATCTCTTCAAATATTGAGAATATCAGCTAAAACTATGTCCAGGTTGGGTCGGTTAGGTTTTAGGAATATATAAATAAATAAATAAACAAAATAAACGAATAAAGACGAGAAAGGAACAATTAATACAAGAGAAGCAAAGACGCCATGCCTAATCTGTAAACTGAACAGATCTGTATTAGCAAAACAGGGGGAGAAAAGCTTTACACATATGAGTCATATGACTAATGAAAGCTGTGGTGCATCAGAAATGCTATTCTAGGAAGAAAAAGCTTTCATGCAGACTTTCAGGGAGAGAGAAATCGATGGGAATCCAATTTGAATGGCTCAAATCTTTTGTCTTATCATGTGTGTTTTTAAAAAAGTAATGGGTGCCTTTTCCATAATATAAATATTTGGGTGCTACACATGTAGAAATATTTGTCTTACCGCACGGGAAAACCGCAATGCATCTCTCTTAGATAAATTCCCAGATGACCATCCCCTTACTTGAGCAGATGCTCCATCAATCATTGGTGCTGAGCTAACTAAATAATCTGCTTTGCGCCTTTTCTGGACTCTTTCCTGAGGCTCAGATTCTTTCTTTTTCCTTTTATTACTTCTATCAGGTTGAGCAACTTCTGCATAGCTCTTGGTATTCCTTTTAGTACGAGGGGCAAGAGCTTCCTAAAAGGAAATGTCAATTTAATCCTTTTATCTAACTAAAGGAAATGCAACACAAGAATATATAGACAATAATAATAAGTATGAGAAAGAGTCCTTTACTACTATACTAAGATAGTATTTAACAGAAAAGATTCATACTTCGGCTTGGGATACTGCTTCCGGCTTTATCCAACGGCTCCAAAAACTACCATCATCTTCAGCGGTACCAAAATTTGCAACCTGGACATATATGCACCGAAGAGTACGTGCATTAAAAAAACACAAATGAATAAATTTCAACATGAAAGCAGTAGCAACTGTACAGCAGCCGTCCATCACCATCCTTACACCAACCAAAGCAAAAACACAGCACCGTTGATTTTAGGGCATAAGTGGCACTTGTGTAAAAACAAAACAAAAAATAAAAAATCTACAGAAGGGGCCAAGACAACCAATGTAGAGCCCTAACAAACAATGGCAAAAACTTGCCTTAAAAGCACTCAACAATTCATTCCCGTCCTCTTCAGCTTCCTTCTCTTCAACTTTTTCCGCTCTTTCAAGAATCTCATCAATATCCATACTTAAGAGTCCTTTCTTGCTTTCTTCATCATTTTTCTCTTCCTTAAAAAGTTCTTCAGCTCCAAATCTTAAGATAGCAGACAGCTCATTCTGCAAATACCATATGGATTCGTTACGGTAAGTGAAAGTGAAAAAGAAAAGAAATATTCTGAAGTGGCAATTTTGCAATGCTACATTAGAGTCCCCTCTTGTGTGTGTGTGTGTGTGTGTGTGTGTGTGAGAGAGAGAGAGAGAGAGAGAGAGAGAGAGAGGTGGAAACCCAGAAATATGCTTAGAAATCTTTCCTTCTCCCATTTTTCCCCCACTCAAAAGCCCCCACTAGAATTTAGCATGATAAAATCAATTCAACACAAGCCCTTACTTTGTCGAATAAAGTTCCTTTTTTTGCTTCTTTCTTCTCCAACCTACCCTCTGCATTTAATTTTTGAATCACCAAATGGTCAAGCACCTATAAAAAGAAAAAAAATTGGAACAAAGAAAGCATATTAAATTAAAAAATAGGCCTCAAGTGAAAAATTGAGTATATATATGCATGTATATGCAGATCCTGATGTGTCACAAACTGGACAATTGAAAAATTATACAACAATCTCAAGATTATGCTATGTAATCTACCATCTTTTTCTTAGCTCTTTCCAGAATATCTTCCTCGACACTTTTGCTTGTGACAAATCTATAGATGTTAACAACTTCCTGTTGCCCAATTCTGTGAGCTCTACTCATTGCCTGATTCATAGTCAAAGAGCGATGTTAATTTCGTACAAAAGAGGCCAAAAGGAAAGGGGGAGGTTTGAACTTTGGTCTTGGGCGTGAGGATTATTAAATAAAATGTAAAAGTAAAAATAACCGAGATATTGTCTTTAAACCTGCAAGTCGTTTTGAGGATTCCAATCTGAATCGAATATTATAACCGTATCCGCTGTGGCAAGGTTGATACCAAGGCCACCTGCTCGAGTTGAAAGCAGGAAGCAAAAATCTTCACTGCCAGGTGCATTAAAATGTTCCATTGCCTGGTGGCGTAAATCGGCCTTCGTACTTCCGTCAAGGCGTTGAAATTGAAACCCTCTAATTGACATATACTCCGCCAGTATGTCCAACATTCTTACCATCTGCAATAAATCATCCCAATTACTTAGTACATAGTATATCAGTATAAAAAAATTCAAGCTAATATAGCTGGATTTGCAATTCTAGTCCCTAACTAGCAATATATAATTAATACACCCTCATACGACACAAGACTCACTACAGGGAGGAAAAAGCCAATAACCCCATGATTGAGCTACCACATAACAAACTAAGCATTAGGGCAACTGCCTCAGTGATTGTGTAGTCTCTAACAATTAGCACATGCAACAATACTTCAGCAATTCTGCGTGATTGGCTGCTACAGAAACAAAATACACTTAATTTTTGGACAGGCTTGTGAGTAAGATGAACAGTGTCACTCAAAAAAATCAAAGATTAATACAGTAGTGTAACCCGAAACAGAAAAAAAAATTCAAGACACAAGGAAATGGCTATATCAACATGTCCTGATCATATTTCAGTGGTTTCCTGTATATATATATTGAAAATAAGCCTGTGAACAAAATGATGTATGAAAATGTGAACAATTTTACCCCAAGTTTTGCAATCCTTTTCTTTTATAAAAAGAGGCAATGGTAGAACAAATACAAGTATCATTTAAAGGAGGCCACCAGTGTCATGTCCTCAAACAGCCAACAGACCACTACTTGAACAGATGATTGTCCTACAAACAATAGATCTAAACATGGATTCTACCATATAATTAAATGGGCTACGCTATGCATCAAAATGAATCAACAAGGTGGAAGTCCATGCTAACAATATATCAAACTTAATAGTCCATAAGCGACTTTCCGAGGAGCACAATCAACATGACTGCATCGCAAACAAACCTGGGAAAAAATCAGAACACGGTGCTTTGTTTGATGCAATCTCATAAGAAGCTTATCGAGTATAACCAGCTTCCCACTGCTTAAAATAATCCTCTCCAGTTTACTGCCATCTTTGGTACTCGAGTCCCCTCCATAACCATGGTCAGCACTTTCAAACAGGAAGGGATGATTACAACATTTCTTCAACTCTACCACAATATTCAACAATGAAACCTGAAAAGGCAAAAATAATATTAAAAAACTGAATGAAAATGTTATTACTTTCAATAATGATTAGACAGAAAAAGGGATAGTGAAGGAAGAACAGGCATTCTTCAACTGATTTCATTCTCAATAGAATCAACACATCCACACCTTCTCTTCTTTCCCACTAGTAAAGAGCAACATTAGGGCCTGTTTGGTATTCTTTTATTTTTTTTTAATACCCAGAAATCCATCAATCAGCATTGCAGACACAGCTTTGAAACTGGAGCCCCCAGCCGAGCCATACAATCTTTGGGAGGCAGGAAACAGCAAAAAGCTAGGTAGGTACCTTTGGGGGTTTCGAACCTCAGAACACATGGCAACAAACCATGGGCCTGACAATTCCAACTAGCCACTTGCTGGTGCCCGTTAGTATTCTATTTGAGTCCAAAAAATCTGTTTGGTCGAACCAGTTTTGAAAACCCAAACTCAAAAATACCCAAATACTTGAAAACAGAACAAATCTGTTATTTAAGAATTTTTTTTCAATTAAGTGGCAAAAGAACTCAACCAATTTAGAAACAGTTTTCAAGTTGCATATCAAACAAGTTTTTGAATCTTAAAAATGGATTTTAGAACTCCTTGTTTTTTAAGAAAAATCAAGGTTTTAGAGTTCCCTACTTGAATAGGATACCGAACGTCCCCTTAACTACTACATGGAAATCAGTATAGAGGGTATTGTCGACTTTATCAAACAATTGTACACAGTGATAATTTGAACTTGAATAGGGTACCAGGCGCCCCCTTTACTATTACATGGAAATCAGTATATAGGGCATTGTTGACTTTATCAAAGAATTTTACATAGTGATAGTTTGAAGACATCAGTCTTTAACCAGACTCTGTCATTTCTTACACTTATACCAGGTTTTCCCTCAAGGAAATACAACCCGACAGAGTAGGGAGTATAATCTATCTGTAAAAGATACTGTACAAATTTCTATCAACATCAAGTGTTATCAAAGACAGTCCATCAATTACTTAGTTTGTAAGTCAGAGTTGAAGGCTGACACTCAAATGTTGTGTCCCCAGAAACATGTGCAAAAGAAATTGAAGCAATTAAATTTTGAAAATATCTTATCATTGGAGTGGAGTCAAGCACAAGTTTTCTCCAAGCAGACAGATTGAAGCAAAAGATTTACGATATTAGTGAAAAGTCAGTCTATCCAGTTTCGTATATTTAATAGTTAGAGTCTGGGAAATTGGGAATACTAACAAGTTACATAAAAATGTGTATTTTGTGAGAACATTAGGCAGTATGAATGAAAAAAAAAATTTGTGCCAGAGAATTACCAAATAATGTTTACTTAGTATATCAGGCCTTTCCTAATTTCCCTTTGACCCAGATGGTGTTTCGAATATAAACAGCCCCTAATTATGCACAATCTGCTGGCTGTAGTATCTTAGGGGGTTGTCTTATGTTTGGCTGTTTTATCTTCTGTGTTGAGTGGCCTTGTGTTTGTTTCACCGGCTAGTGTTTCTTTCTTTTTGTCTGTGTTCTAAATGTCCTCGTTTTTTATCCTTCAAATTTTGAATAAAAAATGTTTCTATTAAAATATATATATATATATATATATATATATAAACAGCCCCTAATTACTATGAGACACTATTTTCAATTTTCACCAGAGACACAACAGTTCTTTCTTCTCATTAATATATTACAGTTTTTTTTTTTAAGATTGGGATAAAACACAAACACAGAAAGAAATAACTCCGATGTGTTGATCCAGTAAAAATTTGTGTTTTCAGTCCAAAAAATGGTTTTCAGACTGAAAGACTAATTGCAAACATTACAGTAGCAAATAATTATACAAAAGGCAGAGGACAGAAGAAATAACCTGATTTCCACGAACTCCTTTGTTCAAATTATGGAAGTTGCGTTCCAAAATCCACTTATAGTACCTAAAGTAAATTATCGAGAACCAAAGAGCAAATGTCAAATCACTGAAAGGATTTAAACTAAGGGCCATTTCATTACAAGTTGAACCACATACTGTTTCTGAAGGGGAGACATTTCAACCCTAAGAATTCGTTCAATTTTTGGAGGCAAAGACTTCTCCACATCCTTAATAACTCTTCGGAGAATGTGAGGCCTCAATTCCATATGAAGATTAGCAAGCTACATGTAAATGCAAAGCAAACATTAATTTCAAGGTTTAGACGTAACAATAATTAAAAATAAAGGAAATTTGCTCGACTATACCTCAATCTCATTGAATGAACTGAGATTCTTGTAGCTCTGAACAAAATCATCTTTATTCTTGAACTTATCAGAGTCAAGGAAGTGCAGCAGAGCCCTGGATAAAATTTGAACATTGAAAAACCGAAAAAGAAAAGAAACAGAGAAATCAAAAAACATATAAGAAAACTTATGTGTGATCTAGTGTATCAGTGCCAGTCAATCAAATCTTACAGAGAAGAAAGAACCTATATAAAATAAAATGAAATGAAAGACCAATTCGATGAAGAAAAAGGCAACCGCCAGTGTTTAATTGAACCCAAACAATTACTCACTAGTCGAACATCTCTAGTTTTAATTTTTTTGGTACAACTTAAGCTTCCCGGAAAAACAGAATTGAAATATTGATTTACAGTAATGCTAGACCAAATTTGAGTCCCAAAGATGTGGCGCATCCCATATCATCACTATAACTTAATAAAATTGCCAGCATGTATTTTTCTATAAAGAAATTTTTTTTTAAAACCATGTAAGTTGATTAATCCAAAGTCTCAAACCTAATCACCACCGTGTTCCACCACAACCAGTCCCGCCGCCGCTGCACCTTTACTAGCAACTCAGCCTACACCAATTCAACCTTCATAGATTCTTTCAAGCAGCAAAAGATTTGCAAACAAAAATTTCTCCCAGCCATTCACTTCCCATTTGATTTTGGTAAACGATAAAATCTTCTAAATCTTCTCTTTATACAAAATTTGATCAATAGAAACATATTCCTAGTGCATTATTTATAGTTTTACATATTAAAAAATGAACAATTCTGATTCATCACCAAATCACAAATTTTTTCAAACTTGTCAGATCTAAAAGCTTCTGTTCTTGTAAGGTATACTCCATTAGAACTGATAGCCCAGAAATCTGCCATACACAACTTTTTTTTGAGGAGAAATCTGCCATACACAATTCAGCCTCCTAGATTGTCTGGGATGATGGGAAGCTGTAGGTGGTTGGGGTGGGGAGATCTTGTTGTTGAGGGGTATGGTGGTGATCAGTTTTGGGATTTCATTTGGTTAATTAAACTTAACATTCATTTGGTAATTGATGAGGAGAAATATGCTTTAATTTTTTTTGTTACAAAAATTAATTGCTGGTAATTGATACATGTTTGCAATTAATTGATGAAGTGTCATATGCCACATCAGTTGGGACTCAAATGTGGTGCACAAATTTGGTGTCTCTAGCATTATTGCTAATTTTATAAAGGAAACATTATCTACATCCCTCTATCCTCTCCCTTCCCCTCCATTTCCTCCTCATCCAAAACCTCCACCCCACCAGTCTCGAAGTTCTCTTCCCAAATCCCGGAAACCATCTTCTCCCAACCCCTTCCTCTATTTCCATTTTCCATCTTCCTTTGGCACCAAACCCAAGGGTTGGTCGCATATGGGACCATCAAGAGAGAGAGAAGTAGGGGGTGCCGCTGCATGCTAGGTTTCCTTCAATGTTTTTAACTTTTTTAGTTATTATCTTAAATAAGTTTTTACCCAAAAAAAAAAAAAAAAACAAACAAACAAACAATTTGAATCATAAATAAGTTTTTTAGTTATTATCTTAAGTAAGTTTCTTGGAAAAAATAAGTGCAATGGGTAGAATCAGTAGTTTGTTGGGTTCAACTAGACCCCTATATTGATTTTTCCAAAATGATTTAATGCAGGGCAAGAGGAAAGCGCTAACACACAGAGATGAATGCAATCCCCACCACCCACCCCTCCACAGCACACAAACACGTGCTCAAAGGAGTACAGAATCACTTTTGGATCCAACCATTAAGCAAACACACGCACACACACATACAAAGAAATGCACTTTATTGGAAAATATAAAACATGCAGAATAACGAACATTCATGGTTAGATAAGCCACACTATATTCAGATACCCTAGCAAACCTTTGCCATAAGGACATATCGATACATGATCAAAAATAACAATTATAAACAAATATGGCACTACTTTTGCATGCACATGCAGGAATATCATGACAAGAAACAAACCATTACCATAACTCTTCCACACTGTTCTGCAATGGAGTACCAGTTATAAGCAACTTGTTCTTGGTGCTAAATTCCTGCCAAACCAGGATGGCATTATTTAGCGTAACACAAGATTAAACTTGATAGATCTATACACAAGGTGTGATAGAATTGATTGGGCATAATTACATACCAAGAGGGTTGTGTACAACTGTGCCTCACTGTTCTTTAACCTATGAGCTTCATCAACCATTAGATAATTCCACTTTATCTTGGAAAGAACAGCCTTATCCTTTAAAACTACCTCATATGTAGTCAATAGTGCATTGAATTTTATAGGCCGGCCAACTATTTTACTGTTGTTAAATTCATACTGCTGACAAACCTACAATCAAAAGAAATTGACAAACAAATAAAATAGTTTATAAAGAACAAAACTGCATGGGCACCCTGTATGGTACATCAAAACTACTTTATACAGTACAATGAAGATAAGGACAGTATCAAGTCAATACGGGGAAAAAAAGAGCCCGCAGAGTGACTTTTCAATGATCAAACTGCAAGGACAATGAAGATCCCAGAAGACAAGCATTAACCACAAGAAAATACAAAGCTGCAATCCCTTTCACCATTGTGATCACCCTGGAATACCAAAATTCAATAAATTTATACAAAATGCCTTTAGAAGCAAGCTTTCTTTAAACATTAAACATGTTATACCAAACAAGGCACTGACCAAGCCATTTCCTAATCTACCAGTAAGTGAACACTCAAACTAAAAATGTCTGGGTTCAGAATGATGCACATATATCAAGATGTGCCTGACATCTGGTCTTTTTCAAGCAACCAGGCTATTGTGTCCATATGAGAAATTATCACTCTTCGCCCATGTCCACATTAGTGTCTTAGGGTTTCACCAAACACAGGTTGCGTTAAATACCATTTAAGTATATAATTTAATTAATTCACACCAAAATATACAGAATGATGATGTACATAAATTTAAATTACCAAAAAGAGAAGATTACAACTTAAGGAGAAAGTCCAGAAAGATTCTTCCTGGACATGGCCCTCACTCAAGGGAGAAATTCCATTTTGTGCTTGCTCTCTTATGTCAAGTGCATCAAAACCGGGTAGGTTGTCCCAGTGGAGAGAACATTGAAAAGAAAAGAGTGACAAAGGGGTTGAGGGAAAGAGAGGGTGGGGAAAATGGTCATGGGTGCATAGTTGTAAATTTTAATTAATATTCCCTGCCTAGCAAAAAAATTGGCAAGCAAACTGAAGCCTAACAAAAAGAAAACACTCCAGAAAGATCTCATGTAATGCAGACGCCACAGAATTTATACATGATAATATAGACTGAAAACCCCAATAGTAAAAGTGAACCACACTATTCTTAGACATTAACCTATAAAGCATGATAGATTATATGGTTTTTTCACAGGGAAATGATCACAGAAATAGATTGATACATAACTAATACAGATAAATGACAAAGTAGTCTTCCATCTGAAAGAGATTGAACACAACTTCAACAGAACACAGTAAAACAAGGCTACGAGTTTGAGCTTGTACACCCAAAACAACCACCTACGCAACAAGCAAAACAAAAATACAGCCAAACAGAACCCAGCACCTCTCAAACCAAGTTTAAAAGGAAGAACAAACAGTCACTGTGTTCGGAGAACTCTGACGCACCTCCACAACACTTAAGACTTTAATCCACCTCGGAAGGCACAAAATTAACCTCTTGACAAATAAAAGGCACAAGAGGATGGAATGGAACAACCCAACTCAGTCGAGAAACCTGACAAAGCTTACACCACTGGGAAATGAAGGAAAAGGTTGATCAATATTCTCGGCTACCCACTTTCAGATAATGCGCTAGTCTGCGGAAAGGCAAACACAAGGCCTGTTTCATTGACCTCACATGTATTCACCCTCCTGTGAGCAAACAATCCAAGCAAAAACTTGTACCCTAGGATTAGGAGGTATTTGGCCTATCATGTCATCAATATGATGGATTGAAACTGAAGAGTTCTCAAACAAAAACAAAGAAACCAAAGAAGAAAGAAAAAAGGAGAGGAGAGCTGCTCAAAATCAAGATCTCACAAGTCTCTACGGGAATTTTACTTCTACACTGAAGACAAAGGAGAGGTGAACCAATATACTTGTTATGGAACTATCGTGATACTGACTGCAAGAAATTAAATTTCAAATATAATAATATACGATGACTATACCTGGCTTGGTTTAGGAAGTACCTTTACTTATGAATGAACAGTGAATGCAAGTAAAACCATATATCCAACTATTCATTTATGAACCTCATAGACCTGTGCAAGAAAGCTTGGCTTACCTCTCTGCTTGCACGGGTACCAACGTACACAATAACATTCATATCAGGGAGCCATTTCCTAAATTCTTTGGCCCAGTTTGACAACGTGGATAATGGTACGACAACAAGAAATGGCCCGTGGATCTGTTGAGCATTCTGCAATAATTAAAGAGGAAAAGGTTAGTGTCTCAAGTATATTACAATCTCATGTTTGTTTGGAGTTACATTCAATAATATAACAATCTACAAGCCAGTCAGCAAAGAATTTATATCTCATCTTCACCTGTAAAAAACCAAGCATTGAAACTGATTGAACAGTTTTACCAAGACCCATTTCATCAGCTAAAATGACATTGGTATCATTTCTCCAACTGCCACATGCAAGAACCAGTGATTAGGACATTTTCAAAGGAGGGCACATTAAGGTATCTATTTTCCAACAATAAAGGTGAGTAGAAGTAATAGTCAAGCCATGCCTATTGACAAGAAAATTCAAACCCTCAAGCTGATAATCACGTAGCTTTCCTCCCTTCAACCATTCGGGCTGTTCGTCAAGCTTCCTTAGACTTCCTAAATATTATTTACCAAAAAAAAAATTGTATTATCAATAAACACTGTATGTCAAGAACAGCAAATAAAACAAGACGAGTCAAAGAAAGTAAAAGAGACGAAAATTGGAATAGCAGAAACTCCATTATGTATTTTTACACTAATTATACCTTAATACTCCTACCAAATCTATGTATTCAAAATAAATAAATAAAATTTTTCAAAAAAAAACAAACAATTATTTAATAGCTTTTAATTTTCATTAGTACTAACACAAAAAAGGAAAATGACAGGACGTTGGTTGGTGGGTCGGTTACCTTCCCCTTCCACCTTTCCCTTTCTACCTTTGCCACACCTTTCCCTTTCTACCTTTGCCACACATTGCATGCCCTGTGGGTCGGTTTTGTTAGATTTATTTCAGTTCTTAATCTTTAGCTGACACCTATGATTCTCTGACACTCTGCTTCGTTTCATCCTATAAGTGGCTGCTGCTTCTTTTCCATGATCCAGCCCATAAATAATAAAAATCAAGTCCTCTCCTTGGCAGCTCCAGAGTTTTCTTGTTAAGTTTTGCATTATAAGTTAAGAGGGTAAATCTGGGAAGAATGAGTGTTTTAACTGAAGTTTTGTTTTCAATACTTCATGAAATTCACATGGCATGAACTAATGGAAGTTCAAAGTCTTGGAATACTAACAATATTGGTACTCCTATCAGGGAACAGAATTGAGAGATGAGGATATGATGAGTGCACTTGATCTAACCATCAGCAAAGTTTGGTTTTCTCTGGATTAGATAAACTCTTTCTACACGTACATAGGAGTGTACAAAAGTGCACACAAAGAACCATACTTAATTTTATTGGAAACATTGACTTTGCTTTTAAAAAGTTAGGAAGGTACAATGAGAACAACCAACACTGGACAAGAAGTCCACCATCACAATAGAACAAAGAGAAACACTCTCTTAACAGCATATAATACCTTGCCTTTAGTTGACAAAAAGGTGGAGGAGGATTTCAGGGTAAGAAAACGAATTGTGAATTTTTTTTTTTAGAGAATAACGAATTGTGAATTGATATTGACTTTGAGAAGCAAGAAAAATGCAAACCAGAAAACAATAAGCAAATTCCAGACCCAAATCACCAACCTTTGCTTTTCTTGCGCTGGAGATCCACCATTTTCCCTTGTACAGCCATCGCAGCTTCACGAGCCTGCTCATAATGAAGGACCACAAGCCGGATTACACTCGGAACAAAACTCTAATCATGTGTAAGTGTTTGTTCATCATAAACAATTCACCCCGAGAAAAATTGACATATCATCATATTTAAGGAAAACAAGAATAAAGAAGAGAACACCAAAAAGCCCCAAGCAACGCTTTAGGAGGAAAAAAAACCCCCAATGAAGTGGCCAAAAGGAAGAGCCTTTTTTAATAGTATTTTCCTAATTCCTCAAGCACCTATCTCGTCATCTGCCATAAAAATAAATTACTAACTCTTTTTTTCCCAGAAAACCAACGAAGCTTGCATATGAAAAAATTGGATCTATCATGTAAGATTTCCCATATGCCTCAACCAAAGAAAGCTTACTTGGTGTTTAACCTTCATATACCACAACACATGTTACTCCAAATTCCCCACTACTGTATGGCTTCACCATAAGCCCTTTTATTAGTTTCTTTAATAAGTATTTTGACATATTGTTTATGACCTATACAGTTTTTATTCTTTCCTGTTAACAGGACCCTAGCATAAATTTAACAAGCTCAAATGCCAATTGATGAAACATTTGCAATCACTAGAGATTTTAAGGTAAAACATCATAACAACTCATTCCACAACATCCCTAGTTATGGCAGCAGAGATTCTTTTTTTCCCCCCTCCTTAATACTTAAATATTTTAGGAATCCTTTGTATCTTACATAGAGTAATTCTAGAAAGCCACCATATCCATGTACAGTAATCCCAACTTTCCATTAATATTTTTAACAGTTATTTGTATAATGCTTTCATATCATTCATCATAATTATCAATAAATCACATTGGGTAATCATTCCAAACATTCAATGCCAAGCATGCATGCTCACATCATCATATTGGGTTATCATTCATAAACAAACATTCAATGTTAAGCATACATTCGCACACTTAATGTGCAATGCATACTGCTATCTATCGCAAACATGTAAACCATGGTTCAGAAGTAAATCCATGTGTCAAACCTAGCACATATATAGAGAGACACGTCAAGCATCTAACATTAAGATGTGCACACAATAGGACTATGCAGATAAGTAATATAAACATAACTGTCAATGTTCAAGCGACCTTTAAATGCATGAACATTTTACAACATGAAGACAACTAAGACACCACACTACCTTGAACTCATCAATAGCATCTTGTGCAAATGCGATATCCACGTCCTTCTCCCTATAATCACATACCACTAAAAAATATAAGCATTCATTACTGCAATTAAAATGAAAGAAACACCACAACACAAAGAGTCAAACACTATATCAGATAAAAGATCTAGAAATCTGCAAGGGATAAGAAAAGCTAATTTAGAATGAATAGTTCAACATTTAACACCCTACACATATATGAAATAGATAGGCAAGGAAAAGGAGCAAATAAAGCAGTACTAAACAGAAAATGATTAACTTTAAGTCAAGCTTAACATACCATGTTGCTTCAGCATAAGACAATCCTTGCCACTTGACCAGATATTCGGGTCCCACATCACCTGAGCTATCTTGCCTGATCCGGTCTGAAATTATTCTCTCCACCTGAGAACCAGTTATATAAACAATTGTAAGCAAAAACAGACAAATGTTGTTTTGGGAAAGTGAAACAAAAATGATGAAATGCAGGAAAGCAAACCTGACTATTTTGCTTGATGAGATCTAAGTCCATTTCTTTGCTCACATCATGGACCTCAATCTAGCAGGCATATACATAACCCCAGAAAAAGAAAAGTGATAAATGAGCTACTTCACATGAATAAAAAACAATAACAATAGTTACTAAAGCTTCTATCATTATGGGAGGACAATGAAGGTGAAATAGCAATTACACATGGGAAAGAAACAGAACAAGTTTATAAAAGATCAAGTATCAACTTTTAAACGACAGTATACACGAGCTTTCAATAAGAAAAGGAACAGTATACATTGAAGGACATTGAAGAAATAAATTTATCTCCAGTGTCTCACTCCTTATCCATTTCTCATATTCATGTTTTGAGCACCATCTCCTAAGAATAACATAGAAAACACCACATGGTAGGCCTGGCTTAACCTATGCTTTTTTTTCATACCAAAAATACTTCCATCAATAAAAATAATTTTTCAAACCAAAAAAAAAAAAGGGAAAATTACAATACAGGGGACAAGTTGTCCAATAGTCAGAGTAAACTGCTCAACTACAACTGCAAAACTAAAACACCTTAATATTGCATGAATGAAACGCGGAACTCCAATCACAAAATAAAGCCTGAAAGGAACTATCCTAAATGCTGAAGAAACGGACACCCAACGCCCAAAGCGAACTTATCCCACAAAAGATCCACTTCATCAACCTGTGCTCCCTCAAATGTCCTTCTATTCCTCTCCATGCATGCCACCCCAAAAGAATTTCTATTAGTGAATGTTAACCCGTGCGTCTATAATTGGTATAAAAATTGAAGGGAGCGTTGACATATCACTGGATTCCAACAGTTTCAGTAACATGTGGTTTATGAGCGTATTCAGCCCTACATTTTCAGTAACATGTTCTTTTCAAGAGTATTTGGCCCTACTTTAAAACAGAGAGAAAAAAAGAAAAAATCTCTATCAATCATGTTATTTGTTCTTGTTATGTTACCATCTTTATTATTAAACCGTACCTCCAATCTACATTACTGATATTACTCACACGATCATCTTCCTCAAGAAAATGTTCCCATTAACTTCCTTCGCTAAACAATCATCATCCATTTATGCACTTTAAAATTTATTGATCAATCTAATTAATTCTTTCTATTTATTATAATTTAATGATCAAATCAAATAATGCACCACGATTTGAAAGGCAATATTTATATAATTCACCTAGATGGACATCAAAAAAAAAAAAAATTATTTAAGCTAACAAAATCTCAATAGGTAAAATGGTCTATACTTATACCGGCAACCCTAAAAAAATAATAATAATCAATTGGTAAGCTTCTTGTCCTCTAAAAAACAAATATGAGTAAGAAAAAAAATTAATTTTGATTAGTTTGGGTTGGTTTTGTTGGTGTGAGCAGATTTTGCAAACCCTCCTTTCACATATTCTGCATAACTGTACCTCATATCACATCTTGTTACCATGAGAAAGCATACATTAGATCTTAAAGCAACAGAAGTCGTATAAATCCAATGGCCTAACTTAGATACAGTTCAAGTTATTTATTAAATAACATATTAATATATCTATCTTTCTTCTTTATACACGATTACTACTAAAAGAAACTCTAAAATAAAAATAAATAAAAAATAGGAACAAAAAGAATACCTCCTCACGTGAGATTGTCTTCCTGTACTTAGCATCCTCCATCACCTTTTTAGTGTAATTTAAAACCTTCTTGAAACCGCTAAGCTGCAAAGTCACAAAGGCAAAAGCATATTGAGCATCTTGAACAACAGATCAAAGTAAGATAAAACTGAAAGGTAAAGTTACAGCACCAGTTAAATTTGACAAAGACATATGTAATAGATTGTCCCCATCCAGTGCATATGCATAACCAAGAAGAAAAATTACAAAGCATACATTTTGTAGCTCGGAAATTGATTTCCACTGACAGTGCAAATGGGACTGGCCTTTCCATTTTATCAAGAATTCCATACTATTCCAATCTGGCTCAGAATCGAACAAGTGACTTAACAAGACAGGCTCTGTTGATCTATTATTCCTCAGAGCTTCTTCAGCCATGCCTTTTGGCTGATGCCAGAGCACCTTTTCAATATAGTCACCATCCTCTTCTTCATTCTCCTCCTAAAATAGCAGAGTACAAAATTAAAAAGAGAAATTAAGCATATGAAATAACATAACAAAATTCTTAACATATTATCAATGAGGGGTAACCTGAAATTTAGCAGTCTGACAATTGGAAGTAAAGAAATAAAGAGACATTCACAACATGGAGCATCAAATACAAAGAGTTTCCTGAGAGCATTACATTTTCTTTCCCCATTTGAAGCATTTCATCATGAAAACAACTGTCGCAGTTAAGAAAAACGACTCGCACACGCACTTTACTCAAGCGCTTACATATTAGAACTATCACCATTTATTACATGGAGATCAAAGGATTTTCAAATTCTTAGAAGGGATGATCAAGCAAAAGCTTAAACACCAGTAAAGGGAAAATCCAGCTTATATTTTTCAGCAAATTAAAAGCCTTTTTTCCTGACATGAAATGAAAACTTTAACCTAAAAGAGAAAGATGAGTCACAAGAAGTCAGCAGCGTTGACTTAGCATGACAAGAATTGCATTGCATTCAAGTTTTACACTCCTATCCGGTCAATATGAATTATACCTATACTGTACTCTAGAAAACATGATCAAAGCAGCAGTTCATCTTATGGCCAAAACAAATTCTACAATCATTTGCATTTAGATCACATTATCTTTTGCATCTAGAGCTTTCGGCAGTACCTATGTCTAATAATAAAATATATCATAACATGACAAATCGTTGTTATACAAACATGTACTTCTTCACTTGGGGCACATCTAGGGTAAGTTATCCATATGGTGCATAATTCCAACTTGAAAATCAAACATGTGAACTAAGAACGTGATCTCAAATAGATTCCATCGAAATGCATCAATGTAACATCAGAAAGGTAGACGATACCTTTTGGGACTTCTTTTTCTTCCCTTCATCAACTTCATCACTTCCTTCACTTTCAACATATGAAACCTTCCGAACAGATCTAGTAGAAGTCCGTACCTCACCATTTCGTCCAGTGACATTTTTTCGGCCATTACTTCTGCGGAGATGTACACCTTTTCTTTTTGTGCTTTTAAAGTCCTCATCACTTTCACTTTCAGATTCCTCCGCTGAGGACTCTTCGTCATCAAAGGAAGACTTCCCTCTTCTTTGGCGACTAGATGCATGATATGATTTGCGTTCTCTTGTAGATTTAACACTAAGCCCACCTTTACCACGATGCCTACTCTTAGGTTTCTTTCCATAATAAGAATTATCTTCATCTGACACATCAAGCTCATCATCACTGTCATTATCTTCCTCAGAATTTTCACCACTCCAATCTTTATCCTGGTGTCATCAAAGAACAACTTCATTAGTGTACAACAGAAAGCACCAGTTCATATGTCCACTAACACTATTATATCAACAGAATATGTACCTCCCCCAACCCACCCTCCCCCACTCCCAAAAAAAATTGAGTGAGAAAGAGAACCAAGATAGGATATCACTACATATCATCGAACACAAAAGACACAGAGATGGAGAAATCAAAAAGTTTACATGAAAGTAATTCAACAAACAGTACCATTGATCTCTTTTTTTAATTTTTTTCTTTTTTGATAACTTCTCTTTTGAAATAGTTTCAGTAGCAATTGCAAAGATATAGCTTTCAGGGTTAACCACGCATATAGGTGCACCATCGATGGTGCATGCATAATGGTTGGGATAAAACTATCTCATATCAGTTAAAAACAAAAACGACAAAGTTAAAAATTGGGAAAAGAAAATAGAACAATTCAAAGTTGGCTGTGACATAGTGGAACAGTCAGAACCCTTTGTGTGTGCTCTCTTCTGAAAACTTCAAGCCAATGAAATAATACTTCCAATGTAATTTTACTTAGGCAACTATGACTATAACCTTTTGCACTGCACGACCACTCGCAACACCATAATCAGGTTCAAAATCTGCATCATCAGGATCATCTTCTGCAAGCAAGAAGACAATATAAATTGAGATCTACGTTCAAACAATGAAGAGAGGTCAAGAACCACTCATCAAAGTACATCTCTAAGTAAAATGATGAGAGGTCAAGAACTACTCATCAAAGTATATCTCTAAGCAAAATGATGAGAGGTATACTAAATATGAGGATCTGAATCCCATGCCCAACTGCTAGTATTCTAATAAAATAAAAATATTTGCAAAACAAATACCATCTTCATCTTCTTCTTCATAATCAGCATCAGCAGCATCAATATTTTCGTTGTCATCATCACCATCATCATAATCTTCATTATCATTTAAAACTCTAGAAGTCCTAAGTGCATGGTTGCTGACTGCAGCAGGTTTTGATTGTGGCCTAGAATTTGACCCAACTGAATGATGAAACCCTCTATAGTGCATAGAGTCACTCTGTTCTTCCCCATCCTGCTCATAATATTCATCAGACAACATCTCATCTGCAGGGATGTCAGAATGTCCCCGTTGTCCCTTGCTTACTTTTGGCCTGTCATTATCTTCAAAATCTATTCTATCTTCCCTGACATCCGAAGAATTATCTTCAGATCCAACAACATTTCTGTAGTCAGACCCACTTTTAGTTTCCTGCCCAGAGTCAGACCCGCCCTGTGAGCACATAGGTTGACAGTCCTTCCAAAATGTAGAACCCCATTTTCCAGCCACCGCCATTCTCCTCCCAGAAGACGGCAAATTAGAAGCTCTTGTACCAATACCCTCATCATTTTCTGCCTCATTCTGCAACCTACTAGCATCATCTTGTTCACCTTCACTTTGATACTGCACATGCATGTTCATATCAAATTCCTTTTCACAAGAAATCACATCTACATCCTCATTCCCTGTGGAACTGTGAATTCTTTCAACACTTTGTCCCTGGTTCTTTTCTTCCAGGACACTTCGTGAAACTGTTTCATTAGAATAATTCCTGAAAAAGGCCATCCCTTCACATGGAACTTCTATGGAATCGTTAAAACAATGTCTGCACCTGTAAATTTAGAAAAACAAAATTATCAACTACTGCTTCTGCTGCCACCTACAACTTTTGTAGAATATATGAGTAAAGGCTGGTCAAGTTATAGGTGGAACAAATTGTTACCACCAGTGCTCACTTCAAAACAAATAAATTACAGTGAAGCGTTGGCAAAAATAAATTAACATTCTAAATGCGACTCCAAGCATGCAAATTGAAAACGGGGAGGACATTTATTCAGAGAACAATAAAAGAAAATATTAGAAATCCCCACCAACCGAAGGCAACTAAAGAAAACCTAAGAAATGAACATCACAAACAGTTATTCACAAGAAAATAATAACTGTATTGGACTCAGACCCAACTTAACATCAGAATGGCCTCGTGGAATTAAGCTTACTAGTAAAATGATTAGTTCCCAACTCAAATTTCCGTTTTCCTTCTTTCCCATATATTCTCAGCAAACAGCGCCAGTCTTCCAATTGAAATCCAAATACAGTTTTAACTTTAAAAACGTCCAGAACCAGTAGAAACTTCTGACTCAATGCATAGACAACGAAAACTAAAGCAAAGCCGAGCATATCAATACCAAACTTAAATAGTAAACAATTAAGTACCCAAACCACTGCAAATGAAGCCAGAAGTAACAGAAAATTCGCCAAAATCCAATCTAATAAAACAAAATTGATCAATGTCACAATACCAGTCATGTAATCACGCGAAACAGAGCAATCAATAGATCAAAGAGCGAATTTGAAAACTTGAACAGAATCAACCGCCAAAGCCCCTTCCAACTTCCAAAACAAACCCTAAAACAGAAAGCAAACCTAAATCCATGCCCGGAAACCCTAATTTCAAAACAATTTACATCGAAAGGAGCAAATCCAAACAGAGAAGCTGATGATTGAGAGAGCTTACACAGAGGGGGAGAGAGAGAGAGAGAGAGACCCACCTCTGTAAGAACCCCTACTAAACAAGGTCAATACAGGTAGGGAGAGAAATAGAGGGTGCGCGCAGGTTAATAATCGTGCGCACCTTTTCCCACGTGGCCTCGCCGGAAAATGACCGCCGGGCCAAGGAAACAGGTTTATCGTTTCGGTTTTCCGGGTCGGGTTAAGGGTCGTACGCGGTGGTGGGGATATGCGGCGATGGCGGCGGCTAAGATGCTCCGGGAGATGGCGTATCCGATTTCAGAAGACGGCGTTGTTTCGGGTTATCGTTGACGGCGACGGCGGTTGTGGTGGTGGTGAGTTTTTTTTAGAGAGAGAAAGTTTATGAGAGAGAGATATTATCAAATTGGGGTTAAAAAAAATGAAAAATTAGAAGGATATGCGAATTTTGTTTTTCGTTGGAGAAACGTGTTTATAGAGCCTTTCTCTCTCTAAGCCATGTGTTGGTTTTTCATTTTTTACCTGGCCCATTTGTAGGTTTTATTGTGTTAATGACAGACCATTGGAGTTAGCCCACGTGGCACACACGGTTCAGGGGATTCTTTTTGTTTTTTGTGGGCGAAGAATTAGACGGCGCGGGTTATATTGAGTTGACGGAGGTTCGCAGCTCCTTAGCTTTCTATTCATTCTCAAATCCTACAATTTTTCTTAGATTTTTGACAAATTTGAAATTGATTCAGGATCTGTTATTCAAACACTCATGCATTCTAATAAGAGAAGAGTGACGATTGACTAATAACTCCTCAACTAATTTGGATTCATATATATTGTAGAAGTTGAAGGGGTAAGGCCTAATTTGGGATTGCTGCCGCTTTAAAAAAAAGTTGTTTCTGCTGTACTTTAAAAAGAATCAGCTGTAAAGCAAAGCAGTTAAATGTTTGGTAAATTGTAATTTTAAAAGCGTTGTGAGTATGAAAAGCAGTGTCAAAGCGTTTGGTAATTTTTACCGTAAAAGTGCTGTAACTATTTATAATGACTAAAATGGACATGATGCTGAAAATGCTTTTTACTAATTTATTTGGTAAAAAATAAAACTGTAAAGTGCTTTTATACTTTTCTCCCACAAAATTATATTAACCTTTGCTTAAAGAACAGTAAAAATTCAAATTCAAATTCAAATATATATTTATATAACCTGCTTTTTCTTTTTTTTAGCCTCAAATACCATAATACACAATCACTTCATATTCTACTAGAACAACATCAAGGTCTGGGATAAACAAACATAATTATGTATTGAATAAATTCCAACAAAGATAAAGAGATCACCACAGTAGTAGGTTCATAAACCATCCTTCAAATTGTAGCAATAAAAAAAACATTGAAACTAGGCTTAAATTAATGGAAATAAAAAAAAAATGTCTAAGAAGATGCATGCATTAAACTTGCAGCAATCTTGTTCCTTAATGTTTCTAGTTCTTGTGCTCCAGGCCCTTGAGTAATATGGTATTCTTCTTGTGTATCACCCTCCATCTCCATTGCATTTGGGTTGTCATTCACTTTGTCAAAATGAATATCATGTTGGGCGTGCCCTCCTTATATAGTTGTGAACTGTCATAGTTGCAATTACTATCTTCACTTGCTTATCGAATGGATAGCTAGGCATGTCTCGTAAAATACTCCACTTTTTCTTCCATACACCAAAAGTGCGTTCAATGACACTCCAAAGGGAAGAGTGTGCATGATTAAATACTTCTCTAGAACCTGTTGGTTGAGTACCCCTACGGAAATCTGGAAGATGATACCTTTCACCTTTATATGGTTCCAAATACCCACTCATTTGTGGGTAACCCGCATCCACAAGATAATATTTTCCTGTAACTAATAAGATATGTTTAATTATAATATAATTTGAAAGTGCAAAAATTCGAAGTTTAATGATATGCACATATTTGAAACATTACCATTTGGAGGTTTGGGAAAATTTAAAGCATTATTTCGTAACGCTGATAAAAATACTCTTGTATTGTGTGCAGTGCCTTCCCAACCTGCACATGCAAATATGAATTGCATGTCAAAATTACATGCAGCCATTATGTTTTGAGTCGGTATTCCTTTCTTGCCAATATATGGTACTTGATCTTCAGGAGGTATTGAGGCTTTAACATGTACGTCATCTATAGCACCAATGCAATCCTGCAAACAATAAAAGAAAGATTTCAGTAAATATTGCTTTGTTCGTAAAACAAACGATAAATTGTTGTTTCTAATTTTTACCTTAAAATGGGGCATATATCTTGAATCTCTCAATATCTCTTATGGGATTCCCTTAAACTCAAGATCCAATGGTTTTATGATATCAACGGCCATAAGGCATACAATATCAAGTAATTTACCAAAGTATCTACTCACAGTTTCACCAGAATGTTGAAATCGTTCTTGTGCTAGCCTATTCCCTATACCATGTCCTAGAATGTGCACAAACATTCCCAACATCTCAGCAGCGCACATTCTCCTAGAACCTCTCAACCCATAATTATTTTCCAAGTCAGTGCATAATTGCAAAAATACACATTTATCCATTCTAAACATTCTACAACAACGTTTTTCATTCCCTCGTAACATTTCCATCACCCACTTATTTCCTGTTTGAAAAGAATCCATACAAGGACTTTTACGAATATACTTCTTATAATAATATTCCATAGTACGAATACAGACACATACAATTTGGTTGAACTCCCTTTCATCTTCTGAATTTTCCATATCTTGAAATAAACCTGCAGTGTTATAGACATTCTCATCCTCATAATCAACTAAAATCCACATATGCATTGATATAAATAAAAGTCATATGAATATTCACTTAAAACAATCATCCAAATAACAGTCACATATAACTAACCATCCAAATAACAAATTCAAATAGCAAACCCAAATACGAAACCTAAAAAATAAATCCAAGTAGCAAAACAAAGTTCTAAGAAATTTTAGACATTGAAGCTTATTTTTCAGAAAGCTCATAGTTTAGCCATTGAAGCTTGATGTTAGGATCTTCCATAGTTGTGAACATTTCTCTTTTCTCTTGATTTGGAAATAACCGAGTTGCAAACAACCACAAATGGCTTCCAGGCCCTGCACCAGGTAAAGATGCAACTGCTTTCATCACTTAAGCAATGCTGCTACCTTGGGACCCTTTCATCATCATTGAATTTGTACTCCTATTCTCCATTACATCAACCATCCGCTCAATTTGTTGTGACAATTTAACAGCACCTCCTACCTTCCCCACTTTTGTAGCAACTCTATTTCTGTTCTTCTCTTTCTTAACCTATGTATCAAGTTGTTGAATTGTTCTCTTTTTCCCCTTCCCACAAAATTTTTTAGTTACTTGAATTGTTTCATCTGGTATGTATACGAGATCATTAGAATCATCACCACTGTCGAGTAGAATACCATCACATTCGGATGAATCATGAGTTGGAAGTACACCAGATGAAGGTGCCCAAGCATGGTCACCAGTGGCGGTGGTGTTCATGAACATTCTATCAAACTTCTCTTCCATATCAGGACTAATACCCTTTCTACATAATTTTGCATATTTGGGATTTATCTGCAAATCAAAGAGAACAACATTAAAAACTATTACAGATGTTGCATTGAATTATAATAAACAAACAATATTAACAAATATTAATAACATACCTCAATTTTGTTATGTTCTTTCCATATTTTCCATTGTTCTTTAAGTGCATCCCACTTATTTTTCAATTGTGATTTATCATACTCGGCTCCTGTCTCTTTACTCAAGCTAATCCTCACATTTTCCTATCCTTCTTTCTTAAAGTGAGTACTAGGACGATTGCCTGCCTCCACCTCCTTGATACACAGGTCACAAAATATAGTCGTGTTCGGATTATTCCATACAGCCGGAACTCTTGATCCACTAGCCACATTATTACTCTTCACCATCTGTGCATGTCCTTATATGAATATGTATGTATTGGGAGATGAACATGTTATAGCAAATAATGTTTTTACTAAAAACATGCATAGTGCCTAAGTAATTACATATAGGAAAACTGGGGCAAAACTACATACATCAAAAGCAATACACCAAGTCGTACAAGCTAACAAGGATTAATTGAAGTCAAAGAAAAACTATACATATATCAATTATGGAAAATAAAAATAAAGAGCAAACTTTTATTTCTTTTATTTCATCAAGCACTCTAGAAAATAAATATTGAGTGGTGATGATGAATATTGAGTGGGAAAGTCTGAAGCTGTGGATAGTGTAAACAATGGTAGTGAGACCAAACTGATTATCAAGCCAAGAAAGAGAGCATGCTGGTACCCAAAAAAAAACTAGAAGTACGTACCCTTCAATTGAAATATATATGAGCAAAATATATAGCCCTATTATCCAACTGATATCACCTCTTTTTAAAGCTAAGAATCTTTTGTGAACATACATAAATTTATAGCCAAAGTTATTGTCAACGAACATCAGGACTTCATGCTCCTAAACAAAGTGCATGAAGGCCTTCTATCTCTTCCCCAAAACAATACAAGAAAACAAACAACATAATAGACAATCTAATTGGCACGATCATAAGGTTAGATTACGAGAGAGACACTTTGGAATTGAATTTTAAGTTTCAAGTTTTAATGGAGAAAAACAGATGTAAAGCAGGAGCACAGATAAAGAAACAAAGAACATGTGATGCATAGGGAAGACAAAAGGTACCCTCCAACAACAACTCCAGGAGTTGCCATAGAAAGGCGCTTTGGCAATGCAGCAGCTAGTTCTACAGAAACTTGAAACTTAAAATTTTCTGTTTTATTTAATACGCAGCTGCATCTGTTTTATGTAATACACAGCTAGACTTAAATCTACGGTTGTGTTTCTAAAATCTTATCCTACTATTTTAAAGCAAAGCACAACCAGTAGAAAAAAAAACACAGAAGCAGCACGTCTACAAAAAGTTTGAGAGATTGAAGAGATTGAAGAATAAATATATCCCATAAAATTATAATCAATAACTTTGAAGAGATTGATAATCTACCTTGTAAAAGAGATTGAGAGAGATTGAGCGAATGGTCGTCTCCAAACTTGGGAGGCTACGTGATGAACTTGGTGTCTGCAGATTTGTGAGAAATATGTGAGGATAAATTTCTAACCTAATAAGGGTATTTGTGGAATTGCGAAAATTTCATTAAAGGGAGCACGCTGTCAAAAGACCATTGCTTTTAAAATAAGCAGGATATTTTATTTTTACCAAACACCTTAAACTGCTTAACTTTAAAGTTAAGCAGGTTTTTGGCCAAAAAAAGCAATCCCAAATGGGGCCTAAGTGTGAAAATTTCTAAAAAGCTAATCTCTAAATTTCGGCATTTCTATTTGATTTTCAAGTTTTGTTTGGTCCTATAAGACAAAATGAATGGAATGTATTCAAGTGATTATAATTACAAAGAGACATATTACATTGCCATCAACCAAAAAGGTTAGAGATGTTTAGGACCGTTTGATATTTGATTTGAGTCCAATTTTATAAACTTAAAAATAGATTTTAAGTTCAAAGCTCGAAAAACTTGTTTGGTAGGTCCATTGTTAAAAACTCATACCCAAAACAAACTCAAAAAGACCCTTATTATTGAAAACAAAATAAATCAGTTTTCCTTAAATTTTTGTATCGCTTCACTGCTGGTTCGCTCAATCTCAAGCTCGCTTCATTGTTGGTTCCCTCGAGCTTGCTCAAGCTTCAAGCTTCAAGCTTCCATGGTAGAAGCTTGAAGCTCTCTTGCTCCCTCTCTCTCCATCTCTCTCTCTTCGCCCCTCTCTCTCTCTCTCTCTCTACCTCTCTCCTCCTCTCTCTCATTAGTTCAAACCTTAGAAATTGGGGATTCTTCCAATATCAAAGGTCAGTTTGCTTTTTCTATTCCTTTTGTCTTTTGGTTTCAGTAATTTTTTTGGATAGCTGGGTTGTTGGTAATGTGAGTTTCTGTTTAAATTTGATGATGAGTTTCTTATGTCTAGTAGATAGAACCGCCTTGCGTCTGGATATCAAGGACTTTCAAGGTTGAGAGGTACAAAGACAAAGAAATCTCTGTTTTGCATTCTTGAATTAAACCAACTCTAGTTTGAAAGGGGAGACTCTAGTGTATCCAAAAATCTGGGTCAGGTTCATCTTCTTCTTAAATTAAACCAACTCTAAATTTTTATAGTTTGTGTAATTTGTTATTGTTGACATTGACAGTGATGATGATGTGGAGGGTTGAGAAAGATAAATTGTAATGGAATATTTGTAGAGAATGAGAGTCCTGAATCAAATTGTAAATTTCATGTATGTCTCTCATTTTAATTTTGCTTTTAACTCATTTCCTATGTTTGGTTGCTGAGAACATTAAGGGGAAGGAAAATTTTATTTTTTCTAATAGGCTAATTGCGATTGATAGGAGTAAAAAAAAAAAAAAAAAAAAATCAAGAATTTGAATTTGGGAGTCAAAAAGTCAACATGGGGGGAGTGAATTGAATTGAATTCACTAGAATTATGGATCACCATAAATTTGCATGATACAGTCTGTCTACTCTTTTTATTTATCTTATTTGGAAACAGCAATTTTAAAGTGGGGCTTTGTTTATAGCTTCATGATTTAGTAATTAATGGGAGATTGGATTGGAGTTGTGAAAACTTTTAAATAGGTTCAATGATTATGCATGTGTTTCTAAATTTTAAAAATATATATTAAAAGCCATGCTCTTTGTATGAAAAACTTGTGGATATGCTCTCGTTCTCATGCTTACTAGCTTCAATGGCTTCATCGCTTAAGAAGTCTCCCTTTATTATTATTTTTTCTCCTGATATTCAACTCTTTGGAAGAAAAAAAAAATCTGTCTTTTGAGTATTTTCTTGTTTTGATTGCCTCATGCTCAGTCATGTAATATTCAGACTTGAAGAATTATGTAATTACGCATTCAAATTCTGGCCATTTTCATTATATATGTATGTAGGATAATGATATTTTATCAGACAGTCGGACTGTTAATGAGAACTGTTGATAAGGTGAAATCATGTTTGAATTTGCAGTCGTAATTGGCATTCTAAGAACCTAATAGTGGTTGGTAGCATAATGATAAAGAGAACATTATATACATACATTGTGTGTGTTGCATATCTATCGATGTAGCAAACTTGGACATGCATGATGAATTTATTGTTGATCTTCATCTTAATTGTAAGCCTAATTTTTAGCTATTATTTGAAGTTTCTTACTTGTTCTTCTCCATTGAGTCTTACACATTTGTTTAGATACTATGTTGTTCTTTTTGGGTCATAGTTCGTGTTTAACACTTGCAATTATTTACTTGGCAGGTTCTTAATGTCGCATTCAAGCAACACCTTTGGCTGGTGATGTTTCTCATACTTTCTTCTCAAGTTCAAAGGCCTCAACCACCACCACCTTAGGAGGAAAAGCTTCTCTTCAACCCGAACAAACACCGGTGTCCAAATAGGAGCTTGAGGCCATTTTGGTATAAGGAACTTTCCTTTTTTTCTCAAGAATTTCTACACTCATGATTTGATTCATCAAATTTCCCTTCAATGAATTCTACAGCCTTAAGTGCTTCCTCTGTTTTGTGATTTTAATCACTATTGAGGCTTAAAAAATAATCAACTGTATGAAAAGGATAATGCTTGCCTCTTGACTGGCTGTTGGTGTGGCATGCATTTGTTAGTATGAAGTTGTGAAAATTGCTAAAGCGGCTAATGTTGTGAAAGTGGTGGTTTCATTAGTTTCATCAATAGTGAATAAAATTATGCTAAATCAGCAGTCAGGAGGAAATTTCTCCTCACCATTTAAGAGACAAGTATTATTCACCTAAAAGCTATAGTCTATGATGAATAGTTATTTTTTAAATTTGTGAGTTATTAGTGATATGGTCTAAAAGACAAATTTGTTGTCTGTCTTTTCTTTAGCCTATAATGCTTATCTTTATTTACCATGTTTTTCTTATTTCTTGTTATATTTGTCTTTGTTATAGAGGATGGACTCAAATGAAGTTGACAACACTCATTCAAGTTCTGCAAGTGATTCATTATCTCATTCAAGTTCTGAAAGTGATTCATCATCCGATTTGGATGATTCACTTGGAGAGTTGCTTTTAATTATAAAACTAAATGAATATTACTCGCGTTTACATAAAGAGCCATGTATGACTTCACAACTCTCAAGTCATGTGATAGAGTTGTTGCATGGATATCCAAATATATTATTTAATATTGCTAGAATGGATAAGAACACATTTATGAACTGTGTTCGACATTGAGGGACTTGGATTTCTTACAAGATGATAGATCAATTTGTCTCGAGGAGTCAGTGTGCATGTTTTTGCATACTATTGGGCATACAACTCTTAATAAGATGATTGCTGAGAAATTTCAACATTCTAAAGAAACCGTGTCTAGACAATTTAATAGAGTTCTCAAAGCAATATGTCGAGTTGGTACCCAAATATTTCAACCTCCAAAATATGGATGCGACACCTCCTGAAATCATGGGGAATCCTAATTGCCACCCATGGTTTAAGGTAAATGTGATTAACTTAACTACTTTTTTTTTCTTGTTATATAGTTAAATACTGACATGTCATGGTTTAATTGTCACTTGGTAGGATTGATGGAACACATATCAATGCATGGGCTTCTGCATCAAAACAAGTTTCATATCGAGGCACAAAAGTTCAAGTGACACAAAATAGTCTGTGTACATGTTCATTTGACATGTTATTCACATATGTTTACACGAGATGGGAAGGAACGGCTAATAACTCAAGAGTATTGATGGATGCAATAAGTAGAGAAGAGAACATATCAACTTAAGAGTGTTGATAGATGCAATAGGTATGAAATTATTTAAACATATTGACTTACAATATTTGTTTATTATAATATATTTAAATGGAGTAAAATACTTATATTAACTTTTCTTAAATTGGAAAATATTATCTTGTTAATTTTGGTTATGCAAATACGCGTGTATTTCTCGCACTATATCGTGGGAGAGGAGACATCCAATGGGGAAATGGAGTTATTCAACTATAGGCATTCATCACTACGTAACATTATTGAAAGATGTTTTGGATTGCTTAAGGCGCACTTTCATATTTTGAAGTTAATGCCAATATCCAATCATGAAACAAAGATGTATTCATGTTGCTTGTTGTATCGTGCATAACTTCATTAGAATGCAATCGAGAAATGACATCATATTTCATCAACATCAAGTGTAACACCCCTAACCCAATTTAATCATTTTGTTCAATATATGTAATTGTGAAATTATAATTTTGCCCTTGGCGTGTAGGGTCACTTTGGTCACTTTTTTATCGGAAGGATTTTGGAAAAATGAGTGGCACCATTACATAGAGCTCATCGATACAAATTCGTAGACATGCGGCACGCCCAATTCCGAGTTGTAACGAAGGAGGAAAGGTTTGAAAATGAAAAAGACATAAAGGGAATTTTAAATTTGTTACTGTAGCAAATAGCACCACTACAGCATCGTTGCTACAGTAACCGGGCTAATTCTCTTTATCTTCTCCTTCTCCCCAACCACTTCTTCTCATTCTTCCTCTGGAATTCGTAATAGTCACTGTAGCGACAATGAATGTTCGACTTCCGGGCCACCGTAGGACGCAGTCATACACCGGTTGGCCGCGCCACCTTCACGAAAAATGTTCCTCTTGTCCTCCTCTACCTATTCTAGGGATTAATCGACATCAACCATCAAGGATTTCTCTGATTTTAACGAAAACAGCTCCAATGGCTTTGTCTCTTTTTTCGGAGGTTTCTGGGTGTTTTCCGGCGATTCCGACAGCCAAATCCTTCGAGTGAGGTATGTAAATGCATCCCCTCATCATGATCTACCAGTTTATGTAGTTAGTTTGGGTTAATTTTGGAATTTTGGAGACTGATGTAAATACCCATATTGGCCAACATTTTTGGACCTTCTTCACCCATTTTCGGCCACTTTTTTGCTGGGTTCTGAGACCAAAAGTTTCTCCTCTTGTTAGTCTAAATCGTTTGGTATAGGTTTTGTAGGGTGTTTCGAAAATTTTCCGATCGCCGGTAATTTCTCAAGACACCCACGCTCTGCAGGCGGTACGTGGGCCACTGAGTGGCGACTCTTTGTGTTCTAAAATGTTCCCCATGTCGTCCCGAGCATGATGGCATGCTCGGATTCGTATTTGGTTATCGTATGACAGTCGAACAGATTTATGCATATTAGGTGATATTCCGGTTCAATATGGTCGGACCATTGGATTGACTCCATTTCCAAATATGTTGATCTAGATACCTCTAGAATCGTGTAGGAACTCATGGATCAATAATCGGAGTTTTGGATACTCTGAATCAATAATTCAAATTTTACGTAAAACGTTGACCGTCCGATCGTACGATCGGGAGCGATCCGACCTCTTGATCGAGACCAAACTCTTAGGACTTGTTAAGTAGACCTTGTCGGACTTATAGGAATGTTTGGATCAAAAATCGAAGGTTATTGGCCCCTTGGCCCTAATTGGTCAAATTCTGCGATCGAGGTCAAACAGACCGTTGGATGTGACGAGACTTCTAGGATGGGTTTAACTTTTGGTTGTGGACCAATAAGAATTGTCATGTAACAAATTGTGGTTGTGAGCACTATGAGCCCAGTTGACTTAAATAGTGGGCTATCTCGGCTCGATTGAGGCCATTTAGTAGTGTCAACTGTAAATGGAGGGTTCTTTTAAATTGGCATTATACTTTAAGAGTTTTATTAAATGTTTATAAATTATTGCAATCGCTTTTACTTTCCGAGCATATTATATTATGTTTAATTCTGTGGAGTTAGGAATGGCTTGGTTAACCAGGTTATGGCTTGATTAAGGAATTAGTTAAATGCCTAATTATATGTCTACATGTAAATATATGCCCGGTCACTTGAAATCAATGAATGATGGATACTAGTTTACTCAATAGTATGTGGTACATATTTAAATATAGTTGAGAACAATTTTGAAAAATTATGATGGTCAAATTCAATTAAGGAATGCTGGAATTGCTCTCATTTTGAGGAAGGATTTTTGGTTATTAAGAACTTATTTTGGAAAGTTGAGAGAAGATTTGGTAAGTGGATTTGTGGAATAAGAGGAATTTTATGATAAGTACACCCCCTCCTCCCCCCCCCCCAAAAAAAAAAAAAAATTCCAGTTGCTTTTGGAACAGCCTAGTCATTTATGATAATGCCCCACGAGTCTCGGGGACGCCTGAATCATGTGGTGCGAGGATATGCTTTCTCGGGCTGACAACGTGTCCCTCGAGTTCTGCAAGGATATGCGTTCTCGGACCGACTATGTGTCCCCCGAGTTCTGCGAGGATATGCGTTCTCGGGTTGACCACAAGTCCCCCGAGTTCTGTGAGGTTGTAACATACATGGTACTTGGAATTGATGGAATATTAGTGGAATTGGCGGATTATGAATGGGGATACGCCTAGGTGGAGAGTATTTGAATTTTGAGATATTTTAAACTAAAATTGATGATTTTATCTTGGTACTTAGTGGTAAAAGTTTTAATACATGTTTTTCAATGTATGAGATAAGGATTGAAAGGATTTAGGGTTTTCTAAGTTTTAAGGATTTTATACAATTCACAACTATTTTCTTAAGTGATGAGTTTGTTTTTACATGTGAAAGATGGAAGCATGTTTTATTTAAACCGTTGATAGTGATGTTAAGATTTCACGTGGCCAATGTTATTTTAATAATTTTCTCGTTTTTCTACTTATCTATAATGAGTTATTATATGTGTGTGTGTGTGTGTGTGCATGTGTGTATATATATACGCATATGTGATGAGTGGAAGATTGTTCTGAAATCAATACATTTTGCTTGAGTTTCAGCGGATTGATTAGAATTTGAAGCTTTTGGGTTTTGGGAAAGTGTGAAGGAATATTTGATTCATGTGCTTACATGTGAGTTGAAATTTGCTTTCATGTTGAAAGAACTACGTGCGACTTGATCCCTCAATAAGGGTACGTAGACAACGTAGATTAACCTAGGTGCCGCCACAAAATAAATAGTTGAGTTATGCTTTGAAATTTGTGGCTATTTGTAAAGTAAAAAATAAATTCATAGATTACGTTGATATTGCCTGGTAAGGTTGAATTTGAGGCTGGAGGCCATCTAGTTAATTGTGTGTGTTAGCATTGTGCATGCTGAAGTTGGGAAATATTAAACTGTGATTTTTATAGGTGAAAATAATTTAGTAAATGTCTATTTTTCAGGGAGACTTTGCCAGTTTTCCGGTAGAAGTTAAACCCAAAAGCAGTTTTTGGATTAGGGCAAGAAAGGGTATTTTAGACAATTGTGCCGATACCTGCTAGGTGTTGGTCACGCAGAGGGTTCGACACAGATTCCAAAGTGGAATTTGGGTCGAGTCCTGTCATCAAGCCAATGATTTTCAAGTGGTAGATGAAGAAAGCTTTGAAGTGAATCAAGAACACATCCATTTGCATGAGGACAATGCTTATGAAATGAGTGATGTTAGAGATTACATAACAGGAGCAATATTGTGGATGGATTATATTCAGAATCATTAGTCTTAGAATTTGTTTAGTCTATAATGTTTAATTTAATATGTATCATTTAAGACTTGAAGACTAATTGAGCTTATCGATCATATATGTATGGTACTAAAATATGGATGTTAAAGTAGTATATTTAATATGATTTTGATAATGTTTATCAAAATATCATAACTGTAAAAAAATGAAAAATGAAATTGTTTTCAAGAATTCAACTAAACAAGTTTTCAAATTTTAAAGATTCAAAAACAGTTTTCAAGTTGCATACCAAACAACTTTTTGAATCTTATAAAATAGATTTGAGAACTCCTTGTTTTTAAGAAAGATAGCAGTTTTTTAATTCTCTATTAGGAAGTAGACATTCTAAATACTCAATTACTTGTAACTTTTTTTTCTTTTTCAAACGGTTGTAGTTTATTCATAATCAAATAGAAACATTTACATCTGAAGTATTAAACAACCATACATATACTATTACATTCCACTAGTGATAATAATCATATTTCAACACAAAAATCAAAATATCTATTGTAACCACGAGGAGTAAATATGATTACAACATCGCTTAATTGAGACATGAGATTAGTGTTGGGTTCGGTTTGGTCATCGAACCAATCTGGTTAGCCCGGTAGCCGAACCACTTTGAACGGTAATGGGAAAATCATGACTGTCGCCACCGCCAACAGTGGCGGTTTACCAACTTTCGATATCACTGATTACGACGGTCAATTCGGTTCAATAATGGGCCAATTGTTGATGAGAGTATTTGGGCTAGTCGTGGATATTTTTTTAGCCCAGTTTGAGAGAAATTGTAAAGCCAAATTTTATGCCAGTTTCTGGGCAATTTAGAAGCCTAGTTTTAAGGAAAGTTTATGAGCAATTTTTAGGCAAATTTCTGACCTATTTAACACATATTAATATTACAAGCAAAGCTCATCACATATCCAATCCATCATATACTAGTCATTAATGCAATGAAAAGTTAATTAAAGTTATAACCCAACTGAACAGAAATTGAAGACCAAATTAATTATCATTACAACCCAAATGAAAACAAAATACAAACTAAAGTTAATTCAATTAGAACCCAAAATAAGTTCGCCTTGCAAACCAACCAACCACAAGATGGTTGTTTTGTCCAATCTTTATCTCCAAGATGGTTAAGGAAGTGGAGGAGGAGTTGGATGTCGTGCTTGTGATGTCGAAATAGTAGCTTGAGTAGTTTCCCCATAGCACCTACAAATACAAGTCAAGTATACAAATTCATTAATTTAATTTTTGAACAAATAAAGTACCTAAAAATACAAATAAATTAACATTTACTTGCTTTAATTTGTTCAAGCTCTATATAAAATGCAATCTCATCTTCTATTGGTTCGTTGTAGAAGCAAAATCCATCCGCCCTAAGTCAATCACTTGAACACACTAATGTCTCTACCACTTTAGGAGTTAATGAACTTCTAAAAGGATCCACAATCCTCTTTCCTAAGCTAAAAGCATTCTCACTAGCAACGATTGAAGATGGGATTGCGAAGATATCTTTGGCAATCTTTGCAAGGGTTGGATTGAGGGGAATATTGTGGGCATGGTGTTGTGTAGAGATTTCTAAATAACTAAACTTTGAGAATATAAATTGTTGGAAACAATTAGTAACCTGTATAATATAACAGAATATATATAAGGCTTTTAAATGAATCAATATATAACAGCAAAAAATTACAGATACAAGAGTTTGTATTAACTAGAAATACTAACTTGCAGATTTGCTATGTCCTTAGACAGTATTTCACCCGCACTCCTGTGCTTGTGTTATGTAGACGACTGTCCACTAGGATACAACTATCAAAACCAAGATTCTAGCACTTGAATTTTGGTATCTGGCAAACTACAGTATGGGTACTGTCAATGGATTTCAATGTTGTGTGAGATGTATTGGGTTTCAAAGTTAGTTTTCTTTTCTGTACGTTTGGCTATTTAAATAAGTTTGAGACACCCCTTGGACGTATTTGTTCAAACAGATATGTCTGAACTTTGAATTTCTAACTAACTGAAATTATCCAAAGTTCAAAAACTTAAATATATAAAAATATATATTTAATTTAAATAAGGCCAACAAGTCCAAAGCCCACTTCAGAAAAACCCAATTGTGTTTATTATAGTGAAAGATCCCTACACTTATAAAGAGTGTAGAAAAGTTGCAACTTTCCAATCTGGGACTCTTTTCCTACTCTAACAATACCCCACATTTGAGTGGGAAAAGTAAGTCTATGTGTAACCACTAAGAATACGCGTAAGATGTATCACATATGTGACATCCGGACACACTGTGCGTTCATACATTTGTGTTCATTTTGGTCCTGAACAGATCCTGGATTCATGAGAGGTTTAGAGAATGTAGCAATATAATTCTCATAAATGCATCCCCACATTTACTCTCATATAGGTGACACCAACTTGGGAATAGTCTCCCATATTCCCCTTAAATCCAAGTAATTAGTGTCATAAAACATAAGTACCCTAAAAAAACTTCAGGAGACAACACACTCTTCCACCATAGGAATAAGACATATAGTGTGTTAACAACTTGATTTATATCTAACCAGTTTGTCTATTGAACCTAGACCATGGGATCTCCAATCAGCTAGGTTAGGTTTCCATTAGGCTAAATCATTTATTCTGTTGGCTGTAGCCCCATTCCACTCAATGAAAATTTTATTTGCTCTCTTAATAAACCTTTAGTAAGCGGATCCACAAGATTCTCTTTTGACTTCATATAGTGAATGGAAATTATTCCCACTAGAGAGCAATTGCTTTATTGTATTATGTCTTCGTCTCATATGCCTAAACTTTCCATCGTATACATTGTTTTTAGCTCTTGATTGAGCTGCTGTACTATCACAATGTATACAGATTGTTGTTACAAGCTTAGGCCATATCGGAATATCTTCTAAAAAATTCCTCAGCCATTCTGCTTCTTCTCCTGCCTTGTCTAAGGCAATAAATTTTGATTCCATTGTCGATCGGGCTATGCATGTTTGCTTAGAAGATTTCCAAGATACCGCTGCTCCTCCTAATATAAACACATATCCATTTGTGGACTTAGTTTCAGTATTGTCGGAGATCCAGTTAGCATCACTATATCCTTCCAATACCGGAGGATATTTAGTATAATGCAATCCATGATTCAATGTGTATTTTAAATGCCTTAACACTCTAATTAAGGCATCCCAATGATCATGTCCAGGATTGCTAGAATACCTACTCAGCCAACTCACTGCATATACTATATCAGGTCTTGTACAATTCATAATGTACATTATACTCCCAATAACTTGGGAATATTCACGATGTGATATAGCATCTCCAACATGTTTTTTTTAGTGTGCCGTTGGCATCAAATAGCGTAACGGCATGTTTGCAATCATATTGACCAAACCTTCGTAGTGTTGCCTCTATATAGTGAGATTGTGAAAGAATATAGCCATCTGCATTTCTCTTACTTTTATACCAAGAATCACATCAGCAAAACCCAAGTCTTTCATATCAAAGCTTGAATGTAACATTTTCTTTGTTGAATTAATTATAAACTTATTAGTTCCCATGATGAGCATATCATCCACATACAAACATACTATGGTACATGCATTGTTATGTGTTTTAATGTAAACATATTTGTCACATTCATTTATTTTGAAACCATGTTTCAGCATAGTATGATCAATTTTTTGATGCCACTGCTTGGGTGCTTGTTTTAATCCATACAAGGATTTGACAAGCCAACATACTTTATTTTCTTGACCTTCAACCATGAAACCTTCTAGTTGCTCCATATATATTTTTTCTTCTATTCTCCATTTAGAAATGTAGTTTTTCCATCCATTTGATGTATTTCCATGTTATAAACTGCAGCTATAGCAATCAACATTTGTATGGATATTATTATCGTTACAGGAGAATAGGTGTCAAAGAAATCCAACCCTTCTTTTTGACGGTAACCTTTTGCTACTAAACGAGCATTATATTTATTGATCGTACCATCATATTTCAATTTCTTCTTGAAAATCCACTTATACCCAATTGGTTTGTTACCAAGTGGCAAGTTTACCAATTTCCATGTATTATTTTGTAAAATGGATTCAACTTCATTGTTGATTGCTTCCTTCCACAAAGGAGCTTCTGGACTAGATATGGCCTCTTTATAAGTTTGTGGCTCAGTTTCAGTCATAAATGTCAAGAAATCCGGTCCATAATCCTTTGGAATCTTAGTTCTTTTACTTCTTCCAGGCTCTGCCTCATTTGCAGACACACTAGATGAAGTTGAATTAACAACATCATCATTCTCTTTCGAATGGTAATCACTTGGTCTATTTTTTCTTGTAAAGGACCTATCTTGTTTATATGGATATATGTCTTCATAAAATACAACATCAACAGATTCTAAGATAGTGTTTGCATGTATGTCTGAAACCTCGAATTTAAAAACGAAAAATCTATATGCAACACTATTAGATGTTAAACCAATAAAAACACAGTCAATTATTTTTGGTCTAAGTTTGGTTCGTTTTGGCAAAGGGATTTGTACTTTTGCTAGGCAACCCCACACTTTTATAATTTTATAAATGGGCAATCTCCCTTTCCAAATTTCATATGGACACTTATTAGTCTTCTTTTGTGGGATTCGATTCAATATCACATTTGCAGTAAGTAGGGCTTCACCCCACAGATTGTGTGGAGCCCTTGAACTATTTAACATGGAATTTATCATATCTTTAAATCTTCTATTTTTTCTTTCAGCAACACCATTCTGTTGTGGTGTGTATGGTGCTGTTGTTTGATGAACAATTCCATGTAATGCACAGAATTCAGCAAAGGAAGTGGATTCATAATCCCCTCCTCTATCTGACCTTAATAATTTTATATTTTTGTTAAGTTGATTTTCAACTTTTGCCTTATATGTCTTAAACATATCCAGGGCTTCACCCTTACTATGTATTAAGTATACATAACAGAATTTACTGCAATCGTCCATAAACGTTATGTAATAGTTTTTCCCACCACGTGTAGGAGTTGATCTAAAATCACACAAAGCACTATGAATTAATCCCAACAACTCATTGGTTTTTTCAAGTACATAATCAAAGGTTTGTCTTGCAAATTTTGACTCTATATAAGTTTCACATTTATTGTTTGAAATAAAACCAAACTTGGTCAGCAAACCTAAATTACACATCCTATATAAATAACAAAAATTCACATGACCTAATCTAGCATGCCATAAACAAGATGAGTCAACAATATAAACAGAAGCCTTATTCATATTATTATTAATAAGATTGGCAGATACATTGAGTTTAAACAATCCATCAGCAAGATAGCCTTTGCCTACAAACATTTCCCCCCTTAGTCAATACAAATTTGTTTGACTCAAACACTAGTTTGAATCCCTTATTACTAAGAATTGGACCAGAAACCAAATTCTTTCAAATTTCTGGCACATGTAGTTTGAATCCCTTATTGCTAGGAAGGTTAGTTCTTTTTCAAAGGTAAACTTCAGAAACACTTTGCCCTTTCCCATTACAGCAGATGCAAAAGAATTTCCCATGTATAAGTGCTCATCACCATCTATTTTCTAGTAAGTAGAGAACATTGCTCTATTACCCCAAACATGGCGAGTGGCTCCAGTGTCTATCCACCAGTCCGAAAAATCTGAGACCATATTTGTCTCAGAAACTACTGCAGCCAATGCATCTTTTGCTTCTCCAACATTTGCTTCATTGTTCCTGGGCTGGTTGTTTGAATTCGCAAGATTGTGGTCCCTTTTGTGGCGACATTCCTGTGCTCTATGACCTGGTTTCCTACAAACCCAACAACCTCCTTTTATCCTCTTGAAATCTTTCCCTTTAGCCCCTGGTACAAAATTCTTTGTAGACTTCTTATTTTTATGGGAATTAGATTAGCCCCAGGTACAAAATTCTTTGTAGACTTCTTATTTTTATGGGAATTAGATTTCTGCTTTGAAGGATTGCTCTCAACTATATTTGCCTTGGATTCCACGTTTGAAACCACTCCTTCCTTCTCACTTATTCTGTTATCCTCTTCAATTTGCAGCCTTAAAATCAGATCTTCAAGAGTCATCTCCTTTCTTTTATGCTTGAGATAACTCTTAAAGTCTTTCCAAGATGGAGGGAGTTTTTCTATAATAGATGCCACTTGAAAAGAATCACTTATTTTCATGCCTTTTGCAAGAATATCATGAATAATCTTTTAGAGGTCTTCCACTTGATTGACAACAGGCTTGGAGTCCACCATTTTGAAGTCTAGAAATTTGCCAACAACAAATTTCTTTGACCCTGCATCTTCTGTTTTATATTTCTTCTCCAATGACTCCCACAGTTCTTTGGATGTTGTGAAGACTGCATATACATCATACAATGAATCATCCAAGCATTGAGAGTGTAATTTATGCAGAGGAAATCATTGTGTTGCCAAGCAGAAATTGCATTCAAAGTCTCTGCAGGAATATTGTCTCCCTCTACCTTAGGTACAGTCTCTGTCACAACATTAGCCAAATTCAATGTTGTTAAATAAAACAACATTTTCTGTTGCCAATGTTTGAAATCCTCTCCCTTGAAATTTTGAGGCTTCTCGAAATGAGAGTTCTTCCTTGATTGTTCTATTGTTATACTGTCTAAGATTGTTGGAAACAATCAATAACTCGTATAATATAACAATATATATAGGGCCTTTCTCCATTGTGAATTACATTGATGCGGATTCAATATGGATTTCTATTTTGATCCATTAGATGGCTTGAGCGGTGGAGATTTAACACTAGGGGTGGGCGCGGTCCGGTTCGGTCCGGTTCTCACCTCAAACCGGAACCGAAACCGGTATTATTTAACCGGTCCGGTTCGGTCCGGTTTAGGCAAAAAAAATTTCAAAAACCGGCCGGTTCGGTTCCAACCGGTTCCGGTCCGGTTCTGACCGGTTCCGGTTTTGAACCGGATTATTAATTTATTATTTTTTTAATTTTTTTTTAAAAAAAATTATAATAAATAACTTATTTTTTTAGCTTAAAAATGAACAAATAATCCAATTCATACATTTAGAAATTTTTTGAAGTTGAACTTGGAAAATTAGTGATTATAAAAGTTAAAATATGGCATTAGATTTTAAAATTTTGTAAAAATATAAATATAAAATATATGACCGGTCTGGTTCGGTCCGGTCCGGTGCGGAGAGATGTAAAACCGGAACCGGAATCGGTTCGGTCCGGTTCCGGTCCGGTTTGTTGACTTTTTTGGTCAACCGGTTTTTTTTCCGGTTTTTTTTCACCGGTTCGGTTCGGTGTTCCGGTTTTCCGGTCCCGATGCCCACCCCTATTTAACACAACAAACAAGACATAAAAAAAAAAAAAAAAAAAAATACCCATATCTGACTTTGCACCGCCATTTGAGAACAGAGAAACAAGATACCACTCATCCCTTGCTTTCTCTTTCTCATTTCCTCTCCTCAATGTTCTATTTTTTTCATCTCTCTTTTTGAGTCAAAATATATCAATGGAGGAGGTATGGCAAATGGGGCATGGACTATCTTACCCATTGTGATTGCAATTAGAAGGGTTGGCTTCCTTGTTTGATTCACTGGAGTGGAGATGGATCCCTTGTGAACAAAATCATGCAGCTCGAATTGGTCTCGGAGCAGTGGTTGTGCAAATTGATCAGCAAAAGACCACTATTCTTCCCCGTGCTTTTCTGAGTTCTCTTCCCACCTGAAGAGTTTTCCCAAGCTTTACTCCATACCAATAGCTCAAAGAACATAAATTTAGAACCAAAATATATCACACCAGACTAAATTAAAGTGCAATCGCTGACAGCAAACAAAAGCTTCTCCACAAACAAAGAGTTAATTTTTCTCTGGTTTTTATTTTTATTTTTCTAACACAATCGGGTTTGGTTTTTTTTTTTTTTTTTTTTTGGGTCTGAAACAAGGGTTTGCTTCTTAGACAATGATTTCTGAGATGAGTTTTTTGAGTTGTTTTTTTTCAATAATTTATGGGTTTTTTTCTTTCTTTTATGTCATTGTTTATTGAATCCCTGATATATATTGACTCAAAAAGAGAGCTGAAAAAATCAAACATGAAGGAGATGAAATGGGAAAGAGAAAAAATGGGCTGAGTGGTCTATTGTTTTTCTGGTTCTCAATGGCGGTGCGAAGTCAGATATTGGTATTTTTTTTATGTCTTGTTTGTTGTGTTAAATCTCCACCGCCCAAGTCATCTAACAGATCAAAATAGAAATCCGTATTGAATCCGCATCAATGTAATTCGCAATGGAGAAAGGCCTTATATATATATATATATATATATAAGGCTTTTAAATGAATCAATATATAACATCAGAAAATTACAGATACAAGAGTTTGTATTAACCAGAAATACTAACTTGCAGAGATGATAGAGGCTAGCAGATTTGCTATGTTCTTCGACAATATTTCGCCCCCACTCCTGTGCTTAGGGTTCTACAGACGACTGTCCACCAAGATACGGCTGTCCACCAAGATACAACTATCAAAACCAAAATTCTAGCACTTGAATTTTGGTATCTGGCAAACTACAGTATCGGTACTCTCAATGGATTTCAGTGTTGAGTGAGATGTATTGGGTTTCAAAGTTAGTTTTCTTCTATGTACGTTTGGCTATTTAAATAAGCCTAAGACACCCCTTGAACATATCTGTTCAAACATATATGTCAGAACTTTGAATTTCTAACTAACCGAAATTATCCAAAATTCAAAAACTTAAATATACAAAAATATATATTTAATTTAAATAAGGCCAACAAGTCCAAAGCCCACTTTAGAAAAACCCAATTGTGTTTATTATAGTGAAAGATCCCTACTCTTATAAAGAGTGTAGGAAAGTTGTAACTTTCCAATTTGGGACTCTTTTCCCAGTCAAACTCTAACATAAATCACCTAGCATGCCATATCTAGTATGAAATCAAAGTAAGAGCGGAAGCATTAAATAAACTAGGGATTCATGCAAGTCTTATTTAGTCCTAATCTTTATAAGTCTATGAAAGTGTGCATCAAAGACTCTCTAAATCCTATTTGAGAGAAAGATAAGATGTTCATACCTTTGGAGCGAATCTTGAAATCAAGAATGGTGTTCAAGTAGAGGGAATGGTCCCTTTGTTGTTGGCTCTCCCTTTGATGTTGATTCTCCACCTTGATGTGACCGATTCAAGGGGTTAGGGAGAGAGAGCTTGATGTTTTCTCTTTTCCAATTTCACCAACTTGAAAACCCCCTTGGATGATAGGATACCAAAGCTACACACTTATACGATCAAAAATGTCACAAGAGTGACAAAAATACCCTCAGCCCTAGTGTAGCTGCACCACCTCCCCTCCCCCCTTTTTCTCCCCCTGTGTCTTTTTGTGCTATCTTGGTCTAACACATTAATCCTATAATGTGTCACATATATGCCTAAGTCCATATGGTCAAATCCCTTTTGAATTTCCAAGTCATATGGGACCTTTAATTAAAGTTTCATAACTTTATTAAATAATTAAATTAATCTAATCAACTCATCAATTTAGTTACTCTAGTGACTTAACTAATTTAATCACTCACTTGTCTAATGAGTGTTGGTCCCGGTCATCCTTAGTTGACTGTGTCAAGTGTCGGGTCAACCATTTGACCTTTGACCTTTGACTTTTGACTTCGACCTTTGACTTTCACATTGACTTTGATCAAGTCACAAAATCATTTATTCTCTTCTTAATTTCCCAATCGATTCCTTTTCGGTGTGCAATCTTATAGGTTCTAATTAGCGAGGCAGTGGGTATAAATGATTCACTCTGAATCAAGTGTGAATTGTATCCCTCCATACAATTCTCCCTATTGGCGAAGGCTAATTATAATTAGTCCTTACAGGGCTTCCACAAGCCATGAGCGACACCTAGCAGTATGTCATGGCCACCCAGGCTAAAAAGAATTCATTTTGAGAACCTAGTCAGTTTGTGATTACAATGCAATTCGATCCTTCTCTAATTCAATACTCTATGTCATATTCTAGGGATATTGTAAACTTGTGTCAAAATCCCTAATATGACAGCTCTAGATTATATGATTCAATTTGATGAAATTGCAAACGTTCTTGTTTCAATTTCCATCCGATACTTTGGCTAAAGATTCACGAATCATATCTTTAGAGTATTCTTTCTTCTTACTATAAGAGCAGAGATTCCTTGTTGTACATTCACCTGTCTCTGTGTACATGCTGTGAATCCTGAGAAACACCTTTAAGTCACATTATTTTGATACGACCATATAGTGCTCTCAAAGAGAAACAACATATACATAAGACAACTGTGGTGTCTCAGGTCTAAGGATTAATTTGCATTATCACAACTTAGAATTCTTTGTTTGACACTTGTGAGTAAGACTTCCATACAAGAATTCTAGAGTTGATCTCGTTCAGTGGACTCCATCTTCTATACAGCACCTACACATCTGTCTCAATGTCTCTACTCGAATGACTTAAGACTAGTCATCCTCCTAATTGAGCAAACATAATGTGTACCAGTCTTTGCGGGTCACCATTGTGCAATTGATGATCCTATGACCAGGAATATTTTCGGATACGATATTCATATGTACGGAAAGGTCTCTTGCATATAACTTCTTTAGACCACTTTCCATTTATATATTAATCCATGGACTTGTTACTTTGTGTACGTTATGTATCTAAAGCAACGTTCTTGCCCCCTTGATTATTATATATTATTTCTTTAGAATTATCCATTTTATATTGGTTTCTATTGCGTTGCCTGTTTCAGTCTTCGTGAACAAGGTCTATCGTTTTGGATGGATGTGGGTGCTTTGTGGCTCATGGATGTTGTTTATGACGATTGCCCTGAGTCCAATGTCTTTGTTTAAGTTTCAGTTGTAAATTGGCGTGTATGGTACTCTTTTTTCCTCCCTTGAAGTTTTATCCCATTGGGTTTTCTTTTGGGAGGTTTTAATGAGGCCACTCTTCCTCATGCTGGACCTATTATTCCTGATGATTGATTAATGAATTCCATTTTGCCATTAAAAAAAAAATTGAATTCTAGACTGTATATTGTCTTCATAATATCCACCTACAATAAGAAAAAATTCATCAAAAAAATGATTGGCCTTCATGTGAAGTAAATACGTAACGGAAAACAATTTACCTCCGTATGTGGAGTTAAATACATAGGATGAGATAAATACAAAAAAAAAAAAAAAAATACCCATATATGAGTTACCTCTTATATAGTGGTCAAACTAAACACATTTGAATTTACTTGTTAAAATTGTATTACCTAACAAGTAGAAAATAGAAAACCCTACTTATTTTACCTAAACTGTCTGAGCACTCATGCATGTTTGAAAACTTGCTAACGGTTGTGTTTTTTCACCTCCAGAACAGGTACCAAACCCACCATGTATTACTTATATACCCAATATATCATACCCCAAAATAAAATCCAACCTCCCCAATATGTAAACAAATGAAGACAATGCCAATTGAAAAAATAAAAAATAAACTGAATGAAATACCCACCTTTAAACACACTAACGCTAAGTTTAAGTCTTCACACTTCATAAAAGCCTTATACTTAGGTTTATAAATTACCCAAGAAATTTTTTAGCAACATGAACGGCCATGAACAATAACATCTCTATTGGCTTTTCATGTGGGATGATTTTGCAAGTCCTCTCTCTCTCTCTCTCTCTCTCTCTCTCTCTCTCTCCAAAGATTTCAATATGTTTTGAATGAGGTGTGGAGTACCAATGGGTAAAGACAAAAATAAAACAAAACGAAAGAAACCAACTTGAGATATGCTAAAATCAATGAGAAGGTATAACCTTAAAGAATCATGCTACTCTTATTACATTTGTATACCACCTTATGTGGCAATTGAGGTGAACATCCACATCAATTAAAATTATTTGTAGTTTTGTTCCGTTATTTATTTATTAATTAATGTGGTTGTTCACCTAAGCTACCATACAAGGTGGTACGAGAATGTGGTATAAAAATGTAGTAAGAGTAGCATTTTTGTTGTTGTCAAAAATTGCTGAAATTTATTGAATTGAAGAATCAAGGTTTACATCACTTGCTAGAATATTAGAGAGCCATACTGGGCAGGAAAGGTCCTAGCTAAAGGCACCCCCAACTCGAGAAAAATAAGCAGCAACCTTAAATGCTGCTTTGTTACATGTTTGCGGAATATGTCTAAAGTCTACCCGCTGAAACTAAGGAGCCAGAACCTGAATATCAAGAAGTATGCATTCGATGTCTGCAACCTCCTTACCTTTGATTAGTCGTATAAGCTCTTTAGAATCGGATTCCACCTTTACCTAATTGACCCCCAACTGAAGGCACGCACCTAGAGAGTCCCAAATGGCCTCTACTTCGGCCGCGAGTATCGTTCTGTAATAGGGTAATCTTGCGCCACCAGCTCGCAAAAGCTCACCACAATCATTGCAAAGAACCTAGCTAGTCCCACGACGTTTAGTCTACGCCACCCATCCCCCATCACAAATTGCTTTAATCATCTCATAGGGAGGCTTGTGCCATGTTCGTCGTGGCATATCTAGTATTCTGGGGCCCTTGGTAATTGAGAGACCAGTAGTTTAACCTTTATTTGAGCGTCCCAGTATTCATTAACCTGCAAAAGCAAACATTCAACCAGTTCTGTGGGTTCCAAAAGCTTAATGTCAAAAACCACAGCATTTATCCCATTTCAAATTCTCCATGCACCAAAAGCTAGTAATTGGAAGATCTCCTCATTCCTCGAACATTGCTCAACTTCTTAAGTAACAGCTCCCAATACCCCAGGAAATCCACACTCTCCATTCATTGCACATCTAGTTGTAACAGACTTGTAAACGAGAAAAGTCTTGCAATCTCACATTGAAAAATAAAATTGTGAACCTGGTGTTGAAACAAAAAAAGTTTGGCCAAATAAATTTTATCATTTATTTCAAATAAAAATTAAATGATAATTGCAAGCCAATATGGGTTCCCAAAATTTTGGATTTCTGTTATATTTCAAATTGGTGAGATAATAGGCCTAAAAGGGAGGCTGAATCTGATCACCACTTATTTGAAATTCAAAAGTGTTGTTTGTTGAGGGGAGTCCTATCTAGTTGGCCTATAAAAAGGCTACAACAGAAGGAAAAAAAAAAAAAACAAAAAAAAAAAGAAAAGAAGGAGAAAGCTGATGACAGATTAAACAAGACTGCCAGAGAAATTAGAGCAGTGCAAAAAAGAGGAAAAAATTGCTACAAGTATATTGTCATCTCTATTTTCTTTTCTATGTTGGGCATAGCATGCCACAAATTCATGGGTGAGTAACCCGAAATTATTTGGATGCAAATCCATGTGTGAGTAACCCCGAAATTATTTGGATGTAAAAATCCATATGGGTGAGAAACCCAGATTCTCAGCAAATGAAAAAAATCTGGAAAATGGGTTCAAAGATCCATGACAATTTGCAAAGAAAAAAATTTGTAGCAAAGATGCTGGGGTTTATTCCTGTAGCAGATGCAAATTAAAAAAAGGGTTGTACCTCTGCCTTTGGTGAATTTGATCAACTCGCTCCCTCTCTGTCAAAATCAAAAGCACACTAATTTCTTCTGTGTTGGGGCTGCTCTGAAACAAAAACAGAAAAGGAAAAATCAGCTGTTTGCATACAGATGGAATAGACAAGAAAAAAGATGAAAGACAACAGCGTTTTGATGGCTTGGCCTAGTGTTGTTTGCATACAGAAGCAACAAACAAAAAGGCAACAAATGAAAAAAGGATTGGAATTAATGGTTTGTACTGGTTCGCGTACAAATAAGACCAAGAAAGGAAAAAAGGTTCCACAAAAAGAAAGAAAGAAGGCTTGAAAGGGGGAGAGGCCGCATTATAGACTTTGTGTTTGTGTTTGCTAACCAGTAAAACAGAAGAGTGGTTGCTGGTGTGTGAATAGGCAAGAAAAAAAATATATGAGAAAGTTGGAAGAGAAGTAAAGTCAACAAAGAAAACAACAACAAAAAAAGACAAACAAAACAAAAAGAAGAAGAAAGTGGCGTACAACAACTTTCTTTGAGTTTGCATATAAACAAAGTATGGGTTGTAGACCAACATGGAGAAAAGTAAAAATGCCACATTTGCTCAATTCTCTCTTCTTCTATGTCTAAAGTCTGATGAGGGATTGGCCACGTTGCATACACTTTGTGTTTTGTGTTTGTGTGTGTAAACAATCAAAACAAAAGATGGAACAAAAGATGAGTTTGCTTTAAGTACGGGAGGGAGTCTGGTGCAATTGTTCTTCAATTTTATAAAGGCTACACGTCCTTCACATGTCCAATTCCTTTGCGTCTCTAATTCCTCAAGTCCCAATTGGAGTATGGCTGATCCACCTAAAGGATGAGATGCACGCCGGTCCCTTTTGTCACAAAGACCACGGTTTCTGTTCATGGGTCAGTCAAAATATCAAAGGCCCGAAATAGAAAAATGGGCTGTCAAAAATAATTGCCCATTAACTCTCAAAAGCCCATAATATTTAATGGGTGATCCAAATAATTACCCATTAAATTTACAGAGGCCCAAATTACCTATTATATGGTTCATGGATCAATTTTAAAAATCCTCATAGCCATATTTGGGTCCAAGTGCAAATGTTAATTTTAGAAAATTAGTGGGTTAATCAAAATTGCTCATTATTTTTCTTGGACATTGACAAAAAAGGAAAATTGGTACAAAACCATCCAATTTTTCTCATAGGTCATCTACCCGTGCAAATTTCAATGAGATTAAATTCAAATCTCTCAAATAAAAATTCTCAATTAGTGTGCTACAGTTACCCATTAATTTCCAATTTTTCCCATGGGTCATGTACCCATGTAAATTTCTATGTTATTCAATTCAAATCTCTCAAAAACAAATTCTCAATTAGTGGCCCACACTTACCCATTAATTTCTAATTTTTCCCATAGGTCATCAACCTATGAAAATCTCCAAATTGTCTCAAAGACACAAATTCTAAATTATTGGGCCACAATTACACATTAATTTTCTTAATTTTGGAACTATGTCGGTTTGATCCCATTAAGGGTACGTACGCAGTCTAGCATCTCAATAGAAGCCCCAAAATCTTGTTAAAAATTGCTCAGACCAGCCCGTTAGTTTCTTGCCAATTTTTCATCGCACTTCCTCAAAAACTTGTTGCTTAGAAGCCCCAAAATCTGCATTATGTCCCAAATACCGCCCAAAGCCATCATTCTGTTGCACTCATAAAATATCCACCACTTTCCCTTGAGTTTGTCTTGGACAATTAGCACTAAAATACAATGAGCTTTAGTCAAAATTTATAGCTTGTCTTGAACCCATTTCATAGCACGCCAAAATATACTTCAAACAGCGAGCTTCCTGCTCCTTGGCATTACAAAACAAAACAGAGTCAACTGCAAAGAATAGGTGCATGATACTTACTCATATGTGGTGAAAATGAAAACCCCATAGAACTTGCCTCTCTTCGAACCAACGAATCATAGCCGATAACCCTTATGCACAAATAAAAAACAAGAAAGGAGAGAGAGGGTCTCCTTGTCTTAGCCCCTGCATAGGTATAATATGCTCAGTCACTTCTCCATTAATAATAACACTGTAAGATACCGTAGAGATACCCTCAAGCACCCATCGACAAAAGTAGACGCAAAGCCTAACTGTCGCATCATAGCCTCTAGGAATGACCATTCAACTCTGTCATACGCTTTGGCCATATCAATTTTCAACGCCAATCCTTGGCTATCTCTCATTTCCTCAACTTTAGTGAATGTAAAATCTTATGCACAATTAATATATTATCAGTAATCAATCGCTCCTCTACAATGTGGACTGATTGATGCTCACAACTTCGGGTAATACTTGCTTCATTCGATTTGTAAAAACCTTGGAGATAATTTTATATAACACATTACATAAGGCAATAGGTCTCCACTGCATCATTCTCCTGGGGCTGGCAATTTTGGGAATTAAAACTAAGTGAGTGTGATTCAATTTTCGTAACATCTTTGTGGAGTGAAAAAAGCTTTGGACCACCTCGCAATATCTTCCCCAATCTCCCCCTATAATTGCTGAAAAAAACTTCTAGTAAACCTATGAAGGCCTGGTGCTTTGGAAGGGTTTATGGTGTGTACCGCCATTTTTGTCTCCTCAACAGACACAGGTTTAGTCAAAGTAGCATTTTGTTGATCATGTACTCGGCACCTGACACACCCTACAATCTCCATAATATTTGTCGGACTACTTGTCTAATAAATCTATGAAAAATAAGATGTAGCAATATCTTTTATGTCCTTCTCCCCCTCCCATCAAGTCCCTCGTGCATCCTCCAACCCATGCAACCTATTAGAGCTCCTCTTGACAAATACTTTAGAATGGAAGAATTTAGTTTTTTTTTTTTTTCCGAAGCTTCCTTAAACCTCGGATTCATTCCCCATCAAAACGCGGTGTCTAATACTCTTCATGTAACGCCTCCTCCAACACATCAACACGAATTTGTGAACTCCGCCACTCTCTTCGTCACCAATCCAAAATCCCTTTTCTAACGCACTGTAATTTCTGAACTACCTGCAGGCTTTGTGATCCTCCAAACTGCTTCCTCCCTTGCTCTTTAACTACTTGACTAAAGCCATCAATAGTGTTCCAACGTGAGTTATAAATGAACTGTTTCTGCCACCGCTTTGGGACACCTTGAGTTTGTAGTAATAGCATAGCATGATTTGACCCTTCCACAATAAGATGATGCAATTTCACTGCTAGGTATAAATGAATCCGCTTTGGGACACCCTCCAGATCTTGCTAACTCATCCCTAGCCATTTTATGCTGCCATTACTATATTGTGCCTTGTTTTGTTGTCCCAGCTATTCAATGAGTGGCCCCAAATTGAATGCATCAGACCCTTGTGTTAAGCTAGCATGTTGCACATGTTCATCTTGTATATCCTCTTCACAATGAGCGTACACCACTCTCTCCAAACCCTCAACACCATCCCCAACTCCTTCCATGACCTCCACGTTTAAATCTATAGCCAAACCATTTTCCTCAGAAACTATAACAGTTTCTCTGAGTTCACTCTCATTTACTCCTTGTTCTTGTTGTCCAACATACACATTCTCTTGTATCAAATTCTCACTACGCTCATTAGCCAAAGATTGCTCACCCATTCTCCCTAAGAGGCCAGCATTTCGAGCCTTTTCCCTAATTCTACGACTCATTTCCTCATCTTTGTGGGTATTTCGAATTCTTTCTACCAACAAACCACTCTTGGAAGAAGCCTTACAATATGCAGCATTGAAATCTTTCCAATTGCTGCAACGCCCTCTATTTCTTCTATCCCTACTCCAGGAATCCTACTCTTCCCTACTCCATGGAGGTTCTCCGCGTCGTCGCCATTCAAACCTCATCCCCATTGTCATGGTGTCAGTTGAAGAGTCAGTCTGCGACCGTGGGCCATTAGTACAGAGTCTTCTATCTCTCCTATCTTCCTCAGCTTCCAATCCCGAGACAACAATTAAACACTCTATGGACACCACTCCTCCCCCTTGCTGTCTTTCAAGCTTCTCCACACAAACTCTGCTAGGGTGACCTAGACACCCACAAATAAAACAATATTATAGGATGTATTGATATCGAAATTGCACCCAGATAGATCTCTCTTCCGGAAACTCCACAAAAGCTCCGCGCATCAAAGGTTGTTCAATCGGCATCCGAATGCGTATGCGTAGAAACTGCCTAATACATTCCTCCCCTTCTGCCTGGTCCACCTTTACCACTTGCCCCATTAGTGACCCAATTTTCCGAGCCACCATAGTAGTCTTGTTCATAATAGGTATGCCATGGAGTTGTACCCAAAACACTGCACGACTCAGGTCAACACTGCGAGCATCCATTCCAGGTCGAACCCTCGACTACAACCACTAAGCAATGGCGGAAAGTCCATGGTTCCATCTCCACGACCCGAAGTTTATCCTTCAGATTCTCAAACTGAATCAGGAATCTATCCTTCAGATTCTCAAACTGAATCAAAACCCCATCCATACCTCGCCACAGACATGCAAAAACTCCCATAAAACTCTCTCGACTCACAACTTTATGTGTCACAACCCTAGCTGCCAGGGTAAATTGCGAGCCCTTTAGCGGATCAATGGATTCTGTCTCGTCGATACAGATACCAACACGTTCTTTCTCAGACAAACGTACGTAGTCTCGCACCAAATTTTTTCTCCAACTCCTCCATCCTGTAGCTTATACTTCAGCTGTCCGTGCTATGCAAGCAACCACCTTTGTAAAAATCTCGCTTTTCTAATTGAAGTGCATTCACCGCTTACGAATCAAGACTGATCGTGATGTCCTTGTATAAGACAAGAAGGCACAAACAACAACCAAGGGATCAGAGTTGCCCCGAACTCTAGTCGCCTTTACCAAAACCCTAAACCCTCCTCTCCGTTCGAGAGTCTCACTTTGGTCTGTGGTAAGAGTAGCATTACTCAACCTTAAATGTGACCATTATTAAAAGAATAATGCTACTCTTACCACATTCTCATACCACCTTATCTGACAGATGAGATGGACAACCACATCAATTAAAATTATTTAATATTTTCTTTTCTTTTATGATTTATTAACACTTTAAAAAAACTGTTAATTAAAATTTCTTTATTAAAATACACTTCATTGATTTAATTGATATGGACATGCCACATCATGTGGTATAGAAATGTGGAATAAAAATATAGCAAGTGTAACATTACTCTTATTAAAAATGTTAAACTAATAAATATTGACCTAAATTTAGTTCGTTTCTCATTTTTATTAAATAATACCAAAATTAAGGGTTGACAAATGATTGTTTTGTAACCATTATTAAAAGAATAATGCTATTCTTACCACATTTGTATACCATATTCTCATACCACCTTATGTGGCAGATGAGGTGGACAACCACATCAATTAAAATTATTTAATATTTTCTTTTCTTTTATGATTTATTAACACTTTAAAAAAAACCGTTAATTAAACTTTCCTTATTAAAATACGAGTAATGTTACACTTACCACATTTTTATCCCACATTTCTATACCATATGATGTGGACGTCCATATTATATGTCACATCAATTAAATCAATGAAGTGTATTTTAATTAAGACAATTAGAATTGGAATAAATCATAAAATAAAAGAAAATATTTAAATAATTTTATTTGATGTGGTTGTCCACCTCAACTGCCACATAAGATGGTATAAAGATGTGGTATACAAATGTGGTAAGAGTAGCATTTCATTGATTTAATTGATATCGACATGCCACATCATATGGTATAGAAATGTGGGATAAAAATATAGCAAGTGTAACATTACTCTTATTAAAAAATGTTAAACTAATAAATATTGACCTAAATTTAGTTTGTTTCTCATTTTTATTAAATAATACCAAAATTAAGGGTTGACAAATGGTTGTTTTGTAAATAATTACATAACTAGCCTCTCTGCACACGCTTCCACGCCTGCGAGAGACTTTTTTTCTTTAAAAAATTTTAATTTATTTTAAAATTAAAAAAGATAATGGGTAGTTGTGTTCCATAAAAATATGATCTATTATCTGATTTTTCTTTTAATTTTAATTTTTTTAATATGAAAAAAATGTGAATTTATCATATTATCCTCATTTAAATAATTTCAATTCTTAATGTTTGCATTAACCAATGACATTTTCTGGTATTTTGAATGTTTCACCATTTTCTGCATTTTGCTTTTTATATATAGATGAATGGAGAAAATGTTTCTTTTGGTAAAAAAGATAACAAATGGATATTAATGGGGTATAATGGGCATTGAGAAAAATCAACCTATCTAGCTCAAACAATCATCTGACACATCATCACGACCATTAATTCAAATTTTTATATAAACCCAAAAATGGCTCAAATTGATCTTAAAAACCCAGGTTTTGCCCAATGAATGTTTGAAATTTTGGGTTAATAATTTTATTTATTTATTTTATTAGTACCAATTAGAAAAATTAAATTACAATAAGCAAATTTTATTAGATCTAATAAGTACCTTGTGTCTGAATTGAGAAATTCTATGGCTCGAATCTTTAGTATTCTCTTATTTATTACCAGTGTTTATTTATGATTTCTTTTTTCTATCTCATTGGTCCTTATTTACGATATCAGCATATCAATTTACGCTTAGCCTATTATTATTTTTATACCTTTTTTTTTCTTTTATTCATTAATTAACTTGTCATTATCACATAAGTTGTTACATCATGTGGTGAGCTAATGTGGTTAATTAATATTATTGTTCAAATAATTTTGATAAAAAAAATGTGTTCAAATAACAATTTTACAAGTATTATCTATAAATAAAGACTTCAAAAAATAACAATTTGTTGAAATAAAAGGCACGGTTCGTTTTTGCGTTACAATGCTTTTCCTATTATTTGTTTTGTTATGTACGGTTCGAATGAGGCAAACGTAGGCCTAATTATTGAAAGGGACACAACATACGTGGTGGGTGTCCCAGTAGATTTTCTGCTCTCATGGCTCTAACGCATTGAGCAGTGCTGTAGCGGTAACTGGATAAAGTTGAACCGAGCACAGACTGAGAACCAACCTCACTATCTTTAGCAGCACAAAAAAATAAAATAAAAACTTCAAAGAAAAAGAAGGAAAAAGGAAGACTTAAAAGTTAAAACCCCCCAAGGAGGGGTTTATTATATTGCTGTTGGTGGATGCTTCAGTGCAAGTTTTTCTTTCTCTTCAATGGAATGTTGTTCTTCTTTAAGCTTTTGCGTACCCAAAAGACCTTTACCATTAATCAGAACTGCATTATTTAGTAGCATTTGCAGTAGCAGTAGGAAGCAGCAGATGCCCATTGTCCAACTCTCTGCAATTTCTTACAAAAAATTCATTAACTCTGCTTTGGATGAAACCAAACGCCACACCCATTTGGCACCTTCTCCCTTGCAGGTATGTACTCTCCTAAAACTGATATGGGTTCTTCTTAGATTGGTTTGATTTGAATTATTCCTTTTGGTACTGAAAAACTTGGATGAGTAAATCTTTTTTTTTTTTTTTAAATTTCGAAGTTACTAAATGCTGGTTTTGGTGCTCAGCTGCTGGATCGCCCTCTGAAAAATTATTCGGTCTTGTGCTTTTTGTTTTTGTGTGCGTTAATTTGTGCATGTAAAGATAAATTGATGCTTTTCTGGTACAATAATCAAATTATTTCGTGGGTGTTGTTCCTTTTAACTGATGACTTAATCCGTGAGAAGAAGCAGATAGGGAACTTATGGTATGAAGATCAGTAAATGCACTTATAGGAAGCTAATATATGAAAAATACTACTAAACACTTCAGACTTTGCTTGGAAGTCATAAATGAACTTAATCGAGCAGCTTCCTCCCATATTTTAACTGAGCTTACTATGTTGTCTGCTGCTGATTGCCAATGGTGTGGAGTGCCAAGTCATTCCTTATAATCATTATCATTATACATCACCAATACAAGTGCTTAATTTAACCGGATTGTTCGCCATATGTGGGAGAAAAGGAATACTTGGTATTAGAATATAAAATATCTCTTGGCCCCCATTCTAATAGCTTAAGTTTTTAGAAGAAGTGGTAAAGCAACATAGCTTTTGTGGTCGGAAGATGTTGAGTTCAAATCTTTCAAACTACAATCTCCCAATTTGCGCGTCTGGTTTGGAAGCTGCTTTCAGTCCTTCCATTGGGTGTCAAGTCACATAACTGATGATCCTTTCTGAGGTTTCAGGGATCTCTTCTTTGAGTCTGATCTATGATTAAAGGGCCAGAAGGGGCTTGGGACCTCAGGCATACAGCTAGTGCTAGGCCTGATTATTCAGGTTGAGCTAGTATTTGGGACCTAAGATGTGAGCATTGCGAATGCTCAAATCAAGATTGACCTCAGGTCAAGCTACCATCTTTTCCTTTTGGCGACACCCAAGGTGATCATCCTCGACCAAGGTGAGAGGCATTGTCTAGGGTGCTAGGGTAGGTGGTCTGGTCATTCAGTCCTATAGTTGAACTAGAGGACTATTTTGGCTTTATGTGGCTCGTCCTGATTGGTGGTTGATTTTTTTTTCTCAACATTTCCAAAAATCACCGAGTATCAAAAATCACCGAGTATTTGTACTGTGTTTTATTGTTTTTATTACTAAGTTCTGTTTCATAATAAAAAAAATTATGCTTAAGCATGCGCTTTCTTGGTACACTTCTCTATCTTTCACAGTGTGAACATAGTTGGCTGAAAGCACCGTAGTATTCGATTATCCAAATCCTGTCAAAAATAGAATTGTATCCTCAGAACATGACATTGACATGTTAGCTGATGGAACATTGGTTGTAGATGCAATTCACCAAGAATAGAATTCAATTGTATTGATTTTATGCAGCTTTTTCTTATGCATTATTTGGACTAGATCAGCTTTCAAAAGGTTTGCAATTTCATGTTGGCCATTTCTTGAACTATTTAACTTTTTCATTTTTGAGAACTCTTTGATGCTGTGATAGTATATACAATTGTGAATATTTCACCAATGATTATTACCTGTCATCATGTTTATTATTTCTGCTATTCATGACTAGCATTCCATTGTGTCTTGTCAGGAAAGATATAATTCTAGGATCTCAATGGATGGTAAATCAGAGATTGAAATGTTGTCATTAGAAGCTACTAAAGTTAGGCTTCTGCGTAGCCTTTGCATTGAGAGTCAAACAATGCAGGTATCATGCTGTAATTTGTCACTTTGTTTACGCTATATTGTGAGCTATAGAAGAGCTCACAGTGACTCCATTTGATTTAATAATTTTGTTTTGTTTTATTTGTTAATGCTATAATACTGGTGCAATGATGTCAACTACCTAGTACTCTACCATTGTTATATTTTCAAAATGTTGTCACCTGCATATTAAAATAAAGATAGTTCATTTGGGGGTTGCTTGTTGAATTGATGGATGAAATCTCTTACAGATCAGTTGGAAATCATCTATAGGATAATACATATATTCTTCAAAATTGTTGTGTGTGCAATGTGTTGTAGCCCCATTCATACTCATTTTCTTGACAAGAGGCTGATTGGTTTTTATCTACGGTAATTTGGTTACTGACTAGTTTCAGGGTTAAATTTACCTTGTCATGCGAGAATATTTCTCACTCTTGACACTATGAAGGTACTAGAGTATCACATGATTTTGTTTAGCAATTAGAATTAGAAAGTGAACCGTAAACTGAGTTGAAGCCATATTGTTATTGAAATTTTCTGTCTCAAAGTTCAAGATTTTTCATGTGATTATTTTTCCTTTTAGTTATTTTTGTTTTTCCTGTAAGTGACAGTTCACATATTACTATTCTAGTAGGAAAAAATATATATATAAATGTAATTTCAATTGGTATCCCCATAATCTGTACTCAAATATCTGATATCACACAAACAATAAGAGAAAACATTGGAAGTTAGGCTAGTAGAAAGTATGTCTCCTGAAGGTTTAGTTATTTGTTCCAACTGATAACTAGTTAGGAGATGGTGAAATTATCGATTTCAAGTTTCAATGTACACATTACATGGACCATGAATTAAAAGTAACCAATGAATAATTGATAACATGATATTTTGCTCTAATACTATAATAATTGATAAATAACCAATGAATTTAAAAGCTGAAGCTGCTAGGAGATGATCTGAGAATTAGTAAGATCTTGGTCATGGCCTGAGAATCTGTAGGCTTGATGAGATTAGGTTTGGAAACCTCGATTGACAGGCCTTCCTCAAAGCATGTGCATATATTGTATATTTTGTTAAGATCTATAACACATTTCACACTTTGCACTGCCAATAACTGTTGTATCGTAAATCATGTGCAGGTTTTGGATTTTGCTGTCTTCCCAGAACCAGAATTTGATATGCCCATATTTTGTGCCAACTTCTTCAGCAGTGCAAATACGAACATAGTTGTTCTGTAAGCTCTTATTTATTAATTGTTTAAAAGTAATCATAGGACTACGGTTCTTTTATGACAATATCATTACGTTAATCTTAAACATCATTACTGATAGTGTTGTCTTCCCTCAACTGAGAAATATCCCAACCAAGTTACTGTTCTAAAAATATGTAGTAAAACTCAATAGAAAAATGAAAAGTAATTCCCATTGTACATGAGTAGGTAATGCTGACATGATGTTATACTTTACTATTCAATGCTTTTGCAACATCTGGCTATCCAGATACATATTTTGCTATAAATTAGCTCGAACTTTAGTACATCTATTTATAGAAAAGAAGTCCAACTTTCTGTTGTGATACATTGATAAATTATTTGTCTTTTTTTGTTCATGTTGGGCGTGCTGCATCTAGAAACTCCACCATTTACTCTCTTTTGATGCCGAATGACACTTATAGTATGTTTATGTTCTCAAATTGATAATTTTAGTACATCATAACTATATTTTTCTCACTGAAGCCGTTTTGGTATCATGTATAAATATGGAATACTTTAAATTTGCAGCTTACCCGTAATTGATCATTTATAGGGACCTCAATCCCTTGCATGATGTCATCAGTCAAAGAGATTACAAAGAAAAATACTATAAAGGCCTAATACCTCTTGGCCTTAAATATGCTGAGGTAAGTAGAATGATTCGAACTAGAACATATAATGTAAATGCTGATCCCGTGGTTATTTTCATATCCTTTCTAAAAGATATGGCATCATGACTGAACACAGATTTCGTGCAGCTTTTACCCTGGGGAGGAAAGCTTACTAGCGAGTCATTAAAATTTTTTTCACCAATTGTGATATGGACAAGATTTACATCAAGCTCCTACAAATATGATGTTTTATATTCTGCATTCATGGATTATTACAAGGTATAAGTTTGATGGCTTTTATGTCCCAAAATTTTAGTTTATGATATTTTCTATGCTGCTAAGTGGAATTGAATATCAACATTTATATGGTACTTCCTATATCAATTAAACTGTAGAATTCCAAGTTGTCATGTGTTAGAACTTCCTCTTGCTCCTGCAGGCGTGGCTTGAGCTGATGGACCAAGCAGTAGTGGAGACAAATGCCTCTAAAATTATGTGTAACCGTGAAGCACAACATAGATATCTAACATGGAGAGCAGAGAAGGTGATTAATTCTCTTTGCCAGGTTTATTGTTACATGCATCCTTTCTTGTGTATGGATTCCTTGTGATTCATATTAGGACCTTGGAACGGATTTTTTGGGAAGTCATGGTTCATGTCTTTGGTTTACTCACTCTCAAATCTAAAAATTCAGTGTTTTAAGTTAAAAGAACAAAGAAAAGGAAAGCAATTATTTTCTTCGAATGTTTTAGATGCATCACTGAAAGTATCATAAGAGTATGAAGAATAAAATAATAGACCAGTGCATATTGTTCTGAAAGCTGTTCAGTCTCACTTATAGGGCCTTCAGAACAGAACTGTTGTTGAATTCATAATGGAAATTCAGTATTTTCAATTATACCAAACAAGTTGTACCCAAAAAAAAAAAAAAATTTATTCTACCTAATAAGTTAAATTATAATAGAAAATTATTTTTTTAAAAGAAATTTTTAGATATCAAATGATAGTTATGGTGGCTCTCTTGATTGCCTTTGACTTTTATAGCTTAATCCCCTATTATCTGTTTTTGTGACTTATTTTGTTGAGACAACATGTGACATTAGGATCCTGGGCATGGACTTCTAAAAAAGTTGATTGGGGAGACACAAGCAAAGGTATTGGACATTGATGAGTTTGATTTTGTTACATGAGTGCAGTTTCTGACTTAAAATAATCTCTAGGACTTGCTGGTGAACTTCCTCTTTAATGGAGTTGATGAACTAGGAAGCAAAAGCTTCCTAGATTACTTTCCTGAGTACTGCTGCGAGGACGGGACTATAAATCAGAGTCGCAGTATAATTGGAAAGTCTTTTGAAAGTCGCCCTTGGGATGGGAAAGGAGAATTTATTAGTAACAGTTTTGAAAATTAGATTGCAGTTTTGTGTTCCAATCTGTTGCACTTGTTTTCCCTTTGTGGATGTTTTTCCTTTCTTCTTTTGGAATGCAGATGTTGTATATAGTAATTACTTTTGCTAAAACAGAAAACGCTAATCGGACTCTGTGTTGTGCAGTTCAATTATTTTAGTGACAAGGTTGGGCCAGTTTTACTTTGTGCAGTTCAATCATATTCTGTCATTCATATAAGAATAACTGAACTGTGCCTTGAAGGCAAAGCCAAAAACAAAAACTTGCACAGAAATGGTACCAAAGAACTCAGATAAAAGCCACAAGATATACTACTTTTCAATGTGCAACATTTGGGAAATGTGATCACTTTTACAGGTTGAAATGAGCATACATAACTGTAAAAAAAAGTGAAGGAAATTAGACAAAATTTACAGATCTAAATTGAAATATTGCATAGTGATTATGTACAATATATAGACAGACAGATCATTGCTTATATTTCTTGTTTTCAAGCAATTCATAGTATACATGCATGAATTAGAAGCAGAGTGCTGTTATTGAGCTTGGGCAGCTTTGAATAATTCCCTCCACTTTTGTTGATCGCTTCCTGGACCTTCTCCCTGCACAGTACTAGATTTTACTACTGGAAAGAACTTCTTCAAAGCATCAGAATATGGTAGGGTTAATTGGAATTAATTCATATACGGGTCTAACATAAACACTGGCCTCCTTGTTTTCTCTATATCACATGCCCCTAGGTCTCCAATGAACTATGCAACGATATCAAATGTGTTCCAAATGGCAAGGAGTCAAAAGCAGTGTACTTCTCTAAACCAAGGAGAAAAGGAAAGAGAGGAAAGAATAAAGGCAAGCAAGCAAATCGTCTAACTTCCCTTCATCCCTATAAATTCAAGTTCATTCCCAAACATCAATAAAGTAAAGACTGAATTCTGAGTTAAAATGCCAAGGGGCGTTGAAAAGCAAGGCCAGACATACATTGTACGTTTACCCCTCTATATTCTGCAAGACTGCAATCATATCCGGAAAATTACCTCAACTGAGTTAACTTCAAAAGTTTTTCCTTCAGTACATTCTATGTCCAATGCCTGTATGCAAGCTTCAGCAACAACGAGTCTGCTAACCTCTCCAACTAGTTTATCTCCTGGATCCCATAAATGATTAAACCCATTAAGATAAAGACATAAGATAGGAAGGAATTTAGTTAACACCACATCCCAAAATCATGTACACAGACATGATGATCCCTGCCTAAACCAGAAGAATTTGCATGTATGACAGGAAAATCTAATATATTGGTATCTTGTGGAAAATTCATTCAACAATTATTTATTTAAATCTCCATATATTCAACTCAACTAAATTAAGCCTTCCCACAAATTTAAGGTTCAATGTGTCACTTGATGCGAAATTAGTTACTAGCTTTTGAGCAATGTTCTCAGAACCAGGTTCACCTAGTAAGGGAGCATCGATTATATTAGGTTTCAGAGAGCCTGGGACAAACAAATCTAAACAGCAGCAACATTCATGTGAAGGTATATGAAAACTTATGAACAATGCCCATCCCAAAGTATCATGGAACCTTGTATTCCCTTTTCTTATTTCGACATTAACGACAACAATAACTGAATAAACTGTTTCGAATAGCAAGTCAGTGGCATCAAAACCCCTAAAGGTAACATTTGATGAAATAAGCAAACAAAGTAATACTACTCATAATTGCCCATCGTCCCTACTCTAATGTTTTAAAATAGCAGTTTCCAATATTCAACCCTTCCCCTCCTCCTCCCTCTCTCTTTGTGGTTCATGCTAAAACAATGTTAACAATTTTCTTTCCAGCCAAAACAGCTTTTGTACCAGTTGGCCATGTTAAGGTAGTGATCGTTAGCTAGTGATTTAGTTCCATTAGCTCAATTTACAGAGCGGCCTTCATCCGTTTGGCATTTCTTAAGATTTTGCAGTGCTAAGACTAAATTTTTGGTATAAGACCATAGGACCTATAATTGAGCCTTAAGAACTGAACCTGCAATCTATCTATGCAATGCTCGTTGAAAATTGATAGTGTACCTTGACCTATTAGGACTGCACGTCGTTGGCCAGCTGTAGCTTTCAGCAATGTATTAAGATCATATGATGTGTAAGGTCCATCTGTCAATCTACCAGGTCTGCAAAGCAAAAAGTATAAATACGATATAAGCAACAATTTTAGGGATATAAAGCTGCTTTGCTCTAAGCGGAAGCCTGCCATAATTACTATGATAGTTTTTTGGTTTCTCAGTAATAAAAAAAGTTACATAACTAATTTACACAAACCTGATTATAGTAAATGATAGACCAGAATTACGAAGAATATCCTCCCCCATCTTCTTATATTTGAGAACACCAAAAAGGTTCATAATGCTACAAAAATAAAAGAATTTAAATAATTAATCCATGTGAGAAAGAAATAGAAGATTGAAAAACCACTTCATTGTGAACTAGTTGGATGTACAAGATGGTATAGTTCAGAATTAAGCTTACGTGACACTTTCAAACTGTTCAAAGCCATAACGATAAGAGATATAAAAACCCCTACATTAATCCTGAATAACAGCACAGGCACAATATTGTATCTGCACTATGACTAAGAAATAATTTGAGAACACCAAAAAGGTTCATAATGCTACAAAAATATAAGAATTTAAATAATTAATCCATGTGAGAAAGAAATAGAAGATTGAAAAACCACTTCATTGTGAACTAGTTGGATGTACAAGATGGTATAGTTCAGAATTAAGCTTACGTGACACTTTCAAACTGTTCAAAGCCATAACGATAAGAGATATAAACCCTACATTAATCCTGAATAACAGCACAGGCACAATATTGTATCTGCACTATGACTAAGAAATAATTTTTAATTGCTCTGAGCACCATTTTGTAAAAGAACAATATTGTCTTTTAAGCTCTCTCTCTCTCTCTCTCTCATGATGTAGGACAGGAATTTTGGCCTTTGATTGCTACAAATTGTAAGTAGGTAAGGTATAGAAGCTACTAGCACCACACCTGTAGGTCTCTGGGCATTGCACCTAGGATGGGTTGCACCACAGTCCTAGAGAAATACATAAGCTTCGCTGAAATTTTCTGTAAATTTATTCATGGCTCAAAAGAAGGGTTCACAAGCCTTATGTGGAGGTCTATGAGACTGCCTATTAAATGTAATGCATTGCTTTGTGCCATACAATGAACCCATGCATACGCTGAACCATTATTATTATTTTGTTGGTATATTACATTGAACCATTGTTAATCACCTAACGACCATGTATTTACCCAATACATGAATTCTAGGTACCCACGTGACTGTATGAGCTACATGTGCTGCATAAGCCAGTAAAGTGCCTAGAACCAGAATCAAGCCACTGGATACTTTCCTTATCCCTACAACTAGCATGTCTCCTATAAGGAAGGGACTGTTGCAGTCCCTTCCTCCATTCCATTACAAATAAAAAGGCATGAAGAAGGGTAAAGTTAGCAACCTTATTCACCAAATTGAGGCCACACTTTGCTCTCTTCATCTTCTCCTTGTGAAGATACTTTCTTTAAGGAAATCGGCGAGGAGCTCACTTTGGAAGTCTAGACAAGATAAACCTGGTGATCCTTGTGTGTGCATCAGTTTGTGGAGACTGGTGGCATAACCAAAATCCTTTTTGGAGCCGTAATAGCATGGAGGTATTGCTTGACGCATCGGAGGAGCCATTGGTGCAAAGGCATGCTTGGAGAATGCAGGCCTAGAGGTGGATGTGCAACCCATACATTGTGCATGTGGAGCTTCTCTCAATTGATAACCAAACCTATTTCTTATGTGTAAGGTTTAACCCTAATCCTATACATGTTCTAGATAATAGATCTAATAAGATTAATCTAAGAAAAAAAATTAAATTTTCTTATGCTAGGAATATTGATCCCAATAAATGTTATATCAGTCATTGGTTTACCATTATGGTCTCAAAATATGCAACTATTTTTGAAATTTCTCTGCACCGAGGAAAATAATCTTTTTTGTTTCTATGCTTGAGAACTTCAACTAATAAGTTTCGTTTACAACAGTTTCCTTGCTGGGATCTTATTACGAAATTATGAAAATTTCAGAACCAACTACACAATATTTAAGGGCCCCTAATATTAATTAAATCATTAAACATAGTTTCTTGCCAGTGCTCACTCAACCAAAAGAAAGGCACTGGTTTTATAACTCAACATCCATAAATAAGTTGTCTTACCTCCAAGGCAGTTCATTGAACTTGGTTACACCTACTGATGATACAAGAACAACTCTCTGCAGCGAAGAAGGCAGTACAGATACAAGATTTCTCACGCCCTCCCAATCTTCATTAAAAAATTTATAAGTCAAATGCGCGGAAAGCATATGTATAAATGAGCAGGCAATCTTTGGTTGTGTGCGTGTTCATGTATAGCTCATCTATTTAATCTATCCAGATGTAATCTGTTTTTCAGCCTGCTATATCCAAACAGAAAATAAATGATGCATATGCCTTAGATGCAAGTACTTGCTCACTCATAAAGCTAAAATTTCAAAATAGAACTCTAACCAACTCTTTCTGGTGTATTATCCCCTTCCCACCGCTTCGAAGGAAAAGCCGTAGTTCCTGTGCAGCAAATCACATGTGTGACTCCCTAAAAGAGAAGACATTTTAAAATTACTCATTCAGAAATCATTAACCCTTGACCCATTATCAATACAGAAAATAGGAAAAAAAGTATACATAACTAAAGTAAAAGCGCAAACCTCAAAAATAGATGGTAAAAGCGCAAACCTCAAAAATAGATGGATCTAGATCGTCTGCATTCCGAGTGTCTCCTTTGAAGACCTATCAAGTTTTTATAGAGCTATGATACCCACTCCTCAGGAAAGGAAACAAGTTTTAATAAAAGAAAATGTATTTATGCTCTAAAACTAAGCTGAAAGAAGACATTGCTGAGAATATTAATCCAGATGTCAAATGACACCTTCTCACCTCTAATAAATCCAGGGCTCAGTTCAGTCACAACTTTGCATCTTAATAAATAAAATCATAGGGCCTCAACACCTAAAGTCAATTGATTTCAGGTTCGATGCTTTAACTTAACAGAAATATAGCAAATATTTGAGTGATAGAGATCTCTTGAATAATTACTTACACAGAAATTGGTACCTGCAATTTCTCTTCATCTTGTTCACCAAACAACGTAGTTGCTTTCTCAGGGTCACGCAATAATAGGCGGGCCTTGATATTCCGGTTGAGCAACGAAGCCACTACCAGCTGACCTGAAATGAGATTAACAAAGCACCAAAATTTACAAAGTTCCCAATAAAATTCACAAAAGGGTATGTGCAAAACTAAAAACCTTGGAGGAAAACCGTATCATTTACTCAAACCTGCATCCCAAAAAGAGGAATAATTGTTTGATTTAAGTTCACATACTTCACTAGCATTTCCACAATCACACGACTCATTTTGCTATATAACCCACATAAAGAAACAGCAATTACACAAACCCCTCAACGGAATTCGAAAAAAATTCAGAAGCAAAAGAAATATATACATATATACATATAAAGAGCACTATAAGCAAATGAAGAGCTACAAACGAGAGAAAGAACAAGTGAAAATACCAACACCGCCGGTGCCTCCAATGACGAGAACGACCTTGGAAGAGGAGGAAGGGGCAGTTTTGGAATCACTGGTGGAATCTGAACTGGTGGTCACTTCCTCTTGGACAGCATGAAGTGCTGGCGATGATCCTCCATTAGAGCTCGAAATGGTCCTCGAATTGAAGGAGGGATTTACATGAAAACTATGAGGTGGAAGAGAAAAAAGAGGTATTTGTTGAGGGTGTTTTGGGAATGTTCTAGCTGGGGTTGGAAGATTGGGAATGGAAATGAGTGAGAGTCTGGAAGCCATGAGCAAGAGAGAGAGAGAGAGAGCGTAACAGCATAGGAGGGAAAGAAAAGATGAAACGAGCAGTTATATGTAAAAGACTTGTGGTGGTTGTATTTCTGGCATGAAATTACCAAAATGTCCTCATGGCTTGAAATTACCAAAATTTCCCCCACAAATTACGCACCTTAGGTAGATGCGGACTGCATTATTAGCCACATGATCAAACCAGACGGCTTGATTTCAAGTTAGAGATTGAACTTGTGAGCTCGAAACCTTTTCTTTTGTCAAAAAACAAGAGGTCTAAGATTTGGCGGCAACCACATCGAAGGCTGAGTTTTGAAACTCCATTTACAGGTAAATGATTTCATCTATGTCAAATTTGAGATTATTAATGATGCGTTAGTTGTAGTTTGCATTAGCCTTTGATTTTAGGATGTGGCCTAAAAATGTGCCCCCAAGGTGTTTGACGAATTGCCTCAATGAGTGCATTTTTGTTCATGGTGTTGGGCCTTTGTTTAGTACAGTGGTGATGGGGATGCAAGAGATGGGATGGGAGGAGGGGTTTACCCATACCATAAAGGAAGTTGAGGTTCCACTCCAGAACCAATTGGCAATGGGGGGAGTTGCCCAACTCCTTATAAACCCAAGATAGGTCCCTTAACATTTCAGTGTGGGACAAACACTCTCAACACGCCCCCGCACGTGTGGCGAACTTTCAAGCCTAACACGTGGACAACACATATTGGGTGACGTGGGAGCACGTGTGGCCGTTGGGCCCAACACGTGAAGCCTTGCTCTGATACCATGAAGGAAGTTGAGGTTCCACCCCAAAACCAATTGGCAAATGGGGGAGTTGCCCAACTCCTTATAAACCCAGGCTAGGTCCCTTAACATTTCAATGTGGGACAAACACTCTCAACACAAATGGGATTAATAAATGGGAGGCAATTTGGTAATGGAGTTTGGAGTTCTCCAAAGAAATGGGTTCCTATTGGAAGAGGAAGATATGTCAAGGGGACCAAACACTTTGCCACCGAGAAGCGTCAGACAGTCTAGTTGAATAGCAAGTACGCTGCATTGTTGAGTTTGGTTCCAAACACAAAGAAGGTATACTGTATATACTAAAACTTGTGTAGAAGAAGAAGATCAATCTATTGTTGATTGTGTCCAAGCTTCTTGAGGTTCTGGAAAAACAACATGCAGTACAGTTTGTAGGGATGCATGAGTTGTTCCTTTGGATATGGTAGTATATACCAAGTATTTGTAATAGATAGTATCTTTTATGTTGGTCTTACTATATGATGCTGAATTTGAAAAGTAGACGATAAACTTGGTGTGACAGACGCATGAAAGAGAGTATATAGAACTTATGTACTTCTAGATTGGCAGGGCTTTAATTAGTTATATTAATTACTATAGTTTGAGCACTATTATACTTAGCAGCTATATATATGTGCCCAAATTTAATTAGCTATACAATAACCACTCATTATATATTGGAAATCATTTCAAATGTTTGAGCACTATTAATTCTCAGCATGATTGTCTTTACATGTATATTTATAATATACTTGGTAATTGGTATTATTTCATTCAAGTTATATTAATGGATAACATTTATGTATAAAAGTTGCTGGAACAAAATCATGATGGATTTTTCATGTTTTTTAAGAATGGTGCTGGAATACAAGGGGTAGCGGCAATGCAACTGAACTGGAAGCAGCTTTCAGAAAAGGTTCCATCCTGCACCCAAACCAGAGAATCATACTTAAAAGGAAAAAGAGGTTGATACTAGCTTGAAGGTAGAAAAGTCACGGGTCTGGACTATGTTTCATAATATGTTATTAAGTTTAATTAGTACGTATTATGATTCATTTGACTTTGCAACTCATTAAGGGGATTTGAATAGACTGATGTGGTTTTAAATTGATGTCATATTCAGGTTAATATCGAAATCTGTTGGGAGAATGGATGAGAATGTATGTGTGTGGGACTCAACTGATAGTAGCGATGCAGATGGTGATGGTGTGGATCCTGACATTTGTGTTATACCCAAACTCAATACTGAGTCCATACCAGAAGTTGGGAAAGAGTTCGATTCACTTCAAGATGTTTATAATTTCTATAATAATTATGCAGAGAAGGCAGGATTCAGCATACGCAGTCATTCAAGTAAAAAGGATAGACTCACGGGGGAGATAAAAAGGAAAGAATATGTATGTTCTAAACAAGGTACGTATTGTAGACCCGAAGCAGAAGGCAGGGTAAGGAAAAGACGCAGAGTCAAAGTACGACAAGATTGCAAGGCTAGGATTGGGGTTGTGAAGTGTCATGAGTCTAACAAGTATTCTATTTCGTTGTTTGAAGAGGTACACAACCATTCATTGACAACCCCAGATAAGGTGCATTTGTTGAGATCTCACCGTGATGTTAGAGAATCAAGAAAAGCACTCAAAATTGACCAACTTGGTGTAGTTAATACACCTACTCATCAACCAGTAAGTAATCTTGAGGTACAAGCAGGGGGAATGGAAAACATTGGGTGCATAAATAAAGATTTCTACGATTGGGAAACGAACATGCGCACGCAACTGCTGGAGCATGATGTAGAGCTGCTGAGTGAGCATTTTGGGGCTGAGAAAAGAAAGAGTGAGTCTTTTTATTTCAAGATGGAGGCAGATTCTAGTGGAAAGCTGACTAATTTGTTTTGGGCAGATTCAACATCTAGACGAGCTTATAAATTCTATGGAGATGTGATTGTGTTTGATACAACATATAACACGAATCGTTATGGATTGGTATTTGCGCCGTTAATAGGGGTGAATAATCATGGGCAGACAATTATCCTTGCATGTGCTTTCTTAAGTAAAGAAACCACTGAATCTTTTGTGTGGTTATTTGACCAATTTAAGAATGCCATGCCCGGTCCACCACCCAAAATGATCATTACGGATCACAATGCAGCCATGACAAAGGCGATTGTGCAAGCTCTCCCAACTACATATCATAGATTATGCATATGGCATATTTTGAACAAATTTTCTGAAAAGGTAAATCCCCCAACACTCAGAGACAGATTCTCATATTTAAATGCTTGCATGTGGGATATAGACACAACAATAGAATTTGAATCAAAATGGCTTACCTTGATTACAGAAAATGGATTAAATGATCATCCTTGGTTGAGTTCAATTTATGATTTGCGTGATAAGTGGGTTCCAGCCTATGTGAAACATGTTTTCTCCGCTGGAATGTTGAGTAGTAAGCAACCTGAAAGCTCACATGCTTTCTTCAAGCCATATGTTTCACGAAAGAATTCGTTGATGGATTTCGTAGTACGATTTGAACGAGGTCTTGCTAAGCAGCGGCATGAGGAGTTATATGCCGATCATGTTGACCGTAATGAAAAACCTGCAAGCCTTTTGGAGACGTCAATGGAAACCCAGGTGGCAGCCTTGTATACAAAGGCACTGTATCAAAAGTTTCAGAAGGAAGAATTGAAGAGCCTTAAATGTTTTCTTCAATGTACAACGTCGGATGATAGACAAAGGGTTTATAAAGTAACTGAGAGGATAAAACCCGGGGTTTCTAAAGTCAAAGAAGTTGTGTATGATGTATCCGCTGATCTAGCTTCTTGCAGTTGCAAACACTTGGAATCCTGTGGAATTCCATGCAGGCATGTATTGGCTTTTCTAAAACATGAGCAAGTCGAATATTTGCCAGATAAGTATTTATTAAAAAGGTGGATGCAAAAAGCGAAGTCTGCGTTGGTGTTTGATTGTGATGCCATTAAAATTAAAGATCACGTTGATAGGTGTGTTTTAATGAGGAGATCTACGTTGTCTAAACTAGCCATTACTCTAATTGATTCTGCATCAATGTCCGAGGAAGCTGGGAAGGTACTCTTAGAAACTTTACAGGGTGTGCAGGAAAAGATAGAGTTTATGGGGCAGGAAATTGGGCATGCACAAGGAAGTGGTAAAGCCGTGGCCAGCGATTCTCAAACAGTTACTTTAATGGATCCACTTCGAGTAAGAGTGAAAGGCAAAGAGAAGGCAATGGACCAATTGAAACGATGGTGTACCGAGTGTAGGTCGGTTCATCATGATAGACACAATTGTCCTACATTGATTAACTAGTCCGAAATGCAAATTAATATTTTTTTTTAAATCTTCCACATGAGTGCTTTCATAGTAAGTTCTCATTCTGTGTTGTAATGATGCAGTTCTTTACCCGGAAACAATGACGACACAACTCAGAGCATGCCGAATACACAATCTAGTCCGATCGTGTCCTTGATGGATGAATTTGACATTTATGCATCCGCCAGCTCTCATCTCTTTTTGTAGTTGGCTGATTGTGTCAATAAATTTGATGTATTGTCCATGTATGTTTTTCATCATTGAACTGGTTTTCTTTGTTTTGGGTTGCAGGTTTGTAGTATTGTTCGTGTATGTATCCAAACTGTTGACCATTGTTCTTGTAACCTGTGTAAGGAAATTGCATTATGGATACCAGATTTTCTTCCTCTCATGACAACATTCCACTTACAGATTCATTCATATTCTACCACCATGACAGCGACAGATCTTCACAAATCTTTCAGAAAACATCCCAAACAGATTCACAAACCACTCACAAGGCACATACTCCTATAAGATACTTTTGGTCCTTGTTTGTATGTGTTATTCCCTAAATATTTTAAGTCATGTTGCATAGATATGCTAAACCCTATTTCATTTTAGCAGTGAGATGTTCAATTGGAATATAAAAAGAACTTGTTGGTTTAGTTGGCATCTAAATGTTCAATGAGAAGAACAAAAAATCAAAAAAATACGCAAAAAAATCCTACAAACTCCTTGTGACATTTTCATCTTTGAAGCTCTAAAATCCAACTTTGACTTATATGAAAATTTTAAACAAAATTCTCAAATCAAATTTGACACTAACTTGAAGATCATTAAACTTCCTCGAACTCTTCCACTAATCATAATTTTTCAATTTTCCTATGCGCAAATTGATTTTTGGGGTTTGATAGTCAAGGATAATGTTGTAAGGAGTTTGTAGTAATTTTCAATGTATTTTCTGATCTTTTTATAATTTTTTTATGAATTTTTAAAATTAAAAAAAAAATCTAAAAATAGAAAGTTAAATGACACTTGAACTACAAGTCATTGCTAATTATTCTAAACACTTCCTTCTTTTGTTAATACAATAGTTTATTATTTTTTATTTTTTCAATTGCAAAACATGGGTGCTCTCTTTTAATAAGGAAGCAAATTGCTATGTCATGGGCGAGTTTGCCGCGTTACAACTTACAAGTGTGACCCTTAAGAGCATTTCCACCGCACCCTCCAGTCCGAGCAAGAGGGGGCCTAGGCCCAATGGCGGAGCCACTCCTAGACCTGGAGTGGCCCTGGCCCCCCCAGATTTTTATACCTCTTCTATGATATTATATATAATATGTAGAATTTGTAATAAACAACTTATAAATTAAGTTAAAATTTCCTCTAAAACAAATTAGACATGACTCAATTAGAAATATTTAGCTCTAAATATGTAATTATTGAATGCTTAAGTGTTTTATATACTTGTATTTTCTACTTCGGCCCTCCCACCTTTATAATTCTAGCTCCGCCCCTGCCTAGGCCCATGAAGCCGTTTCTAGCTGTACAAAAAAGCCCAGGCAAGGCATGGGCTCCCCTAGCAGGCCCAAAGGCAAGAATAGCTCGAGCTGTTGCTTAAGGGTTGTGATGTCAGTTATGACGTGAGCGACCAAAAAAAAAAAAATTTTAAATTTTTTTTAAAATACCAAAAATTTCAAAATTTTATATTTAAATATCTAGCAATATTTTTCACTTCCCACACCAAAACTCTATACAAATTCCTCGCCTTATATCTAATGTGAATAGTGGTTGCCCTTAGGTTGTCATGGCAATGGATGGAAAACCAACAAAAAATTTACTAGGACAGGCACTATTCATGTGAATGGTAATAACTCTTGCCTCCCATTGCCTTTTGACATGGCAAATGGGTGAAAATGTTCTAACATTATGATATGAATTGAAGGAAAATACTAGGAATAACAATATGAAATTTGGGCTTATGAAGCAACCCTTGACCTCTTTAAGTGGGGGTTTATGGAACTCAAAGTTATCTGGTTAATAATCATCTTCTTTCTCATTCCTTTCAGTTGTACAACTTTATATATGTGTATCCTACAAAAGAGAAAGAGCTCTCCCGCCAGCCACTATCAACAATACTAACTACGAAATAAGAACAACTATATCCTATAACCCACTACTTATCCCATATTAAAACACCAAGCAAAGTCCTAGACACGTGATTCTAGCAAATATTAAGAAAATAAAAACAAAAACAGGAAACATACGTAAACAGGAAAAGGGTATGGCGTCGTCTTCTTCGGCTCTCTCAAGACTCTCTAATCTCAGCGGACACTTACATCCCTCCCACTCAAATAAGGTATCTAACACTCCAATCACACCTTCCCCTTTTTCTTTCGTTTAATCATTTGGTTTTCTTTTTCTTTTTGACATTGTCTACCAAATTTCACATTTTTAGAGTTTTTATTTTCCATTTTCTTTTTTAAGGGTGGTGTGGGGTTTATCAAGATTTCTCCAGAGGTTTCTGAAGCTTTGTCAAATGGCCATGCTGTTGTTGCTCTTGAATCCACCATTATTTCCCATGGTAATTCTCTCTCTGTCTCTGCCTCTCTCTCTCTCATTATGTAATTTGTTGTATTTTCAGTTGTTTTCCTTTTCCTCCATGATTTTCCCTTTAGAGTTAATTAAATGAAACCCAATTTGGATTTGTATGCTATCATAATTCATTCGATTTTGATACATTATACATTGCGCTTTGACACAATGGTTTGAGGTACTTCGAATGACATGGTTGCGGGTTTGATTCGTGGAAAGAGGAGTATAGCTCCGTACTGATAGCTGATTATGTGTGAATAGGTTCATGGGCAGTGCTTATGTGTATGTGAGGAACTGCACTTTTTGACTTTCTTGCTGAATTTTGTTTTTCCTTATGTTCAGGGATGCCCTATCCTAAGAACCTGGAAACCGCAAGGGAAGTTGAGGCAGTTGTGAGGGAAAATGGAGCTGTTCCTGCCACGATTGCTATTTTGGATGGCATACCTTGCGTAGGTGTTTATATTTAACTTTGTTCTTCTGTTTTCTTGATGAATATTTACGCTTGGAGGTAGCTTTCGTTAAATTCTAATATATGTCTTCTTATGATTGTGCTATGATTTGTCCCACTGATTACAAAGCGAAATTTGTCCCACCGAATTACAAACTAGTGGGATAAAATTACTTAGCGATTTCAGAAAATACTGTACAGTATTCTTATGGAATGGTATCATCTGCTAAGAGAATTTTTGTCACAAATGAAATTATTACTCTGGAGGGTGCTTGATGACATGATTCTTTTCTTTTTGTTTTTCCTTTTTGTTGCCTAATTATTTCTTTGTGCAGGTCTGAGTATGGAAGAACTGGAGAAGCTTGCCAATCTCGGACCCAGAGCTCAGAAGACAGCTCGAAGAGACATTGCACATGTTGTGAGTAACTGATGCATTGCACTTATTCTATCTGATAGTATTAGCCAATATGATCAATGGAACATGCTGAACTCTTAGTTTTATATTCTGTGTTGTGCTGCTAGCCAGCAGAAGACGTGCCAAGAAGTTGACAAATTTAGACCCGCATTATTTGTGAAAGCACACCTCAATACTTATACCACCATAAAATGATTATTTTGTTGGCTTCAATCAGTGGCATTGAACTTACATGTTCAAAATTGTCTGCTACCTATACTTCCGCTTTTATTAGTATGCTGGTTTCTGCATAAAATAACCTTCATAGCCACATAATTATGAGGTTCCCTACTCTGTTATGATGTATGCTCAAGAAATTTCTGACAAATGGAATTTCTGAATCGTCGCTATAATTTCTCCACGGTCATTTCTGATACTAAATTTACAAGATAACGTGCTGACTCTTGTTTAGGTGGCAACCGGAGGGAATGGAGCAACTACTGTTTCTGCAACCATGTTTTTTGCTTCTATGGTAACCAATCTATGATCAGCTTTCCCGAAGGACTTCTTTTCTTGTTTACTTTATACAAAGATAAAGAAAGCTATTTCTGTCTTTATTTAGAATGTTTTTCTAATACTCGATACTGCATATTCTTGCAGGTTGGCATACCATTGTTTGTTACTGGAGGGATTGGAGGAGTACATAGACATGGAGAGCATAGTGAGTTCAATGCTACATATATATTGGTGTTATTTATTACTAACAGTCCATAAAAGAAACCGGCTTTGTTCATGTCCCCACCCATGCTTTTGGATATCAAAAGTCAAAGAGTCATGACTTCATATGGCCATATTCCTAATATCTTCATTGTTGATTTTTCTCCTAATCCAAGCCAATTCATATGGATTCTGTGTTACTTGAGTCTATGGCTCACCAAATGGTCTATATTGGAGTACAGATAAGCAACATAGTAGACAAAGGACTCAAATGTAGGACAGATTAGGAACCCTCTATGTCGGCTTGTATCATTGGCTTTCTTTTGGAGTAGATTAGGTTCTAGATATTATGTAGATGGCAGAATAGGTTTAGGGTTTTATATCACATTGTGGCTGGGGAATTTAATAGGCACACAGGGGATGACTTTCTAGAAATCCAGATGTAGGGGCTTTTCTAGGAAGCAGCAGATTATGAGTTTTGAGGATGTTTAAAAGTTTACTTGAGGGTTTTGGTATTCAGGTTTAAATTGGGAACAAAAAAATGGCTGGGAAATTTAGTAGGCAGATAGGGCCTGCTTTCTGGAAATCTAGGTGCAGGGCTGTTCAGGGAAGCAGCTGATATATGGTTTTTCAGGGCTGTTTAAAATGGTTATTTGAGGTTCTGAACTTTTGGTTTAATTGGGTAAGAAAAATATCTACTGATGATGCTGCAAAGAAGTTAGAAAAGAGGGATTTTGGGACTCCTCTAGGGATGTGAACACTAACTTATGAACAGTTACAAATACACACACATACGCAGACTCCCTTAACACATTCTGCACACTCAAAATAGTGAATATCCCATTATCCAATGCTAAGTTAAGGACTAGAATCATATTTTAATGTAAAACCACCTTTTCCTATTAGGACTAGAAAGTCAGGGACTAACTTAAGTCCAAGGAAATATCAACCTACTCTTAATATTCAGAGAAAATCATAGAACAAAGATAACTAAGGAAAATATAAAAGTATGACCACGACTTTGTGAAATTCAAGAGCTGCCCCTGCATATAAAAATACATTTAACTCTTAAATTAAGAGATCAAAAAACTGAGTTAACCGAGACTGTTCAGAACATAATTTTTGAAACCATATAAGATCCATTGTCATCTGTTGTCACATATTGGCCCTATAAGATACATGTTGTAACCATTGCTTTCAAAAAAGTTATCCATTGAATTCTGTGCAAAAGAAATAGAAACCAACAGCAGTCGACAGTATCTTTCTTACCAAAATGTGTGTTAAACTTTAACTTGTGGATAATTACTGCTCATATATAAAGTCCCCCAGATTTCTAGAGCTGGAGATTATCATTGCGAGTCCTTTTGCCCATTGTTGCATAAATAACTATTATTGTATAAAGACCTATTACTTCGTCTGTGGCTCTTATGCGCATGCGGCAACTCAACCATATAAGACTCGCATGTTTATCTTGCCTCGTATGGTTCATATAAAGAAATTGATATTTATTTGAAACTCTTCACCTTGAGCCCGAAAAATGTTTGCAGACTCTGTTTGGATGTTAAAGGAGTGTGTTATGGTGCGATATTAATGTTACAAAATTTTATTTTCCTTTTGCAGCAATGGACATATCTTCTGATCTTACTGAGCTTGGAAGGACACCAGTAGCTGTCATCTCTGCTGGTGTAAAATCAATATTGGATGTCCCAAGGACCCTTGAATATTTGGTCTGCACTAAACTATCTCATGTATATGATTGCAAGTAATAGAGCGCAGATTGTCAACTATAAATAACTGTTTTTTTTTTTTTTTGGTTATTGAAAAAAAAAAAAAGGAAACTCAGGGAGTTTGTGTTGCTGCTTATAGGACCAATGAATTTCCAGCATTTTTCTCTGAAACAAGTGGTTGCAAGGTATTGATGGTCAACTCTTTTTCAAAATGCTACACTTCTCCATCTAACAACAATAGTTTGATCAATGTTGTTCTATCCTCAATCAAATTCATGTTTAAAAATGGCGTTTAACCACAATTTTGCCATAAGTGCTTGTGTTTTCCGTTTCCGCTATTACCATATTTGCTATGGAATAAAACCCATCCACGTGAAGTTGAGTTCACTTGATCATCTAGATGGCTAGAAAATGATCAGCGAAACCCCTTTAGAGGTTAGTAGGAAGAAAAACTGTCCCTGATTGCGCGTCTGGAGCAGACTGAATGTCAGCCTCTCTCTCATTTTGATATGTTGGCCCAACTGCTAGGCGAGCCTTAGCACAATTGGCATGGGAGAGGTGGGGTGGGGATAAAGACCCTAGGTTCAACTGCTATGTTCAGTTCTCAAGTGGAGCACCATTTTGTTATTGCTGAACTGGGACAGAATCAAAGAAACACGTCTCTCTGGTCAGAGAAATGCCAAGTGTGAAATGTAGAAAACTTTATGGTGATGCTACATGGAAGAAAAGAAGACTGCTCAACTTATATGCAAATGCAGAAAACTTTATGTTGGACTATTTATGCCTACATGTTTAACATAATTTGTTTCGAATATAAATCTGACTGATGGCTTTTGTTCAATCATGACTTGAAAATCTAGGTGCCTTGCCGTATAGATACCCCAGAAGACTGTGCTCAGCTTATAGGCAAGTTACAAAAGTGAATTCATTTATTTTTCTAGAAGAAATTATAAGCAAAATTTAAAGTAATACCCCTGTTGTGAATATTCTTTTTTTTATTTTTTGTTTTATAGATGCGAACCTGAAACTTGAGCTTGGAACTGGAATTTTGATTGCTGTTCCAATTCCCAAAGAGCACGCAGCGTCTGGAAGGTTAATTGAGTCTGCAATAAAGAGAGCTCTTGAAGAAGCTAGGTAAACTGATTTTCCTCTCATCAATAATCTACAGTCACCTGTTTCTGGTAATAATATTTTTTACTCATCTTTTTAAATATACTAAAAATGAATTTGCTTTGTCAGGGATAAGAACATAATTGGAAATGCTGCAACTCCATTTTTGCTTGCGAGAGTGAATGAATTAACTGGAGGAGCTTCTCTGGCTTCGAGTATCCTTTATCTATTATTCTTTGCACAATAATATTGTTATGTTCATTTTCTGTGTCCTAACCTATGCTGGTGACTTCTCCAAGTCTAAGATGCATTGGAGGCTGTCTTGGAAAGCGTTTCTTAGGCATTGCGGTATGAAGAATAATGCACTTGTTGATGTTGTTTGATTTATCAACTCAGTTTCTTAACCAACAATTAGACATTGCACTGGTGAAGAACAATGCACTTGTTGGTGCTAAAATTTCCGTAGCACTTGCGCAGATTAAAGAACGTGAAAATAAAGGTGGGCAATTCTTGTTTTTTGGCCATGATAATGACAAGAAAAATCAAGTGTGTATTATCAAAGAAAAATATTTCTTTAGGTATGTAAGTAATGAATTGATTCATGACGTCACATAATAATTGGAAAGGGAAGCCACCAAGTAGTACTGAGTGGCTGGAGAATGGTTAAAAGGACAACCCATCCTGTTAATGCCTGTCGCTGGAGGAATGTTATCATCTGTGGACGTTGTCCTATCAGATTTTTGTAGGGAGGTGGAGTTGATGGCTGATTTTTAAAATGCTTCGCATGAGGCTGTGTTGAGGGGGGGATGGAGAGGATGAAGTTGGATGCAGCTTTGCAATCGTAAGCAGTTGCATGTTAACATCTTTCTATGTGCCTGTATTGGAGGGTCCACTTTAGTTTTCCTAGCATTGCAATTTAGAAAGCAAATGCAACACCGTAGGTGGAATCTTTTGTATGGACAGCCACCCGAGAGAAGGTTTACCTATTGCGGATATGATTGTTAGAGGGAGGGTTTGTGAGTAAATGAATATGCAAGAAGGTTGAAGAAATGGTGTTTCATTTAGCTAATTCATTGCCTAGTTATTTGGAAATTTGGTGCTATATTTTGAATTTATGGTATTTTTGGTCCAGATAAGGTAAAGACAAGATAACATGGAAGACTGTTTTAAAACAAGAATAATGATTGAATAAAACTAAAAAGAATTGAAGTGAACCTCCTTGTGTATCTTACGGTGTTATGTTTAGGAAGAAACAGTACAGCTTTCCCTTTATGAGGTGGAACATTCCAGCTTGGACATAAAAATTAGACTCTTATTCTTTGATTGGTTGAAGAAGGTTCATTCTTTTTAGATTTGTCTTTCCTATTTCCTTTTTAAGTTGCATCATGTATACTGTTGGCATGGCATCCCCTTGGCAACTTTTCCATAAAACATTTCTTATTGACAAAGGAAGAAGTATTTGATTGCCAAAGATTGAAGTATATCATCTAATGGAATGCTACCGTCACTCTGATTATCATATTGGTGTACTCTTTGATAGGATGCTTAGTTACTGGTATTCTAAAAACAATCAAATTATGCATGATTTTACTGATACAACTAAGCTTCCTTGTAGTGTGCATGATATTACTTGATTTCACTAGTGCAAGTAAGCTGCCTATTCACTTATGAAAACTGGATTGATTTTCGACAGGTGGTGTGAAGACGACGCTATAGGCCTCAAATTGTTTCAACCCAGATCTAGTAACCAGTCACTTGGCAAGCTCAGTAATTTTTGTTTTGTTGATGGTCATTTGAGTTTATAACTTTCAGTACGTGATAATGCGGTAACGTTGAAATGGCCAGTGTGTGAGTTTCTCATCCGAATATGTACATTTGTTGCTCTCGTCAGAAAATGTACATTAGTTGCCATGATACCCATTTAAGCTATGGTACAAGTATTCTTCGCTGAATACTGCATCTTCCTACCCAAGAAAAATAATTACACTCAAAATTGTGTTGGTTGGATGGTTTATATACATTTCTGATTTTTAATAAAAAATTTTGTTGTGAACATGCATTTCTGAAATGTCCCTTTATATTTTGTCTCGAAGAAAAAAAAAGCATTTTGATCCTCTCAATGTCATTGCTCGTTAATTTGTGTGCTTATTTTCTAGGCACTTTGTCACTTCCTCGAAGGCAATTTAAAGCATTTTGATGCTACTATGGGAATCGCTTTTACTTTGTGGACAAAATACTCATCAGTGTTCTCTCAAACGTCAGTGTACACTTATAGGAGATGTAACGTGTTAAAATTGAGAGCATTTTTTAACACCACCAATTAAGGGTGGTAAGCATTGCCACAATGTCAATTTCTGTTTGATAAGTGTGATTTAATCTATTTGTTACACAAATTTTAAAAGTTAAACTCATCCAACCACCATTAGGTTAAACTCATCACAGCCAAGTAAAAATGTTGTCATTAACATTAATCACAAATTTTGACGGTTTCATTCCTAAATCGCATGTTCTTATTCTCTAATAAACTACAAATTTGGCTGATTTCATCATAAATTTCTACACCAGAGGGACTTTGAGAGGTGAATACAAAATTATCTCTCTATGTTCGGCATTATTGAGGCCATTATCATTGAAAATATGTAAATTTACGAAACTTTCATCTTCCTACCGGATAAATGACTATAGGATTTACAATTTGATAATATAAAATGCAGGATAAATGACAATAAAGCAATATATTAGGTGTTTCATAATGAAACTGTCAAACAAAGATTGTATTTATTTATTTTCTGTTTTGTAAAGAAAATTAACGGTAGGGAAAATGTTATTTGCTCTATGTCTATGACAATAATTTTTCTTTGTCGTTCTTACATGTATTTCATCTCCGAAAAATATTTGGAATCCATGTGACGTTGCATTTCAGCAGAAGTACAAAATGAAAAGCTGCACCGGCGAGAAAGTACATACTTCGCTCACTCACAGGTGCACACTGCACTGCAGCCTGCGGTTGCTAGACTTCAGACATTTATAACAGGACATTTCTTTTCATAAAGAAATACCTAAGTGCTTCTCTGAAAAGCACTTTTAGATACCCGCTGACCGACCCACTTTGTTTTTCATTATCAAGTCTCTCTGCAAGCGCTTCCGCGCATGCGATAGGTTTTTTTAAAAAAAAAATTTAAATTTATTTTAGAATTAAAAAAGATAATGGATATTTGTGTTCCAAAAAAATAGGATCCATTATCTGAATTTTCTTTTAATTTTAATTTTTTTTAATACGAAAAATTGTGAATTTACCATATTATCCTCATTTAATTAATAATTTCAATTCTTAATGTTTGCATTAACCAAGAGCATTTTCTGGTATTTTGAATGTTTCACCATTCTCTGCCTTTTGCTTTATATATATAGATAAAGTGCTTTTAACTTGTTTGATAAAGCTGTTTTTTTCAAAAGTAAGGCAGGTTTATTTATTTGTCGTTTTTTGAGGAAAGAAAAAAGCTACTTTATATTCGAACAGCACTTTCTAAAAAAACTACACATGTCAAAACACTTTCTAGAAAAATATATAAAGAACACTTCATTAAGATATACAATGTACATTGGAAATAGCAAAGATACCATAATTTTGTAACTCTTGCTAAGTTCTGTTCCTGTATTTACCAAAAAAACCCAAAACAAAAAAATATATATAAATTATTTCTATAATAATCTTACATACTTGGTCTAAAAAGAACTGTACTGTATACACCACGCTATAGCATATGCCATCCAAAATACACCACGCTTTTCAAGTGTTGTATATGACCCATGTCATTTTACTTTGTCTGCTTGAGTTTTAAGATGTGGACAAGAGAAAGATTATGAATTTGAATAATTGATTAAGTTGGTTGTTGTCTAAATGTTTTTTTTTTGATGTGTTGTCTAAATTCAAACTTTTACAAAATAGGTGTTTGTCTAGCAACATAATAGCCTATTTGGAAGTACTTATGTAAGAAGAAGAACTTCAAAAATGTCTAATCTAATCCTTGATTAAATATTCTTTTCATAATATTATTATATTTATATCTTAAATTCAAGTTTATTTCTTTAAAATATATAAAATAAAAATATTTTCTTTATATATAAAATAATGATTTTGTTTTTCAAATTTCAGTTTTTAAAATTCAAATAATAATCTAGTCATTTTTTATTTAAGTGTACTTTTAAAAAAGTTATTGGCTTCCTTTTTTTTCAACAAATAATAAATATTGTTTGTATATACATAATTGTAAAAAAATAATAATTAAATGAAGTTGTAAAAAAAAATGCAATACATAAGTCAAATTTGGTGTGGGTCCATCTCGGCCCGTTTAGTGGCCCGGGACGAGCACGACCCTAGCCCATATGGACTGTGATCGTGGGCTCGAGCCGAGATTGATGATGTTCATAAATGAATGGGCCCGACAAGACACGTTTATTAAATAGGCCAACTCTAAACGGGTCGGGTCGGCCTGACATGGTTGGTTTGACACCACTACTTTGACCAGCACGCCAGGGGTTCGGTTGAGACGGTCGCAGTACTCAGTACAAAGCTATAAATGCGAGGTTTATGCTAAAATGAAAGTGATTAAAATCCATCATTTGGTAGGTTTTGGTTTATAAAGAACTTAAGAATCCAAACTGAGAGTTGAAGACATTATGAAGCAAAGGAAAAATACACCAAAATCATACATGGTTCAAATCATAAAATAACATGCAACATTACCTGCAAGAGTCGAAGCTAAAAGCCAATGATGATAAAGAAGGAGAAGTTACTGATGACAATGGTAACAGATAAATTAGAGGTTATACTTATGGGTAGAAGCCCATAAAATATAAGCCTGGTGTGCTAAGACCCATAAAATATGAGCTTCTTGGCCTAGAGGGCCATGGCCCTTCAAGGACTTTGAGAGGTGAATAATAAATTACCTAGCTATGCTCGACATTATTAAGGGCATTATCATTGAAAATATATAAACTTACGAAACTTTCATCCTCTTATCGGATAAATGACAATAGGTGATCTAAATTCGCAATTTGATAATATAGCATGCCAGATAAATGACAATAGAGCATATTAATCAGTGCATAATTACATATCAATTTGTACCCTTCTAGCTTATGATTTGGTTATGTTTTTTAGTTAAACTTGTTCTTTTGAGTCTTTTTTATCTTTGTTTAAGTTTATTGAGCTTTATGACTCATTTAATGCATTTTGGAGTCAAGTTAGCTCAAAACTGTGTCTGCAGATCAGTCAACTTCACAGATTGGACTATACATGCTTAGGAAGAACCTGATAATGAGCCATACATCATTGGAAAGATGTGGAAGTCTAGTTTCTGGAGCATTTTAAGGTTCATGATTCCGAGTCTTCTAGAGGAAGTTATGCAAGTTTCGGCAGCTTAAGGTGAAATTAAGCAGCATCTGCGTTATTGTGCCAAAAATGGCATTTGAAGGCCTTTCCGATTTTTTCTTGAGCTGGGCTACATATGGTTAGAAAAATAAGACAAAGAGCTTCAAGAGCCATATTTTTCCAGAATTTAATCAATGAAGAAACAAGCCCAAAACAAGCCTACAATCAGATTGCAATGCATTGTCATGCATGATATATGCTTGAGCTAATTGTTTTTGGTGGGAAAGTTAGGGAAAGTTGGTGAAGGGGCTGTTGTAGGTAGAAGCAATACTCAGTTCAGATTTTTACTTCCCTTAGGCCTATAAATAGTGAGGTTCTCCAAGCTTTCAAATACACCCCAAGGGGGGAAGCTCTCAAACACCTCTCTAGAGCTTCTCTCCCTTCTCTCCCTCAAATTCTCTTAGTTTTTCTTTTAAGTTCTCAATTGTTGTAACAAAATCCTTTTGCTAAATTTTTCCTTATGTTTTTCTTACTTGTACTTTCTTTTTCATTATCATGTTGTTTAGGGGTGGTAGAAATCCACCTAACCCGGGCACGAGAAGAATAGAGGCCGGGCTTCTCAACTACGGAGTTGGGCCGAATGAAGCTGGGTTTCAGAGCCCTTGGGCTTTCGAAAAAGCAGTCGAGGCTTGCGAGGGAGCGGTCGGGGCTTGCTAGATTGGAGCGGCCAAATTTGTTGGATTTGGCGACCGAGAAAGTTGGGGCTTAGAGCATTTGCACCAGTTAGCCCATTGCCATGGCAAGGGGAGCCCTAGGACAGCTACTATTTATGTGAATAGTGCCTGCCCTAGCCCCCTCCAGCAAAGTGTGTTTCCAGCAGTTTAGGCTTGCCATGGCAAATACTATTCATTTTTTTGTTTTTTTCACAACTTTGTTTACTTAAACAATTAATTTGGATAATATTTTCGGATAAGATTTTTGGGTTCCTACGTGTCAATACTATTCATATCGGATAAGATTTTCGGTTTCAAATTTCAGATAAATTTCAAATTTCAGATACATTTCAAAATTCAAATTTCAGATAAATTCAAAATGTCAAATTTCAGATACATTTCGAAATTCAAATTTCAGATAAATTTCAAATTTCATTTGAATTTCAAATTTCAGATAAAATTTTCACCCTCTAAGATTGTGCCGCGTGTCATATCTATCTGTCTACATTTTTCTATAAAACCAGAGGTTCAGCTCATACCTCCCACACCAGTTCTTCTCTACATTTCCATTTCTCATATTTTAGATTTCATTCTCCATTCTCAATGGCGGACATGCAAGAGAAAGAATGTGTAGACGAGCTGCAAGCAAAAAAGCGCAGAGAGAACTAGATGAGCAACTTGGCATAGCAGTTGCTTTGCTGGAGGAAGAAAACCAGAGTCGCCGTGGTTCACGAGAAGGCCGTGGTCTAAATGTGGACAGACATAGACATTCTCGGGGTAAGAATCTTATGGAAGATTATTTTATCCCACAATCTCTGTACTCTGATGTTCATTTTCGAGGGAGATATAGAATGCAACCCCATTTGTTCAATAAAGTCATGCATGATATTTGCAATTATGATGAATATTTTGTTCAGAAGAGAAATTGTGCTGGAAATTTGGGACTTCTTCCAGAGCAGAAGTTCACAGCTGTGATACGAATGTTGGCGTATGGGTCATCTGCTGATCAGGTGGATGAAATTACCCAGATAAGGAAGTCCACTGTTTTGGAGAGCTTGGTGCGATTTTGTGATGCAGTGGAAACTCTGTACACCAGAGACTACCTACATAGACCTACGCCCAGGGACCTGCAACGGCTTCTCCAAAAAACTGAGTCTCGAAGATTTCCTGGCATGATTGGTAGCATTAACTGCATGCACTGGAAGTGGAAAAATTGTCCAACTGCTTGGCAAGGGGATTACGGAAATAGAAAAGGGCAAAAAAGTATCATCCTGGAAGCAGTTGCTGGTTTTGATACATGGGTTTGGCACGCCTTCTTCGAAGTTGCCGGATCTCAAAATGATTTGAATATCCTAGGTCAATCCCCGGTGTTCAATGATGTTTTGAGAGGTGAAGCCCCAAATATCACATATGAAATTAGCAATACCATCTACCAGAACGGGTATTATCTAGCTGATGGCATCTACCCGAGGTGGACAACATTTGTGAAAACAATTCTACATCTCCGATCCCATAAGCAAAATTTTTTTGCTCGCTATCAAGAGGGGTACAAAAAAAAATGTTTAGAGGTGCTTTGGTATCCTTCAAGCCCGGTGGGCTATTATCAGGGGCGCGGCATGTCTATTTGATGAGGAGGTGCTTAGGAGTATAATGATGACTTGTATCATCCTCCGTAACATGATTGTGGAAGATGAATATGATTACGATGCTGATGAAGTGTCTGAACCAAATCCCATGGACACGGCCCTAACACGAATTTATGAAAAACCAGTGGGGCCAAATGGAGAACCAGTGCAGCATGAACCGTTGGTTAGAGACGGTAGTTTCATGCCCCGTATGATTGATCGCTACACAGAGATGCAATCGTCGTATATTCATGAACACCGTCAAGTTGACTTGATGGAGCATTTATGGGCGGTGAAAGGCAATGAAGGTAAATGAAGTGAAGTGAAGATGTTTTTTTTTAAATTTATTATGTTTATGTTGTATTTTTAGTTATGCTTTGTTTTTTTATACTTTATTATTTTTAGTTGTGGGTTGTTTATTTTTTATGCTTTGGTTGTGGGTTGTTTATTTTTTATGCTTTGGTTGTGGTTTGTTTATTTTTTATGCTTTGGTTATGGTTTGTTTATTTTTTTTGCTTTGGTTGTGGTTTTATTTTTTATTTTTTATGCTTTGGTTGTGGTTTGTTTTTTTTTATGTATGGAATGTTTTGAATAAAAAGGATTTTTGTTGAATATTTTCTTTATTCACTAAAAGAAAAGCAATACAACTAATAAAATAAAATACATGAATTAAACAAAACAAAAAATACAATGAAATCAAAGGCAAGTAAACTAAGACATGAAAGGCAAGCAAACTATTTTAATGGTTTTCATCATTTAACCAATCCGTGTTGCTAGGTCCATCGTCACGAAAAAGTCTTCGTCTCATAACATCCCTTCGTTCTAGCTTCCAAAATTTTTTTGTTTCAGGGGACATATGGCTTGTATCCATGACCATGGTTTCCCGATCTTTTTTTTTCAATGTTTTGTTCGCGTACATACTCCCTTTCTTTTGCATATTCTAGTTGAATAGCCATATCGTGCTCTTGTTGTTTCAAGTCCATTTCAATTCTCATGGCTTGGTGCTTTGAAAGTTCCTCCAAAAATTTAGATGCATTCTTGCTGGAATTACTCCCTCTCTTCGCCTTCGCTGCCTTCCTCCCAATAGGCCTTGGCTCCTTTTCAATGGGTGAGTCTTGACTCATCGGGGAATCCATAGGTGAATCTGATGCCGGTGTCTCATGAAGTGGAGTCTCGTTCAAGACTACCGTCGGACCGGTTGGAATAATTTGGAATCTCTTACAAGTCTTCACCACCTCCCAACAATGGGTATGGTTGAAACTTTTTTTCCCTTGCCCAGTAGCACCAAACGACATTTGTGCTTGCATAATCTATAAAAAAAAAAATTAAATGGAAATGCAAGAAACTTTAAAAAATATTGGCAATGCAACATGTTAAAAAAAAAACTAATGCAAATTCAATAAATTTAAAAAAAAATGCAACATGTATAAAAATAAAAAAAACTAGAGACATATTAACAAAATATATAAATTGCAAGAAACATTTAAATAAAAATTAATATGACATAGAAATTAATAGAACGAAAATGACAAATAATTTACCTCACTGCTAAGGTTTTCTCCGCTTCGATGGTTGTCCATCGCTTTTGCTAAGGCATTTCTCCATTTCGCCAACTCTTTATTAAGAACTTTCCACCTACTGAATAATGTCATTTCTGTACGTGTAGAACCAATTGCCCTTTCACAAAATGCTTGATGAATTTTTTTCCACATATGAGAAAAGTTAATCTCATTGCCCGTTACGGGACAATGACTAACTTGGACCCAAGCCTCACACAAGCTAACATCTTCCATCATGCTCCATGCCCCTCCATTTTCAGTAGAAGAATCCATAATATGATAGACAAAAATACAACTTGAAAGTGAAAAAATATTGAGTAGAAAGTGAATAAATATTGAGGAGAAAGTGAATAATAGTAGAAGGAGAAGAAAATGTAAGAGGATTTGGTGTTAAAAGTGTAGAGTATTGGTTGGTATTTATACAAAAAAAATTCAATTAAAAAAAATTCAATTTTTTTTTCAATTTTTTATTGCAGAAAAATTGGCTGCCGTTGGATTGAAGGAAAAAAAAGAATCGGAGAGCCAATAGGCTGCCACGTGGAATGTAGCCGTTGGCGGCTACTGTAGCGCGTCGTTTGAAAATTTTTTTAACGTTGGCGCGTGCAAGGCAAGCGCCAACGGTAAAAAAAAATTCAAATGCTGGAGGGCTAACGCCAGCCTGGCGTCAGCCATGACGTCACCGCCCTCAGGCGCTTGCTTGGGCCGAACTCCACCTCGGGCCAGCCTAGTCTCGTGGCCCCCACCTCTTGCCCGGGCTGCCTTCTGCTGCTAGAAACCCATTTTTTTCCCAAACCACCCCAGCTCGAGTCCACCTCTTGCTGCTGGACTTGCTCTTATGAGATGAGGTCGGGCGTGTGGGCAAAGAGATGCGACTGGGCATGTTGGCTGAAAGAGAATAGCCGGGCTATGCTCGAATGCGGCTGGAGGTGCTCAAATAGGATACGGCCGACTCTCAAGATATTGCAGCCAAGTGTGTTAAATGATGGTGGCTGCTGTGTTGTTAAATGGATATAAGTACGGCTGAGGTATTTGATTTTTGGCAAATTGGGGCTGAAAGGGTTTTGAGTTGGAGGTTTGATTGAATTATTTTATATATATATATATATATATATATATATATATTTAATTGACTTATTTTATATATATCTATATTTGATTGACTTATTTTATATATATATATATATATACAGAGAGCTTCCATTGAGGAATCCCTTAAATAAGCTTATTTGAGGGACACCTCTTGTAGGCCCAACTCCGGATTGTATTTCACTAATCCAAACCGTCTATTTTGTAGATACTTATTCAAAGATCATCTCTACAAAAAATCACTTGAATCCGATATCATTTGACCACTCAATTAAGTTATTGAAATTTTAGTAATTTCTTAAAGCACCGTGTTCATTGATTTTGTAAAACACAATTGGATGTCGAAATGGTTTCCGATGTGTCTAATTTTTTGTAAGGATAATCTATGAATGAAGACTTAAAAAATAAATAGTTTGGATCATTGGGAAAAAAATTATAGGGTACCCTAAAGGGCGTCCCTCAAATAAAATTATTTGAGAGATCCCTCAATAGAAGGGGACTGCATATATGGGCAAATGAGATTGAATGAGTGCCGTTGGAATACCATGGCTAGGCTCTTTAAAGTGTAACCTCATTGCCCTATTTTATATATGCATATATGGGTAAGTGAAACTAAATGGCGGATGGAATATTATGGCTGGGCCCTTTTAATTTGAAACTTCATTGCCCCTATTATACAAAAACCCGAGCGGCTAGCTCCAGCCATATATACATAAAGCCCAATTATAGAGCTCCATGAATTCAAGGGGCATGAAGGGCACCCTCATGCCATGCCAAGAGATCAAAGGTCTTAGCCCAAGACACTGATTCGCGCCCAGATTTTCGGAGGATTATGTGCACATGACGGAGGCCTCTCAAGGAAAGAAATTAAGGAATTTGATAAAAACTCCGAATGTTCCAAAGCAAGAAAGAATCAAGCATGTCATAATATTTCAATCAATGCAATCCTACGGATTTAAAGAGGCCTTGGAAGGAAAGAATTTTAAAAGAGTTGACCTTTGGCCGTTCAATGGTCAGCCCATGGGCTGATAAGTTATTTAATTTAAATAATATTTATTGTTTAATTATCTTGAAAAGATCCACTGGATCATTGGGTCCCACCTATTCATTTATTTTGATGACAGTTGAAGGGTATTTTCAGGCAAATGGTGTCTTTCGCTCCAAAACTATTGCAAGTTCGGGCAGAAATACACTAAGTGCTCGAACATACCCTTCAACTAACATAGAAAGAAGCGAATAGGTGGGACATAGACCTGCCACGTAAGTAATTAATGGAAATTTTGACGGCCGAAACCAGATGGCAAAAAATTAATAATATTAGGATACATGATCGTTAAACTTAAGAGTGCAGGGACAAATATGGCTTAAGGGTGAGAGTTCAGGGTATAAAGTTGAAATTAGAATTTTCTCTACACAAAATCAAAAATATCAATTGAATAAAAATAAAAAAAAAAGTAAATTCCAGGATGATAAAAAACAAAATTACGTGTAAGTAACTGTTGATTTGAATTAATATTAATACACGATTAGGCACCATTTGGATGGAGGGATTCCAAATCTATAGATTTAGATAACATGATAGGGTAAAATTGTTTGTATAAACTATTACAATCCATGTATAACAGGATTTGGATAAGAAAAAAAAAAAAGGAAGAAAACAAATGGATTTCAAATGAGTCATTTGATATAGTCATTCTAAATTCATTTTAAATGTATTACATCTAGTTATTTCAAATACATTCAATATAACGTGATTCTTATTTTGATAGAAAATTTATTTTTATTGTCAAATCCAATCCTCTATCCAAACGAGGCCTTAGTTCTTTGAACAAAATAAATGTGAAACTTTAGAAAAAGCAAAAGAAGCGAAGGCATGTTGTCCTTGTTCTTTAAAATATTACAACAATTAAAGGAATCACCAACCTCTAATTACCTTTTGCCTTTTACCTTTCACATATATGCTTGCTACTTTCTTCTTGGTATTTTTCAATATCTTTGATACACCAAACCTATGATATCCCATCATCTTTGTCCTTATACACAAAGTCATAAAAGCTGATGAAACGCTCTTTAACGTGCATTGTCAACATGGCACTTCATGATTGGAGTCATGTACGCGTATTTGAGTACTTGGCACAACTCAAGCACATGACATGGCATGTTTCAATTCAAATATTAAATCATGACTACTTTTACTTTTCAACATAACTAGTAAAATAAAGGACTGGTTTAAAATACCTTCGTGTATCATTGGCAAATTTTGTAAAAAAACAAAAAATTAAAAGGAAACAACGAAAAATGATGTTGTTTACTTTTATTTGTAATATTTTTTCACAATACGTGTATCTTTAATAATATGCGAAAAGTTCTTGTATTAAAAGTGACCAATATATACGTACATAATCGAGAAATGTACGGAAATAATGATATTAAGATCTTATGTACACAAGTGCAGGTCTAAAAATTTCAGCATGTTTTTTGGGAAAGCAAATATGGTTGCAGATGCTCTGGCTATCATCTCCAATACAATGATATGGTTCTCTAATCTTCCCTTCTCTGTTTCTAAAAAAGTCATTTTTGATATTCGGAATGTAGGGATCTCTAGATTGAGGGAGTGAGAATTGAACAATCTAGAACTTCAGGTATAAAAATAAATACTTAATCACTTGAACTACAATCCCTTTACGAAATATTTTCAACAATGTTAAAATCAAAATAAATTGCAAGTGTCTAAGAGTCATCCAGATGTGCCACCCCGGGAGTCCACAAGTAGAGATAAACTTATCATGAACTTTCGGACTGTTGCTTAACCTCCTTGTCTCTTTGTCTTAATATAAAGGAAGGTAATACCAAGTGTATGGTCATGGCCATTTGGGAAAAAAACAAAATGGGGTTTTGGAAGCACATTGGGAGTTTTCTTGCAATTCCCACACTTACTCCACTAGGAAACAAAACTTGGGGCCTTGTTTGTCTTTGTTAGGGCATGTTTGGATCCATGCAACCTTTGGGAATATTAACAAGTCTTTGGGCCAGCTTTGATTCCTTATCCACCTTAGGTAAAGACAAAAAACAAATAAAGTGGGGGAGGCTTTGGAGAGAGAAAGTGAGGGTGAGAGAGAAAATAAGACAGGTTTTAGAGAGAGAAATGATAAAGGAAATTTAGAAAACTGCAACAGAAAGCTCATCTTCTCACCAATTCCATGTTCCACTTTGGACTGCAGGACAACAAAACAATAACGACAAAAGGACTCTTCCACGCATTGTCGACAACGTTGCCATGAAGTCCTGTCCTCCAAAGCTCACAGCTTTTAATTAAGATCAATTGAGCTAACTTACTCTCTGATAAAAACAGAGGAAACCCAGAAGAAGCCCGCATCAGCTCTGTGCATAACGAGGGATTGAAGAGGATCTCCTTTGAATTCTCATGGGATTCTTCATGGGTTTTTGATCAATTACAAAACCCATTAAGGATTTGGCTCATCTTCCTTCGCTTGGTTAGTTCTGGTACTAGTTTGTTCAGCTGCTTTTGTTGGTTTTCTCTGTTCTCTTTGTAACTGCTTAGCCCAGCCCTTAGGTGACTTCTTTTGTGAATTTTATCTCACTTGATCAAAGATTTCTCAGCCAGGTTAGCTTGTCTAGCTTTTGGTTCAGAATAAATTGCTGATAATTTTCTTCGGATTCCCTCTTACGGATAAATTCGAAATCCCCTTTCCGATAGTTTGGTCTGTTATTTGCGTATTTATTGTGAATTTGTGATACATTCTATAAATTCTTAGCCTTTTGGGTGCTTTGATAGACAAGTGCTCTGGTTCTAAATTACTTTTATTACCTATTGTGAATGCCTCGTTGAGAGGAAGCATTTTTCTGAAATTGTGTATTCATGCAAATATGGTTCTTGCATGAGCAGTAGAATATTTCCTTGGAAGTCTTGGACTTATCTTATCACTTACCAGTTCCATTGTGAAGTGATATTGATCTTTCTCTTTCTGTTGACAATCATCTAATTTTGTTCCCCAATTACCTAATCCTTCTTGTTTGTTATATGACACCAATGTTCCAAGACGAAGGGTCATCATCTGCAACTTCATCTCCTCTCCAATTCTTTTCCATGATGTCACTTTCGCCTAGTTTAGGATCACCACATCCATGGCTTAAAGAGCTAAAATCCGAGGAGCGGGGTTTGTATTTGATCCACTTGTTGCTCACTTGTGCAAATCATGTTGCCACGGGAAGCCTTGAAAATGCAAATGTTGCCCTTGAGCAGATTTCCCAACTCGCCTCTGCTGATGGTGATACCATGCAGCGGATTGCTGCATACTTCACCGAGGCTCTTGCTGATCGAATCCTCAAAGCTTGGCCTGGTCTTCACAGGGCCCTTAATTCCACTAAAATATCCTTGGTTTCTGAAGAATTTCTAGTTCGGAAAGTGTTTTTTGAGATGTTGCCATTCCTAAAGGTGGCTTTTATGCTTGCAAACCAAGCTATTACTGAAGCCATGGAAGGGGAAAAGATGGTCCATGTAATTGATCTCAATGCAGCTGAACCTGCACAATGGATTGCTCTTCTTCAAGTTTTAAGTGCAAGGCCTGAAGGTCCACCTCATTTGAGAATTACTGGTGTTCATCAACAGAAAGAGGTGCTAGATCAAATGGCTCATAGGTTGACTGAGGAAGCAGAAAAACTGGATATCCCATTTCAGTTCTGTCCCATAGTCAGCAAATTGGAAAATCTTGATATGGAAAAACTTCGCATCAAAACTGGTGAGGCTCTAGCTATCAGCTCAGTTCTTCAGTTGCACTCCCTTTTGGCGTCTGATGATGAACTCTTGAAAAAGAAATCCCCATTAGCGTCAAAGAGTTCAAGTGGAATTCCCTTACCAAGAGTATTGCAAATGAACCAAGGCACCCTGGGTGAGTTGCTAGAGAAAGAGATGGGCAACGGGTATAGTGCGAGTCCTGACTCAACCTCGTCATCGCCACTATCTTTGACTGCTTCGATGAAGTTGGATAGCTTTCTTAATGCATTTTGGAGCTTGACACCAAAGGTCATGGTAATAGCCGAACAAGATTCTAACCATAATGGCTCCACTCTAATGGAGAGGCTGTTGGAAGCTCTGTACTCATATGCTGCATTGTTTGATTGCTTGGAGTCTACAATGTCGAGAAATTCAATAGAGAGACTGAAGGTGGAGAAGATGCTCTTTGGGGAGGAAATAAAAAACATTATAGCTTGTGAGGGATGTGAGAGGAAGGAAAGACACGAAAAGCTTGAGAAGTGGATTCAAAGGCTTGATTTAGCCGGGTTTGGAAATGTACCTTTGAGCTATTATGGAATGCTGCAGGCAAAGAGGTTGTTGCAGGGCTACGGTTGCGATGGGTATAGAATGAGGGAAGAGAATGGTTGTGTGTTGATTTCCTGGCAAGATCGACCCCTATTTTCTGTCTCAGCTTGGAGGTGCAGGAAGTAGAATATGGAACATTGTTATGGATCTCATGGTGTTTGAGTTTCTCGTCTAATTACGAAGAATTTTGTTCATCTGCAAGTGAATACTGCTAGGAGTGATACAAAGGCCCTCTTCTTACCCAAAAGAAAGGAAAAGAATGCCGGCCCTCTTGTTTATGTGTTTACATTTCATTTGTTTAATCTTCTTTTTTTCATTTAAAATCTAATTGAACTAATACTGACCTTTGGTCTTTGTGTTTATATGCCTAAGTTGCTAATGGAGTTTGTTGTGTTATGATTTACATTTTTCTCTCTTCTGTCTAATAAAAGTACTTCAGTTATTTGAAAAGTGTTTGTATAAGCTCATGTTTAGCTTCCTCGTATCGAATTATCTGTGTGTGTGTCAAAGTGGTGCCTGCAATTTCAAGTAGCGTGGTCTTAGACTGAATGCCTTTTAACATTTTATTGATACAGTTATTGTGGTTTCGGCTATATCATGTAGCATTGTTAATGTAATTGTTCTCCAGGGGAGCCTCATAAGCAATTGGTGTGTATCCATTTGGTGCCTGCAACTTTATCAATCTGCATAAGCAACTTTCTGGCGTTGATTTTTAAGTCATACGCAAGATGAGAGTGAATTTTTTATTTTATTTTTTTGTCTCCTTTTCAAAGAACACAACCAACTCTCGAGGATGAGATTTGAATTCAAAGTTCCATTCAATTAAGTGAAGACTAAATGTCACTAGACCAAATGATTGATTGTCATAGTTCGTGCGAACCAATTTGAATTACGCATACAGTTATGCCCTGTGGAGTAGGTTGCATTACACATATTTGTGCCGAAAACATGTAGAGCATTGGTCTCCGACTACTTAGATTATGCTTTGTTGTGGGGGAGAGAGAGAGCACAGGAGGTAATTACGAAGGATTGTTGGATTTAGTGCCTTATCCTTTGCTTGGTTAAAATTTAGGGAGATTCACTATTATATCAAATATAGGAGCCCAAATTATAAAAAAAATCATATATGAAATGGACTTTAAAAACACACCCAAAGTCCATTTACAACATAACAAAAAGGCTTTTAACTTCTTTTGAATTACAAAACTGCCATTGATTTCTTAAAACAAACCCAACCCCAAAACCTCATTAAAAAGTCCAAAACACTTAATAGGATATCAAAGTAATTTAATAATCAAAATTAAATTCAATAAGGCTAACTGTCATTTTTTGGGTTTTTTTTAATTTGTTTATAGAAATTAAATGATGTACGATTTATATATAGTTTTAGTGCTAAGAATGGATATATGACTAAATATCTCTAATGGTATTGCCTCATATGAAAATTTGAAGAAAAATTTGCTACTTCAAAATATTTGGCCTCTAGCAAGCGTGGACCAATCGAAAAGAGCCTGTCTTGATTGAGAATATTACATTACCAAATTTTACATCAACATATATGCATAATAGAAACAACCTCTCCCATATGCAGTAATAACGGCATCAATGTACAAAGATAGGAAATAAACATTGTAAAAACTTGTTAAAACCTTTCAAGAATAAACACCATATTGATTTTGCAACAAGAGCACTTGTAAAAGAAACTTTTGAGTCGCACAAAGCGCGTGTGATAAATAAATAAAATAATAATAATTTATCAAGCATGAGAGCGTGTGTGAAAACGCTAGTTATTATAATTTTATCTGGTTATTTTCATCCATATTTTGTAACTGTCGGAACAAGTGACTTTTTCTTTGGTTTTCTATGCTGCCTTTGCAGGAGGAATTTGGTAAGAGGCTTCGAGTATTACCCCAAAGGCATTTTGCATGGATGCCTTCAATTTGTGGGAATCTATGAAGCCTTTTTCAGCTCCGAATGCAACCCTCAGCTTTCCCATATAACTAAGGGCCGTTATAGTAAGACACTGCATGGATAAAACACCATCAAATAAAACATCATCTCATCATATATATATATATTAATGGGAAAAAAAAGCTACATAATTTTAATATTTATAATCAGAACCTCCTTTAAAAAAAAAAAAGGCAGTGAACGTAAATTAATGAAATTAAAACTCGATGGCCCACATTAAGAATGACTCCGAATATCTAGGGGGTAGTTTGAATTGGCCTATCTCAAAATTGCAATATTAAACATATATATAATCTATCAAAAGAAGAAAATAAAAATAAAAAGAGGCTTGTGAATTGTACAGGGGTGAGCATTTGAACCAGCCTAGGTTCAAAAACCAAACCAGACCGCTTTGGATCAATTCTAGTCCCGGTTCTTGTTTTCAAAAAATCGGTATAAACCGAATCAGACCGGTTATGTCAAGTTTATCTATTCATTTATATCCAAAATTATTAGTAAGCCTAATCAATATTTAAATAACATTAATAACTCCAAGTAATATCTATATATTTTAGTTCAATTAATACCCAAATGTCTTAGCTCCAATCTATACCCATATAATTAACTACTTTAGCCCAATTTCTTTTTCTTTTCAGTGAACCATATCTGTTTTTGTTGCACTTCCGTCTTTCTCCCTTTTCCACCTTTTTTTTTTTTTTTCTTTCTCTTTCTATTTCTCTTCCTATTTATCTCTTCACCTTTTTCTCTCTTATTTTATCCATTGTACATATTTTTCTATACATCCTATTTCTCTCTTCTTCACATTTTTGTATTTTTGTCTTTTCAAACCAAAAATTGGGCCGAACTGAGTCGAAACCACATAAGTCTGGTTTAATTAGATTCTTCTACACTTTCTATAAAAAAAAAATTGAACCAAATCAGACCGTGTGTAAGTTTTGATTTAGGTTCAATTCGACCGGAAAATCATACTATACCTACCGCTAATGTCTTTTCATATCATTCTAATTTTATTTGGTGGTGAATGCTCATATCTAAGGTATTAAATATATTTTTTTTCCACAAATAAATTATAAGAACTAAAGTAACTGCATAATTATATTTCAAAAAATAAAAAGTAACTGCATAATTAAGTACCTGAGGTGGACCAACCACCATATAGTAGAAGCCACAAATGGGCTGATTGGCCAAAGCCATTTGTTCAACTGGCCCAATCATATTTGAGATTGTCATGCTCGAGTTCTTGAGTGTGCCATGGATGTATCTAGCGGCTCCCTGCAAACACAACACCTTATAAAACACTCTAAAGTTTCTGTTCTTTTCTTTTTATTTTTCGAAAGGAATATTCTGAAGTTCTAAGAGAGACTAATAGATTTTTGGTATATTAACGGGCCACGGAGATTCAAATTTAGGATCTCTTCCACGTTAGAATGATAGTTTATTAAAAGCTAGTTTGTTAATAAGTACATTTAAAGTGTTTTGAACGGATTACGCAAACTTGACTTATGAGGTCTTCATGCAGAAATTATATTTCCTACAAAACATTCTATATTATACTTACATTTTAGTATGAAATGAGATTTTAGCAACGTAACATATTAGATATCTAACCCTAATACTTATAAATAAATAAATAAAGGAAATTGAGAAGATGGTAATTAGGACATGGAAAAGAGCATATATATAATAAATTGTTAATTACGTACCTCAGGGCCTCTAAATTTCTTTAAAACGTCCAACAGCCAGCTAGTGAGGTAGCCAGCGGCAGAACTTCTCTTTTTCTTGATTATTTTTTGTGCTTCCCAAACAAAGTCGAGTGGGTTTGAGATTTCAGTCGACTTGGGCACTGACACGTGTAAGAAGCCAAATTGGTTTCCCCATGACATCTCATCATTATTGGGTTCGATCATCTCCTTGATTGGCATGTAACCCTCGATGTTTCTGGTGTTGAGTAGCACCAATGCCGTACAACGTTCATTGCTTGATTTTTGGGTAACCTCTTGCATGTATATTCTGGTGCCCAAGAAGATGATTCCGGAAATCACATCATTTGTCGTCTGCAATTGTTCATGCCAATTTCATTCAAATAATATAATCATTATTAAAAAGAAACTAAGAAAAGAAAGGGTTTGTATAGGAGTTCTAATCCTAATCAAATGTTTGATGTTCTAAAAACACTACATGGATCGGATTATGTCTAATCCTATTAGGTCCAAATAGTAGGATCATAAATCTCATCAAAAGGGTGGGATGTGATGTAGACCAAAATTGGACAGCCAACACGTCTACAAAACAACCAAAGCACAAAAGGGGAACAAATGTAGACCAAAATTGAACAAACAGACAGAGTCCACATCACTAAAATTAAGCATGATTTTAACACTTATGAACTTTTATTTATTTGTATTACTATTGTATTGCGTATTTGTGTATTTCCCGATAGCTGCCTGCTACATTGACAAATCAATGTCAACATTAACTATTAGTACATAGTTTTTGCCAAAATTAGAAAATGAAAAAGGGAAACTCACGCACACGGGACGACGGGGACCTGAACTCACCTAAGGCTTGGGCACTTCTCCAAGTTTTATGATCTGAAGGTACTCTCCAAAATTGAATGAATGCACCAACATTTTTTGCAGTGCCAACTCTCCAAAATTTAATGAATGCACCAACTTTTCTGACTTTATACTGCAGCAATTTAATTGCCTGTCTTTAACATTTTATGTTTACTACTTTATTTTTTTGGGTACTTTTAACATTACTACCACTGGAACAACCCATTCTTGACCATGTAATGCTTTGCCGCTAATTAGGTTGGAAACATCCTAACATATTTAGTCATATATTCATTCTTAGCACTAAAACTATAAGTAAATTTTATATCATTTAATTTTTATAAACAAACCAAAAAAAAAATCTAAAAAATGAAAGTTGGCCCTATTGAATTTAATTTTGATTTTTAAATTACTTTGATGCCCTATTGAGTGTTTTGGGTTTTTTTACGAGGTTTTGGGTTGAGTTTGTTTTAAGAAATCAATGACAGTTTTGTAATTTAAAAAAAGTAAAAAGCCTTTTTGTTATGTTGTATATGGGCTTTGGGTGTGCTTCTAAAGTCCATTTCATATAGGGTTATTTTATAATTTGGGCTACTATATTGAGTATAATAGTGAATCTCCCAAACATCTTTTCCCGAATTACTTTTTTGTCGTAGATATGTTAATGTTCAATAAAAACAGAAATCATTAAAAGAAAAGAAAAATGGTACATAATCTTACCACTCCAAGTTTGTTCTTGATCAGTTTGATTTCATCAATGGAGAACGTCAAGGTTGATAGTGTTATTGGCCGAAACTCAACTCCATCTTCCCCAGACCTAATCGGAGTTCGATCATCTTCTACGAAATTGCTCTTCAAAATGCTCCAACTGAAATCCGATACAGTTTGGAAAACTGAAGAGAAAAACTGAGACACAATTTTAGTCTTGTGAGTGGTTTGTGGTCCTGAGCTCTTCAGGGAAGGAAATGTTAGAGGAACAGAAGGGTTTTGAGCACTTTGCAGACAAGAAAGAAGAGCACCCATTAGAGAGTAGCCATCACCTAGGGCATGGTGAAGCTTGAAAATCAGGGTACCAGCTGCGTGGCTTGTTGGGTACTTGAGAATGTGAATTTCCCATAATGGCCTGTTTTGTGGGAATTTTTCTGCTGCTATATTTGATATGTAGTCATCAAAATACTCATCATAGGATTCTGGTGACATTTTAGAAGGGAAAATGGGGACATGAACATGGTCTTCAAGCTTCACTTCAACCCTCTTCCATTGTTTCTTTTGATCTACATTGTCACTTACCTGTTTAATAATTTCAGATAATTGATATCAAATCTTTAGTCTTTCTTTTTTTTTTTTTCGCAGTAAGCTGGCGGTTTTCATACTCTCATGTTATCTTATTGCCAGTATTCGAGTAAATCAAATGTTAACGAGTAAAAAGAAGAGAAGACAAACCATGATAGAAGAGAAGCGAGGGTTGATGGGGAGGAAGACATCTTGAAGCAAAGAGAGAGCTTGGGAATCATTGATTGGAAGCTCAAATTCCAAAACAGCAAGAATTGCAACAGACAAGATAGAACTGTTGAAGTATTGACCAGTGGGGCTCACTGGCTCTACTTCTCCTTCCTCCCTAAACTCCATTATGCTTCACTTTGCCTCCAATGGACTTTGATTTCTCCAGTTACCTTTCACCAAACCAGAGAGTCGATATTAATAATCTGAGTATTTGCAGATTCTAATTAATGTGTGCAAAAGCTAGGTAGGAAAGTCGACACTCATTTATTATTGAATAGAGCTCATCATCACAACACTTTATACAAGAGCCATGGTAGAGAGACTACATTATTTAATTACGAGTTTTAATATGAAACTCACATAAATATCGATTTTTTTATGTTTTAGTAAAAGCATAGGAAATAAGAAATTAAATTAATCCCAATATATATGAAAAGATAAAAAGAATAATTCCAACACACATCCGTAATAAATAAACATGTCATGAAAACTATCGAACTCCGTCGGTTCATAATCACCACATCACACAACATGTGATGGGTAAATGTGAGAGGAAACAACATGAATCCTGACAAAGGATAATTGCTCCTCACACAACATGTGATGCATAAATGCGAGAGAGGCAAGTGCAATGCCAAAGTTTTTCTTTTTATTTTATTTTTGGATTCAGAACCTTATGAAGATTAAATTGCACAAGATCAAATAGTCCTTGACTGCAACTAAAATTGTAAATTTTAACATTTATATACATTATGGAAATGGAAAAAATAATGTTTGAAATAGCTCAGTTTTATTGATCCATCTTCCATGTGAAGGCTTTTTTATAAGTATTATTGTATTAAATAGAAGAACCAAATTTCCACAACCCTATTGCTATTGGCCACCAAACCTCCCTTTATTAAATGACGTAGGTGAATTAGGTAGGTCCCTGGAGCAAGGTTCACTATAAAAAAAGATGACATTTGATCCCACATTGTACGGCAGTACAGTGTAGTTAGGTTGATGGTCATCAATTGGATGGAAAGATTACACAGGACAGCCAGAAAAGAAGAAGTCATATGAAATAATTATCTTTAAATTAGGAGAAAAACTTAATTGCAACACTATTTTCCGTCAATAATGCTCTGTTATATGCAAGTGTTATTATTCATGTCGTAACGTAATTAATCGGAATAGCAAAATAATGACATTTCCGTTTCATGGAAGTCTTTCTTCTAAATCAAAATCACATAATCTACTATATATTCAATTGGGTGTAAATTCCGCACAAAAAAGTACTTCCACTTGTTTATTCACGATACCAATAGATATAGTTATTTGTACTAACAAATAATCAATTATTACTACATCCTTCACAAATGTTGAGTCAATAAACACATTCAATATTTTTTTCAAATTTTTTTAATAAATATTTTCTGCTTAATTCTCGCGTTAATCTTGTAATTGGTTCTACAACAAAGCTAATTTACATGTGCAGGTGTTGAGACTACATCTATTGGCAATTGATTTTTTTAGAAGAGAATACGATATTTCATTAATATAAACTCAATTCATGTTACAACCACTGGGGATAAGAAAACGCATGCATCACCCTCAGGCCAACACTACGTTGCTGCAATTTGAATGATTCATCAACATCATCCTAATGACAACTTTCAGTAGGCAAGGATATACCGGGCTCTCTCCACTCAAGCAGTTAGTACCAGTAAAATTAAAGTCAATGTAACAAGTCGTAAGTATTGTAAATACGTACAATTTTTTTTGTGTGTATTTATAATTTTTATTTCATCTATATATACTAGCCTTTTGGCACATGCTACGCACATGCTACGCATGTGCCAATTGGTTTTTCTTTTTATTTTTTATTTTTATTTTATTTTTTTAGTATGAAGAAAAGATAACATGGGTAGTTATGTTCTATAAAAGTAGGACTTATTATTTGATTTTGTTTTTAATTTTAATCTATATATATAAAGCAAAAGGCAGCGAATGGTGAAACATTCAAAATACCAAAAAATGCCATTGGTTAATGCAAACATTAAGAATTGAAATTATTAATTAAATGAGAATAATATGGTAAATTCACACTTTTTCATATGAAAAGAAAAATCAAATAATGGATCCTATTTTTATGGAACACAACTACCCATTATCTTTTTTAATTCTAAAATAAATTAAAATTTTTTTTTATTTATAAAAAGCCTCTTGCATGCGCGAAGAGGCGGAGAGGCTAGTATAGATAAAGCAAAAGGTCATGGTGAAATATTCAAAATACTAGAAAATGCCCTTAGTTAATTCAAACATTAAAAATTGAAATTATTAATTAAATGAGGATAATATGGTAAATTCACATTTTTTCATATTAAAAAAATTAAAATTAAAAACAAAATCAGATAATAGGTCCTACTTTTATGGAACATAACTACCCATGTTATCTTTTCATAATTCTAAAAATAAAATAAAAAATAAAAAAGAAAACCAATTGGCACATGCGTGAGCATGTGCCAAGGGGCTAATATATATATATTTTACAAGTCAGTAGTACATACTTACTGTAAAATCTACTATATTATACTCGGTTGCTCAATGACTCGTCAATAATTTGTTCTTACTAAAAGGAAAAAAGAAAGAGAATTTCCACAATTTTTTTTATATACTAAATGAAAATGGCGAAAACCCATTTCTGAAATTCTCTATTTAAAAAAAAATATATATATTTCTAGGAGGCAGGCAAAAGCATTGAGCTAGTTTGTGTTTGTGCAAATAATCTCACGGGAGAATATTCGCTTCTAGATCCCTCAACCTTTGACATTCTTTCTCTCTCTTCCTCGTTTCCTGTAAAAAAAGATTGGAGTAAATATACCACACCCGGGGGTGTTGGCCAAAGGCCCTCCGATGCCTAAGTTAGTTTGAGTGTTTGTAAGAAAATAATGGCTAAACAAAGGGTACGGAGTTGTATCAATGGTGTGAACCGGGCGGCCGGAGCCGTGTGTGGTGGCCGGAGCCGTGTGGAGAAAATATGGAGAGTGGAGAGAGAGCTTCAGGTATTTTTCTTGGGTATTAGGAGTAGGTTTAGATGTACCTTGAATAATAAATGAGGTCGTCTATTTATAGGAGCCTCGGGGCTCAGGTTTTGTAGAGAATATGTTGAGTTTATTCTCTATCCAAATTCGTAGAGATCGAGTCAGACTTAGATAATATCTGACTTAAATGATATTATCTCATTTTATGAAGATAATATCTGAATTAATGATATTATCTTCTCTTTATTAGGATAATATCTGAATTAATGATATTATCTTATTAAATAAAGATAATATCATATTAATTAAGATATTTATCCCAATTAATTAATTAGCCAGATAAACTGGTTCAATTAATTAATTTAAAAAATAATATTTTTTTTCACGTGGCGTGCTGTGATTGGAGACAAAAATATTTGCTCCCACATTTTGCACTATAGAAAATCTAGCTATTAGTAATGGACAAGTTGCACTAACCAACAGCATGCCTCTCTCATGCATAGGCTCTCCAGTCTTCATGCTTTGGGAATGATATAACCTGGCCCAAATACATTAAAAAAAAAACGTTATTAAATCTTTGTAGAAAAATAAATTAATGGACACAACAAATATTTTTAAAAAAATTAAAGAAAGAAGGGTGAACTTGCTTCCACATTTGGTTCCTGGTGCCACTTTCTTGCCACAGGAGCGAGCCACAAAGCCCACCTTCTCATAGGCAAAAAGATAAGAACAATTTTATTTTATTTTCGGACTGGGTGTCTCTCTTTTATTTTTTAGAGACCCCAAGATGCCCAAGGCCTAAGACCCAAGTCTTGATTAATTAAATATTATTAATCAAGCAAGCCAACCATGTACAGTCTTCACTACGAAGCCCATCAGCCCACCAATCTTATTTAATTGGTGTTAAGGTTTCATGCCTATAAAGCATGTAAAACCTTTTGTTTCCTCCGATGTGGGACATTTGCTTTCAAACTTCTAACAATACACCACATTTGAAACACAAATTTGTTTTAAAAAAATATATATGCAAACTCAAAAAACTGGAGAGGAAATTTGATAAAACACACATCAGGATATAAGTGTCTTTTGGACTTGAACTTTCCCTAGTGTAGATGTATCAGATCTACTTAATGAATCAGTGGAATTCATAACCTTGAATTGTTCATCGTTTTGTAGTAAACCGAGACAATACGCTACACATGCATTAAATCTATACACACTTAAGTTCATGTGGTTGTGTTAATTTTGGTCTTGAACAGATCCTAGTTTCATAGGAGCTTTAGAGAATGTAGCCATGTAATTCTCACAAATGTGACCCCACATTTACTCCTATATATGTAACGTTAATTAAAAGTATTCTGCCATACATCTTTTGAATATCAAAATATTAACGTCATTAAATGTTTTGTACAAAACATACCCTAAAAACTTCTGCAGACAACACACTTTGGTCATAGGAATGAGTAAATAGTGAGTTCATACCTTGAGCCGTTCCCAACCAGTTTGCCTATTAAACCTAGACCATAGGATCTCCAATCAGCTAGGTTAAGGTGCTATTAGGTTAGCTCATTGTGAAATTGACATGAAACCCATTCGATGCATATTTAATTTGCTCTCTAGGTAGGCCTTTTGTCAAAGGATCAACTATGTTTTCCTTTGACTTTACATAATCTAATGAGATTATTCCATCTTTGAGCAACTATCTAATAGTGTTATGTCTTCGCCTTATATGCCTTGTCATGCCATTGTATATCTTATTTTTGGCTCTTGCAATAGCTGCCATGTTATCAAAATGAATACATAGTGCAGTTATTGGTTTAGGCAATAACGGTATATCTTTCATAAAGTTTCGAAGCCATTCTGCTTCTTCAGCAACCTTGTCCAAAGTTACGAATTTAGATTCCATAGTCGACCGTGCTATACACATTTGCTTGGTTGATTTCCAAGCTACTGCTACCCCTCCACACACAAAAACATAGCCACTAGTGGATTTCGTTTCACTTTCACCAGAAATCCAGTTTGCATCACTATATCCTTTTAAAACTGGTGGATAACTTGTGTAATGCAATCCATAATTTATTGTGCCTTTTATAAATTGTAGCACTCTAATCAAAGCTTTCTAATGATCATCAAACGGATAAATTGAATTTAACTTCTGCTAAAAGAAATCCAAAAATAAAATAAAATAATTTTATTTTCGGACTGGATGTCTTTTTTTTTTTTTTCATTTTTTTTTTTCAGGCCCAAGTCTTGATTAATCAAATATTATTAATCAAGCAAGCCAACCATGTATAGACTTCATTATCAAGCTCGTCAGCCCACCAATCTTATTTAATTGGTGTTAAGGTTTCATGCTTATAAAGCATGTAAAACCTTTTGTTTCCTCTGATGTGGGACATTTGCTTTCAAACTTCCAACAAGATCTACAAACACTTGTGTCTTTGCAACTTTGTGCCATCACTTTATTGCTGGACATCAACATTAACCCAGAAATAACCAATATTGCCAAGGCCAAAGATTGAACCTAGAAGCAAAAGTTGCCATTTTTATTTCTTAGGTACTTCTTTAACTACAAAATACAAATTAATTTGTTCTTCTAACTAATGCCAAATTATATCCCACAATGTTGACAAATTTATATAGAATGTGTCTTGCGGAAATGAGAATGTTGGGTTTCAATTGGGTATTATTTATTTTCTGGTACTATATTCCAATTATTATTTAATCTTATTATAATGGTTTGTGCAGTAACACATATGACATGAGCATATAACGTGGTCGTTGTCTTCTGTGGCATGTGGACCTTGTCTTGAGTGGTGTCTTTGGCGGGAGAATGAACATGAAAATAGTTAGAATAAAAAGTTTGTAAAGAAGATCTAATCTTCCTTGGTTTTTTTACTATTGGACATTGTCTTAAGTAGTGTCTTTGGTTTGCGAATAATGTTGTACATTCCAAGTGGATGGTGACTCAACTCATCACTAATTCAGGTTTGGCCTATTAATTGGAACTTGGCTTTAATGTGTTTGGTTCGCCACATAATAATAGATTCTATGAGTGGCAGGGTCGAGTTTGGATTTAATTCATGTCGAAATCACTCATTCCTCAATTTGAATCATCTGGTTTGCACAATTTGAACTGTTTGATACCCATTCTCACTAGATCCTAATGTATTCTTTTTCATTAAACTGTTTAAACTATTAGGTTGCTTGTTGTTGTCGGATTAGCTGCGCTAAAATTGATTCAGCTGCATCCTCAACTTGTGATACTCGCAAATGCATGAGCCATTTGGTAGTATAGCATATGTAAGTGCGAGGTCGATCCCACGATGATTGATGATAGATTGATTCAATTTGATTCCGTGCACAAAACAGAAAACAAGAAAGAAAACAACATAAAACAAGAAAGAAAGAAAAGAAACTAACTCAAGCAAATAAGTTAACAAGTTCAATTTAGATTCTTAGATTGATTCTAGCTAAAGTATATGATTAAGCCATGGTGTTTAGTCCTTACCTTGTATTCCTAACTCCCTAATTAGATCCTTATTGTTGAACCTAAATTAAGCATTAGAAATCCATTAAGCATAAAAAAATGTTTTAAACAACTAAGCATGTATCTAATCCCAGTTGTCAAATGTCCACCCATACTCTTCCTATTCATAGTTCAATTTGAATTAAAGCATATATTGTCTACTCTTAATTCCAACCAAGATAGCTCACATACAAGTTTTGATGGTGATCAACCATTCAAACAAGCATATTAACTTATAAGCATAGTGAAAAAGAACAAGAACCATAATTGTTGGCATCCTATTTGCATAGGCCTTTCGACTTCCTCTAGAGCAAAACATAATCAAATGGACGAATTTTGGAGTAATTCCAGATGGAGGACGTTCGTGAGTCACTTAGCTTGATCGTATAGAAATTTCAGATTTTTATACCAAGCGGTTATTTTCTGGCAATAAAATAAATGAGCAGTGCGGGGTGCTGGAATAATGATGTTCTGGGCTTTTATTGCGTTTTGGAGCCCAAGATGACCTCGGATGGGTTCGTGGCCTTATGGAGAAGTGTTCAGAATGTTTTTATCTTTAAAACAAGCTGTCTTGGGCTGGATTTGGAGTCGATTTGAGGCCAAAACGTGGCTGGGCAGTTTAAAGGCAGATTCTCCTAATCCAATTTGGACTTTATCTCCTAGTATTATTTTATTTCAACTTAGTTTCCTTGTGGAGATTGGGCAGCTAGGTTTTAGGAGGTATTTAAGCTCCTTCTCACAACAATTTTAGTACGACTTCTTTTTCACTTTTGAACGTGACATTGTGGAGAGCAATTGCTAGGGTTTTGGAAATTTTGCGACTTTAAGGTGTTTTCATTCGAATGATATTTTTTCGGATTTTAGTTATGAATATTGGTCACCCTTTTTATATTTGTTTTTGCAATGGTAGTGTAAAGTTCCCCATTGTCTCAAAAACCATTGACTGGTCAACAAGTCAACTTTCTTTTGCTTGCGAGCGTGCCACTACTAGCAATGAAAATCCTAGCAGACTTCTTTAAAATAGATAACTTGCGCCCCAAGTTACTAATTTCTAAACAAGTGATGTGAATTTGGGTGAGGAATATCTCCCAAGTAAGTTCTTTTCTTGCCTCAGACTGGTGAGGACTTCACAATTTTTCACAGTACAAAAATGGTAGTTCTGGCCAGAATAAATGATAAGAAAGTGAACTGTTTTAGGCAGAACTGCCTTTTACAAAGCTCAAAAAAGGAAGACCAACTCTAAAAAGACAAAAAGAGCTTTTGAACTTCAATTTCTGCCCGGATAAATGCTTCTGATCCAGGTTGGACTGGGTATGCCTGTGCTGGACTGGACTATCAATATCTTCAACTGTCAAGTTTCAGCTGTCAATCGATATCAACATTCGAGTGTGGCAAAGCTTTAATCTATTTCAAGCCCTGGAAGGTTTTTTGAATGGGTAGAATTGGAACCCCTTCAGTCTAGAAGGGGCAGAAGTGGCTGGACTTGATGATTACTGAGCTGGAACTGCACTGTGGTACCTGTTCTGCTTGATCAGGACTCTCCATAAATTTGTTGAGGTTTTCATATTTGTAAAACCCGAACTCTGCTTGATTTGGCTTATGCTGAACCAAATTTGTAACGAGAGAAATCTCGCTTTGAATGACTATTTCTCTATAGCTGAAATGGAGTTTAGAGATTTTGGATTATAGCTGACTTGTTTCTTGTGGCTCAACGAGCTTTTGGTTCCTTCAGTGTTTTGAAGGCTTTTGAGATCAAGTGATCATTTTGAGTTTTTATTTTTGATTGATTTTTTTGGCTGTCCCTTGATCTGTTCACCTCCTCTCATATTTATAGAAAAATGCTAGAGTGGGATTTTCTTATCTTTTAATAATGGGCGGCAAATCTTTGTTAAGAGATCTTTTCTTTTTTCAATGCCATAAGAGAAGGAAGCTACTATCCTAACAGAGAAGGGTTGTCAACAATCAGCTTTCATAGAGGTCTTTTCCTTGCTTTTCTGAAAGAAAAACCAACTCTTCTTTGTTCCCTGTTTGTTCCTTGTAAAGAGAAAGAACACAATCTGCTATAATGGTCAGTTTGCTTTTCCTGTTGAACAGCTCCCTCGTTCTCTACTTATCTCTTGAACACGTAGTCTGCTTATCTCTTGGAAAGGCCACCTGTTTTGGTGCAGATCTTATATATATAAGGCTTATTTACTGTAGCACCCCCTGAAACTTCGGTCAAATCTCACTTTACCCCCTCCCCCCCCAAAGTTAAAATGGCCCACTTTACCCCCTTGACCGTGGTTTTGTGTTCCACTTCTCCCCCCCACCGTTAACGCCATCCAAAATACCGTAAAAAAGGCTGGCGTGTCAGGGGCATTATGGTAATAGCATCCACGTGGCCCAATAGCTTACCTTAGTCAGCTGCTTACGCGGCATATTGGACCCCACAAGGCGTTGAAAATCCTAATTTAAGCTGCTGATGATGAGAATCCTCAGTCTTCTTCTTCGATAATAGGGTTTCTAAACTCAGAGCAAGTACTTAGCACCATTTGAAGGATTTAAGGTTCTCTAGACAAAAATCTCTCCATCTTTGTTCGATTAAAGGGTGTGAAGATGAGGAAAGAACCTCCACGAGGAGAAGAGGTGGCCCTTGCTGCACCTGATTGCTATTGTGAGAGGCTTGCTCGGCTGCAGACTTCTTGGACAGAGTCCAACCCACTTCTGAGGTTCTTTGTGTGTCCAAAGTAAGAGGTAGGTTTTGTATTTGCCATTTTATCGAAAATTTGAAGAAGAAAAAAATTGTGAGAATGTGATGGAATTGTTGTTTGAATGCAGAGGGGGAAAAAAGGTTGTGGGTTTTTTGTATGGGTTGATATTGAAATGCCTCCCCGTGAGAGAGCTCTGATAGCTTGGCTGTTGAGGACAAAGAGAGAATTTGAAGATCAAATTGGGTGTCCGAGAGCAAGAGAGAAGAAGTTGTGGATTGCTGTGTTTATTTCTTGGGCCTTTGTGTTTATGATTTGGTATGGCAGTGTTGTGTAATGTAACTTAGGCAATGTGGTATGTTTGAAAGTTAGGTAATGTTATGTAATGTACCTAGTTGAATGACAATTTAGATGAGAGTCTTTATGCAATGCAATGGCTCTAGCATTTTGCAAATGTAATGGTTTGAAAGCCCTTTTGTAATGGTTTCAAAGCCCCTTTTGTAATGGTTAAGACTAAAGACTTATGTAAGAAACAATAATTGTTGAAACCTTTAAGAGCTTTACAACTGCCATTGATTCATAACTTTACATAAACTGTATATAGTCTTGTACATAAATTGTATAGTTTAAACCATAAGTGAAAAGACTTTCTAAGCACATGTTTAAACCATGGTAATGCCAAAACGAAATACAAAAGATCTCATATGCTTCTGTTCATTGAATATGCACCATCCATGACAATGCTGTACAATCTTGTCCCCAAAAACAAAGTAGACAATCAAATAGACAGTTTCTACCCTCCAAATTCACATGTGTTCCCCAAGACACAGCAAAAACAGAGGAGAGATTTTCAATATCTCCATGGCTTAAACTTTGCCAACAAGGCTTTCTTCTTAGCTGGAGACTTAAACCTAATTTTCCTTTGTGGGGAAGCTTGTAAAGGCTGAGATGAATCTGGTGCTTGAGATTGGGAGACTTGTTCAAACAGAGCAGCTTCAGAGGCTTGTTCAAACTGAGGAGCTTGAGAGGCTTGTTCAAACTGAGAAGCTTCAGAGGATTGTTCAAACTGAGATGCTGTAGCTGGTTGGTGAGATGGTTGAGCTGATTGGTGAGATGGTTGAGCTACTTGGTGAGATGGTTGAGGAGCTTGGCCAGACTGATAAGAAGCTTGGTGATGATTACTCCTTTTTTTAGCCTTAGATATGATCTGAAAATTATGGAAGATTTATATTAAAAGCCTGCTCATAGTTATATTATGAAAATTATAATCTACAAATGAAGAGTCTCAAACTGTTACTTAAATAAAAGAAACCCAACTTACTGGTTGTTTTTGCCTTGATTGTCTTGTAATTCTCTGAGTGGATGTGTTGGCTTCATGTGCTGTCTTCTTTTGCCTTTGTGATGGTACCTGACCAACAAACATCACTAAGAAATCCATATCAGAATGCCAAACATACAGAATTTTTAAAATCACATGCTTTGAATATACCTGGCTGCTAATCCCTGCTTCATTTACCCTTGGACATTTCCTCTTATTATGGCCTGGTTGCTTACATATGGAACACTTGATTTCCAAATTATACCTTGGCAAGTGTTTAGCTTTTGGATTAGAGTTTAGAGATGGTTCACCGGCTGAAGCTTTCCTGGTTTTCTTTGGCCTCCCTGGCTGCTTATGAAACTTAGGTGGTAGCAAATGTGGCAAATTTGTTTTAGCCCACAAGTCTTGAATTGCCATTGGATGCACCATGGGTGTGTAAGCTTTGATGAAGGCCTCTTTTTTGTAATAATCATGGACATAGCTGATGTGATTGCCATTTAATTGTCCAATGGCAGCACAAGCATGCTTACATGGTATCCTAGATAGATCCCATTGCCTACATGAACAACTTATGTTTCTCAAATCAACTACCACCTGAGTGCCTCCAAAACACTTAACCTTATATTTGCTCTCCCCTACAAGCCTTGGAATGCACCAGGCTGACTGCTTCTTAAGCTTCTCAAGAGTTGCAAAAACTCTTGGCCCCACATCATGAGCCCATTTCTCCATAGATTCTCTTCTAGTTGCCATCAACAACATGATGTAATACCTGATCCTCTCAAGCAATGTTATGATAGGCTTGTCTCTAGCATCAAGGATAGACTTGTTGAATGCCTCACACATGTTATTCAAGAGAATGTCACATTTTGAATGTGTTCTGAAGTGAGATCTACACCACTGCATTGGATCAAGCCTTGACAACCAATCAAAAGCTGGTCTTGAAAAATCTTGGAGCTTTTTCATCTCTGCTTGAAACCAAGGTATAGCTGTACTTCTTGCAGTAGCCTCCATATGTTGTTTCAGAACTAATCCTCTATGGCCAGCAAGTATAAAATTGGCATGCAGATGTTTAAGGCAATGCCTATGCTCAGAGTTTGGAAACATGTCACCCACTGCATCAATTAAGCCCTTTTGTCTATCTGTAATGAACACATAGCCATTGCTATTTTCAATGCCAAGATCAACAACAAAGAGTTCTAAAAACCAAGTCCAAGTTGCATAATTCTCAGCCTCTACCACTGCATAAGCTATTGGATACATGTCGTTGTTAGGATCAACACCAACAGCAGATAGTAATTGGCCAGGGTGTTGCCCTTTGATGTGATAAGAATCCAAACCAACAACTGGCCTCAAAGCATCAATAAATCCTTTCTTTGTAGCTACCAAGCATATATAAATCCTTTGAAATCCAGATTTGTCACCTTCCAAATTGGACTTAATCTTTACAGTAGTTCCCACATTTGTCTTTTTTAGCTCCTCAACATAATCCCAAAGAGTCTCAAACTGTTTTGTGTTAGTCCCCTCACTTATAGTAGTTGCCTTTTGCCTTGCTATGTAGATCTGTGATCTTGAAGCTATGACACATAGATCTTCATTCACCCTTTCCTTAAAAGCTCCTACATCCCAATTTATTATTCTAGACAGTTGTGTAGCATATCTCTCTGCTAACCATGATGAGTTAGCATGCACATTGCGTTCAACAGTCCCACAGGTGTGCTCCTCTTCATAACTCTTAATTTGAACCATGCTACTTCCATTTACAGCTGAAGCATAAACAAACCATGGACAGTTTCCATTCTTGATCCCATCACAAACTGCTCTAACTTTATCTTTATCATTCTTGGAGAACTTAATCTTCATTCTGTTAAACACTGAGTAGTTTCTCACTACTTTCCTAAAAACATAGACACTTGGAAATCTTAGACCAAGCTTAAAGATTGGGTTATTCAAATCTGTTACAGGCCTAAAATCTTCAAACTTGGGCAGTTTCCTCTTCCTTTTTCTCATAGGCAATGTGATAGGATTTTTAGTACTTGTGCAAACAGTGTTAAAATCACATAAAATACTTGCAAGAATACAAGGCTATTGTAGTATAGATGCTCATGCAAGGTCGTTTTCCTCAAGGACTAATTAGCAATTTATGTAAAAACAAATTCCAAACAACTACTTAAAATAAAAAGTCAAGAAAGATGATTATGAATTTGGTTGATTCTAAAAACAAATATTAAACAAAAACAAATACGATTGAAAGAAAGAGTTTTGAATATCAATTTATAAAAACACTAGGGTTTCACCATCACCTAGCAATCCTATGAACTTTTACCAATTACTTATGATTTGCACATGCCACTTTGAAGGTTAGGTTTTCCTAATGTATATTCTACTTGGAACCTCCAACACAGAACGTATATCTAACATGCAACCCGTCCGGACGTTCGGATCAAATCTGAACATGAAAGACTCATTAAGTTTTGTGAAAACCCTTGGAAAAACCATGCAACCCTTAAGACGTGGTGTTCATCTTAAGTGAAATTACAATTATTAAGCACAAGAAGCTAGCATCAATTTCAGAGAACCTTCCGACCAAAATTGCATCCAATTACTTTTCTAAAGATCCTAATGGTGATCAGGCATTAAGACAATTAGATAGTTTAAAACAGTGATTAACAATTCAAGTAGGCATGCACTCATCATAAGCAATTAAATAAAAATCACATATTCATGTTAAGGTTCAAGGCTTCACCCTAGCAAAAGAAATTTAGTTACGCATACTCATAATTGAAATCCAAGAAAATATCATTAAGAAGAAAAGAACGAAAACACCTGAAAGTTGTGAAAACCCAAAACCCTAGCAATTGCTCTCCACAATGCAAAGTTCAAAAGTAATTAAGAAGTTCTCAATTCCTTGTGAGAAAGAGCTTAAATACCCCTTAAAACCTAGCTGCCAATGTACAGCTTTTCTATCCCCACAAGGAAACTAATTAAAGTAAAATAATACTAGGAAATAAAGTCCAAATTGGAATAGGAGAATTTGCCCAAAATCAGCCCAGCCACGTTTTGGCCCCAAATCTCTTCCAAATCTGGCCCAAGATAGCTTGTTTTAAAGATAAAAATGTTCTGAACACTTCTCTAGAAGGCCACGAACCCATCCGAGGTCATATTGGGCTCCAAAAACGCAATAAAAGCCCAACACGTCACTATTCCAGCACCGCGCACTGCTCCTTTATTTTATTGCCAGAAAATAACCGCTTGGAAGAAAAATCTGAAATTTTGATACGATCAAGCTAAGTGACTCAAGAACGTCCTCTAACTGGAATTACTCCAAAATTCCTCAATTTGATTATGTTTTGCTCCAGAGAGAGTCGAAAGTCCTATATTGGAAATATAATTCAAAGTATCAAAATTCTTCCAAAATATTAACCAAAATATATTAAGAATGAGGTTAAATATATAATATAAAATATGTCCATCACAATGCATCCTCATCACATGAGCTACTATCCAAGCTATTAACATCATTTACAACCATATCTTCTGATTTCACTCCTTTATCTGCAGCTGGATAAAATTTGGAGCATTGTGGTCAACATAGTTGTCAAGTGCTCTATCATCCTTCTCCAGCAAGCATTGTTCATCTTCACTTTGGTCATAAGCACTATCATAAAATTCAGGGTCTTCACTGTCTTCACTGTCTTCACAATCATTTTCAGCCCTTTTGTCATTCTCTCCCTCTTCATATATAGTCTCATCCTCCACATTTATACCATCTGGAACAGTTCCTTCATCATCTTCCTCATCCACAGTTATACCCTCAGGAACAGTTCCTTCATGTTATCCTCAGCCACATTTGTACCCTCAGGAATAATGCCTTCATCACCAGCATCCTCCACATGTATAGGCTCATGAACAGTACCTTTATCACCCTCGTCCTCCTCATCAACAGCAATGCAATCCTCCTCATCCTCTTCATCCTCCTCATACATATCCTCATAACCAGATTGTTCAAATTCAGTAGATAGGTTTCTTGCAATAGGACTCCTCTCATTCCAAGCCACTGCAGATTCATCAACACTAATAACAGTGGGGTGTTCCAAGTAAATGACAATCACTCTTTGAAAGCTAGGAGGCACCAAATTACACCAATCAAGTAGCTGAGCATCACTATCCATACACACTTTTTTACCATTTTGTATCCCTGTCACAACCACTTGGTTATGATGCCCAAGCTCTTTTGCATAAGCATATATCTCTAACAAATTTATGTAGTCCAAAAGATACCAGTCCAAATAATCAACAGAACCCCCCACATAAACCACCACTCATTGAGATTTGGGGATTTTACCATTTTACCTCCATGGTATACTTCAAAGGTGACTATTCCTTTGTCATCTGCACAACAGAACATAAAAACACACACTTCAACCACTGCCTAGTCATATGTATAGTTTAACCACTGCCTACTCATATGTATAGCAACACAACCACCAAACTACCAGTCAACACTAAAACGACCCTTAAACAACTAGCAAACAAGAACTAGTAAACAAGAAAACAACTAGTAAAGCACTAAAACGACCTTTAAACAACTAGTAAACAAGAAAACATAGCAGCAACACATAGGGGACCACAACACCTTTTGACTCGACCTAACAAAGCAAGCAGACAATAAAGAAGTTTAAACCTGGACCACACTTTATAAATCTATCGCTTTCGTCGATTTCATTTCAAAATCAAAAGCAAAGGGCCATTTACCGTATTCGGGTTGAGAACCTCCTTTCTCTCGGCACCGTCATTGTCCAATCTGTCCAATATTCGCGCAATGCCCATATTTTGATTCTCAAACTTTTCACTCTTCTGCAATTTTCGGTTCTTCTCAAATGTTCGAATATCTCTCTTCGACACAGTCTAAACCCTAATCTCCCCAAATTTTATCGGCTGAGAAGAGGGTCTTTGGCTTGATTTTACGAACTCAGCCGCTTAGATTAGGATTTTCAACGCCTTTTTGGGTCCAATATGCCACGTAGGCAGCTGACTAAGGTCAGCAATTAGGCCACGTGGATGCTATTACCATAATGCCCCTGACACGTCAGCCTTTTTGACGGTATTTTGGATGGCGTTAATAGTGGGGGGGAAGTGAAACACAAAACCACGGTCAATGGGGTAAAGTGGACCATTTTAACTTTTTGGGGGGGGGGGGTAAAGCGAGATTTGACCGAAGTTTCAGGGAGTGCTACAGTAAATAAGCCTATATATAAAGGGATTCTGATCTTCTTCTTTTGGCTGAAAAAGTAGAGAATTCTTTCTGTAAGACCTGCCCCTTCATTAACTTCCTATCAACTTCTCCGTAATAGTTGATAATTTTGACTTTTCAAAGCCAAGTAGTCACCTGGGTTTGTTTAGAAAAGATCTGTTGATTTTGTCAATCTTTTTGGGGTAGAGATTAAATGGTGAAAAAAAGGCTGGGCTAGTCTCTTTTTCTTAGTGGATAAAAAGCCCAAATGTTTTGTCTCATGGCCCTTTCCTGAAAAAGAAATGGGCTGGGTGTGTTGAGAATTGGCCCAGTCTTAAGAAAGGCTCTTGGTGGCTGTCCACAATTTTGACATGGGCTTTTGGATTTTGGACTGGGTATGCCAAATTAGGCCCAAACAAATATGCGGAACTAATTTTCTTTTGCTAGGGTGAAGCCTTGAACCTTAGCATGAATATGTAATTTTTATTTAATTGCTTATGATTGATGGCATGCATACTTTGAATTGTTAATCACTGTTTTAAGCTATCTAATTGTTTTAATGCCTGATCACTATAAGGATCTTTAGAAAAGTAATTGGATGAAATTTTGGTCGGAAGGTTCCCTGAAATTGACGCTGGCTTCTTGTGATTAATAATTGTAATTTCACTTAAGATGAACACCATGTCTTAAGGGTTGCATGGTTTTTCAAAAGGTTTTCACAAAACATAATGAGTCTTTCATGTTCCGATTTAATCCGAACGTCCGGACAGGTTGCATGTTAGATATACGTTCTATGTTGGAGGTTCCAAGTAGAATATAAATTAGGAAAACCTAACCTTGAAAGTGGCATATGCGAATCATAAGTAATTGGTAAAAATTCATAGGATTGCTGGTGATGTTGAAAACCTAGTGCTTTTATAAATTGGTATTTAAAACTCTTTCCTTCAATCGTATTTGTTTTTGTTTAAAATTTGTTTTTAGTATCAAACAATTTCAGCTAACATACAAGTTTTGATGGTGATCAACCATTCAAACAAGCATATTAACTTGTAAGCATAGTGAATAAGAACAAGAACCATAATTGAAACTTGGAAACTAATCAAACTTGAAAACTTAAGAAAAGAATTTACATGACAATAAAAAATAAATTTCAACTAAGAAGCCAAAGGACTTTGTTACAACAATTGAGAACTATAAAGAAAAAGCTAAGAGAATTTTAAGGAAGAGAAACGGAGAGGTGTTTGAGAACTTAGAGAATTTGAGGAAGAGAAGGGGGTGGTGTTTGAGAACTTAGAGAATTTGATGAAGAGAAGGGAGAGGTGTTTGAGAACTTAAAGAATTTGAGAAAGAGAACATAGAGGAGCTCTAGAGAGGTGTTTGAGAGCTCCCCCCCATTGGGGTGTGTTTGAGAACTTAGAGAATTTGATGAAGAGAAGGGAGAGGTGTTTGAGAACTTAGAGAATTTGAGAAAGAGAAGGGAGATGAGCTCTAGAGAGGTGTTTGAGAGCTCCCCCCCTTAGGGTGTGTTTGAGAACTTAGGGGTCGTTTATTACACAGGCTTGGCTTGGCCTAACTTGGACAAAATTTAGTACCATGTTTGTTTTTATCTAATCCTAGTCTTAGATGAGATTGCTAATACCGGGCCCACCAAAAACACCTCCTTAGGAGGGGACTACTAAACCCATGTGGAAAGTGAGGATTAAGTAGTCCCGTGCTCCCCCAATGTATAAAATGCATATATTATATTGTAATACTAATAACGTATATTATTATTAGGGTAAACTACAGTAAACCCTCCAACCTATAGGGTCATTTACGAGTCCATACCTGATTTTGGGGATATTTATGTGTACATACTCAACGTCGCAGAAAACCTATAGATTTCCCCCTCCGTTAGCGAGTCCGTTAGGAAATCCGTTATCTGCCTACGTGGCAAATGTGGGTTCCATTTTTTAATGAGGTGGACTTACAGGTGGACAAATAAATAATAAATAATTATATATTTAAAATTGATTATATTAAATTTAAAAAAACAAAAAAAAAAACTACCCACTCTCTCCTCCTAGCCCATAGCCACCCAAACTACCACCCAAGCTTAGCCACCCAAACTACCACCCAAGCTTCTCTCTCTCTCTCTCTCCCTCCTCCTAGCCCATAGCCACCCAAACTACCACCCAAGCTTAGCCACCCAAACTACCACCCAAGCTTACTCAGGCCAGCCTTAACACCTCCCTCTCTCTCCTCTCTCTCTCTCCCTCCCTCCCTCCTCCTAGCCCATAGCCACCCAAACTACCACCCAAGCTTAGCCACCCAAACTACCACCCAAGCTTCTCTCTCTCTCTCTCTCCCTCCTCCTAGCCCATAGCCACCCAAACTACCACCCAAGCTTAGCCACCCAAACTACCACCCAAGCTTACTCAGGCCAGCCTTAACACCTCCCTCTCTCTCCTCCTAGCCCATAGCCACCCAAACTACCACCCAAGCTTACTCAGGCCACCCATCCCAGCCTTAACACCTCCCTCATGCCACCTTCATGCCACAGATCTGATCGTTTTCCCCAAACCACAAACCCAAAACGATGTCGTGGTCGTCGCCGTCCCTAAACCATAGCTGAGCTCAACTTCAAATTTCACATCCCAAATTTCGATCAACCTCACGGCATCGAAATTTCACATCCCAAACGTCAGTGCCTATGAAATAGAAAATGCTTGGCTGAGAAAAATATCAGAATCCGAATTCGTTCAGTATAATTCAAGGATTCCCTCCCCAGCAACCTAGGCTGGTTGCATAAAATAGCCTGTCGTTTGGGATTAGCGATGTTCAGTCAATTAACTGGGCAAGCGACGAGGACGAAGAAGCGGCAGAGGAAGGAGGAGGGCATCGTCTTCTCCTTCTCCACCTTCTCCATCGTCTCCTCCAACACGAAACGCTCGCTGTCCTTCCCCGAGCTGTACAAATGGTCTTTGAACAGCCCGGACAGGTCCAGTCCGGCCGAGAACGATTTCAAATCGAACGCGTTCAAACAAAACTGGGTGTTCTTTCAAACAGAACTGGGCGTTCAAACAACTTGAGTTTGTTCTTTCAAATCGAACGCCTTCAAATTGGAGGGTGTGGGGAGGGTGGGTTGGAGGTTGGGCTGGAAGGGAGGGGATGGAATGGGGCTGTTTGCGTCTTTTTACCTTTTTATATTTTTTTCATTTTTAATGATTTTAATATTATTTAAAATTTATTTTTAACATGTATATAATTTTTTATTATTTATTTGTCCACCTGTAAGTCCACATTAATTAAAAAATGGAACCTACATTTGCCACGTAGGCAGATAACAGATTTTCTGACGGACTCGCTAACGGAAGCGCAATCTGTAGGTTTTTCGCGACTTTGAGTATGTACCTATAAATGTCCCCAAAATTGGGTATGGACTCGTAAATGACCCTATAAGTTGGGGGGTTTACTGTAGTTTACCCTTATTATTATTATTATTATTATATTATACTTACATACACATATACTATAATGTACATATATACATGTATATACACACACACATATATATAATATATGTATATATGCATACATATACATACACACATATATAATATATATAATATACATATACATATATACACATATATTATTATTATAATAAACCCATATACAGATATAAATATTAATATTATAATAATAGCAAACGTGTATTTAATGCTTAGGAAGTACGATAGTAGTCGATAAAGGAAACATGCATTTAATGCTTCGAAAATGAACTTTAGCCATAACCTATACAACAAAAACATTCTAAATGGAGGATTCATTTTGTTTATACTAGTTGAGCTAAACCTTTTTCATTTTAAACCAAGTATCTTAGCCTAGTATCTTTGAACACAAATAGAAAAAAGAAAAATGGACACTATGCCAAATTTCACTTTCCGCAACACTACATAGGCATCGGCGAAATGAAATACCGATGTTGTTAGTATATCAGACATCGGTTTTATAAATAATAAGACTAAAAGTATATAAAGGCATTAGCACAAATATTTGATTTTTCCTACCGATACCATTGATTATACTTAGCATATATGATAGAAATATACTGATACGTAAAATTATTGTGCGAAAAATAAATTTAAGTGCCACATTTAACTCCGATGCCAAAAGCCTAATTGACCGCTATTTTCCCCTAAAAAATTTCGGTCCCTTGTGAATATTTCAGATTCCCCCTCTTACCAAAAATTTCCCTCTCTTCTCGATACCCACAGACAGTCACTCCGAGCTCTCATCCTTCTCACCTTCAAACTCCCTCTCTTCTCTCTCGCGATACCCCCAGTCCCCCTAAACCCTCTCTCGCTCTATACCCACAGTCACAGTACTCTCTCATCACTCTCTCATCCAGTCACAGACAGTCACTCTGCCTACCTCTTCTTCGTTTTCAGATCTGTGCTCTTCGGTCGTCTCCTTCCTCCCTCTCGGGGCTTCTTCTTCAACTGGGGTTCGTAACTCCGATCCTTTATCGGTACGTGCAATTGCTTTTACGAGTCCGAGACTGTCGTTTTGTACACTTTATGTTGATTTTACCGTCATTTTTACTTGGGCTGGGTGTTGTTTGGGTGCTGAGAAATAGCGAGAAAAGGCAGAGGGCGAAAATGGATTTTTCGCTTATCAGTTTATCTTTTTTTATATTTGTTTTCTGGGTTATCGAATCTACAAAGACGAAAGCTAAAAATCAAATAGCTTCAATTAAGAAATTTAGGAATTGGGTTTAGCGTGGATTTAATTTCTGGGGTTTTTCTTGCAGAAAATCTAGGATTTTGTAGGAATATCAATAATGATTTACTGACCCTTTTTCTTATTTGTAGGAAGAGGTTTTGTATTTCTGGTATGGATTGGATAAGTTATTAGTATATGTACGTATTTACATATGTGTTTGTGTCTCTGGTATATGCAATGCATAAACATGGTACATAGTGTATAAGATGTATCTGGGCGTTTGTATGTATGTTGTGATTGTTATTGTACGTTTGGCAGCTATAAAATGAGTTGGGATGTTTCTCTGTTTGTTTCTTTTTCTTTGTTTTTGGATTTAAATCTATTTGGAGAGAATTGTTTTCCACTTTGCAAATTCCAATTATAACGAATTTCATTACCCCCACTCTCTCTCTCTCTCTGTGGGTTGGTGGTGACACTTCAGCACCTAAGCAAGAAGAAGTCAAGCGTCTTCCAGGCGGGAAGATTAAGAAAAAGGTGAGACTTCTGAAATTATTTGTTTTTGAGGATGTTTTGATTACAATTATTTAAACTTGGAATTGGCTTTTCTGTAGGAGAGGCAAGAAGTTACTATTGAAAAGATGACGCATAATAAGCGAAAATGTATCACCACTGTGCAAGGGCTGGAGCTTTTTGGTGAGCAATCTTCTGCTTTACATCCTTTGTTTTCCCAAAGATTCTGATTTTGTTTCTTTTGTCATTAACTTAGTGCCTTTGATTACAATTCAGGTGTCGAACTTAGTGATGCTTCAAAGAAATTGGGGAAAAAGTTTGCCACAGGAGCCTCTGTTGTTAAGGTTTGATAGACTTGGAGAAGCGATTTTGAAATCTGTTCTGCCATGTGACTTTTTCACATGTTCCACCCGCGGGCTCAAGTAAACTCAGATTAGCTTAACTAAGCTACTGTATTGTACTGGCAGGTTGGGGAAGTTGTGAAGATGATGGAGAGTGAGCTTGGTAGTGGATGGATTTTGCACAAGTTGTGTAAGGTAACTGTAATGTCTAGAAAATTCTTGAACTACTATTTATTTATTTTTGCATTATGTTTGTTCTTTTCACACTTTCATCTATTAAAGGCTTGGCCATAGGACTTTTATGAACACAGTGGCACCTTGTAATTCCACAATAGTACAAATGGCTATGGTATGTATGATTATGTTTTCCTGGACCAGGACAATGTGGAATGCTTTGGATTTATTTTTTGAAATTTTGTTTTGTAATTAACCCATCTTTTGACAATTTAGGAGTAAAATAATGCTTTCGTATTCTCTCTCTCTCTCTCTCTCTCTCTCTCTCTCTCTCTCTCTCTCTATGGTATGATTCAGCTATTAGCTCCATTTTCGGTGTGATATCTCACCCTTATGTTTGCAGGTGTATCTGTTCATTTTGTCCCAAAGGATTGTTGGGTGTCTAGTTGCAAAGTAAAGTGAGGTTTTTTTCTCATTTCTATTACAAAATTGAACAATCTTGCCTTTTCTTCTTTCCTTTCCTAGGGTTGGTTAGTTTGAACTTCTAATTGATAATTCATTTCTTCTCAGAGGGAATGCCAAGGAGTAACTCACCATCAATTTGCTCGGCTTAATCTTGTTGACTTAACAGGATCTGAAAGGTAAAGTGATGTAAAGAAGAGCATGTGAATTTTTAATTATTTACAAGGAAGGGGTTGGTAGAATATTGAAGGAAGATAAGGGTGTGTTCAACCTGCCTCTATATGTTTAGTACAACAAGGGAAAGGAAGAGATATGATGTAAAATATGGGGCTTCTCATAATTTATGCTATAAGAGGGTAGTTCCCACTCAGTACTTTGCACTTTTTGAGAGATAAAGACTGGATCTTAGGGGAAGTAAGCCTCACCATTTCTATGCATTGCTTCTAGGACGCAAACAGGATATAATTATCATTACTTTATTTTCTCCCATTGCCGTCAGTGACTTCAGTTTCTGTTTAATTGATATTGTCAGTGTGTTAATGGCAGGCAGAAGAGTTCTGGAGCTGAAGGTGAGCGTCTGAAGGAAGCTACTAATATTAACAAGTCTTTTTCAACATTGGGATATGTTTTTTCTAGCCATTATCTTTAGATTTTTCAGTTTAAAAAAATTTCCTGGGAATTTTGTTTTCTCATTGATGTTCAAGTGGTAGATTAATCAACCATTCATTTGTTGAAATGATTTTTATATTTGCGGACTTGTGATTATGAATCTGGTAAATATTTCCAATGGGAAGTCACTCCACGTTCCATACCGGGATTCAAAGCTTACATTTTTGCTTCAGGTAGTTTTTGATATAATTTGGAATGCTATCAAATGCAGTTACTTCTTATTTGTGGATGAGATATAATTAGTGCTGCATATAGTAAGGTGAAGAATCAGTGCATGGATGCGAGATTGTTATCTATTGCAAGATGTTTGATAACCTCATTTCTTTGTGGGCTACAAATTTGGACTTTGTATGCCTCGTTGTTTGAGGCTTTGAAGAGTTTTGTTAAAAAGTTATATCCTATCATCGCCCTTGCAGTTCTTGAAGTAGTTCTACATCTATCTGAAAGTGTTCCCTTGCAGGAATTAATATTCCGTAGACTCACTCCCTGATTTCTGTGGTTCCAGTACAAAATATTTGGAAATTCTGAATCTCGTGTAATCCTGATAGTGTGTCCTTTTTAGGATTCTCTAGGAGGGAATTCGAAGACAATTATAATACCAAATGTTAGTCCTTCTAGCTGGTCAGTAAATCTCTCTTTCTTATGCATCTTCCTTTTATGTTCTACTTCTGCTTTTCGTTTATAGTATCTATGCCAACTATGTATTACAGCTCCTATGCTAACTATGTTTTACGGTGCCTAGAGGTCATTGCATTCTAAGCTATCAAGTTTTGTGTTCATATAGTCTTTTCATTTAATTTCAGTATGCGAGAAGTGGGAAAAATAAGGCATTTTACACCCAAATGGAATTGGATGAGGTTCGAGATGAATGGGCAAGTCATGTGCTAGAGTGGATTTGAGTTTGAACATTCTCATTGTTGTGGTAGTATTTTGCTTATTTATATATGGATGATGTATGGATTTTGGTTTATTGGCAGAACTCATAAGTTTACATATATAGGAATGTTTTTTGATGTTGCAATGGCTATATATATGAAATGGATGAGATGCCTCTATATTTGAGACATAAACTAAGTAAAATATGATGTGAAATGTGGAAATTGCTTACACTTCATTAGTAACAAGAATGTATATTGTGAATAACAATCTCAATTTTGCCATAACAACTGAAGTTAAAAATTAAAAACAACATCAGCATTATCTAGGAATCGAAGCCTATAATCTGAAAGGTCAATAATATTTGTAGAAAGTCAAATTATTTGTTGGTTTTTCACTTTAGCATAAGTACAAAAAACGAATGCGTAAACCATAATTTTCAAGAGCAATGACATCTTTTCTGAAGTGGTAAGTTAGCACACGCTTCAATATAAACAAAACCATTGATGCTATAATGAGCATTCAGCATCCGTGATGATATATTCCCTGATGCTATTAAGGGTTTAGGCATCGGAGGTCAATGCTATTTTTGGCATATGGTAACAACTTACGCATCGGTGATTAAGGAAGAGAGAAGTCGTAACTCATCTTTAGCGATGGGGAATGTCCGAAGTGTATCACTATATCATATGCATCGGTTCCCAATACTTCGGTTCTTGGGTACCTTTAGCAACAGAGATTCCCCGAAGCTAAAGGTCAATTTTCACATAGTGGGAATAGATCTTTACTCTTGATGACATTTTCTTGATTTATCAAGAATTGGAAAGGCCTTTTGTTTCTCTTGATTTTGACTCCTTCACCTTAAGGCTCTAAGATTGGTATTCTCTACCTCACCACACCAAATGCTCCTAGAGATGAAGAGAAGGCAAGCAAGAAGTATGGATGCTAGTCTACTTCTTGATTGGACCAACTTTTGGTTTATGGAAGATGAGATACAAAGATGATCATTCATCAACCAAAGTAGGAAACCAAAAACACTAGCTAGGTTTTCTCCAACACTAAGCTTATATAGGACAACACAAAAGGCAATTGGATGGGTATTTGGGGCTCCATTTGGTCCATGAGTGCCATCTTATGCTAGTTATCCCTTGGGCCTAATAGCCTTTTGGGTTATTTTGTCCATTTCCTTTTAAATCATATTTAAAAGCTCAATCCAATATTTCTATATGTCAATATTAATTTCATAGCTAATCTTCTAATTATAATTTAACTATTAAATTATAATTATAGTCTTAATTAATTGACTCGGTCGAACTATTTGACTTTGGTCAATTGCTCCCGTCAACATGTTGATTTTTGACCGTTGACTTTGACATTTGATTATCAACCATTGACTTGTGTCTCCTCATTTCATTTCTCCTCATTTGTATCTCTAATCACATTCTTTAGGTGTGCAGATCCGTAGGTTCCCTTTAGCAAGGTAGTAGGTTGACTCAACTCCTCAGAGATGATACACGAATTAAATTCCACAATTAAATTCTTCATATTAATAAAGGTTAATTGAAACCTTTTAGGAAATCCACAAACCATGGTTGTCGCCTAGCAGCAAGTCACGGTTATCCAAGCTAAATGAGACGTTGTGAAAGAACTTATTCAAATTGGAATGACCGTGCAATTGAATCCTTCTCTTATGTCAATACTCTTTATTCACATTATTAGATCATGGAATCCGATTGTCAATATCCTAATGTGAATCGTTCCTTTTATATGATTATCCTGGTAAGATTTGAAGGCTTCTTCTTTCAAGTCTTATCTACTATTCTGCGCAGAGATTTGATCAATCATATCTTGGAGTATACTCTCTCCTTTACTGAGAGTAGAGATTCCTTGTTGTGCATTCATTTGCTTCCATGACTCTATTGAGAACCTGATGAGCACCTTTAAGCTATACCTAATTCAGCATGACCGTATAATGTCCTCAATGATTCACAACATAGCCACAAAACATCTATGATGCCTTAGGTCTAAGCATTAGTTTGCACCATTGCAATTTATAAGTTCCAACTTGACATGTGAGTAAAGACTTCCATATGCTGTAACTCATGTGTTGGATCACGTTCAGTATACTTGTTCTTCTACAAGCACCTACACACATATCGAAGTGTCTCCACACTTAATGGCTTGAGACCTTGCCATTCCATACATGTAGAGACGTACTATGTCTACTGGTCTTTGCGGAATATTGACGCCCAATCAATATTCCTATGACCAGGAACATATTCAGGATTTAGGGATGATGAGAAGTCTCCATGTATGCAATCTCATTACACAGCTCTCATATCCACTTGTGCATTCCTTGGACTATGGTTGTTCTACATATTGAAAGATAATATAGGATGATTTAATGTATAAAACAACATTTCTTGCCCAAAGATGTCCTTAACTCTAACTATCACATAATTAGTTAGCTTTAAGGGCATATTTCTAACAGTCGACTCAACGAACACATAGGAAATCGTTTATGAATTTTGGGTCAAAATGACCAAAATACCCTTATGTGTAAAAATTACCAAAATACCCTTTGTAGGCAAAAAAAGAAAGAAAAAGAAAGAGGAATTTGCAACGTGTGGGCAAACCCATCCTTTCCCTTCATTCTTCCCCTCTTCCCCTATTTTTCTCTTCCAAAATCAGATTGTGATCTTCAATTAGAGGTGAGTTGTCCACCTATTAGAGATGAATCACCTAGTCTAGGCTAAGTGTAATGATTGTTTAAGCTAAGATAATATTGTTTGTAGAAAGAGATGGAAGTAGGGTGAGGAGGAGAAGGAAGAATAGGAGAAAGAAAGGAGAAATCTCTAAGGGTAAGTCAAATTTCGAATTTGTGATTTTTTAACTTTGTGTTGGTGTGATTCTAGTCCCTTAAAGAGTATTTTGAGTCACTTGAGTGATAGGGAAATTGAATTGGAAGAGTTTGAATTTTCCTTTTCGGGTTGGGTGGATAGAGCAATTTTTCAAGTGTGGTGTTTATGATTTTGGTTCCATTTTGAGTTTTTGATGAGTTCTAATTATATGTATGAAGTTTAGAAGAGTTTTAGAAGCCTTAGGAACAATCTGGGAGTGATAGACTGATTGAAAACAACTTAGAACCAAATATGAGAAATTTCATTTTTTGGGAATTTGCAGTCCAAGAGCCTCACTTTGATTCTCTTTTCCTCCAAACTCCTTTGCGTGTTTGAAGAAGCCATTTGATGGGTTTTAAACTAGACTTGTCAAGGAACAAAACATAATAGGTTTCATTGAATTTTGTTGAATTTTGATATATCAAACACATGTGCAAAGTTTGGACAAAATTCTTTTTTCTGCAGAAAACCAGCCACGAGTCCAATTTTGGAGCTAGTTTTCTCCTTTGTTTTAGCTCCATTTTGAGTGTGGTTTGTTGGATTAGAAACTAGAGGGAATAAGCTTAAAACCACTACAAGTTTACCCAATTTCGTTAAATTTAGATTGGTCAAAACATCTCACAAAATCTGAGTTTTAGTCTAAAAAAAACAAGAAATTTGCAGATTTTTTTGAGAAGATGATGAACAGTAACCGCAGCCAAGCCCACTCGCATCTCTAGAGCCTGGCGGCTGTTCTAACAGCCTCAAACGCCATATTTTTAGTCCATTCAACTCGATTTCTCGATCCGAGTCCTATAGTATATGTTTTGAGTCAATCCGAGATTGTGCAAAGTATTGGTTATTATGGGGCCCATGGAAACCAAATGGTAACTTTTGGATAACGGGTGTCGTTGGCCTTGTTTCGGTGTTGATAGGACATAGGACAAAGTTTTAGGTTATTTAGGACGAGATTTGGCCGCTTTGGACCCCGGGTTGGTCCTATGGACATTTTCATCATTTTCACACAAAATCTTTGAAATGCATAAGGTTGAGGGTGAGGTTTACTGGTCTTAGGTGAAATAAAGTGAAGACTATTCAATAATAATTTGGATTTGAATTTGTTCAAGAATTGGATTAAAAGTGTAGATTCAACAACTCCGAGAACTTCCGAAGGGTAAATTTGGTACTTTAGCTAGCTGGACATGATGTAGGGTTTCTTGATTTTTTGATGATTAGGCTATGTCACTTTTAATCTTGGTGCTTTGCTCGGTGAATATTATTTGATGTGATGTGAATATTATTATTGATGTTTCTTCATGGATATTATTTAACATCTGGTGAATATTATTATTCATGTGATTAAATCTGAAATATTATTGTTATTATCTGTATTATTATTCAGCAGAGATAAATGATGTTTGCGCTTACATATGCATCATAAATATAGTGGTGTTTGGGGTGTCTGTGTCATTTGAGGTATATATAAGGGGTGGGAGAAGATCTTAGATATATCTGGAATATATTGAGGTGACGGGAGCAGGGCTTGGATATATTGAGGTGATGGGAGCAAGGCCACTAATGAAAAGTGAAAGTTGAGAAATTCGTAAACAAAAGAAAAATGGGTTAAGGGACGGATGAGCGCTAGTTAAAATTTAGGGTATTCGGTGCCATAGTGGTAAAACACATAGTATGGGACTTGCATGCTTGTTGCCCTAAGATATGAATTAGTGGGACTAGAAAGAAGTGAGTTCATGGCATTATCGCATATGCAAATTTATTTATTTGGTATGATTGAATAATTTATATATCTTGTGGTGTTTGATACATGATACTTTGATTAACTGTGATAGCTGACCATGAGGGGTTTGATGGTACTCTACTGGGCATTAGAATGTTCATACCCTAATAGATTGTGCAAGATTCAAGACGAAGTTTGAGGAAGCGGGTTTCAACTAAGCTGCTAGGCTTTTGCTGTTGATTTGTGTTATTAATGTTTGTAAGCAGTCAATCGTTTGATAAAGATCCTAGTGTGTATTAACTACGAGCTACTGCGACTCTGATTCTGCGCTGTTAAGTAAATTTGCATTATTAGTGGCTCTATTTCTCATCATATCATGGTTGTAGGATTTTATTCTTATGACTATAGTATGACTCACACCATGATTCGGGAATATTCCTTATTTTCGAATCAGGTCGTGACATGGGTGGCCTCCCCATCTTCCATCTTTCTCTCCTCATCTCCCTTTCTTCTTTCTTAGTTTTCTTCCCCTCTCCTATTCTTTCCTCAAATTCGTTTAGATTTTGGGTCCTCTTGCCTAGATATATCTGAATCTTGTCTTTTGTTTGTTTGTTTGTGTGTTTGCTGTTGTAGGTCCTTGGTGACTTTTGTTGTTCTTGGATGTGTCTTGCTGTCACTCAGATAGCTGCAGTGTGGGGTTGTCGACCCAACTTTTTTCTTTGGTTTTTGTTATGTTTTTGAAGCAAGTACTGCAATCCACCGTAGACGCCATGATTTTGTTGCAGTTTTTGGTTCACTCACATGGATTTTGCTCCAGTTCAGTGTTTGGAGTTGGAAAAGTGATTGTTGTCAGTTTGTGTGGGATCGGGCTTTGCCTATGTAAAATAAGAGGTTTAGCCATGTAGGTGCTACGGGTCTCTTTGGTTTGCTGGAAAGGATGTGGTGCGGTGTTCTTATTTCTGTGTTTATTTTAAACTAATAATTCTCAGAAACTCAATGGGAGTTTGCTGATGTTTGTATTTAGTGTTTGACTTTTCGATGCGGATTTGTTGTTATTGCCGTTGCACGGTGAATCTATATTGTAGGTCTGAGTAGGTTCTTTTGTCTGTCGAATTGGAGGTTTTAGGTTTTCTGGCATGCGTTATTCTCTCCAGATCAAACCAATTTATTTTTGTGTTTGGTTACTGGAGATGTTGTACTCATATTTAGCATTGCGGCTAGTCTGTATTTTTTTTTTCTGTGTTATCAATAAAATTACTATCGTTTTTAATATAAAAAAAAATATTTGAGTCTAAAAATTATTTGAGCTTATTTTGGTTGACCAATTTCTACTTTGCATTTGCTATATTGGTTTTGCCAACTACTGTTAGAATTTTGTAGCTATTAATTTCTGAAAAATGGGCAGAACTTTTAATGTGTTTTATTGCAATTGGTTTAATGCCTTTGAGAAGCAACCAACTATAAAAAGCCTTATTTTGGAGTATGAGAAAAATGTTGGAGCAACATTGGCCCCTTTCTTTATTATTTTCTCCTCCACATTCTTGAGTTTGTGTTCTAATTTGTTTTCTTTTATCAAAGGAAATATTTGACTTGTTGATCTGATCTAAGTATTGCGAGTCACTACAAAAAAAAGTGCCAACAATCATCATTATTTGGTGATTGTTGCCTCTCTTTTTTGTTTTTGTTTTTGTAGTGAGTGTACGTTGTTATATCATGGAGGGTAGGCCACCATACAACCTGCTACACTGAGACATTTTTAACGATAAGCGAAATCTACTCTTAAGGATAGTGACTACACGCCTCAACCTAAAACTATTATTCTACTCAAGTATCAATGGAGACCAACTTCTACATTCCAAAAGATAAGTATTTTGCTGTAATTTTCTTGGTTTTATTTAATCTACTCTATCAATGTAAATCACAAATTTCCAATAATTATTTCCCATGATGTTCTGCAGGAAAAGAAGAATCTTCAACCAAATTTTCCAACAAAGAAGTCAATGAGGAATTTTACTTAGCTTACAACATACTCAAATATAAAAAGGATAAACAAAACCCTAACCATTGGGGATCACGATTCGTTCACCCTCATATTTTTTAATTGTTGAAACAAGTGGCTTTTTCTTTGGTTTTCTACGCTGCCTTTGCAGGAGGAATTGGGTTGGAGGCTTCGAGTATTAGCCCAAAGGCATTTTGCATGGACGCCTTCAATTTCTGGGAATCTATGAAGCCTTTGTCAGCTCCGAAGGCAACCCTCAGCTTTCCCATATAACTAAGTGCAGTCACAGTAAGACACTGCATGTATGAAACACCATCTCATTATCTTATTATATACATACATACATAGATCCAATGGGTCGAATCCGGGGTGGGTATGCCATTCCCATCCCCATCCCCGTCTTCATATCCACAATATTCATATCGGGGATTCTCCATTCCCACCTTCGCTTGAGAATGGGTTCCCCGACCCGCCCCATTACGGAAGAAAAAACCAATATATAACTACTTTATTGAAAAAAAAAATGTACTAAGGCAAGATAATGAATATATATAATATATACTTATAAGACAATATAAGAATGTTTATAAATGTATTGGAAGTTAACTAAATAAATAAGTAGTGTGGTTAAAATTTGTATAAATTATATAAGTATATGATATAATAATATAAAATATAAAACTTAGTTAGTACAATCACTTTAATAAATATTTATATATATTCGCGGAGAAAATTGTCATCCCTATACATATATATATATATATATATAAATTGATAGGAAAAAAAGGCCACATAATTTTAATATTTATAACAAGAACCACCAAAATGTCTCCAAGACAGAATACAACTATAGGCAATGCAAAGAGTATTAATATCTTTTAAACGTAATATTAAAAGGGCTGTTATTAGCACTCCGAAAAGTTATTATATTGTGTATCTATATATATATATATATATATAAAGTAAAAGGCAGAAAATGGTAAAACATTCAAAATACAAGAAAATGCGCTTGGTTAATGCAAATATTCAGAATTGAAATTATTAATTAGATGAGGATAATATGATAAATTAACACATTTTCATATTTAAAAAAATTAAAATTAAAAGAAAATTCAGATAATGGATCCTATTTTTATGAAACACAACTACCCATTATCTTTTTTAATTCTAAAATAAATTTAAATTTTTTTTTTTAAAAAGGCCTCTCGCAAGCGCGGAAGCGTGTGGAGAGGCTAGTATATATAAAGCAAAAAGCAGAGAATGGTGAAACATTCAAAATACTAGAAAATACTCTTGGTTAATTCAAACATTAAGAATTGAAATTGTTAATTAAATGAGGATAATATGATAAATTCACATTTTTTTCATATTAAAAAAATTAAAATTAAAAACAAAATCAGATAATAGGTCCTACTTTTATGGAACATAACTACCCATGTTATCTTTTTCTTAATTCTAAAAATAAAATAAAAAATAAAAAAGAAAACCAATTGATACATGCGTGAGCATGTGCCAAGGGACTAGAGGTGTCAAACGGGACGGGACAGGCCGGCCCAGCACGACACGAGCCCGGCCCGTTTAAATGAGGCACGGCACGACACAAGCATGAATGTTAATGGGCTGTGCTCGGCATGGCACGAAAACTTGGGTCGAGCCGGGTTCAAAAAATGAGGTCCAATGGACCGGGCCGGCCCATGGCCCAACATGGCCCGAGCTTGGCCTGAGCACGCTTCAAGCACAGCACGAGCCCAAGCACGGCCCACTTAACATTTATTTCTTTCTCAAAAGTCAAAATGCAATAATTTGACATCTAATGTCATTGTTTATATGTTTTTAAAAAAAAAAAAATCATAAATATATATTTGATGTCTTTCATTTTAGGGAAATTACTTGGGTCCTTAATTAATTAAACATATCAACTACAAATTAATTAAACAACATTGGACTTGATATCTAATCAGTACATATGACATGTACGCTTCTCTTATAATCAAAGCAAGACATTTTTTCACATATAAAATAATAAGTTGTTTAAAGATGAAAAGTTGAAGTGGACTTTGTGGAGTTGGACACTTTTTGCTCTCCGCCATTTCATATTGTTTGGATGTTTGATTGATTAATGTTTTCAAATAGTTCATCATTTTTTGCCTCTACTTATATTTTTAATGTTTATAATTTGAATTATCTAGTGGAAAAAAAAAATATAGTGAAAAAAATTCAAATTAAATGGATTGGTTCTTGGGTCCGAGTATGGCACGAGCACGAGCACGGGCACGGCACGAGCCCAGCCCGTTTCAATATGGACATGGGCTTTGGGCTGGGCCGGGATCAATGATTTTACTAAATGGGCCAGCATGGCACGGCCCGATAAATTAAATGGGCCGACCCGGCCCGACACGAAAACGTTAAAAGCACGAGTTTAAATTGGATGGGCCGGCCCAGCACAGCCCGTTTGACACCTCTACAAGGGACTATTATATAATAATATAAAAAAGAAAATTGCAATATAACAATTTTCAATATTAATTATGAGAAATAAAGTAACTGCATAATTAAGTACCTGAGGTCTCAATAAAAGAAAATAAAGTACCTGAGGCGGACCAACTACCATAAAGTATAAGCCACCAACGGGCTGATTGTCCAAAGCCATTTTTTCAACTGGCCCAATCATATTCGAGATTGTCATGCTCGAGTTCTTGAGCGTGCCATGAACGTATCTAGCTGCTCCCTGTAAACACACCACCTTATAAAACACTCTAAAGTTTTTTTTTCTTTTTCGAAAAGAATATTCTAAAGTTTTATGAGAGACCAACAGATTTTTAGTATATTAACGGGCTAGATTCGATTTTAGAAATTAGGATATCTTTCAACATTAAAAAGATAGATATTAATTTACTAAGAGCCAATTGCGGCTTCAACGGCTCTTGAAGAAAATCCCTAGACCATTCATTCTCATTAGGTGAAGAAAAATTGAGGTAAATAATGATGAATTTTGTAGTTTATATTTGATAGCTTGATTGAATTAAATTTTTTGACTTTTTGTGGTTTTGTGAGAGGCAATCTATAATTAAGTGATTTCTTCTCATGGCAAGATTCATCGTATGCTCCCAAGTGGTCCTGGATTCAAACCCTAGTGATACCTGTGTGTGTGAGTTTCCCCCTTCACCCTTCCTAACTTTAGCAAAAAAACAAAAAACCAACCCAACATTGGCAAGATTCATGTTAGACCATAGTTTTGTATATTACTATCTTTTGGTGAGTTTTAGTTGTAAACTTTCTATCAATATGTATGATCCAATTTTCAATATTTTTGTTCAAAACTTTGTTTTAGAGACCCCGCTGCTCATTTAGCACATAGCCCCTAAAATTTCAAAGCCGTCCTGCTAAGAACTAGTTTGTTGATAAGTACATTTAAAGTGTTTTGAATGGATTACACAAACTTGACTTATGAGGTCATCATGCCCGAATTATATTTCCTACAAAACATTCTATATCTTGTGAGAGTACTTACATTTTAGTATAAAATGAGATTTTAGCAACATAACATATTAGATATTTGACACTAATACTTATAAAAAAGGGAAAATTGGTAAATTGCTACACTTTATAAAGTTTAAGGGGTTAATAATATAAATTATGTTTATGTCAATTTTCCTTGTTAATTACGTACCTCAGGGCCTCTAAATTTCTTCAAAACGTCCAACAGCCAGCTAGTGAGGTAGCTAGCTGCAGAACTTCTCTTTTTCTTGATCATTTTTTGTGCTTCCCAAACAAAGTCGAGTGGGTTTGAAGTTTCAGTTGACTTGGGCACTGGCAAGTGTAAGAAGGCAAATTGGTTTCCCCATGACATCTTAGCATTATTGGGTTCGATCATCTCTTTGATTGACGTGTAACCCTCGATGTTTCTGGTTCTGAGCAGCACCAATGCCGTACAACGTTCATTGCTTGATTTTTGGGTAACCTCTTGCATGTATATTCTGGTGCCCAAGAAGATTATTCCAGCAATCACATCATTTATCGTCTGCAATTGTTCATGCCAATTTCATTCAAATAATATAATCACTAGTAAAAAGAAGGGTTAATTTCAGTTTGGTACCCTACCTTAAGGCATATTTGTTCCTGCATTCTCAATTTTAACAATTTTATACCCTTATTTTGTAAATTTTTTGCAATGTGACTCTGCAGTTAGATTGGCTGCTAGAAAATCTGTTAAGTGATGACATGGCACATGTAGGGCCCACATTATTTTCTTAAATTGAATAAAATAATTTTTTTAAAACACATTGAATAAAATATTAATAAACGATTAAAAAACAAACAAAAACCTTTTCTTTTTTCTCTCTCTGAACCTCTTTCTCCCTTCTTCCCGATCAAACCCAAGCGCCCCTTCTCTTCCCTAAGCACCATTCTCAGCCACACCCACCATCACAGCAAAAAAATAAATATATAGGGTAGCGATGGTGGGCTTGGAGCGCTGCCACACCACCACCCATGCGGGTAGGGAGAAGGGTGGTGGGGGAATGGGGGAGAAGAAATTGATGGGGGAGAGGGAGAGCATAGAGGGGGAGAAAAAGAGAGAAAGAGTTTCATTTAAAAATGAAAAAAAAAAAATATCTAAATTTTTTTGGTTTATAATATTTTATTCATATTTTAATCAATTTAAAATTTTAAAAAAATGTGGGACCATAGTGCCAATTAGGCAACTAATAGAGAGATCTAACGGAAACTCTAATGGCGGAATCACATTGTAACAAATTTAAAAGATACGTGATTGTAAAAATTGAGAAAATAGGGATTAACATGTCTTAAAGGTGTGAGCACAGGGTACTAAACTATAATTAACCCTAAAAAGAAACTAAGAAAAGAAAGGGCTTGTATAGGATTTGTTATAAACCTAGGCAAACGTTTGATGTTCTAAAAAAACCACATGGATTGGATTATGTCTAATCCTATTAGGCCCAAAGAGTAGGATCAACAATGACATCGAAAGGGTGAGTGGAAATTTTCGACATAACCCGATACACGACTCAAAACCCGCACGGAATATTAATGAGTCAACCCGTCATGACCTGTTTAATAAACACCCATAGAACCATACAATAATTAACAAATGAACTATAAAACTATAAGGAGCATTGTGCTCGCTCCCTATAATGTTAAAAATGGTGATAAGGATACACATTGAGTTTAAATAGTGAGCATAAATATTTTCTAAAATTATAACGCGAGTACTATTCTTTGGTAGGCATTGAATGCAGGGCCATCTCTGAAATTTTGAGGGCCCTATGCGAACTTAAATTGGGACATAATCTAATATGAAATACTATAAATAAAAATTTGCCATAACTTAATGTCATAAACAATTTTTTTATAACTAAAAGTCATGAATAAATATGTAATGACAATCAGAAATCAAATTCATAAAAATTTAAATGTTTCTATTTGATAAAATTAAATGTTTGGTACAAAAATAAGCTCATTGTGCCCTTACAAGGTCCCTTGTTGCCTCCAATAAGTAATTTGTGTTTAATAGGAAAAATAATTGGCAATCACAAATTAAAGAGTAGTTGCACACAAATTCTTGAAATTTGAATATGACTATTTGATTTTGAGTGTTCTTTATGAATATAGGAAATATGGTTTTCTCTTTTTGGTGTTGAAATTCTTGAAATTGAAAGAATAACTAAAATTGTCAAAGGATTGAAAAAAGAACCAAAAAGAGATTGATGAATGATGATGATTGCTTACCAGAAAATCAGAGTTTAAAAGAAAAGAAGAAGCCATGAAGTTTTTTTGTTTTGTTTTGAATGAAAAAAGTACTTTTCTTAGAGGAGAAAACTTTTTATTTTTATTTTTTAAACGAATGATCGGAGTAGAAAGTGTCTGGCGCTACATTAAATGGAGAAGCATTGAAGCCAACTCCACCAGACACGCCCTTGTGCAAATGTCTAGCACGCTATACTATATATACAATTTCTATAATATTAATATATATAATATAAAGAATTTTTTTTTTCAAGAGCCCTTAAGAATCAGGGGCCTTGTGCGGTGGCGCCACTTGCGCCACCCCAGGGCCGCCCATGATTGAATGTATTCCCTAAAGACAATTTTTTTTCTCTTGGATCTAATTTTTTCCACCACGGTTTTGATTTGAGAATTACTGTTGAATCTATTCTCATGTCAAAGAAGTTCACCTTCTACATGAGCCAATGTGATATGATAATATATCATCAGGTATGTGATTGGTGTGAACTTTGAATAACGCAAAAACAAGAATATTCTCAAAGTTACGTGATTTGGGTTTTGGGTCTAACTGACAACTCGCTAAAATACCTATGTAACCCATTTAATAAAATGGGTTATGGCAGGTCAACTCACCAACATCTAAAATACTCATGTGACCCGCCAACCCGCCAACCCGCTAAGCCTTTTCTTTGTTTATTATTTATTTTTCTCATTTTTTTTAAAAAAATGTCTTTTAGTTGCTACCATTTAGCATGTCAACTCAATACAGAACACAAAATTCGCAATAAAATTAGATGGTCAACTCAACACGACACGACACGTTTATTAAACGAGTCGGGTTCGGGTTGAAAATTCTTGACACGTATATGATACTAACAAGACATGAACCTGACACGATACGACCTATTGCTAGCTCGTAAAATTAAGTTGGATGTGATTAATTATTATGCGTTATTTTTCCGGGAAAAAGACTTATTTTGTTTTAAAATTAATAATAATTTTGTAGGGAGTTTTGAATTTATGATAGGGCACAACTGGAAAGCTCAATTGGGTGTGGACATAAATGTTTTGAATGCAAATAATAATCCAATTTTGATAAGAACATCAAATTTCATTAGAAAAATTCTGACAGGGCAACCCATGTCTACAAAAGGGCAACAAAGTACACCACCCCAAACATCCAAAATAAAATGGACGAAAAGCCGCACAAACCCACATTACCAAAATTAAGCATGATCTTAAGTCAAATTCACAAAATTACCCAAAATAACTAAAACCCTAATATAACACATAAGCCTAATGAGCGTTATGGTTAACCTAAGGGGAGAGCTTCTTTTCTTTTCATAATAATGAAAGTTTGAAACTTCTTTTGATATATATCATGTAAGTTATGAACTTTTTAGTTATTTGTATTGCGTATTTGTGTAATCCTTGTTTTTGGTAAATAATTTCATACTTCATAGCAGTTTTTTTGTTGTAGTATGTATGTTCAATATAAACCGAAATCATTATAATAAATAAATAAAAATTGGTACATAATCTTACCACTCCAAGTTTGTTCTTGATCAGTTTGATTTCATCAATGGAGAACGTCAATGTTGATAATGTTATTGGCCGAAACTCAACTCCATCTTCCCCAGACCTAATCGGAGTTCGATCATCTTCTACAAAAGTGCTCTTCAAAATGCTCCAACTGAAATCCGATACGGTTTGGAAAACTGAAGAGAAAAACTGAGACACAGTTTTAGTCTTGTGAGTAGTTTTTGGTCCTGAGTTCTTCAGGGAAGGAAATGTTAGAGGAACAGAAGGGTTTTGAGCAGTTTGCAGACAAGAAAGAAGAGCACCCATTAGAGAGTAGCCATCACCTAGGGCATGGTGAAGCTTGAAAATCAGGGTACCGGCTGCATGGCTTGTTGGGTACTTGAGAATGTGAATTTCCCATAATGGCCTGTTTTGTGGGAGTCTTTCTGCTGCTATATTTGATATGTAGTCGTCAAAATACTCATCATAGGATTGTGGTGACATTTTAGAAGGGAAAATGGGGACATGAACATGGTCTTCAAGCTTCACTTCAACCCTCTTCCATTGTTTCTTTTGATCTACATTGTCACTTACCTGTTTAATAATTTCAGATAATTCATGTCAAATCTTTAGTCTTTTTTTTTTTTTTTTTTTTTTTCTCAATAAGCCGGCGGTTTTCACTCTCATTTTATCCGATTGCCAGCATTTGAATAAATCAAATGCTAATGAGTAAAAAGAGTAGGAGACTAGTGAAAATTGAACAAAATAGGAGTGAAAATCGCTTCCATTTCCAATAAAATGACAAGAGAGAGGAAGAGATCGAGAGAGAGAGAGAAGACAAACCATGATAGAAGAGAAGCGAGGGTTGATGGGGAGGAAGACATCTTGAAGCAAAGAGAGAGCTTGGGAATCATTGATTGGAAGCTCAAATTCCAAAACAGCAAGAATTGCAACAGATAAGATAGAACTGTTGAAGTATTGGCCAATGGGGCTCACTGGCTCTACTTCTCCTTCCTCCCTAAACTCCATTATGCTTCACTCTGCCTCCAATGAACTTTGATTTCTCCAGTTACCTTTCACCAAACCAAAGAGTAGATATTAATAATCTGAGTATTTGCTGCTTCTAATTAATGTGTACAAAAACTAGATAGGAAAGTCTGACACTCATTAATTATTGAATAGAGCTCCTCATCACAACAATTTATACAAGAGTGATGGTAGACATACAACATTATTTAATTACAATTTTTAATATGAAACTTACATAAATATTGATTTTTTATGTTTTAATAAAAGCATGGGAAATAAGAAATTAAATGAATTCCATTAAATATGAAAAGGAAAATAGAATAAATTAAAATAATCCCAATACACATTCGTAATAAATAAACATGAAAACTATCAATCTCCACATGAATCCTGATAAAGGATAATTGCTCCTTACACTGTTACACAACATATGCATAAATGCGGGAGAGGCTTTTTTGAATTCAGAACCTTATGCATCTTCCATGTGAACCTTATGCATCTTCCATGTGAACCTTATGCATCTTCCATGTGAAGGCTTTTTCAGGTATTATTGTATTAAATAGAAGAACCAAATTTCCACAACTCTATTGCTATTGGCCACCAAACCTCCCTTTATTAAATGACGTAGGTGAATTAGGCAGGTCCCTGGAGCTGGTTCATTATAAAAAAGATGACATTTGATCCCACATTATACGGCAGTGCAGTGTAGGTAGGTTGATGGTCATCAATTGGATGGAGAGATTACACAGGGCAGCCAGAAAGGACAAGTCATATGAAATAATTATCTTTAAATTAGGAGAAACACTTAATTGCAATGCTATTTCTGGTCAATAATGCTTTGTTATATGCAAGTGTTATTATGCATGTCGTAACGTAATTGACTGGGATAGCAAAATAATGACATTCCCATTTCATGGAAGTCTTTCTCCTAAATCAAAATCACATAATCTACTATATATTCAATTGGGTGTAAATTCCGCACAAAAAAGTACTTCCAGTTGTTTATTCACGATACCAATAGATACAGTTATTTGTACTAACAACAAGTGTTTAACAAATAATCAATTATTACTACATCCTTCACAAATGTTGAGTTGTTCAATAAACACATTCAATATTTTTTCAAATTTTTTAATAATTATTTTCTGCTTAATTCTCGCATTAATCTTGTAATTGGTTCGACAACAAGCTAATTTACATGTGCAGGTGTTGAGACTACATCTATTTGCAATTGGTTTTTATAGAAGAGAACACGATATTTCATTAGTATAAACTCAATTCATGTTACAACCACTGAGGATAAGAAAACGCAGGCATCACCCTCAGGCCAACACTACGTTGCTGCAAATTGAATGATTCATCGACATCAACTTTATGACAACTTTCAGTAGGCAAGGATACTGGGCTCTCTCCACTAAAGCAGTTAGTACCAGTAAAACTAAAATCAATGTAACAAGTCGTAAGTACCATACATACATTTTTTTTTTTTTTTTTTTTGTGTGTACTTATAATTTTTATTTCATATATATATATATATATATATATATATATATATTTTTTTTTAACAAGAAAGAGAATTTCCACTAATTTTGTTTTTATGCTAAATGGAAATGGTGAAAACCCATTTCTGAAAGTCTCTGTTCTTTTTTTTCTTTTCTGGGAGGCAGGCAAAAGCATTGACACTTCTACAAAAATTGAAATAGACGACGGGAATCCACCGTCGTCCAGAAGGATTTCAAACCGTCGTGAAATCGACCGCCATATTTTGATACATAAAACGACGACGGCAAATAATTGACGTCGTTATGACATTCAACGTCATACTGAAACTAAAACCGACTTCTAATTGATATATAAATAACATAAATGGAAACCTTGGACAAAATTAGACGACGGTTTTAGGAAAACAGAGACGTCTAAAGAATGTTACATGTCAAGAACTAAATAAAATCAGACATAAAAAATATTATCAACGTCTACATTTGAAGGAATACCGACGTGTATAACGCAGAAACCATCGTGGTTAATATATATTATGTTCCACAAATTAAAAAAAAAACTGTTGTCTAAAATATATAAAAACCCCCAAAAAAGAAAACTTCGACGAACTTAGACGATGCTTACAGAAAAGAAGAGACGTCTAAAGTGTATTACATGTCAGAAATGATACAGTAATTGACATAACATGAATTAACCACGACACCCTTGTGGAATGACCGCCGCTTATAGTGTTTTCCACATCGCAATGGAATGATCGCCGCTGTGGAATGACCAAAACGGTTAAATTTTTAAAACCTTCTTAAAATTCCAACAATCCCCCACAAGGTTTTCAAAATTTTACCATCACCAAAAAAAAAAAAAAAAAAAAAAAAGCTGTGAAAATATATATATTTATATATGGGCAATATAATACTATGCAATAGGTGTAGGTGCCTTCCGGGCTTGAACTTTCACTTAGTAATGATAGTCTCCATTTGAGGAACCTGAGTGTACAAAGTATTGAACTTGGCACCTTTGACCAAACTTCAACATATCCCACACATAGTATTGGTTGAGACTTGGATGCGGAGTAGCGCTATTTATGGCCATGTGCTAATCTTGATTCTCATGAGAATTACTAGAGAATAGCCCAATTCTCACAGTCGCGGCCTCACGACTTCTCTCACTTAGGTGAGTTCTCCAAGAGTACATGTGACGTGCACTCTGTGGGAGTTTGCCGCCTCAAAACTCATTCAAGGATAAATCTCTTCCTGACGTCACATAAAATAACACTTTTGCCTTAGGGATGAGCAGAAGAATATCTCAAGGATATCTCCATAGTTTTATTAGTGCTATATGAGTCATGCAGTATGGATTGTTTCTACCACATTGAACTTTCTTCATGGGATCGCCAATCATAGAAGTTGGGTTACCTCCCTAGGTGACTCCCTTATGGGCTTAAGCACGTCCCCCTCGACATTTTGCATTAATAGCCTCCTCCACGAGGCATGCGTATTAGGACTAACCTTCACAAGGCATAAATAATGTAGGTCATGTCTTTGTTCTCCATTTTAGCGCGCTCTAAACCTGCATGTTATTGGAAATATTTCCTACACAGTCTTGCACACAAATGATTAGTCGATTTCACTTCAATATAATTGGAAATTAAATACGCATTGGTATACATTTAAGTATAACGGAAATACATCATACATTAAATCTTATGATCAAGAGTACCTCTCAAGTCCATGAAACTTTGAGTACACCTGCTACCACTTATGAACAACAATATAACAATTAATTAAATAAATAAATTTAACTATAAACACTGAGTATTTCAGTACTCTTACTCCCCCTTGTGCACTCCAAATGGCTGAAATCATGATCACATATCCAAGTTGAAATTGTATCTTGTCGATTCTCAATGTGAACCTATAAGACAATAATAAATCTCTACCAAAATTTTATACCAAAATCATCATTAGTTGGACACACTTTCATATCAAAATTGAAGAGAATTTAGTCTCATAAAAAAAATTTATAATATAAACAAATTTCACACGGACACAACATGTTTGCCAAGGAAATATAAAATTTATTATGTCACTAAATGAATGTAATGAATCTTTCCCATGAGAGCATAAAGAAAATGAAAACACACTTAAAATTGTGGGAAAGAGAAGTGAGAAGGAAATTGCGTGATTTCTCCATGTCACCAATTAACAAGAAGTTTATATAATTTAATTAATTTTGTTATTAGGCTTATTATCACAAAATGTCCCTAAGGTTTATGAAACTATCAGATTGCATCCTTAATATTTTTTTTTGTCATTCGTGGTCCTGAAGGTTAGTATGCATGATCACAAATGGTCCCTGCCGTTAGGTTCCATCAAAAACTCTGTTAGTTTGCTGATGTGGCATATATGTATATCACAAAATATCCTTGAGGTTCACAGACCTATCACAAATGGTCCTTATGAAATTTTTAAATTTTTTAAATTTAAAATTCATAAAATTTTTGTTTTCTTTTTAAAATTTTATGAATTATAATTATTTTAAATGCATGTGACACTATATTATTGTAGATGTGGGCTCCATATATATGCCACATTAACAAACTAATGAAGTTTTTAAAAAATAATTTAAAATTCATAAAATTTAAAAATGAAAAAAACTAAAGGTTTAGGGTTCATAAATGGTCCTCAAGATTAAAATCCTTCTATAAATAATTTTTTTCATTTATAAATAATTTTAAAAAGAAAACCAAAATTTTATGAATTTTAAATTAAAAAATAAAAAAAATTCATAGGGACCATTTGTGATAAGTGTGTAAACCTCAGGGATGTTTTGTGATATATATGTATGCTACGTCAGCAAACTAACAGAATTTTTGACAGAACCTAACGGCAGGAACCATTTGTGATTGCACATACTAACCTTAAGTACCATAAGTGACACAAAAAAACATTAAGGATGCAATCTGATAGTTTCGTAAACCTTAGGGACGTTTTGTGATAATAAGCCTTGTTATTATTATTATTTTGAATGAAAGGAGTTTAATTAAATGATTGTTGGTTACTTCCAAAAAGCCTACAACGGTAAAGAAGCGCAATTATACTACATAAATTGGTCTAACGGTTTTCAACATCAAACAAAACTACTCAACATTAGCCACACATAAAAGAGATTTTCTATTTAAACCTCACACTTCTCTTAGTTCACCCCATGTTCTAAGTTCACCCTAATTTTTAATTTTAAAATTTCACAATTTCTAAGAAAACCCCACTATCTTCCCAAACTACCCTTAAATACACCCCAAGCTGAAAAAATAAGAAAGAAAAGATATTTTCTATTTAAACCCCACAAACTACCCTTAGAGGAGGAATGTATACAGCTTTGGGGAGATCATGCTGGAAATTTTAAGCAATGGCAGGTTGACGAATTTAGGAGGAAGCATACAGAGAGAGCAAGTCAAGGGAAGTTGTTATGAGAGACATTTACAATGAGAATGAAGTTGGTACAAACGTTCCGATGCGAGAGGAGATAAAACTGGTACTTGAGGTTGCTACACTTTGCACTAGGAGTAGGCCATCTGATCGGCCATAAATGGAGAATACATTGAAGCTTTTATCAGAGTGGAAAAGCAACAAGAAAAATAACCCAACTATTGAAGCAGCAGCAGCAGGATTATGATTTTAGATGCATACTAGAATTCTAGAAGTGATAATAATATTATTGTTCCCAGCAGAAAAAAAAAGATAAACAAACCCAAATCTGAAATTTAATATTTTCTAGAGAAAGAGAATAGCTTTACCAAAACATTAGGTACTAAAAAAAAACAAAACAAAACAAAAGCAATCAACAAAGGAAAGAGAATAAGATCATTATAGCCAAAGAATCAACAAGTCTTTCCATTAGCTCCTATGCATATTTTAAAGAGGCATGCTCGTCAATGTTCTATGTCTTTGGCAATACGATGTAGAAGAGTTTGTATTTTTCTAAAACTTAATATGAATAGTGGTGGGATGTGTGGGGTGTATGTATAGATGTACTAGGGTTAAGTATTAAGTTGGATGACCTTTTTTGTCTTTTTACACAATAATAAAACTTACAGCTTAATGATTTTTAAGTATTGGAGTGAACGAAGAGAAGTGTGAGATTTAAATAGAAAATCTCCACATAAAAATTATAGCATTAAAGTTCCCTTTGAAAAAAAAAAAATTAACTCCCACAAAAGTCTACACGGCTTTAAAATAAAAAATTATTATTATTATTACTAGCCACTGTGACAAACAATGGGATTGGGAGGATGCAAAGCATGGCGCTTGAGCCTATTTCTGCTATTTTCAAATGCTAATTGTAAAATCAGTTTCTGAAGCATGTAATTATGGCATTATATTGGCTGTGTTGTTTAAATAATGAAGAAGTGGTTTAAATATAATAAGGTATGATTTTTTATTTATTTATAGAAATGTGATACCATATTAGGGTAACAATAATTCCCGCATAGTGATTATGTGATTTAAACTTGGAAAATATAATTTCGCATGTTAAGAGCATATGGTTATTGTGTGACAAGTTATTATAATATGTTTACAAATTATAATAATTTCCATATAATAAATCATAATAATTTATTGATGAACCTGCGGGAAATTATTATAATATGTTATAAACCTAATTTCGGGAAATGAAAATATGATTTTGCAATAAGTTTATGAATTTGAATTATAATATGCTATGATTTTATGCTATTTACTCTTAAAATTATTCGTAATTGAATGTGAATTTGATTAGTAAGTTTATGAGTTTGGTTCAAAAACTGTTGTATCAATCAGCCCACAACCTATGGCTTTTATAGTTAATAAAATCTTATAAAACAATAGCAGTAAAATCTTATAAAACTTTATGCTCGTTTTGAAATTATAAAATTTTTTTTTAAAAAAATCTATAATATTATCAAAATATTAATTAACAAAATCAATACACTGATTGAAGACAAAAAATTGGTCAAATCAAAAACCAAAACTAACCCGAAAATAAATATTTCAAAGAGTGCTGTTATTTCCACCTCTCTGTCTTATTTTTCCACCCACCTTATCTTCCCACCCACCATATAAATTTGAAAAAACACAATCCTATTTTTCCACCCATCGTTATTCCTAAAATGCCATTTAATTATTAATTCAACTAAATAAAGTAAAATATTAATCATAGGGTTAATTACAGTTTAGTACCATATGATTACACCCTTAAGGCATGTTAGTCCCTATCTTTCAATTTCAACAATCACATACCCCGGACTTTTAAATTTGTTATAATGTGATTCCGCCATTAGGGTTTTTGTCAAATCTCTTTGTTAGTTGCCTACGTGGCACTGTGAGTCTCTCATTTTTCAAAAAATTTAATTTTAAATTAATTAAAATATGAATAAAATATTAAAAACAAAAAAAAACAAAAAAAAAATCTCAAAATCTCTCTCTCTCTCTCTCTCTGTGCACGTTCTCTCTCTGCAACAAACCCAGAACCCAGCTATCTCTACCCCATGACACCACCACTTGCAAACTATACCACACCCCAGCCTGCAACCACATCCCCACGAACCCAGAAACCTACACCTGATTTCTTCCCCCCCCAGCCTGCACTGAATTCCAAATCTAGCTTATTAGAACAGCTTATCACTCATAATCAACCTCAAAATCGACTGCTCTTGGCACAGAGACTCAGACAAGACACTCTCCCAGTCTTCCATTCCAAGCGCCGACCCACATTTTGATTCTTCTAATGGTGTTTGAGATACGTTTTCGTACACCGCCACTGCAGTAGTGGCCAAGCAGGTAGTTGTGTCTATAGAGCCGCTGCTGCCACCACCACTGCCGCTGGCAAAGCCACCGAGAGAAGAAGACAGTGTTGAAGAGGATGTGGGAGGGCTTGGGCTTTTTCTGGTGTCGAGAACAGAGGTGGGCTCAGTGCTACCCACATAACTGTTCACCCGTTTTGTGTTTGCTCCTGTCATGGAAGAGTTAAGTTCCCCATTGCCTTGAAAACCATTGACTGGTCAACAAGTCAACTTTCTTTGGTGTGCGAGCGTGCCACTGCTAGCAATAAAAATCCTAGCAGACTTCTTAAGAATAGATAACTTGCATCCCAAGTTACTAATTTCTAAACAAGCGATTGTGAATTTGGGTAAGGCATATCTCCCAAGTAAGTTCTTTTCCTTCCTCAAACTGGTAAGGACTTTACAATTTCTCACAGTACAAAATTGGTAGTTCTGACCAGAATAAATGATAATAAAGTGGGCTATTTTTCGGTAGAATTGCCTTTTACAGAACTAGAAAGGGAAAAATCAACTCTAGAAATACAAAAAGAAACTGGGATTCCATTTCTGCCTAGATAGAAGCTTCTGATCCGGGCTGGACTGGGTATGCTTGTGCTGGATTGGACTATTCCCAACTTCAGCTGCTAAGCTTCAGCTGTAAATCGATACCAAAGTTTGATTTTGGCAGAGCTTTAATCTATTTCGAGCATTGGGAGGCTTTCTGAACTGGCAGAATTGCGACCTCTTCAGTCTGAAAGGGGTAGAAGTGGCTGGACTTGAGGATTACTGAGCAGGAACTGTACTGTGGTACCTATTCTGCTTGGTCAGGGCTCTCCATAAATTTGCTGAGGTTTTCATTTTTGTAAAAACCTGAACTTTGCTTGTGTTCACCCGTTTTCGTGTTTACTCCTGAGGTGGAAGGCCGAAGTTCCCCACTGGCTTGGAGACCATTTGTTGGTCGACAAGTCAGCTTTCTTTGGTGTGTGAGCGTGCCACTGCTAGCAATGTAAATCCTAGCAGACTTCTTTTTAGAGTGGATAACTTGCGCCCCAAGTTACTGACTTCTAAAACAAATGATTGTGAATTTGGGTGAGGAATATCTCCCAAGTAAGTTCTTTTCTTGCCTCAGACTGGTGAGGACTTTCAAAATTTATCTCAGTATCAAATGGCTGTTCTGGCCAGAAATATTTGATAGAAGTTGGGCTGTTTTAGGCAGAACTGCCTTTTACAAAACAATAAATATGCATATCGACGCTAGGAAGGTTAAAAGACGGCCGGAACTCCGTTTCTGCTTGGATGGAAGGCTCTGGCTTGGGCTGGACTGGACACACCTGGGTCGGTCCGTACTGCTTCGTGACTTCAGATGCTAGGCTGAGCTATAAATCGATACCAAAGTTCGATTTTGGCAGAGCTTTATGTTTACTTCACGCTTCGTGAGGCATTTAAGTGGGCAGAACTGCAGCTTCTTCAGTTTGAAGGGGCAGAAGTGGCTATTCTCGAAGGTCTGGTAGGCTAGGGATTGCACTACGAGCGTTGTTCTGCTTGAGCAGGACTCTTGATAAGTTTGCTGAGGTCTCCACGTTTGTGAAAACTCAAACTCTGCTTGCCTTGGCTTTTGCTGAACCAAATTTGTAACGAGAGAGATCTCGTTTTAGAAGACTTATTTTCTAAGTCTGAACTTTGGAATTCTGATCTAAAGTTGGTTTCTCTTGGAATCCAAGTGAGTTTTTGGTTGTTTTCTTGTTGTTTGTTTTTTTTGATTGATTGATGAATTAAGTGTCCTTTCCTTCCTTGCCTACTTTCGTTTTTATAGGAGACCCTCTTGGGGAGGTGGTTTCAAATTTAAATAATGGGCGGTAAAAAGATCTCCTATAATGTAAAGTAAAAAAGGATTTTATCAATCATGGTAGATAGGCTCTCAGTAGTCACCTCCTAAAGCAGTGCCTTCCCTGGTTTCCTGGGCGGCAGCTTTCTATTTCAACCAACGCCACCGTCTGTGTGGGCTTTTTATGGCGGTTGGTTTTTATTTTGTATTTTCTGAACAGCTCCCTGTTTCCCGTTCTAATTTAGGAAGCGTGACCCGTGAATTCCTCTGATCACAGATGGGTTTTGATCTTTTGCTGGCAGTGTTTCAGAGATGTCCCTCTCATATTTTTAACTTAGTTGAAATTGCTGACTTTTCAAAGCTGAGGCAATCACGTGGGTGTGTTTTTAATTCCCTTGGGTTTGAACCCAACAAAATTTATGGGCTGATCCTTGAAGCCCAAGTGATAGTTTCCACGTTTGGTCTTCCTTAGGCTGGGCAGGCAATTTTACCATGGGCCTGTCTTTTGAACTTTGGCGTGCTAAATTTAGGCCCAAACAATGCCCCCTACGTCTGAATCGTTTTGGAACGGTTTCAGACTTAATGTTTTTGCCATTAATTTGCACGCCAGTCTTTTCCGTTTTTTAGCCCATGTCTGCCACGTCCGCCTACCACGAACTAGAGTTCGTGGGAAAACGGCTAGTTATTAGCTAGTTACTAGCTAATAATCATCAGGTGCCGTCCCATCTTCTTCTTCCCACGTTTTCGAGCTTCTCTTTTAAAAGAAATTCAAATCCACCGCTTCTGAAAACCTAGCCCTTCTGACTCCGTTCTTCCGAGCTTTTCTTCGGGATTTCCATTGTTTCCTTCAGACCTCCCTTTTCTTTCACTTCCTCTTTGCTTCTTCCCTCGAATCAGAAATGTCTTCCCCAAGGTCTCGTGCTCAGTCTTCTCCAGCTCCAGTTCCTCCCGATTACATTACTGGGACCGGGATTGATGCTCATGCGATAGAAGTCAGGAGCAAGCTTCATCCCTTTGCCCAAAAGAACCTGGACGAGAATGTCCTTCATTTGTTCGAGAACACCCTGGTGTTAGGGCCTCACTGGTTTGGTCCTGTTCAAGCTGAGGTGGCAGATTTGCTGAAAAAGGACGCCGAGGCTCCTTTGTGCTTTGAAAGTACTTCTGCCCTTGCTTCTTATTCTTGGGTTAGCAAGAATTTGAGCCGGTCTTTCCCGTCCAGCCAGGTGAGGAACAGTCCGGTCAAATAGGCAGGCTGGATTGACAGACTTCTCCCGAGGTATGGGGGTCACTGGAGGAGAGCCGGGATTTATGATGCCATTCTCCTGTCCAAGCAGTCGATTAACAGAGATGAGAACCTGCTTGCCGCTGCTTTGTGCTTCTGGAATTCTGCCAGTAACACGTTTGATTTCCGTGTGGGTCCTATGGCGCCAACCCTGCTAGATATGGCCCAGATCTTTGGGTTCAGGCCCCATGGCAGGCCTGTTGATGCTGTTGGAGATTATCACAGGCGGAAAAATCAAGAAAAAGTGGCCATTCCCTTTACTATCTCTCCAGCCACGATCAACCAGAACTGCTCCTTCTCCAATTATCTGAAGAAATTTAGCGCTGAGAAGGACAAGGATCAGCAACACATGTTGTTCCTTTTGTATTGGCTGAACCGGTTCGTTTTCCCCAATCGGTCTTCGGCAGTTCTGCTTGAGTACAGACATCTGGCAGAAGCGCTTCACAATCACACTGATGTGGGGCTTGGGCCAACAGTTCTGGCTCACCTTTTCAAGAACCTACACACTGCCACCCTGGAGAATCCACTGAACCTGTTGGCCCCTGGCTCATTCTGGATGATCCAGATCTGGCTGCAGGTTTATTTTCCAGAGCTAAGGTTCCCAAACATAGTTCTGCCTGAAGACCAAGTCCTGGCCCTTCCTTTGATATCGGCAGAAGTGCCCAAGCGTTCTATTGAGGAGTACTTGATGCTCTTCAGGCATTGTACAAAAAGGTCGGCAGCTCAGTGGCAAGTGGTGATCAGAAGGACCTATCCTTGATTCCAAACCGGATTTTGGCTGTTCGAGAAGGAGCCAGAAGACGAGGCTGCCAGAACAGACTTCAGGAAGAAATTTCTGAGTATTACTCTGCCCAGAGATCTGCCCCATGGTGGGGGCAAACCTCCAAATTATCATCTGGGGGCAGAAGTCTATCATCCCAACTTTTGTGCAAGGCAGCTTGGCTGTCCTCAGCTCATTCCGCTGAAATCATATCGGAGTTGTAACCGGGCCTCCTCTTGGAGGGATGCAGATGATTTGGAGGTGCACAAGGATGCCCGGTGTGCAGTGAACAAAATCAACAACAGCACGGATGCCCTATATCCCTCGTGAGAGCCGAATTCCTGCAGTTCCGCTGATTTTGACGCCTGGTGGAAAGCCAGATTCCAAGGTCTGCCTGCTTCTGTCACTGCCCTCAAGGTGCTGTTTGATGGTTGGGAAAATTGGGTCATTTTTGCGGATGGGGATGCCAAGACGCACATGGTCCAGACTATCAAAGACATCAATGCACAAATCATAGAAGGTAGATTTCTGATTCTGTCTGGGATTTGTTCTGTCTTGATGATCAATTTCTAATGTCTGTTCTGCCTATATCAGATCCTTCTTTGACCAACGTAGGTGGGCAGTCTGTTCAGGCTGGAGAAGTGATCGGTAAGTTTTCCTTTTTAATTTTCTTCTGTCTTTTCCTGCTGGATTGGTTTCTAATCTCTAACTCCTGGGTGTAGTCTCTTCTGTTATTGCCGCCGGGGACTTGGAGCTTCCTTCTGCAGATGAAGAAGATGAGGTCCAGGTAGAACAAACTCCTGCCGAGGCCGCTCTTTCTGGCAAAAGGAAAAGAAAAGGACCTGCCCTATCTCCGGACAATACCGCGCGGCCTGGCATTTCGGGTAAGCTCGTGATGTTCCACTTATTCCTTTCAAATTTATTCTAACTTGCCCTTTTTTCCCTAATATTGCCTTTTGTTTTGTCCAGCTGAAAGTCCTTCCCCTCCTCCTACTAAGTTGAAAAAACTTAAAAAGAGGAGTGAGGTGGAGTATGTTGCCACAGAAGAAACCGCAGCAGTCCCTACCACTACTTCTGGGACGGATGAAGAGCTGCGAGAGGCTTTTGAAGAGGTGGAGCAGGAAAAAGAGCTGGAAGAGTTGGAAGGAGTGCCCCAGGAAAAAGCGGCAGTGGTGGAGGGAGAGGTGAGTTTTGTTTCTGTGATTTGCATCAGTTCCCCTCTTGCCCCATTCCTTCTGTTCTGACCCCTGTTTTGTAGGAGGAGATCCCTGCCGAGGTGATTGCAGAGAGCATTGCCTCGGCGCAGAAGCAACAAGGGGGTCCAAGGGCTGAGCTGACTAGCTCAGAACTGGCCTTATTTGAGGATGCTGAGGCAGAGCACTCTACTGCCGCTCCAGCGGCTGAGGATCAAGCGGAGCGGTCTGCATCAGAGCCTGTGGATCAGGCAGAACTGTCTGTTGTAGTTCCGGAGGCTGAGGTGGAAACAACTGCCGCTGTTCCTGTGGTCGTGGTAATTCTCCTCCTTACCTGTCCATATTTTTCTACAACTCTGCCTTGTTCTTCCTTGTTAACTATTGTAGCCTTTCCAGGTAGAAGTGCCTAAAGCTGTTGGCGTCCTGGCAGCGGTGAACAGCCCCCTGAAGCCTCCCATTGTTGCTGTAAGCTTTCATAACTTTTAGGCCCCTTGTTTTCCACTTTCTGCCTGGTCTTAACTTATGCTTTCTTCTATTCATTCCTTTCCAGGATCATCTGCCACGGCTTCTTTTGCTGATCCAGAACTGGAAGAGTTTGAAGCCATGGATCTGGATGCTCAATTGGATAGATTGGAGAAACTCAGCTCTCCTCCAGGCCGGGCAAAATCTAGGGCAGTGGAGGAGGCCATGGAGAGGTTGAAAATCTGGCAGTTCGCTGAGCTGGAGTTTGACCAAGACAAGGAAGCCCTTGATCAGATGATGAAGGACTTGGACCTGCTACACAGACAGAACATGGCTCCGAAGCCTATTCTTGAGATGGGCCTAAGCTTGGCCAGAGATGTGCTCAACTTGCATGATCGTTATGAGGATCTTAGGCCCACCTTCAAGACTTCTGAGTTTTGCAAGGCCACCCATGAAGCCAACCTGGCTGATTTTGCGAAGCAGAAAGCAGAACTGGACCAGATGGTGGCAGGATACAAAGAAGCCAGGGCTACCGCAAACAAGCTGGAGAAGCAAATTGAAGAGCTCCAAAAACAACTGGCAGAGTGCAGGGAGGTGCAGAGCAGGCTTGGGGCTGGACTGAGTTCTAAGACCAAGGCTACTTTTCTTGTTCAAAGCATGGTTGCAGCTTCCAGGCCAGCCTTGGAAATCGCAGAGGCTTCAATTCACCAGGGGGTGCTGCTCCAGAAAGAACTCTCTGTCAAGAAGGCGAACCTGCAGGAAACACTTAGGAAACTAGGATTTTAGTCTCTTCTAATTTTAGTTTCCTTTATTGTTTGAATAATCTGCCGCGAGGGTGGCTAATTTTATATAAGTTTGTTCATTTGTTGCCCTTAAATAGCATTTCACTGTTTTTCAATTACTCTTGATGCGATAACCCCGGACACAGTATTGAAAGCAAAAACAAAATAACTTTAAAGCAAAAATAGGTCCAAACAAAATTCTTTTCAAGAAACAAAAAAGGGTCAGTCTTGTTCCTCTTCTATCCCGGGATCTGTCTGTACAGCCTGCGAATCCCACATGGTTGGATAGAATTTCTTTAACCATTTACCATTGATTGGGGCAGTATGAATAATTCCATCTTGGTCCTGCAACCTGTATGCCCCCATTCCGAGGATCTGGTTAATTACAAAAGGGCCTCCCATGTAGGTGACCATTTCCCATATCCAGCTATGTGTGCTCCAAGGGGCAGAATTGCCTTCCAGACTATCTCTCCCTCTTCAAAACTCTTGTTTCTGACTCTTTTGTTGTAGGCCCTCGACACAGCCTGTTTTCCTGCTAAGAGTTTGTTGAGGGTGTCAATCCTACTTGCATCCAATTCTTCCAATTCCAGCAACATGGCTTGAGAGTAGTCCTCCCCAGTGAGACCGTGCTGGTGAGCAATTCTAAGAGACTGGACTGCTATCTCCATGGGAAGAATTGCATCATGGCCGTAGGTTAGAGCATAGGGGGTCATGCCAGTTGCTTCTCTTTTTGAAGTTCTGTATGCCCACAAAGTCTCTGATAACTTCTCATGCCACTGCTTTGGATTCTTCTCCAGCATCTTTCTGATGATATTGATAATCACCTTGTTACTTGATTCTGCCTGTCCATTAGCTTGAGCATAGTAAGGAGTAGATTGAAGCAGTTTGAATTTGAATGTTTCTGCCATATCTAGCATATCCCAAGATATGAAAGAAGAACCCCTATCAGTTGTGATTGATTCTGGAATGCCAAACCTTTGTATGATCTGTTCTTCTATAAAGGTGATGATCTCTTGAGATGTTGTGGTTTTTACTGGCTTGGCCTCTACCCACTTGGTGAAGTAGTCTGTGGCAACAATAATGAAACAGTGCTGCTGGTTGCTGGCTGGATAGATCTTGCCAATGAGATCCATTGCCCATCCCCTAAAAGGCCATGGTTTTACTACTGGATTCATGGGAACCGAAGGAGCCTGCTGGATTGGGCCGTGCCTTTGACAGGCCTCACATCCCTTGGAATAGTTGATGCAATCCTTCATCATGGTCGGCCAGAAGTAGCCATACCTTCTGATTAACCAGCACATCTTTCTTCCCCCTTGGTGAGCTCCACAGATCCCCTCATGGGTTTCTCCCATGACTTTCATATATTCTGTCTTCCCGAGGCACCTTAATAGCACCTCATCCTTACTTTTTCGAACCAAATCTTCATTCCACATGAGGTAGTTTGTAGCCATGATTCTGACTATTTTCTTAGAGGGCAGAGTGGGATATCTTAAGTAAGTCATGATAGGCTCCCTCCAATCATCTTCAGTGATTAAGGCAGAATTGACTTCTATCTCCATCCCTCTAGTCAAAACAGATGGTAGACTTTTCCTTCCTATCTTGATGATCCTTTGGACGCAGTCTTCGGGCATTTGTATGCCTGATGCCACCTGAGCCAGTTCATTGGCTGCAAAGTTTTCCTCCCTTGGGATGTGTTCCCAAGTAGCTTCTCTAAATTCTGTCGGCAGATTTCTAGCTGCTACTAGATATACAGCCAGAGAAGGATTTAGACACTTGTATTCTCCAGCAATCTGTTTTAGGACAAGCATGGAATCTCCCAAGATCTCCACGGATTGGATTCCTAATTCTACCAATATCTCGAGCCCTATAATCAAAGCTTCATACTCGGCCCTGTTGTTGGTGCACTGGAAATCTAACTGGAAGGAATAGCAATATCTGACCCCTAATGGTTCTTCCAGAACAATCCCGGCTCCTGAAGCCTTATCTGTCTTTGATCCATCAAAATATAATTTCCAAGGTGTGAGATGAATCGAATAGATTGGATTGTTAAGGCAAACATGAGCTCTAGTTAGCAGATCTGCATTTGCTATGTCCAAAGAATCCATGTTTTCAATTTCCTCTCCTGGGTGATCTGCTAAGAAGTCTGCCACAGCTTGCCCTTTGACAGCTTTCTGGGGGACATACCTGAAGGTGAATTCTGTCAAAGCCAAAGTCCATTTCCCAATTCTGCCCCTCAGCATTGGTCTTGTTAGCATGTATTTGATTAAGTCTGTCTTGGCAATTATGTGGCAGCATGTAGTGCCTGAGTTTTACAGCAGTGAAATATAAGGCCAGGCAAAGCCTTTCTATTGCGGAATACCTTCTTTCCATTTCTGTTAATGTTCTGCTTAGATAGTAGACTGCTTGTTCTTTTCCCTCTTTGTTATCTTGAACTAGCAGACTTCCAATGGATACTTCTGATGCAGATACATAGAGCTTGAGTGGTCTACCTCTTTTTGGTGGGGACAGAACTGGTGGATTTGAGAGGTAATGCTTTATTTCCTGGAAAGCCTGTTGGTGCTGTTCTTCCCACTTGAATGTTTGTTCCTGCTTCAACCTTAACAGGGAAGAAAATGGTTGGATTTTTCCTGCAGAATTGGATATGAATCTCCTTAGAAAATTGATTTTTTCTAGGAGACTCTGAAGTTCCTTCTTGTTCCGAGGTGGTAGGGCTTCTATGATGGATTTTGCTTTATTTCGGTCAACCTCTATACCTCTCTGGTGGACCAAGAATCCTAAGAAATTTCCTGCTTGGACTCCAAAAACACATTTTTTGGGGTTCATTTTTAGTTTGTGCTGCCTCATTCTTAGGAATGCCTTTCTCAGGCTTGCTACGTGGTTTCCTTCCTCGGGGGATTTAATCACCACGTCATCTATGTATACTTCCAAGGAATGTCCTATCATATCATGAAAAATGGAATTCATTGCCCTTTGGTAGGTGGGCCCCGCATTTCTCAAACCGAAAGGCATTACAGTATATTCGAAAGCACCTATATGTCCTGGGCACATAAAGGCTGTCTTGTGGATGTCTTGTTCTGCCATCATAATTTGGTTATAACCTGCATTGCCGTCCATGAAAGATAGCATTTGTTTATGAGCAGCTCCATCCACTAGCATGTCTGCCATTGGCATAGGATATTCGTCCTTGGGAGATGCCTCATTCAGATTTCTGTAATCCACGCAGATTCTAACTGCCCCAGTTTTTCTTTTGAGAACAGGCACAATATTTGCTAACCAATCGGCATAGACGGCTGGCCTGATGAATCCTGCCTTGAGCAGCCTTTCTATCTGTTCTTTGACTTTTAATTCCGTGTCCATAGACATTCTTCTTCTGGCCTGTTTAACTGGAAGGTAGCCATCTTTAATTTGCAGCTTGTGCTCCACTAACTGTCTGTCCAATCCTGGCATCTCGTGGTAATGCCAGGCAAAACAATCTCTGAATTCCTGCAAAAGTGCCATGAGTTCAGTCTTGAGTGGCTCCTTCAAAAGTGTGCTGATGAAAGTAGGCCTTGGATCTTCTTCTGTCCCAAAGTTTATTTCCTGTAGAGGATCCTCCACTTCTGGCAGGGAGTCATCCAGTGCTGCTGGTGCAAAATCTAATACTTCCTTCTGTAAAATTTCCTCCTCTTGTTCCTTTGTGCTTTCATGGGTGAATTCCGCCATATTGATGGCTGGATTCTGTATGAAAAGCCTCCTTTCTTCCCAGTATATCAACAATCTTTTTGTGATGGATCGGATTGTTGCAGCTCGATCCTTGTCCAGTTGATTGAGACTAAACATCAGAGTTCTGGTAGTTCAGCATAAAAAGGTCTATTCCAGTCCTCTAGAGAACTGGCTAAACCTTCTTCAATGAGCCTTTGGGCCGTGACACCATGGGGGCGGCCGTTCTGGTTGACTCCAAGGAAAGTGAAAGGACCGAGGTCATCATGATAATATCTTGCTTCAAAGCACATGGCAGAGGGCAGGAATGGCCATGGATCGGCCTCTATAATCTCCATGCAGCCTTCTTCATTCCATAGCGCTAACTGCTGGTGGAGGGTGGAAGGAATACAAAGGCTCTGGTGAATCCAATCCCTGCCAAATAGTGCATTGTTGGTGGTGGAAGTAGTGTCTATCACAAAGAATGCTATTTTCAACTCTTTGCTTCCGACTATGACATCCACGTCTAAGATGCCATGAATTTTTGTGATGCCCCCAGTGAAGTTGGTGACGGTCAAACGTGTTGGAATCAAATCCTTCTCTGTTCTACCCATCTTGGTCAGCATTCTGTGGGGTAATAGATTAATGGCTGCACCTCCATCTACCATGATCTTGGAAATAGGAATACCTCCAAGATTTGCCGTTATAAACAAAGGCCTGAGGTGATTTGCCATTTCTCTGGTTGGTTTGGAGAAACAAAGTTGCTCTGTGGCTGAGTTTTTGGCTGTTCCGTCTGTCCTGGGGTTGTCTGCTTGTCGTTCTGGTGGCTCCTTTGCTTCTGTCAATCTACATTCAAAGCTTTCCTGAGAGAAAACATCTCCTTCCAAAGTGCTTTCTTGTCCCTCGGCGGCCCTGAATTTTCCTGGTAGAATGAATACCATGTTAATTCCCAGATCGCCTTGTAGCAGGTCTTCCAACTCTGTGCCAAAAGCTTCTGTTTCTGCGTCCAATTCTTCACCAATTTCCATTAGTTCCTCCCCGTATTCTTCCGTCCAGTCATCCTGGTCTACAGCTCCGAGGGGCTCATTCTGATCATCTGCAGACGGTTCGTAGTCCAATTGCTCTTCTTCATATTCCTCAGTATAGTCGTCTTCTCTTTGTAGCGGGGTAGACCCAGATTTCTCTGGTGCCTGTATGGTGTCGGGACGACTGCCGGATAACGAGGCTAGACGGATAGGAGATCTGGCTGGCGGTTCTGTCTTTAGCAATTCCCTTGACTGGCACGCTTTCTGTTCTGTCTGGGGAAGTGTTTCAGGATTTTTTCCTTTCCTGGCAGAATTGGTTTTTGGACGTACCTGCGTATTATCCTGGCTCTTAAGATATGTGCAGTATTACCTTTGGATTCTTCTTTTCTGAGTTCTGGTTAGCTCCAGAGTTGGTCTACCACTTTTCCCTATGGAGTACCATCTACCCTCTATGATCGTTGCCAAGGGCTTTTCATTTCCGGGTGTCTTGACTGGTATTTCCTTTCTGGGTTGCTCCGTCCTCCTTTCGCTGTATTGTGTAGGCCTAAGACAGCTCTTCTGCCTTGTTTTGTCTCGGGATGAGGTTCCAATCCTGTCGAAGACACTAGGTGTGGGCTGATTTTGTCTGTCTAGAACCACCTCTAACTCTGTTTCACATTTGCACCTGCTGCAGAGCACCACCCCAGCCGAGATGGTCGCTCTTGGTATTTGACTGGTTTCCCTTATGATTCTTCTGCCTCTGCTGCAACCAGCATCTGTCATTGGCTCAGTTTCCCTCTGTTCTGGCCAATTCAAGTTGACCATATTGACTTGTGGTTGAGGGAAAGGATCCGTCGTGACCGATGAAGGTTTTTCTGCCAGTTTCAACCTTCCTGCCGTTATCCCTTCTTGTATTACATCCCTGAAAACAACACAACTATTGGTAGAATGGTTCCAAGAGTTGTGCCACCTGCAGTACTGTCTGCCCTTGAGTTCTTCCGGCTTGGGTATTCTGTGAGGCGTTTCTATTGCCTTCTGCAGTAGCATTTCATCGAACAAAGCATCAACCTTGGTCAAATCAAAAGAGTAAACCTTGTTTTGCGTTGGCTTGTTGGGGACGAATCCTCCTGTGAATGGTGGTGGCTTTTGGTCTTTAGGTGGCTTTGTAAGGGCTTTGCAACTAATGGGATGTTTTAGTTTTGCCATTTCTGCCACTAAAACCTCTTTCTCTTCTGATTCTTCTGCATCTTCTTGTGATTCCACCTCGATCAGGTGGACTGAAGAAGAAGGGGTTTTGTAGTATGTACCTTTGGAGGAGTTCCTCCTTTGCTGTTCTTCCCTGAGTAACTCCTCATATTTGGATGCCTTATCAGCCAGTTCTGCCAGGTCTCCGAACAACATTCCGTCGAACCTCTTCCTGAGAGAGATTTTAAGGGCAGCTTGGGCCATCTGGATGAAGTGTCTTTCTTCCATAGGGATTCGGCACTTCATTTTGAGCTTTCTGAACCTGGTTATGAAATCTTGGGCCGGTTCATCTTCACTTTGCTTGAGGGCAGCTAGATCACTGATGGTGACTTCTGGCTGAATCCTGTAATAGTAGTCATGGAAGACATTTTCCATCTGTTCCCATGTTTGAACAGAGTTAGCTAGCAGGCTGGTGTACCAGGTAAAAGCTTGTCCACAGAGAGAGTTGCCGAAAAGCCTTAATTTCAGCAGAGGGTTGTTCTCAATAGCTATGCATTGGACCGAGAACCTGCCTATATGTTCAACTGAGGAAGCATGGGAGTCCTCCCCGTTGAACAAAGTGAAGTTTGGTACTTTGAAACCTGGAGACAGCGGTATTTGATCGATATAGGCTGGGTATGGCTTTCTGTAAGTAGGCCTTTCCCCTCTTCTAGCCTCGGGCTCCATGATTTCTCTGATCATTCTTTGCAATGCTCCTATGTCATTCAAAGCATTGACGGGGGGAAGATTTTGTCCCTGTTCTGGCTGGACGTAATCGATCCTAGGCTCTGCTCTGTATGGTCTGGGTGGAGCTTCCTCCCTGCGCTCTTCCTGCTCTTCGACTTCTGGGTGATTCCTCCAGTTTGCCCCCGGCCTATTCCTGTCATGATTAGCAAAAAGGTTATTCCCCCCTCTGCCTCTTCTCCCTCTTGCGGGTGGAGGGAATGGATTAGGGTCCATCCTTCTGGGTCTATATGGCAATACTGCTGGTGGTTCAGGCAGAAGTGCCAAAGGTTGATCATGCGGGGCCACATGAGGTGGAATGGGCTGAGGTTCTGGCTGGTTCTGAGCTAGTGCAAGGTCATCTGGTCGGGCTGGGGCTTCGTGTTCTTGATTAGGAAGGGCTCCTTCCCTCGGACCAGCCTGAACTTCTCTGTGGTCTGGTGCTCCAGCTATCTGTGCAACTAGGGGGTTTTCCTGGTATGGCCATGCTAGTCCTGGCGGAGGGCCATAAGGGAGATCTAACTGCTGGATTACAGGATCCGGGTTTGGGATTCTGGCCATGGCGGATTCTCGGTCCTTCCGGAACTGTCTGTTAACTTGCCATTGCATCATGGCTGTCATGTTATTGAGAGTGTCTTGGCTCCTTTGTACTGTGATTTCTTGTCGGAGTACTGACTCCTGTATTTGATTCATCCTTTTGGAGCCAGTCCTGGAACGTCTACTTCCTGTACTGCCGTGGGCTGATTGCCTAGCATCGCTTTCTTCTGACTCGAGGCCTTCCCTGAGAGCCATCTTGTTTCTCTCCATATCTGGTGCGGGTTCTGGCTAGAGCTTCCAGTATTTGTAAATCTGTGAATGATTCTGTCAGAGTATGTATACTGAGAAGTCCCACTGGGTGTGCCAAATTGTTCACCCGTTTTCGTGTTTACTCCTGAGGTGGAAGGCCGAAGTTCCCCACTGGCTTGGAGACCATTTGTTGGTCGACAAGTCAGCTTTCTTTGGTGTGTGAGCGTGCCACTGCTAGCAATGTAAATCCTAGCAGACTTCTTTTTAGAGTGGATAACTTGCGCCCCAAGTTACTGACTTCTAAAACAAATGATTGTGAATTTGGATGAGGAATATCTCCCAAGTAAGTTCTTTTCTTGCCTCAGACTGGTGAGGACTTTCAAAATTTATCTCAGTATCAAATGGCTGTTCTGGCCAGAAATATTTGATAGAAGTTGGGCTGTTTTAGGCAGAACTGCCTTTTACAAAACAATAAATATGCATATCGATGCTAGGAAGGTTAAAAGACGGCCGGAACTCCGTTTCTGCTTGGATGGAAGGCTCTGGCTTGGGTTGGACTGGACACACTTGGGTCGGTCCGTACTGCTTCGTGACTTCAGATGCTAGGCTGAGCTATAAAGCGATACCAAAGTTCGATTTTGGCAGAGCTTTATGTTTACTTCACGCTTCGTGAGGCATTTGAGTGGGCAGAACTGCAGCTTCTTCAGTTTGAAGGGGCAGAAGTGGCTATTCTCGAAGGTCTGGTAGGCTAGGGATTGCACTACGAGCGTTGTTCTGCTTGAGCAGGACTCTTGATAAGTTTGCTGAGGTCTCCACGTTTGTGAAAACTCGAACTCTGCTTGCCTTGGCTTTTGCTGAGTCAAATTTGTAACGAGAGAGATCTCATTTTAGAAGACTTATTTTCTAAGTCTGAACTTTGGAATTCTGATCTAAAGCTGGTTTCTCTTGGAATCCAAGTGAGCTTTTGGTTGTTTTCTTGTTGTTTGTTTTTTTTTGATTGATTGATGAATTGAGTGTCCTTTCCTTCCTTGCCTACTTTCGTTTTTATAGGAGACCCTCTTGGGGAGGTGGTTTCAAATTTAAATAATGGGCGGTAAAAAGATCTCCTATAATGTAAAGTAAAAAAGGATTTTTATCAATCATGGTAGATAGGCTCTCAGTAGTCACCTCCTAAAGCAGTCCCTTCCCTGGTTTCCTGGGCGGCAGCTTTCTATTTCAACCAACGCCACCGTCTGTGTGGGCTTTTTATGGCGGTTGGTTTTTCTTTTGTATTTTCTGAACAGCTCCCTGTTTCCCGTTCTAATTTAGGAAGCGTGACCCGTGAATTCCTCCGATCACAGATGGGTTTTGATCTTCTGCTGGCAGTGTTTCAGAGATGTCCCTCTCATATTTTTAACTTAGTTGAAATTGCTGACTTTTCAAAGCTGAGGCAATCACGCGGGTGTGTTTTTAATTCCCTTGGGTTTGAACCCAACAAAATTTATGGGCTGATCCTTGAAGCCCAAGTGATAGTTTCCACGTTTGGTCTTCCTTGGGCTGGGCAGGCAATTTTACCATGGGCCTGTCTTTTGAACTTTGGCGTGCTAAATTTAGGCCCAAACAGCTTGTTTTGGCTTTTGCTGAACCAAATTTCTAACGAGAGAAGTCTCGTTTTGAATGAATTTTTCTAAGTCTGAAACTGGAGATTTCGATTTGTAGCTAGCTTCTTTCTTGAGGCTCAATGAGCTTTTGGTTGCTTCAGTTTGTTTGAAGATTCTCATAGATCAAGTGATCATTTTGAGTTTTTTTGTCTTTGGTTGATTTTTTGGTTGTTTGATTGATTGTTCACCCTCTCCTATATTTATAAGAAATGCTTTAGAGTGGGTTTTCTAATAATGGGTGGCAAAATTTCTCAAAAGATCTTTCATTTGTAAATGTAAAGAAAATGGGTTTTTATCAGTTCTGGCAGATAAGCCCTCCATAGTCAGTTCGTAAGGCAGTCATTTACGTGTTTTTGAAAGAGAACCTAACCCCTCTTTAATTCCAACTGCCCCCTGTGAGAGCTCGAACTGTGATGGTTAGTTTGATTTTCCAGTTTGAACAACTCCCTGTTTCCTGCTTATCTTTTTATAGAAAACACAATCTGCGTATCCCTTGAAAGATGGTGCCTTCTGTGGAGTAGAAGCAATATCTTTGAATATATAAAAGGGATTTGATCTTCTGGTGGCAGAGATTCAGAGATGTCCCTTCTTTTTGCCTGCCTTTGTCAACTCCTTACAACCCAGTTGAAATTGTTGACTTTCCTAAGTCAGAAAAAAAGATTCACGTGGGTCTGTTTCCTTTTGTGCTACTTCTTCTTTTTTAATCATGCCAAGCCCTTTTGATTTTTCTAGAGTTATGGGCTGATTGCTCTTTTCTTTTTCAAGGCCCAAGTGACAGATTCTGGGTTGGGCCTGCTTGGATTTGGGCTCTTGAATTCAACTTCGATGCAAAGCCCAATCTGCTTGGGTCCTGAGATTGCTTCATTTATTCTGGGTTTTCAGTGTTGGGCTGAGTATGTATTTTTGGCATGGGCTTTTGATATTTGGACTGGATGTGCCAAATTTAGGCCCAAACAATAACAATTCTCCTTGTTGCTGTTTTGATTCCACTTTTGCTGTTGCTGCTGCTGATTGTGGTAGTGGTGGATATGTTGATTTTGCAGTGGCTGTGAATCTGAAGTTGAAGAAGAGAAATCTAACACCCCCTTCCCTTGAAACTGCTCAAAGGGTAAGGGGCATGGCCTTCATCTAACATAAACACTAACCAATATACACACAAACCCAAGAACCCAGCAACCTCCAGTTTTTTCAAGACCAACAAAAACCCACCTCCCAAAAGACTCTCAGAGAACAAAATACAAATGCGTTCTTCTCAAATTTACAAAAACCCAAGGGCTCAATGCTTAAATTTACAGAGGCAAAGCTCTGATTTTTTAGGCCTAATTCAAATTCTGACTCAAACAAAGGCTACCCAAGTGCATGCACAGCTGAAATGAAATCTCAAAACACACAGATAGAGACGGACCCACAGTGGGGTCAATGGGGTCAAACGACCCTATGGACTCCATGAAAGTAAGGTAGAAGGTCCCTTTGAATGGGTGTGTGACCCCATGAATGGCGGAAGGTGGAGGTTGCAAATATGAGGAAGAAGAAGCTGAACAAGGGTTCTATTTTATTTTATTTTTTATTATAAAGAAGTTGGCCAAAACGGCGTCGTTTTGCCCCAGCTTCTAATTTTTTTTTAAAAACAGGCTAGCCAAAACGGCGTCATTTTGGACCAGCCCAGCGAATTTTGTTTTTAAACGCGCTGGCCAAAACGCCGTAGTTTTGGACCAGCAGCAGCGAAATTTTTTTTAAAACGCGCTGGCCAAAACGACGTCGTTTTGGACCAGTAGTTGCGAATTTTTTTTAAAAAGACCTGGCCAAAACGACGTCGTTTTGGACCAACAGCAGCGAATATTTTTTTTAAAGCGACGTCGTTTTGGACTAGCAGCAGCGAATTTTTTTAAAAAAAGACCTGGCCAAAACGACGTCGTTTTGGACCAGCAGCATCGAACTTTTTTTTAAAAAGACCTGGCCAAAACGACGTCGTTTTGGTCCAGGTCTTGAAAAAAAAAAAAATAGAACAGATTATATAATCTGTTTAGACCCTCCCTCCTGAGTTGAGAACTCCAAAACCCCCATTTCCTCAACCCTCAAACCTAAATCCCCAATCTCCACCCCCCACAAACCTTTAACCCTCTCCCCCACCAACACTACTACATTTCACGATTTGCGCGACGAAGACAATTTCGTCGCGCAGAGTTACATTTAGTCGCACAAACTCAAGCGCAACAGAAAATTCGTCGCGTGCAATCTGTCGCGCAAAGAGCGTGAAGAAAGACTTTGAGCGACCAATTGTTCCACTCGTCGCGCAAAATTGTGCGACGATTACCCTTCGTTACACAAAAGGTTCAGAGACGACACAACAGTTCGTCGCACGAACTTATGCGCGACGAAAAAAGGTTCGTCGCCACAACAATGCACGGCGAATAATATTCGTCGCGCAATACGTCTTGTAGACATTTGCTGCACCAAGAGTCCTTCGTCGCGCAATTCGTGTCTACACATTTTGCGCGACGAAAAACTGTTGTCGCGCATATCCTTTTTGAGCGACGAAAATGTTCATCGCGCAAGAATAAATTATATGTATTTAAAAAAATGAATCATTTTTATTTCGTAATATGTAAATTTGAGCGACGAGAAGAATTTCGTCGCGCAAAATTAATATATCTAAATATTATTTAATTTTAATATTACTTTTTTTTATTTTATAAAAAAATAAATTTGGTTTTTTTTTTTGGGTAATAAAAGGAAATTCCAATTTAAAAAAAATGAATTGTAAAGAACAGATTTATTATATAAACTAAAATAAATGTATGCTGCAAGAGAAATATTTAAAAAATAATTATGAAAATAATAAAACTAATCAAATAATGTTCCAAAATCTACATTGTCGTTTGGCATATGTGGTTCAGAGGCCTGGGGGTCTACAGGGGCCGTCGTCTGCTGGGGATGCTCGGGATGGACGGGCTCGGAGGTCGGCACATCAAAATGCGGGATCGGAATGCCGGACTGTGCGAGGGACTACAGAATGACTGACATCTAACTCTGAAGAGTGGCTACCTGTGCTGTCAAAGCAGTGACTTGACTGTTTGACTGCGCTGATGAACGGGGTCTGGGTTCCCTCCGCCTGGCATTCCCCATCCCTCGACAATATGTCCCCAGTCTCCTCCCTAGAGTCTGATCCAATGTCTCCGTCAAGATCTGAAACCCAGCATCCTGTGGAGGATCCACAGACTCGATTGGAGTATCGGGAGGAAGTTAGGAGGCGGACTCCTGAAGAACCAACTGGCTCCTCTCCACCATCGTCGTCTGTTTAGCATAACATAAAATATAAATTAAAACATTCATACAATAGCCTTTAAACTTGAATGCGTAACATAAGAATTAAAATTAAAAAAATGTTTACATGAGTCTCTTTGGTTTGCTGGAGAGGATGTGGTGCGGTGTCCTTATTTTTGTGTTTATTTTGAACTAATAATTCTCAAAAACTCAATAGGAGTTTGCTGATGTTTGTATTTAATGTTCGACTTTTCGATGCGGGTTTGTCGTTACAGCCGTTGCGCGGTGGATCTGTATTATAGGTTTGAGTATAGGTTCTTTTGTCTGCCGAATTGGAGGTTGTTTGTGCCATATCTGACCCCCCCCCCCCCCCACTCACGTCATGACACGTGGAACATAAACAAGGCAGACACCAGCTCAGTAGGATATGCTGAAGGACAATCGGCACACTCCACTAATTCATAGTAGTCAGGTCGGTAAAAATGCCCGCAGCTAACTCATCCACACCAACCTTCGGCATGCAATGCCGATCAATCCTGACAGAAAACCTCGCAATTCTTATCAGAGCCTATCAGAGCACGTGTCGACCGCCGAAGGCACTCCTAGGAGTCCCACATCGAAACTAAGTACTAAGAGCATTGCAAATGCTTTCTATAAATAGAGCCACTTGGCCCAGCCAGGGGGTAAGACCTTTTTACTTGACTTATGCTTTCATGTTGTCGATAAAATTGCTCTTAGTTACTAACTTTGGCATCGGAGGGTCTTCGGCCGGCGCCACACTGGTGTCTTAGGCTTCACCTGCCGTTTCTTTATACAGGCCAATTCTAGCATCGCACTTCGAGAAAGGACATCACGGACTGAAGACCTCTCGGGTCCAAACCATCCACGTCACTTGTAAGTTGGCTTTATTTCTATCTGTTTAGTTTTAGTGCGAACAGATTGGCGCCGTATGTGGGAAATTCGATTGACAATCAGCCCATATCTCCTTTTAACACCTAAACTATGAGCCCATATTCGCCCCTTGCGACCGATGACCCTATCCTCGACCTTGCCAGCAGAGCAAACCCCGCTGCATCGTCCGGCACACCCCGAGTGGAAACGCCAGGTCGACAGAACACCTTGGAGGATAAGATGGAAGCCCTGCAGCGGGAAATGGCTAAAATGCAGAAACACAACAACATCCTTTCCTCCAAACTGGAAGACACCCAGAAACAACTTCACGAGTAGCAATCACACTAGGCCCAACTGCTGGACACTATGGAACAAACCATGCAGTTTCGGCATGAGCAATCACTCAAAAGAGTACCGAAGCGCAACGGTCAGGAGATAGGAAAACAGCTGGCCGTGGGCAGGCCATTAGTCTCCCGAAGGCTATTCGTGGCCTTTCCGGAGGAACGCCATCGGGAATATCGAGTCTACTCCGACTATCACGACAGACTCAACGATCGGTGTAGGGAACTGCAGACCTCCCCATTCCGGTCCAAGTGAAACTCGACGACCGGCACCTGGACATACTCGGACCGAAATCTCCTCTTCGCCGAAGGTACAATGCGATCGGTCTAGAAGAAACAGACAAATCTTACTACGTTCCGACCTCTCCTGGAATAACGATCTCACGCCGATAGGCAACATTGGGGTCATCCAGAAGAGAACACCAAGGTTACCGATCAGCGAGGGAGAACGATCGGCAGAAAAGAGGTCCCGTCAAAAACTCTGACCGAGAGGCGGGCTGCGAAACATAAGAACGCAACTTTCACCTTCCAACCTGCCCTCAGAGGTCAGAACCCTTCTGCAACGACCTTACTCCTGCCGATCCCACCATTCGCTTCCTCCTTCAAAAAGTCAATCGAATTAAAGAAGAACATAACCAAATTCGGTCACCAACTTGGGGAAAGGTACGACTGGGACCATTCACCAGCCGAATCCGAATCTATCGACATGAAAAGGAGGTCCAGGCACTCCGAATATCATTTTACACGGGAGTGGAAAATGCTGTGACACACATCCATACCTTCCAGTCGGCCCTGGGTTGCAAAGGGCTCACCGATGAAGGCCAATGCCTACTACTTCTATCCACCTTGGCCGAAGCGGCCCTAAATTGGTTATATCGACTGGAGCTAGGTACGGTAGACTCTTTCGATCAATTAAAACAAACTTTCCTTGATCATTTTATGATACAGACCGATCGCCTTTACTTCGCCGATGACCTTTACACTATTCGGCAAGGAGATGACTAGCCTCTTCGAGAGTACGCAGCTAGATTCAGCCATGAATACTCTCGGTGTCCGGACACCGACGATCGAGCAACCTTTGGCACTTTCAAAAGTAGCCTCCGAGCATCTCAATTTCTCTATCTGGTCCACAGTAGCAATTGGACCACCTATGGCGAACTGATGAAACAAGCAGCCATTCACACCAAGGCGGAGCACTTCAACTCCAAAGGAGTGCCTTCGGCACCTCTCTGTCCAACGATGAATGTAAGTCAAGCCCCAGCAGCAACCTATGACCATTTCCTGCCGCACCAGATTGCAAATCAAGCTCCTTACCGAACGGCACCAAACGTGTCTGCTCCTTACACAATGGGAGATAAGAGAAGGGACGGATTCCAGGGTCGGCAAGACGGAGGCAAACGCAATAAGGAGAAGAGTGGCCGAGTCCATTTTCGAAGCCCAAAAAGGGCTCGACCAGAGGAAGTCTTTACCTTACTCAACTCAACTTACCATGGTCGAAAATTAGATAATTTCGAAGCTAAACAACCGGAAGCTCCCTCAATAGGTCAACAAAGATACCGAAGTATTCTGCCGATACAGCCAATACAATGGCCATGATACTGAATCATGTATCGCCCTCCGAAAAATTATTGAACGGTTGATCAGTGAAGGCAAACTAGACCAGTATCTAAATGCACATTTGGCCCCCGAACAGCTAGGCAATCGACAGATCAACATGATCAGCGGCGGTACACCGATTGCTAATTCTGGCAATCAGTCCATCAAAAATTACGTGCGTGTCATTCGGCATCCTCAGATCCTCAGCGTCACTGAAGGGCGCAATAGCAAAATCCGGCGAATCAGATGGGAACCCATCACTTTTTTCGAAGAAGAAGAGAAGGGCATCATTTTTTCCTATTCTGATCCCATGATCATTCTGATGTAGGCCGAATCCTCCTCGACACTAGAAGTTCGGTCAACGTACTCTTTGCCGATGCCTTCACAAGCCTCGGAATCAAACACCAAAGCCTCAACAAGGGCATCAACCCCTTCTAAGCTTCTCGGGTGATGTTGTGGAGCCAATCAAAAGCATCCAACTCCTTCTTGCCATCGGCACAAGCCCCTAGTAAGACGTTCGTCTACACTCACTTCTTGGTGGTTAACTGTTCGACAGCTTATAACGCCATCATTGGTAGACCCGCACTCACCCGTATGAAGGTAATATTGTCGCAGCATATGCTGTTGCTCAAATTCCCAACGCACTCTGGTATCGGCCAAGTACGAGAGGATCAATTAAGCCCACAGATATGTTATGAGTCGTCCACAGGAGAATCGGCAACCCGAGTATCGGGAAGAAAAGCACCCGAATCCCTGGCTGTTTCCAGCTTGACCATGCCGAACGGCAAGGGAGGGTCTGAGCGTCTTGACGACCCTCGGGACAAAGGCGTCACGCCGCATGCTCTACCTATCGAAGAGCTAGAAACAATATTCATTTTTGACACACAGAAGGATCAGTAGGTCTGAATTAGAACCTTTCTTAGTCCGTCTCTTCGGACCGAGTTCATCGCCTTTCTGAGGGCCAATCCGGAAGTCTTTGTTTGGTCCTACGACGACATGCCTGGCATCTCCCCGGATGTCATCTGCCACAAACTCAACATCTCCCCTTCTTTCAAACCCATTCGACAGAAGAGACGGTCCTGTGATGCCGAACAATACGAAGCAATGAAGCTCGAAGTAGACAAGCTTCAAGCAATTAGTTTCATCCGCGAGGTAATCTACCCTATCTGGCTCGCTAATTCTGTTTTGGTAAAGAAATCTGGTGGAGCCTGGCGAATATGCCAGGATTATACTAATCTAAACAAAGCATGCCCAAAGGATAGCTTCTCGCTACTAAGAATCGACCAACTGGTGGATGCCACGGCCGGCCATGAGCTGCTCAGCTTTACGGATGCCTATTCCGGTTACAACCAAATCTTCATGCATCCTACAGATCGTGAACATATGGCATTCATCAACGATAGAGGCATCTACTGCTACAACGTTATGCCATTCGGCCTAAAGAATGCCAGTGCAACATATCAACGACTGGTCAACATGATATTTACCGAGCTCATTGGCAACATATCAACGACTGGTCAACGTTATGCCATACGTAGATGACATGCTAGTCAAAAGCAAAACTACCGACGACCACCTTCGGAACCTCTCCCTCATGTTCGGTACCCTAAAAAAGTGCAACATGCGCCTGAACTCGAGCAAATGCGCCTTCGGCGTCTCTTTCGGCAAATTCCTGGGCTTCATGATAAGCCAACGGGACATCGAAGCTAACCTTGAGAAAATCCAGGCATTACTCGATATGCAGATACCGAAGATGAAGAAGGATATTCAGAGCCTCACAGGCCTAGTCGCAGCCTTGGCCTGTTTCATATCCAAAGCCACCGACTGAAGTGCCCCATTCTTCAAAGCCCTCAAAGGGAGTAAACGGCAGGTCGTTTGGACTTCCGAATGTTACCGAGCGTTCGAAGTTCTTAAAGCTTATATGAGCAGAGTCTCTCTGCTGTCCATACCTCTTCCAGGAGAAAACTTCATCATCTACCTCTCTGTATCAGCAATGGCTTTAAGTTATGTACTTATTCATAGACCGAACGATATTGAGCTCCCCATCTTCTATATAAGCCATGCATTGCAGGACGCGGAGCAACGGTATCCCCAACTAGAAAAATTGGCCGACGCTCTCGTTCTCTCCGCACGCAATATTCGACCTTACTTCCAGGCTCACACCGCGAAGTATAGACCAACCAGCCCTTTCGGCAAGTCCTGCAAAAGCCAGAGACGTCGGGGCCATTGATCAAATAGGCCATCGAGCTCAGTGAATTCGACATATGTTATCATCCTCGGCCCGTTGAAAAAGGACAAGTTGTGGCCGATTTTATTTCAGAACTCACACTTCCCTTTGAAAACGATCGACCGATCGACCCTATCCACGGATGCACATTCGGCTGAACATGCAACCGATCCCACATTACCTCACTGGACCTTATACGTAGACGGTTCATCCAATAGACAGGGCAGAGGCGCAGGCCTAGTCCTTAAGACACTAGATGACACCATGATCGAATATGCCATCTATTTTCAATTTCGCGCTTCCAACAACGAAGCCGAATACTAAGCCCTCTTGGCGGGCCTCCGGCTTGCCAAAAACATGGGTGCCGAACGGCTGACAATATGTAGTGGCTCCCAACTAGTCGTTAACCAGGTGATCATCGAATTTGAGGCAAAAAACAAATCTATGGCGACATATCCAGTGCAGACCCGCCGATTGCTCGATCAGTTCAGAGCATACCGAATCCGGCAGATCCCCAGATTTGAGAATAATCATGCCAATACCCTCTCAAGGCTTGCATCGACAATCGATGATCGCGCCGGACGCCGCGTACTGATCAAAGTCCTCGCTCGAAGGAGCATTACCGAAGTCGAGGTAAACAAGGTAAACACCGTCCGACAAGACCCTAGTTGGATGGATCCAATCCATGCCCACCTCACCGATGGCACACTTTTGACTGACAAAGCCGAAGCCAAAGCTATCCAACGCCGGTCAGCGCGGTACCTTCTCTTGCAAAACAACCTCTACCGACGCGGCCACTCCCTACCGTTGCTACGGTGTGTTACTCCACAACGAGGGCACTATATGTTGTGAGAAATACACGAAGGTACGTGTGGTGACCATTCGGGATCCCGATCTTTGGCCTTCAAAGCCGTTCGGCAAGGCTACTATTGGCCAACTCTCCACGTTGAGGCTATCCTAATCGTGCAAAAATGCGACCACTGCCAATGCTTCGGTTCCATATCAAAGCTACCTGTCGAACCACTCACTCTGATGTCGAGCCCTTGGCCATTCGCGCAACGGGGACTCTATCTCATCGGCCCCTTGCCGCATAGCAAGGAACAACTCAAGTTTGTGCTCGTAGCTGTCTATTGCTTTACTAAATGGACTGGAGCCAAAGCACTAGTAACAATCACGGCAGCTAGAATCAAACATTTCGTGTGGAAAAACATCATATGCCGATTCGCCCTACCAAATGCAATCGTCACAGACAATGGCAAGCAATTTGACTACTCTCGCTTTCGGCATCTATGCTCCCGATTCAACATCAACATATTCTTTGCATCTCCGGTACATCCATAATCCAATGGACAGGTAGAGGCCATTAACAAAATCATCAAAAGGATGTTAAAAAAGAAGCTCGGAGCTGCCAAAGGCGATTGGCCTGCAATACTACCGGAAGCATTATAGGCCATTAATACCTCATACCGAAGGTCAACAGGCAAGACTGCATTCTCACTGGCCTTCTGCACTGAAGCTGTAGTAACAGTGGAAGTACACGCACCCACATGCCGAAAGGCATCTTACGATCCCAAGCAAAACGGGCACCAACTCGCGCTAAACCTGGATCTCATCGATGAACACCGATCGCAAGCACAGCTTCGGAACGCCGCCTAAAAAGAGCGAACGACTCGGTATTACGACTCGCGCGTCAAACATCGATTATAGTAGGGGACTGGGTGCTGCGTAAAGTATCTCTAGCAACGAGAAACCTTACCAAAGGCACTCTTGGCCCCTCATGGGAAAGACCCTATGAAGTTGTCAGCATCCTCCAATGGTCAAACACTCGGCCCCCCTTGGAATGTTGATCATTTAAAATATTATTAGAAGTAAACCAACCTTCGGTGAAAATTGGGGACCCTTTGTCTTTCGACATTACTATTTGCTTTTCCATCCTATGCATTCGACTACGCCTTAAGAATACCGACCTACATACACTATCTACGGCAAGCATGCAATTATATGATTACAATGAAAATACCAAACCGACCGCAAATTAACTACAATAGAACGACACAAATGGGCAGTTGTCTTAACAAAATTAGCCAAATAGCTGAATGGTTCAAACAAAACTTAAATTACAAAAATCAAGGCATCAGACGATCGACTGGCATGGTCTCAGCGGCAATGGCCGGAGGAGCTGGCACCTCGGCATCAGGAGCTGATGAGGGCTCGACAGAAAAGGTGGCGTCTTTCTCCTTACTGCTTGAATCCGAACCACTCGAGGAACTGGCATCTACATCCTCGTCTAGGTACGCCTCCACCATTTCTTCAATCACCCTTTCGGGCAACGGTGGTAGGTCGCAAAGGAAGTTGAGGTTCAGCTTTTTATCGGCATTGAAGTGCTTGAATCAGTATATCAGATCCTCGCATTGCTCCATCACCTCCTTGTCCAAAAGCGCCATGAACTATTTCGAGCTTCGGTACTTAGCTATGGCCTTTTTCTTGGCCTCCTCCACCTCATTCGCACGACACCGAAGGCCGGCTTCGTTCGCCCCCTCCGCCGTCACCATAGCTTCCTCAGCATCCACCGCCGCCTTCTCAACCTCCGCCAACTTCGACGATAGCTCTGCAATCTTTGCAGCGTTTCATCAGCATGCCAATCCGCATCTCGGATTAGCTTCCCAGCCTCGGCAATCTTGGCTCGGCTATCCTTGTACTTTTTTTTCACGCGTTCGGCAGAATTGATGGCTCGTTTCATGCAGAGCCACATCTCCATGTTAACTTGCAAGTAACACAGCGTCAGCACATGCCGACCACATAAACGCTTTAAAAAAAAAAGATACAAACACTTACAGCAACTTGAAGGCGGAAGGCTCGGCAAGCCTACTCACGGACCGTCTTCATCGGCAGCTGCTCCAACTCCGGGAGCTCCATCTGAGCGCCTCGGTCTTGGCCAACGTTTCTCCCGATGACGATCGGCCACGACACCTCCGGTACCCAAGCGCTCTCAGCTTGGCGCGGAGGCATCGTCCTTGGCCTCTGTGAGCCGTCTTTTTTCTTCTGGGGGGCTTGTGACTCCAGCTGCCTCCTTGTCGCTTCGTTCATTGCCCTGCCACCAGCCACTTTATGAGAGAAACAAGTTAGGAAATGAACGACATTCCGAAATAGACAAAGTACAATACTTGCCGAACGGCATTACTTACTTTTCCTCCTCTGTTCCTCCTTTTTCCTTCGGACAAACTCTGGCTCGTCAATCAGACTCGCCTTAAACAGATTCTTGTAGTCCAGCAGGGTCTTGAAGAAATGATCTTCTTTCGCAATCCTCGACCGAACACGCTCGATTACTTAAATTTCCCTTTTTGTTGCGATCGGCCGTTTCAAGGACACTGCAATACAAAATACACAACCGAGGTTCGCTTCGGCAGGTTTAAAAAATAAAAAAAATTACTACTAATCTACCGAACGGCATCCTGTAAGCCTACTGACTATTTGAAAGATCGTGGGGATGTGCCTCTCCACAATCACCCCCGGTGTCGATTCCCGAGCTCCAGAAACCATCACCCGACGCTGACGCCAGCTCTTCTGCGAGCTCGGCACCCCGACCACGAAGTGCCCTCGCTGACCTGCCGACAGGAAATTTGACTGTACTCACCCCTCTTGATCAGCACACTTCGCCCTCGTCACGCTGTAGAGGTGGGCGAATTGCTCGTAGCTTGGCTCCCCCTCGCCAAGTAGGTCGAAAGCCGTGATCGTCGCAAGCAGCATAATCCAAAAATTAGGATTAAACTGCCAAGGGGCGTAGCCGATTTGGGTAAAGATCTTCTGCACCGAATGTCTCAACGGCAGCCAAAGCCCATGTTTAAAGACATCGGTGAAGAAGACCACTTCACCATTTGGGTCGCTCAGGGATTCCAACGACCTAGGGATCCGCATCACCACCAAATCTGGAATATGGAACTCTGCCCTGATTTTTGCTAACTCTGCCATGTTCAAGGCGTTCGGCTTTAAGAAATCTACACCATACACCGGGCCCTTCGGCTTCGCCATCGGTACCCTCTGCCAGCCGGTATCCACCGTTAGCACACCTTCTCCCGGATCGGCAACCGATACACCAGCCTCAGTCGCCTCAACTTGACGACCAGATGTTGATGGCTGAGTGTTATTCACCTCAACCACCTCGACACTCGAAGTGCTCCTAGAATCGATCGACACCTATACACCTATCTCGGTGCCTTCAAAATTCGCACTACCAAGCCCTGCAGTCGAGCTTTCTAAAGCCAAATCTCCCTCAAACGCTCTTGGGCTATCACTATAGTCTGATTCGGTCTCTGACATCTACAAACAAAAGTGAAACTAAACTAAACGCCATGCCAGAATCAAACTCCTACCCTACAGCCCAAGAGCTCATATTCATCTATGTTCACCTACGTTCATCTATGTTCATACATGTTCATACAAAAATTGAAGAATTTGATTCAAGAAGGACGAAAACACGGCAGCATAACTTGTTTACACGGTGGTTAGAGAATGCCGGAAATCGCCTCTGCCTTGAAAAAATTGTTGGAAATCGCCTACACCGCTACAGTGCACGCATCGGAAATCACCTCTCACAAGCTCGCTTTTGCTCTCAAAGTTTCAAGTACCTCTCCTACCGTCTCTTCGGCCCATATATAGGACGAACCTAGCATCGGGAAATGAAACGATGCGACTCTTCGCAACCCTCCTGACACGTGTCACACATGCACTGGGAATCCCAAGGGTCATCACATCCCCACTTGAGCAAACGCTTCATAATTCTCACTTTCTCAAAGAGCACAACTCCGCCAACGAACGGCAGGCACCCATTGGTCGAGTCTCACTCACCTCTTATGCCAAACAGCAGGCACCCAGTGGCCGAGTCTCACTCACCTCTTGTGTCGAACGGCAGGCGCACATTGGTTGAGTTCTCACTCACCTCTTATGCCGAACGGCAGGCACATAGTGGTCGAGCTTTCGCTCACCTCCTGATGCCATTCCACTCTTATCTCCAACCTCTCCTTCGCTTGGGGACTTGGGGGACTACATGGTCGCACTCGGGTCAGAATGCTGGAGCTCAAAGGACAAGCAAGTCCCCAACCAACAAGTCCCTTCTCGATCGGAAACTTGTGGGACTTCTGTTTGTGCCATAACTGACCCCCTACTCATGTCATGACATGTGGAACGTAAACAAGGCAGACACCGGCTCAGTAGGATATGCCAAAGGACGATCAGCACACTCCACCGATTCATACGTAGTCAGGTCGATAAAAACGCCCACAGCTAACTCATCCACACCAACCTTCGGCATGTGATGCTGATTAATCCTGACAGAGAACCTCGCAACTCTCGTCAGAGCCTGTCAGAGCACGTGTCGACCGCCGAAAGCACTCCCACGAGTCCCACATCGAAACTAAGTACTAAGAGCGTCGCAAATGCTCTCTATAAATAGAGTCCCTTGACACAGCCTGGGGGTAAGACCTTTTTACTTGACTTATGCTTTCACGTTGTCAATAAAATTGCTCTTAGTCACTAACTTTGGGATCGGAGGGTCTTCGGTCGATGCCACACCGGTGTCTTAGGCTTCACCTGCCGTTTCTTTATATAGGCCGATTCAAGCATCGCACTTCGAGGAAGGACATCGCGGACCGAAGACCTCTCGGGTCCAAACCATCCACGTCACCTGTAAATTAGCTTTATTTCTACCTATTTAGTTTTAGCGCGAACAGAGGTTTTAGGTTTTTTTGGGATGCGTAGTTCTCTCCATAGCAAAATTTATTTTTGTGTTTGGTTACTGAAGATGTTGTACTCATATTTGGCATTGCGGCAACTCTGTATTTGTTTTCTGTGTTATCAATAAAATTACTATCACATTTAATATATATATATATAAAATATTTGAGTCAAAAAATTATTTGAGCCTATTTTGGTTGATCAATTTGTATTTTGCATTTGCTATATTGGTTTTGCCAACTACTGTTAGAATTTTATAGCTATTAATTTTTGAAAAATGGGCAGAAGTTTAATGTGTTTTATTACAATTGGTTTAATGCCTTTGAGAAGCAACCGACTATAAAAAGTCAATGAGGAATTTTACTTAGCTTACAACATGCTCAAATATAAAAAGGGTAAACAAAACCCTAACCAAGAACTCTAGCTGCCGCAACCATTGGGGATCAAGATTCGTTCTCCCTCATACTTTTTGAAGTAAATTGAGTTAAGACCCATAAAATTCATTTTTAATCACCTACAACCCTTTCCTTTATTTTTCTATTTAAAATACTCAATTTTTTTTCAAATAAAACTTAATGACTAGGATCCAAGTAAGTTACCTAATCTAGTTTAAAATCTGATTTATTCTATTTTTGGGATTTACAAGTTTACGTGTTATGTTGGGGTGTAACTAATGACACACCTTGAATTAATTTTTAAGATCTTCAAATGGTTGTAATGGATGTAGGAATGAATTTAGAAACTTATTTGAAATTAAATATTAAATTCAACATTAACGTATTAGTAATCTACATGTGATTAACGTTTTGGTTTATTTAATTTAATTTTTTTATAGTTGTTTTCCTTTTATGAATTATACTACTAGTAATCTATTTTATTATAGTTTAATGAATAATAGTGTGCATTCTAATTATGTTGAAAAATGTTTTGATAATCTATTTATTGTTTGTTTTATGAAATACATTTTTTTAAATGTACCTATTTTTTCTCTAAATAATGTACCTATTTTTTTCTCTACATAATATACTCTTTTTTTCTCTAAATAAAGTACCTATTATTTTTTTTATGTAAAATAATTTTTTAAATGAACCTATTTTCTCTCTCCAATAATATACCTAGTAAAACAATGTACATATTTTTTTAAGATGAACCTATTTTTCCTCTCCAAATAATGTACCTATACACATTTATAGGTATATTGTAAAATAATTGACCTATGGGTAAATAATGTACCTATATTTTCGATACATTTTTATGTACCTATTTTTAATTTATGAAAAATATATGTAAATTTCAATTACAAAGTAAGTGACTTAATTTTTTTTTTTTAAACATTGTGGTAAATACTATACCTATATTTTATTTAAATAATATATTTATATTTTTATACATATATATTTTTTTATTTTTATTTTGCATAGGTACATTATTGTATATGTAATTTACATAATTTTTTTTTTGGTTTGCAATTTTAGGGGGTGATATGTGAGAGGGAATGACAACCAAAAGAAATGGGGTGATTGATATGCTATTAATAAGGAGTATTAATTATAATTATGGCAGTTAATGAAATGCTTGAAATAAATTATAAATAAAATATGAAGTATGGTGGCAACGATGTAAAAACATTGAAATACTATGACCTCTTATATCCTACTGGTCATTTAAATTTGAAATTGGGTTTTACATATAGATTTATAAAGTGATGGGTATATGTCTAGAAAATAGAAAATGCAGGGATCTATATATATATATATATATTTTTTTTGAGAAATTCTATAATTGCATTCATAATTCAGCCAAAAAAACCACTAGCCACAAAGGGCCAATACAAACTAGCCACAAAAAGGTCATTACAATAACGGAGCGGTCTAATATCAAAATTAAGAAAATCAGGTATTTCTCCACCAACGATCAGGCAAGATCGAAGAAACTCTGGCATAGGCATCCCAACTAAGATTGCAAATTTAGAATAATAAAAAAGAGATAAAGCTTGAAAAAACTAAGCCATAACAATACAAATAAAACTCTCACCAAGGAGAGATGAAAAGCTCTCACAAAGGAGAGATGAAAAACTCTCACAAAAGGAGAGGTGAAAACTACACAGAGAACCCAAAGAGTCTCTGCAACTTATTCCAAGCATAAAGAAATTGCAAAAAAGATGGTGGTGGAGATCCGACGCCGAAATGCAGGTGAAGATCCGACGCTAAGCCGCAGCCGCCAATAATGGTTGGATGAAAATCATAACAAAACTAAGACAAATAGGGAAAACCCTTTGTCTCTGAAAATGGTGGAAGAGGTGAAAGGAGGAAGAGAGGAAGAGAAGAGGGAAGAGGGGGGAAGAACAATGGCTTCCCCCCTCAAAGTGGAAAAGGCTCTAAGAGTGTTTTTTGGGAGAAAGAGAGCTAGGGTTTCCCAATATCCACATTTAATTATGCATGGATCTATATTAGACAAGCCTTATTTTTTAATTGTTGAAACAAGTGGCTTTTTCTTTGGTTTTCTACGCTGCCTTTGCAGGAGGAATTGGGTTGGAGGCTTCGAGTATTACCCCAAAGGCATTTTGCATGGACGCCTTCAATTTCTGGGAATCTATGAAGCCTTTTTCAGCTCCGAAGGCAACCCTCAGCTTTCCCATATAACTAAGTGCAGTCACAGTAAGACACTGCATGTGTGAAACACCATCTCATTATCTTATTATATACATACATACATACATACATACATACATACATACATACTTGAGGTCTCAATAAAATAAAAATAAGGTACCTGAGGTGGACCAACCACCATAAAGTATAAGCCACCAACGGGCTGATTGTCCAAAGCCATTTTTTCAACTGGCCCAATCATATTCGAGATTGTCATGCTCGAGTTCTTGAGCGTGCCATGAATGTATCTAGCTGCTCCCTACAAACACAACACTTTATAAAACACTCTAAAGTTTTTCTTTTTCGAAAAGAATATTCTAAAGTTCTACGAAAGACTAACCAGATTTTTAATATATTAACGGGTTAGATTTGAATTTAGAAATTAGGATTTCTTCCCACGTTAAAAAGATAGATACCAATTTACTAAGCGCCAATGGCGGCTCTTGAAGAAAATCCCTAGACCATTCATTCTCATTAGGCCAAGACAAATTGAGGTAAATAATGATGAATTTTGTAGTTTATATTTTGATAGCTTGGTTGAATTAAATTTTTGGACTTTTTGTGGTTTTGTGAGAGGCAATCTATAATTAAGTGATTTCTTCTCATTGCAAGATTCATTGACACTAAATCAACCCAACATTGGCGAATAGGGTGTTAGTTTGATTGGCCTTGATCTTTTATGTGCTCCCAAGTGGTTCTGGGTTCGAACCCTTGTGGTACCCGTGTGTGTGAATTCCCCCCCTCCCCCTTTCTAACTTTAATGAAAAAAAAACAAAAAACCAACCCAACATTGGCAAGATTCATGTTAGACCATAGTTTTGTATATTACTGTCTTTTAGTGAGTTTTAGTTGTAAACTTTCTATCAATATGTATGATCCAATTTTCAATATTTTTGTTCAAAACTTTGTTTTAGAGACCCCGCTGCTCATTTAGCACATAGCCCCTAAAATTTCAAAGTCGCCCTGCTAAGAACTAGTTTGTTGATAAGTACATTTAAAGTGTTTGAATGGATTACACAAACTTGACTTATGAGGTCATCATGCCCAAATTATATTTCCTGCAAAACATTCTATATCTTGTGAGAATACTTACATTTTAGTATAAAATGAGATTTTAGCAACATAACATATTAGATATTTGACACTAAACTTATGAAAAAGAAGAAGTTGATAAATTCCTACACTTTATTAAGTTTAAGTGGTTAATAATAAAAATTATGTTTGTGTCAATATTCCTTGTTAATTACGTACCTCAGGGCCTCTAAATTTCTTCAAAACGTCCAACAGCCAACTAGTGAGGTAGCTAGCCGCAGAACTTTTCTTTTTCTTGATCATCTTTTGTGCTTCCCAAACAAAGTCGAGTGGGTTTAAAGTTTCACTTGACTTGGGCACTGGCAAGTGTAAGAAGGCAAATTGGTTTCCCCATGACATATTAGCATTATTGGGTTCGATCATCTCTTTAGTTGACAAGTAACCCTCCATGTTTCTGGTTCTGAGCAGCACCAATGCCGTACAACGTTCATTGCTTGATTTTTGGGTAACCTCTTGCATGTATATTCTGGTGCCCAAGAATATTATTCCAGCAATCACATCATTTATCGTCTGCAATTGTTCATGCCAATTTCATTCAAATAATATAATCACTATTAAAAAGAGGTTAATTTCAGTTTGGTACCCTACCTTAATGCTTTGTTTGTCCCCGTATTCTCCATTTTAACAATTACATATCTTTCTTTTGTAAATTTTTTGCAACGTGACTTTGCCGTTAGATTGGCTATTAGAAAATCTGTTAAGTGATGACATGGCACATGTAGGACCCACATTATTTTCTTAAATTGAATAAAATAATTTTTTTATAAACACATTGAATAAAATATTAATAAACGATTAGAAAACAAACAAAAACCTTTTCTGTTTTCTCTTTCTGAACCTCTTTCTCCCTTCTTCCCGATCAAACCCAAGGCCCCCTTCTCTTCCCTAACCACCATTCTCAGCCACACCCAATGGCGGACCCAAACTTTCATTCATCTGGGGGCTTAAAAAAAATCCAACCAATATATAGCCAAACAAAAAATATTTGGGCTTAAAGTGAACTTGGTGGCTAAATTCTCGACAAAATTACAGAATGAGTGAACTTGGTGGGATCTCTATTCTTCTTTTATAACATAGGATTTTTCTTTTTTAATATAAGCTTTGGGCTTGTATATATTGGATGGGCCATGTGGGGGCTCCACCTAAGAAGGACCTTAAAAAAAAAATTAAAAAATGTGAGTTTGGGTGGGATTATATGGCTGCAACTTTTTTGTAAGTGTGGGCAAGTGCCCACAGTAGTCCTTCATTAGGTCCACCAATGGCCACACCCACCATGACAACACAAAAAAATATATATCTAGGGCAGCGATGGTGGGCTTGGAGCCACCCATGCGGGGTAGAGAGAAGGGTGGTGGGTTGTGAGGGAATGAGGGAGAAGAAATTAATGGGGGAGAGGGAGAGTGTAGAGGGGAGAAAAAGAGAGAGATTTTTTTTTTTTAATTTTTAATTTTATATTATTTAAATTATCAAAAAATTTTGGTTTTTAATATTTTAATTCATTTAAAATTAAAAAAAGAGAAAATGTGGGACCCATAGTGCAAAGTAGGTAACTAACAGAGAGATCTGACGGAAACCCTAACTGCGAAACCACATTGTAACAAATTTAAAAGATATGTGATTGTAAAAATTGAGAAAATAGGGATTAACATGTCTTAGGGTGTAACCACAAGGTACTAAACTGTAATTAACCCTAAAAAGAAACTAAGAAAAGAAAGGGCTTGTATATGACTTGTTTTAAACCTAGGCAAATGTTTGATGTTCTAAAAAAACACATGGATTGGATTATGTCTAAATCCTATTAGGCCCAAATAGTAGGATCATGAATGACATTGAATTTTCAGATCATTTCCACGACTCAAAACACGCACAATTAAATTTTCAGATCATTTTCAGGTCAACCTGTCATGACCCGTTTAATAAACAGGTGGGTTTTAGGTCAAACCGCCAACTTGCTAAATACCTATGTAACCAATTTAACAAAACGGGTCATGGCTGGTCAACCCGCCAACTAGCTAAAATACTTGTGTGACCCGCTAACCCTTTCATATTTTTTATATATTTTTTAGTTGCTACCATTTAAGTGTGTCAACTCAATACAATATGCGAAATCCGCACAAAAAAATAGCGGGTCAACTCAACATGACACGACACGACATGTTTATTAAACGAGTCGGGTGTGGGTTGAACATTCTTGACACGTATATGATACTGACAAGACATGAACCTGACACGATACAACCTATTGCCAGCTCGTAAAATTAAGTTGGATGTGATTAATTATTTGTAATTTTTGCCCCGAAATGACATTTTATTTTAAAATTAATAATAATTGTGTCGGGAATTTTGAATTTATGCTAGGGCACAACTAGAAAGCTCAATTGGGTGTGGAAATAAATGTTTTGAATGCAAATAATAATCCAATTTTGAACAGAACAAATTTCATTACCATGTCCACAAAAGGTCAACAAAGTACACCGCCCCAAACATCCAAAATAAAATCGACGAAAAGCCGCACAAACCCACATTACCAAAATTAAGCATGATCTTAAGTCAAGTTCACAAAATTACCCAATATAACTGAAACCCTAATATAACACATAAGCCTAATGAGCATTATGGCCACAACCTTTTCATAATAATGAAAGTTTCAAACTTCTTTTGATATATATCATGTAAGGTGTGAAATTTTTAGTTATTTGTATTGCGTATTTGTGTAATCCTTGTTTCTGGTAAATAATTTCATACTTCATAGCAGTTTTTTTGTCGTAGTATGTGTAATATAAACAGAAATCATTATAATAAATAAATAAAAATTGGTACATAATCTTACCACTCGAAGTTTGTTCTTGATCAGCTTGATTTCATCAATGGAGAACGTCAATGTTGATAGTGTTATTGGCCGAAACTCAACTCCATCTTCCCCAGACCTAATCGGAGTTCGATCATCTTCTACGAAACTGCTCTTCAAAATGCTCCAACTGAAATCCGATAGAGTTTGGAAAACTGAAGAGAAAAACTGACACAGTTTTAGTCATGTGAGTAGTTTTTGGTCCTGATGAGCTCTTCAGGGAAGGAAATGTTAGAGGAACAGAAGGGTTTTGAGCAGTTTGCAGACAAGAAAGAAGAGCACCCATTAGAGAGTAGCCATCACCTAGGGCATGGTGAAGCTTGAAAATCAGGGTACCGCCTGCATGGCTTGTTGGGTACTTGAGAATGTGAATTTCCCATAATGGCCTGTTTTGTGGGAGTCTTTCTGCTGCTATATTTGATATGTAGTTATCAAAATACTCATCATAGGATTGTGGTGACATTTTAGAAGGGAAAATGGGGACGCGAACATGGTCTTCAAGCTTTACTTCAACCCTCTTCCATTGTTTCTTTTGATCTGCCTTGTCACTTATCTGCGAGTATTTGAGTATATCAAATGGTAACGAGAGTATAAAAACAAGAAGAGAAGTGAAAAATTAATGAACAAAAAAGGAGTGCGAAAATCGTTTCGGTTTCCAATAAAATGACAAGAGAGAGAAAGGAAGAGATCTAGAGAGAGAGAGAGAGAGAGAGGACAAACCATGATAGAAGAGAAGCGAGGGTTGATAGGGAGGAAGACATCTTGAAGCAAAGAGAGAGCTTGGGAATCATTGAATGGAACCTCAAATTCCAAAACTGCAAGAATTGCAACAGATAAGATAGAACTGTTGAAGTATTGGCCAGTGGGGCTCACTGGCTCTCCTTCTCCTTCCCCCCTAAACTCCATTATGCTTCACTCTGTCTCCAATAACTTTGATTTCTCCGGTTACCTTTCACCAAAACAGGGAGTATATTATGTTGGCCCTCTTATGAATCCTCTCTCTGTTTTTAGGTCCTTAAATGTTTTATTCCTATCTCTGCGACCTAGTAGCTATTAATAATCTAAGGACTATTTGCTCCGTCTAATTAATGTGCGCCAAAAAAACTAGTCAGGAAAGTCGACACTTATTTATTATTGAATAGAGCTCCTCACAACAATTTCCACGAGAGTGGTAGACAGACCTAATTATTGTGACTTTCTATTACGTCTTTAAAAGAGTAGGGCTACCATAATAAGTTCGTTCCCTAACAGGACGGGAACTAAGGAATTGGAATTGAATCAAGGGCTTATCCAAATATAAGTGTAGACAAAGAAATTTTGTTGAAATACATTCCATTGGACGAAAAAATAATTAGGGTTCGGTGGATTAAATCGTGGGCCCCGTAATTCGCCCATGTGGCGTGTGACTCATCAAAATCGGATTAGTTGTCAAAAATGACACATGGCGACATCCGACGGAGTGCATCAAACGGTTCAAGATGAAGACAAAATTAAAGGAAAGAATCTTCCGTGATTGACTTTGATTTAAATCAAATATTAATCAGGTCAATCAATTGAAGATAATCTGGTTAAATCGCCATATTATGGGAATTGATTTAAATCAAATCAAAATCCCACAAAACAAGGTTTTAAATAGGGAAAGTTATTTAGGTCAAGCATCCTACAAAAGCCTATAAATAGGAGGCCTCAAGACGAAAGAAAGGGGAGAGAAAAAACCTAGCACTCAGAAGAAACAGAAAACTCTCTGCATTCTTCACCCTACTTTGGAAGAGCCACCAAGCACAACAAATACGTGCCGGTTCCTTCACCATAGAAAAATCCCAAACACCAAACAAGCTTCGTGTTACCCGTTTGATCAAGATCAAGTCTCTACGACCCTTGTATCAAACACATATTTCTTTAAACACTTTGGAGATCGAATCAGAGGATTCAATACAGAGATTGTAACCCTAAATTTCATTAATATAATATTATTTTGTACACGTGTTCTTGTCTCATTTGTCGCAGGAAATTCGTGTTTACAATAAGTTCTTACATTTTCTATTTCCTATATATATACCTATCATTCTATAAATCTATGTGTTAAATCCAATTTCACACTTAAATGCCCCGTATGATATAAGAGGTCATGATATTCTTATGTTTTTACATCATTACAAAAGATCACTCAGTCCGACTGTTACATTCTCTTCAAAATAGTTTACCTCCATTTCAGCCTTGCTTCATGTCCATCATTGAAAACCACATATTCGCTAAGGTTAGATTCCCTCCAATGTCTCTGCCATTCAAAATTAGGGTCCATAGGTACATTCAATTTTTCAGACTAGTCACAAAATGAAGACGACACTAACTGCGAACGATTCCAGCGCCGACGTCTTAAACTTTGACTGGTATGCCTGCATAACACATGTAATTTATGTGTTATTGTCTCCGTTCTTATCAGCTTTTCATCTATCTATCCCAAATTATGAATTTTCATCTACCCCAAATCATGCGTTCTTATCAGTACCATTCATTATCTGTATTGGTATAAATTTGTGTAGCAATCAGTTTCAAATTTATTTTTTTTTCCAGTTATGTTTTCATTTTCACATTAACGTTGTTTTCTATCTTGCATAGTCGGTTGTTTTTCCAGCAAAAAGTTGGGTCTATTTTAAGTTGCGCACATCAAGTGTTTGACGAAATTCCAATATGACCTATGAGCGCACAAGTGAATTTTGATGTTGTTTTTCCATGCATAGAGGAGATGTAAGTAGATAAGGTCCTAGTAGTTTCTACAAATGGGTATGAGTGAGTACATGATGGGGTCATGCTTGCGGGATAGGTAAATTACATGCTTCAATTATGTGCTGTTGGGTATCATTCTTTTATATGTGTTGTTACTACTAAATGAGTTAATTCTGTTTGCTTCTTTTTTTTCATGTGTAGTCATTTGATGCTTAGCACCAATTTAGGGGTAAGGCTAATCAAATGCTGAAGCTAGTCAAGCATATTTCAAACCAATTGTATTTTCATGCCTGAACAAAAAATTACGCCTAATATATTGTTTTTGATGTAAATGCTTCAGACCAATGATAAAACGCTTCATACCAATAATTTACCTACAATCCTTTATTTTAGTATATTCTTGGATTATAGTTATGTCCAATTCACAATTTTTTTTTGCGAATCTGACTTTCTATGCTGTTGGGTATCATTCTTAGGGTAGGTAAATTACGTCATTTGATTCTGTGCTGTTACCTACAACTATTTTTTGGTAGATCTTTGAAATCACTAGATAAATTACTCATTAGTATGATATTCACATTGTAAATAATGTAAAGCTCCAACCTATGTTTATTTCTCATTTGAGAGTGAGAAACATGTTTTCGGTTTGTCAAATTTGTTGGTAATCCCTCGTTAGTGGAGTGAAAAGGTGTAAAGGTGTTGATTGGCAGCAATAATTCTTCTCTATCTGCTGTTGTGATTGACAATATCAATCAGGTTTATGGTTGGCTTAATTGGTGGCAGCCACCTTGTTGTTGACTGTATTCATTAAATATTCATAAGGTATGCTTGTCGGCAACTGTGGAAATTGCAATGGCTTTTATTGACATTATTTAATGCATTAACGTGGAATTGGCATGTGAAGGAATACTTGGTTGTCTGGTGCATTCTCATGGGGACATCTATGATAAACTTTTTAGGCTCCGTTTGGTTCCCGGAATAGATTTGATGGGAAATTTTTTCCTATGTGATTTCCCAAGGAATGGGAAATGATCATTCCTTTCCCATGTTTGGTAATGTCGGAAAAGTAACCCGGAAATATCACTTTATTTCTTTTCCCATGTTTATTTTGAGTAAGAATGGAAAACAAATTTTGTTTAGTTTCCCAATTGTACCCCTATTAAAAATATGAAAAATCTATTAATTTTATTAAACTTTCCAATTTAATTATTAAACATTACACCAATGTCCTATTGATAGTCCAAATATGCAAAATTTCTGTTTCTGGCCTTTGGTGTTGGATTAGTTCTTTCTTGTCACTAGTCAGTTTTGTGTTTTTTTTTTTTTTTTTTTTATAAAAAAAAACGTAGGACTTCTTCAGCTGATCAATACAATTTGCTGGAATTGGGTGTATTCTTATCATGCAGCTACAACAGTTCATGTACATATGAATTTAAAAATATATATATATTATACTTTAAAAAAGACTAATCAGCATACATAAAAATAATATAAAAATTAATAAAAAAATAAAGGAATTGACTTCAACATCTCAACATCTAAACATCATCAACATTCTAAAAACATGGCTTTATATGAATTAAACATAAAGCAGTTAATCTGCATCTCTCAAATTGCATATACAACTAGCTGAAAATTGGATCACAATCACACAATTCAGAAAACAAGACCAACTGAAACATCCTCAACATTCTAAAAACTAGACTTTATATTTATTATCCTCATATTGATTTCATATAAAACAAGACTTCATACATGATTTTAACATAAAACAGTTCCTCAAGCCACATATGCAGCTAGCAAACCATTTAATCACAATAAAAAAATTCAGAAAACAAAACCAATGACAACATCATCAGCATTTTAACAGCAAATATGAATTAATCACAAAGCAGTTTGAGAAACTGCATATGCATTTCATGAAATTGTTTTTCAAAATCCATATGCAACTAGCATACTAATAAAACTATTTATCAAAATGCCTCTACAACCAGCAGATCGATTGAAGTTTCTCACTCACAATCACAAGATTCTAAATAAAAAACCAAGTACTACAACATCATCAATAGTTCCTTAAAATGCATCTGCACATGCATCTAAAATTCAAAATACAATATAGCCCAGCCAAGCTGAAGTCATCACCTACATTCCAAAATATTGCACTCAAACATTTCAAAAAGATAGTTTCTAACGTGAGATTCATTCAAATTGCAGAACTGAAAACCATTTCTAATACTGGTGAAGAAGTTTCTTAACCCATTGTATCTTTAAATTATCTGTTAAAGTGAACAAGAGTTCAATTTTTGCGTCATCACTGATAATTGCAGCAGCAGCATCAATGACATCCATATCACTCAAACCTTGAATTTTCTGAAGCTCATCAACAATTTTGGCTCTTCGCTCTGATGTTGCATTCTCACTCATTAGAACACATTTCATAGTCTCCAAATGAGTCTTGGTCATGTCCACGAAAGATCGAAGTGTGCTAGCCATATCTCCTATAGTGTGCGACCTATTAGAGTTCATAGTTTTAGTGTTCTAGTTTTCGGAGATTTGAGATTTTGGAAAGAAAAGAAGAGATTATTGAGCTGCTATATTGCTGAAGGAGCTATATGCTTCCATTTCTACTATACCAATACATCTGTTAGAGGAGAGAGAAGAGAGATTTTTCTCTAACTGATTTACACAGGGATTTAATCCTAACCATTGATCCTATCATCCTATGAGATGATTACACTTGTCACAATCTGACAGATTATATTCTAGGCTGGATAAGAGACCATTTGGACTATGATCCAATGGCTCATATTACAAACAGAGTTTAAACATTTAAAAAAGAAATAAAATTCAAACAAAACAACTTTGGCGCCAAGGATTTCAGCTCAAAGGGTTACACATTAACACTCCCTTCTAACCCTTTGGCTAATTTCACACCAAGTAGATCTCTGAGATACACAAAACGATCCTTGGACAAAGCCTTGGTTAGTATGTCTGCAGTCTGATCCTCTATTTTGCAGTAGATTAGTTCAATCTCCTTTGCTTGAATAGCTTCTCAAATGAAATGAAACTTTTGGCTAATATGTCTGGTTTTCTGGTGGAAAACTGGATTCTTTGCCATTGCTATGGCAGAGGTGTTATCACACAGAATTGGTGTACCTTCCACTTGCTCCTCTCCAAAATCTTCAAATACGAACCTTAGCCATTTAGCTTGTGATGTTGCTTCAACAGCACTAACATATTCTGCCTCTGCAGTGGACAAAGCTACTGTGTTTTGTTTAATTGATGCCCATGAGAACATACCATATCCTAGTGAGAATGCATATCTTGAAGTACTTATTCTATCATCTTCACTTCATGCCCAGTCACTGTCACAATACCCTATCAAGGTAGCTGACTTCCCTTTTATAAATTTAATTCCAAAGTCAAGTGTGCCCTGAATGTATCTCAATACCCTCTTGGCTGTTCCCATGTGTTTTCTAGTGGGATTATGCATGAATCTAGCAAGCAAGCTAGAGGCAAACATTATGTCTGGTCTTGTAGCTGTCAGATAGAGCAGACTACCTACAATCTGTCTATATTCACTCTCATTTGTTGCCTCACTGCCATCTTCCTTGCACAGCCTTTCATTTGCAACTAGTGGAATTACCACAGACTTGCAGTCCTTCAACCCAAACTTTTCAATCACCTTCAATGCATATTTCTTCTGATGAAGAAAGATATGTTTATCTGTTTGTACTACTCTTATGCCAAGAAAATGGTAGAGTAGTCCAAGATTAGTCATTTCATAATGTTGCATCATATCATTTTTGAACTCTTCAAATAACTTTGGGCAACTTCCAGTATAAACAATATCATCCACATAGAGTGAAACAATAAGAATACCTGAATCTTCACTAGTTTTGACATAGAGTGTTGCTTCACTAGGCCTTTTCTTGAATCCTGCCTTGTTGAAGTAAGAGTCTATCTTATCATACCAGGCTTTTGGGGCTTGCTTTAGTCCATACAAGGCCTTGTTCAACTTATACACTCTGATTTCTTCATTTTCCTTCACAAAACCCTGTGGCTGCTCCACATAAACCTCTTCCTTTAACACTCCATTCAGAAAGGCAGATTTTACATCCAGTTGATATAGATTCCATTCCTTCTGTGCAGCAAGTGCTATCAATGTTCTAATAGTATCCAATCTTGCTACTGGGGCAAACGTCTCATTATAGTCTATTCCAGGCTTCTGAGAGTAGCCTTTTGCCACAAGTCTGGCCTTGTTTTTTTGCACAGATCCATCCAGATTTAGCTTAGTTTTGTAGACCCACTTGACACCAACAATTGGCTTGCCAAATGGTCTGTCCACTAGTTTCCATGTATTATTTTTCTCAATCATTTCCAGCTCAGCCTTTATTGCATTTCTCCATGACTCATCAAGATCAGCTTCTTCAAAACTTTCAAGTTCCACAATGCACATATTGCACTGAGCGATAATTTCGTTAACACTTCTCCATTTCTTTGGTGTGTGATCAATATCTTGAGAACCTTCACTTATTCCTTCATCTTGCATAGTAATACCTTCATCCATTTGAGTTGGTGTATCCAAGCTTTGACTTAAGGCATAAACTTGAAGAAAATAGCCACAAGTGTATGAAAAGGGGTACAGGCTATTTGATCCAAGCACTAGAAAGGTTATTCTGTCCAGAGATGTGCAGTTTGAAGAGAATGGCTCATGGAAGTGGGAGAATGCAAGTGCAGGAGAAATGACAGTCCCTGTGCCTAATGAGAATCAAAACTGTAATCCAAGTTAAAGCTTGAATATACTCGTATGAAGGATAGTGAATCTCTATCTATATATCTTGTTAGATTGTTTGATATGATGAATCAAATGAAGAGTTATGGTGAGGAATTACCTAGAGAGAGAGTTGTGCAGAAATTGTTGTTTAGTCTGCCGAAATCATATGACTCTATTTACTCTGTGATTGAACACTCTAAGGATCTACAAACTCTGGAAGTTCAAGAGGTGGTTGCCTCTTTGAAGAGCTTTGAGCTCATATTGGATCACCATACTGAGAATTCTATAGAAAGGGCCTTTACTAGTCTGAATATTGAGGAAAAGAATTCTAAAAGTGGAAGTTTTCCTGGAGATCAAAAATCTCAGAAAAATTGGAAGTTTAATGATGAAAATAAAACAGCTTGTAAACACTATGATAAGCTGCATTACGGCAAGTGTTGGTTTGAAGGGAAACCTAAATGCCATGGATGTGGGAAATTTGGGCATATGATCAGAGATTGCAATGGGAATAAAAATGTACATAAGGTGAACTATGCAAATCAAGTTGAAGAAATTGGTACTCTGTTCTATGTGTGCAATGCTGCAACAAATGTGAAAGTGAATCATTCATGGTACATTGACAGTGGTTGTAGTAACTACATGACAGGAGATGAGGGACTTTTAGTCAATATTCAAAGGAACTTGACCTTTAAAGTAAAGATGGGAACTGAAGAAGTAGTTCCAGTTGCAAGAAAAGGGACTCTTGTGATAAAAACCAAGTTGGGTAAGAAGCACATTCAAGAAGTAATGCTTGTACCTAGTTTTGAAGAAAATCTGCTTAGTGTTGGGCAAATGATGGAGCATGGGTACTATCTTGTGTTTGGAGAGAATATGGTGAATATTTATGATGATCAGTCACTGAGAAATCTGATTGTGAGGGTTCAAATGACCAATAACAGATGTTTTCCACTTACAATGATGCCTGCAAGTGATTTGGCCTTAAAGGCGAGTGTTACACACTGCTTGCAGACATGGCATAAGAGATTGGGGCACTTAAACGAAAGAAGCATAAAATTGCTTGATAATCAAGGCATGGTTCATGGCTTACCTCATTTGGAGCAGATTTCAGTAGTATGTGAAGGCTGCATGTTAGGAAAGCAACACAGAGATTCTTTCCCTTTGGAGTCCACTTGGAGAGCTACAAGTCCTTTGGAATTGGTTCACATAGATATCTGTGGACCAATGAAGACTGAATCCATTTCTGGAAATAGGTATTTCTTGCTATTTACATATGATTGCACTAGAATGTCATGGGTGTATTTCATCAGAAACAAGTCAAGTGCATTTGAATGTTTTAGAAAGTTCAAGGCTATGACTGAGCTGCAAAGTGGATATAAGATAAAAGGCTTGAGGAGTGACAGGGGTGGAGAGCTTTTATCCAGTGAATTTAACAAGTTTTGTGATGAATTTGGAATTCAAAGACAGCTAACTATAGCATACTCTCCTCAGCAAAATGGAGTAGCTGAGAGAAAGAACATGACAGTAGTGGAAATGGCAAAATCTATGCTGCCTGAGAAGGGTATTTCTTATGAATTTTGGGCAGAAGCTGTAAATACTGCATTCTATCTATTGAACAGATGTCCCACCAAGTCTCTCAAGAAGGTAACACCATTTGAAGCTTATACTGGCAGAAAACCAGGAATTGCACACTTAAAGATTTTTGGATCTCCTTGTCATGTGCTCATCCCTTCAGTATTAAGGCATAAACTTGAAGAAAATAGCCACAAGTGTATCTTTGTGGGTTATGGACTCTGTGAAAAGGGGTACAAGCTATTTGATCCAAGCACTAGAAAGGTTATTCTGTCCAGAGATGTGCAGTTTGATGAGAATGGCTCATGGAAGTAGGAGAATGCAAGTGCAGGAGAAATGACAATCCCTGTGCCTACTGAGAATCAAAACTGTCATTTCGTGCCCCGTTTATTGGGACGAGTCGAAGGAGGGCATATAGGAGTTTGGGTAGTAGGGGAAGAAAAATTGATGTCATCTAGGCCATCTCCTTCAAAGTTAGAAGTATTATTACTAAGATCTTCAATCACTTCAGCAGGACCTTCAGCTCCGTTGCCATTTGCTCGATCTTTCCTAAAAACTTCCACTAGAGTATCATAATGAGGAAATGGTTTGTTTCTTAATCCTTTTGTAGAATTATTGACCTTTTTTTTTCCCCATGAAATTAGATGCCAATATATATATAATAATAATAATTGACGATGACAATTCTGAATACAATTTGGCTTACCTTAACCCAATCATCAAAGACTTGTTTCTCGCATACCACCATTTTTTCTTCATCATTCCATGCAAAACCACTTGAGTTGGTGAGCAATGTCAGAGATGGCTAGTGTTTGTTTCTTCAATGTCTTCACACAAGACTCAATGTGAGGAACTGCTTTTAATCCACATCCAGGTAACTTTTGTTCCATAGCCTTTTCTAATTGTCCCAAATATCCAGATCTAAACCCATTGTCAACCTTCCAACAGTCACCAACACATAATTCATTTAAAGCCTCAACTAGAAATGCATCTTCGATAGGGGTCCAAATGTGCTTATCCTTTTTATTCCTTCTAGTAGTAGTAGGTGTTGAGTTCATACCCAAATCCATCCTATATACACAAGAAAAATTTGAACATAAACATGTAAAATTAATGTACAACTAACAAACAAAGTCTTATGTTGTAAACAAGTTCTATAGAAGCTTCCTAGAAGAGCTCATTCATATAGAAGTATGTTTATTCTATCAAGCCAAAAGTGTACTCGAAGTAGAGTTAGATGAAAAGAAGGTGGTAAGGGTACAATAACTGAACAAGCCAAAACAGAAAAAGAAAAAAACTAGAATGAACATTGGCAAATCAGTATGACAAATACATGATCACACAGCTTGCAAGCACATCACATAATTCACATCTTACACATAATCTTGTAATTACTTAAGACCAGTCACTTGAGAAATCACTTTTAGGTCTAAACCTTGAATTATAACATCCAAAAATAAAAAAAAATAAAAAAATACAACATCAACAACATTCCAAAGTTTAATGTCTACACATATCCATCAAAATCTAATTTTCAAAATATAACATTCAGCCAACCTAAGGCCCTTATCCCCATTCCAAAATCGACCTAGAAAAAGGTTCTTCTCCATTTCAATTGCTCATCTTGGGTTCTTATTTTCTCTCCATTCATTGAACATATGATCGGCTAAGTTTGCCCTCCAAACAGCCCATTCTTCCAATGAGTCAATGCTAGTGATAACATCATCTTCTTCTTGGTTGTAGATATTTTCGTTTAACTCATTTTCTTGGGGATCAATAGTCATTTTTCTTCTTATAAGGTTGTGAAGAAGACAACAAGCTATAATAATCCGGCATTGTGTCTTCACTGGAAAAAATGAAGGACTCCTCAGTATTGCCAATGTGACTTAAGTAATCCAAAACACCTCTCTATTACATTCCTAGCCGAAGAATGCTTCATGTTAAAAAATTCTTTAGGAGTGGTAGGTTGATATCCATGTCTCCAATCATTTAAATGATATCGCTGCCCTATGTACGGGGCAAGAAATCCTTCTCCATTTGGATATCCAGCATCAACAAGGTAATAATTTCCTATTGAATAAAATTATAATTGTAACTATTATTGTTGATAAAAATATAAAAAAATATTAAATAACAAGAACTTTAATAATTTAATTAATTCACTCAATCATCTCTTACCACGAGAGACCCTTAACCCATGTCTTCTACTAATTGCATCACGAAGTATTTGAGAATCTGCAGCAAAACCCTCCCAACCAGGTAATACATATATGAATTGCATATCTTGGGAGCATACTCCCAAGACATTTGTAGCAATCTCATTCTTCCTAGTTCGGTACCTAGGCTTGTCAGCTTCTGGCACATGTAATCTAATATATGTCCCATCTAGTGCTCCAAGACAATTCTAGAAGATTAAACAGATTAAACAATTTATAAGCAAAATTTATTTCTTATTTTTCATATAAGAATAAAGACTTTTGGCATATTCATGATTTACCTTAAACCATTTCCACCTCTCATTTGTAGAGTTCTCATGCACCGGTTTTGGTGTTTTAACAACTCATTTTGTAGACATAAAACTGCCCCTAAAACTGCATTAAAATATCTACTAATGGTTTCCCCAGAACGGTAAAAATCATTTTGTATGACTCTATTCTTCTTGTGATGCGCCAATACATTCAAAAAGACAGCTACCATTTCATCTACAGAAACATTCCTTGTATCATGGAGTCTACCTGAGGCTCTTAGCATAGAGCATAACTTGGAGAATGTATGTAAATACATGCGGAGTTCGTCTACACATCTTCTATCAGTCTCATATATCATGCGATTCATATTTCCAATTCTCTGAAAATCATTATTTCTAGGTCTTGATCTCAAGAGGTACTTTCTATAATGCCTTTTCGTAATGATATGCATTATAATGTAGAATATGATCATGATATTAGACAAACACCTAATAGAGTCCAACATTAGAAGAGTCCTTTTCCTCTTTGACAATTTTATACGCACCATAACTGCATAATATATAATTAATAACATAACCAATTAATACCATAATCAATTATAGCAAGAAAACAATCAATAAGAAACCTAAATACCAAAACTAACGTAAAAACCTCAATCCAAAATTAAGCAAAGTTTATTAGTGTGATTTGGGTAATTGGCATCATAATCCACCATCCCACAGACACCAAATTAAAAAATATATATTCCTCTATCAATTTCAGACGGTGTATTAGAGCAAAATACATGTTAAACCCAGAAAAAGAAAAAGAAAAAGTAGAAAGATATCAAATTATCCAACTATTAAACCCAAAGCTCAAGTCAATTCATATAATGAAATTTTGGGTGCTCAAGTGGGGAAAAAAAGGAAGAAGAAAAATAAACATGGAAAATATTGGGTGATGAATAGAAGTATAATACCCACCTTATTTGAAGTTGCTCTGAGGATGAGAATGTGAAAACCTGGGTGAGGTTGAAGTTTTGCCTTCCTTGTTAGACAGGGTTATGAGAAATATCTAGGGAAATAGAACGTTGCTGCCGGGAGGGTTTTAAGAAATATGAACTAAAAAAGACAAAAAAGAATACCTAAGGGGAAATAGAACATTGCTGCTGTTGGATAAACTGTAATTATAAATTATTAGTAAGGACAAATTAGTTAGAAAAAAAATGCATTTAATGCTAGCCTTACTTTCCCATGGGAAGGGAAAGTAAAACCCAAGAAGGAAGGATGGCATCACTTTCCCTCCTACTTTCCCATGTCCCAGGCAACGATTTTCTATGCCTGACTTACCAAACATGGGAAAGAAATTGCTTTCCCATCCCCAAGATTCCTTTCCCATGAACCAAACGGGCCCTTAAGGTTTATCAAAGAAGGAAGAAACGATTAGTCAATCCAATATTATCGTTATGGTTTGGGTGAAATCTTAGTTTTCAGATTTTATTAGGAAAATTAGTTTTTCTAGATTTCATATTTCACTAGGATTTCTAGATTTACCAGATTTCACTAAGTTTTTTAGTTTTCAAATTTTAGCAGAATTTGATTTAAGTTTCCTAGTTTATTTAGATTGGTTCCTTGGTGTGAAGCCAAGGTGTCTTTTACCATCTATTTTCTGTTTTTTCATTGTTTTCACTTTCACAAAATTACCCAAATACTCAATTCACCCATATCCTCCATCAAATTTGGCATCAAAACCTAGTTTTTGTTTTCCTTGGGTTCAAATTTTCGAGTTGTTCTTCACGCTGTGTGTCAAGTGATGGCTCCGACTAAACCTGGAAAGACAAACGAGCCAGAGACAGACTTTGAACGTCTTGTTCAAATGATAGAAAACCTATCAAAGCAAGTGGTAGATTCGAATACGAGATCCGAAAACTAATTCCCTAATGCCCCCGACCCAAATTAATTGTTTATTCAATTTATTTAATTCTGAAATTATAATTTTGCCCTTGGGGTAGGGTCACGTTAGTCACTTTTTGATCCGTATGATTTTTGGGATCTGAGTGGCATTCTTGCGTAGAGCTCATCGGTACATGTTCGTAGACAAGTAGTGGGCCCAAATCAGAGTTTAAATCAAGAAGTTGTAGTCAACAAAAGCATAGTGGCATAATCGTAACTTTTTCAAAGTTGGATTTTTAAAAACTTGATTTGTTTTCTCTACCCCACGCATTTCACTCTCTCTTTCTCTCTCCTCCCCCGACCGGCCAATGTTTCCAACGAAACAACTTCCAAAATCTTCGTCTCTCTCTTCTACCCAGCCCACCCTTTTTCTCCAAAAAACCTGGCGTTTGGCAACGGTGTCGACTGGAAGAAACGGCAGAAACTGTTGTCGACACTAGTGAATTTTTCGGCCACCTCAGGTCATGCCAATGCTTGGATCTGATAGCTCTCTCCTCCCTCATGTTTTCCTCTAGGTTGCGCGACACCGTTGGTGGCTACCACTGCAGTTTCGAGGCCGGGAAGTTCCGGTCAAACCCGTATGGTTTTGGCTTCGATCTGGCTAGCTCTGACCACTTTTCGCTCGCGGATGCTCCCCTTGTTAGTCTGAACGTGTTGGTGTAGGTACTGTTGGGTGATTTGAGAAATTTTTGTTGAAAATTTCTCAAGCCACCCATGCGCTGCCGGAGCGTGTGGTTGCTCGTGGGCCATGGGGTGGCGGCCCATTGTGTTCTGTTTTGATACCCATGTCCTCCTGAGCGTGACAGTATGCTGGGATTTGAATTTGGTTACCGTATAACAGTCGAACGGATTTACGCCTATTAGGTATTATCCTGGTTCGATATGTTTGGACCGTTGGATCGGTTTCAATTCCAAGCATGTTGTTCATTATACCTCTAGAATCGTGTAGGAACTCACGGATCGAGAATCAGAGTCCCGGATACTCAAAATCAATGATTTTGAGGTTAGGTCAACCGGTGACTGTCCAATCGTGTGATTGAGAGCGATCCGACAGCTTGATCGAGACCAAACTTGCAGATCGTGTTTAGCAGACTTTGTTGAACTTGTAAGAACTTTCGGATTGGAAATTGAAGGTGTTGGGCCGCGGGGGCCAGGCTGATCAAATTTGGGAAGTTTGATCACTTGGTTGACCTGGAGTCTTCCGAGGCTATTCCACCTTTCGAAAAACGTAGTTGGACCATAGAAACCCCCCGTCTGTCGTACACACACTTTGAGTCCTGCGAAAGTTAGAAGTTTGTTTTAAAGTTCTCGTTTGAGGTGTTTTATTAACTTGGTCCTCGTGTTCTTCAAAATAGGTACTCAAGCCCCATGAGCTCAATAGGCAGGACCCTCTTAGGGTAGAGCAGCTTGGGAGTATCTGTGAGTGGACTTTGTTTTGAATGGGCATTATTTTCAAAGATTGGATTACCATGCATATAAATTGGATTATTTTGACTATGGAGTTTATATATTGTTTTAATTATGGAATTAGCGGTTATTTTTTATATTTGAAGTTTAAGATTATTTTGAGTATGGTTTATATGCTTTTGAGAAGTGGTTTATGAGAGTTCAGTACCTTGTTGTTTGTTATGTGAGTTTCGTATTCCCACCATGATATGTACCATCCCCTAGTTACTTTACCCACACGTGGCATTGGATTTTCCGGCATGTGGGCTCATTTTGTTGTTAGTACTTTATCACATGTGGCGTTGAATTTTCCGGCATGTAGTAAAGATCCGAACACCTTTGGTATGGTGTGCCGTAAGCCTTGACAGGCAGTCTGTACGTGTAGGACATGGTTTGGTTTTGCTATATGTGGCGTTGGATTTTCCTACATGTGTGTTGTAGAGTAGTAGTCCCCCGGTTGGATTGCTCATCCCTAGACGCAGGGTAGAAAGTTGAAACCCCTTCGGCTAGTCAAACGATCCCCGTATTGGATTGTTTTCCCTCGGTACTTGTGATGGTGTGAGGTTGTCATATATAGATATTATATTTGTACTTATGAACTTTGCGGTGCATACCTATACATTTATGAGAGTTTTTATGGTATTTTGTATATATTTATATATATATATGTATGTATACGCTTAATTATTTTAAAAGTTTTCCATACATATTACGTCTTGTAAGCCTATATCTAGGGAAGGGGTTTGGTTAGAGTCAAAAGAATTGAACTTGGGTAGTATTATACTATATCTGGATTTTGGGAGTACCTCAGTTTTAAATTGATTACATATGAATGGTTTCAATTGCATGTTTTTAGCATCGTTTTTCAAAAGGTAGGGTTAGTATGTTGTTTTCAATTATGATAAAACTTTGTTTTTGTCCACTCACAATTTTCTATTTTGCGCCTCCCAGGTAGTAGCTTTGATCTGAGCCGAGCAACCGAGCCAAGATTCGTATTTTCACGCCCTAAACTTTTGTAGGGCAATTTCTAATTGTTTTTATTTCAGTTGAACGTTTGTTTTCTGTTGTAAATTGCAATTCCTTAAAATTGCTCTGTTATCCTCATGTAGGGTTGGATGTAAGGCCAAAGGCCTATTCGGTAAACTGTGTGCCTTTGTATTATGCGTGCTGCTGGTTGAGAATTTAATTATTACTGTGTTTTGACAGGTTGAAATTTTGGAAAAAGTTCGTTTTTCATGGGAGACTTTGCCGAAATTTCGGTACAAAGTCTCGACCCTCTTTTCCATTGTTTTCGGAAAAGAGGATGTTGTTAGTAAGTAGGCCCAGCATCGGTTTGATGTCGGAAAAGTCACAGGGTTCGTCACAAATTCTGAGGAATTCGGGGTGAGTCTTGTCAAACTCAGACTCATGGAATGTCGCCTTGCAGACTTAGAAGCAGCTAATTAACATGACGAAGCAAGTGTGAATGGAGAAGAGAGGAATCATGATTGACAACATCGTGATAGAAGGAATGATCGAGACGGTGAGAGATATCATGATAGAAGGAATGATCGAGATGCGGAAAGACACAATTTTCATCGTGGCGATGAGCAAGACCCTGATGAAAGGGTGATAAGATTAGTGAAAGTTGACGCTCCTTATTTTGATGGTGAGCTAAATCCTAAAGAACTCATCGACTGGTTAGCTTCCATGGATTGCTATTTTGAGTGGCATGACATGTTTGAAGCTTGAAAGGTGAGATTTGCTAAGATAAAATTGGTGGTCAAGCTGGATTGTTTTGGACCAATGTTAAAGAATAGCTAGAGAGAGCTAGTGAAAAACCAATTATCCATTGGGTGAGATGAAAGAAAGGTTGAATATCTACCATTATCCTATCAACAAAGTTTGTTGGGCGAATGGCAAACTCTTTGTCAAGACAACGTGCCAGTTGCTGAATATATTGCAAAATTTGAGGAATTAATGTTCCGATGTGACATAAGGGAAGATCGAAGGATGACTCTTTCTTGGTTAAGATCAGGACTTCGTCCAGAGCTTCAAAAGGAATTAATTCCTCATACTGTGAATACTAGGGGTGGGCACGGTTCGGTTTGGACCGGTTTTTGCCTAAAATTAGAACCGATCCGATACTATTCATCCGGTTTGGTTTGGTTCGGTTTTAATAAAAAAAATTTCAAAAACTGTCCGGTTCGGTTTGAACCGGTTTCGGTCCGGTTCCGGTTCCGGTTCGATTTTGAACCGGATTATAAAAATTATTTTTTTAAATTGTTTTTTAATACAATTCTCAACTGAAATATTATTTTTTTTACTTGAAAATTAACAAATTATTCAATTTCATATAAAAAATAAATATTAAAGTGAGAAAAGAGAGATATTTTGACATTGAACTTGGATAAATATTAGGTTTTTTTTAGTGAAATTAAAAATATAGCATTAAATATAAATATATATTGAAATTATATATTTTTTTAGTTTCACCGGTTCGGTTCGGCCCGGTTCGGTTTTTGAAGACATGGAACCGGATCCGGAACCGGTCCAAACCGGTCCGGTTCGGTTTTTGACCGGTTTTTGACTTTTTGGTCAACTCGGTTTTTTTCTGGTTTGGTTCGGTGCGGTTCGGCTCAGATTTCCGGTTCGCCGGTTTGAGTGCCCACCCCTAGTGAATACTTTAGAGCGGGGTTTTCAGATGGTACAAGAATTAGAAAAGTATTTAAAGTCCTCCAACGTAGTCAAGCGAATTGATCCTTATATATCTAATTTTCGTGCTGGTACATATGGGACAAAGCCTAATACAACTTCTAAGGGTTTTACAACAACAAATTTAGTTAAAGTTGACAAAGGAAAAAGAGCACTAGTGGATACACGTAGTGGTGGAACACAAAGATGTTATAAATGCAAGGTTTTGGACACTTTGTTGCCCAATGCCTAATGAAGGAAATAACAAGAAGTCTAATCATTGACGAACAAACTAACGATCAAGGCAATTTTGAGGAAGATGTTTATGAGCCCTAGTAACCTGATGAAGATAGTGGAAACGACCTTGAAGTCCGTCAATCCAACATTAGCAGTAGCAAGGTGTACTTTGGCTCAACCTAGGAAGGAAACTGAGGATTGGCATAAAACTTCCATTTTCCACACTTACATCAAGTCTTGTGATCATAGATAATGGCAGTTGTATCAATGTTGTATCAATGCTAACTATTTAACAACTTGGCTTATTGACCGAAAAACATCCTGAACCATACAGAGTAGCATGGATCAACAATACTTCTTTCATCCATGTTACCCAACAGTGTCAAGTTCCTACTCAATTTTCATCTTACAAGGATCATATTTGATGTGATGTGGTGGCTATGGACGTGGGTCATATTCTCTTGGAAAGGCCATGGATATACGATCAGAACATGACCATCTTAGACCGAGAAAACATATGTTCATTCATCCATAAAGGAAAGAAAGTCACATTGAAGCCACTTCAACCCAAGCTTGTGAATAAATCTACACCAAGCAAGGAGGAGAAGAGCCAAGCAAGCAAATCGAAAGCTTTGCACATCATTACTGTAAAATAATTTATGAAAGAAGTAGAAGATGCCCCATATATGTTCTAGCCGTAAGGGAATCAGGGTGTTTCGCTAATATGGAAGTGCTTTCCGCGGTGAGACCAATCTTAGAAAAGTATCAAGACGTATTCCCTGATAATTTCCCGAATGAACTTCCTCCTCTCTAAGACATCCAACATGTTATTGATCTTTTTCCTGGGTCAACAATGCCCAATTTACCTCACTATTGAATGAATCCCACAAAGCATGCAGAGTTGAAGCGACAGGTTCATGAACTTCTTGCTAAAGGATTTATTCAAGAGAGCCTTAGTCCTTGTGCCGGACCCCCCTTACTCAAGAAAGATGGAACATGGACAGTGTGTATAGATAGCCGGATGATCAACAAGATTATAGTCAAATATTGGTTTCCCATACCAAGGCTCGAGGACATGTTGGATATGATGACCAGTGCCACTATCTTTTCCAAGATAGATTTGAAAAGTGGATATCACCAGATTTTTGTTCGGCCAGGAGATGAGTAAAAGAAAACCTTCAAAACAAAAGACAGCCTATATAAGTGGTTGGTCATGCCTTTTGAACTAACCAACATGCGAAGCACTTTTATGAGAGTTATGACACAAGTTTTGAGGCCATTCATGGGTAAGTTCTTGGTTGTTTATTTTGATGATATCTTAATCTATAGCACCTCACAAGAGCAATACCTTAGGCATCTATAGCAAGTTTCCAGAGTTCTTCGAGAAGAGAAGCTATTTGCTAACCTTAAGAAGTGTTCATTCATTTCTAGTCAAATTATCTTCTTGGGTTTGTTGTATCGTCTGAAGGAATGAAAGCTGATCTAGAAAAGGTAAAGACTATTGTTAATTGGCCAAAATCAACAAATATTCACAAAGTGCATAGTTTTCATGCATTGGCCACATTCTATCGTCGTTTTATTTGTGGGTTTAGTTCAATCATGACTCCTCTCACAGATTGCATGAAGAAGGGAGAATTCCACTGGTCTAATGTTGCTGCAAAACATTCAAGGAGATTAAGGCTAAAATGATTGAGGCTCTAGTAATGCGCCTTCCAGATTTCTTAAATCCTTTTGAGGTAGCTTGTAACTCATCAGGGGTAGGAATAAGGGGTGTATTGAGTCAAGAAGGGCATCCAGTGGCGACAAATTGAATGAAGCCAAGCAAAAATGCTCTACCTGTGATAAGGACTTTTACGCAGTTGTTCAATCTTTGAGATCTTAGAGAGATTATCTGTTACCACAAGAATTTGATTTGTTTTCAGATCATGAGGCTCTCTGATATTTGGGTTCACAAAAGAAATTGAATTCCCGCCATGCAAAGTGAGTTGAGTTCCTTCAAGAGTACACATTTGTGTTCAAACATAAAGCTGGTGTAGAGAAGAAACCAACAGATGCTCTTAGTTGTAAGATTTCTCTAAGTACTATGAGTGTGGAAGTTACCGGATTTGAAAGATTGAAAGAAGACTATTCGATCTGTCCAGATTTTGGGAAAATGTTTGATGCACTTTTAGAAAACAAATCCAAAAGTGATGAGTTTGTTTTACAAGATGGTTTTCTCTTTAAGGGTAACAAACTTTGCGTTCCCCGCACATCAGTACGAGACTTTCTGGTCTTGGAGTTGCATGCTGGTGGAGTAGCTAGTCATTTTAGGAGAGACAAAACCATTGCTTTTTTGGAAGACAAATTTTATTAGCCAAGTCTCAAACGCAATGTTGCAAAATACAGGTTTATACACTCCATTATCAGCACCCTATGTCCCATGGCAAGATATCAACGTGGATTTTGTACTTGGACTACCTACGACCCTGAGAAAGCACGATTCTATCTTTGTGGTTGTGGACCGTTTCTCCAAAATGGCCCATTTCATCCCTTGTTCCAAGACATTTGATTCTTCTAAAGTGGCTAAACTTTTCATGAATGACGTTGTTCGTTTGCATGGTGTGCCTAAGACTATAGTATCAGATTGTGATGTTCGATTCATTAGTTATTTTTGGAAGACTCTATGGCACATGATGAGTACTAAACACCAGTTTTCTTCCGATTATCATCCACAAACAGATGGGCAAACCGAGGTGGTTAATTGAAGTTCAGGCAATTTGTTGCGATGTTTGTTTATAATAATTTAGTCAACAGAACGACTAGGACTCCTATAGACCTCATGCCCATGTTAGGTTCGGATAGATCATCTCCATCTACCAATGAATTTGCAAGCCGTATTCATGACTTACATGCTGAAATTACTCAAAGGATTAACAAAAGCAATGCCACATAAAAGAGCCACTGATGTTCATCGTAGATTGAAGGATTTTCAGTTGGGGATTTTGTTATGGTTCCAATTAAGCCAGAACAATTTCCGCAAGGAGTTGTAAAGAAGCTGCAATCTCGTAGTATGGGATCTTTTCAAGTTTAGAAGTGAATAGGCTCAAATGCCTATATGTTGAAACTTTCTCCTAAAATGGGGATCATCCCAATTTTAATATTGAAGATTTAGCCCCATACAAGGAACGTGCCGCTTCTGAAAATACTTCTTCTACCGAAAATTCAGATCCATTTTCTATATCTGATTTTTCTTCTCTAACAGACAAGGTGGATATCAGAAGTTCCTAGTTAAGTAGAAGAACTTACCAAATTCAGGTAGTACTTCAATTACAAAACAGGACCTATAACGCATTGATCCCGACATTCTTGAGCGTTACTACTGTTTTATCTCGCTGGAGTCGAGCTCTCCTCAGCATGGGGGAATTGATGCGAACATCTATGACAAACCTTTTAAGGTTTATCAAAGAAGGAAGAAATGATAAGCCAATCCAACATTATCATTATGGTTTAGGTGAAATCTTAGTTTCCAAATTTCAATAGGAAAACTAGTTTTTCTAGATTCCATATTTCACTAGGATTTCTAGATTTTCTAGATTTCACTAAGTTTTTTTAGTTTCTAGATGTTAATAAGATTTGATCTAAGTTTCCTAATTTATTTCGATTGGTTCCTTTGTGGATTAGGATTTTTGTTTTCGTAATATATTTTTATCCCATCATCTCTAGGTTTTAGTTTATTATAAATTCCACCTATGTAGTTCTTTAAAATTCAGATTTGCGATATTAAGAAAAGTTTACTTTCCAGAGATTGGAGACTCCTTGGTGTGAAGCCAAAACTCTTTTGGTGTGAAGCCAAGGCGTCTTTTATCATCTATTTTCAATTTTTTCATTATTTTCGCTTCCGCTAAATTACCCAAATACTCAATTCACCCATATCCTACATCACTTTCGGCTGGCTTGAGGCAATGATATTGCGTGCACATGGCTTCATGGGTTGAATAATGCTTCGCACTACTTGTCTTGTTGCTTTGGCAATTAACAAGGAAGGTTTGGTAAAGGGAGAAGGTGCGTGTGCGTGTGTGCATGTGAGCCGCACCAAATGGCGAAAGAGAGTGAGAACCTACTGGTAAATATGTTGGAGACTCCAATTAGCCATGGAAGAGAGAGCACGATAGAGAGAGGAAAGGGGTGGATGGGTTGCTTGTGATACAAAAATCGCAATAGACAACGGTAATCCACCGTCGTGAAATCAACCGACATCTTTTGATGCATAAAACCACGACGGTAAATCCCCGTCGTCTATTATTTGTAAAGATGACGCTTTTACTCAAAACTGTCATCCAATAGTTGTAAAGACGAAGGTTTTTTTGAAAGAACTGTTATCTATTATATGTAAAGACAACCGTTTTTCTGAAAGAACTATCGTCTATTAGATGTAAAGACGACGATTTTTTTGAAAGAATTGTCGTTTGTTATATCCAAAGACGTCGGGTTTGTTAAAAAACCGTCGTCCACTAATTGTGAAGGCGACGGTTTCTTGAAATACTGTCGTCTATTAACTCTAAGACGACGGTTTTTTCAACAAAACCGTCGTCTATTAACTGTAAAATTGACGTAGTAATTTTACAATTTAGTTTTTTTTTTTCCTTGTTTCCAATGGTATAAAAAAAATATATACTCAAATATGCTATTACTCACGCCACACATATATACTCAAAAATTGTTTTTTCATAAATAGAATATTAAGAGTACAATAGAACAAAATAAAATCTAAAAAATGAAAGTACTCTAGGGTCGCTAGCTGCAAGCCTAATTACAATAATACACCAAAATTCATATACCTAATTATCCTTCGAGTCAAGTTTTCCATATGTATACAGAGCTATACCTTTATCATCACCCCTTTTCCCCTGCATTTAACAGTAGGTTGAACCAACATTACTTCCCCCACGCTAGTAGTAGATTCGTTAGACTTAGGGGTGGCAATTTCATGCACGACCAGTTACACAACTCGAAACCCGCACGAGAATTTAGCAGGTTCAACCCGCACGATTAAAATTCGGGCCATTTTTGGGTCAACCCGCAATGACGTACCGGTTTAATAAATGGTTGAGTTTCGGGTCAACCCGCCAACCCGCTAAAATACCTATGTAACCCACCAACCCGTTAAAATACCCGTGTAACCCGCTAACCCACTAACCCATCTATTTGTTTATTCTTCATTTTTCTAATTTTTTTTTTTTTTTTTAAGTTTTTTAGTTGCTACCACATAGCAGGTGAACTCGATACGACCTGAAACTAGCCCGTGAACTTAATGGGTCAACCCATGCATGACACGTTTATTAAACGGGTTAAGTTTGGGTTGTGCATTCCTAACACATATATAATCTTGACACGACACGACTTATTGCCAGCCCTAGTTAGAACCAATTCCATGGCATAGGAAACTGCTTAACAAGCCAAAATAATGTAATAGTGAGATATACAATCCAGATAATTCTAGAAGTCAATCTATTGTCTCTAAGCCACTAATCAAGTAAACACACACAAGGCCTACTTCCCATGACAACACAAAACAAAAGATTGGATATTCAGACTCAAGGCAGAGACACTCACATGTTTTCTGTATAAAGAATTAAATTAAGGACAAGCCTGTAAAAAAAACATAGAAGAAACAAGACGGGTTACGTGTAAAAGATCAAGTGCTTGGTCTTTTGTCCAACAACAGCATATTATCCAACAGTAAATAAGAGAAACACAACACAACCATAGAATTGGAGAAATGCAAACTTCACTCACCTTTCATATCACTACTACAAAAAGTGAAAAAGACGACCAGAAAACAACGACGGTCTCAGTGAAAACCGTCGTGGTTTTTAAAAAGACGACGGTTCTAAAAACACCGTCGTGTAATACCACCTTAGACAACTAAAAAATGGAGATTCAAATGGCTGTTCAAAAACAACGACGTACTTAATTAAACAACCGACGTCTATTTGAAACAGATTTCCGCAGTGTAAAATCAAAGCCAACAAAGAACGGCAGAAGTTATGAATCGACCGACGTAGAAAGTAAAGACGACGATTTCAATAAAAGCCGCCGTTTTTACTCATAAAATAACACGACGAGGTTTTCGTATAAGACGCTGTATAATTACAAACAAATCCACGGCTTTAAAATACAAAATATCGCCGTATTAAATTAATGTACAACGACGAAAAATATAAATATATCGACGTCATTCTCGTATAGTTCTACGACGTTATCTTTAAATCGTACTATAAAATTTAACGTCGTATTTATTCATTTTATACGTCGTACCTTTAATTAAAACCGTCGTCTTAATAAGAATTTTTGTTAACAATTTTTTTCTTTGATTTTCTTATCCTACGTCGGTAGATCTACTTAATGACAAGAATTGAAATAACCACGACGGTTTATATAGAAAACCGCCGACATAATCAGATTTTTCTGAGATCCCAAGGGTTACGAAATCTTACCAGATGGAACTCTGTTCCACATCATAATCTTAACAGATGACACAGATTTGCAATCAGAGAGACAATTTTTTGGAAGTTGATGATGTGTGTGCGTTTGTGTATCTACAAATATTATACCTAACGTCGTTGCAAATTTGCAATCAGAGAGACAATTTTCAACGACAGTTATATTATACCTAACGACGTTTAAAAAACAAATCAACGTCGCTCAACAAATATATTACGTCGTCTTAGTCTTACTTAAGACGACGAAAAACGACGACAGTAATACAAAAACAGTCGTTGTTTTTATATTCTTATTTTATTTAAATCTGTCATCCAAAAAAGAAACTTTACATATTCCAGAACATTAATTTCCTTCATTTTAAATTTCCTCCGGAAAAAAAACTCTATTTATAACGCACTGTAATTGAAAAATAAACTGAAAGGTCACGGGAAAAAAAATTCTATTCATAATTTAAAAATTCAAATCCACGTCGGTTATATTAAACCTAACGACGTTAAATGAAAAGATTCCACGTCGCAAAACAAATATTGCGTCGTGTTAGTTTAGGGTTTCTTTAACAGTTTCAGTTTCTTTAATAGTTTGGTCCTTTATCTTTCTGCAGGACTTGTATAGTTCAAAGCATTGACTTGTATAGTTCAAAGTATAGTTCAAAGCACTGATTCGATTGCTCATGCTTTAGAGGCCATCTGAAGCCATTTCTATTCTTTATCGCATTCTTGAAACCCATCTTCTTCTTTTGAAGCTCTACGGATAAAGGAAGAGGCTATCACAAATCTGACGGATCTTCTTAGCCAAGAAAATCAAGCAGAGGATCAGGCACATCTGATCTTCAGATTTCCCTGAGAAGCGAACTTTCCTTCGACAGCGAGTGGAGGCCAGGCTTGCATCTCTTTTGATGGAAAGCAATGAGTATTCAGAAGCACTAAGTGTCCTATCAGGCTTGATCAAGGAAGTGAGAAGGCTAGTTGACAAGCTTCTTCTTGTGGACATAGATTTGATGCGAGTAAGCTCAATTTCTCTTTGAGAAAGACATCCAAATTACTGTCTTTGAGATGTGAGAGACAGTGTCTCTGAGAGAGGAAGAACTTGGAACCCTAAATGTAAACCGAAAATGAATGAAAGCGACAAATTTATAGAATAAATTTTTAAAACCAACGGCGGTCCTTACAAAAAAACCGCCGTTTAAATTGTAAAATCAACGTCGGTATGACCGACGTATATTACATAAATCCACGTCGGTACATTAATAAAACCGACGTGTTAAATGATCTACCATGACGCGAGTTATTACTTATGTACTTTAATTTTTGAGTTTACTACGACGGTACCTACAACACTACTGTCGTAATTATTTACCACGTCCGAAGTTAAACTTACTGTCGTATTTTGTAATTTATACGTCGTAGTTATATGTAACCGCCGTCTTATTTTTTTGAAATGGTTTTATATGTAAGCAACTTTTCGTCTACCTGACTTACACATGCACTTTTTCCAAACCCGATTAAAAATTTCAATCTCCCAGAGAAAACTTTTAGACTTTTTTCCTTGTCAGAGCACTTTCAGAGTATCTCATCGTCTTCCTCTCGTCTTCTTCGTCGTCTCTGAACTTAAACATCGATCGTCTTCCTCTTGCTTTCATTGCACGCAAAAGGTAAGCTTTCATTTTCACTATTTTGGTTGCTGTTTTGCATGCTCATACGTTTTTTGTTTGAAAAATCTTTTTACCTTTTTTCTGGCCAAAATCATTTTACTTCTTTCCAAGTTCGATAAAATATACAGACAAAGAGGGAAAGTTTCCAACTTTGAAGACAACTACCTCAACTAAATAAGACGACGGTAGCTTCTTATTTACGTGGTTAAATATGTAGACCACGACGGTTCGTCAGTCGTTCTAGCGTCATCTGAAAATTGACAAAGTTGTTTTTAAAATTTTAGTCTTTTTTTTATTTGCTTGTTTAATTGCAGGTTTGATTTCTCTGAACAATGGTTTTTGTTTTTCCCTAATTTGATAAAATATAAAGAAAAAGAAATTAGGGTTGGTATCTAATATAGACGACAGTATCTTATTGTTTAAGTCGTGTGAATGTTAATACCATGACGTCATATTAAAATACCGTCGTCTATATAAGATTCCAAAACTTTCTTTCTTGGCCTTGTATTTTATCAAATTAGAAAACAAAAACCATGGTTCAGAAAAATCAAATCTGCAATCAAACATTCACAGAGAAAGAAAGAAGGGTTTTGGATCCTTATATAGACGACGGTATATTACTACTGACGTCGTGTGAACATCAATACCACGACGTTATATAAATATTCCGTCGTTTATAGTTAATTATCACGTCGTTTGTAGTTAATTATTTCGTCGTTGTTTAATTACCTTGGTTTTAAACATTTATTACGTCTGATATTATTTCATTGCGTCGTTTAAAATCATATCATACGTCGTATTTTATTAATAACCGTCGTTTGTGTTCTTAATCTTTTCTTGAAATATTTTCACTTGCAGTTTTGTCTGTAAAAATGGTTTCTCTCCAAGACCAAAGTAAGGATTCTGGTTCCAAGAAAAATGGAGGTGAGGAGCAAGTACCTCCTCAAGAGAAGTCTTCGAAGATAATGAAGTCTTCGAAGAAGATGAAGTTTGCTTCATCATCTGCTGATACAGAACCAACCAGCGCGACAACAATCTCTGATGATTCAAAGGCTGGTCGAGGTATGAGCACAATGCCTCGTGTTGTGAAGAGAAAACTTCAGAAACTGAGGCCAATTGTTGAGTACAATAAAAGGGGGAAAGGAATTGGCCAAGCACACAGTGAGATGCAGTCCTATATTGGTGTGTTGGCACGCTCCGGAGTTCCACTTGTGGACTTGAAATGGGCTCAAATCCCCAAGGATATAAAGGAGCAGATTTGGGAAGCAGTTGACATTGCTTTTGTAGTAGGTCAAGGGGGCAAGAACTCTGTCTTAGCTTCTGCTGCCAAGAAATGGAAGGATTTCAAGTCTACACTAACGAGGCATTATATCCTTCCATACACCAATGACAGGGTAAGATTAAGCCAACCCCCTGAAACATATAAATTCATAGAGAAAGCACAATGGGATGCCTTTGTAGCTTCAAGGTTATCCAAAGATTTTGAGTCTGTGCATTCTCAACATGCACAGATTAGGGAGAAACTCGAGTACAATCATCGATTGTCTCGAAAAGGATATGCTGGTTTGGAGGATCAATTAGAGGAAACCATGCCTGGGGTAGAAATTGATCGATCTACCTTATGGAAGAGAGCTAGACAGGACAAACATGGTAACATCCCTGATCCAAAGGTGGCAGAGAAAGCAAAATTAATTGTAAGCCTACTCACTCTGTTTTAAATTTTTATTAAACTGTGAATAATTCTTATTACGTCTTATGTTATAATTTGCGTCGTGTGAATGATATTACCACGTCGACATTTTTTAAAACACGTCGTTAAAGGTCTAAATAGGAATCACAACTCTGTTTTCTGTAATTATAGCATAAGATGTCGGTGGTTCAATTTCGCGTCGTCTGTATTAAATTACTACGTCGAAATGTTTTAAACAACGTCGTTAAAGGTGTGAATATTGAATCATCCCTCTGTTACATAAGACGTCGGTGGTTTATTAATTTCGTCGTTTTAAAAAACTAACCACGTCGGTATAACTACCGTCGTGATAAATTATAATAACGTCGATTTATATGTTATTGCGTCGTGTGAAATTATATAATACGTCGTTTGTATATAAATAACCGTCGTGTGTTTTTGTTCTTACTTTTTTATATATCTTTGTTTTAGGATGATTTGCAAAAACAAGTCTCGGAAGGCAAAGTCACCGTCTCTGGCAGCAATGATGTGCTGACCATGGCTTTGGGCCCCGAGCATCCAGGCAGAGTCAGAGGAGTAGGTGCTGGGATCTCACCAAAGCAATATTTCAATTTACCCAAACCACAGAGAGTGAGCTTTGACGACCGTTTGAAGGACAGTTTAAGAGTTCTCCTTCAAGAAGAGACTAAAAAGATGGAGGCTAAGGCAAGGGAAGAGGCTTTAAGGATGGAGGCTAGAACGAAACAATTGGTAGAGGCTGAGAGGGAGCATTTCCTGAGTCAGCTTTCCCAATTAATTCCCAATTTTGATCCAAGCATGCTTAAACCCAGAATTAGCCAAAGTCCCAAAAATCCAATGTCTGACAAAGCAAGCTGCTCTGGAGGTGATGTGAGATCCCAGCATTTTGAGGATGATACTGCCAAAAATAGGAAACATCAGGAAGAAAAGGTAACATATCTGAACTTTGAATTCTCTGTTTTTTTAAAAACCATTAGACGTCGTTATTATTAATAAAACCGTCGTTTGAAATACATACCACGACGATTTTAAAAATAAACCGTCGTTTGTATTTCAATACCACGTCGTATTTAGTTTACTTGTTTTACACGCCATTAAACGTCGTTATTTTTAAAACTTTGTGGTTTTTAGACGACGGAGTTAATCATTCCCGACGTCATAGATGAAGAGAATAAAGAAGAAAAACAAGATGAAAAGGAGAAAGAAGATGACGACCAGGTATGTTCACATAACTTTGCCTTTTTTATTTGTTTTTCAAAATTCCAGAGGTCGATATTTTTCTTTAAACCGTCTTTTGTTTACAACTTAGATGGCGGAATTGTTTTCTAAGACGTAATAAATAATTCACCACGACGGTTTTTTCACCGTCGTTTAAATTCTTTTCAGACGACGTTTTATTCCTTAAACCGTCGTTTTTATTGAATTACCACGTCATTTTTTTTATTTCTTTAAACAGGTTATTAAAGTTGTTGATTATTCAAATATGGAGGCGCTATCTTCTTTAAAAACCCTTTGTCGTTATGTGGAAACGACACTCGTGCCTCAGGATAAGACCCTGCACTTTACAATTGATAAGGAGGTGTTTGGTCTAGAGCGCGATACCTTCCTCCTGCCTGAAGATATTACACAATTTGCAGGCATGGAGGAAATAGGAGCTACAGTCATTGCTGTATATATGAGGTTTGTCATTCTAAAATAATACGACGTTGGTTTATTTATTGCGTCGTCTTAACTAACTAACCACGTCGTTAGTATGTACCGTCGTGATAAATATATTATAACGTCGTTGTCTATTTCAGTACGTCGTGTGAAACCTTATAATACGTCGTTTTGTTATACATAACCGTCGTGTGTTTTTTTTGCGCTGACTTGTTTATATTATTTTATATATTTAGGTACTTACACGATGTTTTGAAACAAGCAAATATGTGCACAATGGTTGGCTTTATCGACCCTGCTACAGTTAGTGCCAGCTCTGGCACAATAGCTGACAGATCACGACTGGTAGCATCTCGACTTCAAAGGACTGACGGTGAACAGATTTTCCTGATGCCTTACAATCCAGGGTTAGTCTCCTTAACAGGATTTTGTTTTTATGATTTTCAATAAATGACAGCGTATAAACTAACCACGTCGGTGTTTTATTTTATAGAGTCGTTTGAAACGACTAACCACGTCGGTAGTTATTTATCGTCGTGATAAATATATAATGTCGTCGATTGCTACTTTATTTCGTCGTGTGAAATATTATAATACGTCGTTTTTGTAAATAACCGTCGTTTTTATATTAATTTTGTGCAGCCGTCATTGGATCTTGCTGATTGTAAGAGCAAAGAGGGAAACAGTCTATTTTCTGGATCCTCTGCCAGGAAATCGTGTGGTCGATGAAGAGGCCAAAAACATCGTGAACAGTGCTATAAAAATTTATAATTCCCACATAGCCAGATCAGGCCGTAAGGCAGTCATTTGGAAAACTCTGTCAGGCACACCAAAGCAACCCAGCAATGTCGAATGCGGGTATTACGTGATGCGCTTCATGAAGGACATCATCATGGATCCTTCCTTGGGGTTTGAGAAGAAGGTAAGAAGAAATAACCTTCAAACATTTTACGTCGTTTTTTGTATTATCAACGACGGTCATGTAAAATTACCGTCGTTGAATAGATATACTACGTCGGTTATGGTCGTCTGTGATTGAATTTCCTTTTATTTATAAACCCTAATAGTCATTGTTTTTATGCAGTATGCGAAGGGAAAACAGGAAGAGCCATACCCCCAAGAAGCAATTGATGAAGTCCGGAATGAATGGGCAGAGTTTGTTTGCCGTCACCTGGAATAGGGGAATTATTGAACACTTGATATTTATGTATAATGTACAAATTTTGTCTATAATATATAATGTAAAAATTTGTTGAGGTTTTCTTAAAGTAAAAAAAAAAAACAAACGTACAAAATGCGTAACCGACGTGTAATACTTTTCCAACGACGTAATAAAGTCAAAAGCCGTCGTTTTTTGTGGTTTCGTTTTAAACAAATCCGACGTAAAAGGATATTTAGACGACGTTCTTTGAACAATGGAGTCGTTTATGGTTTACAACGTCTTCAATTTCTTAAGGGTTCAGGGTAGTACTTTGTAACGACAGCGGTTAAATCGTGGAATATATATTTTACGTCGGATAGTTAAATATCCGCCATCGTTTCTCATTTAAACGACGTCATTTTAACAACTTAGTCGTCTATTACAATTTACAACGTCTACAATTTATTAACACCGACGTGGTTTGTTGTTGTGATAAGAATATTTTATTATTTTTATATCAAAATATTCAAAATAAATTTAAAATAAATCAGAAAAATGCAAAGTCAACTCCTATGAAGTCATTGATATATTTTCTTCCCCCTAAACCTTGAAAAAATTCATTTTGAATAACAAAAATTTAAAATGAACATCCAAAACAAAATTGTTTTGATGAGTCATAAATTCACTTCTAGTTTTATGGTTTAGGGTTTAGAGTCTAGGGTTTAGAGATTAGGGTTGTTATTTATTGGGGTTTATTTTTAAAGTATAATTTTTGGGTAGTCTAGGGTATATATTAGGCTGTAAAACCATAAACCCTTTTATAAACTTAATTTTTAAAATTATATAATTTAGTTTTAAGGGTTTAGGGTATTAATTGTTAACGACGGTGGTTGAGTCGTGGAATACATATGTTACGTCGTGCAGTAAAATATCCGACATGGTTTCTACTTTAAACGACGTCATTTTAATATGTAAGTCGTCTATTATGGTTTACAACGTTTTCAATTTCTTAACCCCGACGTGGTTTTTTCAGTCGTCTTTATATCAAAATATTCAAAATAAATTTAAAATTAATCCGAAAAATGAAGCGTCAAAATAAACGGCGTTACGTTCAGTGTTTCCGTCGTGGAATATTACATTTACGTCGGTTCTTGTAGAACTTTCGCCATGGTTTTTCTTTCGACGTTTTAAAGAGCGCGCGCTCTAAAAATTTTCGCGCGTCCTAAATTTTTTTATATTTGGCTCTTATTCTTATACTTCTAACCCTGAACCCTAAAATTTTCAGATTTCGCGCAACATAACATTTCGCTTTCTCACTTCTGCTCTAATTAAAAGTTGCACTCTCCAGGCTCCGTCGAATCTGTGAGCTCGTCCAACCTGTAAGTACAAACCCTATCTTCCCCTTGTAAATTCATTGAATGATATTAGGTTGTTTTGTTAAAGGGTTTTAGGTATATGCTTTGCGATCTGTTAATAATGTGCTTATAAGTATGGGTTCATGGATTTTCTGTTTAATGGGTTCATGGATTACATTATCTGTTATGTTGAATTGGGAATGGATTTAATTTTGTCGGATCTTTTAATCACCCTATGTTATGTTGAATTGGGAATGGATTTATTGTTTTCATGCTTGGTTTCATGTATATGTTGTTTTCTTGCTTGGTTTCATATATATGTTGTGTTCTTAATGGGTTTTGGGTTCTTGAAAATAAACTGAGACACGACGCCTTTTTAGGCATACGACGACGATTACATGACGGTTTATTAAAAAACCGTCGTTGTATTACTTATACACGACGGTTTTTTCATAAACCGTCGTTTGTATTACTTATATTAGACGACGTCTGTTGAAAATCCGTCGTCTATATATGCCAAATACGTCTGTTTTTGTTTAAAACCCGTCGTCTCTGTTGTGTATTACTTGCTCTTAGATCTTTGTATAATCTGCTATAGTGATGGTCATTGCCTGTATTTTCACTTTATTATAGATAATAGGTTATAGTGTCGGAGATGGATAAGTCATGGATGCACTCGGATAGAAGATCGAAGGCATATGAGTTTGGGGTGGAAGCATTTTTGAACTTTGCTGTAGAAAATCTTCTAACTACAACACATATCCGTTGTCCATGTGTTAAATGTGTTAATTTGAAGTTGTTTGGGGTTGGAATTATAAGGGATCACTTATACTTTAATGGAATTGACCAAAGCTATAAGAATTGGACATTTCACGGAGAACCTTGGGAAGCAACTACTAATGCTAGTAGAAATGTTGAAGAAGATGATGGCCATAGTAGGTACAGTTTTGTGTCTGAAGAAATTGATATGGATGATAATGATTTTGGTTCCGATCCGTATGAGTTTGCCAATGTGATTGGGGATGGAGATCAACCAGTGTACCCTGGTTGTAGAAAGTACACGAAGTTATCGGCATTAGTGAAGTTGTATAATTTGAAGGCAAAACATGGGATGAGTGATGTCTGTTTTACAGAATTATTGATACTTCAAGGCGATTTGCTTCTAGAAGGAAATACAATACCAACCTCTATGTATGAGGCTAAAAAGACTTTGTGTGCATTGGGGCTGAGTTATGAGAAAATGCACGCATGCCCCAATGATTGCATCTTGTATAGGAAGGAGTATGAGAATTCAACTAATTGTCCTACTTGTGGTATCTCAAGGTGGAAGGAAGGCAAAGATTCAATCTTGAAAGAGGGTGTGCCAGCGAAGGTGGTGTGGTATTTTCCTCCAATTCCAAGGTTTAAAAGGATGTTTCAATCACATGAGACAGCTAAGAGTTTGACTTGGCATGCTGCTAGAAAATCAATTGACGGTCAGATGTCTCATCCGGCGGATTCCCCGTCTTGGAAACTTCTTGATGATAAATGGCCTGAGTTTGGTAATGAGCCGAGAAACTTGAGATTGGCTCTTTCATCTGATGGATTCAATCCCCACAGTTCTCTAAGTAGCAGATATAGTTGTTGGCCGGTTATCTTAGTTACATATAATCTCCCTCCATGGCTGTGCATGAAACGAAAGTTCATGATGTTAACCTTATTGATTTCCGGTCCTAAACAACCCGAAAATGATATAGACGTCTACTTGGAGCCTTTGATTGATGATTTAAAATCTTTGTGGTATGGGATTAGAGGAGTGTATGATGCACATAATGGAGAATACTTTACACTCAGAGCTGCATTAATGTGGACAATTAATGATTTCCCCACCTATGGAAACTTATCTGGTTGTGTTGTTAAAGGATATAAAGCTTGTCCAATATGCGGCGATGATACACCTAGTCACAGGTTGAAAAATGGCCACAAAATTTGTTACATTGGGCATAGAAAATGGTTACCAATCAATCATCCATATAGGAGGCAACGTGCAGCTTTTAATGGGAAACCTGAATATGGCATACCTCCCGAGCCATTAACCGGAGAAGAAGTGCTGCATATGGTTGAAAATGGTGACAGAGTTTGTTGGAAGAAGAAATCAATATTCTTTGATCTCGAGTATTGGAAATACCTTCCTGTGAGGCATGCCCTAGATGTTATGCACATTGAGAAGAATGTTTGTGATAGTATCATTGGTACATTGCTGGAGATCCCTGGAAAAAATAAAGATGGGATTGCTGCTCGATTAGATTTATTGAACATGGGGGTCAAAACTGATTTGCAACCCGAGTATGGAGAAAGACGTACTCGTTTGCCTCCTGGGCCTTGGAATTTGTCAAGAGCAGAGAAGAGAGAGGTTTGCAATTCTTTCTATGGTATGAAGGTCCCTGAAGGTTATTCTTCAAATATTAAAAATCTTGTATCTTTACAAGATTCAAGACTTCTTGGCCTTAAATCACATGATTGTCATACCTTAATGCAACAATTGCTCCCTGTGGCAATTCGTTCTGTTTTGGAGAAGCCTGCAAGGTATGCAATAACTCGTTTGTGCTTCTTCTTCAATGCTATATGTGCAAAGACTGTTGATGTTTCCAAGCTAGATAAGTTGGAAGAAGATGTAGTAGTTACTCTGTGTTTGCTTGAGAAGTACTTTCCCCCTTCATTCTTTGATATCATGGTTCATCTAGTAGTACATCTTGTCAGAGAAGTTCGTCTATGTGGGCCAGTATATTTTAGGTGGATGTATCCGTTTGAAAGATATATGAAAGTGCTGAAGGGGTATGTTCAGAATCGTACTCGTCCCGAAGGTTGCATTGCTGAGCGGTATATAGCTGAAGAAGCGATAGAGTGTTGTACTCAGCATTTATCTGATGTTAGTACAGTTGGAGTGCCTTCAAGCCAAAAGATGGGACTTTCAAAGCCATTATCAGGTTGCACAGTGAGCGTAGTTGATCAGGACCTGTTGAATCAAGCACATCTATATGTCTTGGAGAATACGGAGGAAGTCCTACCTTATATCGAGTACGTATGAGCTTTATTCTTTAAGTTTCCATTTTAAATTATTTCTTATGTTTATCTTCTATATTTAGGACCGTAATGCTTGAATTTTTCGTGTCATGTAGGCAACATATGATCCACATCAAGACTGCTTATCCAAAATTTAGAAAGAGAACAAAGTGGCTGCAGGATAAGCACAATAGCACTTTCATTCAATGGCTACGCTTCAAGGTATATGTTGTTGAATAACATATTTCTCTTTTAATTTTCTTCTTATTTATATGTTAGATTGAATTAAGATATGATTAATTTGCAGGTTCAAAGTGAACTTGAGGAAGACAATCATGGCGTATCAGAAAATTTAAGGTGGCTAGCAGCTGGTCCAAACATGTCAGTGCCATTATATAGGAGCTATCTTATTAAAGGTATTAAATTCAATATCAAGGCACAAGATGATGTGCGGACAACTCAAAATAGTGGAGTTTATTTACTTGCACATACCATGCAAGTTGCTAGTGCCAAGGATAAAAACCCAATTCTCTCAAATATGGGTTTCTATGGTGTCATTCAAGAAATTTGGGACCTTGACTACCAAAAGTTTACAATCCCAGTCTTTAGGTGTGATTGGATAGACAGTTCTGGTCTTGTAGTCGACGAACTTGGATTTACCCTTGTAGATTTGAGTAAAATTGGACATAGGAATGACCAATTTGTTTTGGCTTCTCAAGTCAAACAAATATTTTTTGTTGACGACCCGATGCATCGTGGTTGGTCGGTAGTGTTATCAATGCCTAATAGAGAATATAATGATGTTATTGGTGATGAAGTCTTAGGTGATGTGATAATTGAGTGTGAGCCATTTACTAGAGGGATGCCAAATGTTGACACATTTGATGAACTGGTGGGTGAGTTAGGCGGTCAAAATATTCGAGATGGGTGTGAAGATATATGGATTGAATGATGCTTATGTAATTGGCAGTGTATGACATTAATTTTGTAATATATTGTAATGTGATTTCTTCACTTTCTACGTTCAAATAAAACACGACGTTATTGTGAACCAGTTATTCAGCATATTTACCGACGTCTTAAAGCAACGTAACAATGAAGAACCACGACGCTATTGTGAAGCAATTATTCAGGATATCACGTCGGGGAAGGATTAAGAACCGCCATGTAATTCAAAATAACACGACTCCAATCCCATAATACCGACGTCTAAAAAACGAGATATATAATCTGAACGTTAAAAAATACGACGTCATCATACATTTTCCACGTCGCAAGTTCTTTTATAAACGAAGAGGAACGAAATGAATTCCGACGGAAATTCATTATAACCGCCGTCTAATAACAATTAAACGACGTTATTTGTAATACGGCTCTCATCATAATCTACGCCGTCTATATGTTCTGTAATACGGCTCTCATTTATTTGGAACCGACATTGTTTAGAAGTTCAACGTCGTCTATATTATTAAGTGCGTCGTGAGTAATGAATACATATAAATACAACGTCGACTATATAAATGCCACCGACGTTGTTTCGCATTTCAACGTCAACTATATAAATACATACGTCGTAAATAATGACACTGACAACTATTTCCACGTCATCTTTTTTAGAAAAATCGAAGTGGAAAATTTATTTCACGACGGTTGTTTGTAAATAAGAGACGTAGTAGATTTCAATAACGTCGTCTTCTCATGTATTTAAAGACGTCATATTTTTCCTTGTCGTGTAAATTATATTTAACGGCGTAGTATTTTAGTTGTCGTCGTTGTATGTATATCTTGCGGCCTTGTTCTTTTAATATGTGTCATATTTTTCCTTTTTAACGACGGTGATTTGTTTGAGTTGGTCGTCTATTCTCATCCTCGACTATTTTCTAGAACTTTAGCAGACTAAACACGTCTGTTTTTATTTTTTTCCGACGTTGTTTTATTTAACAACGTCTAATATTTATCGTCGTTGTTTGTTTCTGAAAATAGGACGTATAAATTTTGTAATACGACTCTCATATATTTGTAACCGACGTTGTTTCGTTTTTCAACGTCTACTCTATAAATACATACGTCGTAAATAATGACACTGACAACTATTTCCACGTCATCTTTTATCGAAAAATCGAAGTGGAAAATTAATTTTACGACGGCTGTTTTTATATATGCGACGTAGTAGGTATCAATAACGTCGTCTTCTAATGTATTTAAAGACGTCATATTTTTTATTGTCGTGAAAATGATATTTAACGGCGTCGTATTTTTATTTTCGTCGTTGTATGTCTATCTTGCGGCCTTGTTCTCTTAATATGTGTCATATTTTTCCTTTTTAACGACGGTTTTTTTTAGAGAGTTGGTCGTCTATTCTCATCCTCGACTGCTTTTTTAGATCTTTTTGCAGTACAAAGACGTCGTTTTGTATTTGTTGATGACGTTGTATATTTTAACAACGACGGTTATTTAGCGTCGTGGTTTATGAGGGAAAAGATGACGGTGGATTCCACGACCATTGAAAAACCCAATACACGACGGTGATTTACCGTCGTCTTTTTGCTTTTTTGTAGTAGTGTATTCTCACAACCAAGCAGACATAAGTTATAAGCTTTAACAAAAATAAAGTTCAACTTTTCAGAAAAGATTCAAATTAAAATTATGTAAATTGCAATATTCAGTACGTAATTGGTATGCAATTTTAGAACTCAGTGGTTGCAGTACCTGGAGGATATGGAATGCAAAGTAAAGGTGTTGGAGACACAAGATACACTCTTGGATGAGACTAGATCACACTACTACTACCAAAGTCATATTCAAGAAAGTGCAGATGATGCAGAATGCATATTATTAGTTTTCCTAATTCTACTTGGATTAGTTTTCCTATCTCTTATTAGTTAATTTGTTTTCCTAATTCTTAAAGATTCCTTCTTGTTAAAAGGATCTCTTATTAGTTAATTTGCTTTCCTATTTCTTAAAGTTTACTTTTCCTTTTCCTAGATTAAAAAGGGTTTTGCCTCTATAAATAGAGTTGTTTGTAATCTTTTAAGGCAGACTTGATTAATGATAAATTTCGTAACTTTAAACTCTCTGATTGCTTCCCTTTCCCTTCGTCTCTTCGATCTCTAATTCTTCTCCTCGATCCCTTATTTCTTCTCTGTTTATTGCTCAAGTGTTTACTCTAAACTTACGGGCTGTTTACTCTAACCCTACGGGCTGTTCTACATCAATTGGTGATCAGAGCCTTCCCTCGCTTTCGTTTGCGTTTGATCTCTCCCATGGCGCCCCAAACCGTGGCTAGCCTTGCAGAACAATTTCATGCGTTCCAAGACAAAGTTTCTGATGATATCATTGGCATGGAAACCCAACTCTCCAAACTCAGCGTTGACCTCAAAGACGAGTTGGTACAGACTCCCACACATCGTGCGAAGACGAACCTGGCCATCACCAAACTCCAAGACTCCGTTCAGTTGCTTATCAATCACTTTCGGGTTGGACATGCTGAACCTTCTTCTACCTCCGCATTGCTCTCGAGTTCCTCTACGCCAACACCAAAAAGTGGCCTTCTGCCCAATCCACCAGTGGATTAAAAACTCAAGGCCGTGCCATACGGCATGCCTCATAGCTCCATTGGGCTCTCGCTTGATGATCCCAAGGCTCAATTGGAGCCCCCTTTTTCTTTTGGGTCTCTGCCACCGCCCCATTATACCCAACACACAACGGGCCCTTCTACAGTTCCACGTGATCAAGGCACTCATCCCCCTCGCCAATTTGACAACGATGTCATCCGCCACATCAAGCCTACCGCTCCTACTTTTGATGGTCGTGGGGATCCTACGATGTTTCTTGACTGGGTTCAAGCCATGGAAGATTATTTCGCCTGGTACAACTTGACAGATGCTCATAAACTTCGCATTGGTAAGATGACGCTACAGGGAGCCGCTAGACAATATTGGAATTCAGTGGAGGAGCAATTATATCAATTTGGACAGCCGCCTGTGACTCTATGGGACGAGATGAAATTAAAGCTTCGCGAACAATATCTTCCCACCTTTTATCGCCATCAATTGTATGATCAATTATGGACCCTTTCACAAGGAAGTTCGACTGTTACTGAATTCCACGCTCGTTTCATTGAACACAAGATACGTGCAGGGATTCGTGAAGAACCCGACATCACTATGTCTCGCTTTATCCATGGTCTTCGTGACGATATCAAGCGTGAAGTCCGTCAATTCCGTCCGCATATCTTGGAATATGCATATTGCCATGCACTGGAAGCTGAAACTTTTTTGGGCCCACAACGTAGATATACAGGGTATTCCGGGCTCTCTTCCACTCCTACTCCAAATCGTAGTACTCCTAGCTCCACATATGGCGTTGCCAGTCCACCTGCTCCTACGGTACCCACAACAGAAAAAGGACCAACCCCATACACGGCTGCTCACATTGAATGCTATCGTTGCCATGCTAAGGGCCACATCGCCTCCCGTTGTCCACACCGAACTTTAACCATTAACTCCCTGAATGAGGACTCTTGTGTGGACGTGTATGTGGAGCCCCTTGAACCTATTTATGATCCAGCACTTGATAATTGTTGTGAGGAGGCGTTTCACCAAGTGAGTGTCATGCGTTGTATTTATTCAGCATCTACACCTCCACCTCTTGATTCATGGAAACACACAAGTATTTTTCAAACCTATGTCCCTTGCGGTACCCATAGATGCCAACTAGTTATTGACGGGGGAAGTACACTGAATGTTATCTCTAAAGCTGCTGTCGAGCGCCTTCACCTTCAAGCCGAGCCCCATCCCCATCCTTTTCATGTTGGCTGGGTAGATAACACCAGGTTACCTGTTACTGAAAGATGTCTTGTTCCTCTTCAATTGGGTCCCTGTCATGAGCGACTTTATTGTGATATCCTACCCATGAGTGTCGCACATGTGCAACTAGGCCGACCATGGCTTTACGACCGCTGTGTGAGAAGTTGCGGTAGAGAGAACACATATACTTTTCAACATGAGGGAAAGAACATAATGCTAACACCTTCCAATCCTGCCGTCAAACCAACTAAGGATGTTCAACCAACTTTGTTACTTAGAGAGAAGGCTTCGGAGCATCGATTGAGTAGTTTATCATCTGTAGACTTTGCACACGACCTGCAAGACACTGGTGTGTCCTTTGCTCTATTGCTTAAATCGGAATCTGACAGCAACCCCACACCACTTGCCGAACCCATACATCAGTTCCTCCTTGAATTCTCTAATATCATACATGATGACTTACCAGATGAACTACCTCCAACGAGAGAGATTCGGCTTGCCATTGACCTTATTCCTGGTTCGCAAATTCTTGATCTTCCCTATTATCGTATGAATCCGTCTGCGCGAGCGGAATTGAATCGACTAATTCGGGTGTTGCTGGATAATTGCTTTATTCGTCATAGTTTAAACCCTTATGTTGTTCTAGTTCTCCTTACCCCCAAAAAGGATGGTTCCTGGCGAAGGTGTGTTGCTAGCCGCACCGTAAATAATATTACAGGTTTCATTCCTCCTCCGATGCCGCATAGTCCTTCTCCTAGTTCTAACCCTACATATCAAATTGAGGACGTCTCAGATCATGAAGTTGTGGCCTCGTCTCCTGGAGATTCTACCAGTTCTCTGGTTTGTTGGGTTGGAAGGCCTGCTACTGCGAATACTTGGATTACAAAAGTTGAATTTCGACAGTTGGATTCCACTCTTCTACACAATTATCAGGATTCTCTTCATGGTCTTGATTTGGCTGCCTCCCGTCCTCCCATCATCCATCCTTACAAACATCGTCGTCATCCTTAATCTTGGTTTACTCGCCGGTGTCGAGTTCCTTTTCAGTGGGGGAGAATGATGCAGAATGCATATTATTAGTTTTCCTAATTCTACTTGGATTAGTTTTCCTATCTCTTATTAGTTAATTTGTTTTCCTAATTCTTAAAGATTCCTTCTTGTTAAAAGGATCTCTTATTAGTTAATTTGCTTTCCTATTTCTTAAAGTTTACTTTTCCTTTTCCTAGATTAAAAAGGGTTTTGCCTCTATAAATAGAGTTGTTCGTAATCTTTTAAGGCAGACTTGATTAATGATAAATTTCGTAACTTTAAACTCTCTGATTGCTTCCCTTTCCCTTCGTCTCTTTGATCTCTAATTCTTCTCCTCGATCCCTTATTTCTTCTCTGTTCTATTGCTCAAGTGTTTACTCTAAACTTACGGGCTGTTTACTCTAACCCTACGGGCTGTTCTACATCAGTAGACTTCATATTTGGTAGATCAATAAAATTGGAAACAACACTACCAAGTCTTTAAATTCAAAATTAGAACACAACAAACAAGCTCAATTTTAGGTAGGACGGCTACACTGAAAACACGTCCAGTTTAAGAGTCTGTGATTGTAACCTCCACTTCCACACTAGGTTCAATTGTAATGGAAGTAATTTGCTTGACGACGTCAAGAGAGCTGAAGAGGTCAATCACCCTCTTGCTTAACCCTTTAAAATGCAAATGCAGACACATTGTACTTCAATAACTGGTCAGTCATGAATAGGGCACAGCAAGCAACAAATTTTACTTATGTAACTTGGCACAAACAAGAGAACTCCCAACTATGAGTAAATGACCATAAAATCCATAAGCCTTGCCTTGCCCATAAAGCATCAAGCCATAAGTTAACAACAAGAACATTTCACAGTGAAACATACCTTCACCACAAAGGGACTTCCTGGTGGTAATGTGCTGAACCTTGGTTTGCATTCTCATGAGCCCCTTAACCAGGAGCCTCTTGTCCTTTGCACCACGAACCAAATCAATGCAAACTATCAATATAACAGATGTAAATCTAGCAAGCTAAAGAAATATAACAAGAAAAATATGAATTCTTAATAGTCTAAACAAACTTAAAAACTTTATGTAGAGACAATGGTGGATAAACCCATTTCAACAACGTCACACAGCAATTAAGTACAAATGAAACTAAATAGTATTGAAGCTCACAAAAACTTTGCATTTACAGGACTGTGGAATTTGGAGAATACCAATGCAGCGGCAAAGGAGCAACAGAGAGGAGGAGGGTGCCATGGTTAAAGTCTTTCAGCTTTGAGGTGATAAGGCCTTTTCGGGATACCAAATTCATAAATAGGGGACTAAGATCATGGGACATATATACGTCAAGCAAAATTTTGAAGAGCATAGCGATAACCACAGAAGGACATAACAATAGAAGTTATATTTTTGTAGATTCTAACCTTTCTGATTCACACATATATAATCCCTAAAACAAAAAAATTAAAATAAAATAAAAATCATAAAAGTTGCCTTAATTTCTATATAAGTCGAAAATATTTACAAAAATATAACAATTTGCCCAAATAATTTACAATTAAACAACCAAAATATTTTAACCCTAAATCATATTAGGGATATGGAAATTGATTCTTCAAAAATTATTGAAAATAATCCTAAGAGAATAAGAGTTCTTACCTGTGGAATAGAGGAAGGGAGGCTCTCATGGAGCTAGCCAGCAATAGAGATAGAGCAAGCTGGAGAAAGAGAGACAAAAAGAAAGAGAGCTTCGGCAAGAGAGAGCCATTGAGAGATAGACGATGATCGTCACCTCTTCGCCTTTGTCTCTCTGATTTCTTTTCTATCGAAGAGGTTGTATGTCTTCTTGGTGGTGGTGTCAACTCACGGCATCAGTTTGCTAGTGTCGATGAAGTCTGGGATGAAGATGGCGTCGATGGCTGCTGGTGATGACTGATGTGAAGAAGACGATGGCGTTGACATCGTCGCTATGTCAATGGCGTCGCGGCGTTGATGACATCACGACGTCGATGGCTAGTAGGTACATATGAGGAGTAGAAAGGTGAGAGAGGGAGTGTTTCAGAGAGGGTTTCAAGGAAGGAGAGAGAAGAGCTTAGGAGGTTTCAAGGTGGGAGAGATAATGTTTTCACACAGACGGGGGAAATCTAAATTTTAGGTCGAGGGCGAATTCACTTAAGCGGCTCCTTTTGTTTAGTGTGTTTTAAAAGACGACGCTTGTTAATTGACAAGCGCCATGTTTTAAAAATCAACTCATTTTAGGGTTGTATAAGATGATATATTACGATGATTTTGTAAAACTGTCGTCTTTTGAAATACAACGACAGTTTTAAAGTGAACCGTCGTCTATTTTAAGTCATGGTTTAACTAAATTGTAGTTGTGTGCAAGCAAGCAATCCATGAACTCTTGGAGGATGTTCTAGCTAGGAGTTAACTGGGTTCATCAAAGGTTCAAGGAAGGATATATCTCTTAGGGAGTAACAGTGAGTTTTAGGAAGTACTGTGAGTGGGTGTACAAGGGACTCGGGTTTGGGTATAAAACTCTTCACTGTTATATTGGGTTATGTTGATTTAACTAAATATGTATTTTGTACGGTTACTATTCTCATAGTGAAAAATTGATAATACCGTCCGAGGATGTAGGTAGGTTATCTGTCGAACCTCGTAGTGAAAAATTGACAATTCTTAGTGTGTTCTCTCATGTATTTACTCATTGTCATCTTGGGAAACCAGTGTTTTCCCGAAAAAAAATTCAGGGCAGCTACATATCTTATGCGCTCTCTGAGCATATAAAAAGAACCGACCTTAAGAAACTTATTGTATATGTGCACTCTATCAACCTATTAAAAAAAAATAGTACTTTACCTACATCCATTAGACATATACCTTGTCCTTTTTCTTTTTTTTCTCCCTTTAATTATGGAATTTTCACCTATCTTATTACAATGTAAATGGTCACCCCCCTAATAATTTACATGTTGTGCATATTTAGAAGTTCGTTTCATCAGGTAGGTAAATAACATGGGTTCGATTATGTGTTAAAGGGTACCATTCTTTTCTTAGTGTTGTTAATGGAGTTACTCTGGTTGTTTCTTTTTTTCATGCATATTCATTTGATTGTTATGCATGGAGGAACGATTTTCGTCCCTAAGAATATTCGTCTGAAGATCCCTTCTCTCTCTTCACTTCTTTTTCTCCCTACAAAACAATATGGAGTAAAAGACCACACCGGGAGAAGGGGGGGTGGTTGGCCAAAGGCCCTCCGATGCCTAAGTTGAGTGTTTGTAGGAAAAACAATAGCTAACAAAGGGTACGGAGATTTCTCTCGAGGAGAACTGGGCGGTCGAAGCCGTGTGTGTGGCCAGAGTCTTGTGTGAGATAGAGAGAAAAAGGATGGCGGCTAGGGTTTGTGAGAGGGGATTTTTGCAGAGTTTCAGACATAAGTTTAGACATACCTCAATCCTTGGTGTAGCCATGTATTTATAGGAGCCTCGGAGAGTGGGTTTCGGAAAAATAATTTCACATATGGAAAGGAATTATTCTTCCCCAATTTGGAGAGATCGATTTAGTTAGGAATTTGATTAATCAAATCCCCAATTAGGATAAGAATCAAATAATTCCCAATTTGGTCAATTAATTCTCAAATTGATTGGCTTAATTATTTGACATAGGATCCGTAGATATTTTGCTTCTACAAATACCCCCAGCTTCTGCATGGCGCGCGGTGGCATGGAGGATGTCTGAATTAATTGTTGGGCTGTCTAGTTGTAACTAGGCTTCCTTCTGTGACTTGGGCTCCTAAGTGGAGGAGGTCAATGCCAGGTGGGAAGGAGAGGTAGAGGATGGTTCACTCGTTCTGCTCACTTACTGCGATGGTAAGTTGCACCCCATTGGTCTACTATAGTCTTTCTGGAATTCTTTAATGCGTATCTGACTGACTTCCGTCTTCTGCTTGTAGAAAATGACATTCGCAAGAAACTCGATCTCGGCCCAAACATGACTAAAGTTTAGCAAGCTCTGAACATCCCTGTTAGGTTCCATGAATGGCGTTGGTTACTGAGCGAACATTGGAATGAGGGCGGTGATGTTGAAAGATGAAAGCTACATGGCTTAGACTTAGGCAATCTGCCAACTAAGCGGGAGGAGTTCTTGACCGAGCTCCTTGAGAAGAGGAAGGCTAACGATAGATCCGCCTGAGATGAAGCTACAACCTCACGATTAAGGGATGCGCCTCTATGGCAAAAGAAGCGGAGACCTCCTTCTATCACGAGCAAGTCTTCCTCAAAGGGGGTCTCGTTTGCTGAGAAGGTCCCTGTAGGGATTGCTCCTTCTTCATCTGCTGGGATCAAGCACCTCATCAGTGAGAACAGCAAGAAGGTCAATCGCATACAGGAGGTCTGGGATATTCTGCTCAAGTCTTTACCCTATGGGAGTTGCTCCTTCTTCATCTGCCTATAAGGAGGTTGCTAAGAAATAGGGTTTGGGGCATCTGCGCCAATCCGAGGATCAAACTAAGAGGACTGTACCTTTGTCCATCAATCACAACTCGTCTGTGAAGCCACGAACAGTCAAGTGCGAAGCTGACTTAATGTTGCAAGTTATGGCCAAGAGAGCTAAAGAGTCATCTGCTGGAGCAAAGAGTCCTTCAGTTGCTCGAAACGAACTTTCTGTCAAGCTAGTTGACTACGTATTTAACGTTGGCAACCTTGGCACGTTGTCGAGCCTTTCCTTAGATAAGCAAGAAAATGCCTTGGCCCAAAATCGGGAGAAGCTACTTGTTAAGTTTGACACCCATGTTGAAGCCACAAAAGCGTCCAAGTATGAGATTACTGCTAACGCGTGCAAGCTGGGATACTTAGACTGCAGGAATGGTGCTTCTCCCTGTCGCCCCATCGAAGATGAAGATGCTGAGCAGCTCTATCTTGACTTGCCCCTTGCTCAAAGTGAGCAGATCAATGTTGTAGATGTAGAAGCAGTTGAGGAGCATATGGTTGATGAAGCTGCAGTAGATGAAGATGATGCCAAGGATGGCGCAGCTGATGAGGTCAAGGCAGATGCGGAGGAGCAGGCAGCTGGGGCTGCAAAGTAAATGGTGCCAGTTGAGAAGACTGAGGTTGTTGTCAACGCAGCTGATCAGGAGGTAGTAGAGGTGGTAGTCGGCTAAAGGTTATCTGCCAATAGATGTAGCCCTTCTTCCTATTTTTGAACTTTGTAATGTTTTCAATAAGTGGTTTTTAGAACTTGGCCAGTTGGCTGCTTTGATATGGAATTTTTAGTTTTTTTCAATCTTCAATTCGCATTGCATCTTGTAAGTGTATGTTTGGAGACATAGCTCTCATAAAATACTCCATTGAAAAGCTTGTACTCGAAAGTAACTTATCTCCCATAGAGGTAAGGGTCGTCACCTGTATGTGTATGTTCGGGGCAGATAATGCTCGAAAAATATTATGTTGAATAAGCTTATACTCAAAAGTAACTCATCTTAAACAAAGAGGTAAGGGCCGTCGCCAGTATGTTATGTCCGGGGGACATAACGCTCTAAAAATACTCTATTAAAGAAGCTTGTACTAGAAAGTAAATGGTCTTCAATAGAGGTAAAGAAACAGATTTTCCTTGACAAAGATTCGTGAGCATCGCATTGAGTATATATGGAATCTCTCAATGGAAGCACCAATTTTTAGGAGCGATTTTCATCCCTAAGAATATTCGTCCGAAGATCCCTTCTCCCACTTCACTTCTCTTTCTCCCTGCAAAACAATATGAAGTAGAAGACCACACCCGGGAGTGTTGGCTAAAGGCCCTCCGATGCCTAAGTTAGGTCGTGTGTTTGTAGTAGGGGTGGGTACAGTTCGGTTTGGACCGATTTTTGCCTCAAATTAGAACCGAATTCGGTACTATTTATCTAGTTTGGTTTGGTTCGGTTTTAACAAAACAATTTCAAAAATTATCCAGTTTCGGTCCAGTTCGATTTTAAACCGAATTATTAAAATTATTTTTCTCAAATTATTTTTTAATACAAATTTCAATTGAAATTTTATTTTTTTGACTTGAAAAATTAATAAATTATTTAATTTCATATAAAAATACATATTAAAGCTAGAAAAAAGATATGTTTTGAAATTGAACTTAGATAAATATTAGTTATGAGATTAAAAATATAGCATTGAATATAAATAATTATTAAAATGATATATTATTTAATTTGACCGGTTCGGTTAAGCCCGATCCGATTTTTGAAGACATAGAATCGAATCCAAAACCAGTCCGGTTCAGTTTTTGACTGGTTGTTGAGTTTTTTGTCAATTCGGTTTTTTTTCCCTTTTTTTCGGTGCGGTTCGGCTCAGATTTTTGGTTTGCCGGTTTGAGTGCCCACCCCTAGTTTGTAGGAAAAACAATAGCTAACAAAGGGTATGGAGATTTCTCTCGGGGAGAACCGGGTGACCAGTGTCGTGTGTGGTAGCCAGAGCCTTGTGTGAGAGAGAAAAAGAGTGTGGCAGTTAGGGTTTGTGAGAGGGGATTTCTGCAGAGTTTGTTTAGACGTACCTCAATCTATGTATTTATAGGAGCCTCGGAGGCTAGGGTTTCGGAAAAATAATTCCACAGATAGAAATGAATTATTCTTCCCTAATTTGGAGAGATTGATTTAATTAGGGATTTGATTAAATCAAATCCCCAATTAGGGTAAGAATCAAATAATTCCCAAATTGATTGACTTAATTATTTGACATAGGATCCGTAGATATTTTGCTTCCACAATGCATATGAACAAATTTTATTTAGCAGCTTAGCATCGAATTAGGAGTAAGGCTAAACAAATGCTGAAGCTAGTTAGGCATGCTTCATACCAATTGTATTTTCATGCCTAAAAACAAATTTACGCCTAATCTATAGTTTTTTATATACATGCTAGAAACCATTCGTAAGATGCATTAGGAAAAAGTTTCTTCTAAAACCCAATTTCCAGTAGTTTACCCACAACTTTTTGTTGTTGTTGTTGTATATCTTTAGTTTCTAGTTATGTCCACTTCACTAAGGTAAATTATTCACGGGTATATTATTTGCTTTTAAATAATGTGATGTATTGGTTTTGAAAATGTTTGCTAAATTAATAGAAGAGAAGTCATGGAGAGGATCAAATTTTGCAATTTGTTGGTTGTGCGGTTATGTAAATCTCTAACCTATGTTTGTCTCCCATTTGAGAGTGAGAAACTGGTTTTCGGATTGTCAAATTTCCAAGGCCGCTATTAAAAGAACCGACCTCAAAAAACTTATTGTATACGTTCAGTCTCTCAGCATATTAAAGAAACAGTCATTCACCTTCAACTAATTGGTATATACTTCGTTCACTTTTTTTTTTCCTTTTAATTTTAGAATATTCACCTATCTTATGTAAATGGTCTCCCCCTAATAATTTACACGATGGGCATATTTAGAAGTTTCACATCTTGGGGTAGGTAAATTATGTGCTTTGTTTCTGTGCTGTTAGGTATCATTCTTTTCTAAGTGTTCTTACTCCTAACGGAGTTACTATGAATCCTATTTTATAGCTTAGTCTCAATCTTTTAAATGTTTCTGTTTTGAACCCCTTTGAAAATATTAAATTCGTTACGTTCCACGTCAATTTATTTGTTATATGCCACTATGTAACAAATGTAGTATGTAGTTCTTATCTCTAACAATATATTCACAAATTTGATGTTTTAATTAGGAAATCTATTTTATTTATTTGATGCATCAACTTTAAATCTTTTGGATTGAAATTTAAATGCCGTGGTGTGTGGGAAGTGAAAGTCAAGCAGATCCTAACAGAGAAAATCAAAGCAGAGGATCCGAATCTTGTTTTTCTTCTGATTTCTTCAATTTTACCTAATTAGCATAAAGCCAATAACCAGAAAGTGGTACCTAATTTTACAATAATGTAATTAAAAAATTATCAAAATTACACACAATACCACTACTTCGAAGTCAAGCCACATGTCCACCTCCGTCAATCTGCCTTCAAGCCAGCCGCCAATGCCCAATGCATCAGCAGTTGCTACACTCACTGCTGCTGCTCAGCCACCACCGACGTGCCCATCATCAGCCAGCACCTCCCAGCCTCCCACCACCGCCCCCTCACCGCTAAACCAACTATGTTGCCCTCAACCTAAAAAAGTTACGAAATTCAGTGTGCATGAAGAGACTCAAACCTTGACCTTCAAAGGAGGAAAGCCTCATTCACAAACCACTTCAATAGGGCCATTTGCCATTTTATGGGTTTTTTTGGGTTTGTTAATAAAAATTAAATGATATAGGATTTATCTATATCACTCGTGCTAAGAATTGGTATATAACTAAATAGCTCAAACATTTTATATGAATGATGTGCAATATTCTAGGGAGAATTTCACCAAGACCCCTGAAATTGCAAATTTCGTACACTGCATCTTTACTTAAGCTTCTTTAGTACGTAATATTAGTGTCTCAACTTCAACAGCCACATTAAGATGAAAAGGAAAGATGGGAGCCAGAAGAAAAGCCAAACATGCGTGCTAGCTATAATGCATATAGTCAAAGGTACAAGAAGAACACACATTTAATTAAAGAAATGATGATCGTTAAGAAAACTAGCTAGTGTTAAATGATTAGCTCACCTGTAAATGAGATCTGACATGTGCCAAGGTGAGATCTTTGACATCCATAAGCTCAAGAACTGACTCTGGTGTAGCCCCTAATGTATAAACCCACAACATTATTAATTTAACAGAAAAAGAAAAGGATGTAACAGGAGAAAAAATCATACCAAGTCCTCTTCTTTTCCATTTCCTTTTTGTTTTTTCCTGTAAGTTGTTGAAGACAACGTATAAACAAAGGATAATTAAAGAAGAAAGCAAGGACTAGTTCTCACTTTCATGGCCACCCAAAAGGTTAACAGCATGAACAAAGCGAGCGTGTAGAGTGGTAGCCCAGCGCATCCGAGGGGCTTTCCACCTGGATCGAAGAAGACCCCGTTGAGCGTGAAATAGCGGGCTTGAACGTGAAGTGCTAGTAATTGTAGAGATAGAGGTAGAGGAATTACCATCCAAAGGCTTTCTCAGGATGTTATCAGTGGTATTGGCGTTCCTTCGGTTATTACTTAGTTTTGAACCACCTAAACAGAGAAGAAATATGGCAGGCAAAAGGGATGCTTTGAAAGGATTGTTAGCATGCCTAAGGCAGTAAACATACTGAACTATACAGCAAATGCAATGTGAGATGCCAGCAACTAGTCCATAAATGTCAGGCAGAGTTCCAAAAAAACCCCACTATGCACTATTTGGTATGCTGTAAGCTCCCAGATGGAAATGAGCACAGCTGCAATAGCCAACAGCATACCAAATAGTGCATAATGGGGTTTTCTTGGGGAGGAACCTGATCACAAGCCAGCAACTAGTCCATAAATGTCAGGAAGAGTTCCAAAAAAACCCCACTATGCACTATTTGGTATGCTGTAAGCTCCCAGATGGAAATGAGCACAGCTGCAATAGCAACTAGTCCATAAATGTCAGGAAGAGTTCCAAAAAAACCCCACTATGCACTATTTGGTATGCTGTAAGCTCCCAGATGGAAATGAGCACAGCTGCAATAGCCAACAGCATACCAAATAGTGCATAATGGGGTTTTCTTGGGGAGGAACCTGATCACAAGCAGCTGACAACATCTCTAGGCCAAGGTTAGTGGCTAAAAATATCCACTCTGCTGATTCTGAAGTAGCCTATAGAAGAAAAGAGACTAGCTAATTTAAAATTCAATTAAAAATTAAAGATACCGATCAAGAAATATATGCAACAACAACAAAAAAACTGTTAGGCTAGCTTGGCTGGCTAGCTATGGATATGGTTATGATCAAGTTTTGAGTGACCGCTACCTTTATGGGCTCGTCATAGACATTATAGTTGTACGACCTCATCCCTGAAACTCAAGAAGCGCTGCGCACCTGAGGAAGAAGAAGAAGAAGAGCACGCTTCTTGTGTTCCTTCACTCTTACTTTTCATTTCAAACTCTGTCAAGAAAAAGATCGACAGAGAAGAAAGAGCTAGCCATGAAGAAGAGGAACGTTGAGAGAGAAAGAAGTTTAGATGGAGGCGGCTGAAGGGAGAGGAGAATGATAGGATTTAGTGGAAGAGAGGTAGGGTTTTTATTCGGGCTGCGAAGTTGGGCTTTAGACTTAGGGGTAAAGTTGGGTTTAGGGATTTGAATATCAATTGGGCTATTAAAACATTGGATTTAAAATATAAAAAAGTAAGCAAATTAATCTATCAATATATTTTATTACAAAAATTAAATAAATACTATATTATATCAAAACAGATCGGATTATTATCAGATCGGATGTAGCCAAAATCCTGTCGCCACATTCACTACCTTTTACACTATATAAGGTAAGATTCCTCGATCCGTCACTAAGGTGTTAAAGATGGCTAAGAACAAGATTGATCTCCATGACGAGTATTTGCAAACCAATAAACCACTTGTTGCTCTCTCAATTTCCAGAACTAATAAGCAAGTGCTTTTCTTTGAGACATAAATACCCCTGTTTGGTTATTGAGAAAACAAAGGAATTTACATAGAAAAAGAAAGGAACTTTCCAAGACGGATCCTCTGCTTTCTTTCTTTAATTATCTGATTTCCATCCCGCCCAAACTGAAAATAATGAGAAGAAGATGCTATAGTGTTATTAGTGGAGAAGAGGTTTTAGTAAAGGCAATAATGGAATAAAGAGAAAAGAAGAGCTTCTTGGAAAATCGCAGTGTGGTGGAAAAGCTCTTCCCAGGTGGCCCACACGGTTTATCTTTCACTTTCAGATGCCTAGCTAATGATATCATCTTCTTTATCTATCACTGCCATTTTCAAAACAAAACAAAAAGATCTCTGTGAGCCATCAAGGAAGTTTCCTAAAATTGAACATAAAGTTTACAAGATGAATGGTTTGGTTGCACCCGAGAAATTTTTGAAATTTGAACACACAAAAGCAAGTTTCAAGGTAAGGGAGAAAAAAGCCTTCACCCATCAAGGAAAGCTTGAGCACATTGCAAACAATGCTGCTATAAATTGGTAAATTAAATAACATCCCAATGCTAAATTAAATTCACATAAGAATAAATTCATTACTAGAATTAAGTTATGGCCAAGGTAAACACACTAAGAGCCAATGGCAGCTCTTGAAGAAAATCCCTAGACCATTCATTCTCATTTTAGGCGAAGACAAATTGAGGTAAATAATGATGAACTTTGCAGTTTAAATTTTGATAGCATGATTGAATTAAATTTTTGGACTTTTTGTGGTTTTGTGAGAGGCAATCTATAATTAAGTGACTTCTTCTCATGATAAGATTCATTGACACTAAACCAACCCAACATCAACCAATGGGATGTTAGTTGGATTGGCCTAGACTTTTTGTGTCTTCCCAAGTGGTCTTAAGTTCAAACCCCCATGGTACCCATGTGTGTGAGTTCTCCCCTCCCCCTTTCCAACTCTGGCAAAACAACAAAAAACACTACAAGAAAACATGGATTTGGCAACGAAACATTAGGCAACGACTAAAATCTCCTTGCCTATAACAACAATAGGCAACAACTTTTGAAAGTCCTTGTGCAGTCTGACATTTGTGAAAGTGGGAAACCTAGATCCTCGCTTATTAATTTCATTTTGTTGCCAATTTCATGGAGGGGGAAATTTACAGCCAGAATGAAAATGTAATAGGCAACGACTACATGTGTGCTTGCATATAGCTGTGGGCAACAATTGTTTATTGTTGTTTAGATTATAAGGAGAGGACTTAGAGAGAAAGCGCAACAACGTGTCACATACATAAGGCAAGGAATTGGTTTCCTTGTGTTTTAATAAAACCAAGGAAATAAGTAACAATTGGTATTTTTGCCTATTCATTTTTCGCACAAAACCTTAAAAGGGAAAAAAAAAAAAAGAGAGATATTTTCAAGGCACTCAACTCTATCTCAAAATTCTATAATCTCCTTTTTGACTCAGACCTTCTGTGCTTATCCCAGCTTCTCCTTCATCTCCGTTCTAACCCTATTTAACCCTCTTACTTTCTCTCAATCATAGAGAAAAACCAAAGGCCACCCAAAAAAAAAGAAAAAAAAAAGAGATATTTTCAAGGCACTCAACTCTATCTCAAAATTCTATAATCTCCTTTTTGACTCAGACCTTCTGTGCTAATCCCAGCTCCTCCTTCATCTTCGTTCTAACCCCATTTAACCCTCTTACTTTCTCTCAATCAGAATAGAATGCCAAGAATGCCAAGATTTCTTCTCCATATTCTCCCAAAATCGAAGCCAACCTCAAATTTTCACAAACCCTAAGCCCTCTCCTCCAATTTCCCATTCTCACCCAATTTTCCCCTTTCTTGCAACTGAAAAATCCATATTCGAAGAGGTTAAAGATTAAAATGAAGTGGGGCCCAATGCACGTAACGAAACGTCTATAAAACTGACGGAACGGATAACGTGAGACCATTTTTAAAAGGTTGGGGGGTATTTTAAGACGTTTTGCAAACACATGTGGCAATCTGAGACAAGTTTGAGAAAACAGAGGGCATGTACATAAATATGCCTAGATTTTATGAGTGGGCAAGATCGAGTTTAAATTCAATTCACGTCGAAATCACTCATTCCTTGATTTGACTTATTTGGTTTGCACAATTTGACATGTTCGATACCCATTCTAGGCCTCATCATTTGGCCCGCGGGCTCATGAGCCAATGGGGGCCCGTCTAGCCCGGTTCGTTACAGGCTTTGAGATGGTCCGGCCCGCCTTGGGCTGGGCTAGGCTTGGGCTTGGGTATTTGAAGTTCAGCCCGGCCCGATTAAGCCCAAGAAAGCTCGGCCCGGCCCGCCCACAAAAGTCCGGCCCATTAGGCCCGCATACATATATAATTATGTATAAATAAGAGTTAAGGTTTAGGATTATATTACTTAAACCACATATATAATTTGTTTCATTTCATTTACTTTTCTTTACTCATTCCTAGTTTATAATTGGATGATTAGCACATTAATTTGTGTCAATTATTAATTCAACAATTATATATATATATAAGATGAACAACATATCACATCACCAAATATAATCATATTACGAAACATAATTGTACCATCAAATATAATCATGCTTTTCTTGAACACATCACCAAATATTTGCATATTTATTCATACTATCCTTTAAAAAAAATATTTTTTGATACTTATTATTTTTTAAAACGTATTACGATATAATTATGTAATGACCTCAAAAATAATACTTGGTTTTATTATTTTTATGAAAAATCTTATTTAAGTTGTGTGACTTTATTTGGTGTTTTATGAATTTGGTTTGATGTGAAAATATTGGAATTAAGTGAGTTTAATCTCCAATTTGGACTAAAATGCCCTAATGATTAAGTTTATGATTTTTTTTTTTTTTAATGAAGTAGACCCGTTTAGACTCGGCCCGATAGGCTTTCTCAAGTCCGGCCCATGAGTAGGGCTTGGGCTTTGAATTTTCTAAAAAAATTGGCCCGACCCGGCCTGATATTTTCTCTCTCCTCTTTAAAGCCCAACCCGGCACGATTCAAGCCTATTAAATTTGAGCCGGACTAACCCAACCCGGCCCATTAACGAGCCCTAACCCATTCTCACTATATTCATCCTAATGTATTTTTGTAATTAAACTTTAAAGTACTAAGTTGCTTGCTCCTACATAAAAAGCATAAATTTACTATTCTTTTGAGGTAAACGCAAGCTCACTTAATTTTTGGGATAGCTATACCTATTTGGGCTTATGTAACTTGTTTATGATATCCAACTTGATCCAGTTCAACCCAACCAAGTAAACCCGGTTAATAGAGCCGAACCCAAACAACGTTAATAAATTAAAACCCACATTACTTTTCTAGACAGAGACGAACAACTTAGGTAAATATCTCATGCATTCCCCGACTGGAGACTTCTCTAATCTAACAAGAAAACACATACTCCACCCTTCGTTTTCTTCCCCAACCAATTATAAAAGACCTTTGTATGAGAATGCAACACGATTAAAGACTAAAACCCGTAAAATTTGGAAGGGAAAAAACGTTGACATTTGAGGTGTGATGGCAAAGAATGTAAATATTTGATAATATTAGGACAACTTTTATCCTACATGACATCCTATTCAAATTTTGGGTTTTGTTTAGACGAAGTTGAAAAATAGGTGAGTGTATGTCTAGAATATTTGAGTTGAAAGAGTCTATCTTGGCATGGAAATTTTTATCTCAAGTGTTGTGATTTTAGTAAAAAATTTCGTCCAGTCGGAGATTTGCTAACAAAAAAAAAAACTAACAGAGAGAGAGAGAGAGAGAGAGAGAGAGAGAGAGTGATATGAAATGTGATTGACGACATGTTTCTTCTGCTTATACATAGCTAACACTATTGTAGGCAGGCAGACATGGACCATTTATTCACATGTTTGTGAGCCAACGAAATTTCTGAAATTTCGTATGGCCCAACAACATGACACATTGTCCAAGCATAATTAGCTACATCAACCGTTAACTTAGGTTAAGTACACACAAATACACACACATTCATATATATATATATATATATATATATATATATATAATTCCCTCACATTTGTTTCTGCCACAAACATGATTGTTTTCACAAGATGAGGTTCTAATCTTTTCTAGTTTGGAACCCAAAGAAGGTTCCCACTAGGCAAGAAATGGCAGATAGGGACAGTTCCTGGCTTAACTTTGAGAAGCTGGAAAGCCAAAAGCTTAATGTTCCATTTTCTTGTATCGCTGTGGCAAACAGCAACCGCTTCTGCTTTTGTTCCATCAGCTCCCACCAAAGAAACCTTGTAAGCCCTTGTTGAACGGATTTCATGGCAGTAAAACACAGCATACACATACTTCTGCTTATGGCAGACCACCGACCTCTCTCCAATTTTCTCCACTCTCCTCGCAATCCTATATTCCTGCTTGTTTTCTACGTCCACTTTTGTTGAGAACACCTCAGCATATTTCCCGAGCTTCAAAACACTGAAATCGACTAAAGATTCTAAGGACGTCGCGCAATACTTGTCTTCCCCTTCGATGCTTGGTTCCTCGCATTCTTCGATTGTTTGCTTCACTATCTCTGCTTCTGCTGATTCAGGTTTCAGTGAAAAGCGGTTTAGAATCTCGGGTAACTTGTTGCTTGAAAAGGGTTGGGCCCTTGCAACTAGACGCGGCAAAAATTTAGCATTGTTTGTGGTTTTGGGGAAGTGTAAGGTCATTTTCTTCCCCAGATGCAGATCTTTTTCGAAGAAGAAAGTAGTAACATCTTGCTCAACGGGGATTTTTCCTGTGGCGGCTTTGGCATAGCTTTCTGGACCTGCAGTGGGAAATGCAGACCCAGATTGAATGGTATTGATGTTCAAAGCATCCTTGCTGATCCCAGTGTATGTGCTTTTGCCTTCTGTCCCAGGCGAGTTCTCTGTATAAGCAACAAGAAACATTTAAAAAAGTTTAAATATGCAGCTACAAAAGTTGTACACATAATTTTAAGTTGATTCTTCTGTCTGTTGTTTGATTGCTTTAAGTCTTTTGCTTGTAAACTTCATGGTACAATTAGTAGAAAAGCTTGCTCAAAGCTACTGGAAGTATATAAATTTTGTAGCCAGTAGAACTTCTGGTTGATTTCCTTAATACAGGAGCATATGTTAAAAACCCAAAAACAAAAAGAAAGCGTCCATACACACACAGGACAGGGGATCTGGTTTATTGCTTGTTTGCTATGCTAAAGTTTACCAATGAGCCTAGCCTGGAATAATGAAACTACAAAGCTCAAACTTGTGCCATAAATTACATCCTTACCAACTGTGATGAAAATATATAGCTACGAAAAAGAATGGTTTTTTTTTTTTTTTTTTTTTTTCGGGTGTATTTGAAGCTAACCTGGGTGTAAAAGCTCCTGCACAGCTTGGGGTATTGGAGTTTTTGGCAAAGCTGACTGCCAGTAAGTCTCCCAGGATACATCTTCAGAAGCAAAGATTCCAACCAGCAATATGACCTGCATCAACCGTTAACTTGGGTTAAGTACACACAGAAACACACACGAGACTAATTACTAATTAAGATTTTGTTTGTGGACCTTATTGAAAACTTACATAGAGGAAAGAAGAAAAGAAAATGAAACGAAAGTGCTCCATTGTAGTGAACTCTGAGATGCTGAGAGTGTAATGGAGTGAGTGCTTATATTTATAGGACTTAAATTCTGAGGCAAAAGTTGACAAGACTAGTACATACTGCAACTTGATCCTTCTGCCTTTTATTTTGGGGCAATCATACAAGCAAAGCAACAAAAACATTCACCTAATGCAGTACAAATCAATGCTTGTGAACTATACTTTCTGTAACTATCTTATCTTTTGTTATAAAAAAAAATATATGCCTAGTAGACACACACAATGGAAAAGCGGGTCAAAAGCAACATGGTTGAATATATAAACAAGAAGACAAATGCAATTGCCCAAAATCACTTTCACGGAATTGGATTTGGAGAAAATACCAAATTTATATTCAAAAGGCAGCAGACTCTTGTCTTGTGTACTTTCATTCATTGTGTCCTCAAATAAAGAGAAATTGAGTTTAGTGACAACTCATGACTAATGCATGCACATGGGAAAGAAAAAATGGCCGAAGTCACGATGTCCTAAACCGTGTATCCTTGAGGGAATTTATAGCTCTAGCGAGAGTGAGGATACTTAGCTTTACAGTTAAGGCTATAGTTCCAATCTCCTTTTTCGTATGGCGTTCTTTGTAACAAAAGAATATTATATAATTAAATTGCTTAATTCGACTATTATTATACCTAAATAGAATAATACAGTGTAATATTCCTATTTAGATTGGTGCATTAGATGCTAATTAAGTTATATCAGGTTGAATGGAGTTTAAATTAGGTTATACCTTGTGGTTCAAAACTTTCTGGAATAAGGAAAGTTTTGAAGCCAATTAAAAGGGTCTTGTTTTTTTTCTTTTGCGTGAACTATTGCTTGATGAGTTTAGAGTGTTAGTCAAGTCAGCCCTCGATAATGAGTAGAGACGACTTGACCTAGCCCTATATAAGCTTAAGACCCTGCTCTCGTCAGACATATTCTAGAATCCTAATCTCATCATAAAGAGAGAGCTGAAACAGTTTCTGAGAGAGAGTAGAAGTCTTGAGCCATTCGTGTCTTTTGCCAGAGTTGCTGTTGCTGTGATTGAATGAGTTGAGAGATTGTGTACTCAAGTAAGATGACACTAAGTATGTCTTTTATATATTCCAAGTTGTGTGAAAGATTATAGACACTTAATTTAGAAAAATATAACATACAGTGCTATGTATTTTTAGTGCATACAATCTATCTAATGTTTTATGTATTATTAAATCTAAATTCTTTCTTTTACGGCATTTCATACAAACAAACCCTACATGCAGTCGGAGTAAAAAAGGTTCAATACATGTTGGATATATGAAATGTAAACCTACGTGTCTGTCCATATCAATCTGTCGTGGAAAGCATATTGCCAATTAATATCAATAATGCAATGGAGGATGTGACTTGAATTGAAAAAAGGTATGCAACTTAAGAAATAAATTGACAAAAAAAGGACGAAAGTGAGAACGAAAGAGAGAAAAAGAAAGGTTGAATCGCCATAGGACATAAAGATATCGTCTAGTGTTTGGTCAATATAAGATTAAAGTTGAATAAGTGGGACCTACGTCTTCTTCTCGGAAACCCACCTTCCCACCTTCCCACCTTTGTGGTGTGGGCCGTTTGGTTTGGTACAGCATTATATTTGGAGGGACAGGCTTTCATTTTTAGGCCCAACCTTGTACCAAAAACTAAACAAATAAATAAATAATTCTGTCACCAGGCTTTTTATTTATTTATTTAAGAAAAGCGTAAATCACCCTTAATTATTTTTTGGGTAATACTAGACTTACTACATTTATATACCACATTGTGTATTACATTTTTTATAGAGACAGAGCCCACCAATACAATAGGGTGCACCTCTATTAAAGAGACGATACACAAGGTTATATATAAATATAATACGCCTAACATTTTCCTTTTTTTTAAATATAATTAATTTAGCACTCAGACTCTGTACAAATAGTGAATTTCAACCTTACCATGAATGTTTTAAAATTTCATCCAATTTTCTATCAAAATGTCACTTGCTAGACAAAAACAAAAACCCACCCCTAACCTCCCACTCGTGCCTAGAGCTTTCTGGATTTTGGTAACTTCCTCTCGAGCTCATCTTGGCATGAAGCCATCACAAACAACTTGTCATTTTGTTCACTGGGGAAGAAGTCTGACCTCACACTTGTCATCTTGTTTGTTTTTCTGCTAATAGTAGTGTTGTGCCAAGTGCTTGTGTGTGCCTCTCCAACATGGAAAATACTTGCCTCCTTTTCTGAAAGTAGGAACTCCTACTTTCTTGCTAATCACAGTTTGACATGTCAGCTAAGATTCTTCTTTTTGTGTTTTTGATGAAATATTTTTGTATATATGTCAAACTTTGATTTGCAAGAAGTAGGAATGCCTCTTTCTAAGTAAGGAGGGAAGCACTGTCCCTCGAACATATGGAAACAATATATCGTTTGTGTAAAAAAAAAGAAGAAGAATATTGAGAGGGCAGCCGAGAAAAGTTTTATATTTGTGAGAGGGCCACTCAAGAGTGAAATCATGGCCACCTCAAGATAGAGAAAGTTTAGTGTAACGTGGTTGGTTGTTGTGTCCCTGTGTGTGTACAATAGATTGAAATAATTGCTTTCAGTCTGGATGCATCTACAATAGGTTAGCTTATCTATTCATAATCCTTTTTTCTAATTGAAAGTAATACTCTAAACTATTTTAAATTAACATAATCTATAGGTAATGGAGCTTAAACTCGAGAGGAACGCTCACTGCAGTGACCAAATGATCTAATCCACATATGTATTTATAGTTATTCCTTAATTGCATTATCCAAATATAAGATACTAAATTTATAGCATAGCTACATAAGTTGAACCCCAAACCTTGACCTTTTGATCATTGGTTTCGAAGGTGATTACATATTAAGAAAACTTGGCTAAACCACACACAAGCACTTTGCACAACACTTTTGGCAGAAAAACAGACAAGGCTTCTTGTATGCTGTGGCCGAGCACCGAGTAGTGCACCGCGGTCCGCACTCTAAATTTCCATTTGCATTCACAAGTGGAAGATCTACATCAAAGGAAAACAATAATTAAGACAATTGATGCAATATTCATATATTTAAAAAAATCGAATAATAATTGCACATACTCACCCATTTTTTAGCACTGGAAAATTTCTTTTATCATGTGATTTTCCAATTTTTCAGCATCCATGACAACGCCTACCCCTACTCTTTGCTTTCTCTTTTCCTCTTTTTAGCCGTTTTCACAACCTTTTGCTCTAACTGGAAATGGTTTATTAAACTTGTGTGCTCGAGTAGTACTACATTTTTCAGGAACTCCACTTGTAGCATCAACTATAGGTTTGATCTCCTCAAGTGCATTTTGCAATGCTTTTGCAATGATGTCACTTGCCTCTTCATTGGTCATAGCTTTATCAATTACATCTTAAGCGAGTTTAAACAATCTAGTGCATCTCACAAGAAATGATTTGTTAGAAAAATCATTTAATTCTAGACCGTCATCATAAAAAACTCTCTCAAAATTTTCATTTTTAGTCCATCTCTTCAAGATATATTGATGAAAGCGTGTCTGGTAGGACAATTTGAGAATAATAATTTGTGAGTTATTTTTCAAGTATATGTTTTGCTAATTTATGTCCTAAAAAATATATTTTTTTAAATTCTAATATTTTAAAGGCTAAAATTATTACAAACAATGAAAAATGTATATTTTGAGAATAATGATGTATAATGAAAATAATAAAAAAAGCCTAATATTAGAAAACCCTAGATAATAAAATAATATTATCTTTAGTTTAAAATAAATATGAAATTTAATAATATATGATAGTTTTATCATAAAATTAATATACATTAATGTAGCAAAATAAAATAATGAATTGGAAAAAAAAAATGACATGAAAAAAAAAGAAAAAAAGAAAAAGAAAAATCAGACCAACCAAAAAAAAGAAAAAAAGAAAAAAGAAAGCAATCCGACCAATACATTGGGTAGAAAATGAAAACGATAATTTGGTGTTTTCAGTTTTTGTACATGAGTTTGAATTGTTTTTAGAAAACATTTCCAGTGAAAATGATAGCGACATACCGAACGTATTTTTCGTAGAAAATGAAAACAGGGCCTTGAAAACATCACTGAATAGCCCCTAAATAAATAAATAATTAATTATGTCACCACGCTTTTTTATTTTATATTTATTTAAGAAAAGGGTAAATCGCGGTTTCCCCTTAGACTTTACCCCCTCAATTATTTTTTGGGTAATATTAGGCTTATCACATTTATATACCACATTATGTATGACATTTTTTATAGAATGGAGTCCACCAATATAATAAGGCTCACCTCTATTAGAAAGGTGATACACAATATTATATATAAATATGGTACGTCTAGCATTTTCTTTTATAAAAAAAAAAAAACCAATTTATCACCCAGACTCTTTATAAATAGTGAATTTCAACCTTACCATCAATGTTTTATAATTTCATCCAATAAATAATCAAAATGTCACTTGCTACACAAAAACCCACCCCTAACCTCCCCCTCGTGCCTAGAGCTTTTTGGATTTTGGTAACTTCCCCTCGGGCACATCTTGGCATAAAGCAAGAACACACAACTTGTCATTTTGTTCACTGTGGAAGAAGTCTGACCGCACACTTGTCATCTTCTTGTTTGTTTTTCTGCCAAAAGTAGTGTTGTGCCAGGTGCTTGTGTATGCCTCTCAAACATTGGAAAAAACTTGCCTTCTTTTCTGAAAGTATGAACTCCTACTTTCCTGCTAATTACAATTTGACATGTATTTTTGATAAATTATTTTTATATAGGTGTCAAGCTTTGATTTGCAGAAAGTAGGAATGCCTCCTTCCAGATAAGAAGGGAAGCAGTGTCCCTCGAACATATGAAAACAATATATCCCTCGAACATATGAAAACAATATATCGTTTGTGTTACAAAAAAATAATTGTTTCCTTGTGAAGAATATTGAGAGGGCAGCCGAGAAAAGTTTTATATTTGTGGGAGGGCCACTCAAGAGTGAAATCATGGCCACCTCAAGATAGACAAAGTTTAGTGTAACATGGTTGGTTGTTGTGTCCTTGTGTGTGTACAATAGATTGAAATGATTGCTTTCAGTTTGGATGCGTGTACAATAGGTTAGCTCATCAATTCATAATCCTTTTTTTTAAAATTGAAAGTAATACTCTAAACTACTTTAAATTAACATAATTTATGGGTAGCAGGGTTTGAACTTGAGTGCAACGCTTACTACACCGATGAAATAACCTAACCCACGTCTGCATTTATAATTATTCCTTGCATTATCCAAATATAAGATACTAAATTTATAGCATAGCTACATAAGTTGAACCCCCAAATCTTGACCTTTTGATCATTGGTTTCGAAGGTGATTACATATTAAGAAAACTTGGCTATAACTATATATATTATCAATATAATGCAGAAATTGGAGCAGGTATCATTTTAATTAGGGGCATTTTGGTCCTCCTTTCTTGGTCTTCCAGTTGTTGTAGCAAGGGCAAACTTGCTTGTTTCCATAGGTTCCAGGAGGCACACACAAGCACTTTGCACAACACTTTTGGCAGAAAAACAGACAAGGCTTCTTGTATGCTGTGGCCGAGCACCGAGTAGTGCACCGCGGTCCGCACTCTAAACACATAAGTTTAAGGTTAATTAGTCACATTAAGCCTTCAAAGCTCAACGGAAACAAAAACATCATTTGGAAAATTAGATTGTCATTTCTTAATAAGATCTGATTTTTTTATTACTCAAAAGCATGCTAGATTGAATGTTTATTTTACTGTTTTGACATTATACATCTCTAGTTAAGTTACGAACATGCATATGCAGGTAGATATTAAGATTAAATTATGAAAATATACACATATTTTATAGGTATATATTAATGTAGTGATAAAAATAATAAAGTATTTTAAGGAAAGAAAAAAAAACCATCAATAGTTATGGCAATGGACCGATTTAAGACTGAGTATGACAAAACCATCCCTGTCCCTATTCTCCCAAATCTGCCCTGAATCCCCATTTTTTCCCTAAGATTGCCCTTCTTCTTTTAATTTTGTGGGCCACCATGGTAGCTGGGTTGTCAGATAAATAGTAAAAGACAGAGAAAAAAAACAGGTAACATTTTAAACATTTTATTCCCATGGCCAATTTAAGCCCACGGTATACCTTCTTAATTACTTATGGTTGAATATATTTTGTATAGACTATTTTGGCCTTGTAAATTGTAATAGCTTCTCTTTTTCCAAAATTAGAAGATAAGAGTTAAATAAATGTATAACCCACCTTGAGGACGAAGGCTGCCTTGGGTAGTACCATACTGCAAAATTACGAAGAATAATTAAAATTTTTTAATTAACCATAGAAATTAAGCTTCAACTTATTCTGAACTGATGACAAAGAAAATTTATATTTATATATATAAATGGTCTCACTGGTTGGTAATTCTCCTGTTGTTGCAATGCTGATGTTTCCACAGTAGAGGCCTGCAAAATTCAATGGAAAACACATTATAGTAGAGAGAGAGAGAGAGAGAGAGAGAGAGAGAGCTGCAGAAGTGCTAGGGTTACCTGGTTTGCTTCTAGTAAAACAAGCATCAAAGCTGCTACACAGAGCATGAAAATGCTCAACTTAAAAGCCATTTTCTTTTCCTTGAAATTTGGATTGGAGATTTTAAAAAAGGATGAAGTTCAAAAGCGCAGGTTGAGATGATGATGAGAGAGAGAGAGAGAGTTGTGTGGAGTTATGAAGGAAGGTGGTGGTATTTATAAGCAGTTGCAGTGGGGCAGTAGCTATTTGCAGTATATTGGTTTTCAGGACATAATGCAAATTTCAAAAGAATTCTTCTGCTTTCTTGTAAGGTCGCGAACATGTTTGCCGTTTTAACAAGAAGGCACATGACATGGCTCACGTCTTCTTATCTGCGCCATGATAAAGAGCAACAACTTCAGGTTTTAGTGAAATTTGTGAAAACTCTAAAGTATCCCTTGTTCCTTTTTTTTTTTTTTTCTAACCATTTATTTTAAAGAGAATGATATATGAAATGAAAACAACAAAATTAACTGTTTTTTTTTAATACAAAAGCAGCGGGAATTTATTCCACTAGCTACAATAAACTATAGTAATTGGCTAATTCACTTTAAAACAATAATTGAAAGATGGAAAGAAAAGAGAGAATGATAATTTGAGAATTCCTCATACCCAAAATAAAGTTACAGAGCACCACAATGAACTTGTCACAATTAAATATATATCGAAGTCATCACAAATATATATCGTTATTGCACAATCAATATAAATCGACCAAATTAGTTGGTGCCAAATAACTGCTAGTTTGGTGAAAATGAAAAACTATACCCTGTCTTCTCTGAGATAATATGAGGTTTTCGTTTCCAATCCTTATATCCATGTGTCACCTGCCTACCTATCTCTATTTTTTTTTTGTTGCCACATAATTGCAATTGTCCAAGGCTAAAATGGTAATTATGTCAGAAAAATGTGGGGACTGTTTGTTGATGGCCTCTTATCTCATCCATGTGCAAATAAAAACAGTTGGGCATTGATAAGACCCCTCAGCATGTGTAATGCACATGCCCTATCTTGGACCCAAAAGCGACCGTCCATATGCTAACAGTATCTACAGAGCGGGTTGATATTTTTCAAAATGATTGAGAGCTTCTTTGCTAATGTATCAAACAAAGAAACTAAAACTAAAACAAAAATACAACCAAAGGTTTGTGAATTGTGAGGAGTTTGTTCAAACAAAGGTTTGTGTATCGTAAGATCAATCCAATGGTACTGCAACTTTATTATTCTTTCATGTTTTTTCTCTTTGAAACCAAATCTGGACACAATTGTTTCATTCTTTCCCTCTTCTTTTTCCTTTTTTCATACTTTTCTTTCACAATTGTTTCAGTCTCTCTCTTCTTTTTTTATTTTTTCCTTCTCTCGCTTTTTCTCAATTTTCATTCTATCTGTTTTTTTTTGGTCGTCATGTTTTGTCTCTCTTTGACACCAATTGTCACTGTTTGTTTGAGTACCTATGTTTTCTTTATAATTGACATGCTCCTGCAAGAAATATACTTTAAGCAAATAATACCTTATTATTAAGACAAAGTTAAAAGAACTCATAAAATATAAAAGTTCTACAAATTACTTGTCCTTGCAATATCTCCTTGGTTAAACTTTATCTGTATAAAAGAAAACCTAAAAGATTCACAAGTCCCCATGCTTATTCTCAGAGCCTTAGACTCAAGTGCAAGATGTACCCCATATTCATGACTATAGTATGCAACCCACATTTGTACTTCCAGATAACTTTTAACCTATTAGAGGAAAAATAAATATCTGAATGTGTTCAATTTTCTTGCAAATAAACTAACACACATATAAATATCAATATTACTTAAGGAGGAAGAACTCTCATATGTATTAGATAAATTTCCATTTGCATCATCACAAGTGGAAGATCTACATCAAAGGAAAACAATAATTAAGACAATTGATGCAATATTCATATATTTAAAAAAATCGAATAATACTCACCCATTTTTTAGCACTGGACAATTTCTTTTATCATGTGATTGTCCAATTTTTCAGCATCCATGACAACGCCTACCCCTACTCTTTGCTTTCTCTTTTCCTCTTTTTAGCCGTTTTCACAACCTTTTGCTCTAACTAGAAGTGGTTTATTAAACTTGTGTGCCCGAGTAGTACTACATTTTTCAGGAACTCCACTTGTAGCATCAACTATAGGTTTGATCTCCTCAAGCACATTTTGCATCATTGGTCATAGCTTTATCAATTACATCTGAAGCGAGTTTAAACAATCTAGTGCTTCTCACAAGAAATGATTTGTTAGAAAAATCATTTAATTCTAGACAGTCATAAAAAAAAACTCTCTCAAAATTTTCATTTTTAGTCCATCTCTTCAAGATATATTGATGTGGCAAATAAGTGAACCGCATAGTATTCAAAAATGCCAAAATGTGTCTACATGTGATTCCTTGACTCTCAAATTTTTTGCAACTACACGAAGCAAAATCCCCTTCTTTTTCATGAACAATTTCTCGCACTTTGGAACTATGGTCATTATTTCTCCTCTCAACTTTGTACAGACAATAATTGGCAGTCTTTCTTGTCAACTCAACCATATATAACAAACTGCACCATAATTCATCTTGAAATTCATAGAAAATCTTACATGTGTACTATCCCAGCCATTTGCTTTTCCATCTCTAATGGCAATTTCAACACATGATTCTCATTCTTATCAATATGATTAGCATTTAACTCATCATGATAATGTTGTCGTACAAGTGCCCTATTAAACCGTGTTATAAAGTCGGTTAAAGAATTCTTTTTAGAAACATATCCCTTGAAGAATGCATGGCAACTTTCTACTCGCTGACCACTTGTTATTATGGCTGAAAAAACATGATTCACATATGCAGGATCCCAACTTGAACGAATTTCATACAATAACTGCAACCAGTCATTACCTTGTTACTCTTTTTTTTTTTTTTCCACAATCTTAATCCACTTTGAGTCAAATTCTTCAGTGCTTTCTGATTCCCGTATACATTTTCTAAAATCTTCAAAATAATCTCTATACTTGACCCCACCTAGCCTTTATGAGAATTTATCTAGTATGTGCCAACTGCAATACCTGTGAGTTATATTTGGAAAAGCTTGTCATTGCTGGATCTTGATTAGTAATAATCATTTTAGGGGAACCTCCAGGCATGACTTTCTTAAATTGTTCAAATAGCCAAAGAAAAGAATTAGTGGTCTCATCACTTAGGAATGAACAAGCAAACACTATTGTTTGGCCATGATTATTGGCCCCTACAAATGGTGCAAATATCATACCATACTGATTAGTGTTAGAAGTAGTATCAAACACAACCACATAGCCAAAAAACTTGTAAGCCTTTCTAGATTTTGTGTTAGCCCAAAAAACAATGAGTAATTCTATCTTTTTCATCAGCCTCAATCTTAAAAGTGATGGATAGATTCTTTTCTTGCTCTAGCTGGAAATGTTCATTCAACATATCTGCATCATGTCCCTTCAACCCATTATGCAAATTTCTTTCATTATTGTACATATCCTTCTCTAGGCATCCAACATTTTCTATTCCCCCAACTTGCATTTCAAGAAGGCTGTTGATGTGTAGGTATATTTGCTCTTGAAAATTGTTGGGTTATACACTTATGAGAATCTAAAACTCTACGATGAGACCTTAACAAGTATACTCTTTTAGGACTTGTTAATGGGTGGTTGTGACCCTCCATAAATAGGCTGACCACATAGTTTCCTGATTTCGACTTCACCACAACAAGCTTTGCCTTACAACTCTCTCAAGTAAAACCACTACGCTTTTTTTTTTTCTCACCAACTCCTTTAGTGGGTACTCCCACTTTAAAAGACACATACTCCTTTCATTGGATTTCATTAGTTTCTTTATTCTTCCTACTAGAATTGATTCTGACACTGAAACCACCTTTCTTGGCATAATTATTGTAGAACTCATGAGCATCATCTAATGACTGAAATTCTTGGTATGATTTTGTCTTGTGGTAATCTCTTAGTTACTGTATGTAAATTTTGTGATACGAATCTGAATCTAAATTTAATCCATGTTGCCCAACCCCTTCAGAATGGCCATCTAATTCTTAGGCCATGTAATCCATCTTGATGAAATGATTACAATGAATACAATTAAAAAAAAATTCATAGAAATCAGAGAAGAATATTTCTAAAAGAAGAAACAAAGAAAAAAAAAATCCTAGAAATAGAAACTAAGAAAATAACTAAAATAATACTTGCTTGAACTTAGAAGGATGAATTGAGTTGTAGGGTTTGTTAAAGATGTTTGCCAAACCAAAATTATGCAAGGAGGAAGTGGAAACAAATAGTGGTTGCAAGGAGGAGCAGAGGAAGAAAAGAAGAAGTTGCAAGGAGAAGACGTGTGCATGCGATGGACTGTTTTGGCCATGCGACGATCGTTTCTGGCAAGAGCTTGAGATGCCTTCTCTGTCTCCAGTGACCAGTTGCCTATTCCTAGCGACCGAGCGCCTCATGAACAGTGTCATGCGTATGTTTGACATGTTGGCATGTTTTGACAAGGATTTCCTATTATTTTGGGGTTTTCTAGCCTAATTTAATAGGGTTTTAGTTTCCTATTCCTAGTTAACTTGTAGCAAAATTCCTATGCATTATAAATAGGAATTTTAGGGCTAGGTTAAAAATAAGAGAGAAAAGAGAGAGACACAAAAGAACTCTAGAGGGAATTCTAGGGTGTTTACAAGAGCATCAAAGGGTTTAAGTAAGGGTGAGAGAAAAGAGAGCTAGAGTTCTTGTAAGAGCTAAGGGGGTTCAAGTTGTAACTAAAGTTGTTCTTACATATTAGTGAATTTCTCGAGTGGATCACCAAAATGACGTAGGCACTAGGTCGAACCTTTATAAATCTTTGTGTTCTTGTGTGTTTACTTTTCGGTTCGTGTATGTGCTTTATCTTTGTTGTGGCTTATGTATGTGATAGTTGAGTATTCCATCAACGACAAGGATCGTTGTCCAACAAGCTCTTCATAAAGGAGGAGCTCCACTCTTTAAAGATGGAGGAGGACGCAAACATGATGGAGCATGTCAGTGCCTTTAATAAGTGTATTGTGGATTTGCAAAGAACATATGAGGTTCATAAGTTGGAAGACAAGGCCGTGATGTTGTTGACATACCTACCTTCGTCTTACAAGCACTTCTGCACGAGGCTTATATTCAGCAAGGGACCTTTGAAGTATGAAACGGTCATGCAAGACATCTTGATGCATGACATGATGCTTCAATGTTTTGGAGATGGCTCTCGAAGTGAAGGTCTCGTGGCAAGGACCAAAGGGTGGGGTTAATCAAACAAGCGCGAAGGCAAGTCAAGCAATTGTGGGAATTCTGGATCCGGTGATGATGAAGAGTGCTTCGAGTGTGGGTCTAAGGACCATTGGAAGCAGAATTGTCCAGTATGGAAAGAGAAGTGGAACAAGATGAAGGATTGCGAAAGTTCAGGCGTAGCAAAGTGTTAACTGGATGTGACACTGATGATGAACTTTTGAGGATTACGGATGAGAAATGTAACAGGGAAGTCATGAAAAATTCTTCAGATGAGGGTTCTACTTCAGTTTGGATTCTAGATTCTAGTTGTTCGTTTCATGTGTGTTCGAATAGGAAGGAGTTTGACACATATGAAGAAATGAAAGGTAGCAAGATTTCGTTGGGAAACAAAATAAGTTGTGATGTTTTGGGAGTGGGAACAGTGAAGATCTAGATTCATGATGGTCTTATTTGGAGCTTTAGTAATGTAAGGCGTGTACCGGAACTACGAAGGAATCTAATTTCCTTTGACGATCTTGATAGAGAAAGGTATTCGTACAAGGATAAATAAGGGAAATTCTTAGTCACACAAGGTTCTGTGGTGATTATGAGGGGAAAGATTCAACCTAACAACGTTTATTAGATTTTGAGGGGTACAATTGCAGGTGGAGTAGAAAATTTCACCAACGAGGCACTTTGTACCAAAGAAAAGCGAGCAAGGGATCTTATTGTCAAAGAGCTATTGCAATGGAATGAAGTTACGTGTTCGCTCAAGACTAGTCGGGCAAGGAAGGTTAATCAAGGTCGTATGATTAATGGTATCATTAAGGGTGCTTGATTTCAAGGGTGTAGAAGTGATAGAGTCGAAGGACAAGGTCCACAAGGGTGAAGTCAAGACAAGGTATGATGGAGAGTATGTTGTTGGATCAGTGGCAACTGAAAAAGTACTTCTTACTACAGTGGTCATGGAAGGAACTCCAAGGCGGGTAGAGCTTAACACAATGGTTGAAGCAGATGGGCATTAACAACAAACTCACAAAGAGATTCTACTTGGGGTGGAGTCTTCATCACAAGGAAGGTCCGAAGCCAAGGAATCCATCAAACCGTCCCAAGGGTTTGGATGGAAGGACAATGTAGATTCAACCACATTTCAAAGTGCTTTTGGGAGCATGAAGCAGGAAGGTTAGATGAATGCTTTGATGAAAAGAAAGGAATTAGTTCATAAATCCAAGAGCAAGGTTAGTGGTTGCATGGGGATTTATAGAACAAGGGTTGGTATGCGGTTTGCATATCAAGGCATTTCAAGTATTCAAGGTTCTAAGAAGGCAAGTAGAAAGGAGTTTAGCATTGAGGATCTCTCTTCTACACAAAAGGTCTGGGTGGCCCAAGTTTAGCATTGGTTGGAGCACCTTCTCACCTAAGGTGCGTTGAGGCAAGGGATTTCTTGCCATGGTGGAGCTCTTGGGAATTACTAGAATGATTTCCAAAAGGTTGAAGAGGTTCTAGGAGTCAACAATTGTTCATGGGTGATTGATGGTAGCCAAGGTGGAGATTGTTGGAGATGTTTAGCTTGCCAAAATGATACTAGAAGGAAGTGGAAACAAAGAGTGGCTGCAATGAGGAGTAGCAGAAGAGAAGAAGAAGTCATAAGGAGGAGACGTTTGTAGACCGGTCGCTTTAACCATGCGACCAATCGTTTCTGGTCGAGAGCTCGAGTTGCTTTCTCTGTCTCCAGTGACCAGTCGCCTTGTGAATAGTGTCACGCATATGTTTGATGTTTTGGCGTGTTTTGAAGAGGATTTCATATTATTTTGGGGTTTTCTAGCCTAATTTAATAAAATTTTAGTTTCCTATTCTTAGTTAACTCGTAGCAAAAGTCCTATACATTATAAATAGGACTTTTAGGACTAGGTTAAAAATAAGAGAGAACACACACAAGAGAATTCTAGAGGGAATTCTAGGGTGTTTACAAGAGCATAAAAGGGTTTGAGTAAGGGTGAGGGAAAAGAGTGCTAGGGTTCTTGTGAGAGCTAAGTGGGTTCAAGTTGTAACTAACGTTATTTTTACATACTAGTGAATTTATCGGGTGGATCACCAAGATGACGTAGGCTCTTGTATGTGCTTTATGTTTGTGTGGCTTGTGTGTGTGATAGTTGCGTAGTCCATCAATGACAAGGTCTTGCAATGTTTCCGCACAACAAGGTTCTGGTCTGATATGATGGGTATGTTGATGTCAAGAAGATGCACATAAGATGGAGGCGTGGATAAATTAAAGCAAATGTATTAGGTTGCCCTAAGCTGTTCGTTGCTTTTTTAGTTTGATATAATATTAAATTATTTTAACATTCCTTAAAGTCCAAGTTGAGGCTGCTACTTAAGAGGTGCGCATGAAATAAAATAACTCCACTTCAATTGTACTCTTTTGTCAATTAGAGCTCATTTGGTACACTGTATTAGACTCTGGATAGGAGTAAATAGTCCATGTCAGATGTTTGGTGTCAACTTGTATTATTTAATTACCTGACTATTTTGTATGGGTTGGGCTTTTAATACTCTCTTTACCTTACTAACTAATACAACCCACACACCTTGTTCAGATAATACACGCTTAATTATATGACTAGGGAAAAAACACGCGTTCTACAGGAAAAATCAGACGCTTTTTTCATCTTCTTCTCCCTAGGGTTCTTCTCTGCTCTCTTCTTCACAGGTTATTCTCTTCACTCTTCTCCAAGTATCCAGCTCTCATTCTCTCTCTCTCTCTCTCTCTCTCTCCAATATGCTTCTTCTCTCTTCTTTATATATTTCATCTTTTATTAAATTTTTGTGGAAATTAGGTTATGAATTATTTCGTTTTCCTTGTTTTGCTTTTTGTTTGTTGTTTTCCACTTTTTCACTCTGTTGAGAACTAGAAACAAAGATAACAATTGAAAAGAATAATATATTATATGTATAGAGAGAATTTGTTTTGTTTTGTTTTGTCTTCGATTTTTTTTTTTTTCTTTTCATCATTTTATGCATAATGTTTGTGTTTTTCATTGGCTAATATGAATTAACCAGCGTATCCTATATCAAACTTCTCTTCCTCATATTATTTCATATCATATAGTATATATCATGCAAGCTTTGTATTGGTAAGATTAACTTTGCCATACTTTTTATTAAGCCCATGAATGCCAGGAAAAATTATGAACAGCTAGTTGGTATTAAACATAGTGGTGCTAGTTTTCGTCCAAAAACAAACATCTAGTGCTAGTGTTAGAGGTTTAGTGAAATACATATATATATATATATATAGAAGTCTGCACTTGTTAGGAAATTGATTCTAGTCAAGTTTATACAAGCAAGGTGTTATTTTGTAGTCTTCTGTCATGTGCAGACTGCTACTTATTATTGTATTATTCCAATTTTACATGTTGTCTAATTATATTGCTAAACATCTAATTAACGCATGATTATTTATATTACTTTTACTAATTTTTTTTCGTTTTATATTATGCCTAGATATGGATGAAAGAAAGATTGTGGCATACCTAATTATTAGATTGTGGTTCTTGCATATCATGGCTCGGTGCATGATGTGGTTCATGACAAAATACAATTTGGAACAACGACGCCAACAACGGAATGCCATTAGGTGTCAAAGGTTTTTCAAGATTGCAACTCGGTCAAATTATTTAGATAGCATTATAAGAATTGATGGCATACAATGTGTGAACCAAATTAGGATGGATATGAGAACTTTTCATTTATGTCAATTTGTCCGTGATAATGGGAGAGTAAGAACAAATGAGCAAGTGTGTATGTTTTTATATCACTCGCACATCATGTGAATAATCGTACAATGAGGAAGTGTGAATGTTTTTATATCACTCGCACATCATGTGAATAATCATACAATGAGGAGTAGATTTAAGCGATCGGGGGAGACTATTAGTAGGTACTTCAATTTAATCTCGGATGGAGTGTTAAGATTACAAGGTAGACTTTTGAAGATGCCGGAACCCATACCTGATAATAGATGGAGATGGTTTAAGGTACTGTAAGCTCCTTGTTGACAACCAACATCGAGGAAGCTAAGGGGGGGAGGTGGCCACTGCCCTTCCTCCCCTCCGCCCATCTTCCCCTTCCTCTCCTCTTCTCCCCTTCTTTTTCTCCCATATTTTCCTTTCCTCTTATCCCCTCTTCTCTTCCCATTCCCCTTCCTAGATAGTCTAGATCTGTTTGGATCTAGGTCTATTTGTCTTGTTTGGTTGTTTTTGCAGTGTTCTAGGTGATTGGTGTTGTGTTTGTCTCGGCGACGGTGACAGTAGTAACGCTGGATTGTGCCTATCCTTGGGAGAGTTGTGATATGTGGTGGCTGATGTTTTGTCTCTATTTTAACAGCAGAGGCAGCAACAAGGCAGCAGCAACGCTGGTGATAGTTGTTGAGATATGGTGCTCTTCTCTACTCTGCGCTGATCGAAGAACTATGCTTGGTCATAGGAGGGTTTCTTTATCAGGTTCTGAGTTGAAGTGGAGTGCTTCTCATGGGTCTTTTTACTATTGTTTCTATGTTCGTCCTCCGTGTTCTCTTCTAGTTTCTGCTATGATATGACTTACTATTTGTATGGGTGTCAAAGGACTATGATTTTGCCCATAGAAGGTTTCTTTTGACAATTGGGATGTTCTGCGGTCCTCTCTTGTAGGTTTACTATTTGCGGTTTCTATGGTTCTCTCATGTGGGTCTACTATGGGAATGCTAAACATGAATATGTAGTTTGACCTGATATTTAGTTAAAGATTTTGTGAAACTTCACATTCTAATCGAAAGTAAATAGTAAATATCATGCATGAGCAGTCTACAGTGCCCTCGTTGTCCCTCCAAATCCACCAAGTTCTATTTTTATAACAACAAAAATATTGATCAACATAGGTACTTCTGCAATGCTTGCAACCAGAGCTGGCCCATCAGCAGCAGAGTCCGCAATGTTCAAGCCTGTTGCGGTTATGTCAACAAAAATGCACAACCTCTAAGCTTTCCCTATCTCTCAACCACTTTGAGCCCCTCGTCATCTCTTAGTTCTTCATCTCTGAGCCTTTCTTCTTCCCAAGCACTTCATCTTCCATCAACTCTATTGGTAGAGTTCGGTGATTTAACATTTTCCTCAGTTGAGGCACCATTAGGTGATTTAACATTTCTCTCGGTAGAGGCTACATTAGGTAATTTAACATAGCCTCCAGCTAAGGCTCCAGATCTATTTGTGGCTTCTCTGTAGGAAGAATCAAGGGCTGAATTTGTCATTTGGATGTCCAACTTTGAATGGGTGTTCGAGTAAGGTCCAACAAAATAACAGAGATGTGATGATATTTTATATAGGTAATAAAAATTCCGCCAATTTTCTATTGGGATGCTAAACATGAATATGTTGTTTGACTTGATATTTAGTTATAGATTTTGTGTAACTCCACATTCCAGCCGAAAGTAAATAGTAAATATCATGCTTGGGCGGTCTACAGTGCCCTCGTTGTCCTTCTAAATCTACAAAGTTCTCTCATTATAACAACAAAAATATTAATCAACCTAGGTACTTCTACAATGCTTGCAACCAGAGCTGTACCATCAATGGCAGAGTCCGCAATGTTCTAGCCCGTTGCTGTTATATCAACAAAAAGGCACAACCTCTGAGCTATCCCTCTCCCTCTACCACTTTGAGCTCCTTCTCATCTCTTTGTTCTTCATTTCTGAGCCTTTCTTCCTCTCAAGCACTTCATCTTCCATCAACTTTATTGGTAGAGTTCGGTGATTTAACATTTCCCTCAGTCGAGGCTCCATTAGGTGATTTAACATTTCTCCCAGCTGAGGCTACATTAGGTGATTTAACATTTCCTCCAGCTGAGGCTTCAGATCTATTTGTGGCTCCTCTGTATGAAGAATCAAAGGCTGAATTTGTCATTTGGATGTCCAACTTTGAATGGGTGTTTGTGTAAGGTCCAACAAAATAACAAAGATGTGATAATATTTTATATGGGGAATAAAAATTCCGCAAATTTTCTATTGGGACGCTAAAATGAATATGTAGTTTGACCAAATATTCAATTCTAGATTTTGTGTAACTCCACATTCCAGCTGAAAGTAAATAGTAAATATCATGCTTGAGCGATCTACAGTGCCCTCGTTGTCCCTCTTAATCTACCAAGTTCTATTTTTTTAACAATAAAAATATTGATCAACCTAGGTATTTTTGCAATGCTTGCAACTGGAGTTGGACCATTGGCGGCAGAGTCTGCAATATTCCAGTCTTTTACGGTTATGTAAACAAAAAGACAACCTCTGAGCTCTCACTATCCCTCAACCATTTTGAGCTCCTCATCCTCTCTTAGTTCTTCATCTCTAAGCCTTTCTTTATCCTAAGCACTTCCTCTTCCACCAACTCTACTGGTAGAGTTCGAGAATTTAACATTTACTCCCAGCCAAGGTCTAAAATATCGATGATGTCGGAAATATCGATAGTCCAAAAACAAGGAAATTTCGATGGAAATATCGGGATATTATCAATATCGATAAATATTGAATAAAAACCACGGAAATTGTAAGAAAAACTTGGAAATTTTTATTGAAACTTTAGAGGATGCTTATTTAGTCAATTATCTATTAGTTTATCACAAAAAATTGGAAGGAAATGCATTGCATGATGGATTTAACTAATTTAAGTTGATTATATAGCTAGCTGACAAACACTGTGAGTGTAGAAAATATGTAGTAATTAATGAAAGAAGATTAAACACACCACAATCATTTTATATATATGTAGTAATCCATGAGCTGCTCGATTCCTTCCCAAGAGGAATGGGATATGAAGGGTAGGGAAATGGTTGGTTATGAGTATAATCATAGTTACTACTTCCCACTCCAACAGAGTCTGAAGTTATAGATAACGAATCATCTTCTTGACTTGACAAAATCGCCTTGCCTCTGTCTCTACGAGTATAGTCCTTCCCTATGGCACCAATTCCTGGTCCTGCCCGCCTACTCCCATGGTCCTCATCTTGTGTTACATGCGTGAAGTTTGCCTCACCAGTGAAGGGGCTCATAAATTCGGGAGGTGGTCCAACATAGTTTCCATATCCACCACTACCTCCAGCTCCACTATATCCTTCATCATTCCCACCTCCAGTGGTAGGCAAGTCTCCTGATCTTGTACTAGAGCTATCATTAGTATCAGCGGGATCTTGTGGTTGAGTAGGATTGGAAGAAGGAGGAATTCCTTTATTTCTTGGTCTTGGGCGCAAAAGATCTTCCAAAGAGTCAACGCTGCTAGATCCCACCTCCTCCTCTAATATTCTTTCTACATTTATCCCTTCATTACGTGCTTCTTCAGCAACTCTTAGAGCTGGGCTGTCTTCATCATCATCTAAAAGAAGAGGTCTTATCCATTGATAAAGTTGGTTACCTTTTGTATCATCATCTTCAGCAGCAATATCAAACACATCTAGTGGGTCACCACGGTCGACATGATCTATTTCTGCTTCCTTATCTCGAATTTGAAGCTTCATGTTGTAGTAGCAATAAACTAATTTTTCCAACTTACTATGAGCCAACCTATTTCTTTGCTTTGTGTGAATGAGTGCAGACGAGGAAGTTGTTTGTGATAATACTTTGATTGCTAACTTTCTCACAGTTGGTGCATCAGTCCCATACATGATCCACCATTCAGCTGTAATGAAAAATAATGTTGATAAGTCTAATAACTCCAACAAATTCTATTATAAACTGATAGTGAAATATGTTTACACTCACTAGGAGACATTTTTGTTCGAGCAGCAACTGATGTTGGTTCTCCAAAAGTTCTTCTTGCATCTTTAAACCATGTTAGCTGAATTCAATAAATCGTGTTAGTGTAATCCAACAATGTAATTATTATAATTTAAGTATTTGTGTACCTCATTTCCAAATTGGCCAACTGCTGGTGATGCAGGGTCTAATTTAGAATATACTTTGTGTACAGCACGTATAAGGGTACCATCGTCTCCAACACCGGGTCTGCATTGGTATCGAGGATTGAAATAATATGCTGGTCAAAGAAACATATACTATAATAAGAGAAATAATACTTATTCAACTAAAGAAATGAATTGCAAATTATGACATAATTTATACCTGCTGCATGCAAATCGTGATATAATGTTTTATACCATCGGTCATCAATTATCTTTATGACCCACCTTGCACCATGTTTTTTTTTCCAATTCCTCTTTCACTACACACATTAACTCATATATTGCCCCCATAGTAGGATACACCTCTGTGTCAACGATCCGTAAAACTTTGTAAAGAGGTTCAAACACTTGGCACACATGTTCTGATTGAGTCCAAAAAGAATGATCAAGCATTATACTTTCCACCATACGACCTGCATTTGAGCGGCTGAAATTGTGGTTGGCCCAATCTTCGCTAGTGAATAGTTGCTTTAACCCTGATTTCTTTTTAAGTAGGCTGTCTAATGCAATATGGTTTGTGGCGAATCGAGTGGTAGCTGGATGAATAATTTCTCCTTTGCAAAATTCACGCATCTTTGCCAACAACCAACCGTGATTGTAAATATAATTTGTGATCGTTCTAGTTCTTTTTATGACATTGGAAATATTCTCTCTCTTCCCCATTGCCTCAAACATGAGATCAATACAATGTGCTGCACATGATGTCCAAAATACATTATGATGCTTCATTAACTTTTTTCCGGCTTTGACAAATACAGAACCGTTGTCGGTCACGACTTGGGCAACATTATGCTCTCCCACCTCCATGATCACATCCCTCAATAGTTTGTAAATATACTTGTAGTTCTTTATATGGTCTGAAGCATCAACAGACTTCAAAAAAATTGTCTTTCCCTTAGAGTATACCATGAAGTTTATGATAGACAATCTGGTCGGGCCAGTCCATCCGTCACACATGATTGTGCAACCATTAGTTTCCCACTTTGACCTCAACTTGTTGACATACTCGCTAATGTCTTTATACTCCATTTCCAAATATTTGTTTCTTACCTCATAGGGAGTAGGAGGTTGTACTCTAACACTGGCCTGTTGACATCCCAATACCATATTTTTGAAATGATGTGATGATGCCTTCTCAGCAGGGACATTGTCATAGATAAAGAACTTGCTAATTAGACGCCCCATTCCCTTCTTCACATTCCCTCCAGCGAAATAACTCCAAACACTCTTTTGGCGTGCTTTGGATGATTTATATAAACTTGGGGCCATTGGTGGTGTTGGTTGTGATTCCCTAATACTTGCTCCCCGTCTCATCTGTGCACCACCACTTGTCCCGGAAACTTGTGCTCTATTAGGAAGTTTGTGGAGGTGTTCTCTTTCCCATGTTGACTGTTTGGAGGCACGTAATGCTTGTTTAAAATTGCGTCACTCTTCAGGTCCCATGTCATCATCACATTCATCCTCATCGTCATCATCATCACTGTCAACCGCTTGGCCAATGACTTCTCCTCGTAGTCCAGCTCGAATATTTTCCATTCCATGTGCTTTCTTTTCCTTTTGGTGTTGTTTATTTTTTAATAATGTGGTGATGAATACCTTTACTTCTGGGGGAACACTATCGCATCGTTAGACATTATTTCCTGGATCTAATCCACTAAGATGATACTTAAGTCGTGTCACTCCACCACTCTTTATTATCCGACCACAATATTTGCAAATTGAGCCATTTTTGTTTCCGTCTATTGGGTCTCCATGTTCCCAAGCTGGATCACGTTTAACAACTCCACTAGACATCTTAAACGTACCTATATTTATTTGTCATAGAAATTAGGTAATTATTTTTGGCCAAAAAATATAATAGTGACGGTTATATTAGAGAACCTAAATAATAAAGTTATTCTACGGAAGAATTAAATAGGAAGCAAGGAAAATGATTGTAGGAATTTAAGTAATTACGAAAATAATATTGAATAATAAAACCTAATAATGAATAATAATCCAATTCGGTAATAAAATAATAAATAACATTAAACATATTAAAATTATCCTAGGGAATAATTATACAACATTACTTAATTACTTCAAAGAATTAACATGCAAGTATTATTTGGTTCTCATATCACATGCACCAGTTTACACAAATTTTTTGTTGTTGTATAAATTACAATAACATATATATATATTATATATAATAAGTTTGTAAACTTACGTTAAATATGAAACTCTTTGTGTAAAGGCCAAATAGAATATGCATAGACCAACAAGAAAACAATAATGAAACAAGTGTAACAAAATGTGATAGAAGCATATAAAGTCTTTAATAATGAATTTAGAGACAATAAATACACATGTAAGTGACCAAATAAAGAATAGAAAAATTAAAAACCACATGTCATTGACTAAGTAAGTAATTGACACAATTTAAAATATAATACCACCCTTAAATTTGGAATAGATAATAATAAACATGCAAATTAAATAACAATAATGAATGAGAATAACTTACTATGAACTTGTGGGGAAATTGAGGTTGATAGATGTTGAGAAAAATATGAGCATTATGTTTTGTTTTGGAGAGATGTTGAGAAACAAGAGACGGCATGGGACCATTTGATTTTATTTGTATATATAGAAATAGGATTACCTAACTATATGTATAGAAATATGACTACAACTAATTAGTTAGGTGAGTGGTTGAATGGTGGGGTAAATGAGTAAGTTGAAACGTGGTGAATAGTTGAAAAGTTGAAACTTGAAAACCAGCTCGCAAGTAGTGTATTATATATATTAGATTACATAGATTATAATCACAAACTTATGACCAGCGTGGTGGTTAAGAGGCTGCAATTTTCGGAGGGGAGCTGGGTTCGAGCCCCAGCGTGCGCAAGAGGGTGAGTGAGTTTAAGTGTTAAATTTTTGAAAGTTCATATCGCGATATATTGACCATTTGAAGTTGCCAATTGAACGAAAATATCGTAGCCGAAATATCGTCGAAATTATCGAGGAAATTATTGATATATTGACGATATATGGATGGATTTGTGCGAAAATATCGCTGGACAAAAAAAAACGATAATTTCGCCGATATGTCGGCGAAATTATCGATTTTTAATACCATGCTCCCAGCTGAGGCTCCAGATCTATTTATGGCTCCTTTGTAGGAAGACTCAAGGGCTGAATTTGTCATTTGGATGTCCAACTTTGAATGGGTGTTCGAGTAAGGTCCAACAAAATAACGGAGATGTGATAATGTTTTATATAGGGAATAAAAATTCCTCAAATTTTCTATTGGGACGCTAAACATGAATATGTAGTTTGACCAAATATTCAATTCTAGATTTTGTGTAACTACACATTTCGGCCAAAAATACATAGTGAATATCATGCTTGGGCGGTCTACAATGCCCTCGTTGTCCCTCTAAATCTACCAAGTTCTATTTTTATAACAACAAAAATATTGATCAACCTAGTTACTTCTACAATGCTTGCAACCAGAGTTAGACCATAGGCGGCAGAGTCCACAATGTTCCAACCCGTTGAGGTTATGTCAACAAAAAGGCACAACCTCTGAGCTCTCCCTCTCCCTCAACCACTTTGAGCTCCTCCTCATGTCTTAATTCTTCATCTCTGAGCCTTTTTTACTCCCAAACACTTCCTCTTCCACCAACTCCATTGGTAAAGTTCGGTGATTTAACATTTCCCTCAATTAAGTCTCCATTAGGTGATTTAACATTTCTACCAGCTGAGGCTACATTAGGTGATTTAACATTTACCCCAGCTAAGGCTTCAGATCTATTTGTGGCTCCTCTGGGGGAAGAACCAAGGGCTGAATTTGTCATTTGGATGTCCAACTTTGAATGGGTATTCGAGTAAGGTCCAACAAAATAACAGAGATGTGATTATATTTTATATAGGTAATAAAAATTCCGCCAATTTTCTATTGGAACGCTAAACATGAATATGTAGTTTGACCTGATATTCAATTATAGATTTTGTGTCACTCCACATTCCAGCTGAAAGTAAATAGTGAATATCATGCTTGGGCAGTCTACAGTGCCCTCGTTGTCCCTCTAAATCTACCAAGTTCTATTTTTTTAACAATAAAAATATTGATCAACCAAGGTGTTTCTGCAATGCTTGCAACCGGAGCTGGACCATCAGCGGCAGAATCCGCAATGTTCCAGCCCGTTGCGGTTATGTAAACAAAAAGACACAACTTCTGAGCTATCTCAATCCCTCAACCACTTTGAGCTCCTTCTCCTCTCTTAGTTCTTCATCTCTGAACCTTTCTTTCTCCCAAGCACTTCCTCTTCCACCAACTCTATTGGCAAATTTCGAGAATTTAACATTTTCCCCCAACTGAGGCTCCAGATCTATTTGTAGCTCCTATGTGTAAAGACTCAAGGGCTGAATTTGTTATTTAGATGTCCAACTTTGAATGGATGTTCGAGTGAGGTCCAACAAAATAATTGAGATGTAATGATTTTTAATATGGGTAATAAAAATTCCGCCAATTTTCTATTGGGATGCTAAACATAAATATGTTTTTTGACCTAAAATTCAGTTTTAGATTTTGTGTAACTTCATCATTCCAACCGAAAGTTAGCAGTGAATATCATGCATGGACGGTCTACAGTGCCCTCGTTGTTCCTCAAAATCTGCAAAGTTCTCTCATTATAACAAAAATATTAATCAACCTAGGTACATCTGTAATGCTTGCAACCGGAGTTGGACCATCGGCGGCAGAGTCCGCAATGTTCTAGACGTTGCGGTTATGTCAAGAAAAAAGCACGACCTCTGAGCTCTTCCTCCTTTCTTAGTTCTTCATCTCTAAGCCTTTCTTCCTCCCATATACTTCCTCTTCCACCAACTCTATTGGCGGAGTTCAGTGATTTAACATTTCCCCTAACTGAGGCTTCATTAGGTGATTTAACATTTTCACCGACTGAGGCTCCATTAGGTGATTTAACATTTCCTTCAGTTGAGGCTCCAGATCCATTTGTAGCTCCCCTCTAGAAAGACTCAAGGGTTGAATTTGATATTTGGATGTCCAATTTTGAATGAGTGTTCGTGTAAGGTCCAACAAAATAATAGAGATGTGATGATATTTTATATAAGTAATAAAAATTCGGCCAATTTTCTTTTGGGACACTAAACATGAATATGTAGTTTGACTTAATATTCAGTTTTAGATTTTGTGTAACTTTACCATTCCAACAGAAAGTAAATAGTAAATATCTGGCATGGGCGGTCTATAGTGCCTTCATTGTCCTTCCAAATCTACCAAGTTCTCTCATTATAACAACAAAAATATTGATCATCCTAGGTACATCTGTAATGCTTGCAACCGGAGCTGGACCATCGGTGGCAAAGTCCGCGATGTTCCAGCCCATTGCGGTTATGTCAAGAAAAAAACACAACCTCTGAGCAGCCTTTCTTAGTTCTTCATCTCTGAACCTTTCTTCCTCCCAAGCACTTACTCTTCCACCAACTCTATTGGCAGAGTTTGGTGATTTAACATTTCCCCCAATTGAGGCTCCATTAGATGATTAACATTTCCCCTAACTGAGGCTCCGGATCTATTTGTGGCTCCTCTGTAGGAAGACTAAAGGGTTGAATTTGACATTTGGATGTCCAACTTTGAATGAGTGTTTGGGTAAGGTCCAACAAAATAACTAAAAGAAGTGGTAAGACTTCCATTTTATATATGGGGGTTTAGGGAGTTTAAGATTTAGGGATGAAATTAGGAGCTCAACTTTCTTTGCCGGCCTTAACCGACTCCAAGACTGCTTGGGCTCTCGGACTTGAGATACTCACGACTAAACTATTTCTTCCTAGATGCTACACAATGGCAACGTCCAAAACTCATTGAAGTATGCTAACTTTTTGATTCCTTTTTCACCCTTTTTAAATTTCCCCAAAACATCCTTAATCGAGAATTGAGTCAACTAAGACCCAAATCAACTCAAGCAACCTTATAACCCAAAAGTCAAAGTTCACCGAGAATCAAAGGAAACAATTTATAAGACGTACTTGAAACATCTAATGAGGTCACCCATGTCTAAAGGGTCTCACTCCATAACGGAACACATTACATTGCCCATACTAAGGATGCACATAAGGTGCGGAGTCCATAGGAAATTGAACCTAGTGCTCTGATACCAAGTTGACAGGACCCGACTTGAATTCTTTGGAACACGTGACAAATCCTGTGGTTTTTCCGACATCCAACCGATGTCAGGCCCACTTACTAATTACAAACATCATCTTCCCTAAAACAAAGGAAAAGAGGACCCAGACTTCTATCGAAAAGAGGACTCTAAAGCTCAAGTTACTTTTCCAAAATCATTTCTTTCATGCAACCATACCTTTTCCAAGGCGTAAGTTGCAAAACAACACCATCCAAACATCAAAACTATAATCACGCTTGTGCAGAGTGCTCACCATGCACATGCTCAAGAAACCCCAACTCGAAAATGGATCCACATATTTTTCAACATATATAAATATAATAACACACACCCCACACCATCATGATGTACAAGGGGAAAACAATCCAACACGGGCATTGTTTAACTAAAGCACATGGAAGAATCCTCAATTGACCATATGGCTAGGGAACGAGCCGTCCAGCCGGGGGACTAGGCTCACCAGCCCGCATAGCAAAATTCTCAATACTCATGCGTCTGTGAAAAGTCCTATGCGAGCAGACTGCCAGGCCAAGGGCCTACAAAACACCCCCAAAGAGTGCCTGAGTTCGACATATCCAAGTATCCATTTCCATGTATCCAAGTATCCATATCCACAATTTCTAAGTATCAATATTCAAGGGGAGGTGCATATGATAGTGCACATCATGTACCGGGGGAAAGCAATCCAACACGAGGATTGTTTGAATAGACCACATGGAAGAATCCTCAATAACCATTTGGCTAGGGAATGAGCCGTTCAACCGGGAGGCTGGGCTCACCAAACCACGTAGCAGAATCTTCAATACTCGTGCGACTGTGAAAAAGTCCTAAGCTCGCAGACTGCCCGTGAAGGCCTACAGCACACCTGATCAAAGGTGCTCAGATTCCAAAGTAGCTAGAAATTTTTTTTTAAGGGCAGGCAAAGCCCGAAGGCTACTATCCCAATAGGCCAGCGGGCGGAACGAGGAGAGGGCCCGGCAATCATACTACCACGGTCGAAAAAGCGTTTTCCCCTCAGATAACACACACCGTAGGGCGAAGTGACCAATGTTTCCAAGTAACCATTGTTTTCAGTATCCAAGTGTCGAGGAGGTACATATGATGGTGCATTTCACAAACCCATAAATATATATAATATAAAATATAAAATAATATACTCTCCCTTAAATATATATATATATATATTTTTTCAAATTCTCAATATTCCAATGTACCCAAATATTTATTCATAGTAAATATCAAACTCCGAAAAGCATAAATTCAACAACCCAAAATATTTATAGTCTCAATAATCCAAATTATATAAATATGCAAGACAATCCATAAAACATTTTCATAATCCAACCCCATATCATCCAATCCATATATTTTAATAATAACTATAATAACAATAATAATCCATGGAAAAACCATATCACATTCCGATAAAATCATAGTCAAAACATTTATCAAATCTCATTTATGCATGCAATTTCATATTGAAAAAGTAATGCTCATTTAAAACAATGTCCACTCACTTCCTAATAATCACAGTCGAGCCCCAAGACTCGCTTTCACAACAAATCAATCAAGTATCCCATAATCATATGTTCCATAACTTCAAATATTGCATAAATTTCAAATATCAAAATAATATCCAATAACTCCATGAAATACTGTAAAATAATCTCATTAACCCAACATAATCAAAATAACTCAAATAACAATCAAGACTCGTTTATAAGGTCATTCTAGTACTTCTCGAATGGTGAAACTACCTCGGAAGACTCACGGTCAACCAAATGGTCAAACTTCCCATATTGGTCAACCGGGCCCGCCGGACCCACGACCTTTGATTTCCAATTTGAAAGTTCTTACAAGTTCAACAAGGTGCTAAAGGGGTATGTTCATAACCATACTCGTCCCGAACGTTGCATTGCTGAATGGTATATAGCTGAAGAAGCTGTATAGTTTTGCATCGAGCATTTATCTTATGTTAGTACAGTTGGAGTGCCATCAAGCCAGAAGATGGGAGTTTCAAAGCCATTATCAGGTTGCACAGTGAGCTTAGTTGATCGGGACCTGTTGAACCAAGCACATCTATATGTCTTGGAGAATACAGAGGAAATCCTACCTTATATCGAGTATGAGTTTTATTCTTTAAGTAGCCATTTTAAATTATTCCTTATGTTTATCTTATATACAAGGGACCATAATGCTTAATTTTTTCTTGTCATGTAGGGAACATATGATCCACATCAAGACCACTTATCCAAAATTTAGAAAGAGAACAAAGTGGCTGCAAGATAAGCACAATAGCACTTTCATTCAATGGCTACACTTTAAGGTGCATGTTATTGAATAACATATTGGACTTTTAATTTCTTTCTTTCTATGTTAGATTGAATTAAGATATGATTAATTTATAGGTTCAATGTGAACTTAATGGGGAAGATAATAATGGCGTATCAGAAAATTTGAGGTGGCTAGCAGCTGGTTCAAGCATGGCAGTGCCATTATATAGGAGCTATCTTATTAATGGTGTTAAATTTAATACCAAGGCAAAAGATGGTGCGCGAACTGTCCAAAATAGTGGGGTTTATTTACTTGCGCATACTATGCAAGTTGCTAGTGCCAAGGATAAAAACCCTATTGTCTCCAATATGGGTTTTTATGGTGTCATTCAAGAAATTTGGACAAAGACAAATAGGTCAGGTGGCCGAGCGAGCCGTACGGACAAATTGACAAAGTCCCATCTCTCTATTGGCTAAGATACATGGCTTATATACCCGACTTAGCATTCTTGGAAAACAATTAAAGCGAGGGTATTCCAATTCCAATTTAAATGGCTAATTAAGTGAATTAAACAAGGGGGATCTTGACTACCAAAAGTTTAGAATCCCAGTCGTCAAGTGTGATTGGATAGATAACACTTCAGGCCTTGTGGTCGACGTACTTGGATTTACCCTTGTAAATCTGAGTAAAATTGGACATAGGAATGACCAATTTGTTATGGCTTCTCAGGTCAAACAAGTAATTTTTGTTGACGACCCAATGCATCGTAGTTGGTCGGTAATGTTACCAATGCCTAATAGATAATACAATGATGTTATTGGTGATGATGTGCTAGGTGATATTAGAATTGAGTGTGAGCCATTACTAGAGGGATACCCAATGTTGACACATTTGATGACCCAGTGGGTGAGTTTGGGAGTGAAAATATTAGAGATGGGTGTGAAGATATATGGACTGATTGATTGTTGTAATGTATGATATTAGTTATGTAGTTAATTGTATGACATTAATTTATGGCTCTATATGACATTAATTTTGCAATAAATTTCAATATTTGACATTATTTTTATTACTTTTTCATTATGCACGCTTTGGGCACGACAAATCCAGTATTAAAAATATTGGGTTTAAGATGTAAAATACGACGGTCCAGTTAACAAATTGCAAAAACAGACGTCTAGATCATAACCAACGTCGTATTTTAACAAATGACGTGGAATGAACCATGCAAATGACCGTACATAAATAAAAACCGTCATTTGAAATATAAAACGCATCAATTAATTAAAATTCATATTACACGACGACTAATAGATACTACCAACAATGACGGTCATGAAAAGCCGTTACTTTCAAAAATTCGCGTCAGAGATTTTCAAATAACACGACTGTACAGTGCTCTAACTTACGAATTTTATGACAACACTACTACTACTACTACTGATATATATATTTATTGTCGTCTAAAGCATACAATAAAGGCCACTCAGTTCTATTACCTATCATGAGAGCTCTTTTGAACGTTGGTAAAACGACAACTATCGACGTCTCAGACAATACACACGTCAATGATGGTGTTAAAAATGCCGTGTAAAACGCCAACCACGTCCATTTCTATACCCTTTCTATCGTGGTAAGTAAAATAACAACGACGGACAGTTGAACACTACAGATGTAGTGGACAAATTAACCACAACGGTTAGTTTCTAATAACCGTCATTCAAACATTTATGCACGGCAGTTTACTTCCACTGTACGTCGTGAAAAGTTTTTTGAACAACTGTGTCGTAATATTCGGATTGTGGTTACAGAATGTTACGACAGTGGAGGAAAAAATTGTGACATGTTAACCACTTCAGACATCAGTGATTTTTAAAAATTGTCGTCTAAGGTTGTCCAAGTCTTCATTTTCACTGTTTTTTTTATATCAATTAGATGTCGGTTCCCGCAGTACACCGTTGTCTTATAGTGGTAAGAACTTCGTTCTTTTAACATATTAGGATGATAATACGACTTAAAAACGTCGGTTGTTAAAATTTGCGACGTGGAATATTGTTAACAAGGCGGTGTATTCCTGGGAAGCGACGTGGAAGATATTATAAGTGACGGTCATTTTACACTTGTGTCGTGGTTAATTCTTGACATGTAACATGCTTTAGACGTCTGTTCTTTTTTGGAAGCGTCGTCTAAGGTTGTCGAAGTTTTCCTTTGTTTGCTTTTTTTTTTTTTATAGAAATTAGACGTTGGTTTTCATTTTTAGTTGGCGTAGTATATCTTAACAACATTGGTGTCGACGTTATAAATGAGGGTATGTTTTCAAATGGAGTCGTGGTTAAAATTTGTTATGTCAGTACATATGGAGTTCTTGACATGTAATTCCCTTTAGATGTCTCTATTTTTCTAAAAGCGTCGTCTAAGGTTGTCTAAGTTTTCCTTTTTTGCTGTTTTTATAGTAAATAGACGTCAGTTTGTCTTTTGAGATGACGTCAGTTTGTCTTTTGAGATGACGTTGTATGTCTTAATGACGTCAGTTATTTGCCGTTGTTGTTTTATGTATAAAAAAATGGCAGTCGATTTCACGACAGTTTAAAAACCTTCTAGACGACGGTGGATTCTCGTCGTCTATTTCGATTTTTTGTAATAGTGCCTGCACTCTGCCCAGCCACAAACATGAACAAGTGATTCGTCGTGAGCGATAGGGGCAACGCCACTTCCTTCGAGGTATCATGTTTCGTGCTTTTGTTGTGTGACATTATCTATAGAATTGTGTCCTAATGTGTATTATGTCAGTTTATAGTGTGGTTTTAACGTTTTGATGTTTTGATGCATGCTTATATAGTATTCATGTCAGAAGTTCCTAGTAGTTCATATTAATAATTCAGATTTATTGACAAAGGAATAGTTATATATATGTTGGATTCTATATAGACACGCATAAACTCATGCACTACGCTAAAAATTTTGTCACATACTAAAATTGTTGTTGTACGAGTTTTTGTGTATGTCTGTGTGAATGTAGAGAATGATCATATCTTAGTGGTCCTCCGACAAGAAACGTCTCCTTGCCAAGAGTTCCTCAAAGTGTGGTAAGTTTGTTACTCATATGTTTTGGCCTGTTTGAGATTCTGTTTATTTGAGTTTGTGTGCTGAATGCTGCCAATTGCTGCAGTAATTGGCTCAATCATCTATGTCTAAGGTGTAAACATTGTCTGCTTTCATGCACTTGAACTTCGCTGCTTATTGCTTTTGAAAGAAGATTGTTTACAGATATTCAAATGGTTAACATGAAGATAATGCGATTATATCGAAGAGGTCTCCAAGGAAAAATGGTTTTTTTTTGTGTGGAGAAAATGGATTGAATATGACAAAATTAAAAGGTTTTTCTTCTTATTCCTTTTCTCTAGCAGGTCTCCAAAGTCATGTGTCTTTTTTACAAGAACTCCTACTCTATTTATAGGAAGAACAAAAAATGGATTAAATTACAAACCGACCACCTCGGTTCGGAGTTGAGCCGTTTGTGTCACATCAAATGTTAGAGGATGGGTGGTCGAGGTTTGTCCACGTCATCCGCTCATGAAGATCCTCTTACATTTTAATTAGGGGGCGGACGTGGGTAGAACAGCCTGTTGCATACAGTGGCAGTCCCATCTGGTAAGGTAGAGACCCGGATGGTTTACACCTGGCTTTCGAAGGGACGTGTGCACGCTTCATGAGGTGCGGCGGGTCGGCGGTCAGAGGGGGTCTTGTCATCGACGTGGCTGGTTTATATCCTCTCGATCTTCCTAGGACATCTCAAAGGCCGAGCCCGATGAATGATAGTTTATTTCAATGCGTCGTACGAGGCAGGGACGGACTCATGATTTCAAAATAGTGTGGGCTAAATTTACCTTACATACAAAACCTAATAAGAAGACAAAAACGTAATTGCAAATCCCTAATTGATAATTCATAACATTGAATTGAAAATCCCTAATTTATACTTCATGAACCTTTAAAAAATCACCAAATTTCAGTAACAACAAATTGAGGAAAGAAAATTGTAAGATTCCAGCAATAAAATAAATTTTTTGCTAACATTCCACCAATAAAATATGACCCACCAAGAAAATTGAACATGTTAAAGGGCTGATGCGTGAAGTGGGATAAGTTGTAGGGTGGGCTACATGTGACTTTAGCCTGTCCTTGGGTCCGTCCTTAATACGAGGCCCACATGTTGTGCTTTTATTGGGCGAATAGGCTCGGTGTATGCCTAGCGTCAACAAAGATTGTTTTGCTAGATGATTTATTTTATTTTCCTAATACCCTTAAGCATGGTTGTGAACAATGATATGTCAGAGAAAATAAACAGAGAAGAGGTGCACCGTTTGTTGGTTCTTATGTTTTTATTTCATTCAGAATAACTGGTATCCACTATCCACATGATTATTATGCCATGAGATAGTGCATGCACGAGTCATTCATCATCCAGTCATACGATATCATTCAGTTCTCTCTCTCTCTCTCTCTCTCCAGTTGATAGATGTTGTACCGATCTTGTTTGCATATAATTATAAGGCTCATGAAAATGGTTAATGAGACTACGGCGGCAAACATTCTGCATGAGATGAAAAGTAAGATGTAAGCCCATCGATTCTCGTCTCCTAGGACCACCCGAGTTTGTTAGTCCTGGAGGGAGGGGGGAAATAAAAACGAAAACCCCAAGCATCAACCTCAATGTTGAAAGTCCAATTTTAAGATCTACCATATAGTCAAAGTGAATTCAGCAAAGTGCAGAATATTTGAGAACATTAAAAACTATAATTAGGGGATTTTATTATTATTATTGAATAATTAGGGGGATTAGACCTTAGACAAATAGCATAGAAAGGGGCAAACACATGAAGTATAATAGATGAAAGAGAAAATCAGAGGTGTTTGATGAAAATAACTTATTTCAGCACTTTTCCTCTTCAAATCATTCCTCCATACACATAAAAAAAATAAAAATAATAAAAATAAAACTTGGAATTCAAACACACTAATTCGAAAAGAAAAAAAAAAGTATAATGGGAAAATTGAAAGAACGAACGGAAAAAAGGAAGACCTTTTTCATGGACTTTGCTTCTCATGGTGATGTAAAGAACTCTTCAATATGTGATTCGTCTCCTAAGAAATCAGGAAGAGGAAGTAGTAATAAAAAGCTCCCTTACTCATTTGCCTGAACTCTGTAAATGAATTAGTAATTTTGGCTATCCCCCTTCAAACTTCTTGCTTTGCAACCCATCCATTTATTTTTCTACAACTAAAACCCTATTTTTCTAAGTAAAACCCAATGACTAGGATCCAATTCAACAAATTACCTAATTAAGCTTAAAACCTTATTTATTTTTTTGGTAAATAATTTACCTATAGTTTAGGTAAGTCCTTAGCCAAAGTTGAGTTGCAAATTTTGTGAAAATGTAGGTAAATTATGTTGAGGCCCAAAAAAATTCAAGGAAGGCCCAAGCATATTTTAGGCCCAATGCATTGCTTTACTGGAAAACAAGCCTAGCCAAAATACGCAAAGGCTCTTCAAGTATGGCTACGAGATGCCTATGCAAGCTAGACTATAATTAAGCACAGAAATAACATGCACCAGTCATTGAGTTTGTCAGATTCTCATTGCAGGTCCCAGTCACTGGGTTTCCCTTGCATTACCCATATTATGAACCCATGTACTTTTTGGTAGAACCACAATTAGACTAATTGCATATCGACCAACAAACTATATAAACATGGAAATATTTTTGAGATTCTCAAGAAGAAAGGGGAAAGACACAAGCTTCTCTCTTGCGTATCCTTCTCTCCTTGACTTGTAGGACCATGAATCGGAAAAGAAAAACTATCAGGAAATTGATTATTATTGTTGAAATTGAAGAAGATTGTAATTTAGCGTGTCTTCAGTTTTTCAGTATTTTTTATTCTTTTGTTCTCTTTGTCTCTTTACAATATTAATATCACTCATCTCATCATCTGAACTTTAAATATAAATTTGACATTTGTTTCGTTTCGTTTGAAAGGTGTTCTTGTCCAATTTTTATGGTGTCTCTATAATACTGTACATGAATCTTTTGGTTTTCTTGCTTTTGGAATTTTCTTTATAACTTTTCCTGGTGTCATGTGCAATTTTCATCCAAATACCTCATCTTGTTTTTTTTAGATAACTGTCATTTTGTCAAATCAAGTACCCCATTCCTGTATTTTTTTTTTTCCAATCAATTTGGATTATGAATTATATAAAATCGCCATTGTCCGCTCTGTTGTATTTCTCTTCTTTTTTGACCTCTTCGAGCTTTATTGTCTTAGAGGTTTCGTTTCGGTATAAATAAAAAAGTTTGGGAACTTCATCTATTGTTCCATCAAAAAGTGTCACGTGTAGGGCAGATGAATCCCTTTTTTAGGGCAATTGGTCATGTTATGATGTAAAACAATAATTAAAAATGAAAAAAAATAGAGAATTTGAAAGAAGAGAGCCCTTATAATTGTATATGTACCCTTTAATGACAATATTAGTACAATTAATTTACGAAGAAAAAAAAAGAAAGAAAATTCGGGATGAATTTGATGAACATTTTCATTTCCCCTGACATGATCGCATTAAATCAAATCTCAGCATGCAGAACTGAACTGAGACTTGCCAAAGACATTGGAGGGATCCCTTGTTCGTTTCTGAAAACATTGCTTGGGTCAATAAGTGTTTTTGCTTTGACCAGTCTGTTGTAGTTATTCAAGAAGTACTTCTCACCCCAATCCCTAGCAATCTCCACAGCATCCTTAGTTGTAACACTAGGGTCAACAAAACGCATCGTTCCGAGGTCAAGGTCAACGTAATTGATATAAGCAGCCCTTGGATCCCATGACACAAATTGTGTCATTGAATTGTATAATCTTCTTATCCAATCTATGTAGTCATCTTTTTTGTAATTGTCTTCTTCTTTCCACTCCACCAGGTACTGAATTGTAAAGAGATTGCCTTTTCTGTGAGGAAAAGCAATGGACTCGCTGCTCACATGGTGCATAATCCCACCATACGGGTCTAAGATGACGTACCCTTTGGGTTCCTCCTCAAGTATTTCTAGCGCAGCTTCTATTCCTGCTTGAGGAATCGGGGTTCTGACGTAGTCAGATTTGGCTTTGAAAAACCCTTTTTCTTGCAAATACCGATTTCTCAAGTCGGAGACTGAGCTGCCCTTACTTAGGCCGGAGAAGAACACAACGGACTCGATCCAACTCATTTCGGTACAATCATCTTGTGTAATACCCAAGTCAGGGAAAGCTTGATTTAGGATAGACATGGCAGTGCTTCTTGGGCCTAGATAAAACCCTTTAAATGTGGCTGATATTCCACTAGGGCTTGTGGCATTCTTGGCTTCTGGCAATCCAGCACCAACAAAACATGAAATGTAGAAGTCGTCTTCCAAGTAAGGTGAAACGTTTTGCCACTTATCTACTAGCTTTGCTACATGCCTTTTTTCGCCTGGTCTAGACACAACAAAGGCAGTTACAATTTGTGGCACTTTCAAGAGTTGGATTTTCCAAGAATAGACAACTCCCCAAACACCCCCACCACCTCCTCTAATAGCCCAAAACACATCATCTCCCATGCCTTCTCGGTCTAACAACCGTCCCTCCGCATCGACAAGAAGTGCGTCCACCACATTATCCGCCGCGAGCCCATACTTTCTCGACATTAGCCCGAACCCACCACCGGCAATATGGCCACCAACCCCCACAGTTGGGCATGACCCGGCTGAGAACCCATGAACATGGCTTGCTTTAGCAATTGCATGGTACGTCTCACCCAGCGTTGCACCTCCTTCCACCCACGCCGTTTCAGTTTCCAAATCCACCGAAACCCGGTTCAAATTCATCATGTCGATGATCACAAACCGAGCTCCATCCTCGGCAACGGACGATGTGCCTTCATAGCTGTGTCCTCCACTCCTTACTCTAATTTCCAACGACCGTTGTCTAGAGCAAAATATAGAGTTTATTAGCTGCTCAAGGCTCTCGGGAAGTATGATGGCAATTGGCTTAGGAACTGTGGGATCAACAAAACGAAGATTTTGAATGGAAAAATTGAGCAACTTATAGTAATTATTAGCGGCAGAGTCATTTTCCGTGGCAGGGAATGCAGTGAAATTGATGTCATGAAGAGTCAAACAACAAGTTAGTTGGTGTGTGGGGGATTCAGCTAAACAAGGAACGCAAAACCACATGAACATAAGGAACCCAGTAAATGGGTTTCTTAGGGAAATTGCCATATTTAATTCCTTGGTCAATTTCCAAAGCTGTTGTGCTCTATATGTATTTGAGCTGAAAGAAAACAAATGAGGTGTATTTTAATGGAGAAAGTTTGAGAATAATGTGATACCTTGAGGACAAACAGATGAAGAGATCAATGTAATTCTGGCCGGCAATTGATTAAAAATTTGGAAGTTGATCGAAGTGAAACTCCTCCACACACACATATATATATATATATATATATATATATTTCATGGATGAATTCAAAATTCGAATTGCCATGCATGCATGGGAAGGTGACAAAACTAATTTTTGCATGAGATTAAATACAAAAGAAGTTAGGTTGGGGAGAGAGACAAAGAACTGCATATTTTTAGCATGAGACGTGCCGGCCAACCAAAGGGATCCAAAAGCCTGCCACCCACAAGTTGGCTCTTTCGCTTTTTTCCTTTTTTTAATATTCTTTAAATATATCTTAGAGATGACATATATACACGCTTACCTTTGTATATATTTGTAGAATAGGGCCTTTTTAAATTAAAACGTCTTTTGAGAGTTTAAGAAGTGTTATGAAATTATTGTAAGTGTACAATTCGTACAAGTAATATATAAAGATAAATGAAGTGTCGTTTTTATAAAGATTGTAATTTTCTTTTAAGTACCAATTATGATTAATTCAGAAGTTTAGTTGAACAATTGATTAATGAAAGTGATTGATTTATTAAACTAAATTAAAATAAATATGAAAAATAGCAATTTAATTAACAGTAAAAAATCAAGTTGATAAGACACTAGAGCATCCGATTTCACTAACCAATTCCACTTAATTCTTATTGCCAATTAACCCTAATTATTACTCATGCTGACAGTTGGTTTCTTGTATTTCATTCAATATCCCCTTTCGGGTTCAACCAAAAGTACTCTTAATTAACAACTCGTTCTCTCTCGAGCAATTGATTTAGAAAATTAAGAACCCATTAAGTTCCATGAGAACTTGCAAGAAAACTGCATGAGTCATGTTAGTCCCTCTCGAGCACTCATTCAAGACATGGTATTTGTTACGAGAAGCAAACACCAAACATCTTCTCTCAATCTCCGCTTGGATCATCAAATCAATTAAATATTGGCCAGATATTCAAAGCATTAAGAACAATAACAAATACTCAACATGGAATAGTAATAAGAAATTAATATAACTATAAAAATTAAGTATTCATGGTTAATTAGGCTACTTTGTCACCCTAGTAAAGGAAATTAGTTCATCACAAGAGAAGATAAACAAAATAATTGTTGTCATAAAATCGATTTGGCCAATGGATTTGATCTATGGATACTCCACAGCAACACCTTCATGAGCGAGCAACTCTTGGGTCTCTCTCCTTGATATATTTGTGGGTGCGTATTGACATATGGTGTATATGGTATGTGGTCCTCTTGGAGAAATCTTAGAGTGGCCTTATATAGTGTAAAACAACTAAACCCTACTCTAAAAGGTTTGGAAAAACTCTCTTAAGCAAACAAACTAGGAAAGAATCCTTCTTCGACTTGGAAACACGTCAGCCAACTTGCACGCACATTTTGGGGTTGTTCCACTTCCTATAAAATTTTGAAAATTTTTTTTCATAAACGTAACTTGATCTTGAAGCTTTCTAAGCATATATCACACGACACTAGAACAAATCGGGAAGGTGTTCAACTCTTCAATCTTCCATAGCAGTGCAGTTCTAACAGGATTTCACTTTGGCTGTCTTTACTTGCAAGTATGGAGCATTTGGCTCGGTAGACAAGTATGAAACTTTGATACAATGATCCTCAATGTCTTAGCTTTCTTCTCCAATTGGCCTTGCACTAAAATTCATTCGAAAAGTTGATTTTTAGTCAAAATCCTTCCAAGAGCGCAGAATAACTGAAAATAAGGAAAGTAAGTTAATAATGCTCTTTTTAATTAAATTTCCCTACAAAAACCAAATATAAGAGGTATAAAAATATAGAAAATAATGCACTTATCAAACTATCTCAAACCTATCTTTTGCTAATCCTCGAGCAAACTTAGAAACAAAAACAAAAACAAAACGAAAAGCAAACTAAACCACTTTCGCAGGTAAACTCGATGACACTTAGCATGTGCCACAAGCCGTTAAACCTTTAGGTGTCCCTAGTAGGAGGGATTGTATTTCATAAGGGTTTACCAGTTACAATACTCACAAATATTTTACTACGAAACAAAGTCGTTAAAGACACCACTTTAAACAAGCTAATAAAAACCAATGCATGCTAATCACATTCGCATCACTAAAGCTATGCCACTTTGAGTAAATTGCATCATGGTGTAACGTGTAGTACCAAAACCCATAACATCAAAGCTTAAAAACAACCACACTTGAACCCCATGGAATTATTTCACATTAATCCTCACTGGATATCACTCTATAATTTTCCCTCAGAATCCTAAGCTTACACTCAAATGTCACTTATGTGTATGAAGTTATGTAATAGGCATAAAATATTAACACATATGCTTAGCTTGTAGAATGGAAATTTCTGAAAATAATGTCTGATAAAAAGAATCGAATACTAAGAACTAGAGTACATACCTCACCTCCAAGCAAGATTTCTCAAAAGATTAGTTAGGTCTTTTACTTCGGTTTTAATGAAAGGCTAGTCTCAGGGTAAGAAAGAAATGAAAGGAATAACTAAAACTTAAGACATACCAAAACATTATTCATATTAACAACTAGCTTCTTTTGAACATTTTGTGGTAATGATCAGCGTCTAGGAATTATGCATCTTCACTACTTCATTTGGCATGATTTTGAACTTTTACTCTTTTGAATTGCAAAATACTTTTTCCCCCCCTTCTTTTTTCTCTTTTCTTATACTATTTTTTTCTTCTTGCAATTTTGTACAAACACCTCAGTTTGCCAATTCTTTGGTGTAGAGCTCACCTTCTTATTTTCATCATTTTGGCACATCCTAAGCTATAAGGTATGGCTTAGAAACAGGTTGTATAGGTTATAGATAATAAGGGGGGTGAAAGAAAGGCTAAGTGTTTGGTTACAAAGGAGTTAATGACACACACAAAAGAGTAGGATGAAAGACCTTTTAGTGGGTGAAAACATGCATAGCCTAACATCATTTCTCATGGTCCATCCCACTTAGAAGTGATGTACCTACAAAATTAAGAACATTCTTTAGTATCCAATACAAACCTAATGAGAGCAATCTAATTAAGAACAAAATCGAAGAGTATTTAAGAGTAGAAACAATAATTGTTGCACCACACTAGCGAAGAGTATTTTCAATATCTCACAAGGGTAGTCTCCACTAATATTCCATAGTCATTCGAGCATAGCAACCTTGTCCACATTGGCGAACCTATGCAGGCGCAAGTAGGTGCACCTGCACCTCCTCTTGCCAGAAAATCTATTAGAGGTGTTGCATATTGCATCTTTGCTCAGACTAGGAGACGCACTCTAGGTGTTTGACGAAACCCCTAAATGGAGTTTGTATTGTTGGCACTGCACTGCAAGGCACAGCTCATGCTCGCTTCTTCTTCTTTTTTATTTTTTATTTTTATTTTTATTTTATTTTTTATAATTTTAACAAAGCCTGGCCAATGTCGTTTTGGACCAGGCTTTTTAAAACACGCTACTTTTTTTTCTTTTTCTTTTTTTAATCCTCACGTCATTTTGGACAAGGCTTTATAAAAAAAAAGGGGAAAAAAAAAAAGTAAACCTGCTGCTGAAAGGACCCGCCTCGAATTTTCAAAAACCCGAGGCGAATCCTGTGGAATTCCCGACATCACCCCGATGTCGGGCCCACTTACTAAAGACCGAGACTTTCTGCCGAAATTTCGGCAGAGTCTTCCCTGTAAATTGGACATTTCACAAAATTACAACCTGCATAAAAACACATTTAATATTCCCAATGGGCAACATGCACAATATAATTCTATGTAATTCACATAAACGGCCTTCGGCCTTCCCATAATTCTCAACTACCAAGCATGCTAGCAAATCAATTCATGCCTTAAACAAGGCAAACGATAAATTCAAATATAAATTATGACTACTAAATTTCAACGTACATTATTTAACTTTTTCAATTTCAACATACGAGGTTTTAACCTCCTAACAATCACATCTATGTCCTCGGCTGCACCTAATAACCTTAGGCTGCCTACGTACCCTCCCTGAGGAATCAAGCCACACGTAGTTCTTTTTTAAAACTCAATTCCACACATATGCAATACCTTATTTCATTTCTCTGTATTTCACATAATCTCCCCATATGCCGGTACAACCAACACCACGTATGGGGCTAGTCAACACGCCAGATAACCTACGCCACGTGCGACCATACTATACTATCACAATATCTCCCCATACGCCGGTACAGCCAATGCCACGTATGGGGCATGTCTCAATGTCGGATAACCTATGCCACGCGAGACATAAACATCATATCACATATCTCCCCATACGCCGGTACAACCAACGCCACGTATGGGGTCTGTCGACACGCCGGATAACCTACGCCATGCGCGACCTCAACATCATATCATAATATCTCCCCATACGCCGGTATAACCAACGCCACATATGGGGTTTGTCTCAATGCTGGATAACCTACGCCACGCGAGACCTGCATATCATATCACATATCTCCTCATACGCCGGTACAACCAACGCCACGTATGGGGTCTGTCGACACGCCGGATAACCTACGCCACGTGCGACCTCAACATATTATCATAATATCTCCCCATACGCCGGTACAACCAACGCCACATATGGGGTCTGTCCGCACGCCGGATAACCTACGCCACGTGGGACCTAACTTTCACTGGGTGGTACTTGTAGTGTAACCAAAATCCCGGGAGGTGCCTAAGGTAGTGCGTATAGCACTTCAAACTAACATCCTAGACTCTTTTTATACCTTTACAAACATATATAAATATATGATTTAATTCTAATATTGTGTAAACCTTAACAATAGTCTAGCACTCGATAATCCCTCTGGGAAGGTGAGATTACTCCGGGAAACTCACGGTTAACCAAGGGTCAAACTACCCTAACCCTGGTCAAACGGACCCACGACCTCCAAATTCCGATCCGAAAGTTCCTATGGAATCTATGAGGTATAGGACACTCGTCTTGCAAGTTTGGTCCAGATCGGACGGTCAGATCGCTCACGATCGCACGATCTGACGGTTAATATAAAACATAAAACTTAAATTATTAAATCGGAACATTCGGGGCTCCGATTCAAGATCTGTGAATTCCTACACGATCCTAGAAATACCTAGATTAACATATATTAAATTTGAGACCATCCAACTGTCCCAACCTATCGAACCCGGATAACGCGCAATATGAGATCGTCCGTTCGATAGCCAAACGACGTCCGAATTGAGATCCGTGAAATCCTACGCACTCGTGACAACCTAAGGATCTCATTGAGACACAGTGCAACTCCACTACCCTCGCACACGCGCCGCCACACGCCCCAGCAGCGTTGGGTGCCCAAAGCGATTACGCATCGCTGGAAAATCTCAAAACCAAGGCTCCAAACTCCTACCCTAGGTATAACACCCTATTTGGAGCCACTTTTGTTCTTGGACCTACCCCAAAAACTGACCGGAGGTGGCCGGAATCGAGATCCCAAAACTGGCTGAATTTCAATTCGTAAATCGAATTGGCTACGCTAAGAATTGATCCAATCCTACCCAACAGGCAGCTAGAGCATGAAGAATGAATGAATTTCCATACCCTGATCGCCAGAAATGGTGGCCGGAGGAGGGAGATCGGAGCCGGCGAAGTTCGAGCGAAAACCGGGCAAAAATCACCTTTTTCCAACGGCTGGAGCAGCGGCCGATGTCGGGGGAGGGCCGGGTCGTGACGCTGAGGCCGAGCCGGTCCTTTTGGCACTAGTCCCGTCCGCAGCCGCGGCCGGTGGCCGGAGATTCGAGGGGAGAGAGAGAGGGACCGACGGGGAGAGAGAGAGATAGAGAGAGAGCACACGAGAGAGAGAGAGAGAGAGAGAGAGAGAGAGAGAGAGAGAGAGAGAGAGAGAGAGAGAGAGAGAGAGAGAGAAATCTGATTTTTATAAAAATCCAATTTCAAAATAATTACGATTGTGCCACTAGATTTCTTTTGACCATATCTCTCTCGTTACAACTCCGATTCGAGCCCACTACGTGTCTACGAACTCATCTCAGTACTACCTATCCAAAAATACTAGTCACTGCCCCAAACTCTCTCCGTTTAAGAAAATGACTAAAATGCCCTTATTTCAAGGGTAAATTTGTAATTTCCCTTAAATAATTTAAATAACTTAAATAAGGGGTTTAATTTGGAGTCGGGGTGTTACAGCTGCCATTTCGTGAGCTTTTAATAGAGCCTCCATAATTCCTTATTTAAATGGGATTGGGAGTTCTCTTTATTTAATTGGAGCCTTGTTTACCATGCTCTTTAGTAGAATTAAGTCTTTCGGGTGCAATCTTTCGGATGATGCCTTTCCTATGGATTTTAGTAATTTGTCCTCATTGCAGAGACTAAATCTAGGGAATAATCCAATTTGTAGCCTACCAATTGTATCGAAGGATTAACAAGGCTCCATAAACTCTCTTTTCGTAAATGTGCAAGTCTCAAATCGATTCTCGGGTTACCAAAACCAAGCCGCTTGGATATCGGAGATTGCATTTCATTGGAGAAAATAACACATCAATTCTGTCGGTATGAGTCAATCTTAGCAGGTCGCAACTACAACCTAGTTAAGTGGCAGTACAAGTACAAATTACAACCCATAGGTAGAGCTGATGTAGAAATGATCAACCTCTTGGGATTGTGCAACTTGTTGGAATCAATGGCACCCATTCGGATGCACAAACCATCTTATATTTCAGTGAAGTATGATTGGAGTCCCGGCCAGGCACGCCTCTCTCTCTCTCTCTCTCTCTCTCTCATGATCACAGGAAATGGTTGACTAATATTGTCATTTCCATTGCATATAATATATATAGGGACTGTATCAAAATGGTATATTCAGCACATTTTTTTTGTGGGAATGAGGTTCCAGGCCAATTCATCCACAAAAGTAGAGGGTCCTCAGTATCTTTTACTGTGCCTTTGCTTGATAATCACAGAATTAAAGGCTTGATCGTCTGTGCTGTCTATGCGAGTTCTGTCTCTGATTTTCCTTACGATCATGTCATATGACTGATTTTCAACGTTATGGTGGGCATATGAATATGATTACTAGAGTCAGTAATAAGAGCAAGGGTCTGAAGTGGTACCATATGCCATCATTCTACGGCATTCCAGGTGAAGGAGAAGACATGATATGGTTAAGCCACTGGAAGTTTAAGGATGAGCACTTAGAAGGTGGCGATCAAGTGCTTGTTTCAGTACGTATGGAACATTGCTTTCAGGTAAAGAAGTTGGGGATCCAGTTTGTGCAGGTGGAACAAGAGAGTCATAAAACGATGAGTACCACCATGAGTCATAAGACCACCAGTTCTCCTGTTGATCCATGGGTGAATCAACCCTTTGAATTCTTGTTCAATGATGAAGATGCAAGAGGTGTGTTGTTTATTGACGCATTTGATGATTTTACTCCAACTATTTCCAAAATAAACTAAATTATAAAAATAAAAATAAGAAGACCCCTAATAAATTAAATTAGCATCCCAATCTGTGTTGTTAGGATAGGATATTCATCATCTACGGTGTTCCCAGGTCAATCCATATTTCATTTGAAAATTGGGATTTTATGTTATTTTTGTATGTTTTTCAGACAATGAAGAAGAGCAACAGGATGATCGCTCAATTGCAGCCCCCACATGCAGTAATAACTGCGGCAGCCGCCTCCATGGCTGGAAGGTGCTCATCACCGCAGCTTGCAAGCTCACGCTCTCTCTCACTGACAGAAGCAACAGTCAAAAAGCCGTGGCTGAATTATTTGTACATCTTAACTCAACAGCTGGTTAACTGTCAATGCACATCAGAAACAAAGCCATGCGTTCAGAAGAAGCGGCTCACATTGCAAAAATTGGTATGGAATGGATTACAGAATCAAATCATTTAAATAACAAACAAAATTTCAGAGCCTGGATCCAAAGGCCTATACACTATACTACAGAAGCTCGTTTCTGGTTCTTCAACCCAAACAAATTATTGAGGTTTGGAACCATAGTTGGAAGGGTCATACGCTCCGGAGCCATGAAATTTACTATCTTCTCATGAACATTATACCCGCAAAAGCATATTTATTAATTTCCAAAACAAATCATAGCAGGTCCACATAGGGAAGCAAAGAATTAACCTATACTGATACCTTATCTTGCGACTCTTAGAGGCTCGTCTGTCCACAATCTTCCTCTTCTTAGTATGCAACTTTTTCAGAGAATAAAAGGCCGTCTCTGTGGATAACCAAATAGTGGAAAATCAGAATCATTAAATAATATGATGGCAATAACAGGAAACAACTATGCCAGACCGCTCCATTTTGAACGTTCTAGCGACTTGAATAATAGAGTTGAGGATCGTCTAAGTTCAAAACCCACCATAACGGAGAAGATGCAGTGACATTATTGACTTTGACCACTTGGGGAGATACAATAATAAACAATTGAAATGCAAGAATTTTTCAACGCAATTTGATTGCATTTGTTGTTTTGAACTACAGGAACTCTTAAAGATTGGGTATGACCATATAAGCGCACATTTAAAAGATTCATGCATGAAGTATGGGATGCCCCAATAGTTTTACCAGAAGATGCTGGGTCAATTGTCTCAAAAAATTCATGGGGCATTAAATTGCGATGTAATCTACAGATAGGTCCTCAAATTAGCATAGCATTAGTGAAGCCAATTATATTCAGAAGAGTAGGATTACCTCTCCCTATGGAGTATTCTCCCCCTCAGGAACCTGCCCATCCATATGTCAGGTATTAATTACTAGATGTACAAAATTAACAAGAAAAACCTATCTTGTTATGATGTTATAAATGAAGCACAATTATGTCTGAGCATGCCCATGCAACCTTGGGAACTCAATTTAGAGGGAAGATTTAATATCTTACAGTGCCAAATACACCAACTGCCGATCGCCTCATCTGCATCTACTTAACCATTCTGCTTGGATCTCTCATATAAGAAGCAACTTCTTCACTGATATTCTGCAATTGGAAAGGAAAATTCATTCCTGTTGAATATCTGGGGAAGCATGGCTATAAGTCCACTCATACGTCGATTACAAAGTTCGATCATAGGGCCAAACCTGATTAAAAGCATGCAGCTGGCTTTTAATAGCAGCAGCACCTCTGGTCACCTGTGTCTTCCTCTGCCATTTGTCTATTGATTTGTTTCTAAAAGTAGCTATGCTACAAGATACGACATGAAAGGTCTTAGTTAGACAAAGTTACCCCTATAGAATGAATTGCATTGAAATCTTTTAATGCACACAATAATGAAATGTTGGAACAAAATGCCATAAATCGTGCAAGGGAAGTTGTCGCAGCATGACTGCTAGTACAAGATTTTTGATAGTAGAATTTCCCACGAGTATAATTACATCTTAGTGTATACATATGTCACCGTAGAACTTTTAAGCAAGATAAATGCATTTCATGGTCTTTTGCCAGCCCCTTTAGCAAACATACTAATATACTCCACTTCCATAAGTTGAATTCAAAATATCAACCGACTTTAAATACTATTGTTTGGTACATCTCATCTGTAACAGTTAAGAAGAACTTCATAACATTATATAATGAGGTATTAATTGTCAACTACCTAATATAAAAAATATAAAAATTATATACACTAAGATACTTGAATCTACCATTTAATAGAAATTCCAAAAGAAAACAGGGATAAGAATTTCAAGTTTCTTTTTGCTGCTCTAAATGGATCAGCAAGGTATTGCATGAACTCAAAATTTACACGAGTTCAGATCGAGTTCAATAAAACAAGAGCATATGCAGAGTATGATCCTTCTTCTCAAATGATCTAGAATATGATCTGAGTACCTTGAAAGCAATTGAGAAATCCATGACCAATCCTCATCACCATCAGCATCAATGTTACTAGATGATTCTGAATGCTTTGACCGAGCAGATTCACCTTAAGAACAGGAAACATATTAGGACAAGCAATAAATGTACACATGCAGTATGAAGTTGATGAAAGTGAAAATAGCACAAACTAGGACAGTCAATTAGACCAAGGTAGCCCAAATTTATATGATAAAGCTGGAAGGATTTTGGGCTGACTTTTTAGGCCAGATTTGAAATTCAGGCTGATCTTGGTCTACCCTCATATCAACCAAAACATGGCCCAATCTGATTTGGTTTCTATGCCTGTAATTTTGACCACTGTAACAAATACCTGCCCCTGAAAGTGAAGTTACCTTGAAGGCTGTAATCAAATCACAAATTGTCTAAATTTTGTTAATAATATGCGCTTATAACTTTGTATGAAAGATCAAGTCCAATAACATGACCTGTTTGGTTGCGACCAACTTCTCCTCCCTGGACGCATTGTAGCAAAAGCATAATCTTGTTTATAATCTTCTAAACCCCATGAAGTAGAGAGGCTGTTGTCCTCATCCACCAGGTCACGTTTGAATTCAAGGAGTGCTTGCCTAGTTTTGGGGATGATTTTATTTTCTCTTTGTTTTAAAAAAATAATATTTTAATCCATTTATAAAATAAAAAAAAGCAAAAATGTGGGACTCATAGTACCACGTAGACAACTAACGGAGAGATCTAACGAAAACCTTAACGGCATAATCACATTGTAACGAATTTAAAAAACCGAGGTATCTAATTGTAAAAATTAAAAAGATAAGGACTAACATGTCTAATTGTAATCACATAGTACTAAACTCTAATTAACCCAAGTTAATATATATCATGCTATGTGCCCTATTAATTGGTGCATAAGCAACTTGAAATGTGACTGATAAGTTTGCGTGAAGATCATAATGGGACATGAGACATGAGACCAAGATACAAATCGTGGTGTTTTGGTCACATGACTGGTAGATCCATTAAGGTCGCGTTCGGTATCGTTTTTACTCCCTGTTTTCCGTTTTCATTTCCTGTTTTCTGGAAAATACATGTTCGGTGGAACCTTTTTGTTTTCCCTATAAATATTTTCCAAAAACAAATCCAATTCATGAACAAAAGTTGAAAACGATATTATGTTGTTTTCGTTTTCAGTCCATACAATAATTCATTTTTTTCCATCTCTCTTTCTCCAATCAACTTCGATTCTTGTCTTTGAAATTCTCCATAGCTATTCTTCTTCTTCTAAAATATCTGAGATCTTGATTTACTTATCAAACACCAGACCCAAAAAAAAAAAATCAACTGAGGAGCACCACTGTGGAAACCCATCTCCCCCGATCTAGACCCATCGTCTAGTTTGCCACACTGGCACCTCCAAAGCACGATCACCACCAAAGCAGTCGAACCATAACTGCCACAAACCCAGTTGAACCACTATCACCACCCAATTGAACCACCACCAACCATTAACAAATGAAAACAGAGAGAGGATGGGTATGAAGAGAGAAGAAGAAGAGGAAGAATCAGAGAGAGGAAGAAGAAAAGAAAAAATAAGAGAGGAAGAAGAAGAATAAAAAAAAAATTGAGGGGGGAAGAAGAAGAGAAGAGAGGGGAGAAAAAGGAAGAAAGAAAGAAAAAAGAAACGGTCTGGGAAGGAATAGAAGAAGAAAATAGGAAAAGAAAAAGAAAAAGAGAAAAAAGAAGGGCACGGGCTGGGAAGGAAGGAAAGGAAGAAAGAGAGAGAAAGAGAAAAAAGAAATGAGATAAGATAGTTTGTCTTTATAAAAAAACATTACAATTTTTTATTTGTTAAATTATACATTTTTGTATTGTTTATAAATTTTTGTCTTTAAAAAATAGTAGACTTTTAAAAAAAAAAAAACTGAAATTAGCAAAAATACACTTGAAAATAACTCACATATTATTATTTTCAAATTGTACTACCAGACACGTTTTCATTGTTTTTGTTTTCTGAAGATGTTTTCTAATTAATCTATCAGACACATTTTCATTTACTGAAAATGCAAATTTGTTTTCTTGTTTTCATTCTTTGAAAATATTCTCAGAAAATACTCTCCGAAAACATTACCAGGGCCCTAAGAGTTCACTGATACTTGCCTTCACTTAATCATGTTTGATACCTACGTAGGTGCCAAATTTTCATGAAATATTTGTTATTCTTCTTGTTCTATGGACTCACTCTTCTCATTTTTCTCATTGTGTCATGCAATATAGGAATTAGGTAGAAGATGTAGAGTTTATGCTATCTAATTTGTGCATTGATATGTTTATATGATGTGTTTTTTAACATTTAAGAATTGAGGGAGATTCTCCAATAAGTATTTAAGTTAAGGATTTGTTACATACTTATAATTTCGGCCGCTGGATTGCATCTAAGAGATTACCAACACATTTAATGAATGTCATCCAGCGCTCGAGATTAAAAGTATGTAATCAATCCTTAACATAAAATACTTATTAGAGAATCTCCTTAAGAATTGATTGATCTTAATAAATATATTTTCTTGCCTTTAGCAAAAAAAAAAATTTTCGTCCTAAATCCGCCACGGGAGAGACATGCAAGTTTCACTCTTCACTCTACTGCCCAAAAAAAGAAAAAGAAAAAAGTGTTATAAAATGAACGGAATATGTGCTAAAATATTGAACTGCACGTAAAGTAGATGAGACACAGCATTTAACGAGGTTCGGCTATGCCTACGTCCTCGGAGAGCAGCAGCAGTAACTTTTCCACTATATAAAATAATAGGGCTACAACTTTAGTGTTTACAATATGTGTGGCTCACTGAATTTTTTCTCTCTTGGAGAGTTTCTCTCTGCTCTATTTCCTCTCCACTCACTCACTTTCTTTCTTCTTTCTCTTCCTCTTCTCTAAGCACCCTCTTCTACTGATGGAGGTATCTATTTATAGGCCAAAGACATTGGCTGTTCACTTCACAAGCATTTGGCTTCACTTGAATAATTGGCAGACAAACATCATTAATATTCTTCAATCAATTAGGTAGTGGGGCTTGCCATTTTGGGATCCACATTATTGACTTTACAACACTCCCCCTTGGAGACCATCGATATGTCAGTTGCATCATTAAAGACTTGCTTGGAGAAAACCTAGTGAGGTAGAAAACTGATGGAAGGAAGAAAGAAGAGTACAACAATCAGTATAGCATACTTCTGGATGCTCCCCCTGATTAATATCTCCCCCTGATGTCTTCATGACTATCTTTTGGAGTGAGAATCTTTCGAAGTGAGTGGAGGATGTAGCCATTAACAATTCTCGTAGTTGAGTAAGTAAATATATTTCCAGTGAGCTATCTCTATGTAAATCATAGAAATTTTCAAAGTCCGCATTTCCAACAAAACCTTGGCTATTTGTAAGTTCACTTGAAAAGAATATGCCCGTACATGGTGCTATGCGGAGATAGCATCAAATATGCCTCACACCATCCCAAAATGATGGTGATGGAGTTGAGCTCTATCTGGAAAATACGATGTCCGGTCCAATATACTTCCGGAAAATCCCTAAAGTGCCCAACGGATAATCCTCATAAAAGTGCTTCAATACTTTCTTAGTATAAGCAAGAATCTCGTTGGCATAATGCTCGATCTTTAAGTCGAGACAAATATTTCTTGAACTCTTCAGAAGCTTTAATGTGTTGCAAACACATTATAATCCATGTACTCACTGAGGCAATTTATGCACATTAGTATTGAGTACAGATTTTGTGCTTCAGGCACATGTCCTTCAGGGACTTGCTTCATGCAATTTCAATCCTTTCAAGGATTTTGTTTAAAGGGATTAAACTTTATGACACATTATATAGCTTTAACCCAGCTATTTATACATCTTTAGGGAATCACTTCAGGTGATATGCTCCGTGCATTTAATAACCTTTAAAGATAACATGTTGGTCTCCGTAAATGTGCAATAAGGGGACACAATTGAATTTGTAAATATGGAGAAAACCCAACATTCCTTATTTCTACCAGAAACATTGTGTCATACAAAGTAGGTATATTCCCATTTATTCCGAACACCCAAGTATAACTTTCAATATTAACATCTTTTGGGGTTCGTACTGTGGGTTTGTTCTTTCACGTTCATTCTCATCTATAATGGAATTGCCTCATTCCATTTTGGCTAATGATATTGTCGACATTTAATAATTGAACGTGGTTCCAATCAACACAGCCCATTGATGATTTGAGTAGCTACTCCAAAATCAAAATTTGTCATTCATTAATTCATGATCCCACCATTCTCATCTGCATGCGCATGCATCAATTATAAGCATTTCTTTGCTTTTGGGTACCCAAGCCACTTCAGGGGGCTTTTATTATGTGAGAATGTGGATTATAACCTCCAATGGAGCGTTATTTTACATAGGGCGTGAAAAATCTCAATTTAGGGAGTTGGAACATTCAGAACCCATATATCTGTCATGCTGCAGGCATGCCACAGATTAATATATACATGTCAATTAATTTATGGGACTTTAACCCATATTATGAGACTTTAACCCATATAATTTGCTACGCATTAGGCGTGTACAATATCAATATTGACATGTTAAAGGATTGTCCTTTTGGGACTTCAATTCATATCATTTGCTACGCAACAGACGTGCATCATATTGATCACTGCTATACCCATATTCTGTTCTTATGGGACTTTAATCTGTGCAGTGTATTATCAATGTATCCAACTTGCAATCTGTAAAATTTGCGTTAATAATTCATGGATACATACAAGCCATTCTTTTGGAACGGACTTATCTCCCCATTTGGTTACCTTTCAAGATAAAATATCAAATAAGTATATAAGCATAAAATAACACAAGTATTGCTTACATCCTTAGGTGGAAGAAACTTTTCTCAAGTATCATTCAAGCTCGTATCGGCCCAGTAAATATAATGTAGCGCTTGATGATCTAGTTATATCCTGCAAGAGCAAAAATCACAATTCTTCTCTCTGTCAAAAACAAATAACCCTCAGAGTTAGGATCACTGCATGGATTCTTTCTTCGGATGTTCATTCTAAAGAAATAAAATCCCTTATGAACAGAGAGTTACAAAAAGAGAAAAAATGCAAAAAAATTGTGATATTGATTGCAAGATAAGGTAAGCAATCAGGGAAGGAAGCTGGTGGGAGCAGACAATAAGCTCTCATTTCTCCTAGTCTAGAAGGACCTCAGGAGATTAGAGCATAAGGTCTCCTTCACAGTTCCCTGATGTAGCGGAAACATGATCAGGGATAGTCTCGCTTCCTGAATGGATGATCAGAGATAGTCTTGCTTTTCGGGCATATTGAGTGCTCACTGATTAGAAAAACAAGTAGATATCGCATCACTAGGTATGGAGAAAACTGGATGTCTTAAACAAAGAAAATTTCGTTAGTAACACATTTATACACAAATAAGAGGAATAGGTAGAACCGGTGAATTTCAAATTAACCATAGGAAAATTGTGAGATTCTCGGGGTACTTTTGAAAAAGTAGCTCCGTGAAATCCGCAAAGCAAGATCGGCTTTGACGAAAATAATACTTGAAAATGCCGAAAGTGCCGACAAACATTAATGGAGGCCGCGTGAAGTTTTGGAATCTGGAAAAGAAAAAGAGAATATGGGGATCTGAGATAATATTGGGATCCTGGAAATTGTAGCCATATTTCCTCCTATAGAAATTGTCTTTGCAAAACTTGATTGGAGCAACTGCGTTTCAACTCAACTTCCTTCATTTTTTGAAACTTTAGTTTTTCCAAGACTTTCTTCGAAACCTTCTTAAAATGGCTTCCTCTTCTTCCTGCCCAAATTATTTCAATTTAAATGATGCTCCCACAACAACCAGTGATGCCAAAGTTTGGCGTCCATCCTTTGTATCCCAAAATCGTCATCTCACAGTTAATGATTCTGTGATGATGAATGATGCTACTGCTGTCATAGTAGCTAGGAATTTCATTACTCCAATGGATGAAATACTGTTAACAGGGAGGTCTGAGGAAGAGGCTATTGATGACTCAATGGCTTCTAGCATTCAGAGTGCTGTTTCTGTTTCTAACATGGCTGATCGTTTGCGTGCCAGAGAAAACGAGGTTCAGAAGCTAACAACTGAAAATTCGTCTCTTCAAAGAATGCTTCATGAGTCTCAACAGGAGGTTGAGAAACTTAAAGGAGAGAATAATGCCTTGTTGAAACTGGTGAGTTCGTACTCCGTTGATACACTGAGAAAGCTAGACATGCTGCAGGTCTCCAATGAAAGAATTTTGGGAGACCACGAGAGGCTTATGGCTAAGCTTAAGAGGCGCCGTCCTCTTCCTTCAGAGGCTTCCAGAACATGATGTAATTTTATAGATTTTATAGGGCCTGCACCTTCATTGCAGGTGGAAAAAATCTATCTGTTGTATGCTCCTTTCCTGTTATAATTATTGCGCACATTCTTAAACTTGCACCTGTGGTTTTTATGTCTTTTCAAAATGACGGTTTGGAACCTTGTGTCTTATAGGTTCAAGTAACCACATCAAATCTCTCAAATTACATATTTCCATGCATTTGAGCCCGGAACTTTTGGTCTGGATTAAACACAAACTCATAATTTATTCGCCCTTTTCAAATGGACATGAAATATGGATTGAGTAAAAGCCACGATAATATCGCAATATAGTAGTGAAGAGCATTAACTACTATATACCCACAACCTCCAGTTCGGGATCTCTCATATATTTGGATCCATGGGCTTCCGGCCCAGATATAACAAAATATGTGGGGAGCCTCAATTCATCATTTGAGGTTTATATTGAAATTATCCATTTCACGGTGTATTCTTCACAACAGGAATTCACAAAATATATTTCTTCCTTGAGATGTCGATTATAACAAAATCGAACTTTATTAAATTCATCATCTTCTTATGCCAAAGAAATATGTGGTGTACCACAATTTGCCATAATACCTCAAGGGTTGTTCATTTAACTGTTGGAACTTTAGGTTCTCAACACTGTTAGATTTTGAACTTCAGGCCAAAATCACATATTCTCATGGCACGGACATTCAATCCCCTTAGATTTTGAACTTCGAGCCAAAATCACATATTCTCATGGTATGGACATTTTAAAAATTTTCTATACATATTTTGGGACTTCAAGCCCTTACATAATTGTCCATATTTTGAGGAACTTCTGGCATCTCATTTAATTGCTCATCCATGAGTTTAAGGAACTGCAGGTTCCCTTTTGTATATAGTGACGGTTTACCCAAAATGGTTAATATTCATGCATACGTCACTATTCATGTATACGGTACTATTCATCAAGTCATGAATACGTATCTATTCATGTGTACAGTACATTTGCCAGTACATTTATTATCCATGTGTACGGCACTATTAACCAATACGGTACTGTTACATCATTAAGGAACCCCAGATCCTTACTTACATGTCAAGGATCAAGGACTCTCAAGTCCAATCACATGTTTACAAATATAGTACCGGAGAGACTGCCAGCTCTCATATTAATATCATCATCAAGGATCTTCATGTTCTGATGTAATTGTATGATGAGGATCAAGGAACTTCTGGTCCTGATCTGCATACTATAAAAACTCATCATACCGCACAATTAATCCATAAAATAAATTGCTTGTAAATAAATTACTGGTATGGACGATAAACTCGCACCATATTTTAAATTAAATCTAATGTGCGGTAAAGTAAATTGCTTGCTGTATGGACGTTAATCTCGCACCATACTTTAAATGAAAGTAAATGTGCAATAAAGTAAATTCATAAAGTATGAGGGTTAATTCCACATCATACTTTAATAAAGTAAATGTGTTTGTATGGGCACTAATTCTGCTCCATACTTTTAAATAAAAGTAAAGGCAGTTGTGTGGACGATAAACCCGCGCCACACTTTTAAATAAATACTGTCGTATGGGTAATAAACCTACACCATACAGTAAATAAATTGTATGGGTAATGAACTTACACCATACAGTAAATAAAATAGCTGTGGGGATAAAAACCACCACTAAAAATATAGAAAGTGAAACCGTCCGTTAAAGCTAATAATAAAATTACTATATATATATATATGAATATAATATATTAGTATGGTCAGAAGACCTTAGGCAATAATTCTAAAAGTTGTAGGAAGCTTTTCCAACCCTTTTTTTTCTTCGTTGGAATCTTATCAACACCATGATTCATTAGTTTGAAAGCTAGACAAATTATGTTGGCTTTTCTTCTTTTCACTTGCAAACTTCACTAGCTTTGGATGTTAGTATGAGTATTAAATTGTGTGGAGAAATAATAAAATAATAGAAAAAGTAAGAGGCAGGGAGCTTATCCTTCCAGTTGGTTTGCTCGTATATCTCTCTAGCAGACCACAACTCCTCCACTACTTTTCTTCCTTACATCAACATAATGGTTAGTAGTATAGATAATAGTGCAGCACAAAAATTATACCTGAGAGCTTCTCGTGCTGATAACGTGTTATAAAATGAACGGAATATGTGCTAAAATATTGAACTGCACGTAAAGTAGATGAGACACAGCATTTAACGAGGTTCGGCTATGCCTACGTCCTCGGAGAGCAGCAGCAGTAACTTTTCCACTATATAAAATAATAGGGCTACAACTTTAGTGTTTACAATATGTGTGGCTCACTGAATTTTTTCTCTCTTGGAGAGTTTCTCTCTGCTCTCTTTCCTCTCCACTCACTCACTTTCTTTCTTCTTTCTCTTCCTCTTCTCTAAGCACCCTCTTCTACTGATGGAGGTATCTATTTATAGGCCAAAGACATTGGCTGTTCACTTCACAAGCATTTGGCTTCACTTGAATAATTGGCAGACAAACATCATTAATATTCTTCAATCAATTAGGTAGTGGGGCTTTCCATTTTGGGATCCACATTGTTGACTTTACAACAAAAAGAAAACTGTGAAAATAATCGGGTTTTTGGCTGGCCTTTTTAAGAACACCCTTTGCAGCAGTCCATTGAGGACTGGGCTGGGCTACTTTTGCGAGCACAATATTCTCCACGCCAGGTCCAATAGATACCAACCTTTCCTTTTCCTCTGGTTCTTGTCGTCTCCATCGACCAAGAGTGCCCTATCAAGCTATCAGCCTCTCGCCCGAGTTCATGGAAGCCAGAGTGTAGGCTCAACTAGGTCAAGCAGGAGGAAGGCTGTGGTTCTGTGAACGTGAGTTAATTAATAGAGCGAGAAAAAAAAAAAAAAAAAGAAGTTTCATATTCCTCAGGTACTCCTATTCATTCTGTTTTTCTTCACAAAAATCGTCGCAAATTGTCATTTAATACATTTCAGGGTACATCTTCTTCAACAACCGCATCCAATTCCACTTCCACTTCCACTCAAACCCATCAACCACTAAGCACACCCGCCGCCATGGTTTCTTCCCTCCGGACCCACCGCCATGCCAACTATCCTCCTCCGTGGTTTAGGTTCTTCACTTCATCTCTCTCTCTCTCTCTCTCTCTCTCTCTCTCTCTCTCTTTACTTTTCAGTTGATTTGAATTGCTGCTCTATGCATTTATAATTAATTATCTTTACTATTGCATTCAATTTGTAATTGCTGCTGATTTCTGTGGACTTGGGTTGTTTTGTTTTCATATTTGCAGTGTTGCTCCTATGATGGAATGGACTGATAATCACTACGCCAGGCTCATTTCAAAGAACGCATGGCTCTACACTGAGATGCTTGCTGCTGAAACAATTGTCTATCAAAGGGACAATCTGGTAAGCCATATTTATATATTCTCTTTCTCTAACTGCATTTTCTGTTTAAGTTCAACTTGGGGGTAAGGACCAGCAGGCTTATTGCTTTATGTACTGTGTATGTATGGCGGATCCATTGAGGGACGAGTGCAGGCACTTGCCCTGAATCCATATGGGATCCACCCATGAAATTGCCCAGCTGCTTTGTTGATTTTTTGGAGCATTGGGTCAAAGCCTATTCGACTAAATGCCCCAAAGAGGAGGCTGAGATAGGGGTAAACCTAACAGATTACATCCACATATTTAAGTATTGGCATATTACTGTCCACATGTTCGACTATTAACACGTTGCACTCTTGCTAGCAAGAGATTATGGCTCAATTGCTTAGGTGTTAATGAGTTTGTTTGGCATATTGGTGTGTTTAGTATTATGCAATTTGGTTGTATAAAAGCTTTTATCCAAGACTAATATCATTATGAATGAGATACTGTATCTAGTTTTAGCTAAAGAAAAACAACATTGAATTGTTGGTGCTAATAGATTAAGTTTAGTTCTTTTAGTTTTAGTATCAACAGCTTATGTAAAAAAAATAGTTGGAAACTTGATCAACATTTTGTCTCGCCCCCGGAAAGAATAATTCCTTTATCCGCCACATATTAGGCTTCTCTTTTTACTGTTTGCTCTATGTTTCCCTAGGAAGATACAATGCTAGAATTGCATTTGTTAGCCGTAAGTGAGACCAGACTTCATTTTGTATAAAACTAGAAAGAATTGTTAAGTGTCACCTCAGAATCCAAAAGCTTTCAAATAGTTTCAACCAAGAAAATAATTAGGTGGAAAATGTGAATTTGGGTTTGACAAGATACCATTAGGCCCATTAGGCTTCTTTTTATTGATCGTCATTCAACAGAAGGAAAAGTTTGAAAAATATCTTCCATGTGTTTAGCTGAAATATCTTAAGCTAATCCCGTAAAAAATTTCAAACCACTTGGGTACTGACGCTGGGATAGGAAGAAAAGAGAGACAGAGTAAGCCAGGAGGCTAGGAAGGGTACTCTTAATTAGTGAGCCTACCACCACCTTAGATAGGTAATTATGGTTGAAATTTTTTTGATTGTGGAGCTTTCAAATTTCCAACAATTTCTGACAAACTAGAGAAACCTTGTGAGTTTCAAAGTTCTGAATTGGAGGTTAGTGGGGCTAAATGTCCCAAGTAGAATTCTTAAGATGTTTTTTGTAGTTATCTTTTCATAAGGATTGATGTTGAGTGGCTTGGGTGGTAATGCATACACTATGATGGAACTGTTTGGATTTTCAATTTTAATGCTTTTGTCTCTTGCGAACACATATCACAAAAGGATGTATTCCTTTGTATTTCTATCTTCTTCAATTTAGTAAATGTTTTATTTTCTGAATGTAGCATGCTGGAATGTGGATTAAAGTTCTGTTCGTTCTTTATTTATTTAAATTTCTGTACTGCCATTAACAGTTACTGTCATTATTTAAATCTTTTTTGCATCTGATTAGTTGGGATTTAGACAACTGATAGCGTGACTTTTTATCAGGACAGATTCTTGGAATATTCTCCAGAACAACATCCTATTGTTCTTCAAATTGGCCGGAATAATTTGGAAAACTTGGCCAAAGCGACGGAGCTTGCTGAACCTTACAAATATGATGAGATCAATTTTAAGTTTGTGCACTTACTTACCTAAATTTTCTTCACTTTTATTTATTTTTCTTGACCCCTAATGTGACCTTCTATGTTTTACCAGTTGCGGATGCCCGAGTCCAAGAGTAGCTGGACATGGGTGCTTTGGTGCTCGCCTTATGCTTGATCCAAAGGTTTGATAACATTTCTCATTATATTGGTATTTGCAACAAATATACATGATTGTTTTCTATATAGCGTGTTCTGATAAAGACATTTGGTCTTTACAAGGAAAGTTTGTTGCTGAGGCTATGACAGTGATTGCTGCACACACAGATGCCCCTGTCAGTGTTAAGTGTCGAATTGGTGTTGATGATCATGATTCGTATAATGAGCTCTGTAAGGTCCTTCTGTCTAAGTACCTTGCCTATATGGTCAACAAACTAGTCAGTCTTTCTTATGATAGAAAAGAAAAGGGCATTGGAAGAGCCAGTGAATGATAAACTATAGAAAAATAGTTTTTTTTTGTTTTTTTGTTTTGTTTTTGTTTTTTTGTTTTTTGTTTTTTTTTTGCATTTTACATATATTATGCTTTAATTTTGCATTCCATGATTGAATATACCTTTCAAAATATTGTCATTCTTTGTTGCTTTTATGATTGTGCTGTTATGCCATGGAAATGTAAAGGCATTCGGTTCTACAAAATCTGAGTTTTTCAAATGAAATTAAAAAGAATAGGTCCAAGAACAAAAGGAGGCCATGGTTTACAGTACAAAGTTTCAGCCGTCGGATAAAAGAATATTAAACAAAAATTTAACAGTCAAATGTAGTGCAGGTTGATGGATGGTTAGCTAACTGACGAGATTACAAAAAATAAGAGTGATAAGGTAAATGCAAGAGCTTTTTAGATTTTCTATATAGGGAAAAGCATTTTATTACTATTTTGGAGCAGTCTCATAACCAGAAGTGGACAGAAAATGTAGCTTTGTGGTACTAAGAGTTAACAGCAACCACATATTGCAATATTTTGTTGCGTACACTCTTTCTACACTTTTTTTTTACATGCCTTTTGAATGATAAATTGTAGAACATTATTTATTGGTTTAATGCTTATTGTTGAGTAAATCTAATTCCATACTGTTGCTTATTTGAATTTGAAAGGACTGTAACTATGGTTATGTTAGTTTCTGGAGTTGCATCCTCATTTTATTGTGCCACCACCTGTCTGCTTTTCAGGTGACTTTATTTACAAGGTTTCTTCTCAATCACCAACTAGGCATTTCATAATTCATTCACGAAAGGCACTACTGAATGGAATTAGCCCAGCTGAAAATCGAAGTATTCCACCTCTTAAGTATGTATTGTCTGATTTCATATTTTGTCGACTTATATTTAAATCAGCTGACCTATGTTTATTAGCGAAATTTTTTTTATTGTATGCTTATCTCAAAACTGCTATCTTGAAAATGCTTAGATATTTGTAAACATATGTAGATCACATAGACAGCTAACGTGCTGCTTCTGATTATTGACCACATTTTACTTTCTTTGCAGATACGAGTACTTTTATGGCCTCTTGCGTGACTTTCAGACTTAAGATTTACAATAAATGGGGGCATAAACACCGTTGATGGGGTGAACCTTGTTGAGTGAACTGTTATTTTGTCCTTCAGAGGATATCATTTTTTCTAGCTACGTTTTTGTTCAATTCTTTGTTGTATTTTTTCTTTTATCTTTTCTATGAAAATTTCCCGTAGTCCATTGGTACATCAGTTGGAACTTTGATTATTGTGTCTGTGCTAACATTTCCTTATTGTTAGGAAAGGTTATTCCAAAATTGTACTTTTTTCTGAACCCTTTCTGTCATTATAATTAGTCAATACAGCTTATTTGCTGAATTTAAAAGTTACTGTCTTGATACTTGTATATGACAATTTTGTGCATGTTTTAATTTTATGATTATATATGAACTGAATAGTTGTTTAACATCTCATCCTGGTTTCCAACATGACTTGGGAATACATGGTGGTAGTGATACAACAAAGATGTAGCTTGTCCTTTAATTGATACAGATACTTTATGTTGATTCCATTCACCTATTTCTCATGCCCCTTTCCTTCCTCCCTCAGATTTTAGGTCAATGCAGCTAGAAGGGCAGGAGCTCATGGTGTAATGGTTGGACGTGCTGCATTTCAAAAGTATGTAACATTCATATTGTTGCAAGAACCTTTATAGTTGGTTATATGTATCAAGTCTCAATCTTATCCTCTCTGATGATTATTCTGTATCTGCTTCTGTTTCATTTTTGTGTCTGGGTGCACATGTAAGTCTAGCTCTTCAAATGAAACTAGAATTCTTTCAATATAGTTTTTATCAAAGAACAAAAAATTGGAAGAACCAAATGCATTTCGTGTGTGCAAACAAGGGATTATTATTATTTGGGTCAGACTGCAAACAAAGGTCAAGTAGACAGGGTACAACTTTAAGGAATGAAATTTGAATACGGAGTGTCAACAGGTGTCAACAGGTGGGGAGAACGAAACCTCTTCAGATAAGCTTTTCTGCTTGAAGAGTGTTGTCCAAGATAAGCAGACATTTTTCCACACTGTATCAAAGCTCATAACTTCTTGCATCACATGTAAGTCTGTACACTACCTTAGAACCAAATGCGGGCCTTGCATGTGCCAAAGGGGAAAATAACTGGAAAACAAAAGGTCAAAACATGTATAAGACTAACTAACAACTAGCTCTAACTTTAATTTCTGTGAGTTTGGGTATTCTATTTAACTTTAATTTCTAAATATTTAGATTTCTGACAATCCTCTCTCATGTAATGCTACTACTTTGTGACTCAAAAGTTGACTGACAACCGTTGTACATTTTCCACAGACCCTGGCATACTTTGGGACATATTGATACTGCCATTTATGGTGCACCAAGCAGTGGTGCAACACGGCGTCAGGTTCAGTTGCAAACTTGGCTGTGAAATGGTGCATCTGCTCAATTTCTGTTCGTTTTTTGTTTTACCTACAGCTCATATTTTCGTTCCTTTTCTTTTCTCCACTTTTAGATACTTGAGAAGTTTTAAGTGTATGGTGATTCTGCCGTGGGAAAATTTGGATGCAAACCAACAGTTCGAGATGTGGCAAGGGTGGGTACACTATCATCCTCATGATATTATATTGCAGTCTGGAAAATTTGCCACGTACCCTTATATATTACAAGTCATAGAAGAATGGATAGAGTATGCCAAGAACAGTTTTTCTGCAAACTCTAAAACGTGGAGCTCACAATATGATGATATTAGTTGCCATATCTTCATGAGTCATAAATGACTTCTTTCTATAAAAAAAACAGAAAGACAAAAATTAGGAGTCTGTCAGCTGATTTTTTGTTGACGTCATTTTGCATACCATGGGTCTCTTTTCATGTGTCTGAATATCTCACCCCACCTCTGAAGGCTATGTTGCTTTTTGATCCTGTCATACCGGAAGGCACTATGGATTATGTATTTTGAGATGTGTTGGTCATCTGACTCATTCTAACAGTATTGTTCAATGCTAGTTGTTACCTTATGGGTCTACTCTGGGATATGTGACTATGGATATTTTTAACGATGCAAATCAGTTATTATGAAAATAGATCCAAATACTTTTTCAGTATGGATCAATTCGTGAAATGACAAGTTATCCTGGTGTCTCTATCATTCCATCTTTCACCACTCTTTTTTTTTTTTTGGTTCACTGGGGTACAATATCTTAAGCCAGTCTCTTAGAGACCTCAGTGTACTCCTACCATAATTTCTTTTGTTCTGCTGCAGCCTTTGCTTGGTCTCTTCCATTCAGAACCTGGGAATGGTGTGTGGAAGCGCAAAGCTGATGCTGCATTCCTGCATTGCACGGTATTTTTATCATCATTTTACACCTATATAGTTCCATTCTTAGGATTTAATCTATTGTCAAAATTTAAAGGAAGTTTCCCAAACACAGGACCTTGAAAGTTCTAATCACCAGAAAAAAAGAACCCAGTATTCATTAACATAATTTCCTTTCATGTTGCACCCCATGTAAACTATGAACCATGTTCATTAGTTCTGGTAAAGTCAGCAATCGTCTTCGTAATTTGCTTCCACCTTCATGCCTAAATGTTTATGAATCATGCATCTCAGCTTGAAAAGTTTTTAAAGTTCATGTGAATCAAAGAAACAGCACATAATAATCAATAATAATGGAGACGATTGTAGGTTGGAGATTGCTGTTTGGAGACTGCAATCTCCAAACTTTATGTTTTTAATAGCAGTCTCCTTACTTTATGTTTTTAAAAACAATCTCCAAACGTTATGTTTTTAAAAGCAATCTCCAAACTTGATCATGTTGCCGCCGTGGTATGTAGGTTGTACTCAATAATTCAATAAAAGTGGACCACATATGAAATGTCATCAAGTATAGAATATATTGATTTTACCTAACAAGATCAATATTGGTTTTTTTTGTTGACATTTATCAACATGTCAATTGTAATGAAGTATAAAAGCTGCATCATTTTGGTGGATGCAGTTTTTATCTTTTTAAAATCCTATTTTCCCGTTTGGAAAGGAGCTGCATAGAGAACAATCTTTTTACAGCAAGCATGACACACATAATGAAGGTTCTGAGATGAAAGTATAATACAGTATTTCCACAAAAAGTTTAGTTATCTTGATTGCACCTCAATGACATTTATTACCACCATTCATTCTTTTTTGGTAGCTTTTTTTCAGATCTTCCAGGACTTCTCGTACTCTCTCTTTTCGAAGTTGCTTAAGTTTCTGACGCAGCTCTTGAACCTTGCAGACTATGAAATCATTTTTTGAGGAAACGCTTGTGGCAATTCCTGACCATGTTCTGGATTCACCTATTGGGGAGCCATTATCAAGAGGTGAAGATCCTTTTGCCAATATTCATACTATGCTGCCTCCACCGGACGAATCAAGGGAGCACGAACTACTATATGCCTTGTCCGTGTCTGTTCAAAATATATACTTTAGGTGGCAATATCCCTTTTCAAGTTGAAGCATATTCTTTACATTTTTGGAATGCAACCTGATTGATCCCATGTAACAATATGTATCAGAATTTAGTTTTTGTGAAGCAGTCATCAGTCCATCTTAAAACTCTTCTGGATGTTGACTGGCAATTTGCTTTTGGGTACTGCATGTCCTCGATAATGAGAACAGCTTAACTTCATTAGTTCATCAGTCATCAGTCCGCTTAACTACAGTGGCACGCTCGCACACTAAAGAAAGTTGACTTACTGACCAGTCAATGGTTTTCAAGACAATGAGGAACTTTACCATCACAGGAACAAACACAAAACGGGTGAATAGAAAGCAGCTAAAGAGGTGCTTTCATTTTCTGATTATGTAGGAATCAGTTTCGAAGAGGCGCTGGGTTTAATGATTATGCGTAAAATCAATATCAATAACATTTTTAACAAAAAATTTACGAAATGTCAAATTGCTTTCTCTCTCAGTTGATTTCTCTCACAGCAAATTTGACAGTGATTATTTTCACAGCACAGCAATGCCAAACTGGTCCTTAGTTTGACAAATTGTTTGTATTGTATGTTGGCAAATTAAATTAATTAAGAGGACAAATTTGAAAATGATATATAGAGAATCAAATCAAAGTGATGAGACGAATGAACTTGACGGGCAAAAAAGGCCTTTGCTCAAGTTCAGGTTTTGTAGCATTCTCGATATAGATCCTTACACTTCAAGTTATGCAGTAATTAATGCTATTAGGATTGGGTATAAGAAATGGTAGATTGAGTATAAGAACTCTGAACACTTATTATTAGGAGTGGGCACGGAATCAAAAAGATTTATAGTTCGATTTGGTCCAATCCGATTCTGGCGCAAATTGACATAGATGACTAATCAACTTGGACTTACACGGTTCACTTCACATTGTTGCATTTTACAACAGTATCAAATATTTTGCCGACGGCCACACTCATCAAATATATTTTTGGGAAATAGCTTAAAATGCCACCCATTTCATAATTTTAATTAAAAATATCACCCCTTCCCAATTTTTTTTACAACTATAACCTATAAATTTAAAATTATTGTCCACTTATTGCTGACTTTTCACAAGTTCAGAAATTTTGTCTCTTAGCTCACTCAGCTCTCTCTCTCTCTGGCACAGCTCTCTTTCTCTTTGGTATCTGTCTATCGTAGCTCTCTGTGTCTCTCTTGGCTCTCTCTCTCTCTAACGCAACTCTCTGTCTCTCTCTTTGCTCTCTTTCTCATAGCGCAACTCTTTCTCTCTCTAGGTTCGTTATGTCTCTTTCTCCCCCTATTCGGTCTCTTGCTCTCTGTTTGGAATCGCGAACCCCTCCCTTTAGGTGTGTCTTCTGAATAGCTGCTTGCAATCTTGAAGCTCTAGTGGATTGCTGACCTCGAAAAGGTAGTGTTGATGGTTATTTTCTTAATATCAGTGGGATTATGTGAAATGGGTTATATTTTGATTGTTTGGGTTTGTGTTAAATTCGTTTTGGCTTTAATTGCTTTGGGTTAGGTTTTGTTGAATATTCATTCTTATTCATCTGGGTTTGTACCAATTGCATTTAGATTGGTCTGGATATGTGAATCTTGAAACTTGGGATTTTCCATTTGATGTAGTAGATCTGTATAGTGTGATTATGATGTGTTACTGGTGTACTACTGTTGTGTTCATCTATTTTACTGTCGTATTGTTGTTATGTTGCTGTTATATTGCCATTATATTGCTGTTATATTGCTGTTATATTGTCATTGTATTGATGATTATTGTGGTTATATTGTGTTAATGAAATGTTGTTTTGTCATGGTCAAAAATGGAGACAATTGTTATTCTCGTGTGCTACAAAGGAAAATGGGTCACCTCGAAGAAGATGTGCAAATATGAAGGGGGTGACTCAAAAGGCTTAATAGTTCCACGGACCATCAAATTTGCTGAACTGTTGGACCGTGTGCATTAGATTGGTAATACAAACAGCAGGGAAGACAAGGTTTGCTTAAAATTCTCAATTTTGGTGGCCTCGAATGAGTGGAAGCACATAAAGATTGAGGACGATAATGATGTCAATTTTTTTATGAAGTACAATTCTGAGGTAACACCTTCAAAACAATTCTCTTGCACTAAGAGGTTGCTTGTGGTTTGTTGTCAACATCCATGCCCATGGCGGGTCTGAGCATTGAGATTTGGAGAATACAACTTCATGATTATGAGGTGTACAACTATCCATGAATGTGATTTGAGGTTCGTAAGTGACAACCATCGTCAAGCAACTGCAGCACTTGTAGCCACATCATTTAAAAGGAAGTTTAAGGATTCTCGGACAATATACACACCAAGTGACATTATGAGAGATGTGAAACACAACTTTGGTTTCACCATCCATTATTCGAAAGCTTGGAAAGCAAGGGAGTTAGCTCTATTGTTCATTAGAGGATCAGCGGAGGAAACATATTATATCCTTCCAGCTTATTGCTGTGAATTGAAGCGTATGAATCCCAGCACAAAAACACACATCCAAACTGATGAGAACAATCACTTTGTATTTATTTATGGTGGTTGGCGCATGTATTAGAGGGTTTCGTTCTTTCATGCGCCCAGTGATAGCCGTGGATGCCACTCATTTAAAATCCAAGTGCAAGGGTGTTATGTTTGTAGTCAATGCATTCGATGGTAATCGAAATATATATCCTCTTGCTTTTGGGATCGGGGATTTGGAGACGGATGCATCATGAAGCCATTGGTGAGTGTCCCAATCTTGTTATTATTTCTGATCGCAATGTTAGCATAGAGAATGTGTGGAACAAAGTTTTTCCAACTGCGCAACATGGCATATGCTTTTATCATATGAAGGGGAACATGAAACGCACTTGCAAGTTGAAAAAGCATGATCAAATACTTATGCACTTTGAGTAGGCTACGAAATCTTATTCCATTGCTGAATTTGATTGTCATTTTCGCAAGATCAAGCGAAAGGAACATGTTGCTCAATATCTTGAAGAGGCAGGGTTACATATGTGGTCTAGAGCTCACATGGATGGACGCCGCAACAAAGTAATGACAACAAATATTGCGGAGTCAATCAACTCAGTCCTTAGGTTTGCAAGGATGCTGCCAGTGGTTCATTTGATAGGGGAAATTATTAATCTCCTTGTGAAATGGTTCACCGAATGTCGTGAGTTTGCTTTGAATTGCACAACAACATTGTGCCCCAATTTTGGAGAGAAGAAGTTGAGGAACAGGTTGGAGGATGCTGCAAGGATGAATGTGTTAAAGTAAATAATGCACAGTTTAATGTTTTGGACGGTGATATGGATGACCTCGTAGATTTGACGAACAACAGTTGTAGTTGTAGAAAGTTTCAACTTGAGCAGCTACCTTGCAAACATGTATTTGCAGTTTGCCGCTTCTTGAAAGTAAATGTATACTCAAAGGCTTCTCGGTATTACACTCGGAAAACCTGGATGGATGCTTATTCGGATAGCATCTACTTGGTACAGCCTCACGGAATGTGGGATATTCCTGAAGATGTTCGAAGTCGGGTTGTATTGCCTCCCATGGCAAGGGTCATGCCAGGCAGACGAAAGACGATAAGAATTCCCTCGCAAGGAGAGGGCACCATTAGAGGAAAGTGCTCAAGGTGCGGTTCCGCAGGCCACAATAAAAGCACCTGTTAAAACAATATACCATTGCGCAATGTATCTTAGACAATATGATTTGTGTTGCTTTGGTAGGTCATGTAAACTTTACTTTTATTTGTGATGGGTTTTGTGTTATGTTGAATGGGAATTCTTTTAAATTTGCATAATTTGGGTTGCATTGCTACAACATGCTGTATTGCTTCCAGATTGCTATTATATTGTACTTTTATTGTACTGGTATTGCTTCCAGATTGCTATTATGATTTGAGTGCAAAATTAAAGGGCTTGGAATGTAATTCCAAATGGATCCAAATCATTAAAGTTCTTAGAATTTCTTTATTACATAGTTACCGTGATACTCCGACTATACACTACTACAAAAAGTGAAAAAGACGACCAGAAAACAACGACGGTCTAAGTGAAAACCGTCGTGGTTTTTAAAAAGACGACGGTTCTAAAAACACCGTCGTGTAATACCACCTTAGACAACAAAAAATGGAGATTCAAATTGCTGTTCAAAAACAACGACGTACCTAATTAAAAAACCGACGTCTATTTGAAACAGATTTCCGCAGTGTAAAATCAAAGCCAACAAAGAACGGCAGAAGTTATGAATCGACCGACGTAGAAAGTAAAGACGACGATTTCAATAAAAGCCGCCGTTTTTACTCATAAAATAACACGACGAAATTTTCGTATAAGACGCCGTATAATTACAAACAAATCGACGGCTTTAAAATACAAAATGTCGCCGTATTAAATTAATGTACAACGACGGAAAATATAAATATATCGACGTCATTCTCGTATAGTTCTACGACGTTATCTTTAAATCGTACTATAAAATTTAACGTCGTATTTATTCATTTTATACGTCGTAACTTTAATTTAAACCGTCGTCTTAATAAGAATTTTTGTTAACAATTTTTTCCTTTATTTTCTTATCCTACGTCGGTAGATCTACTTAATGACAAGAATTGAAATCTGTCATCCAAAAAAGAAACTTTACATATTCCAGAACATTAATTTCCTTCATTTTAAATTTCCTCCGGAAAAAAAACTCTATTTATAACGCACTGTAATTGAAAAATAAACTGAAAGGTCACGGGAAAAAAATTTCTATTCATAATTTAACAATTCAAATCCACGTCGGTTATATTAAACCTAACGACGTTAAATGAAAAGATTCCACGTCGCAAAACAAATATTGCGTCGTGTTAGTTTAGGGTTTCTTTAACAGTTTCAGTTTCTTTAACAGTTTGGTCCTTTATCTTTCTGCAGGACTTGTATAGTTCAAAGCATTGACTTGTATAGTTCAGAGTATAGTTCAAAGCACTGATTCGATTGCTCATGCTTTATCGCATTCATGAAGCCATTTCTATTCTTTATCGCATTCTTGAAACCCATCTTCTTCTTCTGAAGCTCTACGGATAAAGGAAGAGGCTATCACAAATCTGACGGATCTTCTTAGCCAAGAAAATCAAGCAGAGGATCAGGCACATCTGATCTTCAGATTTACCTGAGAAGCGAACTTTCCTTCGACAGCGAGTGGAGGCCAGGCTTGCATCTCTTTTGATGGAAAGCAAGGAGTATTCAGAAGCACTAAGTGTCCTATCAGGCTTGATCAAGGAAGTGAGAAGGCTAGTTGACAAGCTTCTTCTTGTGGACATAGATTTGATGCGAGTAAGCTCAATTTCTCTTTGAGAAAGACATCCAAATTACTGTCTTTGAGATGTGAGAGACAGTGTCTCTGAGAGAGGAAGAACTTGGAACCCTAAATGTAAACCGAAAATGAATGAAAGCGACAAATTTATAGAATAAATTTTTAAAACCAACGGCGGTCCTTACAAAAAAACCGCCGTTTAAATTGTAAAATCAACGTCGGTATGACCGACGTATATTACAGAAATCCACGTCGGTACATTAATAAAACCGACGTGTTAAATGATCTACCATGACGCGAGTTATTACTTATGTACTTTAATTTTTGAGTTTACTACGACGGTACCTACAACACTACTGTCGTACTTATTTACCACGTCCGAAGTTAAACGTACTGTCGTATTTTGTAATTTATACGTCGTAGTTATATGTAACCGCCATATTATTTTTTTGAAATGGTTTTATATGTAAGCAACTTTTCGTCTACCTGACTTACACATGCACTGTTTCCAAACCCGATTAAAAATTTCAATCTCCCAGAGAAAACTTTTAGACTTTTTTCCTTGTCAGAGCACTTTCAGAGTATCTCATCGTCTTCCTCTCGTCTTCTTCGTCGTCTCTGAACTTAAACATCGATCGTCTTCCTCTTGCTTTCATTGCACGCAAAAGGTAAGCTTTCATTTTCACTATTTTGGTTGCTGTTTTGCATGCTCATACGTTTTTTGTTTGAAAAATCTTTTTACCTTTTTTCTGGCCAAAATCATTTTACTTCTTTCCAAGTTCGATAAAATATACAGACAAAGAGGGAAAGTTTCCAACTTTGAAGACAACTACCTCAACTAAATAAGACGACGGTAGCTTCTTATTTACGTGGTTAAATATGTAGACCACGATGGTTCGTCAGTCGTTCTAGCGTCGTCTGAAAATTGACAAAGTTGTTTTTAAAATTATAGTCTTTTTTTTTATTTGCTTGTTTAATTGCAGGTTTGATTTCTCTGAACAATGGTTTTTGTTTTTCCCTAATTTGATAAAATATAAAGAAAAAGAAATTAGGGTTGGTATGTAATATAGACGACAGTATCTTATTGTTTTACGTCGTGTGAATGTTAATACCACGACGTCATATTAAAATACCGTCGTCTATATAAGATTCCAAAACTTTCTTTCTTGGCCTTGTATTTTATCAAATTAGAAAACAAAAACCATGGTTCAGAAAAATCAAATCTGCAATCAAACATTCACAGAGAAAGAAAGAAGGGTTTTGGATCCTTATATAGACGACGGTATATTAATACTGACGTCGTGTGAACATCAATACCACGACGTTATATAAATATTCCGTCGTTTATAGTTAATTATTACGTCGTTTGTAGTTAATTATTTCGTCGTTGTTTAATTACCTTGGTTTTAAACATTTATTACGTCTGATATTATTTCATTGCGTCGTTTAAAATCATATCATACGTCGTCTTTTATTAATAACCGTCGTTTGTGTTCTTAATCTTTTCTTGAAATATTTTCACTTGCAGTTTTGTCTGTAAAAATGGTTTCTCACCAAGACCAAAGTAAGGATTCTGGCTCCAAGAAAAATGGAGGTAAGGAGCAAGTACCTCTTCAAGAGAAGTCTTCGAAGATAATGAAGTCTTCGAAGAAGATGAAGTTTGCTTCATCGTCTGCTGATACAGAACCAACCAGCGCGACAACAATCTCTGATGATTCAAAGGCTGGTCGAGGTATGAGCACAATGCCTCGTGTTGTGAAGAGAAAACTTCAGAAACTGAGGCCAATTGTTGAGTACAATAAAAGGGGGAAAGGAATTGGCCAAGCACACAGTGAGATGCAGTCCTATATTGGTGTGTTGGCACGCTCCAGAGTTCCACTTGTGGACTTGAAATGGGCTCAAATCCCCAAGGATATAAAGGAGCAGATTTGGGAAGCAGTTGACATTGCTTTTGTAGTAGGTCAAGGGGGCAAGAACTCTGTCTTAGCTTCTGCTGCCAAGAAATGGAAGGATTTCAAGTCTACACTAACGAGGCATTATATCCTTCCATACACCAATGACAGGGAGAGATTAAGCCAACCCCCTGAAACATATAAATTCATAGAGAAAGCACAATGGGATGCCTTTGTAGCTTCAAGGTTATCCAAAGATTTTGAGTCTGTGCATTCTCAACATGCACAGATTAGGGAGAAACTCGAATACAATCATCGATTGTCTCGAAAAGGATATGCTGGTTTGGAGGATCAATTAGAGGAAACCATGCCTGGGGTAGAAATTGATCGATCTACCTTATGGAAGAGAGCTAGACAGGACAAACATGGTAACATCCCTGATCCAAAGGTGGCAGAGAAAGCAAAATTAATTGTAAGCCTACTCACTCTGTTTTAAATTTTTATTAAACTGTGAATAATTCTTATTACGTCTTATGTTATATTTTGCGTCGTGTGAATGATATTACCACGTCGACATTTTTTAAAACACGTCGTTAAAGGTCTAAATAGGAATCACAACTCTGTTTTCTGTAATTATAGCATAAGATGTCGGTGGTTCAATTTCGCGTCGTCTGTATTAAATTACTACGTCGAAATGTTTTAAACAATGTCGTTAAAGGTGTGAATATTGAATCATCCCTCTGTTACATAAGACGTCGGTGGTTTATTAATTTCGTCGTTTTAAAAAACTAACCACGTCGGTATAACTACCGTCGTGATAAATTATAATAACGTCGATTTATATGTTATTGCGTCGTGTGAAATTATATAATACGTCGTTTGTATATAAATAACCGTCGTGTGTTTTTGTTCTTACTTTTTTATATATCTTTGTTTTAGGATGATTTGCAAAAACAAGTCTCGGAAGGCAAAGTCACCGTCTCTGGCGGCAATGATGTGCTGACCATGGCTTTGGGCCCCGAGCATCCAGGCAGGGTCAGAGGAGTAGGTGCTGGGATCTCACCAAAGCAATATTTCAATTTACCCAAACCACAGAGAGTGAGCTTTGACGACCGTTTGAAGGACAGTTTAAGAGTTCTCCTTCAAGAAGAGACTAAAAAGATGGAGGCTAAGGCAAGGGAAGAGGCTTTAAGGATGGAGGCTAGAACGAAACAATTGGTAGAGGCTGAGAGGGAGCATTTCCTGAGTCAGCTTTCCCAATTAATTCCCAATTTTGATCCAAGCATGCTTAAACCCAGAATTAGCCAAAGTCCCAAAAATCCAATGTCTGACAAAGCAAGCTGCTCTGGAGGTGATGTGAGATCCCAGCATTTTGAGGATGATACTGCCAAAAATGGGAAACATCAGGAAGAAAAGGTAACATATCTGAACTTTGAATTCTCTGTTTTTTTAAAAACCATTAGACGTCGTTATTATTAATAAAACCGTCGTCTGAAATACATACCACGACGATTTTAAAAATAAACCGTCGTTTGTATTTCAATACCACGTCGTATTTAGTTTACTTGTTTTACACGCCATTTAACGTCGTTATTTTTAAAACTTTGTGGTTTTTAGACGACGGAGTTAATCATTCCCGACGTCATAGATGAAGAAAATAAAGAAGAAAAACAAGATGAAAAGGAGAAAGAAGATGACGACCAGGTATGTTCACATAACTTTGCCTTTTTTGTTTGTTTTTCAAAATTCCAGACGTCGATATTTTTCTTTAAACCGTCGTTTGTTTACAACTTAGACGGCGGAATTGTTTTCTAAGACGTAATAAATAATTCACCACGACGGTTTTTTCACCGTCGTTTAAATTCTTTTCAGACGACGTTTTATTCCTTAAACCGTCGTTTTTATTGAATTACCACGTCATTTTTTTTATTTCTTTAAACAGGTTATTAAAGTTGTTGATTATTCAAATATGGAGGCGCCATCTTCTTTAAAAACCCTTTGTCGTTATGTGGAAACGACACTCGTGCCTCAGGATAAGACCCTGCACTTTACAATTGATAAGGAGGTGTTTGGTCTAGAGCGCGATACCTTCCTCCTGCCTGAAGATATTACACAATTTGCAGGCATGGAGGAAATAGGAGCTACAGTCATTGCTGTATATATGAGGTTTGTCATTCTAAAATAATACGTCGTTGGTTTATTTATTGCGTCGTCTTAACTAACTAACCACGTCGTTGGTTTATATATATGAGTATGTACCGTCGTGATAAATATATTATAACGTTGTCTATTTCAGTACGTCGTGTGAAACCTTATAATACGTCGTTTTGTTATACATAACCGTCATGTGTTTTTTTTGCGCTGACTTGTTTATATTATTTTATATATTTAGGTACTTACACGATGTTTTGAAACAAGCAAATATGTGCACAATGGTTGACTTTATCGACCCTGCTACAGTTAGTGCCAGCTCTGGCACAATAGCTGACAGATCACGACTGGTAGCATCTCGACTTCAGAGGACTGACGGTGAACAGATTTTCCTGATGCCTTACAATCCAGGGTTAGTCTCCTTAACAGGATTTTGTTTTTATGATTTCAATAAATGACAGCGTATAAACTAACCACGTCGGTGTTTTATTTTATTGAGTCGTTTGAAACGACTAACCACGTCGGTAGTTATTTATCGTCGTGATAAATATATAATGTCGTCGATTGCTACTTTATTTCGTCGTGTGAAATATTATAATACGTCGTTTTTGTAAATAACCGTCGTTTTTATATTAATTTTGTGCAGCCGTCATTGGATCTTGCTGATTGTAAGAGCAAAGAGGGAAACAGTCTATTTTCTGGATCCTCTGCCAGGAAATCGTGTGGTCGATGAAGAGGCCAAAAACATCGTGAACAGTGCTATAAAAATTTATAATTCCCACATAGCCAGATCAGGCCGTAAGGCAGTCATTTGGAAAACTCTGTCAGGCACACCAAAGCAACCCAGCAATGTCGAATGCGGGTATTACATGATGCGCTTCATGAAGGACATCATCATGGATCCTTCCTTGGGGTTTGAGAAGAAGGTAAGAAGAAATAACCTTCAAACATTTTACGTCGTTTTTTGTATTATCAACGACGGTCATGTAAAATTACCGTCGTTGAATAGATATACTACGTCGGTTATGGTCGTCTGTGATTGAATTTCCTTTTATTTATAAACCCTAATAGTCATTGTTTTTATGCAGTATGCGAAGGGAAAACAGGAAGAGCCATACCCCCAAGAAGCAATTGATGAAGTCCGGAATGAATGGGCAGAGTTTGTTTGCCTTCACCTGGAATAGGGGAATTATTGAACACTTGATATTTATGTATAATGTATAAATTTTGTCTATAATATATAATGTAAAAATTTGTTGAGGTTTTCTTAAAGTAAAAAAAAAAACAAACATACAAAATGCGTAACCGACGTGTAATAATTTTCCAACGACGTAATAAAGTCAAAAGCCGTCGTTTTTTGTGGTTTCGTTTTAAACAAATCCGACGTAAAAGGATATTTAGACGACGTTCTTTGAACAATGGAGTCGTTTATGGTTTACAACGTCTTCAATTTCTTAAGGGTTCAGGGTAGTACTTTGTAACGACAGCGGTTAAGTTGAGGAATATATATTTTACGTCGGATAGTTAAATATCCGCCATCGTTTCTCATTTAAACGACGTCATTTTAACAACTTAGTCGTCTATTACAATTTACAACGTCTACAATTTATTAACACCGACGTGGTTTGTTGTTGTGATAAGAATATTTTATTATTTTTATATCAAAATATTCAAAATAAATTTAAAATAAATCAGAAAAATGCAAAGTCAAATCCTATGAAGTCATTGATATATTTTCTTCCCCCTAAACCTTGAAAAAATTCATTTTGAATAACAAAAATTTAAAATGAACATCCAAAACAAAATTGTTTTGATGAGTCATAAAATCACTTCTAGTTTTATGGTTTAGGGTTTAGAGTCTAGGGTTTAGAGATTAGGGTTGTTATTTATTGGGGATTATTTTTAAAGTATAATTTTTGGGTAGTCTAGGGTATATATTAGGCTGTAAAACCATAAACCCTTTTATAAACTTAATTTTTAAAATTATATAATTTAGTTTAAGGGTTTAGGGTATTAATTGTTAACGACGGTGGTTGAGTCGTGGAATACATATGTTACGTCGTGCAGTAAATTATCCGACATGGTTTCTACTTTAAACGACGTCATTTTAATATGTAAGTCGTCTATTATAATTTACAACGTTTTCAATTTCTTAACCCCGACGTGGTTTTTCAGTCGTCTTTATATCAAAATATTCAAAATAAATTTAAAATTAATCCGAAAAATGAAGCGTCAAAATAAACGGCGTTACGTTCACTGTTTCCGTCGTGGAATATTACATTTACGTCGGTTCTTGTAGAACTTTCGCCATGGTTTTTCTTTCGACGTTTTAAAGAGCGCGCGCTATAAAAATTTTCGCGCGTCCTAAATTTTTTTATATTTGGCTCTTATTCTTATACTTCTAACCCTGAACCCTAAAATTTTCAGATTTCGCGCAACATAACATTTCGCTCTCTCACTTCTGCTCTAATTAAAAGTTGCTCTCTCACTTCTGCTCCGTCGAATCTGTGAGCTCGTCCAACCTGTAAGTACAAACCCTATCTTCCCCTTGTAAATTCATTGAATGATATTAGGTTGTTTTGTTAAAGGGTTTTAGGTATATGCTTTGCGATCTGTTAATAATGTGCTTATAAGTATGGGTTCATGGATTTTCTGTTTAATGGGTTCATGGATTACATTATCTGTTATGTTGAATTGGGAATGGATTTAATTTTGTCGGATCTTTTAATCACCCTATGTTATGTTGAATTGGGAATGGATTTATTGTTTTCATGCTTGGTTTCATGTATATGTTGTTTTCTTGCTTGGTTTCATATATATGTTGTGTTCTTAATGGGTTTTGGGTTCTTGAAAATAAACTGAGACACGACGCCTTTTTAGGCATACGACGACGATTACACGACGGTTTATAAAAAAACCGTCGTTGTATTACTTATACACGACGGTTTTTTCATAAACCGTCGTTTGTATTACTTATATTAGACGACGTCTGTTGAAAATCCGTCGTCTATATATGCCAAATACGTCTGTTTTTGTTTAAAACCCGTCGTTTCTGTTGTGTATTACTTGCTATTAGATCTTTGTATAATCTGCTATAGTGATGGTCATTGCCTGTATTTTCACTTTATTATAGATAATAGGTTATAGTGTCGGAGATGGATAAGTCATGGATGCACTCGGATAGAAGATCGAAGGCATATGAGTTTGGGGTGGAAGCATTTTTGAACTTTGCTGTAGAAAATCTTCTAACTACAACACATATCCGTTGTCCATGTGTTAAATGTGTTAATTTGAAGTTGTTTGGGGTTGGAATTATAAGGGATCACTTATACTTTAATGGAATTGACCAAAGCTATAAGAATTGGACATTTCACGGAGAACCTTGGGAAGCAACTACTAATGCTAGTAGAAATGTTGAAGAAGATGATGGCCATAGTAGGTACAGTTTTGTGTCTGAAGAAATTGATATGGATGATAATGATTTTGGTGATTTTGGTTCCGATCCGTATGAGTTTGCCAATGTGATTGGGGATGGAGATCAACCAGTGTACCCTGGTTGTAGAAAGTACACGAAGTTATCGGCATTAGTGAAGTTGTATAATTTGAAGGCAAAACATGGGATGAGTGATGTCTGTTTTACAGAATTATTGATACTTCAAGGCGATTTGCTTCCAGAAGGAAATACAATACCAACCTCTATGTATGAGGCTAAAAAGACTTTGTGTGCATTGGGGCTGAGTTATGAGAAAATGCACGCATGCCCCAATGATTGCATCTTGTATAGGAAGGAGTATGAGGATTCAACTAATTGTCCTACTTGTGGTATCTCAAGGTGGAAGGAAGGCAAAGATTCAATCTTGAAAGAGGGTGTGCCAGCGAAGGTGGTGTGGTATTTTCCTCCAATTCCAAGGTTTAAAAGGATGTTTCAATCACATGAGACAGCTAAGAGTTTGACTTGGCATGCTGCTAGAAAATCAATTGACGGTCAGATGTCTCATCCGGCGGATTCCCCGTCTTGGAAACTTCTTGATGATAAATGGCCTGAGTTTGGTAATGAGCCGAGAAACTTGAGATTGGCTCTTTCATCTGATGGATTCAATCCCCACAGTTCTCTAAGTAGCAGATATAGTTGTTGGCCGGTTATCTTAGTTACATATAATCTCCCTCCATGGCTGTGCATGAAACGAAAGTTCATGATGTTAACCTTATTGATTTCCGGTCCTAAACAACCTGGAAATGATATAGACGTCTACTTGGAGCCTTTGATTGATGATTTAAAATCTTTGTGGGATGGGATTAGAGGAGTGTATGATGCACATAATGGAGAATACTTTACACTCAGAGCTGCATTAATGTGGACAATTAATGATTTCCCCGCCTATGGAAACTTATATGGTTGTGTTGTTAAAGGATATAAAGCTTGTTCAATATGCGGCGATGATACACCTAGTCACAGGTTGAAAAATGGCCACAAAATTTGTTACATTGGGCATAGAAAATGGTTACCAATCAATCATCCATATAGGAGGCAACGTGCAGCTTTTAATGGGAAACTTGAATATGGCATACCTCCCGAGCCATTAACCGGAGAAGAAGTGCTGCATATGGTTGAAAATGGTGACAGAGTTTGTTGGAAGAAGAAATCAATATTCTTTGATCTCGAGTATTGGAAATACCTTCCTGTGAGGCATGCCCTAGATGTTATGCACATTGAGAAGAATGTTTGTGATAGTATCAATGGTACATTGCTGGAGATCCCTGGAAAAAATAAAGATGAGATTGCTGCTCGATTAGATTTATTGAACATGGGGGTCAAAACTGATTTGCAACCCGAGTATGGAGAAAGACGTACTCGTTTGCCTCCTGGGCCTTGGAATTTGTCAAGAGCAGAGAAGAGAGAGGTTTGCAATTCTTTCTATGGTATGAAGGTCCCTGAAGGTTATTCTTCAAATATTAAAAATCTTGTATCTTTACAAGATTCAAGACTTCTTGGCCTTAAATCACATGATTGTCATACCTTAATGCAACAATTGCTCCCTGTGGCAATTCGTTCTGTTTTGGAAAAGCCTGCAAGGTATGCAATAACTCGTTTGTGCTTCTTCTTCAATGCTATATGTGCAAAGACTGTTGATGTTTCCAAGCTAGATAAGTTGGAAGAAGATGTAGTAGTTACTCTGTGTTTGCTTGAGAAGTACTTTCCCCCTTCATTCTTTGATATCATGGTTCATCTAGTAGTACATCTTGTCAGAGAAGTTCGTCTATGTGGGCCAGTATATTTTAGGTGGATGTATCCGTTTGAAAGATATATGAAAGTGCTGAAGGGGTATGTTCAGAATCGTACTCGTCCCGAAGGTTGCATTGCTGAGCGGTATATAGCTGAAGAAGCGGTAGAGTGTTGTACTCAGCATTTATCTGATGTTAGTACAGTTGGAGTGCCTTCAAGCCAAAAGATGGGACTTTCAAAGCCATTATCAGGTTGCACAGTGAGCGTAGTTGATCAGGACCTATTGAATCAAGCACATCTATATGTCTTGGAGAATACGGAGGAAGTCCTACCTTATATCGAGTACGTATGAGCTTTATTCTTTAAGTTTCCATTTTAAATTATTTCTTATGTTTATCTTCTATATTTAGGACCGTAATGCTTGAATTTTTCGTGTCATGTAGGCAACATATGATCCACATCAAGACTGCTTATCCAAAATTTAGAAAGAGAACAAAGTGGCTGCAGGATAAGCACAATAGCACTTTCATTCAATGGCTACGCTTCAAGGTATATGTTGTTGAATAACATATTTCTCTTTTAATTTTCTTCTTATTTATATGTTAGATTGAATTAAGATATGATTAATTTGCAGGTTCAAAGTGAACTTGAGGAAGACAATCATGGCGTATCAGAAAATTTAAGGTGGCTAGCAGCTGGTCCAAACATGTCAGTGCCATTATATAGGAGCTATCTTATTAAAGGTATTAAATTCAATATCAAGGCACAAGATGATGTGCGGACAACTCAAAATAGTGGAGTTTATTTACTTGCACATACCATGCAAGTTGCTAGTGCCAAGGATAAAAACCCAATTCTCTCAAATATGGGTTTCTATGGTGTCATTCAAGAAATTTGGGACCTTGACTACCAAAAGTTTACAATCCCAGTCTTTAGGTGTGATTGGATAGATAGTTATGGTCTTGTAGTCGACGAACTTGGATTTACCCTTGTAGATTTGAGTAAAATTGGACATAGGAATGACCAATTTGTTTTGGCTTCTCAAGTCAAACAAATATTTTTTGTTGACGACCCGATGCATCGTGGTTGGTCGGTACTGTTATCAATGCCTAATAGAGAATATAATGATGTTATTGGTGATGAAGTCTTAGGTGATGTGATAATTGAGTGTGAGCCATTTACTAGAGGGATGCCAAATGTTGACACATTTGATGAACTGGTGGGTGAGTTAGGCGGTCAAAATATTCGAGATGGGTGTGAAGATATATGGATTGAATGATGCTTATGTAATTGGCAGTGTATGACATTAATTTTGTAATATATTGTAATGTGATTTCTTCACTTTCTACGTTCAAATAAAACACGACGTTATTGTGAACCAGTTATTCAACATATTTACCGACGTCTTAAAGCAACGTAACAATGAAGAACCACGACCCTATTGTGAAGCAATTATTCAGGATATCACGTCAGGGAAGGATTAAGAACCGCCATGTAATTCAAAATAACACGACTCCAATCCCATAATACCGACGTCTAAAAAACGAGATATATAATCTGAACGTTAAAAAATACGACGTCATCATACATTTTCCACGTCGACAGTTCTTTTATAAACGAAGAGGAACGAAATGAATTCCGACGGAAATTCATTATAACCGCCGTCTAATAACAATTAAACGATGTTATTTGTAATACGGCTCTCATCATAATCTACGCCGTCTATATGTTCTGTAATACGGCTCTCATTTATTTGGAACCGACGTTGTTTAGAAGTTCAACGTCGTCTATATTATTAAGTGCGTCGTGAGTAATGAATACATTTAAATACAACGTCAACTATATAAATGCCACCGACGTTGTTTCGCATTTCAACGTCAACTATATAAATACATACGTCGTAAATAATGACACTGACAACTATTTCCACGTCATCTTTTTTAGAAAAATCGAAGTGGAAAATTTATTTCACGACGGTTGTTTGTAAATAAGAGACGTAGTAGATTTCAATAACGTCGTCTTCTCATGTATTTAAAGACGTCATATTTTTTCTTGTCGTGTAAATTATATTTAACGGCGTAGTATTTTAGTTGTCGTCGTTGTATGTATATCTTGCGGCCTTGTTCTTTTAATATGTGTCATATTTTTCCTTTTTAACGATGGTGATTTGTTTGAGTTGGTCGTCTATTCTCATCCTCGACTATTTTCTAGAACTTCAGCAGACTAAACATGTCTGTTTTTATTTTTTTCCGACGTTGTTTTATTTAACGTCTAATATTTATCGTCGTTGTTTGTTTCTGAAAATAGGACTTATAAATTTTGTAATACGACTCTCATATATTTGTAACCGACGTTGTTTCGTTTTTCAACGTCTACTCTATAAATACATACGTCGTAAATAATGACACTGACAACTATTTCCACGTCATCTTTTATCGAAAAATCGAAGTGGAAAATTAATTTTACGACGGTTGTTTTTATATATGCGACGTAGTAGGTATCAATAACGTCGTCTTCTAATGTATTTAAAGACGTCATATTTTTTATTGTCGTGAAAATGATATTTAACGGCGTCGTATTTTTATTTTCGTCGTTGTATGTCTATCTTGCGGCCTTGTTCTCTTAATATGTGTCATATTTTTCCTTTTTAACGACGGTTGTTTTAGAGAGTTGGTCGTCTATTCTCATCCTCGACTGCTTTTTTAGATCTTTTTGCAGTACAAAGACGTCGTTTTGTATTTGTTGATGACGTTGTATATTTTAACAACGACGGTTATTTAGCGTCGTGGTTTATGAGGGAAAAGATGACGGTGGATTCCACGACCATTGAAAAACCCAATACACGACGGTGATTTACCGTCGTCTTTTTGCTTTTTTGTAGTAGTGATACCTTCTTTTCTGATTACAAATTCGGCCGATGCATAGGCCAGATGTGGGGCAAATACAAAGGTACAATGTCCTATGTGTTTGACTACATATAGTTGTTGAAGGAGCATTACAAATGTTAACCCCAATAAATTGCTCATGTCTTCCCAAGAACACTTTTGAATTTATGCAATGTGCCCAAGCCAGTCCTAAAGTTGGACTCACCCGTCTGCCTGATGTGTCAAGGGACTCCAAGTTTCCCAACCTCACCCCATTCAATCCATCATGTGGCCCAATAAAATCCACCACTTGGTTGGTGACAACCACCGCCAACCCAAACTCGTTTGCTAAACCCTTCAATGTCCTAGATATATTGAAGAACATTTCAGACCGCCGTTTCAAATCTGCCGGTGTTGTCTGATACTGTGATTGGAATAATGCAGCAATGGAATCAATGACAATGAGTTTCACAGGTAGGCGGGTGTGATCAATGGCAATAAATGCTTTTATGTCTCCAAGGACATGGATGAGTTGTTGAGCATCATGAACACCATGAACATAAATGTCTTCCAATGGCTCCACCCTTATTAAGTTGGGGTATGATGCATGATAAAGGTTGCCTAGTTGTTGCAATCGATGAAATGAGAAGCTGAATTCTGTGAATACGTAGACGGAGGAGCCCTCTAGTCCCGAAACCACTCTCCCCTACCAATTATGTTATGGAGTTGCAGGGTATCCCACCCCCCAAGCAGTCATCTAGTATTGGGCATCCGATGGATAATTTAGGGGTTGAAGAGGAAGGAGCATGGGTTTTTGGGGTGTCATGTTTCTGTAATTTGGGGGGGATGTGATGGTGCTACAAGGCATGCATTATATATATAGTTCATTTTGAAGGTCTGTAATGTAGGCCATATGTCTTTTAAGGGATGTATAATTCATCCTTTTTCCAGGTTGTAATTACTTTTTTGTTTATTTATTTGTATTTTTTTGGACCAAATAATTTAAAAAACATTCTGATGCAGTACGTACTATAATAGGATCATATTGTAACTCTATCATTACTCTATTGTACTCTTAGTGACATAATATTGCCATTATACGCATGTTTATTGTATATTTATTGCTGCTGTATCGCCACTGAACTGGACACCGATAAACTGTATACACACAAATACAAAAAGAGGCATCATCATTCCATGAAATCCTGTTTCCAAACTTACATAATACAACAACAGGCCACCTCATCATTACATAATACAAAAAGAGGCCACCTCATAGTTCCATTTCCCTGCTGTTGACAAATTCGAAGTTGCATACTCTTCAAGTGCGGCGACTGCGACCCATGAAATTCATGACCCCGGCCACAATGATGTTGGCCCAGTTTCCTCCCGGATCCACTATTTTTGCAAACTTACGAAATAGTTCAAATCCGCTTTCCACTTCTTGTTGCTTCAACTTGGCCATTTCTTCTGATTCCTTGAATACCATAATTGCAGTGGCAGGGGCAATTTCAATTTTTCCTTTCATTGCCTTTATATTTAGGAGATGCATGCGGGCATGATAACGAGAGCGAATTGTGCGCTTTTTTATGACACCTCATCTAGCTTGGCCCTTCACAATTTTTGAAACTATGTCTGCATGGAGATTTTTCCAAAACATGGTATTGTCTCGACATTGCTGCATGCCATGGACCAAGTCTGCAGTGAGTGAATTCGGTGACTTGGCTTGTGTTTCAGTCTCCCCTCCTTCAGTAATTGAAAGCGTTGGGTTTGGTGTGAGGTTATGGTCCATGGTCTTCGATATTTATTGTAGGCTGGTGTATGACTTAATTGGAAAAAAGGGGGACTAAATGCGATGTGAGTGAAATCAGTGGGGAAGGTAATGGCTGCAAGCAGGAGTTAATGTGATGGAAGTTTTCATTTCAAATAGCTGGGTTTATTAATATAGCAGGTTTTCATGACCTGGAGTAACTGAGAAAGTTATTGGCGGGAGGGATTAGGGGGAGTAATTGGCGGGAGTCTTAGGCGGGATAGTATTGGGCGGGAGTTATTACCCAGTTGACTGTATGCCTTTTTGTAATATATTTCTATTTTGGATGTTCCAAACTTGGTAATTTTTCCATTATGTAATTCAAATAAGGGATTTGCCTATTTGCCTAATTGACCACCTCATTCAAATTGACCAATATGGTTATTGTCTTATTTCTCATTTCAGCAATCTCCATTCGTTTCCATTTTTCCAGTATTCATATTTTCCTATTTTCCATGTGTCATCCAATTATCCAATTATCCAATTATTCATTATTTTTGCCTATTTTTTCTTATTTCCTATTTTCCTATTTTGCACTTTCCCAAATTTCCTTTTGTTCTATTTCCAGTTTTTCAATTTTTCAATGTTCCTATTTTCCCATTATGTAATTAAAAAAAGTTGCCTACTTTGCCTAATTGAGAAAGTAATTAAAATTGTCCAATATGGTAATTGTCTTATTTCTCATTTCCACAATTTCAATTCGTTTCTAATTTTCCTATTTTCCATGTGTCCCTGTTTCCTATTTCCATTTATCCAATTTTCAGTTTTTGTCCAATTATCCAATTATCTTTTTTCCAATTGGCCTATTTTCTAAGTTTCCTTTTTTTCCTATTTCCAATTTGCTAACTTTCCTTTTGTTCTATTTCCAATTTTTCTATTTTCCATTTTGCCTTATTTCCTATTTTTCAATTATCCAGTTATCCAATAGTCCAATTTTTCAATTTTCCAATTTTCAATTTTCCAATTTGCGAATTTGCCTATTTTCCAAGTGTCCTTTTTTCCTATTTCCTATTTCGAATTTTCGAATTTTCCATTTTTCCAATTTTCATGTTTTCAGAGTTTCCTTTTTTTCCTTTTTCCTATTTTCCTATTTTTCAAGTGTCCTTTTATCCTATTTCCTAGTTTCCTCTTTCCAATTTTCCTTTTTTCCTATTTCCAATTTTCCATTTTTTCGTATTTCCGATTTTCCAATTTTCCTTTTGTTCTATTTCCAATTTTCCAATTTTCCAAGTTTCCTTATTTCCATTTTCCAAGTTTGCACTTTTGCTATTTTGCTATTTTCCAATTTTCTTTTCTGAAATTCTCAATAAATGCTTAGTTACATAGTCCTATTTTGGGTTGAAATCCACAATTTCCAATTTCCCATTAAGGTTTGCTTTTTTTCGTTTGTAAGCCAATTTTATTGTTGTTAATGTAATGCTCTACTGCTGTAAATTACAGCCAATGAGTTAATGGTGTAGTTTGCAATCCCATCAATTGAATGCACCAACTAAATACCCAATATACTTCATATAAGTTCCTACATATAACTGAACCTTCCTATATATAACTGCAACATAGTCACCTTCTTAACGGGAAAGGTAATTAGTCTTACTCAAAGGCAAACATTCTCCACTAAAGCTAACCATATTGTCGTTTACAACTGGAGACTAAATGTACCTTTATTTGTTTTGTTGCATCCGGCAGCTGTGAATTATCCCCAGCAATACTTAAAGATGTCGGATGTACGCCCTCCAAACGAGCATGTCAGTTATCCGGGGGACCAGCCGTGGCATGTGCCATTCCCATCTCCACCTCTGACTCCCAATCATGATCCCACTTCATTTGGAAGTGAGCAATGATCCGCTTGACAAAATCTCTGCCGTCAAGCATGACCTCCAATATTTGTCTAAGGCAACAGATTGGTGGGAGAGTAAATGTGATATTCATGGCCAAGTTATGGGAAACTTGGCCAACATGTTGAACAAAGCATATGCTGGAGAAGTGAAGCAAACTCTAAAAGCAAAAAGTCGGAGCAAAGAGTTAGAGTCCTTGAAGTTGAAATTGGAAGAGAGAAAGAAATATGTCGTCGAATAATTCACAAAATGTGAAGAATATAACCATGAAATGGTTGAATGTTTCAACAACGGCTTCTAAATGTTCCGAGATTATGCTTCGGTCATCTCACTAGACTACAATTGGAGTGAAATTGATGTAGCTGGTGTCTGGGAGGTGCTGAATATGGGTGCTGAGGGAATGGCGCATCATAGCCTCGTGCATGCAGCGAGGAGAAAGGACAAAGACGTGGATCTTTTGATGGACCTATAGTAAGGATGAGTGCTGCTTCAGTTCATCTCACCCGAGTACATGGATCTTTTGTTGCCTTCGTTTTCCCTTCGCGGGATAGTATTGTTAAGGTTCGGTAGCGATTTCTTTTGCATGTGTAAAATGTAGTCTGTAATGGATGTGTGTGTATTGTATGTAGAGTCACTTAATATTGTTGTTCTATTGCATGTATATTGCCTTAATATTGCCTTTGTATTGTATAGATAGTGTATGCATATTGCCACCCTATTGGATGTATATTGTAATACTATTGCTATCGTATTGTCCTTATATTGCTCTAATATTGCATCTATAATGCATGTATATTGGCCTAATATTGCTATTATATCGTATGTAAATGGCATTTGGTCTAATAACAGTCTCCACTTCGTTGAAAGTAATCCTGAATTCAAATATCACGGACACGACAATTGTTATCCATCCTTATATTACCATGAATTGATGTTGACCTTTTAAATGATAGTTGGAGTTGCACATCGATTCATATTCAAAAGGAAAGTAATTCTCTCCCTCAATGAATCGTCGTTCAAAAGAAGGCAGCTATCAAATATTGGGTACAAAAATGCAAGATCCACGGTAAATTAATTGGGCACAAACCACATATTACAAAACCAGGCTGATTTTTGGCATGCTTGAAAAGAGAAGGGCCAAATACAACAGAATATTGGGGAAAAAAAACCACGGAGAAATACAAGAAATGAAAAACAACTCGGCAGACTGCAGTTACTGTGAGATTGTGTACATAAAACTTGGAACAACCAAACCAATTAAAGCTAAGCCATCTCATACGTATACCTACATAAAATAACTGTGTATGGTCATCTTCTTTAGAATATTGCAATCAACACTTGGTTGAGACCGACTTGCAAAAACAACTGGGTTAAGTACAGAGATAGAATTTATGAATGGTAGTTCCAGAATTAAGACCTATGTTAATTTGTAATTGCCACCGAGTCAGTTCATAGTGCCAATTGCAGCTATCTGGCACACAGATATGACAAGCCAAAATAAAAAAAGCAAAGTAAAAAAGAAAAAAGAGGCATGACATAAATGGGAACCTCAGCAGAAAGCATCAGATATGCATACAAGCAGATTGGCTCCATTACAATGTTCAAGAATGATGTAAATACTAGATAAAAGAGTTCTTATTCAAACCTCAGCAGGTTTCTCGGTTTCATTCCTGGACCTTCAATATCGTCTTTCACAATAGCATCAGTTGACTTAGTCGCATCAGTTGACTTAGTCAAAGTTCCAGACAAAGACTCCGCAATTTCTTTTAGACCCTGCAAGAAAGTGGCATGACTTAAATTTATTTTTTGGATACATGCGAGAGTCTAAACTACTCTAAATTTATCCAATTTACGGGGAGGGGGACTCGAACTTGGGTGCAAGAGGTGGGATACAAGCGAGCGTCTAAACTACTCTAAACTAATCTAATCTATGAGGAGGGGTATTCGAACTTGAGTGCAAGGGGATGGGCTCCCTGACCTGACCAACTACCCTAACCCACGTTTGCAATTAAGTAGCAAATATTAAGGATTTAACTACCAAGATTCCAGTTGCTGAAATAATAGTATCTGAAACCCCTATAATTAAAAAACACATATTGCAAATGAGATAGCTCTGAATGGAATTACACCCTGAGAGAAATGTCATTATTAAAGACAGACAAACCTTCATACACAACATGGCCCAACCCACCCCCATATAAATCTAAGAAATTTTGTAGGGCATGGGAAATAAATCACAGGCATATGATTCTCAGTAGCCTTAAGCCTCCTGCTTGCATCTTGGAAAGAAAAAATTAATTGGGAATAGCTCTAAAGGAATCCCTATTTGACCTCTTTCCCTTCCCCCAATCTCATGGTGTAAAATTAACTGGAAACGAAAGGAATGTAAACCTAAAGCATAACGCTCCATCAATGCTTTACTAATTTTAGCATCTAATCGCAGTGTAATCTATAGGTTATTTTCTTTCTTTGTTGTGAAAAACAATGGGCACAGATGCTTTACACGAGTCCATAATAATTAAGAAATGCAAAGAGCTCTGTTCAATATTTCCAACTAGGATAAAGTCAGCAACCAGAAGAAAAAAGATTCTTCGAAACAAACCATCAGACTCTGAGTTTCTGAATATGTCACTAAACGACCACGTGGATTCCCAGTAAGTTTAAGTTTCGTCTGCAAGTAGAAAAATTAATTAGAGCAGTGATCATATATACCAAAAAACACTACATAAGAGACTATAATGAGGGCCTCAGTAAAAGGTAAAGAACAGAGTGAGATTAAAAGGTACAAACCTGCTGAGGCATTTCAACTTGTTTTCCCTCAACAAAGTTGACGAGGTAGAAAACACCAAGATTTGAAACATCCTGCACGAGGCATTTCCATCAGTATAACCTTAAGCAGATAAATAAAGTGATGTGTGTATCGAAATAAATGCAATAGCCACTGCAAGTACTCCAAAGCAAAGACATATCTTTACTTACAAAAGTGTTACAGACTGGTGAAAGAACAGAGTTATATGCACATTAATTATGGCTTCTAATAAATACTACACTTTCTCATCAATTAATTATGGCTTCTCTATTCGAACAAAAATAAAGCTGTTTTACCTGCTTTCCTGAAATGGAACCTAGCTTGTAATCCTGCAAAATGGAAAAGTAAGATAAGTTGCTACAAATTCGAACAAAAATTTGTCTCAGAGAGAGTGATGTAAAGGAAAATTAGTACATAAGGAGAAAGTAAAAAACTGAGAGAGCGCATGTAATAATATAAACATAAATATATAAACATAACCAGTGGATGAAATAATATAAACATAAATATATCATCTGGATACCTTCCACCACATGTAACCATAACCCAATGCCCCCAAGGTAGCTGCTGGCATTATTAGTGATGTCAACCTATTAAAAAAATCAATGAAAAAAGATAACCAATTATAAAATGTTTCTATTGCATTATGAAATGCATACGTGTAAGGAATAGAAGTTTTAGAACTTAACCAAAAAGAAAGGGCAGGACCATGCATTAATTTAGTGGTTATAAGCAAGAGGAAAAAGCACAAAGCATGCTAAGAATTCATTTGAACATACAAGAGAAAATAAGATACCAATTTGGCTGCCATTCCCATTCAGGATGGTTATCTGTCGTGAGGAGCCAAGTTGCCGGACCTCAGCTGCCAGTCCGCGCACCTAAAAGAAAGTAACACAGGAAAATTGATATCCATTAGAAAAAACAAAAATTTAACACAATAAAGCATCCTTCGACACTAAATTTATAGCAGTTTTTCCAATACCTGTGATGCGATCGCATCAAAGTCACCTTCTGATTGTTCTCCAGTTCCATTCAACAAAGACTGCAAACAAAACAGAAATAAACACAAATCCATCAATTTTTTCAGCAACAAGACACAAGCTCCTACATAAATAAACTATCTAACTGATCAAAACCTTAGTTTACCAAATGCATTAAAAAATTAAAAACTCATACAAAAATAACACCAAATAAAAAATTGCTACGAGTTCCAGTAGCAAAGCAGAGTAAAAATTATGAAAATAGTACCTGAAGTTCACCGATCAAGTCAGATAATTTAACATTCTTAAGCAGGATGGTGCTAGTATACCCTGTACAGAGAGAAAAATCACTCAGATCGAATACAGCTAAATACACAAGGAAACTAATCCAGTATGCAAGATGAAAGACGAGTGATTGGTACCTGCTCCAGCTAAGATCAGCAAACACACTATGAGGTTCCAAATTCCAATAACAACATAATGCTAAGCAGAAAAGTAGAATTGCTGCCGAAATTATTTAAAACGAACTAAGTCAAAACTAAATTGAGAAATCTTAAGAAAGTTGTATGCTTCAGTAAGTCCACTAACAGATTCCCAGTGCAGGAAATGAAATATACCTATATCACATAAATTGCAAACAAAACCACAGAGACAAAATGTGAACAATGGCTACAAAAGCATCCATAAAGAGCAACTATATTTATATATGGAGGTGTACAAAATACTTAACCTTCAAAATCGAAACAGTGTGTGTGCCATGTAAGGCAATTAGCCACTACTTCTAGACTGTACAATATTACACCTCACAATAATAACTAAACCAACTAGCTCTATCAAAAAGGCCGGATGACCATATAAAGTACCCCCAGCAAAGCATCTACGTCTGCATCTTCATATAAAGGAGTTCCTGACATAATTAATGAGCACAGTGAATTTCTAAGTCATAAGTCCAGACTGAGCTCAATTCACAAACATTAAGACATTTACCTCATAAATATGCCTCCCCCCTTAAACCCTCTATTGCAAGCTTCAGTCGGTAATATTTGATCTTCAAAGGATCAACTTTATCCAACGAAATCCCAGCACTGAGATGCTCGATGAATTTTACGGTCATGATTCTGCAAGACGTACTGTGAGGCCAATAAGTTGGGAAATTAGAACTGCAGTTATGTAAAATTTGGATAAATTGCACTAAATTCACAAAGCTTACCCATCTCGTTGTTGTGGCACATCTGCAATGTTGCAAACTGAGAATGGCGTAAACCCTGACATCTTCAGCCCCTTTTGCTTAACCTCTTCAACCTCAGAATCTTCATAAAAGTGCATATTGTACAGCACTCGTGCCAGCGTATCGCTAATAGGGTGCGCAAGTGTAACCAGCTTTGAAGTTTTGGTAAAACCAACGTAGGAGTCATACACAGTTGCATTATGTCTGACGAAATCAATTTCGATTGCAACCCAGAGGGACCCTTGAAGATTATATGGAAAATAGACCTTCCGGACTTTTGTCCAAGCTTGGCCATACCCATGTTGCCACGTACCGTGCACATAGTGATGTACATTGTTCAGCTTGCTGGGTGGAAGGTCAATGGTGTTTGAAGCAGTTGCCTTCTTCGATCCACGTTTCTTGGCAGTCACTTTGAACGACTCTAAAAATTGCTACAGACATTGAAATGAAGGCATATTACAGAATGATAACCGAAAGCAAATGAAGCAATGAATGTGACATGGTAACATGTTTACCTGCAAGCAATAATCTGTCGTTGTCCAGTCAGTTCCAAATACCAACGGATGGGAGAGTTGCCTTTTCTGGATGAGAAAGGTTGCCATGTCCAGGTGCTGAAAGTTGACGTATATAATATCAGCACAATTTCATACAACTGTACACTTAAAAAAGGTGAGAAAACAATTGAATACTCGTAATAAAGTAGATATTTGTGTATTCTTACCCTTGAGCTAATCCATTCCGTTTCATCAATCAGTTTGTAGAAAAAATCAGCGCCCACTGAAAATGATTCCAGCTGCACCTCTGCACTACAAAAGGCAAACTTGCAATGGTCACTTTTGTACTCATCTCATAATTCTGACTTTGTTGATGACAAATATACACATGTATATTAAAGCAAACTCTACATTTTCTCATTACTATATGACTACATACTAGAATAGATGAAGATTGGATTTCGAAGGTAAAGAATCCTAACATGATATCGTTTTTCTAGGTAGTGCAAAACTCTATTACTGCCTTCACATCTTCAATGGGCAGGGGTTTTGATGGATCAAAACATGGCGAGGTTGCAGTCGCATCCAACACACTCACCGTCCTCTTCTTCCTCAAAGGATCAGTAAATGGACTCAACAATGTCTGGGGCGGGCGCTTCTGTCTACACCCTTTACCTTCCACTTCTTTTTTTTCAACACTCAAACTACCTTCTTCATCACTAGCCATACTAACTTTGGGCATACTTGGAGGATTCCTCGGACCTCCCGATGGCATACTGTCAGTTATTTTCCAATCTTCTAACAAAAACAACAGTCTTTGGCAAATTTCGTCACACCTGGCCACATCTTTCGGGGTAGGCAACTTCTCAGATTGTGTCGGCTCAGCTGCTTCATGCACTTGTAAGTGAGGAACTGAAGCGGCCATTTCTGCCTCTTCGACTACCATTGCTGGGGAGGGTTCGGCTCTATCAGCGAGGACTTGTGTTTCCATTGCTGCCAGTTTTGTAGGCGGACTAACATAGTCATGTAATGGCGACAAGTCATTGTCACCTCCTTCATTCATATGAGGACTACCGAGGTCCTCATGTCCTTCCCCACCTTCATTCAACCCACCATTTCGTTTTTTCAGCTGCTCTATCTCCAGCTTAAAATAGTGTTTCATAAAAGCGAGGGTGTTGCCGAAATCCTCTACACACTTATTATTTTTTGCAATCTCTTTTTCACGTTTCAATGACTCCTTTCGTACCATTTCTTCCAACTCATGCACTCTGTTGTGAAGCGCTCGATTAGAACTGGCTACTTTGGCCAATTCATCCTTTGTTCTTTGAAAGTCACGCTTCAAAGTGCGTAACTCAGTGGTCGCGAGTTTACCCTGCTTTCAGTTATAATGCAAGTGTTACAATATTTCCAGAATATATCCCAAATACAGCAGTTATAATGCAAGTGCACAACTCAGTGGAAAAAAGGTAGTGCTTGCCTTAGAAGACGACGGAAGGCTAACAGTTTCGTCAATGTCCTCATCTTTTTCTTCTACAGAGGCAGAAGTGCTGGTTTTTTGTTCAGCGTCATCGCCAAACAACTCAACAAGTTCTTCAGTGTCGTCAACACTGTCACCCCAAGTCCAATACGGCGGCTGCTTGTCAATTACAAATGGCTGGAGAAGTTGCACATCAACCTGCAATTTACACAGACAATATACAGTAAAATTATTATATTATATTTTCATACGCCTAACGTTATCATTAAAAGCTTAACTAACCTCACGGTTCTCGAATACTTGGCTCATTAGCTCATAAAAATGCGGCGAATAATAGCTCCTCCAGTGCAGTATACGAGGGATGTAGGCATTAGCTTCGTGCACCACCAAATGTAGGGCAGCCAATGCTGGAAATACCTCATAAGCCCAAATCTGGTTTGATGAAGAAAACGTTAGTCACTGTAAACAAATGAAATTTAACTTAAACATGAATGGAAATTTGCTCCCCTTAAGTGCAAAGGCAAAACCTTTGAGGTGGTACTCTCTTGGTCTACTAGTTGCCGTTGTCTTTGCTTTCTTTTTAGATTTTTTTTGTTTTCGCAGTTTTTTTGGGCACTTTCACTCGCTGATAATCTGCACAAAGTGCCCTCAAAAGTGACGCATTTGTCTTGGTATAACACACAGCACCCCATGGATACTTCCCAAACTCTTCAAGGTCTTCCGCCAACTTCAAATATTGCATGTCAATGTGAACATGTTTTTCACTGCCCAACAGCACAAACACAGCAAAGTATACAAATCTGAGCTTCAATACATCGTCTGCATCAGCGCAGTCGTGGAAGGCTTTTTCTAATTTCAAAAGGTTGACAGTTTTATCGTTGCCAAAGTACTTCCTTTTCAACGAGCAGTTCTCATTAGTGGGAATCGGAAGGAAGGGAAGGTTTCCAAACCTTAGCCCTGTGACGACGCAAAATTGCTGCGCTGTGAATTGGATAACCTTATTGCCAACGATGAATTTGATCCTGTTCACTTGGGAAACTGTCTTCGGATCAGCCTTCCTCAGCAACAAGCCGTGGACAATTGGCGAAGTCCACTTCAGGTCCTCAATCAGTAGGAGATGACCAAAACAACTCTCTTCAAACCTTCGTAGCTGTTGCTCACTGAATTTCTCCTTTATCGTACTGATGGCAGTCTTTGTATGGGATAGGGACAGTGCTTTTCCTTGGAACTTTTCTTCCTATGCAATCATCAACTTAATTGGAGAAACCATATTTCCCTGCACGCCAATATTATAAAAATAATTTCAGTCCGTTGCAATCTAGACAATAACAAGCAATAAATAATCAGCACTTAGCAACAACCTATTATAGGATATTAAGTGAAAAATAAACAAAAAATACAGAGCATAAACAAAACCCAAGCTATTTACAACTGACCTACAAATTCAACGGCTTAAAGCCAGTTAGAAAATTGTCATATCCAAATAAATAGTGCTGGTTATAACTCTTTTTTCAGTTACAACTGTTCAGTAAGCCAGTTGAGGTTAGCTGTAACTATAATAAGATGGTGCAATGTAATTGAACAAATCAGAAGATCTAATTTCTTAGCACCTCTTATCTCTATAACCACTCTGTCAAAGTTGTGCTCACAATGGGGTCTTCTTGGACACAAATACAAATAACTAGCTACTAGCAATACCAATATCCTATGATCAAAGTGTCGTCGTTCAGAATGTATGCATGTCATTTTTCTATTATAAATCAATTGTTCAAAAATATTGCATTCAAATTCATAATTAAGCTCACATATTTTTAAAATAAAAACAAAACAAAACAAACTCAGCACTTATCAAGTGAAAGGACCCGCCCCGAATTTCCCAAAAACTCGAGGCGAATCCTGTGGAATTCCCGACATCACCCTGATGCCGGGCCCACTTACTAAAGACCGAGACTTTCTGCCGAAAATTTGGCAAAGTCTCCCCTGTAAATTGAACATTTCCCAAAATTACAACCTGCATAAAAACACATTTAATAACCACAACTGGCAGCATGCACAATAAAATTTCATGCAATTCACATAAACGGCCTTCGGCCTTCCTATAATTCTCAACTACCAAGCATGCTATCAAATCAATTCATGCCTTAAGCAAGGCAAACGACAAATTCAGGATATAAATTATGACTATTAAATTTCAACATGCAACATTTAACCTTTCACACTTCAACATATGAGGTTTTAGCCTCCTAACACAATCACATTTTTACCTCAATTTCAGGACCAACAACAAGGTCCGAACCAATCTCTATATGACTACCATTTAGTCTGCGGCTGCACCTAATAACCTTAGGCTGCCTACGTACCCTCCCTGAGGGATCAAGCCACACGTAGTTCTTCCTTAAAACCCAATTCCACACATAGGCAATACCTTATTTCATTTTTCTATATTTCACATAATCTCCCCATACGCCGGTACTACCAACGCCACGTATGGGGCCTGTCAACACGCCGGATAACCTACGCCACGTGCGACCATACCATACTATCACAATATCTCCCCATACGCCGGTACAACCAACGCCACGTATGGGGTTTGTCACAACGCCGGATAACCTACGCCATGCGATACCTGCACATCATATCACATATCTCCCCATACGCCGGTACAACCAACGCCACATATGGGGTCTGTCGACACGCCGGATAACCTATGCCACGTGCGACCTCAACACAATATCACATAATCTCCCCATATGCCGGTACAACCAACGCCACGTATGGGGTCTGTCTCACGCCGGATAACCTACGCCACGTGGGACCTAACTTTTACAGGGTGGTACTTGTAGTGTAACCAAAATCCGGGAAGGTACCTAAGGTAGTGCGTATAGCACTTCAAACTGACATTCTAGACTCTTTTGTACCCTTGTACAAACATATATAATTATATATATTAATACTAATATTGTGTAAACCTCAATAATGGTCTAGCACCCGATAATCCCCCTGGGAAGGTGGGATTACTCCGGGAGACTCACGGTTAACCAAGGGTCAAACTACCCTAACCCTGGTCAAACGGGCCCACGGGGACCACGACCTCCAAATTCCGATCCGAAAGTTCCTATGGGTTCGACAAGGTATAGGACACTCATCCTACAAGTTTGGTTCAGATCGGACGGTCGGATCGCTGACGATCGCATGATCTGACGGTTATTATAAAACATAAACTTTAAATTATTTAATCGGAACATCCGGGGCTCCGATTCACGATCCGTGAATTCCTACACGATCCTAGAAATACCTAGATTAACATATATTAAATTTGAGACCATCCAACGGTCCCAATCTATCGAACCTGGATAACGCACAATAGGCGATATCCATTCGATAGTCAAACGACGCCCGAATTGAGTTCCGCAAAATCCTACGCACTGGTGACAACCTAAGGATCTCATCAAGACACAGTGGCACTTTTTCTACAGTGCCCACGGGCCGCCGCACGTGCCGGCAGCGCGTGGGTGTCCAAAGCGATAAAGCTTCGTCAGAAAATCTCAACATCTCGGGCCAAGACTTCTATCCTAGGTATAACACCCTATTTGGAGTCACTTTTGTTCTTGGGCCTACCCCAAAAAGTGACCGGAAGTGGCCAAAAACAAACTCCCAAAATAGGCAGAATTTCAATCGAAGATCAACTATCCTAGGCTCAAAATTAATGAAATCCTATCCAACGATCAGCTAGAGCATGGAAAATAGGTGGAAAACCATACCTTACTCGTCAAATTTGGAGAAGAAATGAGAGAGAACGAGCTCCTTGAATTTTGGGTTAAAACTGGTCGGATTTTTGCATTTTCCGACGAGCACATGTGGTTCCAGTGGCTGAGATTGGTCGGGATGGGAAGAGGAAGATGGCAAGGTTCTTTTGAGACCGGTGCTACCCCAAGTGGTGGCCGGATGCGACGGTGGTGGCCCAAAAACCACCACGGTGAACAGTAACTGGGGGGGCTGTTTCTGCGCAGGGAGAGAGAGAGGGGGAGAATCTGATTTTTATAAAAAATCCCATTTCAAAATATTTACGATTTTGCCACTGAACTTGTTTTGCTCGTAACTTCTTCGTTTCAACTCCGAATCGAGCCCACTACGTGTCTACGGACTCATCTCAGTACGACCTATCCAAAAATACTAGTCACTGCCCCAAACTCTTTTCGGGTAAGAAAATGACCAAAATACCCCTATCTCAAGGGTAAATTTGTAATTTCGCTTAAATTTTTTTAAATAATTTAAATAAGGGGTTTAATTTGGAGTCGGGGTGTTACACAAGAGCCTACTATTATATCATTGTATTGAAAGAGCCTATTACCCCACTATTGTATTCAAACGAGCATTTTTTATATCTAAAAACACATTTTGCTCTGCAAAATTGTGGCATTTTAAGTTTTTTTTGCCACTTTTCAGCATAGCTCATGCACTCATCAAACCAGCTTAACCAAACAAATACATAATAGAACTATATCATTAGAAGAGAAAATAAGCATGATACAATGGTGTACCTCCAGAAAAACCGCAGGAATGAAATACCCATTTATTTACTTTAACACTAACCAATATCATAGATATGAAACCAATCTCAAAACCATATCAAATGACACAAAACAAAAAGACATCACCCAATCCTTAGCTAAAATCACAATCACAATCACAATAAAGAACAATAAATTAGGGTAGACTGTGGACCATTGACAATCTGCAAAATTTGATTATAAGCATGTAGATTCCAAAAGTCATTTTTGACAATTACCCATCCATAAACAACCTCCCTTCCTTTGCTTTGATTTGAACAAGTAAAATCAGAATATTGTGGAATTAATTATTGTAGAAATCACAGAGCCTAGAGCTTAAAATCTCATCAAACAATATAGATAGTTGGGACTTACCCAGACAACGGTGAACGAAGCCCAAACGTTTTGTGACAAAATGAAGATTTTGATTTCTGTAAACAGTGCCTGCGAGCAAGTGAGAGTGGGTGTGAGTTATTACCTAGTTCATAGAAACCCATAAACCCAAACCCAATTTCTAAGCAACCCCTAAACACTAAAACCCTAAACCAAATTCACAAAACCCCCAAATTTCAAAGAAAAGGTATATGAACAGTACCTCGTGGATGTCAACGGTCGAGTTACGCTTGGATGAACAGCCACCGCTAAGGGAGAAAGACGATTGCGTCGAAGAGAGAGAGGTACACGAGGGAGAGAGACGGGCTGAAGAGATAGGGCCAAGAGAGTTAGAGAGAGAAGCCAATTTCTGAAAAACTGATATGGGTACAATCAGTTCACAATAAAGATGTATTTATATGTGGTAGTTGTAAAAAAATTAAAAAGGGATGGTATTTTTAGTTAAAATTATGAAAAGGGTGGCATTTTAAGCTATTTCCCTATATTTTTAAACAAGTAATGAAAAGCATAAAAACAAGTAAACTATAGCATGTTTGTTATATTATGAACGGAATATGTGCTAAAATATTGAACTGCACGTAAAGTAGATGAGACACAGCATTTAACGAGGTTCGGCTATGCCTACGTCCTCGGAGAGCAGCAGCAGTAACTTTTCCGCTATATAAAATAATAGGGCTACAACTTTAGTGTTTACAATATGTGTGGCTCACTGAATTTTCTCTCTTAGAGAATTTCTCTCTGCTCTCTTTCCTCTCCACTCACTCACCTTCTTTCTTCCTTCTCTTCCTCTTCTCTGCCTGACTCTCATTCTTCTCTCATCTGGAGGTGTCAATGCAAAGGCATGATAATGCCTTATTTATAGGCAGATTGGTGGAGGTAGCCAACCCACGTGAATGTGCACTAAGGGAAAGTTGCAGACAAACTTTACCCAAAGTCTCCAAATGAATAGTTAGTGGGCTCCACACAAAAACCTTTACAACACTCCCCCTTGGAGACTACAAATGATATGTCGATTGTATCATTAAAGACTTGCTTGGAGAAAACCTAGTGAGGTAGAAAACTGATGGAAGGAAGAAAGAAGAGTACAACAATCAGTATAGCATACTTCTGGATGCTCCCCCTGATTAATATCTCCCCCTGATGTCTTCATGACTATCTTTTGGAGTGAGAATCTTTCGAAGTGAGTAGAGGATGTAGCCATTAACAATTCTCGTAGTTGAGTAAGTAAATATATTTCAAGTGAGCTATCTCTATGTAAATCATAGAAAATTTCAGAGTCCGCGCTTCCAACAAAACCTGGGCTATTTGTAAGTTCACTTGAAAAGAATATGCCCGTACATGGTGTTATGCGGAGATAGCATCAAATATGCCTCACACCATCCCAAAATGATGGTGATGGAGTTGAGCTCTATCTGGAAAATACGATGTCCAGTCCAATATACTTCCGGAAAATCCCTAAAGTGCCCAATGGATAATCCTCATAAAAATGCTTCAATACTTTCTTAGTATAAGCAAGAATCTCGTTGGCATAATGCTCGATCTTTAAGTCGAGACAAATATTTCTTGAACTCTTCAAGAGTTTCAATATGTTGCAAACATATTATAATCAATGTACTCACTGAGGCAATTTATGCGTATTTAGAATTGAGTACAGATTTTGTGCTTCAGGCACATGTCCTTTAGGGACTTGCTTCATGCAAATGCAATCCTTTCAAGAATTTTGTTTAAGCGATTAAACTTTATGACACATTATATAGCTTTAACCCAACTATTTATATATCTTTAGGGAATCACTACTGGTGATATGCTCCGTGCATTTAATAACCCTTAAAGATAACATGTTGGTCTCCGTAAATGTGCAATAAGGAGGCACAATTGAATCTGTAAATATGGAGAAAACCCAACATTCCTTGTTTCTACCAGAAACATTGTGTCATACAAAGTAGGTATATTCCCTTTTATTCCGAACACCCAAGTATAACTTTCAGTATTAACATCTTTTGGGGTTCGTACTATGAGTTTGTTCTTTCATGTTCATTCTCATCTATAATGGAATTGCCTCATTCTATTTTAGCCAATGATATTGTCGACATTTAATAATTGAACGTGGTTCCAATCAACACAGCCCATTGATGATTTGAGTAGCTACTCCAAAATCAAAATTTGTCATTCATTAATTCATGATCCCACCATTCTCATTTGCATGCGCATGCATCAATTATAAGCATTTCTTTGCTTTTGGGTACCCAAGCCACTTCAGGGGGCTTTTATTATGTGAGAATGTGGATTATAACCTCCAATGGAGCGTTATTTTACAGTAGGGCGTGGATAATCTCCATTTAGGGAGTTGGAACATTTAGAACCCATATATCTGTCATGCTGCAGGCATGCCACAGATTAATACATACATGTCAATTAATTTCTGGGACTTTAACCCATACAATTTGCTATGCATTAGGCGTGCACAATATCAATATTGACATGTCAAAGGATTGTCCTTTCGGGACTTCAATCCACATCATTTGCTACGCAACAGGCGTGCATCATATTGATCACTGCTATACCCATATTCTGTTCTTATGGGACTTTAAAATGTGCAGTGTATTATCAATGTATCCAACTTGCAATCTGTAAAATTTGCGTTAATAATTCGTGGATACATACAAGCCATTCTTTTGGAACAGACTTATCTCCCCATTTGGTTACGTTTCAAGATAAAATATCAAATAAGTATATATGCATAAAACAACACAAGTATTGCTTACATCCTTAGGTGGGAGAAACTTTTCTCAAGTATCATTCAAGCTCGTATCGGCCCAGTAAATATAATGTAGCGCTTGATGATCTAGTTATATCCTGCAAGAGCAAAAATCACAATTCTTCTCTCTGTCAAAAACAAATAACCCTCAGAGTTAGGATCACTGCATGGATTCTCTCTTCAGATGTTCATTCTAAAGAAATAAAATCCCTTATGAACATAGAGTTACAAAAAGAGAAAAAATGCAACAAAAAAAAAATTGTGATATTGATTGCAAGATAAGGTAAGCAATCAAGGAAGGAAGCTGGTGGGAGCAGACAATAAGCTCTCATTTCTCCTAGTCTAGAAGGACCTCAGGAGATTAGAGCATAAGGTCGCCTTCACAGTTCCTTGATGTAGCGGAAACGTGATCAGGGATAGTCTCGCTTCCTGAATGGATGATCAGAAATAGTCTTGCTTCTCGGGCATATTGAGTGCTTACTGATAAGAAAAACAAGTAGATATCGCATCACTAGGTATGGAGAAAACTGGATGTCTTCTGCAAAGAAAATTTCGTTAGTAACACATTTATACACAAATAAGAGGAATAGGTAGAACCAGTGAATTTCAAATTAACCATAGGAAAATTGCGAGATTCCCGGGGTACTTTTGAAAAAGTAGCTCCGTGAAATCCGCAAAGCAAGATCGGCTTTGATGAAAATAATACTTGAAAACGCCGAAAGTGCCGACAAACATTAATGGAGGCCGGGTGAAGTTTTGGAATCTGGAAAAGAAAAAGAGAATATGGGGATTTGAGATAATATTGGGATCCTGGAAAATGTAGCCATATTTCCTCCTATAGATATTGCTTTTGCAAAACTTGATTGGAGCAATTGCGTTTCAACTCAACTTCCTTCATTTTTTGAAACTTTAGTTTTTCTAAGACTTTCTTCTAAACCTTCTTAAAATGGCTTCCTCTTCTTCCTGCCCAAATTATTTCAATTTAAATGATGCTCCCACAACAACCAGTGACGCCAAAGTTTGGCGTCCATCCTTTGTATCCCAAAATCGTCATCTCACAAGTGATGATGAATGATGCTACTGCTGTCATAGTAGCTAGGAATTTCATTACTCCAATGGATGAAATACTGTTAACAGGGAGGTCTGAGGAAAAGGCTATTGATGACTCAATGGCTTCTAGTATTCAGAGTGCTGCTTCTGTTTCTAACATGGCTAATCGTTTGCGGGCTAGAGCAAACGAGGTTCAGAAGCTAACAACTGAAAATTCGTCTCTTCAAAGAATGCTTCATGAGTCTCAACAGGAGGTTGAGAAACTTAAAGGATAGAATAATGCCTTGTTGAAACTAGTGAGTTCATACTCCGTTGATACACTGAGAAGGCTAGACATGCTGCAGGTCTCCAATGAAAGAATTTTGGGAGACCACGAAAGGCTTATGGCTAAGCTTAAGAGGCGCCATCCTCTTCCTTCAGAGGCTTCCAGAACATGATGTAATTTTATAGATTTTACAGGGCCTACACATTCATTGCAGGTGGAAAAAATCTATCTTTGTATGCTCCTTTCCTGTTATAATAATTCCACACATTCTTAAACTTACACCTGTGATTTTTATGTCTTTTCAAAATGTCGGTTTGGAACCTTGTGTCTTATAAGTTCAAATAACCACATCGACTCTCCCAAATTTCATATTTCAACGCATGGGAGCCTGGAACTTTTGGCCTGGGCTAAACACAAACTCAGAATTTATTCGCCCTTTTCAAATGGACATGAAATATGAATTGAGTAAAAGCCACGATAATATCGCAATATAGTAGTGAAGAGCATTAACTACTATATACTCACAACCTCAAGTTCGGGATCTCTCATATATTTGGATCCATGGACTTTCGGCCCAGATATAACAAAATATGTGGGGAGCCTCAATTCATCATTTGAGGTTTATATTGATATTATCCATTTCACGGTGTATTCTTAACAACCGGAATTCACAAAATATATTTCTTCCTTGAGGTGTCGATTATAACATAATCGAGCTTTATTAAATTCATCATTTTCTTATGCCAAAGAAATATGTGGCGTACCACAATCTGCAATAATACCTCAAGGGTTGTCCATTTAATTGTTGGAACTTCAGGTTCTCAACACTGTTAGATTTTGAACCTCATGCCAAAATCACATATTCTCATGGTATGGACATTTTTACAATTTTCTGTACATATTTCGGGACTTCAAGCCCTAACATAATTGTCCATATTTTGAGGAACTTCTGGCATCTCATTTAATTGCTCATCCATGAGTTTAAGGAACTGCAGGTTCCCTTTTGTATATAGTGACGGTTTACCCAAAATGGTTAATATTTATGCATACGTCACTATTCATGTATACGGTACTATTCATCAAGTCATGAATACATATCTATTCATGTGTACAGTACATTTGCCAGTACAGTTATTATTCATGTGTACGGCACTTTTAACCAATACGGTACTGTTATATCATCAAGGAACTCTAGGTCCTTATTTACATGTCAAGGATCAAGGACCCTCAAGTCCGATCACTTGTTTACAAATATAGTACCGGAGAGACAGCCAGCTCTCATATCATTATCATCATCAAGGATCTTCAGGTCCTGATGTAATTGTATGATGAGGATCAAGGAACTTCTGGTCCTGATCTGCATACTGTAAAAACTCATCATACCGCACAATTAATCCATAAAATAAATTGTTGATAAATAAATTACTGGTATGGACGATAAACCCGCACCATACTTTAAATAAATGTAAATGTGCGGTAAAATAAATTCATAAATTAAATTGCTTGCTGTATGGACGTTAATCCCGCACCATACCTTAAATAAAATTAAATGTGTAGTAAAGTAAATTCATAAAGTATGAGGGTTAATACCACATCATACTTTATGTAAAAGTAAATTTGCGATAAAGTAAACGTGCTTGTATGGGCACTAATTCTGCTCCATACATTTAAAAGTAAAGGCGTGGACGATAAACCCGCGCCACCCTTTTAAATAGATACTGTCGTATGGGTAATAAACCTACACCATACAGTAAATAAATTAAATATGGGGACAAAACCACCACTAAAAATATATGGGGTTAAACCGTCCATAGAATTTCTATATATATAGATTATATAGAATATATAATGAGGCAAGCAAAGAAATTAGTGCATGATGGATATCACAGTACTCCTTTCCACCTGCCATCAGCTCACCTGCACTAATATTCATATTAAACAGTATAGATTAATAATAAAATAATAGAAAGGGTAAAAGGGAGCTTATCCTTTCTTTCCCTTTTTTTTTTCTTTTTCAGCATTCGCTAGCTTTCTTCATTTGTCATACGGAGCTTTTCAAATGGGGAAATGATGGCATATGTCATCTTTGTTAAAAAAAACGTAGAGACAAAAAGATGAGGTGGGTGCCAGCACTTGAGTGACCACACTAAAGTAATTTGGAATATATCTTGGTGGGCCAGTGTGACTATCTTTGTGAAAAAGCTTTGGGCATCTACACCCACAAACATTATCTTCTTCCCTTGCTTCCATGGCTACAACGTTCTCATTTGTCTGTGAATTTAGTGAGAGAATTGCAGACAGGGAGAGTGATGGAACAAGAACAGTAGATGCGAAGATGATGAAGCCAGTCAGAGCTGTCATGATGAAGAACATGACGAACAGGTAAACCCACATGAGGAAAGTGTTTATATAGCAGGCTTCTGCAAACCCAGCTAGGGAAAACCACCATGATCGAGACCCCAGTGATGATGAGCGGCCATAGGAGGAACTTGGGGCAGTTTGTGTTGTTGTGTATGTGAGAGTGAGGTTTTGGAAGCAGGGATCAGTCCATGATGATGATGGTGAGGAAGAAGAAAAAGGAATAAGAGATATGGGTTTCATCAGAGAATTCAGCTGGTATTGTTAAAGCGAATTCGTGCTGATAACGTGTTATATTATGAACGGAATATGTGCTAAAATATTGAACTGCACGTAAAGTAGATGAGACACAGCATTTAACGTGGTTCGGTTATGCCTACGTCCTCAGAGAGCAGCAGCAGTAACTTTTCCACTATATAAAATAATAGGGCTACAACTTTAGTGTTTACAATATGTGTGACTCACTGAATTTTCTCTCTTAGAGAATTTCTCTCTGCTCTCTTTCCTCTCCACTCACTCACCTTCTTTCTTCCTTCTCTTCCTCTTCTCTGCCTGACTCTCATTCTTCACTACTACAAAAAGTGAAAAAGACGACCAGAAAACAACGACGGTCTAAGTGAAAACCGTCGTGGTTTTTAAAAAGACGACGGTTCTAAAAACACCGTCGTGTAATACCACCTTAGACAACTAAAAATGGAGACTCAAATGGCTGTTCAAAAACAACGACGTACCTAATTAAAAAACCGACGTCTATTTGAAACAGATTTCCGCAGTGTAAAATCAAAGCCAACAAAGAACGGCAGAAGTTATGAATCGACCGACGTAGAAAGTAAAGACGACGATTTCAATAAAAGCCGCCGTTTTTACTCATAAAATAACACGACGAAATTTTCGTATAAGACGCCGTATAATTACAAACAAATCCACGGCTTTAAAATACAAAATATCGCCGTATTAAATTAATGTACAACGACGGAAAATATAAATATATCGACGTCATTCTCGTATAGTTCTACGACGTTATCTTTAAATCGTACTATAAAATTTAACGTCGTATTAATTCATTTTATACGTCGTACCTTTAATTTAAACCGTCGTCTTAATAAGAATTTTTGTTAACAATTTTTTCCTTTATTTTCTTATCCTACGTCGGTAGATCTACTTAATGACAAGAATTGAAATCTGTCATCCAAAAAAGAAACTTTACATATTCCAGAACATTAATTTCCTTCATTTTAAATTTCCTCCGGAAAAAAAACTCTATTTATAACGCACTGTAATTGAAAAATAAACTGAAAGGTCACGGGAAAAAAATTTCTATTCATAATTTAACAATTCAAATCCACGTCGGTTATATTAAACCTAACGATGTTAAATGAAAAGATTCCACGTCGCAAAACAAATATTGCGTCGTGTTAGTTTATGGTTTCTTTAATAGTTTCAGTTTCTTTAACAGTTTGGTCCTTTATCTTTCTGCAGGACTTGTATAGTTCAAAGCATTGACTTGTATAGTTCAAAGCACTGATTCGATTGCTCATGCTTTATCGCATTCTGAAGCCATTTCTATTCTTTATCGCATTCTTGAAACCCATCTTCTTCTTCTGAAGCTCTACGGATAAAGGAAGAGGCTATCACAAATCTGACGGATCTTCTTAGCCAAGAAAATCAAGCAGAGGATCAGGCACATCTGATCTTCAGATTTCCCTGAGAAGCGAACTTTCCTTCGACAGCGAGTGGAGGCCAGGCTTGCATCTCTTTTGATGGAAAGCAAGGAGTATTCAGAAGCACTAAGTGTCCTATCAGGCTTGATCAAGGAAGTGAGAAGGCTAGTTGACAAGCTTCTTCTTGTGGACATAGATTTGATGCGAGTAAGCTCAATTTCTCTTTGAGAAAGACATCCAAATTACTGTCTTTGAGATGTGAGAGACAGTGTCTCTGAGAGAGGAAGAACTTGGAACCCTAAATGTAAACCGAAAATGAATGAAAGCGACAAATTTATAGAATAAATTTTTAAAACCAACGGCGGTCCTTACAAAAAAACCGCCGTTTAAATTGTAAAATCAACGTCGGTATGACCGACGTATATTACATAAATCCACGTCGGTACATTAATAAAACCGACGTGTTAAATGATCTACCATGACGCGAGTTATTACTTATGTACTTTAATTTTTGAGTTTACTACGACGGTACCTACAACACTACTGTCGTACTTATTTACCACGTCCGAAGTTAAACGTACTGTCGTATTTTGTAATTTATACGTCGTAGTTATATGTAACCGCCGTATTATTTTTTTGAAATGTTTTTATATGTAAGCAACTTTTCGTCTACCTGACTTACACATGCACTGTTTCCAAACCCGATTAAAAATTTCAATCTCCCAGAGAAAACTTTTAGACTTTTTTCCTTGTCAGAGCACTTTCAGAGTATCTCATCGTCTTCCTCTCGTCTTCTTCGTCGTCTCTGAACTTAAACATCGATCGTCTTCCTCTTGCTTTCATTGCACGCAAAAGGTAAGCTTTCATTTTCACTATTTTGGTTGCTGTTTTGCATGCTCATACGTTTTTTGTTTGAAAAATCTTTTTACCTTTTTTCTGGCCAAAATCATTTTACTTCTTTCCAAGTTCGATAAAATATACAGACAAAGAGGGAAAGTTTCCAACTTTGAAGACAACTACCTCAACTAAATAAGACGACGGTAGCTTCTTATTTACGTGGTTAAATATGTAGACCACGACGGTTCGTCAGTCGTTCTAGCGTCGTCTGAAAATTGACAAAGTTGTTTTTAAAATTATAGTCTTTTTTTTATTTGCTTGTTTAATTGCAGGTTTGATTTCTCTGAACAATGGTTTTTGTTTTTCCCTAATTTGATAAAATATAAAGAAAAAGAAATTAGGGTTGGTATCTAATATAGACGACAGTATCTTATTGTTTTACGTCGTGTGAATGTTAATACCACGACGTCATATTAAAATACCGTCGTCTATATAAGATTCCAAAACTTTCTTTCTTGGCCTTGTATTTTATCAAATTAGAAAACAAAAACCATGGTTCAGAAAAATCAAATCTGCAATCAAACATTCACAGAGAAAGAAAGAAGGGTTTTGGATCCTTATATAGACGACGGTATATTACTACTGACGTCGTGTGAACATCAATACCACGACGTTATATAAATATTCCGTCGTTTATAGTTAATTATCACGTCGTTTGTAGTTAATTATTTCGTCGTTGTTTAATTACCTTGGTTTTAAACATTTATTACGTCTGATATTATTTCATTGCGTCGTTTAAAATCATATCATACGTCGTATTTTATTAATAACCGTCGTTTGTGTTCTTAATCTTTTCTTGAAATATTTTCACTTGCAGTTTTGTCTGTAAAAATGGTTTCTCACCAAGACCAAAGTAAGGATTCTGGCTCCAAGAAAAATGGAGGTAAGGAGCAAGTACCTCCTCAAGAGAAGTCTTCGAAGATAATGAAGTCTTCGAAGAAGATGAAGTTTGCTTCATCATCTGCTGATACAGAACCAACCAGCGCGACAACAATCTCTGATGATTCAAAGGCTGGTCGAGGTATGAGCACAATGCCTCGTGTTGTGAAGAGAAAACTTCAGAAACTAAGGCCAATTGTTGAGTACAATAAAAGGGGGAAAGGAATTGGCCAAGCACATAGTGAGATGCAGTCCTATATTGGTGTGTTGGCACGCTCCAGAGTTCCACTTGTGGACTTGAAATGGGCTCAAATCCCCAAGGATATAAAGGAGCAGATTTGGGAAGCAGTTGACATTGCTTTTGTGGTAGGTCAAGGGGGCAAGAACTCTGTCTTAGCTTCTGCTGCCAAGAAATGGAAGGATTTCAAGTCTACACTAACGAGGCATTATATCCTTCCATACACCAATGACAGGGAGAGATTAAGCCAACCCCCTGAAACATATAAATTCATAGAGAAAGCACAATGGGATGCCTTTGTAGCTTCAAGGTTATCCAAAGATTTTGAGTCTGTGCATTCTCAACATGCACAGATTAGGGAGAAACTCGAGTACAATCATCGATTGTCTCGAAAAGGATATGCTAGTTTGGAGGATCAATTAGAGGAAACCATGCCTGGGGTAGAAATTGATCGATCTACCTTATGGAAGAGAGCTAGACAGGACAAACATGGTAACATCCCTGATCCAAAGGTGGCAGAGAAAGCAAAATTAATTGTAAGCCTACTCACTCTGTTTTAAATTTTTATTAAACTGTGAATAATTCTTATTACGTCTTATGTTATATTTTGCGTCATGTGAATGATATTACCACGTCGACATTTTTTAAAACACGTCGTTAAAGGTCTAAATAGGAATCACAACTCTGTTTTCTGTAATTATAGCATAAGATGTCGGTGGTTCAATTTCGCGTCGTCTGTATTAAATTACTACGTCGAAATGTTTTAAACAACGTCGTTAAAGGTGTGAATATTGAATCATCCCTCTGTTATCTGTAAATAAAGCATAAGACGTCGGTGGTTTATTAATTTCGTCGTTTTAAAAAACTAACCACGTCGGTATAACTACCGTCGTGATAAATTATAATAACGTCGATTTATATGTTATTGCGTCGTGTGAAATTATATAATACGTCGTTTGTATATAAATAACCGTCGTGTGTTTTTGTTCTTACTTTTTTATATATCTTTGTTTTAGGATGATTTGCAAAAACAAGTCTCGGAAGGCAAAGTCACCGTATCTGGCAGCAATGATGTGCTGACCACGGCTTTGGGCCCCGAGCATCCAGGCAGAGTCAGAGGAGTAGGTGCTGGGATCTCACCAAAGCAATATTTCAATTTACCCAAACCACAGAGAGTGAGCTTTGACGACCGTTTGAAGGACAGTTTAAGAGTTCTCCTTCAAGAAGAGACTAAAAAGATGGAGGCTAAGGCAAGGGAAGAGGCTTTAAGGATGGAGGCTAGAACGAAACAATTGGTAGAGGCTGAGAGGGAGCATTTCCTGAGTCAGCTTTCCCAATTAATTCCCAATTTTGATCCAAGCATGCTTAAACCCAGAATTAGCCAAAGTCCCAAAAATCCAATGTCTGACAAAGCAAGCTGCTCTGGAGGTGATGTGAGATCCCAGCATTTTGAGGATGATACTGCCAAAAATGGGAAACATCAGGAAGAAAAGGTAACATATCTGAACTTTGAATTCTCTGTTTTTTTAAAAACCATTAGACGTCGTTATTATTAATAAAACCGTCGTTTGAAATACATACCACGGCGATTTTAAAAATAAACCGTCGTTTGTATTTCAATACCACGTCGTATTTAGTTTACTTGTTTTACACGCCATTAAACGTCGTTATTTTTAAAACTTTGTGGTTTTTAGACGACGGAGTTAATCATTCCCGACGTAATAGATGAAGAGAATAAAGAAGAAAAACAAGATGAAAAGGAGAAAGAAGATGACGACCAGGTATGTTCACATAACTTTGCCTTTTTTATTTGTTTTTCAAAATTCCAGACGTCGATATTTTTCTTTAAACCGTCGTTTGTTTACAACTTAGACGGCGGAATTGTTTTCTAAGATGTAATAAATAATTCACCACGACGGTTTTTTCACCGTCGTTTAAATTCTTTTCAGACGACGTTTTATTCCTTAAACCGTCGTTTTTATTGAATTACCACGTCATTTTATTTATTTCTTTAAACAGTTATTAAAGTTGTTGATTATTCAAATATGGAGGCGCCATCTTCTTTAAAAACCCTTTGTCGTTATGTGGAAACGACACTCGTGCCTCAGGATAAGACCATGCACTTTACAATTGATAAGGAGGTGTTTGGTCTAGAGCGCGATACCTTCCTCCTGCCTGAAGATATTACACAATTTGCAGGCATGGAGGAAATAGGAGCTACAGTCATTGCTGTATATATGAGGTTTGTCATTCTAAAATAATACGTCGTTGGTTTATTTATTGCGTCGTCTTAACTAACTAACCACGTCGTTAGTATGTACCGTCGTGATAAATATATTATAATGTCGTTGTCTATTTCAGTACGTCGTGTGAAACCTTATAATACGTCGTTTTGTTATACATAACCGTCGTGTGTTTTTTTTGCGCTGACTTGTTTATATTATTTTATATATTTAGGTACTTACACGATGTTTTGAAACAAGCAAATATGTGCACAATGGTTGGCTTTATCGACCCTGCTACAGTTAGTGCCAGCTCTGGCACAATAGCTGACAGATCACGACTGGTAGCATCTCGACTTCAGAGGACTGACGGTGAACAGATTTTCCTGATGCCTTACAATCCAGGGTTAGTCTCCTTAACAGGATTTTGTTTTTATGATTTTCAATAAATGACAGCGTATAAACTAACCACGTCGGTGTTTTATTTTATTGAGTCGTTTGAAACGACTAACCACGTCGGTAGTTATTTATCGTCGTGATAAATATATAATGTCGTCGATTGCTACTTTATTTCGTCGTGTGAAATATTATAATACGTCGTTTTTGTAAATAACCGTCGTTTTTATATTAATTTTGTGCAGCCGTCATTGGATCTTGCTGATTGTAAGAGCAAAGAGGGAAACAGTCTATTTTCTGGATCCTCTGCCAGGAAATCGTGTGGTCGATGAAGAGGCCAAAAACATCGTGAACAGTGCTATAAAAATTTATAATTCCCACATAGCCAGATCAGGCCGTAAGGCAGTCATTTGGAAAACTCTGTCAGGCACACCAAAGCAACCCAGCAATGTCGAATGCGGGTATTACGTGATGCGCTTCATGAGGGACATCATCATGGATCCTTCCTTGGGGTTTGAGAAGAAGGTAAGAAGAAATAACCTTCAAACATTTTACGTCGTTTTTTGTATTATCAACGACGGTCATGTAAAATTACCGTCGTTGAATAGATATACTACGTCGGTTATGGTCGTCTGTGATTGAATTTCCTTTTATTTATAAACCCTAATAGTCATTGTTTTTATACAGTATGCCAAGGGAAAACAGGAAGAGCCATACCCCCAAGAAGCAATTGATGAAGTCCGGAATGAATGGGCAGAGTTTGTTTGCCTTCACCTGGAATAGGGGAATTATTGAACACTTGATATTTATGTATAATGTACAAATTTTGTCTATAATATATAATGTAAAAATTTGTTGAGGTTTTCTTAAATTAAAAAAAAAAACAAACATACAAAATGCGTAACCGACGTGTAATACTTTTCCAACGACGTAATAAAGTCAAAAGCCGTCGTTTTTTGTGGTTTCGTTTTAAACAAATCCGACGTAAAATGATATTTAGACGACGTTCTTTGAACAATGGAGTCGTTTATGGTTTACAACGTCTTCAATTTCTTAAGGGTTCAGGGTAGTACTTTGTAACGACAGCGGTTAAGTCGTGGAATATATATTTTACGTCGGATAGTTAAATATCCGCCATCGTTTCTCATTTAAACGACGTCATTTTAACAACTTAGTCGTCTATTACAATTTACAACGTCTACATTTTATTAACACCGACGTGGTTTGTTGTTGTGATAAGAATATTTTATTATTTTTATATCAAAATATTCAAAATAAATTTAAAATAAATCAGAAAAATGCAAAGTCAACTCCTATGAAGTCATTGATATATTTTCTTCCCCCTAAACCTTGAAAAAATTCATTTTGAATAACAAAAATTTAAAATGAACATCCAAAACAAAATTGTTTTGATGAGTCATAAAATCACTTCTAGTTTTATGGTTTAGGGTTTAGAGTCTAGGGTTTAGAGATTAGGGTTGTTATTTATTGGGGTTTATTTTTAAAGTATAATTTTTGGGTAGTCTAGGGTATATATTAGGCTGTAAAACCATAAACCCTTTTATAAACTTAATTTTTAAAATTATATAATTTAGTTTTAAGGGTTTAGGGTATTAATTGTTAACGACGGTGGTTGAGTCGTGGAATACATATGTTACGTCGTGCAGTAAATTATCCGACATGGTTTCTACTTTAAACGACGTCATTTTAATATGTAAGTCGTCTATTATAATTTACAACGTTTTCAATTTCTTAACCCCGACGTGGTTTTTCAGTCGTCTTTATATCAAAATATTCAAAATAAATTTAAAATTAATCCGAAAAATGAAGCGTCAAAATAAACGGCGTTACGTTCAGTGTTTCCGTCGTGGAATATTACATTTACGTCGGTTCTTGTAGAACTTTCGCCATGGTTTTTCTTTCGACGTTTTAAAGAGCGCGCGCTCTAAAAATTTTCGCTCGTCCTGAATTTTTTTATATTTGGCTCTTATTCTTATACTTCTAACCTTGAACCCTAAAATTTTCAGATTTCGCGCAACATAACATTTCGCTCTTTCACTTCTGCTCTAATTAAAAGTTGCACTCTCCAGGCTCCGTCGAATCTGTGAGCTCGTCCAACCTGTAAGTACAAACCCTATCTTCCCCTTGTAAATTCATTGAATGATATTAGGTTGTTTTGTTAAAGGGTTTTAGGTATATGCTTTGCGATCTGTTAATAATGTGCTTATAAGTATGGGTTCATGGATTTTCTGTTTAATGGGTTCATGGATTACATTATCTGTTATGTTGAATTGGGAATGGATTTAATTTTGTCGGATCTTTTAATCACCCTATGTTATGTTGAATTGGGAATGGATTTATTGTTTTCATGCTTGGTTTCATGTATATGTTGGTTTCTTGCTTGGTTTCATATATATGTTGTGTTCTTAATGGGTTTTGGGTTCTTGAAAATAAACTGAGACACGACGCCTTTTTAGGCATACGACGACGATTACACGACGGTTTATGAAAAAACCGTCGTTGTATTACTTATACACGACGGTTTTTTCATAAACCGTCGTTTGTATTACTTATATTAGACGACGTCTGTTGAAAATCCGTCGTCTATATATGCCAAATACGTCTGTTTTTGTTTAAAACCCGTCGTCTCTGTTGTGTATTACTTGCTATTAGATCTTTGTATAATCTGCTATAGTGACGGTCATTGCCTGTATTTTCACTTTATTATAGATAATAGGTTATAGTGTCGGAGATGGATAAGTCATGGATGCACTCGGATAGAAGATCGAAGGCATATGAGTTTGGGGTGGAAGCATTTTTGAACTTTGCTGTAGAAAATCTTCTAACTACAACACATATCCGTTGTCCATGTGTTAAATGTGTTAATTTGAAGTTGTTTGGGGTTGGAATTATAAGGGATCACTTATACTTTAATGGAATTGACCAAAGCTATAAGAATTGGACATTTCACGGAGAACCTTGGGAAGCAACTACTAATGCTAGTAGAAATGTTGAAGAAGATGATGGCCATAGTAGGTACAGTTTTGTGTCTGAAGAAATTGATATGGATGATAATGATTTTGGTGATTTTGGTTCCGATCCGTATGAGTTTGCCAATGTGATTGGGGATGGAGATCAACCAGTGTACCCTGGTTGTAGAAAGTACACGAAGTTATCGGCATTAGTGAAGTTGTATAATTTGAAGGCAAAACATGGGATGAGTGATGTCTGTTTTACAGAATTATTGATACTTCAAGGCGATTTGCTTCCAGAAGGAAATACAATACCAACCTCTATGTATGAGGCTAAAAAGACTTTGTGTGCATTGGGGCTGAGTTATGAGAAAATGCACGCATGCCCCAATGATTGCATCTTGTATAGGAAGGAGTATGAGGATTCAACTAATTGTCCTACTTGTGGTATCTCAAGGTGGAAGGAAGGCAAAGATTCAATCTTGAAAGAGGGTGTGCCAGCGAAGGTGGTGTGGTATTTTCCTCCAATTCCAAGGTTTAAAAGGATGTTTCAATCACATGAGACAGCTAAGAGTTTGACTTGGCATGCTGCTAGAAAATCAATTGACGGTCAGATGTCTCATCCGGCGGATTCCCCGTCTTGGAAACTTCTTGATGATAAATGGCCTGAGTTTGGTAATGAGCCGAGAAACTTGAGATTGGCTCTTTCATCTGATGGATTCAATCCCCACAGTTCTCTAAGTAGCAGATATAGTTGTTGGCCGGTTATCTTAGTTACATATAATCTCCCTCCATGGCTGTGCATGAAACGAAAGTTCATGATGTTAACCTTATTGATTTCCGGTCCTAAACAACCCGGAAATGATATAGACGTCTACTTGGAGCCTTTGATTGATGATTTAAAATCTTTGTGGGATGGGATTAGAGGAGTGTATGATGCACATAATGGAGAATACTTTACACTCAGAGCTGCATTAATGTGGACAATTAATGATTTCCCCGCCTATGGAAACTTATCTGGTTGTGTTGTTAAAGGATATAAAGCTTGTCCAATATGCGGCGATGATACACCTAGTCACAGGTTGAAAAATGGCCACAAAATTTGTTACATTGGGCATAGAAAATGGTTACCAATCAATCATCCATATAGGAGGCAACGTGCAGCTTTTAATGGGAAACCTGAATATGGCATACCTCCCGAGCCATTAACCGGAGAAGAAGTGCTGCATATGGTTGAAAATGGTGACAGAGTTTGTTGGAAGAAGAAATCAATATTCTTTGATCTCGAGTATTGGAAATACCTTCCTGTGAGGCATGCCCTAGATGTTATGCACATTGAGAAGAATGTTTGTGATAGTATCATTGGTACATTGCTGGAGATCCCTGGAAAAAATAAAGATGGGATTGCTGCTCGATTAGATTTATTGAACATGGGGGTCAAAACTGATTTGCAACCCGAGTATGGAGAAAGACGTACTCGTTTGCCTCCTGGGCCTTGGAATTTGTCAAGAGCAGAGAAGAGAGAGGTTTGCAATTCTTTCTATGGTATGAAGGTCCCTGAAGGTTATTCTTCAAATATTTAAAATCTTGTATCTTTACAAGATTCAAGACTTCTTGGCCTTAAATCACATGATTGTCATACCTTAATGCAACAATTGCTCCCTGTGGCAATTCGTTCTGTTTTGGAGAAGCCTGCAAGGTATGCAATAACTCGTTTGTGCTTCTTCTTCAATGCTATATGTGCAAAGACTGTTGATGTTTCCAAGCTAGATAAGTTGGAAGAAGATGTAGTAGTTACTCTGTGTTTGCTTGAGAAGTACTTTCCCCCTTCATTCTTTGATATCATGGTTCATCTAGTAGTACATCTTGTCAGAGAAGTTCGTCTATGTGGGCCAGTATATTTTAGGTGGATGTATCCGTTTGAAAGATATATGAAAGTGCTGAAGGGGTATGTTCAGAATCGTACTCGTCCCGAAGGTTGCATTGCTGAGCGGTATATAGCTGAAGAAGCGGTAGAGTGTTGTACTCAGCATTTATCTGATGTTAGTACAGTTGGAGTGCCTTCAAGCCAAAAGATGGGACTTTCAAAGCCATTATCAGGTTGCACAGTGAGCGTAGTTGATCAGGACCTGTTGAATCAAGCACATCTATATGTCTTGGAGAATACGGAGGAAGTCCTACCTTATATCGAGTACGTATGAGCTTTATTCTTTAAGTTTCCATTTTAAATTATTTCTTATGTTTATCTTCTATATTTAGGACCGTAATGCTTGAATTTTTCGTGTCATGTAGGCAACATATGATCCACATCAAGACTGCTTATCCAAAATTTAGAAAGAGAACAAAGTGGCTGCAGGATAAGCACAATAGCACTTTCATTCAATGGCTACGCTTCAAGGTATATGTTGTTGAATAACATATTTCTCTTTTAATTTTCTTCTTATTTATATGTTAGATTGAATTAAGATATGATTAATTTGCAGGTTCAAAGTGAACTTGAGGAAGACAATCATGGCGTATCAGAAAATTTAAGGTGGCTAGCAGCTGGTCCAAACATGTCAGTGCCATTATATAGGAGCTATCTTATTAAAGGTATTAAATTCAATATCAAGGCACAAGATGATGTGCGGACAACTCAAAATAGTGGAGTTTATTTACTTGCACATACCATGCAAGTTGCTAGTGCCAAGGATAAAAACCCAATTCTCTCAAATATGGGTTTCTATGGTGTCATTCAAGAAATTTGGGACCTTGACTACCAAAAGTTTACAATCCCAGTCTTTAGGTGTGATTGGATAGATAGTTCTGGTCTTGTAGTCGACAAACTTGGATTTACCCTTGTAGATTTGAGTAAAATTGGACATAGGAATGACCAATTTGTTTTGGCTTCTCAAGTCAAACAAATATTTTTTGTTGACGACCCGATGCATCGTGGTTGGTCGGTAGTGTTATCAATGCCTAATAGAGAATATAATGATGTTATTGGTGATGAAGTCTTAGGTGATGTGATAATTGAGTGTGAGCCATTTACTAGAGGGATGCCAAATGTTGACACATTTGATGAACTGGTGGGTGAGTTAGGCGGTCAAAATATTCGAGATGGGTGTGAAGATATATGGATTGAATGATGCTTATGTAATTGGCAGTGTATGACATTAATTTTGTAATATATTGTAATGTGATTTCTTCACTTTCTACGTTCAAATAAAACACGACGTTATTGTGAACCAGTTATTCAGCATATTTACCGACGTCTTAAAGCAACGTAACAATGAAGAACCACGACGCTATTGTGAAGCAATTATTCAGGATATCACGTCGGGGAAGGATTAAGAACCGCCATGTAATTCAAAATAACACGACTCCAATCCCATAATACCGACGTCTAAAAAACGAGATATATAATCTGAACGTTAAAAAATACGACGTCATCATACATTTTCCACGTCGCAAGTTCTTTTATAAACGAAGAGGAACGAAATGAATTCCGACGGAAATTCATTATAACCGCCGTCTAATAACAATTAAACGACGTTATTTGTAATACGGCTCTCATCATAATCAACGCCGTCTATATGTTCTGTAATACGGCTCTCATTTATTTGGAACCGACGTTGTTTAGAAGTTCAACGTCGTCTATATTATTAAGTGCGTCGTGAGTAATGAATACATATAAATACAACGTCGACTATATAAATGCCACCGACGTTGTTTCGCATTTCAACGTCAACTATATAAATACATACGTCGTAAATAATGACACTGACAACTATTTCCACGTCATCTTTTTTAGAAAAATCGAAGTGGAAAATTTATTTCACGACGGTTGTTTGTAAATAAGAGACGTAGTAGATTTCAATAACGTCGTCTTCTCATGTATTTAAAGACGTCATATTTTTTCTTGTCGTGTAAATTATATTTAACGGCGTAGTATTTTAGTTGTCGTCGTTGTATGTATATCTTGCGGCCTTGTTCTTTTAATATGTGTCATATTTTTCCTTTTTAACGACGGTGATTTGTTTGAGTTGATCGTCTATTCTCATCCTCGACTATTTTCTAGAACTTTAGCAGACTAAACACGTCTGTTTTTATTTTTTTCCGACGTTGTTTTATTTAACAACGTCTAATATTTATCGTCGTTGTTTGTTTCTGAAAATAGGACGTATAAATTTTGTAATACGACTCTCATATATTTGTAACCGACGTTGTTTCGTTTTTCAACGTCTACTCTATAAATACATACGTCGTAAATAATGACACTGACAACTATTTCCACGTCATCTTTTATCGAAAAATCGAAGTGGAAAATTAATTTTACGACGGCTGTTTTTATATATGCGACGTAGTAGGTATCAATAACGTCGTCTTCTAATGTATTTAAAGACGTCATATTTTTTATTGTCGTGAAAATGATATTTAACGGCGTCGTATTTTTATTTTCGTCGTTGTATGTCTATCTTGCGGCCTTGTTCTCTTAATATGTGTCATATTTTTCCTTTTTAACGACGGTTTTTTTAGAGAGTCGGTCGTCTATTCTCATCATCGACTGCTTTTTTAGATCTTTTTGCAGTACAAAGACGTCGTTTTGTATTTGTTGATGACGTTGTATATTTTAACAACGATGGTTATTTAGCGTCGTGGTTTATGAGGGAAAAGATGACGGTGGATTCCACGACCATTGAAAAACCGAATACACGACGGTGATTTACCGTCGTCTTTTTGCTTTTTTGTAGTAGTGCTTCTCTCATCTGGAGGTGTCAATGCAAAGGCATGATAATGCCTTATTTATAGGCAGATTGGTGGAGGTAGCCAACCCACGTGAATGTGCACTAAGGAAAAGTTGCAGACAAACTTTACCCAAAGTCTCCAAATGAATAGTTAGTGGGCTCCACACAAAAACCTTTACAACAATGTTTGATTAAAACATGCCACCAAAGTTGTTGGCATATACAGAGAGCACGATACACGGAGCAGAAAAATCAGATATTCATCTCAACAAAGCAAAAAAGAAATTAGGTGAGTTGCACTTGCATATATAAAAATGAAATAATAATAATAATAATAAATTTTCTGGAATTTGGTTAGTTAAATAAAAAGAAAAATAAGGAATTTAAAATTGATATTATAAGTCTAGGTGGGGGGAGCAATAGACCAATCATTTCTTCAGTGTGCAATTTGACTAGTTGCTTCGCATGACGTAAGTTGTAGCATCACAGTTCTTTCCCATATTATAATTTTTATATATGAAATTATATTATTGCAGAAAATTAAATATTCTTGAAGCTCTTTGTGAGAAAATAAATCATCACACGGTCTCCACAGACACACAGGTTGTTATCAGCTGTTAATTAACCAGTAAAAATTTGCAGGTCTCAGTTTCACACGCATGCAGAAATTGGAAAATGACGGAAGGAAAGAAATTTAACCTGTCATCGTGCATACACCTGGCACAAGGATAACGGAACCCCATGACATCAGCATTTAGACCCATTCACTCACGTACGTATATAGTCACGTGACAGGAAGAAACCCCCTCCTCCCCTCCCTCTCCCAACGAATTTGCCCACCAGCTGTCAACCTTTAAATTCCCATTCATATTACAAAGGAAGAAAAAAAAGGAAAGAACATTCAAACAAACTCACAAATCATTTACTTACAAATAAAAATAAAAAATAAAATTCAAAAGTAAGAAAATAGAAAAAATATGTAATATCTTGGTGCTGCAGCTCCCTTCCCCAGCTTCTATATATACTCTTGTTTACCTCCTCTTTCAAAATTCGTATATCACCTCCAAATATACATCCTCCTCCTTCTTCTTCTTCTCTCTAGCAATTAAGCCATTACAAGCTGGTGATTAAGCATGATTATGAGTGATAATAATCAATCTCTCATGCCATGCTTAACAGAACAGTGGGGAGATTTGCCATTCAAAGTTGATGACTCGGAGGACATGATTGTCTATAGCTCCCTCAACGATGCTCTTAGCTTTGGCTGGTTTCCCGATCACAGCTTGTACGAATATGTCAAGCCCGAGCCCCTCCTCTATGATCCCTTTGATCACCATCACGCCCTCCCAAACTTGTTCACCCAGTTCCAAGAATACCATGATGTCAATACTGCTCCAATCATCCTGCCCTTTGAACATGATCATCATGATGATCAGAAGTTAGTGCAAGTAGTTGATACAGCTGATCAAAATAAGGCGCCAAAGTCCGGGGTGGCGAGAGGGAGGCATTAAAGAGGGGTAAGGCAGAGGCCGTGGGGGAAGTTCGCGGCTGAGATTCGGGACCCGGCTAAGAATGGAGCTAGAGTTTGGCTTGTGACCTACGAGACCTCTGAGGAAGCGGCTCTGGCTTATGACCGAGCCGCGTACCGCATGGGTGGCTCCAAGGCTTTGCTCAATTTCCCCCACCGGATTGGCTTGAATGAGCCACTGCCTGTCCGAGTCACCGGGAAGCGGAAAGAGCCCGAGGCAGAGGACCAAAGCCTCCTCGGTGGCTGAACATGATCATCATCAAGCAAATGTGTTTCGGACAAGGCAGAAGACTAGTATGGGTCTGCTGCCACTTGGCGAGCAACTATTGGTTAGCTAGGTGATCATTATATGAGTTGTGAACTGGCTTAGCTAGGGAATGGATATATGATATGAGAGTTTTAAGTGGTCAATGTGGCGTAATTATAATCTGCAATTGTTAAATATTTTCAAAGTGATCGGATCAGTAATTGCAATTGCAAACCCACTCCAAAAAATGATGAGTGTTTTTTCTTCGTGTTAATTTACAACTTACGCTCGGGTTTCATCAGTGAAATACAATAAAATTATATATAAAAATAAAAATAAAAGTCGATGATCAATCAATAGTCTCTGAGGCAATTTCTTGTTCATTTCTGATCTTACCAGGAAATGATGGCAATGAGAAAAAGTGATGAGCCCAATGGCTTTAAAAATTGCTTTACCAAACCCAATGGCCAATAAATTATCGTTCATGTGCGCCATTGGAGCATAAGAAGCTTTGGACGTTAATGAAATCACTTGGCCCACAAAGCACCATGGAAATCCCTTTGAAGGTTGTTGTAGGGATGGCAACGGGATTTGTCATCTTCATCTTTGTCTCCCACAGATCCAAATCGGCCCTCAGAGTGGGTGGGATTTCTCCATATTACAATACTTTTCTTAATTTAAATAAATAATTCATTCTAAAATTAATGAAAAATATATATTATTTTAATTTACGTGCATTAGAGTTATAGACAAAACAAAAGTCTGGAGTGGCTTCTGCATCTTGGACAAGTTTCTTAGAGAAAAGTACTATTCATTATCTAGTTTTAAATAGATATTTTAGGTCAAGCCCCACACAACAAGGAAAAAAATTTATATGGTTTAATATTACTACACGTGTGTACATTAGTATACTCGTTTGGGAATGATTTTGAATAAGTGAAAAAGCACCTTTGTGGAGAATAACTTCTTCTCCATATATAATCATTTTATGTAGTTTTAAGTGATTTTATGGGAAAATACCTTCTCCCCAGAAGTGATTCTTTTCTATTCAGAATCACTTAAACGACTGTAGACAAAGAAATTTTGGTGAAATAAATTTCATTGGACGAGAAAATAATTAGGGTTCGGTGGATTGAATTGTGGGCCTCATAATTCGCACATGTGGCGTATGACTCATCAAAATCGAATTAGTTGTCAAAAATTGACACGTGGTGACATCCGACGGAGTGCATCAAACGGTTCAAAATGAAGACAAGATTAAAGAAAAGAATCTTCTGCGACTTTGATTTAAATCAAATATTAATCAGGTCAATCAATTGAAGATAATCTGGTTAAATCGCCAGATTATGGGAATTGATTTAAATCAAATCAAAATCCCACAAAACAAGGTTTTAAATAGGGAAAGTTATTTAGGTCAAGCATTGTGGGAGCAAATTTCCCCACGAGAATATTCGCCGAAGATTCCTTCGTCTTTTCCGCCTCTCTTTCTCCCTGCAAAACAGATCGGAGTAAAGGGACCATACCCGGAGGATGTTGGCCAAAGGCCCTCCGATGCCTAAGTTAGGTAGGGTAATTCAAGGAAAACCGGGTGGCCGGAGCCGTGTGTGGTGGCCGGAGCCTTGTGTGTGAGAGAGAAAGAGAGGAGGTGGCTAGGGTTTTTGAGAAATAATTTATGCAGAGTTTTAGTAGGAATTTAGGCGTACCTCATCCTTGTGCGTAATCAAATATTTATAGTGGCCTTGGAGAGGTTGGTGGGGTTGGTGTAGTTGGTGAGGTTGGTGTAGTTTGGTGAGGTTGGTGAGGTTGGTGTATTTAGGGATTATGGATTTAACCGAATCCCTAATTAAGGCGAGGATCAAGTAACCTCCAATTTGATTAGGTAATTCCCAATTAGGTTAGGTAACTCCCAATTAGGTTAGGTAACTCCTAATTAGGTCAAATAATTCCCAAAGTGATTGGCCTAATTATTTGACCTAGGGTTTTGATTTAATTAGGTTCCCACAAATGCCCCCCAGCTTCTGCGTGGCATGTAACGGCATGTAGGAGATGTGGATTAACCGTTGGGCCATCCAATTGCAACTGGGCTTCTGTATTTGAATTGGGCTCCTGCGTGGAGGAGGCTTTTTACTCGGGCTGTCCAGCTGTACTGGGCTGGAGGTGCGCGATCTGCTGCTGGAGTAGGTGGCAGTTTGGGTAATCTTTTTTGTGGTTGATCCAAATTGCTTCAATTCCTTCTTCTTTTTGTGCCACGAACTAGGATCAGTATGAGTCAAGGCGATCATGTACAGAGCACGAACGTGCTGAAAGTCAGCGGCAGATAGGAAGAGGAGGTTGGCAGCGGTCTGCTCGTTCCTCTCACCTACTGCGATGGCAAGTCGCATCCCTCTGATCTGCTACTGTTGCCATGGAATTCTTTGCTGTGTCTGACTAACTTTTGTCTCATGCTTGCAGATGATGCCATTCGAAAGAAGCTCGTTCTCGACCCGAACATGACGAAGGTTCGACAAGCTTTGAGCATCCCCGCCAAGTTTCGTGAATGGCGCTGGCTGCTGAGCGAACATCAGAAGGAAGTCGGTGAACTGCCCCCTGCTGAAGATATTGAAAGGTGGAAGTCGCGCTGCTTGGAGCTAAGTGACTTGCCAGTTGAGCTGGAGGAGTCATCGACTAAGTCCCCCGAGGGTGGGAAAGCGTGCAGTAGCTCTGCTCGAGATACGTCTCCACAGTGAAGGCAGCCGAGATCTTCTCTTGCCACGAACAAGTCTTATACAATGGAGGTCTCGCCTGCTTAGAAGGCCCATATGGGAGTTGCTCCTGCCTCGTTTGCCGGGATCAAATTCCTCGTCAGCGCGAACAGCAAGAAGGCCAACGGCATGCAGGAGGTTCGGGAAATTCTGCTCAAGTCTTTGCACGTACTGCCTAAGACCCGTGATCTGCCATGTAAGGAAGCCGCTGGGAAGCAAGGTTTGGGTCATCCGTGCCGATCTGGGAATCAAGCTGAGAGGACTGTACCTCTGCCTAGCAATCATGACTCATCTGCGAGGCCACGAACAGTCAAGCACGGGGCAGACTCAATGTTGCAAGTTGCAGCCAAAAGAGCTAAAGAGTCGTCTGCTCGAGCGAAGAGTCCTCCAATTGCACGAACTGCCGGTCCGGGAATTGGTGATAGCTCTGCTGGGGGCGAGCCCGTGTATGATCTGCTGAAAACAGGCTTTCTATCAAGTCCCTCTACTTGCGCTAAGCTAGTTGATCACGTGTATCGAGCTAGTGACCTTTGTGCTTTCTCAAGCCTTCCCTTAGATAAGCAAGAAGAAGCTGCCATGTATCACCTTCAAAAGGGAATGATTTTTGATGTTGGGGTCATGCGGAACTCGCGTGATGTTGCCCCATCTTCTGCCCTGCTTGACGAGCTGGTGAAGAAGAATGCCGACCTAATCGACAAAGCTCTCGAACGAGCGGATTCGCCATGACGCCAGGATTTTCGAGATGAAGGAGAGTATGTCCGTGCTCAAGAGTTCTGTTGGCCAAAAGGATGGTGAACTCAAGTCTCTTATGGCTACCTTGCTCGAACGCAAGGAAGCCTACTTTTGCCTCGAACGTAAGCATGCTGCTTTGGCCCAGGATCGTGACGAACTGCTGGTCAAGTTTGATACCCATGTGGAAGCCACGGAGGCCTCCAAGCAAGAGATGGCTGGTAATGCATACAAGCTGGGATACTTGGATTGCCAGACAGGTGCTTCTCCTTGCTGTTCTCTCGAAGATGATGCCGGTGAGCAGTCTGGTCTTGACCTGCCCCCCGCTCAGAGTGAGCATGTGGATGTTATGGATGCAGAAGCAGTTGAAGAGCCGATAGCAGATAAAGCTGCAATTGAGGAAGACAAACGCCAAGGTGGGTCTGCTGATGAGGCTAAGGCGGATACGAAGGAGCAGGCAGCCGAGGCGGTTGAGCAAGTTGTTCCGGTTGGGCAGAATGAGGCTGTTGCCTGTGCAGTTGAGGATGTGATTGGCTAAGGGTCACCTGCTGAAGTTCCCTAGTAGTTGTAGTTCATTTTTGCTATTTTTGAACTTTGTTATTTTCTTTCAATAAGTGGTCTTTGGTTGACCATCTTACTTCTTGTTGAACTTGGCTGATTGGCCGCTTTTTTATTAAATTTTCAGTTGTCTTTCGAACTTCAATTCTCATTGCATCTTGTAAGTGTGTGTCCGGAGACATAGCACTTGGAAGACATAGCACTTAAAAGAGACTCCATTGAGTTTGTACTTGTGAAGTAGCTTGCCTGCAATGAGATAAGGCTCGTCGCCTGTGTGTGTATGTCGGGGACATAACGCTTGAAAAGGACTCCATTGAGTTTGTGCTCTGAGGAGCAGCTTGTCTGCAATAAAGGTAAGGCTTGTCGCCTGTGTGTGTATGTCGAGGACATAGCGCTTGAAAAAGACTCCATTGAGTTTGTCCTCCAGGGAGCAGCTTGTCTGCAATGGAGATAAGGCTTGTCGCCTGTGTGCGTATGTCGGGGACATAGCGCTTGAAAAAGACTCCATTGAGTTTGTGCTCCGGGGAGCAACTTGTCTGCAATGGAGGTAAGGCTTGTCGCCTGTGTGCGTATGTCGGGGACATAGCGCTTGAAAAAGACTCTATTGAGTTTGTGCTCCGAGGAGCAGTTTGTCTACAATGGAGGTAAGGCTTGTCGCTTGTGTGCGTATGTCGGGGACATAGCGCTTGAAAAAGACTCCATTGAGTTTGTGCTCCGGGGAGCAGCTTGTCTACAATGGAGGTAAGGCTTGTCGCCTGTGTGCGTATGTCGGGGACATAGCGCTTGAAAAAGACTACATTGAGTTTGTGCTCCGGGAAGCAGCTTGTCTGCAATGGAGGCAAGGCTTGTTGCCTGCATGTATATGTTTGTGGGACATAATGCTCGAAAAAGTACTTCATTGAAAAGCTTGCTCTTGTATTGATGTTGGTGTGAATACATCGCTTTATTGAATAAAGGAAATTAACAACATAGGCAACATCGAAAGCAGTTTGTCTTCAATTGAAGTACAGGAGGCTCGTCGTCTGCTAGGAGTCGAGCTGGTAAGCGAAGAGCTTCACGGATAGTATCTCCGAATGTGGTGGGCATTCCATTGTCATGGAATTTCCTTCCCTTCTAGAGTGTCGAAGGTGTAACTTCCTCTGCCCCCAGATCGGCTGATCATGTAGGGGCCTTCCCAGTTTGGCTTCATCTTCTTTGACACTTGCCTCGTTTCTGCGAGAAAGCTGCGAAATAAGCTTCTCCAATTTTTGGGTAGCGAGTCTCTGCATCGAGGAGAGCTTTTGACGTATAGAATATCGGATGTTGGGCCCCAAGTTCTTCTCGGATGAGAGCTGAGCTGACGGCCGAGTTGGACACTGCCAGGGACTTGCTGGCAGGGTTGACATGGAGGCGGTGACAGATGATGTTTGGGTCGATGCCGGGCATGTCAGATGGTGACCACGCGAACATGTCTTTGTTGTTTTGGAGGAAGGTGGTAAGCTCCACCTTCTCGTCTGGGCTTAGGCGCGAGCCGATCTGCGCTTCTTTGTCTGGCTGGCCAAGATCAGGGGGTACTAACTCAACGTCATCCTCAGACTTCCAACCCTTTTCAGGGGAGTCTTCTGGGCGGATTCCCTCGCCTTGATCCTTCTTGTTTGGATTCTGGCGCGAGCCGATCTGCGCTTCTTTGTCTGGCTGGCCAAGATCAGGGGGTACTAACTCAACGTTATCCTCAGACTTCCAACCCTTTTCAGGGGAGTCTTCCGGGCGGATTCCCTCGCCTTGATCCTTCTTGTTTGGATTCTGGTGTGAGCCGATCTGCGCTTCTTTGTCTGGCTAGCCAAGATCAGGGGGTACTAACTCAACGTCATCCTCAGACTTCCAACCCTTTTCAGGGGAGTCTTCCGGGCGGATTCCCTCGCCTTGATCCTGGCTCATTAATTGCTATTGTGGGGTAACAGCTCCCTTCTCGTTCGAGCTTGCTTGTTTGCTGTGAGCGCTTCGTGCCTCGTTGCCAGCATGCATTACTGGTGTGAACTGCAACAGCTTGCTCTTCTTGAGTCCGTGTGCTGTGCATCTTCTTGCCGTGGCTTGGTCACTATTGATCTGCCCAATTCCGCCTCCAGGGATGGGGTAGCGAATCTTCTGGTGTAGAGCAGATGTGATGGCCTCGATCTTGCTGATCCACGATCGGCCCAAGATTCCGTTGTACGGGGAGATCTCGTCGATGACCATGAAGGTTTGCGAGCAGACTACTGGGGGTGAGTGGACGTCAAGGTCGATCATTCCAACAGTGACTGATGGGGCCCCATTGAAGCCCGTGAGCGACCTGGCAAGTTTGCTAATCTTGTGCTCCAATCCCATCTGTTGGATGACAGATAGTTGCAGGATGTTGGCTGCGCTGCCCTCATCCACATGAACTCGCTCGATCACAGCTTGTTCAATCTGAATGTAGATGACTAGGGTGTCATTATGCGGCAGGTCAAGCCCGATCAAGTCTTTCTTCTGGAAACCAATGATGGGTGCATCCACGATGACTGGTACTCCTGTTGTGACTTGGGAGACATAAGTCTCCTGCGCGATCTTCCTCTTGCGCAACTTGGTGGTCAGCCCGGACTCCTGAGAGTCAGCTAGAATGGTGTTGATTCGAATGACCTTTTGGGGAGGTTCCTTGGTAGCCGCATCACGATCCTCAATCTGTTGGATGGCCTTCTTTGTGATGAATTCTGTGCAATGACCTTCTCTGACCAGCTCCTCAAGATGCCTTTTCCAAGCATTGCAATTGTTGGTGTAATGACCGTGCTCCCCGTGGAATGCGCTGTATTTACTGGTGTCCCTCTTAGAGGGGTCTCCTTTCATGGGTGGCGGTCTCCTCACCCACGGCTTGTCCTTCACTTGAGCCAGGATCTGATGAATTGGGATAGCAAACTCAGTGAAGGTCCCTATTTCTGAGCTTCCCTCTCGGGGCCGCGATCTGCACTTATCTCGGGCTTTTTGCTCGAACTGGTTGCTCTTTTGGCTTGCCTGCTTCGTCGGGTGATCAACTTGTTTGCTGGCTTTCTTTGCGGCGATTCGATCATCGTCCCAAAGTGCGTAGCGTTCTGCCGTCGCGAACACTTCTGCCAAGGTTTGACTTGGTGTTATGGCCAGTTCCCGGTATAGCTCGTGCTCGGTTGGCAAGCCCTTCTTGAAAGCTGAGGATGCAACTTGGTCATTGCATCCTATGATGTTAGCCTTTTCAGCCTTAAACCATCTCAGGTAGTCTCGCAGAGACTCGTCTGGCTTCTTGCGCAGGTTGAACAGATGGTCCGCATACTTTCTGACCGTCTTATAGGAGGTGTACTCCTTTGTGAAGATGAAGGCCAACTCCTTGAAGTTTCCTATCGACGCGGACGGTAGAGTGTGGAACCAGTCTTGAGCTGCTCCTCGCAGGGTCATCACGAACACTTTGCACATCAGGGCATCGTCTGCCTTGTACAGGATCATTGCGCTCTTGAAGTGCCTCAAATGGCTCTCAGGGTCAGAGTCCCCCTTGAATGGAGTGATGGATGGCATTGTGAACCGCTTCGGTGGAGGAGCTCGTTCCACTTTGTCGGTAAAGGGCGAGCAGTCAACTGGATCAATTTCCTTATGCAGGGCCTCCTCCGTGCTTCCTTTAAGTTGGAGAGCTTGGAGTCGGTCATTTACTAGCTTCTCGACGTCCTCTGCTCGCAGGACTGGAGTCTCGGGCCGGCGTCTTCGATGCCTAGAACGCGACCGGCTAACTTCTTCCTCGGTTCCCAAGGGTCAATCCCTTGGGTGTTCTGCTCGTGGGGCAGATTAGGCGATTGAGCTTATGAGGATTCCTCTACATCTTGTCGCCACGTGTTGGTCCTCGAGCAGGTTGGTGGGCGTCGATCATAATCTTCTGCCCTCAAGGAGGGTCGCTCAAGTCGACATCTTTGGTGTCTCGAGCGCGACTGGCTAACTTCTTCCTCAGTTCCCAAGGGTCGATCCCCTTGGGTGCCCTGCCCGTGGGGCAGATTAGGAGATTGAGCTTGTGAGGATTCCTCTACAGCTTGCCGCCTCGTGTTGGCCCTCGAGCGGGTTGGTGGGCATCGGTCGTTGCGCTTGCCACGCGACTGCTCACGAACTCGAGCTCCTTGTGGGCCCAAGCGGGCGTGGACATTAGACTGCGGGCCTAGCCTCTCGAGCACATTGGTCCTTGGTCCTAGCCTCGAACGGCTCAGAGTACGGCTCGCGGCTGTCTGCGTCTCATCTGCTCGATCTCGATCTCTCCTCTGCCGGTTTGCCCTTGTCTGACCAGCTTGGGACCTCTCGAACTGCTCGCCGGCATGCTAGTGTGCCCTCCTCTCCTCGTCACGGGGTCCAAGGTTAGGGCCTTGATTCAAGTTGATCTGCCTGAGTAGCTGGCCAATTAGGTTGTTCTGATCATCGACCTTCTGTGTGAGTTGATCGACCCGTGAGTTAAGGTCCACCTGACTGCGCTGGTCAAGTAGAGTGTTGTGCATCGGGCCCAACGGCAAATGGGCTAGGGCTCCATTAGACGCGTACACAGGTGCATATGTCGAGTGTGATCGCAGAGGAGGGAGAGAATGGATCTGCTCCAAGACTGGGATGACGTCGGAGTAGCCATGGGGCTGAGCAGCAAATCCGGTAGTTGAGTGGTGTGGCTGCTGCTGTGATCCGACGGCAGGACAGCGAGGCAAAGTAGTTCCGGTAATCGGCGCTAGCAACTGCAAGGCTGTGGAGGTCTCAGGGTCATGTGGCGGCTGTTCTGCAATTCCAGCAGCTGAAGGCGGCTGCAAAGCACTAGAGGACGACTGCAAGGCGTTGGGAGCCACGATTCCATGCTGTTGCATTGAGGTTTCCACTACGAAACCATGAGATGGGCCCATCGTGGTGGCGTTACTCTTCGTATGTCTTGTATCAACCATGGTTGTTTGAAAAAATGTGTGAAAGATGGATTTGGAGCACGCTTTGAATATATCTCGCGCTCTCAATGAAAGCACCAATTTGTGGGAGCAAATTTCCCCACGAGAATATTCGCCCAAGATTCCTTCGTCTTCTCCGCCTCTGTTTCTCCCTGCAAAACAGATCGGAGTAAAGGGACCACACCCGGGGAGTGTTGGCCAAAGGCCCTCCGATGCCTAAGTTAGGTAGGGTAATTCAAGGAAAACCGGGTGGCCGGAGCCGTGTGTAGTGGCCGGAGCCTTGTGTGAGAGAGAGAAAGAGAGGAGGTGGCTAGGGTTTTTGAGAAATAATTTATGCAGAGTTTTAGTAGGAATTTAGGCGTACCTCATCCTTGTGCGTAATCAAATATTTATAGTGGCCTTGGAGAGGTTGGTGGGGTTGGTGTAGTTGGTGAGGTTGGTGTAGTTTGGTGAGGTTGGTGTGGTTGGTGAGGTTGGTGTATTTAGGGATTATGGATTTAACCGAATCCCTAATTAAGGCGAGGATCAAGTAACCTCCAATTTGATTAGGTAATTCCCAATTAGGTTAGGTAACTCCCAATTAGGTTAGGTAACTCTTAATTAGGTCAAATAATTCCCAAAGTGATTGGCCTAATTATTTGACCTAGGGTTTTGATTTAATTAGGTTCCCACAAGCATCCTACAAGAGCCTATAAATAGGAGGCCTCAAGACGAAGGAAGGCTCAGAAAAAACCTAGCACTCAGAAGAAACAGAAAAGTCTCTGCATTCTTCACACTACTTTGGAAGAGCCACCAAGCACAACAAATACGTGCCGGTTCCTTCACCATAGAAAAATCTCAAATACCAAACAAGCTTCGCGCTACCCGTTTGATCAAGATCAAGTCTCTACCACCCTTGTATCAAACACAAATTTTCTTTAAACACTTTGGAGATCGAATCAGAGGATTCAATACAGAGATTGTAACCCTAAATTTCATTAATACAATATTATTTTGTACAAGTGTTCTTGTCTCATTTGTCGCAGGAAATTCGTGTTTACAATGACCTTTAGTCAGTTAGCAAATATATGCAATGAGAGGGCCTTTTTTTATTTATTTATAAGGACTTAATTAAAAATTTACTTCTAACTCTTGGATTTTGAACTTAAAAACTGAGAACTAAAACCGTAATTCTGAATCTTAAACATTTTCCACACCCTATGGGTGAGTCCAAAACGCAAGAGTTAACCCTAAATTAGGCGGTTGGTTGGGATGGCAAGGAATCTCTAATCACAGAAGCTCAGAACAGGTACGTAACTAAAGTAATTAACTAGGAATTATTTGTATGGATTAACCAGTAACTATGCAAAAAGTCTAACTAGTGGGGTCGTTAAGTATTATTTCTCCCTTGTTTATCTCATTTCTCCTGTGCATTAAAAAAAGCACACTGTCCGGATGAATGTACCTTTACATAGGTTTATTGGAGGCTGCACGGGAAGCCAACGCAGAAAGGGACATATTGAAGACACATTTGGACCCATCAATTTTCCGATCGTCATCATCATAATGCACTTCGAATTTTTCCTACAAAAATATTAAATGATAGACTAAAGTCAATGAGACTCTATATATTTCTTTTTTCCTTTTTTTTTTTTTCTTGCGTCTATTAGTTTCTGGGTTTCAATTTAACTTTCAATATTCACCAACCACAATGTCGTCTATTAGTTTCTGGCGTGAATATATATGTATGGGGAAGAAGTGGACCATATATATATATATATATATACACAGAGAGCTTTCATTAAGAGATTCCTCAAATTAGCTTATTTAAGAAACACCTTTGTAGGCACTGGCGGATCCACAGAGGCGCAAGGAGGTGTAGCTGCACCTCCCCTCGCCGAAAACTTTCTTGGGGATGCCAAAATTTGCCCCTTTGCTAGTGCCCACCAATTGTTCGACTAAATGCCTCAAAGACGTTGTATTGTTTGCTGCATTGTGAGACCCTGAATATTTACCTTATATTTTGGGCTCGATCTCACGAGCATGTAGGAGAAAATGGCTCATCAATCGGAGCTCCACAACCAAAGTTAAGTTGCAGAGGCACAGTTCAAGGAAGAAGAAGACTCCGCGTCAGACATCAGCGCTTCTGATTTTGATTCTTTTTTAAATTGTCCAATAGCAAGCCGACACATGTCTATTTCTAATTGGCCTAAATTAAAAAATTCATTAAAAACTCATATGTGTGTCAAAAAAATCACCAAAAATTACCCCAAACTTTTAATCATGTGTACTTTTGTTTCATGACCTCCAATTTACATGTGCTTTTGGTTAGATTAATTGGTATTGACTTTTGTTAGATTAAATATGTAATTGACATTGATTTTGTTCATATTTGATATGAATTTTGGTAAACTAATTGTGTCAATGACAAGGATTTTGTTCATATTAATTGATATCCATATAGACTATAATCAATTAGTTGTAGACATAAAACTCTTATTTGTTTTAATTATGAATGACATTAGTGTTGGTTAAATTCTAAGGGCATTTGGTTGTATAATTATTTTTTTTGAATTTTTAGCCTTATTTTTTTAACACACTACACGGATGTTAGGGCTTGAACCCAGGGCCTTGCTTGAGTCCTTTGTAAATTTTTAGCCTTTTAAAATTTGCACCTCCCCTGAAAAATTCATGGATTCGCCACTGCTTGTAGGACTCACTCCGTATTGTATTTTACTAATCCAAACTGTCTATTTTGTAGATACTCATTTAAAGATCATCTCTATAAAAAAATCATTTGAATCCGATATCATTTGACTTCTCAATTGAATTATTGAAATTTTAGTACTTTCTTGAAACATCGTGTTCATTGATTTTGTATGACACAATTAGATATTGAAACAGCTTCTGATTTGTCTAATTTTTTGCAAGGATGATCTATTAATATAGACTTATAAAATAGATGATATGGATCGTAGGGAACCCTAAATGGTGTCTTTCAAATAAAATTATTTGAGGAATCCCTCAATAGAAGGGAGTCTTAATGCATTGGTCAGGATTCACTACTACAAAAAAGCAAAACGACGACGGTAAATCACCGTCGTGTATTGGGTTTTTCAATGGTCGTGGAATCCACCGTCATCTTTTCCCTCATAAACCACGACGCTAAATAACCGTCGTTTTTAAAATATACAACGTCATCAACAAATACAAAACGACGTCTTTGTACTGCAAAAAGATCTAAAAAAGCAGTCGAGGATGAGAATAGACGACCAACTCTCTAAAAAAAACCGTCGTTAAAAAGGAAAAATATGACACATATTAAGAGAACAAGGCCGCAAGATAGACATACAACGACGAAAATAAAAATACGACGCCGTTAAATATCATTTTCACGACAATAAAAAATATGACGTCTTTAAATACATTAGAAGACGACGTTATTGATACCTACTACGTCGCCTATATAAAAACAGCCGTCGTAAAATTAATTTTCCACTTCGATTTTTCGATAAAAGATGACGTGGAAATAGTTGTCAGTGTCATTATTTACGACGTATGTATTTATAGAGTAGACGTTGAAAAACGAAACAACGTCGGTTACAAATATATGAGAGTCGTATTACAAAATTTATACGTCCTATTTTCAGAAACAAACAACGACGATAAATATTAGACGTTGTTAAATAAAACAACGTCGGAAAAAAATAAAAACAGACGTGTTTAGTCTGCTAAAGTTCTAGAAAATAGTCGAGGATGAGAATAGACGACCAACTCAAACAAATCACCGTCGTTAAAAAGGAAAAATATGACACATATTAAAAGAACAAGGCCGCAAGATATACATACAACGACGACAACTAAAATACTACGCCGTTAAATATAATTTACACGACAAGAAAAAATATGACGTCTTTAAATACATGAGAAGACGACGTTATTGAAATCTACTACGTCTCTTATTTACAAACAACCGTCGTGAAATAAATTTTCCACTTCGATTTTTCTAAAAAAGATGACGTGGAAATAGTTGTCAGTGTCATTATTTACGACGTATGTATTTATACAGTTGACGTTGAAATGTGAAACAACGTCGGTGGCATTTATATAGTCGACGTTGTATTTATATGTATTCATTACTCACGATGCACTTAATAATATAGACGACGTTGAACTTCTAAACAACGTCGGTTCCAAATAAATGAGAGCCGTATTACAGAACATATAGACGGCGTAGATTATGATGAGAGCCGTATTACAAATAACGTCGTTTAATTGTTATTAGACGGCGGTTATAATGAATTTCCGTCGGAATTCATTTCGTTCCTCTTCGTTTATAAAAGAACTTGCGACGTGGAAAATGTATGATGACGTCGTATTTTTTAACGTTCAAATTATATATCTCGTTTTTTAGACGTCGGTATTATGGGATTGGAGTCGTGTTATTTTGAATTACATGGCGGTTCTTAATCCTTCCCCGACGTGATATCCTGAATAATTGCTTCACAATAGCGTCGTGGTTCTTCATTGTGACGTTGCTTTAAGACGTCGGTAAATATGCTGAATAACTGGTTCACAATAACGTCGTGTTTTATTTGAACGTAGAAAGTGAAGAAATCACATTACAATATATTACAAAATTAATGTCATACACTGCCAATTACATAAGCATCATTCAATCCATATATCTTCACACCCATCTCGAATATTTTGACCGCCTAACTCACCCACCAGTTCATCAAATGTGTCAACATTTGGCATCCCTCTAGTAAATGGCTCACACTCAATTATCACATCACCTAAGACTTCATCACCAATAACATCATTATATTCTCTATTAGGCATTGATAACACTACCGACCAACCACGATGCATCGGGTCGTCAACAAAAAATATTTGTTTGACTTGAGAAGCCAAAACAAATTGGTCATTCCTATGTCCAATTTTACTCAAATCTACAAGGGTAAATCCAAGTTCGTCGACTACAAGACCAGAACTGTCTATCCAATCACACCTAAAGACTGGGATTGTAAACTTTTGGTAGTCAAGGTCCCAAATTTCTTGAATGACACCATAGAAACCCATATTTGAGAGAATTGGGTTTTTATCCTTGGCACTAGCAACTTGCATGGTATGTGCAAGTAAATAAACTCCACTATTTTGAGTTCTCCGCACATCATCTTGTGCCTTGATATTGAATTTAATACCTTTAATAAGATAGCTACTATATAATGGCACTGACATGTTTGGACCAGCTGCTAGCCACCTTAAATTTTCTGATACGCCATGATTGTCTTCCTCAAGTTCACTTTGAACCTGCAAATTAATCATATCTTAATTCAATCTAACATATAAATAAGAAGAAAATTAAAAGAGAAATATGTTATTCAACAACATATACCTTGAAGCGTAGCCATTGAATGAAAGTGCTATTGTGCTTATCCTGCAGCCACTTTGTTCTCTTTCTAAATTTTGGATAAGCAGTCTTGATGTGGATCATATGTTGCCTACATGACACGAAAAATTCAAGCATTACGGTCCTAAATATAGAAGATAAACATAAGAAATAATTTAAAATGGAAACTTAAAGAATAAAGCTCATACGTACTCGATATAAGGTAGGACTTCCTCCGTATTCTCCAAGACATATAGATGTGCTTGATTCAATAGGTCCTGATCAACTACGCTCACTGTGCAACCTGATAATGGCTTTGAAAGTCCCATCTTTTGGCTTGAAGGCACTCCAACTGTACTAACATCAGATAAATGCTGAGTACAACACTCTACCGCTTCTTCAGCTATATACCGCTCAGCAATGCAACCTTCGGGACGAGTACGATTCTGAACATACCCCTTCAGCACTTTCATATATCTTTCAAACGGATACATCCACCTAAAATATACTGGCCCACATAGACGAACTTCTCTGACAAGATGTACTACTAGATGAACCATGATATCAAAGAATGAAGGGGGAAAGTACTTCTCAAGCAAACACAGAGTAACTACTACATCTTCTTCCAACTTATCTAGCTTGGAAACATCAACAGTCTTTGCACATATAGCATTGAAGAAGAAGCACAAACGAGTTATTGCATACCTTGCAGGCTTCTCCAAAACAGAACGAATTGCCACAGGGAGCAATTGTTGCATTAAGGTATGACAATCATGTGATTTAAGGCCAAGAAGTCTTGAATCTTGTAAAGATACAAGATTTTTAATATTTGAAGAATAACCTTCAGGGACCTTCATACCATAGAAAGAATTGCAAACCTCTCTCTTCTCTGCTCTTGACAAATTCCAAGGCCCAGGAGGCAAACGAGTACGTCTTTCTCCATACTAGGGTTGCAAATCAGTTTTGACCCCCATGTTCAATAAATCTAATCGAGCAGCAATCCCATCTTTATTTTTTCCAGGGATCTCCAGCAATGTACCAATGATACTATCACAAACATTCTTCTCAATGTGCATAACATCTAGGGCATGCCTCACAGGAAGGTATTTCCAATACTCGAGATCAAAGAATATTGATTTCTTCTTCCAACAAACTCTGTCACCATTTTCAACCATATGCAGCACTTCTTCTCCGGTTAATGGCTCGGGAGGTATGCCATATTCAAGTTTCCCATTAAAAGCTGCACGTTGCCTCCTATATGGATGATTGATTGGTAACCATTTTCTATGCCCAATGTAACAAATTTTGTGGCCATTTTTCAACCTGTGACTAGGTGTATCATCGCCGCATATTGGACAAGCTTTATATCCTTTAACAACACAACCAGATAAGTTTCCATAGGCGGGGAAATCATTAATTGTCCACATTAATGCAGCTCTGAGTGTAAAGTATTCTCCATTATGTGCATCATACACTCCTCTAATCCCATCCCACAAAGATTTTAAATCATCAATCAAAGGCTCCAAGTAGACGTCTATATCATTTCCGGGTTGTTTAGGACCGGAAATCAATAAGGTTAACATCATGAACTTTCGTTTCATGCACAGCCATGGAGGGAGATTATATGTAACTAAGATAACCGGCCAACAACTATATCTGCTACTTAGAGAACTGTGGGGATTGAATCCATCAGATGAAAGAGCCAATCTCAAGTTTCTCGGCTCATTACCAAACTCAGGCCATTTATCATCAAGAAGTTTCCAAGACGGGGAATCCGCCGGATGAGACATCTGACCGTCAATTGATTTTCTAGCAGCATGCCAAGTCAAACTCTTAGCTGTCTCATGTGATTGAAACATCCTTTTAAACCTTGGAATTGGAGGAAAATACCACACCACCTTCGCTGGCACACCCTCTTTCAAGATTGAATCTTTGCCTTCCTTCCACCTTGAGATACCACAAGTAGGACAATTAGTTGAATCCTCATACTCCTTCCTATACAAGATGCAATCATTGGGGCATGCGTGCATTTTCTCATAACTCAGCCCCAATGCACACAAAGTCTTTTTAGCCTCATACATAGAGGTTGGTATTGTATTTCCTTCTGGAAGCAAATCGCCTTGAAGTATCAATAATTCTGTAAAACAGACATCACTCATCCCATGTTTTGCCTTCAAATTATACAACTTCACTAATGCCGATAACTTCGTGTACTTTCTACAACCAGGGTACACTGGTTGATCTCCATCCCCAATCACATTGGCAAACTCATACGGATCGGAACCAAAATCATTATCATCCATATCAATTTCTTCAGACACAAAACTGTACCTACTATGACCATCATCTTCTTCAACATTTCTACTAGCATTAGTAGTTGCTTCCCAAGGTTCTCCGTGAAATGTCCAATTCTTATAGCTTTGGTCAATTCCATTAAAGTATAAGTGATCCCTTATAATTCCAACCCCAAACAACTTCAAATTAACACATTTAACACATGGACAACGGATATGTGTTGTAGTTAGAAGATTTTCTACAGCAAAGTTCAAAAATGCTTCCACCCCAAACTCATATGCCTTCGATCTTCTATCCGAGTGCATCCATGACTTATCCATCTCCGACACTATAACCTATTATCTATAATAAAGTGAAAATACAGGCAATGACCATCACTATAGCAGATTATACAAAGATCTAATAGCAAGTAATACACAACAGAGACGACGGGTTTTAAACAAAAACAGACGTATTTGGCATATATAGATGACGGATTTTCAACAGACGTCGTCTAATATAAGTAATACAAACGACGGTTTATGAAAAAACCGTCGTGTATAAGTAATACAACGACGGTTTTTTCATAAACCGTCGTGTAATCGTCGTCGTATGCCTAAAAAGGCGTCGTGTCTCAGTTTATTTTCAAGAACCCAAAACCCATTAAGAACACAACATATATATGAAACCAAGCAAGAAAACAACATATACATGAAACCAAGCATGAAAACAATAAATCCATTCCCAATTCAACATAACATAGGGTGATTAAAAGATCCGACAAAATTAAATCCATTCCCAATTCAACATAACAGATAATGTAATCCATGAACCCATTAAACAGAAAATCCATGAACCCATACTTATAAGCACATTATTAACAGATCGCAAAGCATATACCTAAAACCCTTTAACAAAACAACCTAATATCATTCAATGAATTTACAAGGGGAAGATAGGGTTTGTACTTACAGGTTGGACGAGCTCACAGATTCGACGGAGCCTGGAGAGTGCAACTTTTAATTAGAGCAGAAGTGAGAGAGCGAAATGTTATGTTGCGCGAAATCTGAAAATTTTAGGGTTCAGGGTTAGAAGTATAAGAATAAGAGCCAAATATAAAAAAATTTAGGACGCGCGAAAATTTTTAGAGCGCGCGCTCTTTAAAACGTCGAAAGAAAAACCATGGCGAAAGTTCTACAAGAACCGACGTAAATTTAATATTCCACGACGAAAACTCTGAACGTAACGCCGTTTATTTTGACGCTTCATTTTTCGGATTAATTTTAAATTTATTTTGAATATTTTGATATAAAGACGACTGAAAAACCACGTCGGGGTTAAGAAATTGAAAACGTTGTAAATCATAATAGACGACTTACATATTAAAATGACGTCGTTTAAAGTAGAAACCATGTCGGATATTTTACTGCACGACGTAACATATGTATTCCACGACTCAACCACCGTCGTTAACAATTAATACCCTAAACCCTTAAAACTAAATTATATAATTTTAAAAATTAAGTTTATAAAAGGGTTTATGGTTTTACAGCCTAATATATACCCTAGACTACCCAAAAATTATACTTTAAAAATAAACCCCAATAAATAACAACCCTAATCTCTAAACCCTAGACTCTAAACCCTAAACCATAAAACTAGAAGTGATTTTATGACTCATCAAAACAATTTTGTTTTGGATGTTCATTTTAAATTTTTGTTATTCAAAATGAATTTTTTCAAGGTTTAGGAGGAAGAAAATATATCAATGACTTCATAGGAGTTGACTTTGCATTTTTCTGATTTATTTTAAATTTATTTTGAATATTTTGATATAAAAATAATAAAATATTCTTATCACAACAACAAACCACGTCGGTGTTAATAAATTGTAGACGTTGTAAATTGTAATAGACGACTAAGTTGTTAAAATGACGTCGTTTAAATGAGAAACGATGGCGGATATTTAACTATCCGACGTAAAATATATATTCCACGACTTAACTGCTGTCGTTACAAAGTACTACCCTGAACCCTTAAGAAATTGAAGACGTTGTAAACCATAAACGACTCCATTGTTCAAAGAACGTCGTCTAAATATCCTTTTACGTCGGATTTGTTTAAAACGAAACCACAAAAAACGACGGCTTTTGACTTTATTACGTCGTTGGAAAAGTATTACACGTCGGTTACGCATTTTGTATGTTTGTTTTTTTTTTTTACTTTAAGAAAACCTCAACAAATTTTTACATTATATATTATAGACAAAATTTGTACATTATACATAAATATCAAGTGTTCAATAATTCCCCTATTCCAGGTGACGGCAAACAAACTCTGCCCATTCATTCCGGACTTCATCAATTGCTTCTTGGGGGTATGGCTCTTCCTGTTTTCCCTTCGTATACTGCATAAAAACAATGACTATTAGGGTTTATAAATAAAAGGAAATTCAATCACAGACGACCATAACCGACGTAGTATATCTATTCAACGACGGTAATTTTACATGACCGTCGTTGATAATACAAAAAACGACGTAAAATGTTTGAAGGTTATTTCTTCTTACCTTCTTCTCAAACCCCAAGGAAGGATCCATGATGATGTCCTTCATGAAGCGCATCACGTAATACCCGCATTCGACATTGCTGGGTTGCTTTGGTGTGCCTGACAGAGTTTTCCAAATGACTGCCTTACGGCCTGATCTGGCTATGTGGGAATTATAAATTTTTATAGCACTGTTCACGATGTTTTTGGCCTCTTCATCGACCACACGATTTCCTGGCAGAGGATCCAGAAAATAGACTGTTTCCCTCTTTGCTCTTACAATCAGCAAGATCCAATGACGGCTGCACAAAATTAATATAAAAACGACGGTTATTTACAAAAACGACGTATTATAATATTTCACACGACGAAATAAAGTAGCAATCGACGACATTATATATTTATCACGACGATAAATAACTACCGACGTGGTTAGTCGTTTCAAACGACTCAATAAAATAAAACACCGACGTGGTTAGTTTATACGCTGTCATTTATTGAAAATCATAAAAACAAAATCCTGTTAAGAAGACTAACCCTGGATTGTAAGGCATCAGGAAAATCTGTTCACCGTCAGTCCTCTGAAGTCGAGATGCTACCAGTCGTGATCTGTCAGCTATTGTGCCAGAGCTGGCACTAACTGTAGCAGGGTCGATAAAGCCAACCATTGTGCACATATTTGCTTGTTTCAAAACATCGTGTAAGTACCTAAATATATAAAATAATATAAACAAGTCAGCGCAAAAAAAACACACGACGGTTATGTATAACAAAACGACGTATTATAAGGTTTCACACGACGTACTGAAATAGACAACGACGTTATAATATATTTATCACGACGGTACATACTAACGACGTGGTTAGTTAGTTAAGACGACGCAATAAATAAACCAACGACGTATTATTTTAGAATGACAAACCTCATATATACAGCAATGACTGTAGCTCCTATTTCCTCCATGCCTGCAAATTGTGTAATATCTTCAGGCAGGAGGAAGGTATCGCGCTCTAGACCAAACACCTCCTTATCAATTGTAAAGTGCAGGGTCTTATCCTGAGGCACGAGTGTCGTTTCCACATAACGACAAAGGGTTTTTAAAGAAGATGGCGCCTCCATATTTGAATAATCAACAACTTTAATAACCTGTTTAAAGAAATAAAAAAAATGACGTGGTAATTCAATAAAAACGACGGTTTAAGGAATAAAACGTCGTCTGAAAAGAATTTAAACGACGGTGAAAAAACCGTCGTGGTGAATTATTTATTACGTCTTAGAAAACAATTCCGCCGTCTAAGTTGTAAACAAACGACGGTTTAAAGAAAAATATCGACGTCTGGAATTTTGAAAAACAAATAAAAAAGGCAAAGTTATGTGAACATACCTGGTCGTCATCTTCTTTCTCCTTTTCATCTTGTTTTTCTTCTTTATTCTCTTCATATATGACGTCGGGAATGATTAACTCCGTCGTCTAAAAACCACAAAGTTTTAAAAATAACGACGTTTAATGGCGTGTAAAACAAGTAAACTAAATACGACGTGGTATTGAAATACAAACGACGGTTTATTTTTAAAATCGTCGTGGTATGTATTTCAAACGACGGTTTTATTAAAAATAACGACGTCTAATGGTTTTTAAAAAAATAGAGAATTCAAAGTTCAGATATGTTACCTTTTCTTCCTGATGTTTCCCATTTTTGGCAGTATCATCCTCAAAATGCTGGGATCTCACATCACCTCCAGAGCAGCTTGCTTTGTCAGACATTGGATTTTTGGGACTTTGGCTAATTCTGGGTTTAAGCATGCTTGGATCAAAATTGGGAATTAATTGGGAAAGCTGACTCAGGAAATGCTCCCTCTCAGCCTCTACCAATTGTTTCGTTCTAGCCTCCATCCTTAAAGCCTCTTCCCTTGCCTTAGCCTCCATCTTTTTAGTCTCTTCTTGAAGGAGAACTCTTAAACTGTCCTTCAAACGGTCGTCAAAGCTCACTCGCTGTGGTTTGGGTAAATTGAAATATTGCTTTGGTGAGATCCCAGCACCTACTCCTCTGACTCTGCCTGGATGCTCGGGGCCCAAAGGCATGGTCAGCACATCATTGCTGCCAGAGACGGTGACTTTGCCTTCCGAGACTTGTTTTTGCAAATCATCCTAAAACAAAGATATATAAAAAAGTAAGAACAAAAACACACGACGGTTATTTATATACAAACGACGTATTATATAATTTCACACGACGCAATAACATATAATTCGACGTTATTATACTTTTTCACGACGGTAGTTATACCGACGTGGTTAGTTTTTTAAAACGACGAAATTAATAAACCACCGACGTCTTATGTAACAGAGGGATGATTCAATATTCACACCTTTAACGACGTTGTTTAAAACATTTCGACGTAGTAATTTAATACAGACGACGCGAAATTGAACCACCGACATCTTATGCTATAATTACAGAAAACAGAGTTGTGATTCCTATTTAGACCTTTAACGACGTGTTTTAAAAAATGTCGACGTGGTAATATCATTCACACGACGCAAAATATAACATAAGACGTAATAAGAATTATTCACAGTTTAATAAAAATTTAAAACAGAGTGAGTAGGCTTACAATTAATTTTGCTTTCTCTGCCACCTTTGGATCAGGGATGTTACCATGTTTGTCCTGTCTAGCTCTCTTCCATAAGGTAGATCGATCAATTTCTACCCCAGGCATGGTTTCCTCTAATTGATCCTCCAAACCGGCATATCCTTTTCGAGACAATCGATGATTGTACTCGAGTTTCTCCCTAATCTGTGCATGTTGAGAATGCACAGACTCAAAATCTTTGGATAACCTTGAAGCTACAAAGGCATCCCATTGTGCTTTCTCTATGAATTTATATGTTCCAGGGGGTTGGCTTAATCTCTCCCTGTCATTGGTGTATGGAAGGATATAATGCCTCGTTAGTATAGACTTGAAATCCTTCCATTTCTTGGCAGCAGAAGCTAAGACAGAGTTCTTGCCCCCTTGACCAACTACAAAAGCAATGTCAACTGCTTCCCAAATCTGCTCCTTTATATCCTTGGGGATTTGAGCCCATTTCAAGTCCACAAGTGGAACTCTGGAGCGTGCCAACACACCAATATAGGACTGCATCTCACTATGAGCTTGGCCAATTCCTTTCCCCTTTTTATTGTACTCAACAATTGGCCTCAGTTTCTGAAGTTTTCTCTTTACAACACGAGGCATTGTGCTCATACCTTGACCAGCCTTTGAATCATCAGATATTGTTGTCGCGCTGGTTGGTTCTGTATCAGCAGATGATGAAGCAAACTTCATCTTCTTCGAAGACTTCATTATCTTCGAAGACTTCTCTTGAGGAGGTACTTGCTCCTCACCTCCATTTTTCTTGGAGCCAGAATCCTTACTTTGGTCTTGGTGAGAAACCATTTTTACAGACAAAACTGCAAGTGAAAATATTTCAAGAAAAGATTAAGAACACAAACGACGGTTATTAATAAAATACGACATATGATATGATTTTAAACGACGCAATGAAATAATATCAGACGTAATAAATGTTTAAAACCAAGGTAATTAAACAACGACGAAATAATTAACTACAAACGACGTGATAATTTACTATAAACGACGGAATATTTATATAACGTCGTGGTATTGATGTTCACACGACGTCAGTAGTAATATACCGTCGTCTATATAAGGATCCAAAACCCTTCTTTCTTTCTCTGTGAATGTTTGATTGCAGATTTGATTTTTCTGAACCATGGTTTTTGTTTTCTAATTTGATAAAATACAAGGCCAAGAAAGAAAGTTTTGGAATCTTATATAGACGACGGTATTTTAATATGACGTCGTGGTATTAACATTCACACGACGTAAAACAATAAGATACTGTCGTCTATATTAGATACCAACCCTAATTTCTTTTTCTTTATATTTTATCAAATTAGGGAAAAACAAAAACCATTGTTCAGAGAAATCAAACCTGCAATTAAACAAGCAAATAAAAAAAAGACTAAAATTTTAAAAACAACTTTGTCAATTTTCAGACGACGCTAGAACGACTGACGAACCGTCGTGGTCTACATATTTAACCACGTAAATAAGAAGCTACCGTCGTCTTATTTAGTTGAGGTAGTTGTCTTCAAAGTTGGAAACTTTCCCTCTTTGTCTGTATATTTTATCGAACTTGGAAAGAAGTAAAATGATTTTGGCCAGAAAAAAGGTAAAAAGATTTTTCAAACAAAAAACGTATGAGCATGCAAAACAGCAACCAAAATAGTGAAAATGAAAGCTTACCTTTTGCGTGCAATGAAAGCAAGAGGAAGACGATCGATGTTTAAATTCAGAGACGACGAAGAAGACGAGAGGAAGACGATGAGATACTCTGAAAGTGCTCTGACAAGGAAAAAAGTCTAAAAGTTTTCTCTGGGAGATTGAAATTTTTAATCGGGTTTGGAAAAAGTGCATGTGTAAGTCAGGTAGACGAAAAGTTGCTTACATATAAAACCATTTCAAAAAAATAATACGGCGGTTACATATAACTACGACGTATAAATTACAAAATACGATAGTACATTTAACTTCGGACGTGGTAAATAATTACGACAGTAGTGTTGTAGGTACCGTCGTAGTAAACTCAAAAATTAAAGTACATAAGTAATAACTCGCGTCATGGTAGATCATTTAACACGTCGGTTTTATTAATGTACCGACGTGGATTTATGTAATATACGTCGGTCATACCGACGTTGATTTTACAATTTAAACGGCGGTTTTTTTTGTAAGGACCGCCGTTGGTTTTAAAAATTTATTCTATAAATTTGTCGCTTTCATTCATTTTCGGTTTACATTTAGGGTTCCAAGTTCTTCCTCTCTCAGAGACACTGTCTCTCACATCTCAAAGACAGTAATTTGGATGTCTTTCTCAAAGAGAAATTGAGCTTACTCGCATCAAATCTATGTCCACAAGAAGAAGCTTGTCAACTAGCCTTCTCACTTCCTTGATCAAGCCTGATAGGACACTTAGTGCTTCTGAATACTCCTTGCTTTCCATCAAAAGAGATGCAAGCCTGGCCTCCACTCGCTGTCGAAGGAAAGTTCGCTTCTCAGGGAAATCTGAAGATCAGATGTGCCTGATCCTCTGCTTGATTTTCTTGGCTAAGAAGATCCGTCAGATTTGTGATAGCCTCTTCCTTTATCCGTAGAGCTTCAGAAGAAGAAGATGGGTTTCAAGAATGCGATAAAGAATAGAAATGGCTTCAGATGGCCTCTAAAGCATGAGCAATCGAATCAGTGCTTTGAACTATACTTTGAACTATACAAGTCAATGCTTTGAACTATACAAGTCCTGCAGAAAGATAAAGGACCAAACTATTAAAGAAACTGAAACTGTTAAAGAAACCCTAAACTAACAAGACGCAATATTTGTTTTGCGACGTGGAATCTTTTCATTTAACGTCGTTAGGTTTAATATAACCGACGTGGATTTGAATTTTTAAATTATGAATAGAATTTTTTTTCCCGTGACCTTTCAGTTTATTTTTCAATTACAGTGCGTTATAAATAGAGTTTTTTTTCCGGAGGAAATTTAAAATGAAGGAAATTAATGTTCTGGAATATGTAAAGTTTCTTTTTTGGATGACAGATTTAAATAAAATAAGAATATAAAAACAACGACTGTTTTTGTATTACTGTCGTCGTTTTTCGTCGTCTTAAGTAAGACTAAGACGACGTAATATATTTGTTGAGCGACGTTGATTTGTTTTTTAAACGTCGTTAGGTATAATATAACCGTCGTTGAAAATTGTCTCTCTGATTGCAAATTTGCAACGACGTTAGGTATAATATTTGTAGATACACAAACGCACACACATCATCAACTTCCAAAAAATTGTCTCTCTGATTGCAAATCTGTGTCATCTGTTAAGATTATGATGTGGAACAGAGTTCCATCTGGTAAGATTTCGTAACCCTTGGGATCTCAGAAAAATCTGATTATGTCGGCGGTTTTCTATATAAACCGTCGTGGTTATTTCAATTCTTGTCATTAAGTAGATCTACCGACGTAGGATAAGAAAATCAAAGAAAAAAATTGTTAACAAAAATTCTTATTAAGACGACGGTTTAAATTAAAGGTACGACGTATAAAATGAATAAATACGACGTTAAATTTTATAGTACGATTTAAAGATAACGTCGTAGAACTATACGAGAATGACGTCGATATATTTATATTTTTCGTCGTTGTACATTAATTTAATACGGCGATATTTTGTATTTTAAAGCCGTGGATTTGTTTGTAATTATACAGCGTCTTATACGAAAACCTCGTCGTGTTATTTTATGAGTAAAAACGGCGGCTTTTATTGAAATCGTCGTCTTTACTTTCTACGTCGGTCAATTCATAACTTTTGCCGTTCTTTGTTGGCTTTGATTTTACACTGCGGAAATCTGTTTCAAATAGACGTCGGTTGTTTAATTAAGTACGTCGTTGTTTTTGAACAGCCATTTGAATCTCCAATTTTTAGTTGTCTAAGGTGGTATTACACGACGGTGTTTTTAGAACCGTCGTCTTTTTAAAAACTACGACGGTTTTCACTGAGACCGTCGTTGTTTTCTGGTCGTCTTTTTCACTTTTTGTAGTAGTGATTAGATGCAAATCACCTAGATCAGTATTCCGTGTACACTTTTGATTTGACTGTTGAAATATAATCTACATATATATATATACATATATATTCCTTATTATCACATTAATTTTTTCTTTCTATATACATATCTTGAAAACCTACAAAATCACAGCTATAGTCTATAGAAACTATTTTGATCTGTACCAATTATCGGATAGGCGAAGTCAAATTTTTACAATAATGAAGACTAACCCATCCATGTAAGAATATTCAAACGATATTTTATGCATGTGATTAATTAATCAGAAAACTTTTACTTGTTTGGACAAAACAGAGTATAGGAAAATGTACACATATAATATTGTAGGGGACTTTTTCTTCCGACAGCTGTAAATGGGCTGGGCTGCCATAAAAGGCAGACTGATGGAATTATCCCCCTTGTTTGAATTCGAAAATTAAGCCCCGAAAATACTTCGAAATGGCAGCGGAGCCTTAGGAAGTATTTTGGTTACCTTCGCCAACTAAAATAATGACAGCTTAGAGGTAATTTCTTCATGTTTACAGATAAACTTTCAAGCTCAGCGTGAGTGGCATGTGGCATGGAAGCAAAATCAACATGGGTTTAGCACTGAGGGGAAATTTAGGCTTTCTTAGGGGGAAAAAGGGAAGTGTTAAGGTGAGAAAGGAGAGATTTGTAGGAGATTTGGCTAGGAAGAGAAAATGAAGAACAATACTCTTCCGGCAGCTTGACAGATACTCTGTCTGCCAGAAGAGAAGAATGGAGAAGAGGGTGGACAGTGCACGAAATTACTTGGTTTTTGCAAGTTAGAGAGAAAGCTTGCTCTCTAGGCGTGGGTTTTTAGTTGAGTTCTGTTGGGAGGAAGAGACCTTATTTTATAGCCGCTGGAAACCATCACTTCCCAAGAAATCCTAATGGCTTCTACCCATTTTGGCCAAGCTTGTCCTCTCCTTTCTCATCTCCCTCCTTGACTCTTCCCATTTTGATGAAATCCCTTCTGTCTATTTGCACCAGATCAGAGTTTTTTTGAAGCTCAAGGCCCCCTTTTTCCGCAGCTGTCTCAATGGCAGACTTCCATTCCCAGCCATCTCTTTTATTGTTTTCTTCCCTTTTTTCCATGGCCAAGTCTAATGAGAAAAGGAGTTGGGATATATATGCTGGTTCGAATGGTGTTTCTCTCTTTGGTATCTTACACGCTAATACCCCCTAGTTTCTTGGATGTTTTGGCTTTGAAACTTGCTCCCTCCATGTGCTGGAACCTCTCAACAGCTCTGTTCAATGATCCTGCAGACCTTCTCTACGTGGCTTCTATTTTTCCAGTAAAGGGCTGAGATTTTTGTGGCTTATTTTGGGGTTTTGTATGGGCCAAAGTGGTTCCTTAGGCAAGTTGGCTATTTTTGTTAAACATTGGGCTTTTTGGTTATTTCAATAGGCTATTTTGTTTGGGCTATTGGGCTATTTTTCTCTCTTGTGCTCACCCACATGTTTGGGCCTAAGAAATGGGCTTGAGTCTCAAGGCTCCCAAGCAACCCGAGACCTTCCATTTCTCGGCCCATCAATAGGCCTCATGTTGATTCATTACCATCCATACCACAACCCACTCAAGCAAGCCCCGGGCTTTTGAGTGGCTTAGGCCCACTTAGGCTTGTAGTGTGGTTGGGTGTGAGATAACGATTTCGTGCTTGGCATGGCATGTCACTTGGCATGTTTTAATTATGATGCTTGGTGGGATAATTAGCATGGATTTGTAGAGCTAATGCATTTTATAATCTTAATCTCGATTCCTAACATGACGGATTGGCATGGCACGTGGAGTGTGACTCGTGCTTGGTGGACTTTTGTGTGCTCCAAATCTGGTCTTTTCTCAATAATATATCGTTTTGGGCCGAGAATATATTCGGGCCAAACCGTGGATTTTTTGGGCCTCAACATTAGCCCCTTTAATTATTAGGGCCATGGATAAATGCTGGAATGGGCCGAATAATTAATCCTGACCCAAAATCAAATTCATAAGCTCTAGCAGCCATTTGTGGTTTCCCAGATACCAACTTCCTCCTGCCTATATATTATTTCTTCCTTATTTTCTTTCTTCTTTACACAGACCAGAGTAAACCTCTTTTTACCACTTTCCTCTTCTTTCTCTTTCCTTCCTCTAACGAACTCAGAGTGAGAGAGAGAGAGAGAGAGAGAGAGAGAGAGAGAGAGAGAGAGAGAGAATGAGATCGGGCAACAACCACCCGTTTTCAGCCGCTGGAAGAGAGTTTGAGCCGAATCTAACTCCGTCATCCCCCTGTACGAAGAAACCCATTTGCTGTTGCTGGAAGAGATATGCAGAATTTTCTTCCAAAATTCCCAATTCCTTCTTTCTTGGTGCATCTGAGGTTATCCTTTGAGGGATTAACAAGGTATGCCCTTTTCTCCTGCAATTTCTTAAATCCATTAAGGGGTTTGTTGGGTTCTTCATACCCATGGGTTTTTCTATTTGTTTTGGCAGCCAAGCACCCACTCCTTTTGACCAATCCATTTTTTGTTGGAGTAATTGTTAGCAAGGAAGAGTTTGCGTTAGATTTCGGGATTATCCCCTCTTTTGATTTCTTTCTTTTTGCACGATGCCGGAAGAGTGTGAACTTTGTGAGAATAAATCGTTGGTGTAGATTGCATCCTTTTCTTTTCTCCATTTTTCTTCTCCCCCCCCCCCCCCCCCCCCATCATGTGGCGGCCCTTTTTTGAGCTAGTGAAAAGGCTAAACTTTGCATGATGCGTTTTTTTCTATGTAGGTGTATACGTCTCTGGTACAGGCAGGGGAAGGTGAATGCTGGAACCTTTGACGTTTTTGCTGCTGGAACCTTCGAATCTTCCAGCCTTTTAACTTGTATTTTTTGGGCTTCTGTTTTAGTCTTTCGGTAAGTGACTCTGCCAACTTGAGTATTTGAGGAATAAGGATAGACTGGTGTTTGGCCTAGGCTTACTCTCCTTGTGAACATATGCTTGATTAATTGTAGAGTTTGTTCCTAGCCGTGAGACGTAGAAGTTGACAGGACACATGTCTTGCAATGCTTGAATCTTTTTGCATTTTGAGGGCAAATTTGCTTGTCATGGGAATTGCTTGAGAATTTTGCTTGCCATGGATAAATTGCATGCTGCTTTGATATTTGCTTAAGCGTTTTCTTTGGCGTGAGCTTGACTTGTCATGCTTGGCGTATATTTTGCGTGTGCTACGTTCTTGACCACCTTTTTTTGATTGAACTATATGCATCACGAGCGTATGCTTGTACCTGCATGATTAATACATAGGATTAGAGGCTGTTGAAAGCTGGAGGAAAGCACTATTTGTTTCCTTTTATGAGCTTAGAGCTTGGACATGGATAACTAGTTATTTTTTTAGCTTTATAGGGATAGATATAAACATGTGTATGATGGGTCTGCAAGAATACTGTGTAACTCATAGGGATTGTTTTTGTGAAAAAGGTTACTAGAAGGTAAGTAGTGTTCAATTTGTAACACTTTCTTTGTGAAAGGGTCTGCTGGAATGATTGATTGAGCATGGAATGGGAACCTTGCTTGTCATAAGCTCGAGTAATAGATTGCATGATGCTTCAAAAAAAAATTTTGTTTATGCATTTCGCGTGGCATGAGATAGCTTGGTTTGCTTGGCTTGTAAATTTCATATGGCTTGCATGCTAGTGTGGAGATTTCTTGGCTTTTAACACAGAGATGCTTTGCCCTTTTGTAGCATATTCTTTGTTGGCAATTCTTGCAGGATTAGTTATAATGACTTCTGTGATTAGTGGTGGCTTATTTCCCCTTGCACGACGGGTTGAAGAATGGACGACTACCTTCATAGCTTAGAAACACTTGCCAAAACTTGATCATAGGCACTGGGTAAGCTTAGGAGGCTACTCTCAATTCCAGGTACTGTATAGAGAAAATGCATGTTTCCTGCGGCTACTTTATTTTTTATTTTTTATTTTCGATACCCTTGCGGCATCACTAAGGGCTGGTCAGAGTGGTTCGATCGCTAGTTGACAGACCCAACTACCAAAGATGTTTTGCGGATGATTGAAGGTTGCAAAGGAAACATCGTTTTTGACCTTACAGCAGCGTGCTGAAAGGGCTTAAGCGTGTGTCTTATTAGGACTTTGCGTGGACTTCCCGCTGAATACTTGGAAGAAGTTACAGCACACACTATTTTTAGAGCACGAGCTGCTTGTAGCATGAAGATGTATGCATGAACCCCTTAAGCAAGAGTTGTCGTTAATGTGTTAAGCCTTCAGGAACACGAATTGGAAAGCCAGTGCCGCAAGCTACGAGACCTTCTCCTTGACAAATGATCGACTGAGAATGGCGCTTGGTGTATGGTGGAAACATCGAAAGGATCATCTCATAGCGTTTTTTCTATTCTGTTTTAGTCATGCACCGTGATCTAGTTGAGGTACCCGATTCTCCTTCTTCGCACCGTAATATATATATATAATATATATTTTTTCTTTTAATAGAAAGGGCATATTTTCCAGCACCATTCTTCTCTAACACCCATCTTTATTTTGCCTTGTAGATCGCATTTCTTTGTTGTGGGGAGCTAGCTTGGTGCATAGTAGCTTTTCCTTTCTAAACCGCAAGGTGTATCGATCTTTAGCACAATTGACTGCATTTGGGCTTGAGTTGTAACCCTTTTTTTTTTGGAGAGCCTAAAGCTCATGTTGTTGGAAACTTGAAACACAACCTTGTTGCATACTTTCCGTCAGAACCTTTGATGTAGAATGCTTGAGATATTAAGCTTTGGCATGTTTTGTACGCTTTGCATGAATTGTTGGGTTTTGGAATGCATTGAGATAAAGATTTCCAGCTTGTTCTGTACACTTAGCTTTGTTGTAAATGATGAAATGCATGAGTTGCTTAAGATTTTAACAGGTTGGATTGTGGTAAGTGCAAGGTATATGCTGCCAATTTTTTTACAGGATCACAAAAGTGTTTGCCCCATTGCCTCTATGTATTTTTTTTTTTTTTCACAAAGCCTTTCTTATGTGATCTGATTTTTCTTTCACAACACCCCAACACATACACTCTCTTCAAATATTGCAAGGGATGAGATGATTTTCCTTCATAGCATGACCTTCCCCCCCCCCCCCCCCTCCCCCCTCCCCCCTCTTTTTTTTTTCCTAGGTTGAGAGCATATCACAAGTCGCGGAGGATACACTTCCTACTCCTCTTCTTGGGATGTCCAGCGTAGCTACCGACACTGCCCTGCGCCTTCCAGCAGCATAGCCTCCTGCTCTTTCTTTCCTAAGCACATCCGACACAACTGCCGACACCTCTCCACAGCTTCCAGCAGTGCTGCCCCCTACTCCTCCTTTCCTAGTCACATCTGACATAGCTGCCGGCACCTCTCCACAGCTTCCAGCAGTGCTGCCTCCTACTTCTCCTTTCCTAGTCACATCTGACACAACTGCTGGCACCTCTCTACAGCTTCCAGCACCACTTAGTCTCGACACATGCCTTCTTTCTTCTTGCAGGTTGTCTTTCCTTGGCTTGGTGATTGACTATCTTGGCGCATGGTTCTGTTTCCTTTGAGACCATAGGATGCATAGGTCTTTAGCATGTGTAGTTTTATCTTGCTTTGACAGTAGTTTTTTTTTTTTTTTTTTTTCACCACTCTAATGACTATGTCGTTATGACTTTGTAATGTAGTTTTGAACCATCAGAGCTTGTATTAATTTTTGAATGCTTGAGGTAGGTTGTAATCCGCATGTCTCATATATATATATATATATATATATATATATATTGCTTGGTTGGCAAAACCTGTTTTTTTTTCGTGCACTGCTTGAGATTTTCTGACAGGTTAGATATCCTTAAAAACAAGGTACATGTTGCCAAAATTTTGTCTAACCACTGGGCCTGAAAAACACCTTCTTGGCATGCCTAAAAGGGCCAGACTAGTATGTGCATGGTTTTGCCAAATTCCCAGATGTTTTGCATATTCTGGTTGCTTATCAAAAGGGCACAATGGTTTCGTTGTTCCAGCAGCTCAAGAATGCATGCTCCATATTATTTTGCTTAGGCATGTTGCTTGTTGATGACCCGGGACCCCATCCAAGTGACTTTGCTTGGCATATCTTACTGCTAAGTGGCGTGCTTTTTTTGTTTTTGTTTTGTTTTATGTAAAAGGGGTTTAGAATGTATAAAGGGGTAGTAAAACTTCATACACATATATTTTTTTTCACAATAATCCTTCATTCTCATTGCAAAGCCCCGGCTACCATAAAGGTGCACCATACAAAAGTGTCTTTTTTTCAAAACGTGAAGGTAAGACAGAAGGAGTTCATGTCAAAAGGACATTCAATAATAATAAAAAATTCTTGACATAAGATTAACTTAGCAGTAGTAAAGCTTGAGCCACTTTGCATCGATGAATACTCCAATCAAATCAAGCCCCCAAGTATGAAAGGGCTAAGGAGCGTGCATGACTTGCAATAACATGAAAGCTTGTGGCTTATGTTGGCATGTATTTGGCATGTGTTGTACTAGGCTGCCATGCTCTATAAAAATATTTAACAGAGCCACAGCTACTACTCTACTTGCATGCGACTCATAACCCAACTAATCAAAGAGTGATTTGCGGCTCTTATGAGAGGTTACGGCAGCTGTCTCTCGATAATCTTGCTGATCAAATGAAGCCCCCGAGTGGCATTCTTTCTCTTCACTCTTTCAAGCTTCCTGCCCATTTAGTTTAATTGAAATGCTTGTTTTCCTCACTGCTTCCAGCAGCCGAGAAAATTGGCTGATGCTATCTCAATGGCAGACTTCCATTCCCAGCCATCTCTTTTATTGCTTTCTTCCCTTTTTTCCATGGCCAAGTCTGATGAGAAAAGGAGTTGGGATATATATGCTGGTTCGAATGGTGTTTCTCTCTTTGGTATCTTACACGCTAATACCCCCTAGTTCCTTGGATGTTTTGGCTTTGAAACTTGCTCCCTCCATGTGCTGGAACCTCCCAGCAGCTCTGTTCAATGATCCTGCAGACCTTCTCTACGTGGCTTCTATTTTTCCAGCAAAGGGCTGAGATTTTTGTGGCTTATTTTGGGGTTTTGTATGGGCCAAGGTGGTTCCTTAAGCAAGTGGGCTATTTTTGTTAAACATTGGGCTTTTTGGTTGTGTCAATAGGCTATTTTGTTTGGGCTATTAGGCTATTTTTCTCTCTTGTGCTCACCCACATGTTTGTGCCTAAGAAATGGGCTTGAGTCTCGAGGCTCCCAAGCAACCCGAGACCTTCCATTTCTCGGCCCATCAATGGGCCTCATGTTGATTCATTACCATCCACACCACAACCCACTCAAGCAAGCCCCGGGCTTTTGAGTGGCTTGGGCCCACTTAGGCTTGTAGCGTGGTTGGGTGTGAGATAACGATTTCGTGTTTGGCATGGCATGTCGCTTGGCATGTTTTAATTATGATGCTTGGTGGGATAATTAGCATGGATTTGTAGAGCTAATGCATTTTATAATCTTAATCTCGATTCCTAGCATGACGGATTGGCATGGCACGTGAAGTGTGACTCGTGCATGGTGGACTTTTGTGTGCTCCAAATCTGGTCTTTTCTCAATAATATATTGTTTTGGGCCGAGAATATATTCGGGCCCAACCGTGAATTTTTTGGGCCTCAACAAATATAATATAATATAATTAGGATTATGATCAAACACATCATGTCACTATCCATAATTTAGTTAGATTCTCTGACCATGTATGAGTTGATCTTTTATCTTGAATTATATTTCCAAGTACTGCCAATTTGATATCCACTTGATGCGCCCGCCTCTTGTCTTGGATAAAGAAATATGAAATCTCAATTCTTCTCAATTGCTGACCTGAGAACCATTAAAAGAAAAAGAGGCCTCTAACTACTAATTTCCCTGCTGGCAGTATAAGCAACTCCCTCCACTCCTCCAATGATAAACAATTAGCTCCTGTGTTTGAATTCAACATTTTGATTTAACAATTAATTTGTGACTACGTACTGAAGTCACTTTTGAAAAGAAAATAACGTACGTGAAAACAACCATTAGTTAGGAGTTATTTAATGGATTATTTTAAAAGGCAAGATTCATATCTGGCATTATTGGTCAACGGGACCCACCTCTTTTGCCTTATTTGAGCCATCGTGAGTAGCTTTCCTCATTAAGAAAATGATAAGAATGAGATCCTCCTGATGTGGAATTTGCTTTATTTTATACCACTTTCGGTCGATAGAAGAATGTTCTAGAACCTCTCAGAAACTATTATGAAAACGCATCCGAAGAAATTTCTGAAAAGGTCTGGGAATTGGAAGCAGATAATTGTAGTAACCAAATAGACTCGAAAAATCAAAGCAAAACATGCCTTTTCCTTTGAATCAAGTCACAAGAATGAACCACCATGAGCAACTATACAGGCAAAGATATATAACTAGTTCCTCAAATCAAAAATTGATTCACCCCAATTTCCTAATCATCCAGTTAGATTCGAATTTTCTTTCAAAGTTATGAATTTAGGCATAGCTTTGAATCTAGACACTTGAAACATGTGTTTCCTGATAAATGAAATAATAGACTTGATCCAAAACAACACTCCACTCCACATGAAAATTTCCACTTTTCTATTTAAATATCTATATATATATAAAGCAATAGAAAATTTTGTATTTAAAATATTTTCACTAAATTTGGTACAAATACCAAAGGACTATTTGGTTTGGTGGCCGATTTGGTTTTAAATATTAAATTTAAAATGAAAAAGAAGTATTTGGTTTTGTAGAATGCCGTGCTCGGGATTGCTTTGGGCCGAAGATAAGCGGCATTGAACCACGCAAAGTTTACTTCAACTATACACTTGAACGCAGAGAGTATGGAGGTCTCAAAAAACCCTTAGCCCCCTTTCTCCCAAAAAACACTCTTAGAGCCTTTTCCACCTTGAGGGGAGAAGAAGCCATTGTTCTTCCCCCCTTCTTCCCCCCTCTCCTCTCTTCTTTTCCTCTCTTCCTCCTTTCACCTCTTCTCCCATTTTCAAAGACAAAGGGTTTTTCCTATTTGTCTTAGTTTTGTTATGATTTTCATCCAACCATTATTGGCGGCTGCAATTCAGCGTCGGATCTTCACCTGCATTTCAGCGTCAGATCTCCATCACCATCTTTTTTGCAATTTCTTTATGTTTGGAATAAGTTGCAGAGACTTTTTGGGTTCTCTGTGTAGTTTTCACCTCTCCTTTGTGAGAGTTTTTCATCTCTCCTTTGTGAGAGCTTTTCATCTCTCCTTAGTGAGAGTTTTATTTGTATTGTTATAGCTTGGTTTTTTCAAGCTTTATCTCTTTTTTATTATTCTAAGTTTGCAATCTTAGTTGGGATGCCTATGCCAGAGTTTCTTCGATCTGGCCTGATCGTTGGTGGAGACATACATGATTTTCTTAATTTTGATATTAGACCGCTCCGTTATTGTAATGGCCCTTTTGTGGCTAGTTTGTATTGGCCCTTTGTGACTAGTGGCTTTTTTGGTTGAATTATGAATGCAATCATAGAATTTCTAAAAAAAAAAAGAAAAAAAAAGAACGCAGAGAGTATGGCCCCCCTGCTGGTGCTAATTTTATGTCACCAAGCCCTCGCAATCCGCAAGAACAAACTCCGACTTGTCTTGGGATTGAAATAAAGTAAGGAACTAACTCGCTCTGGCTACAATTTAATTTTTTCTGTTTCAGTTGAATTTGTTTAATTTTTTGGTGACATAACTCACGTTCTGAGATGACGAAGACAACCGCTATGAAGATGATGGTGACAACGACAAGGAAAATGATACCAGTTCTGCTGGTTTCCTATTTCCCAATACAATCATAGACAAATCTGGGATTGGTTGTTAATCACATACATGAATTTTTAGAATAATTATGGTTAATTAAATCTGGGTGGGGGAAGAAATCTAGGGGAAAGAAATTGGGAGGAAGGGGGAGGAAATCGGGAGAGGGAATTTGGGTAGGGTTTTCTATTTTTATTTTTAATTTTTTAATTTAATATGTTTAATTTATTACAATAATTTAAAAATTAATTTTTTTATTAATTTTTTGTCCACGTGGAACCCAACGTCATTTAAAAAATGGGTCCTACAAATGTCATGTAGGTAGATAACCGATTTGGCTAATAGAGGGGGCAAATTGTAGGATTTTTGCGACGTTGAGTATATACTGATAAATGTCCCCAAAATCGGATATGAACTCGTAAATGACTCTATAGGTTGGGATGGTTTAATGCAGTTTGTCCTAAAATTTTCACTAAATTTGGCACAAACACCAAAGGACTATTTGGTGGGTGATTTGGTTTAAACAGTTCCGATCTTTTGGACTACAGGGGTCCAAGAGATTTGTGGTCACTCACCGTTGGATGTAAATTCAACGGTTCACTCGCTCTTGCACTCCTTTTAAGAAACTTTTTTGAACCATTAGATTAACATCGAACGGTGAGTGATCACAATCTCTTGAATCATGTGGTCCAAGAGATCGGGGCTGTTGGTTTAAAATATTAAATTTAAAATAAAAAAGACCGTATTTACCTTCTTGAAACGACATCTCATGACCAAATCCAAAGGCCTTCTTGAAAACGACATCCCCTAACCAAATCCAAAGGTTCTATTCTATATCCATGTTTTTTTTTTTTCCTCTGAAATTTCTGTTTTTGAAGAAAAAGAACACAGATCTCTTTATGGCAGCAGATGATGCGCATGTTTGTAGAATGCCTAGTGCTCAGGATTGCTTTGGGCCGAATTCAAGTGGCATTGAACCACGCAAAGTTTACTTCAACCATACTGATACAGTTGAAAGCAGAGAGTATGGCCTCCCTGCTGGTGCTAATTTTATGCCACCAAGCCCTCGCAATCCGCAAGAACGAACTCCGACTTGTCTTGGGATTGGAATAAAGTAAGGAACTAGCTTTGGCTACAATTTAATTTTTTCTGTTTCAGTTGAATTTGTTTGATTTTCCCATATCATGACAAAATAGTTTGATTTGTTGATTGAAAACCTCTTCTTTCATTTCGTGTCATATCATGAATTTGTTTCAGTTGAATTTGTTTGATTTTCCCATATCTGGCTACTTGTTTGTTGATGTTGCGATATTTGGCGTTGGATCTTTTGAAAATATTCTAGTATAAGAATTCCTGATTCCCCAAAGCCGTATCCTTACAGGCAGAGCTGATGCTTTTACCCACCTTCAGATTTATTTTATTTTTATTTTCTATGTATTTCATGTTTCACCTTCTCAAAGCTATGCCTCAATTTACAACCTAGAAAGCAAATTGGAATCCAACTGTATGATTAATAAAGTTTAAGTTTTTTAATTTGGTTCAAAGCATGCAATTCGTGGTCTGGTGAGTCAATTTTTCAATTGAGGAATAGATGTGGTGCATATCCTCAACTATTTTCCATTTGATGGATGGATGGATGATGGCTCTGAGGTTCTAATCTCTATGATTTATGAGTTTGAAACTGACAGGTCTATATTATGGGAAATTTTTGGGATACAAGCTGTTTGGGCTGGGTATGAACTTAATGGTGTCACATACTGATTTTCTCATTGTATTTTGCCCAGTGTTCTTCCTGAATGTATCTCATTGAGTGTTTCCTTTTATGGGGTTTTTTTTTCTTCTTCATGTAAATCCTATTTAGAGTGTTGTGTGAAAATCAATCTCTTTCAACCCTCTAAATACCTCCTAATATACCCATTTTTGCTTTGATACTTGTTCATTGTATGGTTAATGCTTGTGAATTCAAAGGAAAAGATCCAATGCAGGTCATTGTATGGTTTGGGATACAAGCTGTTTGGGCTGGGTATGAACTTAATGGTGTCACATACTGATTTTCTCATTGTATTTTGCCCAGTGTTCTTCCTGAATGTATCTCATTGAGTGTTTCCTTTTATGGGGTTTTTTTTTCTTCTTCATGTAAATCCTATTTAGAGTGTTGTGTGAAAATCAATCTCTTTCAACCCTCTAAATACCTCCTAATATACCCATTTTTGCTTTGATACTTGTTCATTGTATGGTTAATGCTTGTGAATTCAAAGGAAAAGATCCAATGCAGGTCATTGTATGGTTTGGGATACAAGCTGTTTGGGCTGGGTATGAACTTAATGGTGTCACATACTGATTTTCTCATTGTATTTTGCCCAGTGTTCTTCCTGAATGTATCTCATTGAGTGTTTCCTTTTATGGGGTTTTTTTTTCTTCTTCATGTAAATCCTATTTAGAGTGTTGTGTGAAAATCAATCTCTTTCAACCCTCTAAATACCTCCTAATATACCCATTTTTGCTTTGATACTTGTTCATTGTATGGTTAATGCTTGTGAATTCAAAGGAAAAGATCCAATGCAGGTCTTTCTCCCCAGTGGTGCATAATGTGTTGGGTAATCACAACTGCATGTAGTTCATTTTTTGTGAGACACATATGGAGTTAAGTAGGTCAAAGTTTAAGGAAACTGCTGTGTGCTAACTGTGTTTGTGTAATTTGGACTCATTAGTTGATTTTTGAGAATCATAGTGGGGAGGGAGGAAAGGTGTTATGGGGATAAAGGGATATTCAGTCTTTACTTTGAGCTTCTATGACTGGAAAATTTGGGACATTTCATTTTCTTCAACGATAGAAGCTGTTAGGATTTGGATATAAACGCAAAGGCTTTTTTGCAAATTTTGCCCCCTACACTATATGGTCATTGTCGATGACTCCTTAATTAGTTTTTTAAGAAACTTTGGGCCTAGACTATTTTAATTAGCCAATTTAAACCCCCACCGTTAAGTTTCTACACATTTCATCCGATTTTGATCTAATAGTGTCACTCGATGGGCACTTGTGACACTTTATAGAGCAAATTGGTCTTTTCAAGCCAGGGTTGAACTGATTTTGAAGTATTTAAGATCTTTTACACACTAACGCTTCAGAATCAGTTACAAGTTGGTGTTGAAAAGAACAATTTATCTTCAGAAGTGTTACAGGTGACATAATTGGGTGGCAAATTGGATGGAATGTTTAGAAATTTGACGGTGGGGATAAATTGGCTAATTAAAATAGTTAGAAGTCCCAAAATTTCCAAAAGAATAATTCAGGGGGGAAATTTACTGTGGCCTATATAATTCAGGGGTGAATTGTAAAATTTCTCTAAACTCAATGTGGTTACCTTACCTACTGATTTTGGAAGGTATTTCGTTCAATTTTCGTTTGTAGTAAAATGAATGTTCTTCATAAATGTGACTCTTTGCTCCTGTGGTTCATATTGTGAAACAATTCTCCGTTTTAGAGTACTTGTACTAGCGGATCCATTAAGGGTCCAGTGAAGGCACTTGCCTTCACTTAGTCATGTTGTTTACCTATCTGTGTGCCAAGTTTTCATAAAACATTTTGTGGAATGATGGCAAGATGTTGATAAAATGTCTCAAAGAAGACTAAGGCAGGGGAAGTGGGTCAACCTCTACCCCTCTACTTATGTTATTCTTCTGGTTCTCTGGACTCACGCTTCTCATTATTCTCTTTGTGTCGTGCAATAGAGAATTAGGTAGAAGGTTTAGATTTTGTAGTATCTAATTTGTGCATGGATATGTTTATATGATGTGTTTTTTGACATTTAAGAGTCGACTTATCTTCACTATTAGTAGTAGTGTATTTTTCTCCGGGAAAGAAACTTCCTGGATCTGCCACTTGTGCTTGCCCTCGAAGGGTAGTAGCCAATACATGATTTGGCATATGCTGCTTTCAGTAGTTTTATTATCCTAAGCTGTGAACTTTTTAGCGTACCAGGTCACTTATTCTTTCACTTTTATGACACCTCCTGATGTGATATTCTTAAACTGTGCATTTTGTCATGTCTTGCTAATCTCAAATTTTGGCTTTGCAGGACATTGTTAAAGATTTTTGGGCTCGGAAGGAACAAGGAAAGCAGTCCTGAATCATTCCTCATATCTAATGTACATGGTTGACGCTTATGTTAAGGTTTGATAATTGTAATTATATTCCTTTTATTTGTTTTACTAGTGTATGGAGGAGTAGCGATTGTGTCCCTCTATTTGATGTATACATTTAATTTACCTGATATCGGATTTGCTTTTCTTTTGTATGGCAGCGGCAAGGCTCTGGCTCCCTCTTATGATTTTGCATATCTACCGCAAATGCAAATTGAATTTCCCCTTTTCTGCTTCAGCTTTGCATCGATATTTTTAGCATGTTTGGTTCAAATTTTTGGAAAGGCTAAAACCGCTTTTAGATAACTAAAATAATTTTTTACACTATTTTTTTTAGTAGAAGCGATAGTCTAAACTAGAGGGGAGGGGGTTAGTCACCCCAATTTCCTAATCATCCAGTTAGATTCGAATTTTCTTTCTAAGTTGTGAATTTTGGCATAGCTTTGAGGTGTACTCTTATACTAAACCTTTTTTTCTTTTGGGATTGAGATAAAACATTGTAATATCCGTCTGCCTTGTAATGCAATGTAGACACTTGAAAAATGTGTTTCTTGAAAAATGAATGGAAAACAAATTCATAAGAGTAATTTCTCGTGAATCAACAAAAGGTCAGAGCCTGAGTAGAGTGAAGAAGAGTTGCTTATTAAAACTCTACCAGTACCTACTTCCGGAAACATGATGTGGGTTTTCTGAAGAAATTGACAGAAGATCCAAAGCCAAATATTACAACTTCAACAACAGCGATGGCACAGTCCCAACTGCCCAAAGAAAGAAAATTTAAAATTTAAATATTGGATTCAGTCAATTGAAAACTTTCAAACTCTTGTACTTTTATTTTTGCATTTATCGCAATACTCCACATGACTAAAAGTTTAGGGGGAGGAGGCTTAGCGGCTACCCCATCCTGACAAAACTCGGCATGATTTTTATAAAAAAAAAAAAAAGGCTTATTTATGTACATGCCCCCTATGCTTAACAAGCTTAACTAGCATTACATTACATTACATTACACTAACATAACTAATGCCAAAGTGCCTTACATTAGATTAGCATTTGTTCTCAAAATAAATTTGCCCACTAAACTACTGCCAAAGTGCCTTACATTACATTAACATTTGTTCTCAAATTACAGTGCCCACTAAACTACTGCCAAAGTGCCTAATTCATCTTCATGGCAAACACCACCAACCAGGAAAGCAACATAGCAGCCCACAACATTTTTGACTTTGCTCGAATCTTTGCATTTTCCTTCTCCACCCTATCAATCTTCCTCAGCAAACCAGGTATCAAAGACTTTGAACGCTCACACATTTCTGCATCAAACCACTGAAAAAACCTACATCCTTTGTCTCCACTTCCCTGTATCAACCAAGAATAATGACTGAAAATTTCCTAATAAAATGACTGAAAATTTCATCAATCACTGACAATTTCATCAATAAGTACTCTATCAATTTGTGATGCCCAAAACAATGATTGAAAATTTGATCTTAAACATGCTTACCTTTGACTTTGGGCAGACTAGAAATCTCCGCCCTGGGTTTGAACTGGTCCAAGAAGTCTGCATCCGTGCTAACTTCCCACAATGACACCATTGGCCATGCCTTGCTTCTCCTTGCTTCTCTCCTGTTTCCATCAACCCAAATCTTCTACTCCACAATCTCCCAATTTCAAACTCCACCTCAGAGTTCTAACGCCAAACCCCTAATTTCTTCTCCAGCTTCTCCCAAAATCGAACCCACCCTCAGTTTTTCACAAACCCTAAGCCCTCTTCTCCTATTTCCCCTTCTCACTCAATTTCCCCCTTTGTTTGAACTGAGAAACCCTTATTCGAAGAGAGATTAAAGGTTAAAACGGAGTGGGACCCAACGCTCGTAACGGAATGGCTAAAAAATTGACGGAAGGGGTAACATGAGACAGTTTTTAAAAGGTTAGAGGGTACTTTGAGATGTTTTCAAACACATGTGGTAATCTGAGACAAGTTTGAAAGCACAAAGGGCATGTACATAAATAAGCAAAGAAAAAATAGACTTGATCCAAAACAATACTCCACTCCACATGAAAAATTCCACTTTTGTATTTAAATATGTAATAAATAAAGCAATAGAAAGCCACAAAATAAAATAACAATAAATGATAGAAATTTTTCACTAAAGGACTATTTGGTGGGCGAGCCATGTCAATTTTGACGTTAGATTCACGCAAAATCACCCACGAAATTGGAATTTTCCACTTACACGCGACTAAGTATTTGAAAACGAAATCAATATATTATATCCATCCCTTTTAAGAGTAATGGTTGTATGTAAATTTGGAAATGTGAAGTCACATTTAAATTCCCTTTGTGTATTAATTTGTATTTTCAGTTAACTTCTGAATAATAATAATAATAATTTGTGTGTTAAGTTTATTTTATTTTTTCAAACAAATTTATGTAAATTTTTTGAAATTTAGAGAAGATATGAATTCATTCAAAAACTTTAAATGGATCCCTCGTAAATGTGGATTTAGGAGAGAATACCTTGAATCCCTTCTGAGTTTGTCAGGTGGGCATTCTTGTGGCAAATAATGAGGGATAAATTACCCTAGGGAGAAAGACCCAAGAACAGTTAGAGCTCTAGTCTGGCGCTATCTAGTACTCATGACTGGAGTGTAATCATGAGTGAACACTACTTTGGTGGTTTGTAGTTTTATAGATTAGAGGTTCATAGTATTCTCTCTTTTGTTTGTCAAATATTTGTCAAATATTTGACGAGTGAACACTACTTTGGTGTGGTCACAGGTGGTGATCGAAATAGTTCTTTAATTGAAATAAAAGAATTGTGATTGTGATGATATTGATGATTATGATTACCTTGGTTATACAAGGATTGTGGCATGGTAATGAAAGTGCATGTGTTTGTATATTTATGTGTAAATTAACATATTATACTCTGGACGTGGTTTACTCATACAAGCTGTAGAAAGCTTACCGGGTTGTTCTGTGTTGAACCCGGTGCACTATTCAATGGTGTAGGGGCAAATCCTGCAAGTGGTAGAGACCATGAGCAGGAGAATTAAGATAAGGAGCTTGAGGCTCTTTGGTGGTTCCACAGAGTGCAAAGTGTGGTGTGAGAGTGTTGGTGAGTGTTAGACTTCTGTTGTGTAAAATAAGCTCTGAGGAGCAGATTATGTGACATGATGATTGTTCATTTTATTATGTAAGTTTGTAATGTAACATTTGACTCAGAAGAGTTGAGTCAATATTGACATTGTGGTTCGGAACAGTGGTGTTGTATCAAGAAAGAAAAAAATAAAATTTCCAGGTACTTTTGTTGAAGGTTCCGAGCTTCACACCCCGGATTGTTGGTTGTTCTGTTTAAACTCATTGATTTATTGTTGTTGAAAATTCGGGGCGTGACATGATTTTCTCTGTTTGGACCGACTACTAAGCCTTTTTTTGTTAGTCAATGAAGCATCCTCTCCCATGAACATTAGAAACTCTAAAAAGAAAAAAACATATTTCAAATTTACAAGAACAAAAATGACACAATAAGAACCCAAATTTAACCAAACTTTAATCAAATCACAACAACAAAATAGCCATATGATATAGATATACAAGATATAAACATCATATCTTATAGATCGACCCCAGATCTACATGCATGTTTAGATGTGCGATGATGGCATCAGTGCGATGGTGGTGGTGGTCCATTCGCGAATATTCGCTATCCACCCTTTATGGAGGGCAATTTTGTAATTTTGTGTCAGTTCATATTAAAAAAACAAAAATACTTACCCAACTTCACTTTGTTTTTTTATTCTTCTTCTTCTCTCTCACTGAATTCTCTCTCTGTCTTCACTTTATTTTTTATTCTTCTCTCTCTCTCTCTCTCTCTCTCTCTCTGTCCTCTTCTTATTTCTTCTTCTTTCCCACAGTTTTCTTCTTCCTCTCCATTTTTTTTTTCTTCTTCTTGCTGTTTCCCCATCTTTCTTCTTCTTTAATTTTTTTTTTAATTTTAAATTTCCTTCTCTCTTATCTCTATGTTTCCTTCTCCCTCTTTTTAGACTCCAAATTTCTTTTCTTTGGATGCAAAAGTTGAGAATCAGTGAAGAAGACTTCTTCACTGTCCGTCAATGTATGTTGGGGTTTTGAGTGGTGGTCATGGTGTTTATGAGATAGAAATTGGGGGAGAGGACAGAGATAAGGGGTTACTAGCTGGGCTCGGTGATAGTTGTTTTTTTTCTTCTTCTTTTTTCTAGTTTATTCTTATCGGGTTATGTCGGATATTCGCGAGCTGTAACGAGTCGTGGTTGGGTTGGGTTGGGTCTAGTATCTATCACCCGTTAACTTAACGGGTCGTGTTCGTGTCAACCGTTACTTAATGGGTTGACACAAACACGACCTGAAACCCATTAACACGACCCTTTTGCTAGGTCTACCCACCCCTAATAGTAGCAAGCAATCGGCTCGTTAGCAACATCGACATGGATCTAAGACCAAAAACAAAAAACAAAATAAATAAATATAAGTATAGAAAAAACGAGAAAAAAACGAAGGACACTTGGGCTAAGCATAACAAGGGGCATAGCACAGGGAGTTTGTGAGCTTCTTTGATTGCACAGTGTGAAATCAAGAGAAAAGAAAATCTGTTCATGAAAGCATCTATGTCATTAGGTCTTTTATGCCTCCTTTGTCTTTGGTTTCTGAGGCTCAAACATCCTAATAATCCTGCAGCAGAAAGTTGCATATCAAGACAAGACTCAAATGCACAGTGTGGAAAGTTACATAAGAAATTCTGAGTGTTGTAATTGTTAGATAACAACTTGCCCCAAAAGTTTCAGCTGTCATGGTTATAATTATGGAGTGGATCTACAATGCATATCAATTACCAAGTTAGAATAATATATATATATATATATATATAAAAGATGAAATGCTCTCAAAATTTGTGAGAAGGTGAAGCATCAAATCCATAGAAGATAATCTGAAGCTGGGTAAAAGCCTAAGCTTTTCCTGTATGGATAGGGCAACAAATTTAGTCTATCATGCTCTGCCTGTACACATTTTATTCTTATGTTCAACTTATAACTACTATAAAATAGAAAACAAGATCCACAGAAAATGATATACCAATGATATTTTCGTCCATTTATGTCATTTAAACGTCATAGCCAAGTAGAAACTCTCGAAAGATCTACTTGTAAAACATAGCCAAGTAGAAGAAATTCACGAAAGATCTAAAGCCAAATATCTAAACAAACAAGTAGATAATCATGAATGCTATTATTAGTACAATTGTCAACGCCTAGACTTATTAAAGACAAATGAGAATTGATTATACGAGTGGTTATGAATCGAAGAATCAAACAATGTTTCGTGACATGCATGGGGTTCCAAACAAATTTGATTGAAACAGAAACAGAAACACAAAATAAAAATAAAATGATAGCCGTATTCTCTCTTTCTTTTTTAGGTTAACCTACTTTCTTACTTTTTCTTAGCCCCAGATAAGAGTTTGACACATTTCTGGAAAAGCTTTTGAGGGCTGCCATGGTGTGGTGATGGTATAGTACTAGCACCACAGTGACCAGACGCAACTGGCCGATTAAAATGAACGGTAGAAGTATATGGTGCTCCGGCCCTTGTCATCGGAGAAAATGCGAAGCAGGCCTGAACATCAGGCATTGCCGGCCCATGATCTGCTCCCATAGGGATCTATATATATATATGTTTACCCAAAGCTAAATTTCAGTAAAACAAAAGAAAGCCATGCGGTGCAGATCTGGATATAAGAGTAACTTTTATCGATCTCATACTAAAAAACAAGAAGATTGAAAAAAAAAAAAAAACAAACAAACAAGAAAAAGAAATGGAAACAAAGTTACCATTGAATTAATCTGATGCTCAATCCACGAACTAAAACAAAAGAGAAAAAGACAATCCCTCTCGCAGAAATAGAAACGGTGACGGCTATATCCGCATCTGCCTCTATCAGGTTAGGCAAACATGAAATGAAAGAGTGGGGTTGTACATTCCAGGTTTGTTTTCAAAAGGGTAACCAAACCCGTCTCTTTAGAATTTCGTTTTGGATAAGTAACACGTATTGTACACGTACCGTACCAGGCTATCGGCCTCTCTTTGTTTCCTATATGTCTCTCTCTACCTAAAAACTAAAACACTTAGTTGTTTTTTACTTGGATAATAGACAGGCTTTCTCTATGTTAACCGGTTATTGCTCAAGAAAATAAAGTTCACAGGTTGAGTCTCGTGACTCAAATGAATAAAAGTAAATCCACTCTTCGCTAAACCTTTTTTTTTTCATTTACGTGGTCATATTTGAACTGTAATTTTGTATTCAAACTTGGCCCATGACTGTAGTTGTGCTTGGGTTGAGTTAGGCTGAAGCTTTGCACTTGAACTCAAATCACTGCTGAAACTGACTCCTGTGGCATTGACCTAGAGTCCTCGACCGAACTGCTGAGTGGTGGTTGATACGGAGAAGATCATCGGATCATCACTCACACCAAGCAGAAAGGTGACACCAAAATCAAACCAAAAATAAAATAAAATAAAGAGAGAAAAATAGACAGAATAAGCTAGAAAAGAGCAGTAACAAACCCATTTCTAAAGAGAAATTCCACCGCATTTGCCTATTTATATTGACAACGTACCGCTTCATGGTGGTCGTTCACGAGCATGACTACATTTGGTGACGAACAATTGTCGTCTTTGTCTTAGATCTTGGCCATATTGTTAAAGCATAAGTGTTTTTAGCTGAGTGTGTTTTGTTTAATTGTGAACCATTGGATCACAGTCCAATGGACAGCTGAGATGTATTCTTAGTCTTAGCAGAATTGTGCCAAGTGTAGCTATCTCATAGGATAGTTTAATCAATGGTTAGATTGGATGATGTAAGAGGAATCACTACTACGATTTACTATTTACGCGACGGAAGTTTGCGCGACGAATATTTTTTCGTCGCGCAAAAAGCACTATTGCGACGGAAAAAAAATACCGTAGCGCAAACAACAGAAAACTAGCGCGACAAACAGTTTCGTCGCGCAAACAATCTATGCGCAACCTAAATTAATTTCGTCGCGCAAAGGTAGGGGATAAAAACCCAGTTTTTTTTTTTGGCGCCAGAATCTTGCGCGACGACAAAAATCGTCGCGCATGACAATATTGCGCGACAATGCAAAGCATTCGTCGCGTAAAGATGGACAGAAAATTGGCTCCTTTTTTTGGCGGTAAAAAAACTTTGCGCGATGAGAGTTTTCGTCTCAAAAGACAACTTATCGCGACGGAAACATGTACCGTCGCGTAAGAAAACGAGGGATACTTATTTTTGGCGCCAAAATGCAGGGTGGATAAAATTTTTTTTGCGCGACGGAATTACCTTCGTCGCGTAAAGTGTAATGCCGGTGCGTTCTTGCGCGACGAAATAAATAATTTGCGCGACGTCATTTAAACCTTGCGCGACGAATAATATTATTTGCGCGACGAAATTTTGTGCAACGAATAATATGCTTCGTCGCGCAAAAAAGCAGATGTCGACACGTAATTGCGCGACGGAAATGTTGTTTTGTGCGACGGAAAAGTGGGTTTTCGCGACGGCATTTTGCGCGACGGATTCAGTTGTTCGTCGCGCAAAGTCTTTCTTCTTCATATTAGTATCTGCCATTGCAGAGGCAGAATGCAGAAATTGCATTCTGCCTCTCTCTCACTCTCTCTGCCGCTGTTCTGCTGTGAATTCAGTACGTTCATTGGGTATGTATTTTTTGTCGTTAGTTTAAATGTATTAATGTAAATTCGTAGTAACGCTATTAATTTTCTTATCGTTAGGGATATTTGTGATTAGTGATTGATGGAGAACGATTGAGAAGGTATGTTATTGTAAAAGTTTGTTTGTTATGTTTGTAATTTTTTTGTGAAGTTATATGTGTATAATGTTGTGAAATTGTGCGTGACATAGCACAATGTGTTGTGATGTACGAAGTTCATTGAAATTAACTTCGTACTTTTTTTTTGTATGTTTAGTAACACGTAGTTTCCCGTTCGAGATTAGTTGGATTTCGTGCATGGATGCGTAAGGCATGACTGCGGTCCAATTAATTCTTGAATTGTCCCATTATTTGGACAGTTTGGTAATGCATAGTGTTGTCACATAATCTTCGGCTACAGGATTAGGTTTTGATTGTGGAGATTTCGGTGTCATCTCGGTACGTTCTTCGGGTGGTACGTAGGTATTTATACCTATGCCCACTTCAAGAACTATGTCGAGATGCTGCCGAAATTAATCCACGTCGAAATCTAATCTCATGTAGCCGTAGGTTACGTGACAGGACTATGCATTCCCGAATGGGATAGGGCCCTTACCGGAGGCATAAGGTGACATTATAACTTCGTATGAAGTTGTTGTGATTGTTGTGTCATGATTGTGGTTTCAGGAATTATGAGCAGAAGGTGGATACAGAACCCGAATAGATGCGCAGACGAATACTTGGATGGAATCGAGGATTTTATTGAGTTTGCACGTAGACACAACCCGGGTGTAACTAGAATCCGTTGTCCTTGTAGGAGGTGTAACAACACGTTGTGGGAGACAATTGAAAATGTTGGATTTCATTTAGTAAGGAATGGAATGATTGAAACATATAGCATTTGGAACCTTCACGGCGAACAAGTAGACCATGCTTCGTCTTCAAATGCCCCAAGAGTGGACAATGTTGAACCTATTGTGGATCCTAATGATCAAGTCATGGGTATTATACAGGATGCTTTTCCATTCGCATCGACCAACATCAATCAGGAAGGGGAAGATGACGTGCCTACACCAATAGACAGTGCGGAGTTTGAACAGTATGAAAAACTGTTAAAAAATGCCAACCAAGAGTTATACCTGAGGTGCGAGAGCTTTTTCGTTCTCACTGCCATTGTGGAGCTAATGCACGGAAAAATAAAGTATCGTATGTCGAACTTATGTTTCGATTACTTTTTGGGGGTTTTCAAGAGAATGCTTCCGACGGACAATTGTTTGCCGAAAGACCATAAACATGCACAGAAGGTGTTGCATGGTCTTGGATTGGGTTATGAAAAAATCCACGCTTGCAAAAACAATTGCATGTTATTCTACAAAGAGCATGAAACGTTGGATACATGCCCTATATGCAATGAGTCGAGGTTCAAAATGACATCCCAGAATAGAACGACTAAGATACCACAAAAAGTCATGCGTTATCTGCCCCTTAAACCTAGGTTGCAGTGATTGTATATGTCAACGCATACTGCCACAGACATGAGATGGCATAAGGAAAAACAGGTAGACGATGATGTGATGCGGCATCCTGCAGATGGGGAGGCATGGAAAGAGTTCGATCGAACGTTCCCCAAAATGTTAGATTGGGACTTGCCACTGACGGATTCAATCCGTATGGGGTTCTAAACCAACACCACAGCACTTGGCCGATTTTCGCATTCCCATATAATTTGCCGCCTTGGAAATGCATGAAAAAAGAATACATGATGATGACTGTTTTGATAACTGAGGATCCTGGCAGGTCAATTGATGTGTACTTAAGGCCTCTGGTTGATGAGCTGAAGGATTTATGGACAAACGGTGTTCGCACGTACGATAAATCAACTGGGAGGATGTTCACTTTGCGAGCAGCAGTTATGTGGACTGTGAACGATTTTCCAGCATATGCAATGGTTTCTGGGTGGAGCACAAAGGGTTATATGGCATGTCCTGTATACAAGGAAGATGTAACTTCTGGTTGGCACGCGGGAAAAGTTTGTTACCTTGGTCATCGGAGATGGTTGCCATGGGACCACGAGTGGCGAGAAAAAGATAAAGAGTTCGACGGGAACACAGAGCGTCGCCTCAGACCTAGAGAATGGTCCGGTGATGAGATCTTGGAACAGCTGAATCGTTTGGATTTTGCCCGTTCGGGAAAACAGTTAGTCGGACCAGACCTTCTACACATTTGAACTGGACGCACAAGCCTATGTTTTTTGAGCTCCCATATTGGTCGAAACTGAAATTGAGGCACAATCTAGATGTGATGCATGTTGAGAAAAATGTATTCGACACATTGGTGGGCACGATTCTAGATATCGAGGGGAAGACGAAGGACACGATCAAAGCTCGTCTTGATTTGGAAAGAATGGGCATACGAAGGGGTTTATGGATGAATAGGGACAGTGATAAAGCTAGAAGGGATCTTGCATTATTTTCTATGAAACCGAATGACAAAAAAGAGTTTCTAAAGTTTGTATCGTCTGTCAAATTTCCCGATGGGTATGCTTCTAATATCGCACGTTGCGTGAATGTCGATGGGGGTAAATTTACTGGACTTAAGAGCCATGACTGCCATGTGTTTATGCAACGCCTACTTCCTGTGGGTATTCGACACCTACTGCCGGAAGATGTGGTGAAGCCAATCATGTTGTTATCCAGATTTTTTTCCCAACTGACGGCAAAAACATTGCGAATGACAGACATGTTTCAGTTGCGCCATGACATTGTCCAAGTCCTATGCAAGTTTGAGATGATATTTCCTCCAGCTTTCTTTACAAGTATGATGCACGTGATGGTTCACTTGCCAGAAGAGGCATTGCTTGCTGGTTCTGTCAACTATCGCTGGATGTATCCAATAGAAAGGTATATAATCTTTATCATTTGTGTATGCATCATTATCGACACTTTGCTAATTTGTATCATATCATTTTATTTTGGCAGGCTTCTCGGAGAGCTGAAAAAAAGTGTACGCAACAGGGCAAAGCCCGAAGGATCAATTATAGAGGCTTGGGTTCAATATGAGTCGCTTACTTTCTGTGGAATGTATTTAAAAGATGTGGAGACGGTTTTCAATCGTCCTCAACGCAATAATGACGGAGGTATGAGAAATGAAAAACTTTCTGTTTTTGCCCAAAGCGCACGACCATTTGGAGATCCTGGACGAGAAGACTCGTTTTCTAGAAATGACATGGAGGTAGCGCATTGGTTCGTACTGAACAATTGTGATGAGATAATGGCCTACTTAGATGAGCATGAACAGATGATGAAGCGAGAACATCCATCACATTTGGTTGCCCGGAAACACCGTGAATTGTTTCCACAATGGTTTTTGGATTCTGTAAGTTATAAGTGTTTTGTAATTGACAAATATAAATTGTAGTATTTAATTTTGTCAGACTAACATGTAAATGGTTTTGTATACTATTAGGTGAATAAATTGAAATCATCGAATTCCCCCACTTACAGTGATGAGTTATATAACTTGGCGTTCGGCCCAATTCACGCTGAATTGTTCTCGGGTTGTAATGTTAACGGCGTCAAATTTTTGGGGGCCGCACGAGATGACAAGTTGTGTACGCAAAACAGCGGTGTCCATGTCCCAGGTGGAGGCGAAAGTACGGACATTGATTTCTATGGCAAACTGACAACTGTCGTGCAATTGCTTTACAAAGATCGATACCAAGTCATCATGTTTAAGTGTCGATGGTTCGATACCAACCCAAATAGGGCGGGAAGTGTTAAAATCGACCATGGAGTACTGTCTGTGAACATTAACAGAACTTGGTATGATGACGACCCGTACATTTTGGCAAACATGGCATCCCAAATTGTGTATGTAGATGACCCTAAAGCCGGGAACGGGTGGAAAGTTGTGCAGAAGATGGATCATAGGAACGTGTATGATATACCAGAACTAGACCCAAGTGACAACGACGTCGACAGTGTGGCTGACCAACGTTTAGAATCTTCAATGGAAAATGATGCGGAAACACTTCGAGATACAAATGTTATACAAGAACCGTTTCAAATAGAAGGAGTGTCTTCAGTCGAAATACCGATTCAGTCAATTACAATTGACCTCAGTGATCTTCCCCGATACGATGTTGCAGTGGGCCCTAGCAACGCCGATGATGCAGTTATAGAGGAGGAGGAGGAAGAAGATTGGGAGACCGAGAGTGATGATAGCGACGATAACGAAAGTTATTATAGTTCAGATGATGAATAATGAATTTATTTGTAAATTTATTATGTTAGTGTATTCATTTTGTGTAATACAAATCTTTGAATATATGTAGTTGTCCATATGTAGTTGTGTATTCATTCTCCATATTTCATCACAAACTTCATTGCAATGTCAATACTTTAGTCAGTACTTATTACGACCCCATGCTTGTTGATTGGTTTTTATTTATTTATTTATTCATGTCTTTAACTCTTCAATTATTATTTTTTTCTTTTGAGATATAGTTATTTCTTCATGTTTAAACAAAAAATATAAGTTATTTCTCCAATATTATCTGTGTGCCACTTATTTTTCTTCACTTTGGTTCATGATTAGTGGCATCAATCTAGTCAAACCGATAAAATCGGTCGATTCAAATCTTAATTATCAATTTAGTTTGGTTTTGATGAAGAAAACAAAATATTTAAAATCAAACCGAACCGGACATTGTTAAAACATTGTTAAAATTTATTAAAGTTTTCATGAGTTTATTAAAGTTTATTCCTTCGCGTGAGACATTGTTAAAACATACAACAAAATCAAAAATGAAAAAATATTTATTTAAACAAGATCGGTAAAACAAATAATATAACCCTCTTTATACAAAGTTAAAAAATGATGAACACAAAACCTTTCCAAAAAATACAAAGCATACACAATTTGAATTAAATGAGGATTTATGGCGCCAAATCCTTGCGCGACGAAAGGCTCATTATCGTCGCGAAAAAATACCATACGCGACGCACATATATTCGTCGCGTAAAGTTTGCGCGACGAATATACCTCGTCGCGCATAGTTTCCGCGACGCATATATATGCGTCGCGTATGGTATTTTTGCGCGACGATAATGAGCCCTTCGTCGCGCAAATATATATTAGGGTAACGTTATAGTATAATATATACACACATATATATTTAAAATTGGCGATCGAAGTAGTTCATTGTATTCATATGGAGTGTAGGACTGTAGCTGCAAAAAATCATCAACATCGGAGTTAAAATAACCGTTCAATCATCACTTTTTATTTAGAACCGTCGAAAAGTTTTACCCCGTTACTTAATCTTTGAATGTTTTTTTTGTCCGATTTTTGCTGTCTATGATCTCGAAGTATAAAAAAACAAGTTTGACGGCTGGATGACTGAAACTAGTTTCGTAGACTGTGTGTGCTATCAAAATCATATATTCACCAAAAACTCAAAAATTTGTTCATACATTTGTGAAAATGTAACTTAACGTTTATGTGGTATCCCCTAGTGTAAAAATCTGAAATTGAAGATCAAATTCAGTCATTGTATTCATATAGCGTCAACAAATGTTGCTGTAAAAAATTATCAAAATCGGAGTTAAAATAACCGTTAAATCATGACTTTTCATTTATAACCGTCGAAAAATTTTGTCCCGTTCCCTGATATCTGAATGTTTGGTCGTTTTGATTTTTGGCGTATACGATCTCCAAGTATAAAAAAATAAGTTTGCCGGTTGGATCATTGAAACTATTTTAGGGTTTAGGGTTTAGGGCTTAGGGCTTAGGGTTTAGGGTTTACATTTTAGGGTTTAGGTTTTGCGCGACGAATAAATCTTCCATTCGTCGTGCAAAGTGAAAGTGAAAAAGATTGCGCGACGGATAAATCTTCCGTTCGTCGCGCAATCTGGGACACACATTTCACCCCTCCATCCCCTTTGAACACTTAGTGAAAATTTCAACCGAATCAAAATCTTGAACTCGCGCGACGAACAACATAAATGTGTCGCGCAAAGTGGACGTGAACAAGATTGCGCGACGGATAAATCTAATATTCGTCGCGCAATCTGGGCCACACTTTTCACCCCTCCATCCCCTTTGAACACTTAGTGAAAATTTCAACCGAATCAAAATCTTGAACTCGCGCGACGAATAAAAAGTATTCGTCGCGCAAAAGGCACAGGCCTTTCATTTTTGTTAGCGAACCTTGCGCGACGTTTTAACTCTTCGTCGCGCAAAAGGCACAGACCCTTCAGTTTCAGCCTCCCGCTAAACCCTAAACCCCAAAATTTTGGCAGAATGACAGCGTTTTGCGCGACGAACATATTATGTTCCGTCGCGCAAGGTTCTCCTTGCGCGACGTTTACTGTCTTCGTCGCGCAAAAGCACAAACCCTTAGTTTCAGCCTCTCGCTAAACCCTAAACCCCAAAATTTTGGCGGAACGACAGCGTTTTGCGCGACGAATATATTATTTTCCGTCGCGCAAGGTTCTCCTTGCGCGACGTTTACTGTCTTCGTCGCGCAAAAGCACAAACCCTTCAGTTTCAGCCTCCCGCTAAACCCTAAACCCCAAAATTTTGGCGGAACGACAGCGTTTTGCGCAACGAATATATTATTTTCCGTCGCGCAAGGTTCTCCTTGCGCGACGTTTACTGTCTTCGTCGCGCAAAAGCACAAACCCTTCAGTTTCAGCCTCCCGCTAAACCCTAAATCCCAAAATTTTGGCAGAACGACAGCGTTTTGCGCGACGAACGATGATCATTCGTCGCGCAAAAGGCACAGACCCTAATCCCCATTCAAAATTTGGCGTTCTAGGAGACCTTGCGCGACGGATTTTTTGTCGCGCAAGATTCATTAATACCATTTTGCGCGACGCAGTCTGTTCTTCGTTGCGCAAAGTCGAATAAATTTGCAGAAACGACCCGATGCGTCCTTCTTCCCCAGTTTCTGGTTTTTCCTCTGTTCTCCCTCTCTCTCCGCCGTCACCTCAGCCCTCTCTCTCCGCCGTCACCTCAGCCACCTCCGCTCGTTCCGTAGCCTCCCCTGCCGTCGCCGTCGAGCCTGCCGTCGCACATAGTCGGTTTTTCCCGATTCTTCGCCGGCCAATTTCTCTCTCCTCCGGCCACCATTTCCGACGCCTGAGGTATGATTTCTCGACTATTTTTTGTGCTCTAGCTGATGGTTGGTTAGGATTTCTTGAATTTTCACTATAGGAAATAGGAATTAAAACCCTAGGTTTTGGCCGGTTTGGGAATTTCAAATCCGGCCACTTCCGGCCATTTTTCGGGGTAGGTCCGAGAACAAAAGTGGCTCCAATTAATGTTTTCAACCAAGGGTAGGAACCTTGGCCCTTTGTTTTTAGAATTTTCCGGCGAATGTTATCGCTTTAGACACCCACGCGCTGCCGGCGCGTGTGGTGGCGCGTGGGATGCTGTGGCAGTGGGGCATTGGGTCCCAGAGCAATCCCCTGTTTGTCACGAGCGCGTAGGTTTGCTCGAATTTGAATTTGGTTACCGTTTGAGTCTTGATCGGATTTCGCCTATTGTGCGATTTCCAGGTTTGATATGTTCGGACCGTTGGATCGAACTCAAACTCACGTAGTTGTACCTTTATGTTTCTAGGATCGTTTAGGATTCGACCGATTGTTGATCGGAGTCCCGGATACTCCGAAATTCCAAACCCTAGGCCATGCTATGCTTTTAATTAATTAGTTTAAATTCTTAATGAAATTATATGTGCAGATGTCAGACTTGAATAGACGTGATAGGTCGATGATGACTGCACCGAGTTCGGATCCCCCGGCTCAGTCGGCATCTGCTGCCACTGCTCCAGCTTTGATGGAGCACATGCTGGTTGGTCCCGGGGCGTCCCAGGCCCCTGCGTCATCTGCGTCATCTGTCGCGCAGCCAGCTAGTGCTAGGCGGCGGCACCGGCCCGCCGACACCACCGACACGACATCGACCGACGGTACTGGTGCCTCGGGATCACAGCCAGGTATAACTACCATTTTGTATTGTTAATTTTATATTGAAATTTGACAATGTTGTTTATTTAACATTAATATCTTATTTCTTTGCAGCGAAGAATAACACCCGAGGGCCGTGTCGTCAGCTGAAGACGGCGAAGGTCACCCGGGTGACCAACAGTCGTATCAGCATCGGATACGACGAGCGCCATCGGGCTGCACCGACGGCGGAGTTGCATAGCTCCTTGGCCCACGACATTGGCCACGTCGTGCGGACCCATTGCCCGATGCAATGGAAGTCTTGGAGGGTCATGCCTGACGAGATCAAGGTGGAGGTTCGCGGCCAGTTGTTGGTATGTACCTTACATTTTCATTATTTTTCTTTAAAATTGTGTATATTTCTATTACTTAACGTATCTAATTAATTGATTGCAGACGAACTATAACTTGGAGGATCTCGACGAAGAGTCGTTGGCGTACGTCAACAGACTCTTCGCTGAGAAATACAAGCAGTGGAAGAGCGACTTGCACCACCATTTTCAGGTCTTTGATGATCTGCAAGTCGCTCTTCAAGAGGGTTGCCCGAAGAAGCTTGAGGGGCGGGAGGATAGTTGGGAGTGGCTCTGCGCTCATTTTCAAGCGCCCGAATATGTGGTATTTTTTTAATAATATTTGTTTAATTATTACTTATTTCTTATTAATGTTTATTTCATTTTTTTTATTTCATTATTATTTAATTTTTTATATTTTAACTAATACGTTTCATTTTTTGTATAACAGAATAAAGCCCAAGTGAATAAGGGTAATAGGAAGAAGAAGACCCTTCTTCACCGTTCCGGCTCCAGGCCCTTTTCGTATAGGATGGATGCACGGCGACGGGTAATAATCACATAATTTATATTTCATTTTTAATGTCATTTTTATTAATTTATTTTTTTCATACTAATATTTTTCTTCTCTTGTTCAATTTAGGAGGGGTCCAAGTTCCCAGAGATCGACGTCTTTAGTGACGTTTATGTTCGACCCGAGAATGAGTTGGCCGAGTCCCTTCATGTAAGTATTATTTAATTTTAATTCTTATGTTACGCATTCAATTTATATGCATGTTTTAATTTATATTTTATGTTATGTTCAACAGACGACGATGGTGGAGAGGAGCCAGTTGGTTCTTCAGGAGTCCGCCTCCCAGCTTCCTCCCGAGACTCCGATCGAGTCTGTGGCTCCTCCATAGGATGCTGGATTTCAGGTCTTGACGGAGACGTTGGATCAGACTCTCGGGAGGAGGCCGGGGACATATTGTCGAGGGATGGGGAATGCCCGGCGGAGGGAACCTAGACCTCGTTCATCGGCGCAGTCAAACAGTCAGGTGACTGCTTTGACAGCACAGGTGGCCGAGCTTCAGGGTCAGATGTCGGTGATTCTACAGTCCCTCGCACAGGGCGGCTTTCCAATCCTGCAGTTTCGTGCGTCGACCTCCCAGCCCGTCCACCCCGAGCATGCCCACCAGACCACTGCCCCGATGGATGCCCAGACCACTGCCCCGGTGGACGCCCAGACCTCCAAGCCGCATACTGGCGACGATCCGGCTGATTTTGCTTCATTATTTGATTAGTGTATTTATTTTCATCATAAACATTTATTTTATTTGTAATACATTTATTTTATTTTATAACAAAATTTTGTTCTAATTTATTTTTATTGCAATTTCATTGTTTAATCAATAAAAAAAACCAATTTTATTTTTAAAAAATTAAAAAAATTAAAAAAAAACTGAAAAAAAATTGTAATATTATTTTTGCGCAACGGAAAACATTTCGTCGCGCAAACCCACATGTAACAAAAAAAATAAAAAATCAACTTTTTTATTACTTTTAATTCTTGCGCGACGAACACATACGTCTCGCAAACACGTTTTATGCGACGACATTTTTCGTTGCGCAAACTCTTCTGCGCGACGACTGAGTTTTTTCTTCGCGCAAATATATGAGCAACTAAAACTTTCTCATCGCGCGAATAGTTCTGCGACGAACATATACGTCTCTCGAACAAGTTTTGCGCGACGAATTAGGTTTCGTCGCGCAAATATATGTGCGCCGAATACTTGTTCATCGTGCAAATATTATGCGACGAACTGTTGTTTCGTCTCCACACCGTTGGTGCAACGATGGTTTACCCGTCGCACAGTTATGCGCGACGAAGGGTTGTACCTCGTCGCGCAAAGGCTTTCTTCACGATCTTCGCGCGACGGAATGTGCGCGACGAATTTTTTGTCGCGCTGAAATTAGTGCGACTAAATGAGACTTTGCGCGACGTTTTGTTATTCATCGCGCAAAGAGTAAAATGTAGTAGTGAATATTCGATTCCTAACGGTTATATTGTACTCCACAGCTTGTGCATGACTAAGAGAGATAACAGACTCATTTTTCATCTTCTTCTTCCCTAAGTTTTGTCTCTGTGTTTTCTCTTCCTACATGAGCTCCATCTATCAATAATCCAAAACCTGAAAACAGATCATAGTCTGTGAATTCTAACATGGTATCAGCTGCCTGGTTGATTATTTAGCTGGGCGTTTGAATCTGTGAAGGAAGTGAGCTGCGATTTCTGACGAACTTACTTTCTTGGAGATCTGTGTCTAACATGGCAGGATCTGGAGGTGGTGAGCTGCAAGCTCCGATCTTCAATGGTGAGAACTATGAGTTATGGAGCATTAGGATGAAAACCATTTTCAAATCTCATGGGATTTGGGAATTGGTTGAGAAAGGAATAGGAAGCTCAGATTCGAAGGGAGCTGATGAATCTGATGCAAAGCAGAAGGAAAAAGAGGAATTGAGTGGTGCTGGGAAGATGGCTCTAGCTGAGATCCTGATGAAAGATGCTAAGGCCTTGGGGTTGATTCAAGGAGCTGTCTTTGAAGGGATCTTCCCTAGGATTTCTCATGAAGAATCATCTCATGGAGCTTGGAATATTCTGAAGCAGGAATTTCATGGTGATAAGCAGGTAAGGAGTGTAAAGTTACAGAGTCTTCGTAGAGAATTTGAATATACTAGAATGAGAGAGGATGAATCATTATCTGCTTATCTTACAAAGTTGTTTGATCTGATAAATCAAATGAGAGGTTATGGAGAAGAGTTATCTAGAGAAAGAATTGTGCAGAAAATGTTAATTAGCCTGCTGCCTGTGTATGATCCAATCTGTTCTGTAATTGAACATTCAAGGGATCTAGATGTAATTGAGGTTCAAGAGGTGGTAGCCTCATTGAAGAGCTTTGCTCAAAGATTGGAAAGACATCATGAGAACACAACTGAGAAGGCCTTTGCTAGTCTGAGTGTGGATTCCAAATCAGCTAAGGCCACTGGAAATCAGAATAACAAGCAGCAGAAGAATTGGAAGGATAAGGGGAAAAAGTGGGATAAAAAACCTGCTGATGGAAGTAAAAATCCTTGCAAACATTGTGGGAAATTGCATTATTGAGAATGTAGATTCAAGGGTACACCGAAGTGCTATAACTGTGACAAGCTTGGTCACATTGCCAAAGACTGCTATAGTAAGAAAACTGTGCAGCAGCAGCAACTTCAGTATGCTACTCAGGTTACCACTACACCAACCATGTTCTATGTCAACAATGCAACTGAGAAAAGGTCCATGGAAGAGGTATGGTACTTGGACAGTGGGTGTACGTAGTAACCACATGACTGGCAGAGAAGATATCTTGATTGATATTGATAGGAATGTGACAGCAAAAGTTGCAATGGGTACAGGACAGTTGGTTGATGTTATTGGAAAAGGAAGCTTGATGGTTGAAACTAAAATGGGAAGGAAATATATCAAGGAGGTGCTGCTGGTATCTGGTCTCAAAGAGAACCTACTTAGTGTAGGACAAATGATGGAACATGGATATGTTCTAATTTTTGGAGATAACAAGGCAGAGGTTTATGATGATAGCTCTCTCTCAAATCTTGTGGCTAGAGTGCATATGAAAGGAAATAGAAGTTTTCCTTTGAAACTTGAAACAGACTTACATGTTGCACTAACAGCAAGCATAAGTCAATCAACATTGCTTTGGCGTAGGAGAATGGGACACTTAAACTTCCAGAGTTTGAAACTGTTGCAGAATGAAGATATGGTGCTTGGTCTGCCAGAAATTAAAAATGCGAATGCAGTGTGTGAAGGCTGTACTTTTGGAAAACATTGCAGGAAGGCTTTTCCAAAAGAAGCAACCAGCAGAGTTACAACTCCACTGGAATTGGTACACACTGATGTGTGTGGTCCAATGCAAACTGTTACAAAAGCAGGAAACAGGTATTTCCTTACTTTTATAGATGACTGTACAAGAATGTGCTGAATCTATTTCTTGAGATGCAAATCTGAGGTATTCACAGTGTTTAAGAGGTTTAGAGCCACTGTTGAATTGCAAAGTGGATATAAGGTGAAGAAGCTAAGAAGTGATAGGCGAGGAGAGTACACCTCTAATGAGTTCAATAAATTCTGTGATGAAATGGGAATGGAGAGGCAGCTTACAGTGGCATACTCACCACAGCAGAATGGTGTGGCTGAGAGGAAGAACAGAACCATAGTGGAGATGGCCAAGTGTATGATGTTTGAGAAGGGCATGCCACTTGAGTTTTGGGCAGAAGCTGTTAATACTGCAGTGTATGTTCTAAACCGAAGTCCAACTAAAGCTTTGGACAAGAAAACACCATTTGAAGCCTATAGTGGGAGAAAGCCAGGACTTAAACACTTAAGAGTGTTTGGATCTTTGTGCTATGCACATGTTCCAAACCCACAAAGGCAGAAACTGGATTTAACAAGCAAAAGGTGTGTGTTTCTCGAATATGGCAGCTGTGAGAAGGGGTATAGATTGTATAACATTACCACTGAAAAGGTGATTATCTCAAGGGATGTGGTATTTAATGAAGAAGCTCATTGGGATTGGAATGCACAGCAGGAATGCAGTGTTTCTGTGCCACTTACTGAATTTGTGACTGAAAAGGAGGAAGGGAGCAATGACACAGTTATGAAGCAAGCAGAACATTCAGTTGAGAATGAGGTGTTATTAGAAGACAATGAAGAAAGATCTGTGGTTGACACAGTTACTCAAGATATTGACCACACCCCATTGAAATACAAAAGTTTTACAAAGATCTATGAAAGATGCAACATCTGTATCATTGAACCAGAAACCTATGAAGAAGCTATCAATGATGCAGCATGGCAAAAGGCAATGGAAACTGAACTTGAGATGATTGAGAAGAATGAAACTTGGGAATTGGTAAAAAGACCATCTGATAAACCTATAGTTGGAGTCAAATGGATCTTTAAAGTCAAGCTAAATCTGGATAGATCTGTTCAGAAAAACAAAGCAAGGCTAGTAGCTAAAGGCTACACTCAAAAGCCAGGAATTGATTTCAATGAGACATTTGCACCAGTTGCTCGGCTTGATACAGTGAGAACACTAATAGCTTTGGTTGCTCAGAAAAGATGGAAGTTGTTTCAGCTTGATGTAAAGTCAGCTTTCTTAAATGGAGTGTTACATGAGGAGGTGTATGTGGATCAACCTCTAGGATTTGTGGTTAAAGACAAGGAAGACAGAGTTTATAGACTCAAGAAGGCTCTTTATGGTCTTAAACAAGCTCCAAGAGCTTGGTATGAAGAAATTAATTCATATTTTACAGCTGCAGGATTTCAGAGGAGTCCTAGTGAGGCTACATTATATGTGAAAGCTGCAGAAAGTGGAATCCTAATTGTTTCACTATATGTAGATGATATCATCTACACAGGAAGTTCTGAAGAATTGGTAATGAACTTTAAAACTGAAATGATGAAAAGATATGAAATGACTGATCTGGATTGTTGCACCATTTTCTGGGATTGGGTGTGATACAAGCTGAGTCCTACATCTTCTTGCATCAGGAAAAATATGCAAGAACATTGTTGAACAAGTTTGGTTTCAAAGACTGTAAAGCAGTGTCAACTCCACTAGCTATGAATGAGAAGTTATCCAAGGAGGATGGAAGTGAACAGGCTGATGAAAAAGTGTACAGACAGATAGTTGGAAGCTTGCTATATCTGACAGCAACAAGGCCAGATATCATGTTTGCTACAAGTCTTTTGGCTAGATATATGCATGGACCTACAAAGAAACACATGGGAACTGCCAAGAGAGTACTTAGATACATTCAAGGTACTCTAGACTATGGCATAGCATATGAGAAAGGAAAAGAGGCAATGCTGGTTGGATATTGTGACAGTGATTGGTCAGGTTGTGAAGATGATATGAGGAGTACTTCTGGCTATGCTTTTCATCTTGGATCAGGTGTTTTCTCTTGGGCATCAGTTAAGCAGAGCAGTGTAGCACTATCTACTGCAGAGGCAGAATATGTTAGTGCAGCTGAAGCTACAGCTCAAGCAGTCTGGTTAAGATTTGTTCTATCTGATTTTGGTGAGGAACAAGTTGAGGCTACTCCAATCCTATGTGACAATACTTCAGCAATTGCAATAACAAAGAACCCTGTGCATCATCACAGGACAAGACATATAAGTAGAAGATTTCATTTCATTCGTGATGCTTTGCAAAATGGTGAGATTGATCTGTTATACTGCAGAACTGGAGAGCAGAATGCAGATATCTTTACTAAGGCATTGGCAAGGGATCGGTTTGAATATCTAAGGGGCAAGCTTGGAGTCATCTCAGCTAAACACTTAGAAGGGAGTTTTAAAGTATAAGTGTTTTTAGCTGAGTGTGTTTTGTTTAATTGTGAACCATTGGATCACAGTCCAATGGACAGCTGAGATGTATTCTTAGTCTTAGCAGAATTGTGCCAAGTGTAGCTATCTCATAGGATAGTTTAATCAATGGTTAGATTGGATGATGTAAGAGGAATATTCGATTCCTAACGGTTATATTGTACTGCACAGCTTGTGCATGACTAAGAGAGATAACAGACTCATTTTTCATCTTCTTCTTCCCCAAGTTTTCTCTCTGTGTTTTCTCTTCCTACATGAGCTCCATCTATCAATAATCCAAAACCTGAAAACAGATCATAGTCTGTGAATTCTAACACATATAGCCCCCATTTTCACACAGGTCTCATCCTCGTTTCAGAGAACTGAACCTTGAGAAAAGCAAACGGAGAAGATCCAGAAATTTTTTAAAGGAATTCATGAGACTTTAAGACATGGCAATGATGGTTAAGACGAGAGTTTAGTGGTACAGAAAGTCAATGTGTTAGGTGAGCTGCATTGCAATTTTTGTTCCTTAATATAAACTTGTTGCGCCAATTAAAAAGACCCCAACTTGTCATTTTGCCGGCCGACGTGCCTGTTTCCCTTTGTTTTTTGTTTCGACAGTTGACAACCTGATATTAATCTATTTAAGTAAAACATATAATAGAAAAGTTGATATATATCCAAATTCCCAATCAGGAGTTGGGTTTAATCCTCGGATTGATGACTTTGATATAAGTCCTTTGGCTTTTGTGCCACATAGGATTACGTTCCTTTTTAAATATTGTATGATGTAATCTTTTGATTTTTATATTTTTAAATTATTTTTTATTCCAACATTGCCCATTATCTTATACTAGCATCTTTGCATGAGCTTCCGCACCTGCAAGAGCCTTTTTTTAAATTTATTTTAGAATTAAAAAAGATAATGGATAGTTGTGTTCCATAAAAATATGATTCATTATCTGATTTTTTTTAATTTTTAAATATGAAAAAGTGTGAATTTACCATATTATCATCATTTGATTAATAATTTCAATTCTTAATGTTTGCATTAATCAAGGGCATTTTCTAGTATTTTGAAAGTTACACCATTCTCTGCCTTTTGCTTTATATATATATATATATATATATATTACTTACCTTAATGAGATAATTAGCCAAGATTATATTTCTTCCCTTATCCAATTTACCCTTGAGCACATAAAACGTAAGAAATAATGAAGTTATTAATGCAGCAAATTTTTATGCTGGTTTTATAATAAATTACTAAATTTATGGTAAGTAAAGCACCTAATTAGGAAGACTCTTTTTTTATAATTTTTTAAATGTTGTACATTGACATAAGAAAGAAATAATGGAGTGAGTATAGTGCTCAAAGGAAGCCAAACACTCGTTAAAATAGATGAGAAAATAATGGAGATTCAGAGTTGGGTTTCATCCCACAGCACAAATGACCGCTGAAGCATGGTCTAATATCCATTTGTTATGCAGTCATAGTATCGACTTTTTCTTCTTCTTCTTCTTTTATTATTATTATTATTTTATCTTGAATATATGCTCAACTTTTGAATCAGGTTCAGTCATTTTGTTCTTCATAATTGTTCTTTTAAGTATAGTATACCTAAGATATAGGTAATACATTTTTTTGATATATTTTTCTTCATATATATTATATATATATATATATATATCCAAATTATAGGTAACATATTCCTTTAACCAAAAAAAAAAGGTTATTAATTAACTTGTGTTTTTACATACATGAGATATAGGTACCACACTTTTTTGCTTTTTTGTTTAAGAATCTAAATTATAGGTAACATATGCTTTACCACTTATCTTTTTTATGTACCGGAGATATAGGTATGTTAATGTATGCATTTTGAGTTTTTCTTTTGGCTTCCCTTGACAACTTTGTAATAGGATTTGTATTGTTATTTATCAAGCTCAAGTTTAGATTAAGAATAGCTTCTCTGGGTGTTCTTAACTATCATCTATCCTATGGAGATTCAAGCAAATTGACAAAGGTAAATTGTGCATTGCATATCACTGCATTAAACTATTTTCATAAAATGATGACTAGTCATCTGTTTGTCGTATGACTAGTCATCCTTGCTCTGTAGGATTTCCAGCTGGATAACCAACTTTTTTGTCCTATTCTCCTTTCTCTCTCTGCTGCCATGTGTCATTCTGACCTAAGGGAATTTTTGTCTGTAAAGGCTAAGGAATTCCTCTTTTGGCAGCCGTCTCTTTTGTGTGGAAGTTTTGGAAAGATTGGCTTGCTATCTTTCTCTTCTTCTTCCTCAAGAGAGAACCATATATTTTATCTATGAGTTTTTCCCAATTGATTTCTTTTTGAAAAACTGCATTTGAAAATACGAATATGCATCTAGCTACTTGAAACACTCTCTCATTTATATCTAGGTTGGATTCAAGACTAATTTCTTCAAGAGTATGGTTTCTTGAGGAAATTGGTCTTTCTCCTTTGAATCCAAATTTTGGTTTCTGTCTGAGTTGAAGCTTGCAAGCTAGTGCCATGGGATGAACGAGCTGGAGAAGGAGCTGCCATTGCTATTAAGAACTGAGCTTCAAGTTTTGCTAAGTTGGAGAAAAAGATTGCACGAAGGAGGTATAGCTCATCTTCCTAAATAGATCTAGGTGTTTCTTAAGCTTGGTTGTGTTTCCTTTGTAAGAATCTTTTTCTACTTAGTGGATTGCATGGTAGGTTGATGACCCTTAGTTTTTCCCAATAGTGGGTTTCTGGGTGAATAATTTCTGTTTTGCATATCTGTAATTTTTTTGGGTTTGTGTTATTGGTGGTTGACTAGTCATCTTTATCTGCTGTTTGGTGTTTACCTGATTATGATGATTTCACACACTTTCACCATAGTTGTTGCTAGCACAGGGGATGCCTAGATTGACGGGTCCTTCTGAGTGTCTAGGTTGTCACTAGTAATCTTTTAGGGTTGCAGGTACCTTGTGGTATGTTCTGTGTGTACTCTTGATTGTGGTTGTTCATGACTAGCAGTTGACTAGTCATATGTGTATTTGGTCAAGGTCTAAAGTGTGTGAAGATTGTTGTGTCTTGTTTGTGTCGTTAAATTTACCCCTCATCACCTAAGTACCAATTTCAAGGTAGCATATACTGTCCGACTTATGCTTTTCTGCACCTAAGTTATAGGTAATTTAATATTCTGCTTGTTTATTTTTCCACCTTACTTATGGGTAAGATGTTTTGTGGTTTGTTCAACCTATGATGTAGACATATTATCCCATGGTATAGATATATTGTCCTATTGTCCATCGCATAGGTATAATATGTGGGTCTTACTTTTATTGATTAAATGGTATATATTAGTAAATATTATCAAGGAAAGAATTTAAAATTCAATTACAAGGAAATTATGCATTAAATTTAGATTTTCAATATGTTTTTTTTATTTACCTCAAAGGGTAAAATCAACACAACAAAAAAAGTAAATAAAGTCAAAGGACCTACATCTAAAACTAAAAATGAGTGGACTAAATCCAATACCAACTAATCGTTTTGGATATAGATCTAAGAACCCCAAAGAAAAAACCCAATCTCTCCTAAGCCAATTCTTGTTAAAGTACACGCTCAGTTTGTTTAAATAAATACTTGGAAGATAATATGGAAGCAATTACGTCCTTCAGAAGGGGAAATAGCAGAACGGTATACAGAACCACTGGCACAACTGCGCATCCAGTGACCAAGTAAGGGAGGAAATCCTCAAGACCATAAACAATAAAAAAAGCTGAGCTGAATGCAACCATCATGGCTATGATCGAAAACAAGAGAAGTATGAGTCCGGTCATCAACTTCAACGGCAACGAATAAAGAAAATCTCTTTCGGCATATCGTGAGGTGAGGATAGAGAAGAACATTAATGTTGCAGTTAAGGACAAGAAAAATGCTATTGCATCTGATATGATGAAAATCCGAAATGAATCTTTTCTCATACGATCATCAGAAGTTCCTCCATCCTTATAGTTATTTCCCCCAAACGAAACACTAATTCCTGCCGCAAATAAAGCGCCCGCAATAAGGGTTGACACGATTGTACATGATCGTGCTGTTTCATTCATCCATTTTTCTCCATCTTTCAACAGCGTTGAATGAGTATCAGAGAATACGTCTTGAGGTGTTTTTCTTTCGCCATTTTTCATGTCTATATGTGAAGGTTGCATAATCCTTTTCACCTCCTGCATGCCAAATTAGGTATAGGTACACCTCGTGTCAAATTAGTGTATGTGATCAAATAATAAATAGATATGAGAGAGAGAGAGAGAGAGAGAGAGAGAGAGAGGGCATAGGTATACCTTGAACCATAATAATTCCCGCTGCATTTGAAAAGCTGCACCAGAGAGTTTATTCAATTGAGCAGCCGGAGCTAAGTTTGCAGCTAGATGAAGCATAGTGTTACCTTCCTTATCTGTAAAGGTAACTATCACGTCCTTGATCATGCCTGTCTCATGTACTAAACTATAGATACTCGCATGACGATACTTCACTGCTGCATGTATTATGGTCCAACTATTTCCATCTGTTTCCCATATCAAACCAGGAAAATAGTGAAGAATCTGAGCAACAAACTTAGAATTTCCTGATTCTACGGCGTCAAACAATAGATGCGAAGGAGTTTTTATTAGCTCATTAAATTCTTCTCGTCCTAAGCCTCCAACTTTTTTCAACAGCACTTTAAATAATGCATGGGCTGGGTTTCCATCTATGGTTAATGGTCCAGAAACGGAAAGAAAAAACGGGTTAGCCCTTCCATGCCCGATGAAACAAAACATATGGACACAAAGCAACATATTAGCCCTTTCATGCTGTTGATACTAATTAAATAGTGTCATAGTGAGAAGTACTCACATCTTGTGAGTCTCGTAAATATTTGTTGTGGAGTCCTATTATGACCACCTTCAAATGCTGAGGGCTTTTGAGCCAACAAATGCAAGGCTGTCCTTCTATTTTCATCACGTGCCAAAGCAAACCCTGGATGCTTTTTTAGCATTATCAAGGCTAAACCTGTAAATGATATTAACACAAGTATATGAACAATTGGCTGTCTTTTTATTATGATCAGGTTTCTATTTGTTCGTGATTTATTATGACTAACTCATGAGTCTCAAACTGCAAAGACGTACGCCATTTTTCTATCTCTATCTCTATCTCTCCTCCCTCTCTCACCCTCTACTACCCAAAGTAAATTGCACAGGTTGCTCGTTCTCTGAGCAAGAAATCTTTATATCTAGCAGCCTACGTGGCTGTACATGTGCGACCACTCTCACAAAGACTGGATTCCCTTGGATACAACAACGGAGCGGAAGCCTTCAATTTATTGCCATTATATCAATGATTAGTTTACTTGTAACCAAAAACAAATATTTTCTTGCTAATAGCCGGACACCTTTTTTTTAGGGTTCTTCAGATATAGGCCCATGCAAGTTGCAACTCTTATATCCTAGACATAAACCCACCTATATTTAAAATATTTTTCCATGTAATATAGATATGCCCTACTATTATTAACTAAATTACAATAAATGACATTGTAATTTATTTTCAAGCATGTCATTAACTCCCCGATTAATACTCCATCCCTATAAAATTTGAACTCCAATCATACTCTCTAGTTTAGGATGTCGTAAATACTATAATTATTTTTAATTCAATATAATTGGTGAATCTCTAAATATATATATATATAATAGTTAACATTAATTAAAGGTTTGAAATATGCATAAAACAAAGCAACAATAAATTAAAGGGAGCACTCGGAGTCCTTTCTCTCTCAGATTTAGGAGCTCTAAGAGGTCTCCATATATATATATATATATGAATATTATAAATGTAATATATATAATGATCGTGCAAGATGTTGGCACGTGTATGTTTTTGATTGTGTTGGTTTGCGGGTTCTCTTCAGGGCCTTGGTTCAAAGCAAGCTTGTGTACACATAAACAGTTTTAGTTCTAGTTTTATTTCATTTTATTTTTTGTAACAACAACAATTTAAAAAAGAAAAAAGAAAACAGGCAAACACGTTATTTTTTTGTACGTAATAATCATCACCAATCTCTCTCTTTTTTCAATCCTTTGACAAATTTTTTTTCAATTTTAAGAATTTCAACACCAAAAATCAAAAACCCTAATTCTTAAAATCATAAATGTCACTCAAAATCAAATATTAAGATATATATCTAAATATATACTAAATAACTTACTTCATCATCAATTTGATGGGTTATAGATGAAAGATAACAAGCATTGCATATAGTTTATATACAAATATTGAAACTTTGAAACTTTTTAAATTTTATTTGAGTTGCTGGTATTAAGTTTTACATATTAAACATTTAAACTTTTATCAATTTTATTTGCGATTTGCATGCTAATTAATTGATAATAATTTTTACTTTAAAAAAATTGTCGTATGGCATTAAGTAATGGTGTGTGTTTGTGTAAGATTATATGAGGGCTCTAATTTGAATTTTGCACAGGGCCTTCAAAATCTCAAGACAAGCATGTTAATTAGTATATGCCATTGTATATTCGTGTGTGCAGAGATAGAAATAAAGAGAAATTGACGTTCAAAACTCACCATAGAGACCAGTATTTATGCAAGTGAAGAATTCCCAAGGCGGGTTTTCTTCTAAACGTCTGAGTTGAGAATACGGACTCTGAGAATACAGATACATCGCCATTTTCTCGTGTCCAAACAAAGCCGCAAAATAGAATGGCGTCTTTCCTCTAGCACCCACCAGTTCGGGCAGGCGTGCATATTTTCGTATCATTATCTTAGCAATGTCTACGGATCCAGCGGCGGCGGCTAAACAAAAGGCAGTATTGCCTCTTCCATCTTGCAGTGTTAAGTCAATTGGCTCCATCATCTTCACCAACTTCTCCACAAAGTCAACATGTCGCGCTCCGGCTGCTACATGAAGTGCAGTATACCATCCTTCTGCGATGCCAACACGTACAATAGTCGTATCCCTCTCTATAATTTCCTTGGCCTCTCTCCAATCACCTTTTAGTGCAGCTCTATACAGAGGTACACATAAATGTTTATCGTTTGCTTCCACTGCATATATATGTTTGTAATGATTATTACATCTTGATCAAGGGCGGAACCAATAATTTTTTGATGAGTGAGCTAGCTAAAATTTTTAGCTTAAAATCTAATTATCTTTTTTTTAATTAATAGTTTAGATATTTTTCTATAACTAAAAGTATGCATTAAATCATATAAACCAAAAACAAATACATTTAACATAAAACAAATACATATTAAATGCAACCAAAAATACATATTATCAAAATGAATATATTTTTAACAACATAATTGAAAGTGTACCTATTCAAGTTGTGCCCTATGATCATTGAGAGAATACAACTGCTAAAAGGCATCAGAGAATTCAACAGCCTTGAGAAAATAATATTTTCCCAATGTGTTGTAGTTTATGGTTGTAAGGCCCGACATGTTTAATTCAAGTTTCTCCTTATAATTTCTATTATATTATGATACGTTTGTGAATAGGGCTAAGCGTAATGGTTTACTTCAACTTATTCTAAGTTTTTGGGCCCAAGATACTTTAATTTATGAAAGCCCAAGAAGGTTAGTGTGAGCGGGCTGACCCTCCGATACATTTTAAGAGGCCAGCTAGGGTTTTAGTGCTAGGGTTATGGTTGGCCCATTAGATGATACATTTAAAAAGTGAACTCTATAGTTTAGCTCAGTTGGTTACAGAGAAAAAAAAAAGTCCGAAAAGGAGAGAGAGAGAGAGAGAGAGAGAGAGAGTTCAAAAAAGGGAAAAACAATTTCATTTTATGGAGGCAGACTGATGGCTGGAGCTTAGAGAGGAGGGTTCGAGAAGGTAACAATCGTTTGTCCTTCTAAACTTTTGATAATAAGAAACTAGACATCCCAAGATTTTTGTAAAGATAAAGATCTTCGAATTTGGACAAGTATGCAATTTATGGGGATTTTTCAAAATTGGTCATTTGATGTTGATTCCAGTCTTCTAGTTATGAATATCCACTTCGTAATTGGTAGAAGACATAGAATTTGAACTCCGTTTGACCTCAAATTTTTATATGATGAAACTTTAAGGCTATTATGACTTTGTAAAATCTCGTGGTCATGGGAGTTATGGTTATTTTATAAAAAATTTATGAAGTAGACTGGGTCAGGATCAGATGGTTTGATACACTGTCTTCAGGAACAGATTGGAAATCTTTTATGGGCTGGTATTCGATAATAAAACGACTTAATATTTTTAACATAGGTAGAGTAAGATCTCTAACTCATGCTTATGAAATTTAAAGATTTTTGGACACCTAAGTATTTTTGTAAAATTCATGTAGTGGCTGAACGCTGCCATTCGACAGCTGAAATTCTAATTTTGGGTTTCGTCTTTGGTATTCTTTTCGGGGCTAAACGGTGGAGTTTTGTTTTCAAACTTTTACCCTAAGGCTCCATTTGATTTATGGGAAAGGAGGTTTGGGGATGGGATATCAATTGATTTCCCATGCTTGGTAAGTTTAGGCATGGGAAATGGTTGTCTTGCACATGGGAAAATAGGGGGGAAAGTGAAGCCCTCCTTCCCCTCTCCCCCTCCCCCGGTTTTTGTTTTCCTTATTATGGGAAAGTTTTAGAAAATGAGCCAACATTAAATACACATTTTTCATGACCATATTTTCCCCATTAACAATTTAGAATTACAATGTAGCATTAAATACATTCTTTTTTGATTTATTTCATATGGGTATAATTGAAAATTTAAACAAACTTTGTTTTACATTCCTACACAAACCAAACATGTGAAAAAAAAAATAAAGTGGTATTTTTTTGTTACTTTTCTAGGATTACCAAATATAGGAAAGGAATCTCCATTTCCCATCCCTTGGGAAATGACATGGGAAATGGTTTCCCCTCAAATCTGTTCTGCAAACCAAATGGGGCCTAAAACCTCGTGCATGTCTATTTTAAGCATGCCAATTTTGGAATTGTTTCGTATTTGGTAAATTTTCAAAAGATTTTTTAGCACACACTGCCAATGCTGGCAGACTACTTTGCCTTTATATAGGGCCTTATTGGTTGAGTTTGCTCATAGGTTAGCATCTGTTTAAGGCTTATATCTTAAGTCCTATACATATGTAACTGTATATGTAATTATATCGTTTGATTGTTTTTTTTTTGTATGTTTGCAAGTATCGTGGTTGCTACCTAAGTTTGTTTGATTTGTGTATGTAAGTGTGTATAAACCATGACAAGTAGGTATGATTAAGTCATGTGCAAGTATCAATATTTGGAAGCCTAGGAAGATTTGTAGTTATTAGAGAAAGAGATTAGAGAGGTGGTGGCTTTTGGAACTTGGTTTGAGATGGGAAGAGAAACGAATTTGTGGGTTGGTATGGTTCCTAGTTAAATGTAATCCACCGTGTGTATGAAACTAAAAGCTAAAACGATGGTGTATTTTCTCATATGTTGTGGAAATACAAGTCTTCTCTTCCATTTATTGGAGCAAATGATAGGCGTTCCTGCCCAGCCACCAAACAATCCATGGGTCAACCATTTTTCCTTCCATGGCCTTTTCCGGCTTTTAGGGGTCAATTGACCACGCTTGCCCCAATGTGGGTCCACCCTTGATAACATATATGCACACTTTATGTGATATTTTTATTCACACTAGAAATTAAGCACCAAATTTTTCGACGACTTTTTCAGATGCAAGTTATATGCCATAGCAAATAAAAACTATTTCTGACAGCGGTTAATTGCAATCGGAAATGAAAATTTACTTCCAATAATAAAAATTATTCGTCGGAAATCGACAACTATTTTCGACAAGCAAAACATGTCATGGTAGAATGCAATTATTTCCGACCGCACATAGTTGCCCTCGGATATATAGACTCATTACCGAGAAGACATATTTTCCTTCGGAAATAAGTGACTATTTCCGAGGCCAAAAACAGCCCCTCAGAAATAACCATTACAATTCCAATAGCCATGCCTTTGGTCGGTAATACAATTGGCGCCAAGGCTTCCCGCCTAAAAACAATGTATTTCCAACATCCATGGAGACTTTTTCCGAGTATACATTCATAGTCGGAAATAAAATGCATCATATTGACATATTTCTGACAGCCAACTTTTTTTAGTCGAAAACGGACCTTTTCCGACGATATTTAGGGGTCATCTAATAAAGTTTGTCGCAAAATACTTTTTTTTTTTTTTTTTTCTTTGTAGTGAATATATCATTCGATCATGACTTAGTTGAAGTAAGGACTACTCGAGAATCCTAGGTCACGGTGAGGCCCCATACGTGGGGGTGCACAACAAGTTTAAGGCTCACAATGTGGGTGTCACCGACGGGTGATGCTCAGTAAGTTATAAGGCTTACAACACTAGTAAAAAAAACCCCTTGCGCGACCAAATTTTGCGCGACGAAAAATTATTCGTCGCTCAAAGTTACTTTGAGCGACGAAACTTGAAACTTCGTCGCTCAAAGTCTTGCGCGACCAAATTTTGCGCGACGAAAAATAATTCGTCGCGCAAAGTCACTTCGCGCGACAAACTTTTGCGCGACGACAATACATCGTCGCTCAAAGTCTTGCGCGACAAATTTTGCGCGACGAAAAATAATTCGTCGCTCAAAGTGACTTTGCGCGACGAAAAGTAAACTTCGTCGCGCAAAGTCCTTACAAAAATAAATAAAATAAAAAAATTATTTTTTAAAATCTTTGCATGACGTAATCCAAACATTTTGTCACCTAAACCAATTTATTTTTGTTTTTTATTTTGTATGCATAACACTTAAGAAATTAAACGGTATATATATTTATTAAGTAGCTTTAAACTTATTATTTTAGATCGGATCGGATTTTTATTAGAAAAATATATTATTGTTGTTCGGATTGGGTTTTTGTTAGAAAATATATATTTTAAATTGACGATCGAATTAGTTCATTGTATTCATATCGTGTCAAGGAGTGTAGCAGTAAAAAATCATCAAAATCGGAGTTAAAATAACCATTAAATCGTGATTTTTCATTACAACCATCGAAAAGTTGTGTCCCCTTACTTGATCTCTGAATGTTTATTTTTTCCGATTTTTGGCGTATATGATCTCGAAGTATAAACAAACAAGTTTGACGGTTGGATCGTTGAAACTAGTTTTTTTTTGTTCACTAACAATATATTCACTAACAATTAGGAGTTTATTTATACTTTCGTAAGTATAACATAAGATTTTGTGGTATCCACTAGTGTAAATATTTTAAATTGAAGATCAAATTCAGTCATTGTATTCATATAGGGTCAAGGAGTGTAGCTATAAAAAATCATCAAAATCGGAGTTAAAATAACCATTAAATCATGATTTTTCATTTATAACCGTCAAAAAATTTTGTCCCGTTACTTGATCAATTAATGTTTATTTTTTCCGATTTTTGGCATATATGATCTCGAAGTATAAAAAAACAAGTTTGACGGTTGGATCATTGAAACTAGTTTCGTAGAATGTGTATGCCATCAAAACAATATATTCACTAACAATTAAGAGTTTATTTATATTTTCGTTAAATATAACATAAGATTTTGTGGTATCCACTAGTGTAAATATTTTAAATTGAAGATCAAATTCAGTCATTGTATTCACATAGGGTCAAGGAGTGTAGCTGTAAAAAATCATCAAAATCGGAGTTAAAATAACCGTTAAATCATGATTTTTCATTTATGACCGTCGAAAAGTTTTGTCCCGTTGCTTGATCTTTGAATGTTTATTTTTTCCGATTTTTGGCGTATATGATCTCGAAGTATAAAAAAACAAGTTTGACGGTTGGATCGTTGAAATTAGTTTCGTAGAATGCATATGCCATCAAAACAATATATTCACTAACAATTAAGAGTTTATTTATACTTTCGTTAAATATAACATAAGATTTTGTGGTATCCACTAGTGTAAATATTTTAAATTGAAGATCAAATTCAGTCATTATATTCATATAGGGTCAAGGAGTGTAGCTGTAAAAAATCATCAAAATCGGAGTTAAAATAACCGTTAAATCATGATTTTTCATTTATAACCGTCGAAAAGTTTTGTCCCGTTACTTGATCTATGAATGTTTATTTTTTCCGATTTTTGGCGTATATGATCTCGAAGTATAAAAAAACAAGTTTGACGGTTGGATCGTTGAAATTAGTTTCATAGAAGGCATATGCCATCAAAACAATATATTCACTAACAATTAAGAGTTTATTTATACTTTCGTTAAATATAACATAAGATTTTGTGGTATCCACTAGTGTAAATATTTTAAATTGAAGATCAAATTCAGTCATTGTATTCATATAGGGTCAAGGAGTGTAGCTGTAAAAAATCATCAAAATCGGAGTTAAAATAACCTTTAAATCATGATTTTTCATTTATAACCGTCGAAAAGTTTTGTCCCGTTACTTGATCTATGAATATTTATTTTTTCCGATTTTTGGCGTATATGATCTCGAAGTATAAAAAAACAAGTTTAACGGTTGGATCGTTGAAACTAGTTTCGTAGAATGCATATGCCATCAAAACAATATATTCACTAACAATTAAGAGTTTATTTATATTTTCGTTAAATATAACATAAGATTTTGTGGTATCCACTAGTGCAAATGTTTTAAATTGAAGATCAAATTCAGTCATTGTATTCATATAGGGTCAAGGAGTGTAGCTGTAAAAAATCATCAAAATCGGAGTTAAAATAACCGTTAAATCATGATTTTTCATTTATAACCGTCGAAAAGTTTTGACCCGTTACTTGATCTATGAATATTTATTTTTTCTGATTTTTGGCGTATATGATCTCGAAGTATAAAAAAACAAGTTTGACGGTTGGATCGTTGAAACTAGTTTCGTAGAATGCATATGCCATCAAAACAATATATTCACTAACAATTAAGAGTTTATTTATATTTTCGTTAAATATAACATAAGATTTTGTGGTATCCACTAGTGCAAATGTTTTAAATTGAAGATCAAATTCAGTCATTGTATTCATATAGGGTCAAGGAGTGTAGCTGTAAAAAAATCATCAAAATCGGAGTTAAAATAACCGTTAAATCGTGATTTTTCATTTATAACTATCGAAAAGTTTTGTCCCGTTACTAGATCTCTGAATGTTTGTTTTTTGCGATTTTTGGGGTATACGATCTTGAAGTATATACAAACAAGTCTTATGGTTGGATCATTGAATGGTGTGTGTATATATATATATATATATATATATATTTATATACATATATTTATTAAGTAGCTTTAAATTTATTTATTTTGTACGTATAACACTTAAGAAATTGAATAGTATATACATTTATTAAGTAGCTTTCACCTTAATTATATTTTAAATCATAAAATAATTTTTTTTATTTTTTATTATTCATAACAATTATTTTTATAAATATTGTGCTACGAACCAATTTTTCGTCTCTCAAAAGTTTGCGCGACCAACAGTTCATCGTGCAAAACTCAAAAAATTTGGGCGAGTACCAAAAATGGGACGCGGGTTTTTAAAATTTAAAAAAAAAACTTTAGACTTTGCGCGACCAATATTTTTTGTCGCTCAAAACTTTGCGCGACCAATATATATTTTTCGTCGCGCAAAAATTTTGGGCGGGTATCAAAAATGGGACGCGGGAATTTTTTTATATAATTGTTTTAGACTTTGCGCGACCAATATGTATTTTTCGTCGCGCAAAAATTTAAAAATTTTGGCGGATACCAAAAATGGGATGCGGGATTTTTTTTTAAAAAAAATAATTTTTTTTAGACTTTGCGCGACCAATACTCCTATATTCGTCGCGCAAAAGTTTGCGAGACCAATATGTTTCGTCGCGCAAAACTTTGAGCGACCAATATATATTTTTCGTCGCGCAAAAATTTGGGCGGGTACCAAAAATGGGACGCGGGAATTTTTTATATATAATTGTTTTAGACTTTGCGCGACCAATAAGTATTTTTCGTCGCGCAAAAATTTAAAAATTTTGGCGGGTACCAAAAATGGGATGCGGGAATTTTTTTTTTAAAAAAATAATTTTTTTAGACTTTGCGCGACCAATATTCCTCTATTCGTCGCGCAAAACTTTGCGAGACCAATATGTTTCGTCGCGCAAAACTTTGCGCGACCAACAATATTTTCGTCGCGCAAAGTGATACGATTTTTAAAACTGAAATAACTCCTCCACCATTTTCTCAATTTCTTTCTCTACTCCTACCTCTCCTCTCTCTTTCCCTTTCCCCAAATCCCACCCTTTCTCTCACACTAACTCCTCTCACTTAATCTCTCATCTCTATCTTCACTATCTCTCACTCTCACTCACTCTCTCATCTATCTTTTCACTATCTCTCACTCTCTCATCTCTCTATCACTATCTTTTCTAATTCTCTCACACTCACTTCTCCCTCTCATTCTCACTCACTCTCAATCTTGCCAAAAGGTATATTCTCTCCAAATTTAAAATTTTTTTTCATTAATATGTGTTTTTGGAGTTAGTTTTGAGTTTGTGTGGGGTTTGGGGTTGAGTAAAGGGGAGAGATTGGAGTTTGGGTTGGATTTGTGGTATAACAATTTTAGGGGAGATTGTGCATTCTTTTTGTTGTTGTTGTTGTTATTTGACTATATTTGTTTTTTTGTAGGGAATCATCGAGACTTTGACGGCTAAAGTTGAGGATTAGGAAGCTATCAAAACATATCCTCCGCCATTACCACCACAATACGCTTGTATTAGGATTTTATTATTGTACTTTGTTAATTTATATGTACATTTTGAATATTATATATATATTTATTGGATAATTTGATCACTATTTTTCATATGTAATTTTATTTTGAATATGTCAATTTAAATTAAAGTAATTAAGAAAAATCTTACAATTAAATTAAATTTAAAAAGTAAAAATTTGAAAAAATTAATATCAATTTAAATTAAAGTAATTTTAAAAAGAAATCATACAATTAAATTAAATTTAAAAAGTAAAAATTTGAAAAAATTCATATAAATAAATTCATACTAAAGAAAAAATATTTCGTAGTGCAAACTATTAAATTAGTTTATTTCAAATTAAAAAAATTTAAAACAAAAAATATTTCGTCGCGCAAATATTTGCGCGACGTTACTATTTGTCGCGTAAAACTCTAAAAATTTGGGCGGGTACCAAAAATTTGACGCGGGAATTTTTTTAAGACTTTGCGCGACCAATGTATTTCGTCGCGCAAACAGTTGCGCGACCAATGTATTTCGTCGCGCAAAACTTTGCGCGACCAATGTTTTTCGTCGCGCAAACCTTTGCGCGACCAATGTATTTCGTCGCGCAAAACTTTGCGCTACCAATATTTTTCGTCGCGCAAAGTCACTTTGCGTTCGTCGCGCAAAGTTACTTTGCGCGACCAATATTTTTTTCGTCGCGCAAAGTCACTTTGCGCGACCAATGAAAAAACTTCGTCGCGCAAAGTCTTTCTTCACGATCTTTGCGCGACGGATTCTGCGCGACGAAGTTTTTGTGGCGCTGAAATTTGTGCGACCACAATTTATTTTGCGCGACGAAATTATCTTCGTCGCGCAAAGTGTAAAATGTAGTAGTGCAATGTGAGTGTTACCGACAAGTGACGCGTTGTTTGTTATAAGGCTCATATTGTGGGTGTCATCAACGGGTGACAAGTATATTATAAGACTCACATTGTGAGTGTTGCCGATAGGTGACGACAAGGCCCCTTTCTCTGTATATATTAGTCCTTGAACCACACATTACATGTGTGCTAATTGGATTTTTAGTTGAGTTATACATATTTATTATTTTTTAAAATATTCAAAAAGTAAGTCTCCTGCTCTTATGAATAACTTCTCCTATTTTTATGGACAACTGCAGTACATGATTTAGTTTATCCCTATTTAATAAAGCGTCTTAAGTTTTAGTATGTTCATTTATCAAGGCAATTGTGGAGTTTTAAAAAGTTTCATTTTTAAGGGCCCAAACAAAAACACTTCAAATCTTTAATAATAAAATGGCCCACATTTTAAAATTGAACATTTAAAAGTTATTAATTTGCTTTTAAACAACAAACATCTAATTTCCAACACTTTATTTGGCTTTTTTGTTGTCAACAATTTGATGATTTTTTTTATCTTTTATTACAGTTGTTTGTTTTAGTTTAATAAAACTACCATATTTAAGCCAAAAGAAAAGTATATGTGCAAATGTTTTTTACTTATTAATTATATACAAAGGGAAAGGTGCCTCATTTTAATTTCTAGTCTTGATGAGCTACTTAAAAGTTTGGGTTGCGCTGGTCATGAGTTCACAAATTCATGAACCGTAGTTCTCAACTAAGAGGGAGAAAATAAAGAATGTTAACTAGTATAGAAACCAAAAATTAATTATAAGATGGAAGTTTAGGAAATGTTAATTACCAAAAAAAATATTATAAAGATGGAAGTGTAGGAGATGTTAATTATAAAATAGAAACTTAAGGGGTTGTTTGATAACCTAAGGAGCGATTCAGTATGATTAATTATGATATAAAATAAATAAATTCAGTAAAATAAACAAATGTAACTTTTTATAAAAGGAAAAGAGAAAGGATTACATGGTAAGCGAAGTGGAGTTGAATAAACTTCGGAACTTTCATCAGCCACCGGGTCTTCAATTTTTTCATGTTGCGTGCCACAGATGTATCCTACATTTATTATATTAAGCACATATAAGTTTATACGGAAAGTAGTACGCACACTGCAAAATACATAAACCTAGCTCATAGATTGGTATGTGTTTACTTCTCGGATAATAAGTTAATTAGCCCCTTGTCAATTAGGTTTTATAATTAATTTTTTAAAATATTCAAAAGGTACATTTTTAAAGGTAATTGTGTGACATGTTTTCATGGACAACTGCAGTACATATTCTTTTGTATTTATTCTAATTTAAATAAATTTTAAATGTGCTATGTTGTCCCTATTTAATAAAGCACCTTACACTTTATTGACGGAAAAAATGTATCTTATACTTTAGTATTTTTATTTTATTATTTTTTAGTCAAACATACTTTACTATTTTCATTAATCATAGAAAATACTAGGTTTACCACATTTTTATACTACATTGTGTACCGCCTCTCTAATAGAGTTGGAGGTAGTATAAAAATGTGGTAAGCCTAGCATTGTCCTTAATCATAACGTGTGTTATCCTCTTTCGTAATATCATTAACCAAAGGCAATTAATGGGATTCTAAATGTTTCATTTTTAAGACCTCATGTCATTATATATATATATATATATATAGTATTGCTAAACAAACCATAAAATTAATTGAATACACGGTATGATCTAAGTACACCTTAATATTTAAAATTCAAAGATCATCTTTGTAGGGCCCATTCCGCATTGTATTTTACTAATCCAAACCATCTATGTTTTAGATAATCATTCAAAGATCATCTTTATAAAAACTCACTTGAATCCGATATCATTTAACCGCTCAATTGTGTTATTGAAATTTTAGTACTTTCTTGAAGCACCGTGTTCATTGATTTTGTATGATAAAATTGGATGTCGAAACGATTTCCGATTTTTCTAATTTTTTGCAAGGATGATCTATGAATGTAGACTTCAAAAAAAGATGGTTTGGATCATTGAAAAAAAAAATCATAGGGTACCCTAAAGAGTGTCCCTCAAATAAAACTATTTGAGGGATTCCTAAATAGAAGGGGACTGTATATATATATATATATATATATATATATAGTGCTGCTAAACGAACCATAAAATTAACTGAGAACACACTATGATCTATGTATACCCTAATATTTAAATCAAAATGTAAAATTACCTAAGTACACCCTAATTAACTACCAAAAATACCCCTGATACACCCTGATACTTTTTGGTCATTTTATATTAGGGTAAATTAGTATCACTGAAACAATACCGTCACTTTCTTTGTCTTTGACAATCTGCAACAGCCAACAGTATGTACCCAGAACCCAAATTTTTTCTTTTGATAATTCTCTTTTGAATATGGTGAGTAGGGTGCAATTATTAAAATTATTTGTTTCACAATTCAATATATCTTTTTTGGTCATTTTATATTAGGGTAAATTATAAATAGTTTGGTAGTAAAGTGTACTCAGTTAATTTTAGGTTTCGTTTAGCAGCACTCTATATATATAGTCCCTTTCTATTGATGGATTCCTTAAATAATTTTATTTGAGGGACACCATTTAGGGTCTCCTACGACTTTTTTTTTCAACGATCCAAACCATCTATTTTTTAAGTAAACATTCATAGATCATCCTTGCCCAAAAAATAAATAAATAAATAAGTAGACAAATCGAAATCCGTTTCGACATCCAATTGTGTCCAACAAAATTAATGAACACGGTGCTTTAAGAAAGTACTAAATAGTGGCTATGTAAGGATTTATAGAATAAGGGTTGGTATGCAATTTGCATATCAAGAGCCGAAGTTTAGCATTCGGTGAAGTACCTCATCACCTGAGATGCATTGAGGCAAGAGGTTTCTTGTCATGGTAGAGCTCTTGAAAATTACTACAACAGTTTCCAAGATGTTGACGAGGTTCTAGGGGTCAACAATTGTTCATAAGTGATTGATGGTTTGCCAAGGTGGAGATTGTTGATATTGGCTCACTATTAATGCGTGAGCAAGTGAAGGAAATAGGTGGCAAGAGGGTGACCGGTCAGTAATTTCCAACCGACTGATCCGTTTTTCTAGTGAGCCTATAATTGCCAGGCGACCAGTCAACAATTTCCAAATGACCAATCGCCTCTTGAATAGTGACACGTTGTTTTGCTATTTTGGCATGTTTGACTTGGTTTTCCTATTATTTTGCGGTTTTCTAGCCTAATTTAATAGGGTTTTAATTTCCTATTCGTAGTTAACTTGTAGCAAAAGTCATATGCACATAGGACTTTTAGGTTTGAGAGAGAGAGAGAGAGAGAGACATAGATAGAGACGGACAGACAGACAGACAGACAGACAAAGACAAAGACAGTGAGACAAGGGAATTCACACTAGTAAAAAAAACACCTTTGCGCAACGAAAAACTATTCGTCGCTCAATGTTACTTTGCGCGAAGAAACTAAAAACTCCGTCGCTCAAAGTCTTGTGCGACCAAAAACAATTCTTCGCGCAAAGTGACTTTGCGCGACGCCAATACTTCATCTCTCAAAGTCTTGAGCGACCAAACTTTGCGCGACGAAAAACAATTCGTCTCGCAAAATGACTTCGCGCGACAAACTTTTGCGCGACGAAAAACAATTCGTCTAGCAAAGTGACTTTGCGCGACGACAATACATCGTTGCTCAAAGTGACTTTGCGCAACGAAACAATAAACTTCGTTGCACAAAGTCTTTAGCAACGAAGTGTGTTTCGTCATGCAAAGTCTTTACAAAAATAAATTTAATTAAAAAAAAAATAATCTTTGCATGACGTATTCCAAACATTTCGTCGCCTAAACCAATTTAATTTTGTTTTTTATTTTGTATGCATAACATTTAAGAAATTAAACGGTATATATATTTATTAAGTAGCTTTAAATTTATTATTTTAGTTCGGATCGGATTTTTGTTAGAAAAATATATTATTGTAGTTCAGATTGGGTTTTTGTTAGAAAATATATATTTTAAATTAATGATCGAATTAGTTCATTGTATTCATATAGGGTCAAGGAGTGTAGCTACAAAAAACCATCAAAATTGGAGTTACAATAACCGTTAAATCGTGATTTTTCATTTATAACCGTCAAAAGTTTTGTCCCATTACTTGATCTCTGAATGTTTATCTTTTCTGATTTTTGGCGTATATGATCTCAAAGTATAAACAAACAAGTTTGACGGTTGGATCGTTGAAACTAGTTTCGTTGAATGCGTATGCCATCAAAACAATATATTCACTAACAATTAAGAGTTTATTTATACTTTCATTAAATATAACATAAGCTTTTGTGGTATTCACTAGTGTAAATATTTTAAATTGAAGATCAAATTCAGTCATTGTATTCATATAGGGTCAAGGAGTGTAGCTGTAAAAAAAAATCATCAAAATCGGAGTTAAAATAACCGTGAAATCGTGATTTTTCATTTATAACCGTCGAAAAGTTTTTTCCCATTACTTGATCTCTGAATGTTTTTTTTTTTTTTTCGATTTTTGGCGTATATGATCTCGAAGTATAAACAAACAAGTTTGATGGTTGGATCGTTGAAACTAGTTTCGTAGAATGCGTATACCATCAAAACAATATATTCACTAACAATTAAGAGTTTATCTATACTTTCATTAAATATAACATAAGATTTTGTGGTATCCACTAGTGTAAATATTTTAAATTGAAGATCAAATTCAGTCATTGTATTCATATAGGGTCAAGGAGTGTAGCTGTAAAAAATCATCAAAATCGGAGTTAAAGTAACCGTTAAATCGTGATTTTTCATTTATAACCGTCGAAAAGTTATGTCCCATTACTTGATCTCCGAATGTTTATTTTTTTTTCGATTTTTGGCGTTTATGATCTCGAAGTATAAACAAATAAGTTTGACGGTAGGATTGTTGAAACTAGTTTAATAGAATGCATATGCCATCAAAACAATATATTCACTAACAATTAAAAGTTTATTTATACTTTCGTTAAATATAACATAAGATTTTGTAGTATGCACTAGTGTATATATTTTAAATTGAAGATCAAATTTAGTCATTGTATTCATATAGGTTTCAGGAGTGTAGCTGTAAAAAAATTATCAAAATCGGAGTTAAAATAACCGTTAAATCATGATTTTTTATTTATAACCATTGAAAAGTTTTGTCCTGTTACTAGATCTTTGAATGTTTATTTTTTGCGATTTTTGGGGTATAAGGTCTTGAAGTATAAACAAACAAGTTTGACGGTTGGATCGTTGAAACTAGTTTCGTAGAAAGCGTATGCCATCAAAACAATATATTCACTAACAATTAAGAGTTTATTTATACTTTCGTTAAATATAACATAAGATTTTGTGGTATCTACTAGTGTAAATATTTTAAATTGAAGATCAAATTCAGTCATTGTATTCATATGGGGTCAAGGAGTGTAGCTGTAAAAAATTATCAAAATCGGAGTTAAAATAACTGATAAATCGTGATTTTTCATTTATAACCGTCGAAAAGTTTTGTCTCGTTACTAGATATCTGAATGTTTGTTGTTTGGTATACAATCTTGAAGTATATACAAACAAGTTTGACGGTTGAATCGTTGAATGATGTGTGTGTGTATAATATATATATAATTATTTATTAAGTAGCTTTAAATTTATTTATTTTGTACGTATACCACTTAAGAAATTGAATAGTATACATATTTATTAAGTAGCTTTAACCTTATTTATATTTTAAATCGTAAAATAAAAAAAAAAAAAATTTTATTATTCATAACAATTATTTTTATAAATATTGAGCTACAAACCAATTTTTCGTCTCTCAAAAGTTTGCTCGACAACAGTTCGTCGCGCAAAACTGTAAAAATTTGGGCTGGTACAAAACATGTGACGTGGGATTTTATTTATTTTTTTTAAGACTGCGCGACTAATATTCGAATATTTTTCGTCGTGCAAAACTTTAAAAATTTGGGCGGGCACCAAAAATGGGACACGGGAAAATTTGTTTTAGACTTTGCGTGACCAATATTCTAATATTTTTCATTGCGCAAAACTTTAAAAATTTGGGCGGGTACCAAAAATGGGACTTGGGACATTTTTTTTTAGACTTTGCGCAACCAATATTCGGATATTTTTCGTCGCGCAAAACTTTAAAAAGTTGGGCAGGTACCAAAAATGAGACGTGGGAAATTTTTTTTTTTTTTGGACTTTGTGCGACCAATATATATTTTTCGTCGCGCAAAGTGATACGGTTTTTAAAACCAAAATAATCCTCCACCATTTTCTCAATGTCTTTCTCTACTCTTACCTCTCCCCTCTCTTTCCCTCTCCCCAATCCCACGCTTTCTCTCACACTCACTCCTCTCACTTAATCTCTCATCTCTCTCTTCACTATCTCTCACTCTCACTCACTCTCTCATATCTCTTTTCACTATCTCTCACTCTCACTCACTTTCTCATCTCTCTCTCTCTCTCTCTCTCTCTCTCTCTATCTTGTCTAATTCTCTCACACTCACTTCTCCCTCTCATTCTCACTCACTCTCAATCTTGCCAAAAGGTATATTCTCTCCAAATTTTAAATTTTTTTCATTAATATGTGTTTTTGGAGTTAGTTTTGAGTTTATGTGGGGTTTGGGTTAGGATTGGAGTTTGGGTTGGATTTGTGGTATAACAATTTTAGGGGAGATTATGCCAAATTTTTGTTGTTGTTGTTGTTGTTATTTGACCATATTTGTTTTTTCGTAGGGAACCGTCGAGACTTTGATGGCTAAAGTTGACGATTAGGACGCTATCGAAATATATCCTCCGCCACTACCACCACAATAGGCTTGTATTAGGATTTTATTATTGTACTTTGTTAATTGATGCGTATATTTTGAATATTATATATTTATTTATTGGATAATTTGATCACTATTTTTCATATATAATTTTATTTTGAATATGTCAATTTAAATTAAAGTAATTAAAAAAATCATACAATTAAATTAAATTTAAAAAGTCAAAACTCGAAAAAATTAATATAATTAAATTAATATTAAAATAAAAAGTCAAAAACCTTGTGAGACAAAATATTTCATCAAGCAAACTTTTTAAATTAGTTTATTTTAATTAAAAATTTTTAAAACATAAAAAATATTCGTCGCGTAAAACTTTAAAAATTTGGGCGGGTACAAAAAATAGGACGCGGGATTTTATTTTATTATTTTATTATTTTTTTTGCCTTTCCGCGACCTATATTTTTCGTCGCGCAAAACTTTGCGCGACCAATACTTTTTCGTCGTGCAAAACTTTGCGCGACCAATATTGTTTCGTCGCGCAAAACTTTTTGCGACCAATATTTTTCGTCGCTCAAGATTTGCGAGACGAAATTGTACTTTGCGCAACAAACTTATTTCGTCGCGCAAAGTGTTTTTTGTAGTAGTGTCAAGAGGGAACTCAATGGTGTTTTAAAGAGCACCAAAGGTTTAAGCAAAGGGTGAGAGAAAAGAGAGCTAAGAATGTTGTGAGAGTTAAGGGTGTTTAAGTTGCAACCAAAGTTGTTCTTATATACTAGTGAATTTCTCGGGTGGATCACTAAGAAGACATAGACACGAGGCCGAACCTCTATAAATCTGTGTGTTTTCTTGTATGTTTATTTTCTCTCTTCGGTGTGCATGTGTTTTATTCTTAAAAGAGTTTGTGTGTGTGCCGTCACATATAGTCCATCAACGACAAGGTCTTAGAGTGTTTCCACACTCTTTTGCTCTTACACAAGATAAAATATTTTAAAAAAATTTGTATATATATATAATAAATAATTAAAACCCAACAACCCCACCTCCAACCAACACCAACGCATCTCCACCCCCTCTTCTCCTAAAATCTTAGAATCGATCATACCGTAAAACATAATAAATGATCATATACCTTATTGTATATTTATGTCTATGTATATGTAAAAAAAAACTTGAATATAAAATTTGAATTAGTGATTTCCCATGTGAAAATAGAAATGATTTCTTAGTCATAATATATTGACATGGAAAATGAATAAGTATTATTTTTAATTTTGCACGGGACTGGCACTCTACAAAGTTTTACAGGTGTTAATTGGATACTAGTACCAGACAATTTTCTCACCCCAAAGATGCTATTTCTTCAAAAGAAAGGAAAACGAAAAAGAAATATATATGCTTTAGAAAATCTGAGAAGACAAAAATTTGTGGGGGAGACAGGGTACCTGAGTGGAATGCAGGAGGAGTTTCCATGCTAAGTGGGCAGATAATTTTCTCGTCACAGCAAAAGGGAAGACCGATTGCATATCATGAGGCAACAGGCCTATATATATGCGTGGGCGTGGCTATAAAACACGCTGTTGGTCGGTTCAACCTTGTAGTTTGTTTGTTAAATATTATAAATTTATTAATATCAAGCAGTAATTTAGGTAACTAAAATATAGTATGTCTATTTTCAATTTTTTTTTTTTTTAAAGTGTGTCTGTTTGAACCAGAAACACAGACTATATATTTTTTTTTCTTCATGTAATTCTTTATATATATATATATAATTAAGGGTACATTTACTTCCAAAAATTCACTCATTTCTCTCTTATTTTTTTAATTCATTTCATTCTCGTTTTTTAAGGGTGGTGGTTTTTTCACTCATTTTTTGTCCACCAGCGAGTCCTTTTATTTTTTTTAATACTCTTTACTATAACATACAAAGGAGTGTAAGTGGACAAAAGAGGAGTGAGAAAATCAGCTCCTTTTTTCAATCATTTCATTTGCGCCAAATTATGGTCCACATTTATCTTTGAATATTACTTTTACATAAGATTTGGAATTAAGAACTCTTCCAAGGTTAAAAATGTATTATTAAACGAAGAGTTAGTTGATATTATAATTTTATCAGTGATGATGACGATGGTTATTTTGTTAGTACTAAATATTGTTAATCTTTCTTTGATGCATCTTTATCACGGATCAAGTCAACTTTTATTTTTGGTTTTTTAGTTGATATTATAATTTTATCAGTGATGATGACGATGGTTATTTTGTTAGTATTAAATATTGTTAATCTTTCTTTGATGCATCTTTATCACGGATCAAGTCAACTTTTATTTTTGGTTTTTTCTTTTGAGAAAAAGTTTTCGTTTTCGTTTTCGTTTTACCAAATACAAAATAACTTCAAATATTAAATTTTATTATTTTAGAGCTATTAGTTGCTAATTTCTTAAGCTCAACTTGGGTTTAAGCACGTAATTCAGCAATCAAATATTTATTTTATTCATACGTCATTTTCTATGAATGTTGGTACAATGAGAAAACAATAAAGAAAAATATAAAGAAAAGATTTTCTTCCCCCTAAAAGCATGTCTGACTATACCAGACTATTAATCCTGGCTTTTCACAAAAACATTCTACGGCTCAGATTATAATCAAGTTTTTTCATTATTTCTTTTTCAATACATAGCAAGTTTAAATTATGTTGTGTCACAATCTCAGCCGTATAATGTTTTTAAAAGGCCAGGATCAATAGCCTGGTATAATCATGCACACTCTCAATCAAGCAGAGAATTCATGTCCAAAAAAAAAAAAAAAAAAAAAAATATTGGACGATTCATTAGCAACTTACCAAAGAAAAATAAATTAATTGCAAATTGCCACCACCTGGCCACAAGAAGACGGTTGAAATTAAAGCCAGACCAAGATGGAGCTCCACCCTGCCAGATATATTATAACTTTTGTTGTATTATGTTAGAAAGTTGACCCTCTCCATTTTTTTTTTTTTTTTTTTGTTGAGAAGGATTGAGAAATTAATTAGTACATGGTGGCCTAAGGTAAACGCGTTCATTTTTTCTCGCACAATCTATAATGTATTGACCCTGCCGACCGATAAGGATGTGTGTGCTACCATTGGCATTTGATGACCACCGCTGAATTTTTCAACTTCATAATGAAGGAATAGAGTAATCAAGAGATTTAATTTTAAGCCAAAAAAAAAAAAGTGAATTACTTTTTAAATATTACTTTTTACTATAAGCGATAGTTTAAATTAGAAATAGAGGAAGTTTTCTCACACACATACTACTAATGTGCCATAGGGGTTCAAATATTAAACCACTAATCTGTAAGTCAATGTTCTTTTTTATTGGACTAGATCTCGTTGGCAACAGTGACTTACTTTAAGAGAAGGAAAATTAAGATATATTTAAAGGTAGACTACAACATAAAATGAACTATTGTTGTTTTACAACTACGCATACACAAGCACAAAGAATCCACTACTTCCTTAGCATCGGCTTCCACGACTAAGTCATAATCCAAATCAATAGCCAATTAAAGCCCCACTAGTTGCTTGGAAGCTGAAAGCATCCATTAATTAATGGAGCTAATTGCTGGTAGTTTCGTAGTTTCCCTTCCTTTGGAATTTAGGTTTAGACACCAATTTTTATATAATTTGTGACAGTTTTAACTCCACGAGATGAGATTCTTGCCCAAATAAATGCATAAACCACCAGTTAAGTGTTGCAAATTTGGATTGCAGACATAATCCTCATCAGAAAAGGCATTAAGCTGCAAGTCACCAGGACGATAAACCAATATCCATGATCATATGTACTCTTCAAGTAACACAGAATCCTCTTCATAGCAGACCAGTGAGTAGAAGGACGCTACATGAATTGACAAACTTGGTTTACAGAATATGCAAGATCAGGCCTAGTGATGGTGAGGTATTGCTGAGCACCTACAGCGCTTTGATAAGTCTCGTAATCACAAAAGGGCTCTCCCTCAAGCGCATTGAGCTTCTGTCCAGTGGGTGTAGGTGTAGAAATCAGCTTGGCATCAGTGAACTTTTCATGAGACAACAAATCCAAAGCATACTTAGACTGAGTTAAGTACAGAGAATCACCAATGTAGTCAACTTCTATACCCAAAAAATAGTGTAGCCGTCCCAAATCTTTCATGGAAAAGGAAGTACTAAGTCGTTGAATAAGACGAGAAACTTGTGACTGATTATTACCTATTACAAGGATGTCATCAACGTAGATCAACAAGATTAAATAAACACCTTTCTGATTATATACAAAAAGAGAGTAGTCACATTTGGATTTTTGGAAACCAAGCTCCAACAACAAAAAATCAGAAAAACATTGAAACCAAGCCCTGGGCGCCTGCTTTAATCCATAGAGACTTCACTGCAATTTACACATGTGGTGTGGGAATTGAGAATCAACAAAACCTGTCGATTAACACATGTATACTTCCTCGGCAAGATAGCCATGCAAGAAAGCATTTTGAACATGTAATTGGCGCACAGGGCACCGGTTGGAAACAGCCAAACTCAAAACCAAGCGACGGGACTAAAGGTCTCAGTGTAATCAACACCTTCCTTTTGGTGAAAACCGTTGGCAACCAATCTCGCTTTATACCGGTCAATTGAACCATCAGACTTCCTTTTAATATTAAATACCCATTTGTTGGGTAGTTAATGTTAGATACATGCCCTAAAAGCTAATATAAAATGGATAATTCTAAGGAAATATTATATAATAGTAAAGGGGCAAGAACGTTGCTTTAGATACATAACGTACACAAAGTAACAAGTCCATAGATTAAGATATAAATGGAAAGTGGTCTAGAGAAGTTAGATGCACGAGACCTTTCCATACATATAAATATTGTATCCTAAAATGTTCCTGGTCATAGGATCACCAATTGGACAATGGTGACCCGCAAAGACTGGTACACATTATGTCTGCTTAATTGGGAGGATGACTAGTCTCAAGTCATTCGTGTAGAGACACTGAGACAGATGTGTAGGTGCTCTATAGAAGATGCTCAAATTGTTAGACAAGAAGGCTCAATACCATGTAAAACAATAGATGCTCAAGAGAATGTTTGATGAGCTTTACATACCATCTAACACGATGGAGCAGCCATATTTATATTGATATGTTCAACTAAAACCCAGTACATAGATTATAGCCAATCCCTATTTACCAAGAAACCAAATTATAGCCAATCCCTATTTACAAGGAAACCAATCTATATATTTGAAAAGCAAAAGAAAACCTATATCAACACAAAAGTCCCAACAGACTAGGAGTTCTTATCCGCATTAAGTAAAAATTTTGAATTTTAATGCTCAGATAACATCTGTCTAACAATAACAACTCTCCCCCACTACTAAAAGAAAGGTCAATGGGTATAGGTATTAAGTGTCCGCAAATAGGATTTGTACTGACATTTTTGGTTTTCCATACCTAATACATTAAAGGACACTCCTTCAATATATTGGTCAGGGAAAATGTCAATACAAACGTTATCTGTGGACACTTATACCATACCTATTGGCTTTTGTTTTAGCAGTGGTGTTCATCTAAGAATACAAGAAATATAGCCAAGTGCGTTTGTTTGGATGAAAGAGACACCTGGAATAATAAGTTGAGTAGAATATGTCAACGAAAAGAGGATATTGTAGAAGAGAGAAATAAGCAGCCAGAGCAAATGCCAGTACGTAAATAAGAGTTGGAATGCATTTGAGCCTATGGATGTGATATGCTATGAACAAGGCCGTCCCGAAAGAAACCATCATGGCTGCAGCAGAGATGAAGAGTGCTACCAGTCCAATTATTAGCTTCAAGGGCAGTGATTTCGTGAAATCATTTTCTGTGAAGCGCGACGATAGGATCGACAGGAATGTTAGTATACCAGTTGAAGAGGAGAACAATGCCACGGCGTCCGATATGAGAAAAACTGTAAGTTGTAAACCATATTGAGTTGCATCGATTTTTTCATAACCAGGTAGGGTTATTGCTGTTGCAAATACTGAAATGGCAATGAGGGTTGAAAGAAGCATGCATGAGTTGGCTATACTTTTCATCCACGACTCTCCATTCTGCAACAAAGCTTCATGTTCTTCGGTGAATATATTTCTAGGTGTTTTACCCTCTGTGTTTTTCATCTCTATGTAGAAAGGTGGCACAACCTTTTTCACCTCCTGCACAAACTCAGTCATTTTTCATCAGCAAATATAATTTTTTTTTTCCTTAGAAAAAGCGAGGAATAAGAAGGGCCGTTCTTTACCTCAAACCATAATAACTCTCGTTGCATTTGAAGGGCAGGTCCGGAGATGGTATTCAATTGATGCAGTGGAGCTAACTTTGCAGCTAAATGCAGTATGTTATTATTCTTATCATCTTTGAAAGAGAGAATGAAATCTTTATATAACCCTAACTGATGAACAAGATTGAAGATGCTTGCGTGATGGTACATAACTGCGTGGTGAAATAAACTCCGATTGCTGGCATCCGTTTCCCATATCAAATCAGGGTTTGAGCCAATAAGCTCATCCAGGAACACACAATTTCCTATTTCTGTTGCAATAAATAACACATGCGACGGCCATTTTATAAGGCTGGTCACCGTCCACTCGCTTTGGCTTAAGACTTCTTCCCAGAGGCATTTAAGTAATTGAAGGCCTGGAGTACTTCGAGTACTTCTTGTCAAGTTTCCTGCCTTGTGCGTACCTGCCACAAGTCAACAAGAAGTTAGTCTATATTGACAAATAATGCTATTTGTACCATATTTATTGACCACTTTGCGGACTATATCTTTAATAGATATAGGCCCCACCAATGTATGTAGGACCCACATGTATATTAGAGAGGAAGTAAATAGATGTCGTACAAATGGCAGCTTGGAAACGATAAGATACAGATTATTGGAAAGTACATTCTCTTGATAAAATAGGAACAATTGTATCATCAATGAGTACATAGAAATAAAAAAAGAAAGGGAGAAAATCATGAGGGGAACAAAACAATCAATCGAGTAAATCAGTGGAGGAGATGTAGGTGATATGTGGTGCATTGTATCTATAAATATCCAAGAAGAATCCTCCTACTTACGTCTTGCAAGTCTTACTATGAACTAACCATATACCATATCAGCACAAGAGCCACTCTTGAAGTTTTAAGATAAGGTTAAACTAATTAGTCATGATCACAAGATTAAAATAATTAAAGGTTGAGGTGGAATGATGGGAGCAGCTTACAAGAGTAAGCCAGGCTTTTCCACGCTCCTGGGCTTTTGATGGCAAGTGCTGAAGGTTTTTTAGCCAACAGATGCAAAGCTGTATCACTATTTGTGTCACGAGCCACTGCGAGCTCTGAATAGTCATGAAGCATTTTCAAAGCTACTTCTGCACAGAAAACAACAACAACAACAGCAAATCAAAATTTAAGTCCTTCTTTAGTAGGAAACAACATCTCAACATGCTTACCATACAAATCAGTGTTTATGCAAGTGAAAAATATTCCAGCTCGTTCCCCTTCTCCAAGAACGTCAATTATTTTAGGGTACAGGTACACCGCCATTTCGCCATGTCCAAACAAAGTGGCAAAATAAAGTGGTGTCATTCCTTCACCACCTCGAATTACCGGTAGGGTTGGATTCTTTTGTATCATCATTTTAGCCACCGGTAGAGTTCCAGCTGCTGCAGCAAAACAGAAGGCTGTGTTCCCCTTCTGATCTTGCAAGACCAAATCTTCTTGGTTCAAGAATTTCACCAACTCCTTCACAAAGTGAACATGTCTTGCTCCAGCCGCCACATGAAGAGCAGTTTGACAACCTTTTGTGATACATGCACGTACAATTGTATTATCTATGCTTATGATTTGTTTAGCCGTCTTCCAGTCCCCTTTTAAGGCAGCTTTGTATAGGGGCACACATAGCCTAAAGTACTTTTGTCTTGCGCCCGCTGTAAAATTTTACATTAAACACTGATCACAGATCTCTTAGTGAAGGAACCATTTGATTGCATGCATGCACTAGACAAAAGAAAATTTGGGAACAATGAGTAAGAAGTGGAAAGAGAAAGAGAGCTTACGAGAATCTTCGAGTGGATAAAGGGAAGGTGTTCTACTGGGACTTGAAACATTGTGCATTGAAGTGGGCAAGGTAAGATCCTTATCATAGGCCTCACCTGCTTCGTCTGATTGAGGGCCAGGAAATAAATTTTTTCTATCAAGTGGTTCATTTACCGGATCTTTTGATGCCATATCTTCAGGATATACATACATGCATGCCGATAAAGAAAGAGTTAGTTGGCATAAAAGAAGAAGCTAGACTTCAAGTTTTTGTATAAATTCATTCAAGTTCATTTCCGTTGTTGTATAATGTTAGCGAAATAAGATTATATATAGCGTGCACTTATATATCATCCCGACTTCATTGAGGTTAATTTTGTCATTTTCATAAGTAGATTTTTATGAAAACATCAATTTTCAGATGAACAATCAACGAAAAGAGAGTTTGTGAAAACAATTTGAAACCTCAGGGTATTCATGTAATTTTCAAAAAAAAAACTAAAGAAGTTTTGTGAAAATATTTAGTGTTCTCTAGCAAACTTGTATTGTCAGGTTTAAACTTGGACCGCATATCCTGGTAAAAGTCAATTTCATCAACGAACCAAATTCAAAGTGGGTTAGGAGTAGTTAACAATACAAGCTTTCTCCTTATTAGAAACACAGTTGGTCATCCACATCTACAATACAGCCGTCATTGATTTGAAATATATACTACTCTAAACAAAAATATATACCTATATAGATGTCTTGGCGACTAGTCTTATTAGTAAAACAATTCCTACCTATAATATATATTGCTGAGTTTTCTGAGAAAATATTCGGTTGCTTATGCCTCAGGGCATCTACGCATATCGTACAAGATTAGACCCATCTATATAAAATAAAGAAATATATATATATATATATATATTTATAATGACATGTGGAAACATTTTTAACTTTCTTTGCATAAAATAGTAAAAAGAATGACCCAATCATCTCTTTTAAAAAATAGGCGTCATCTAAAATTTAAGATAGCTAGCTCCAAATGGGATGTGCTTAGTCATTTTATGATATTTGTTCAATACAATATCGTTTCGAACAAAAATAACACTTAGGGGAAATATTTTTGTAAATCAAAACGTACTAATTATGATTGACTTGTAAGAAAGAATACTCCATACATACACACATGTAAAGAAGCTAAGTACTAGTCTTGAAATCATTTTTCTTTTTCTTTTTCTTTTTTTGAAATCAATTTTTTTTTTTTTTAGGACATTTCCTATTGAAAGAGTAATAGCATATTAAACTCACACACAAAACACAGATGCTAGAACTCGAACCCAGGACCTTGCCTGAGGGAGTAAATACTCCAAACCACTACACTAGTGGGTCCTTGCATAAGTATGACAGTATACGCATTTGTCTAACAATATAAGTCTAATTAAGAAGAAACCATTACTGTACGTAGTATATTTGTGTATTTCAAAGGAAAACTCATCAAGAATAGAAGAGGAAATATTAGATTCATAATAACAAGTTTAAATTTGAACAGAAAGAAACTGGTTAAAGATTGAGAAACAAGAATGAGAAAGTCGCCTGGAGCTGAATATATAGAAACGCTACTGAGAGACCAACAAACTCGAACGACATAAAATTTTAAAGAAAAAATATCAAAAACGCAACTGAGCATGATATAAATTGAGAAAACCAGGCATACCTTTTCCCTTATTAATGGAACCTGAACAAAGAGTACCAGACCAGCGAACGTGAAGAAGGGAACGATGCACGACTATATATTAATGGTTCAATCAGTAAACAAATATAAAAATAGCAAATAGCAAGTTGATTATTGCCGAGTCACATATGAATTGATGGCGTGTTTCCCACTTAGTCAACTTATACGTATATTGTTATTCGAGTCAACGGTTTACAAGATACGTATTTAATTTTAAGTCATTCAAAAATGATTTTGTTAAAAAAAAAATCTTAATGAGGTTTCATATAGAGAATGAAAGTGAAGCATATTATGGAAGAGAAAATTATAGCAAAAGATCTGAATTTAATAAAATAATAACCAAATAGATGAACACAATCCTTTAAGGGTGTGTTTACTACTCAGGAATTGGAATTCTCATCAAGAATTGAATTCCGCCTATGGAGAATTTCTTTGTTTACTTCACATCAAGAAACTGAAAAGTAAGCGGGGCCCACACAAAATTAGGAATTGAATTCTTGATTTTGGAGGAATTCAATTCCGGAATGGGAGGTAGTATTCTAATTCATGGAGAATTCACCTATTAGGAATTCATCTTTTTTACCCATTATATCCTCACACAATTTTCAAAATTCCAAATATGCCATCTACTTTAACCCAAAAATGAGGGCATTTTAGTAATTAATACCACTCCTACCCCAATTCCATATGGTTTAGTAAACAACTTTAATAGGAATTCGGAATATAACTTCTCTCAATCCATATGGTTTAGTAAATAACTTCATTAGGAATCCGGAATCTAATTATCTTCAATCCAACTCCTCCTCAATTCAATTCCTACTAATCCAATTACGGATTAGTAAACATACCATAAGAAAAGACTATAATAACAACCATCTAATTAAGTGGCCATATAATTTCATATTCAAGTGATTTATTTATTTATTTTTTTTTTTTTTTTTTTGCAGGAATGATCTTTGAGTCACAAATGCTATAATTCTTCGTAAAATCAACATAATTGATAATTCTCTATAATATATATATAATAGTCAGCATTAATTAAAGATATAAATTATATGGAGGTGATTTCTCTCTCCTCACCTCATATTTAGGAACTCTTAGAGCATCTCCAATCGATGTGTCAAATTGCCACATGGATATGAAATGGCAAAAATTGAAGTTTAAAGTTGCTCTTACCGAGTCGTCAAATCCTACATGGATTTGAAGGCTTGAAGAGATATGTCAAAAATAACATATCAAAAAGCTTGATGTCAAATATTTTTTTAATATTTTTTTAGTCATGGACCCCACTATCATTTACTATCTTTTAAAACTTTATGCATCATATGGACCCCATTTTCTTTAAAAATATAATAAAATAATATGATATTTGGCATTGCATGTCTTTGGTTTGAAAGTTGAGGGGTTTTTTTGTCTTTTTTGGAAAAGTTTTGGCTTTTTTTATAAGTGAAAGTTTTTTTGTGGCTAAAAGCTAAATTTACTTTTTCCAAAGTGTCAAATTGCAACATAAGCCATCAAATTCAAATTTAACATTTTGAATTTGACATCTCCCTTGGAGATGCTCTGAGAGCATCTCCAACCAATATCAAATTGCCACATGAACATGAAATGACAAAAATTGAAGGTTAAAATTGCTTCAACTAAATAGTCAAATCCTATATAGATTTGAAGGTTGGAAGAGATATGTCAAAAATAACATATCAAAAAACTTGAATGTCAAATATTTTTTTAATTTTTTTAGTCATGGACCCCACTATCATTTACTCTCTTTTAAAACTTTATGCATCATATGAGCCCTATTTGCTTTTAAAAATATAATAAAATAATATGATATTTGGCATTTCGAGTGGAGTTAAATTTTTTTCAAAGTGTCAAATTGCCACATAAGCCATCAAATTCAAATTTGACATTTTTCATTTGACATCTCCAAGGGAAATGCTCTTAGAGGACTCCCTATCTTAGGAGGTGGATAGGGAGCGTGGTTGGAGTTGTATTTTTCTAATTCCTCTCTAAAATCTATCTAAGAAGGTGGTTTAAGGAGCTCATTATACAGTGTACTTGCTCTAACTTTCAAATTTGTTAGAAAGTACTAAAGTAAGGGCTTGTACCTCAAGTGATTAAGTGCATTTAGCGATACACATAAGATCATAATCTAATAGTACATACTTCTCTTTTTAATATATTTTTTTAAAAAAAATATCAAGTTTGAAACCTCCCTACATTAAAAAAAATATATAAATAAATAATTCAATCACTTACTCAAGTCAAGTGTGTTAGTTGAACGTTTCAATCACTTATTTAATTATGGCTCAAACAATATATAAAAAATTTCGTTGACGTAAAAACACTTGGCTGCATTTGCTCAAAACGACGTACTTGGTTAATTAGAATTTTGTATTTCATATGCGTGAACCTTGAAGTTTGCTGCGGGCCTTGTATTAAATATATAAGAAGAAATTTTTGTGTGGACATGATAGACTGTTAATTAGTCAACTGTCATGTAGTTGTTGGTCTCGTGGTTAGTTTATGAGCTCTCCACCAACAATGCCCTTTATTTTCGCTAATTCTCATTAATTTTTGTGTTTCTTTAACTCATGCGACATAACAATTTAATTTTGGTTTAAACAATGTACTTTAAAAAGTAAAAAATAACATATATATAGGGCTTATTTGATAAGGAGGAGGAGGACTAAACCAGCAAAATGGATACATTTCTTGTGCATTTAAGACATAATGGCTTCGTTTGTTAGGGAGGATTAGAATAAATTAGACTAAACTAGCAAATTGGCTACATTTCTTGTGCATTTTAGGGATAATATAGATATTGTTGTCTAACTTGGAGGACGAAGGAGAACTATTCATAAGAGGTTGATGATTAAAACTTAGCTATGATCTTGAACTCTTCAATGAAAATGATAAAGGGAAGGGGAAAAAAAGGACGTGAAACACCAATATGTTTTGAGGGGTGTTTTGCTTCAAAGGAGGACGAACGCTAGTTCTTCCTAGAGAGAGTGCAAGGGAGCATACGTGAGAGCAAGTCTTTTATTATAAGTTATGCAAATCCAAATAGGTTATATCCAAGTAAAGGATCTGGATCCGTCTCTTTGTGAGCAGGTGAATGTGACTTTACTAATAAAACCTACATAAAATTTAATTATTAAAGAAAAGAGATTTCAAATTGTATCACTTCAAATCCATCATCGAGTTCTCTTCTCAATTTAATTTATAACAAACAGCATTAAACTCTAATTTTTCAACTTCTTAGGAAGGGGGAAACCTGCCACTTTGACTATGCTTCGAGGCATACTTCACGCCTCAATATTGTTTGTTAAATTACAAATAAATGAATTTATAATATTAAGGATAATATAGCAAATTGAAATTGTTATAAACAGGTTTTTTTTTGTTTTTTGTTTTAAAGAGTGTAAAGAGAACTGCACCTTCCCTTACTTTTTCTTAATATAGTAAATCCTGAAACCAACACATGTTATAATTTAAGTGGGGTTTTAACACTTCTCTGTAGGATGTGGTGTTACTATCAAACAATTTTTCCATGGTGTGAGTTCAAGTTCATAATATGTTATTTGTTCCCTTTTGCAAGAGAAGATGAAGGAGATTTTATATTGTACGGATAACTTCAACGATTTCAACTTGTTCAATTCCATTAATTTGTAAAGATTGAGATTGATGCAGATGCATAAGGGTGGATCAAGATAGATATTTACCATTTAATTAATTATTTTATGATATATTGTTATTTTTTTATTTAGGTAGTTTTAGGATATCTTTTATTATTTATGTGTGATTTTATAATTAATTAGTTTACTTTTGGACCAAGTAGCCTTGGTGCCCAAGTCTTGGAAAGACTATAAATAAGGCTAATGTAATAGTTGTAGGGAGTTTTATGTTGATGATTAATAAAATAGTTTATTTGTGGCATGGATTTGCTACGATATATGTGAGTTTGCACTAGCCCTAGATTTCGGTGCTCGTGTATGTGGTTGGTGATCTGTGTCCGGACCCCGATCCCCATCAATTGGTATCAGAGCTATGGCTCAAGATCTGCTTTATCAGAGAGGTTTTTGGATGGAGGGTCATGTTAACAACTACAACGACATGGAGGAAATTAGGAGGATGCTACGGCAACTTACGGAACGCATTGCTCGCATTAAAGCTCGAACCCAGATAGGTAAGAGTTCTGACGGGGAGGGATGTGTGAACCCTTATTTGAACCAAGTAGCTCGCATCGACACTCTAAGCCGTGGGAGTCTCGACGGGGAGTACGAGGGAGATAGCCCTTTTCATTACTGCGCTCCTCTGTGTGAGTCAAGTGAAGAGGGACACGGTTATTCTCATTGTCTCTTTGAAGGTATAAATGAATTTGGTAATTTTGGTGCATCTTGTTATTCATCAAAGTTATTAAATTTGGATTTACCTCCAATATTTGATCCTTGCAACTGTGAAAATTTCAATGAAAATTGTTTGGGTGTTCAAAGCAATTTTGATAAGCAATTTATTTTCCAGAACAGTGAAGAGATGAGAATTGAGAAAACTTTTGAAGATATTATTGATTTTATGGGCATTAATATTTTCACTTGGAAGGTTGCCAAAAATCTGGTTGATTTTGTCAATTGGTTGGAGATTCTAGAGAGAAATATTTGCATTGTTAGAGGGAGTAAGAAGCCAAGAATAACAAGATCTAGAATTAATATGAAGCAATTGAATATTCTATTTGGATTTTCCTCAATCAAAGGCTTGAATTCGAGGATGAATTCTTTCCAACCATGGGAGTCTGATGTAGAAGCATATAGGTGGATCAAGATAGATATTTACCATTTAATTAGTTATTTCATGATATATTGTTATTTTCTTATTTAGGTAGTTTTAGGATATCTTTTATTATTTATGTGTGATTTTATAATTAATTAGTTTACTTTTGGACCAAGTAGCCTTGGTGCCCAAGTCTTGTAAAGCCTATAAATAAGGCTAATGTAATAGTTGTAGGGAGTTTTATGTTGATGATTAATAAAATAGTTTATTTGTGGCATGGATTTGCTACGATATATGTGAGTTTGCACTAACCCTAGATTTCAGTGCTCGTGTATGTGGTTGGTGATCTGTGTCCGGACCCCGATCCCGATCAATTGGTATCAGAGCTAGGTTTCGATCCAGGGACCTGTGGGTTATGGGCCCACCACGATTCCTTTCCAAATAAAAACTAAGCTCTGATACCAATTGATGGGAATCGGAACTCAAGAGTCTTGTCCCAAAGAGCCTTCCAACAAAGTAAAAAAAAAACATAGAAACAAGGGTAAGAATGAAGAAGAATCAGATTAGAATTCGATATATAAATCCTTTTGTCAAGTTTAAGGTGACACATAAAAAGAAGTATTAAATGAGGAACAATAATTTCACACTGACAAATAAAACATATTTTTTGGATATTAAAAGAGCCATTGTTTGCAAAGAACACACCTTTTGGTTCTTCATTGCTTGACCTTTAAGAAGATCTTCATCCTTATGATGCTTTAGATTATCTCTGCATGGAAAGAAAGAAAGAAAGAAAGAAAGAAAGAAAAAATGAAGAACAAAATTAACTTCATATGTCAGCTGAGATATAATATATATATATATACAAGAATTTAGTTTAAAAATTAACTGCATATGTCTCGGTATGTATTCTTCTGTTTTTTATCAAGAATCGACAACTTGCATACACATACAACTGAATATAACCCGGATACAGGACTACATACAATTTTGGGAAATAGCTCTAAATGCCACCATTTTTATAATTGTAACTAAAAATACCACCCTTTTTAAAAAAATTTGGAACTATAACCTATAAATATATATTTATTGTCCCCTTATTGCACACATACCACTTTTGCTGAAGTTCTCTATTAGTTTTGCTGAAGTTCTCTCTCAGCTCTCTCTCTTGGCTCCGTCTCTCAGTTTCTCTTCACTCTTTCGTCGCTTTGCTCTCACTCTCTCATCTCTCGTCGCTCAGCTCTCAATCTCTCGTCGCTCAGCTTTGACTCTCTCTTCTCTCTTCCTCTCCCAGCGAAATCTGTTCATCGAAGCTCAACTCCATCGTTCACCTTGAACAGGTACTGTTCATCGTCATTTTCTTACAGTTTAAGGGTTTCTCTGAAGTTGGTTTAGGGTTTATGCATTTCTATGAAATTGGTTCAGGGGTTTGTTCGAAATTGGTTGAAGGTTTAGGGGTTTCTTTGAAATTGGTTTAGGGGTTTCACTGAAATTTGTTTTAGAGTTTCTCTGAAATGATCTTAGTATGATGATTCCTTGTTTGAAACAGTGAATGGGTTTGTTCTTTGTGGACTGATGCTTGCACTGCTGTTGTTTCGTTGTTGCTATTGATGTCGTATTGTTGTTTTTTTGCTAGTGTATTGCTAATATAGTGATGTTGTGTTGGCATTTTAGTGCTGTTGTATTTTTAGTTTATTATGGTTTTTGTAGCAGTTATTGATTGGTATTTGGTGGCTTACTATGGGTCTTTATGACCATTGCATTTAACCTTCTTACAAGTCTAATCGGTATGTATTTTCTTTGTTGAAGATGATATCTAAAGTCTAAGACAATTAACCTGTGTATATCATTTTGAACTTGTAAACTCCCAACCATATCATACTGTTTGTTTGAGAATAATGCTTGTTAATTGACATATTTTTTTATAACTCTGTTTACTAACTTTAGGGCTTGCATATTGGATATGGATAAGTTTTCTTTAGAACTATATGTGGTGTAATATGAGTTCTTTAAAAGTTTGCTCTTTTGTGCTTGATCATTGTCTGCTTAAAAGAAAGCGGAAAATGAGTGAAGATAGGAACCTACCACCAGCAGGTGTGGTTTAGAGAAATGGGGACATTGATTTTGCTATAAGCTAACTCTTTAAGCTTTTGCTTTTCTTGTTTGTGTATGGATACTTAGAAAACTTTGTTTCTGAGGAGAACTTATAATTTTGTAATTGTACATGTCTTACAAACATTTTATACAGTTTTGATGGTTTATTTATTAATTTATCTTTGATATCGATAAAGCAGAGAATACATACATATATACCTCTTATTTTGTTAAGAAAAAACTGAAGGGATGGTGCCAATTTCATTCATTTTCTTACATTTGAAAGGAGGGCCATAGTGGAGTCATTATTGTGGTTGCCACTAATTCATAGGATGTTCCATTACATTATACCTTGAAGTCAATCAATTCTTTCCCGATGTCTTCTTGTTTTTTAAAACTCTTTCTAGTCAGATAGATTTCTATCGTTAGTCTTGAATTGTTCTCAATTAGGCTTGTGCTACCGCACAATCCCATTCTAGCTGAAGCTGTCTCATGATTATCTGGTGTGTTGAGATGTGTCTTTAGATATTATATTATGCAGGAGTGGTAGAGTACTGGGTGTCTTGAGACGTGGCTTTGAGCTATTGAATTAGTAGGTCAGTTGTAAATAGCAGGGGTTTTGTTTATGCTCTGTATTTTTTGTTTATTTTTCACTTAATATTCTATAATAGGCTGTTGATAAGTGCTGATTGTTTATTGCTTGTTATTATCTAGATTGCAACGGACTGAATTTCTTCTTCAACATATCTGGGACATTGAAGGGTTTAGCAAATAAGTTTGGGTTGCCGGTGGTTGTCACCAACCAAGTGGTGGATTTTATTCGGCCACATGATAAAGTGAATGGGGTGAGGTTGGGAAACTTGGAGTCCCTGGACACATCAGGCAGACGGGTGAGTCCAGCTTTGGGACTGGCTTGGGCACATTGCATAAATTCAAGAGTGTTCTTGGCAAGACATGAGCAATCTATTGAGGTTAACATTCGTAATGCTCCTTCAACAAGTATATGTAGTCAAACACATAGGACATTTCACCTTGTATTTGCCCCACATCTGGCCTATGCATCGGCCGAATTTGTAATCAGAAAAGAAGGTATAGTCGGAGTATCACAGTAACTGTGTAATATAGGAATTCTAAGAACTTTAATGTTTTGGATCCATTTGGAATTACATTCCAGTCCCTTTAATTTCGCACTCAAATTATAATAGCAATCTAGAAGCAATACCAGTACAATAAAAGTTTAATATAATAGCAATTTGTCAGCAATACAGCATGCTGTAGCAATGCAACCCAAATTATGCAAATTTAAAAGAATTCTCATTCAACATAACACGAAACCCACCACAAATAAAAGTAGAGTTTACATGACCTACCAAAGCAACACAAATCATATTGTCTAAGATACATTGCGTAATGGAATATTGTTTTTACAAGAGAATTGCACCTTAAATTCAAAGTGGCCTCTTAATGTCGTCAACCGTTACTCCGTCAACAATGCTTTCTTACTAGAGAAAATTTGCCCAACTGTAATTTTCGGATTCCAATCACTTCGTGAAAACCCGCTGTCCAAATATGCTTCTTTATCATTTACACCGGCTGCATTGTACCGAGTTTGTTCACCCATTTGACTCCAATAATGTTGATGAGTGGGTTCAGATTCTGCTCCTAAACGCATTATTGGCAACTGGGCAGCTGTGTTCAAGCAGCCCTAATTAGGAGGGGCAGAGTACACTGACACTTCATTTCTTTCAGTACCATTATCACCACCATGCATCTCCTCCACCTCGCTAAAATCAATCATATCCATAAAATCTGTCCCTACTTCACCTCCCACATCAGTGACATTTGTATTATTCCAAGTTACCATTGCTTTCAACAATGGCAACTGAAGAATGACCCATCCGACCACTATCTATCGTGATATGCATACTATGAACTACATCATTTGTCAGTCCTTTATCTTCTATACTCACGAGTAAGGGAGCTAGTTTTGAAGGTGTTACCTCGGAATTGTACTTCATAAAAAAATTGACATCATCATCGTCCTCAATCTTTATGTGCTTCCACTTATTCGAGGCCACCAAAACTGAGAATTTTAAGCAAACCTTGTCTTCCCTGCTGTTTGTATTACCAATCTGATGCACACGGTCCAGCAGTTCAGCAAATTTGATGGTCTGTGGAACTACTAAGCCTTTTGAGTCACCCCCTTCGTATTTGCACATCTTCTTCGAGGTGACCCATTTTCAATTGTTGCACATGAGAATAACAATTGTCTCCATTTCTGACCATGACAAAACAACATTTCATTAACACAATATAACCACAATAACCATACAATACAATAGTAATATAACCACAATATAACAGCAATATAGCAGCAATATATAAGCAATATAATGGCAATACAACAGCAATACGACTGTAAAATAAGAGGAACACAACAGCAGTACACCAGTAACACATCAGAATCACACTATACAGATCTACTACATCAAATGGAAAATCCCAAGTTTCAAGATTCACATATCCAGACCAATCTAAATGCAATTGGTACAAACCCAGATGAATGAGCATAAATATTCAACAAAACCTAACCCAAAGAAATTAAAGCCAAAACGAAGTTAACACAAACCCAAACAATCAAACTATAACCCATTTCACATAATCCCACTAATATTAAGAAAATAACCATCAACACTACCTTTTCGAGGTTGGCAATCCACTAGAGCTTCAAGGTTGCAAGCAGCTATTCAGAAGACATAGCTAAAGGGAGGGCTTAGCGATTCCAAACAGAGAGCAAGAGATCGAATAGGGGAGAAAGAGACATAACAAAGCTAGAGAGAGAAACAGCTGCGCTATGAGAAAGAGAGCAAAGAGAGAGACAGAGAGTTGTGCTAGAGAGAGAGAGAGCCAAGAGAGACACAGAGAGCTGTGATAGACAGATACCAAAGAGAAAGAGAGTTGTGCTAGAGAGAGAGAGAGCTGTGTGAGCTAAGAGAGAACAAAATTTCTGAACTTGTGAAAAATCAGCAATAAGTGGACAATAATTTTATATTTATAGGTGATAGTTGTACAAAAATTGGGAAGGGGTGGTATTTTTAGTTAAAATTATGAAATGGGTGTCATTTTAAGCTATTTCCCTACAATTTTTTACTAGGATTTGCTTATGTATGCATGTTCTTGTTGGTTTGTCCTTTTACAATAACTAAATTGAAAAGTTGCTGAAAGTTTACAAAACGTCAAACTACTTTCTCTCACAACTGATTTCTCTCACAGCAAATCTGACAGCGATTATTTTCATAGCACAGTAATGTCAAACTGACCCTACCAACGTCATGCACCATCTTTTCTATTCTTTTTGCTATAGGTGCTTTGCAAAGCACAAGTAAATATATTTTTTTTTCCGATTCTTTTCACTGTATACATTTAGCAACACACAAACACCCTTTTTTAATAATATATATATAGTTCTTTTCCTTGTAGGTATTTTGTAAAACACAAACACTTTTTGTTATTTGGGAATATTCAGTATTTGAATATGAACATTTTATTGCAAATCAGGAATTAAATTTAAAAAGAAGTAAAGTATTTATGACATAAAGAAGTAGAGTATTTATGATTCTCCAAATTAAAGAGTATGGTTGGAGTTGAAATTTTTTAGAGAGCTTTCAAAATAGTTTTTTTGTGTTTTTAGCTAAATTTTAGCTAAGAAATAGGGAGCATGATTGTGGATGACAGAACCCATTTCTTAATTTTGCAGTAGAAAAAATTGATGATTTAATTTTAAAAAACTTTCAAATAACAAAATTAATCTCCACAATTATTCCTCAAGATATATGCAATCTCTAAGGTCAACATTGTCATTTGGAAAGAAAATTTTTTTTGATGACATCCACAATTTTTTGGTGGAAATTTAATACAATTTTTATGAAAGTAATGTGAAACTTCGAGGAGCGTTAAGCTAATTTCTAAAACCTTGAAGTTTTGTATTAACACCAAAAACCTCGAGGGTTAATGTGCAGCCATAATTTACTTATTTATTTTAGTATTTTAATGAATTAATTTTGCATGTCTATCAAATTGTGATTTGAGAAAGAGGAATGTCACCTTTTTGCTGTTTACCAGTGAGAATATGAATGATACTCCATTTAATAACTATACTAAAATGGAATGGTTTTGAGGATTCTGCTCCAGCATCTGGAAGGCATTGGAAGCTTTGGTCAAGAAAGGGTTTGCCATAGCCATTCTAGTGTCGGCAAAACGAACAAAAAAATAATTTTTTAAAAAAAGAGTGAAAAACTAGAACATCCAAATAATGAGTATTTTAGCAAGAGCATGTCCATTTCATATTGTAATTTATAACAAAGTGCCCATTGGAAAGAATTTTCATAATACTAGCCTCTAATTAGTTGCTTTGGTTACATATCAACTAGATTGTACACGTATCTCCAACTAGACAAACAAATTACCTACTCTCATTATACATGCAGCAGCAGCAGAAGCTAGCCTCATCTCCTTCGAATCTATCAGGTTCCCGCATCGACATTTACATGCATTGTTGTTTTGTTTGCTGGTTTGTTTTGTTTTCAGGGGAGGGGTAGGCGAGTTGAGGTTTCACAACCCATCAACTGGTCGACGAAGGCCACAATAAACCGCTTTCCGAATAAGAGGATGCACATCTTCTGTTAGAACCTCCGCGTCCAACTTCTCCATGTGAGGCCAAATCTGCCAGGCACATACACAAGGTCAGAGATTTAGTAGCAAAAAATTGCGAAAAATAACTTCCCATGCTGAGTTCAGAGGCTAGCATACAAGACTCCTTTTCATAGCTGGCAAATTCACTTGAATAAGTATTATTCAGCCTAATCCATGAAGTGAGAGGGCGAAATCCAGGGATTTGATTACTTATGGGCACATTGTTCATTCAACCCATAATCAGTCAAGTATTTCATGGAACTAGAAAATCTTGAGAATAAAATTATATGTTATTCCTTCCGTCACACATAACCTAGTGATATTCCATTGAAAACAAATGTAATACCAAAAAAGGGAGGCCGGAGGATGAAAACACAAAACTGATGAATTAAAGTTAGGTACAAAGTGAAACTTTCATTTTAAAAACAAAAACAAACAAAAAAGAATCACAAAAAGAATAAGTATTTACCTCAGAAGCATATTGCCTCGAGAAGGCCTTCAGGTAGCCTAAAGTCGATAGACACCACTGCTCTTTTTCACCTACATTATATACACTACTCATCCTCCCACCATTCAATTGGCTGCCAAAATTAAGAAAAACAAGTTAAATGCACTTTTACTTGAATAACACTTAATGTCAAGACAATTTATTAATTTCTATTGAAAACAAGATATGTTGTGAAAATAAAGGGCCCGCCAAAGCTATCAACTACCAAGGAGTGACAAAAGATACTTTACAATCAACTCAAAATTCCCTCTCACGCTACAAAGAGCATGGGCATAATGTTTAGACAAAAATGGCCATAACGAGGCATTCAGCCACTTGTCTGTACTCTGTATCAAAGAGAAACCCGTTGTCCCAAAGAAGCTCCACCTCCACCTTTTCAGAAAGTTTATAATCTTCACACGAAGAGGAGGTAATGGAGCATAGGGTCCTCCTTTTTAAAGCACATCAAGAGTACTGGTCTTCCCATGAAAAACCAACCAGGAAAGAATTTGGACTTGGTGTGTACACCAATCTTCCAAATCATCTCATCAAGTTTAAAACCTAACTCATTTGAATTTCTAGCATGGACTTAGAAAAACAATCACAGGAAGGGACCCCAGACCGCAAACTAGTCCAATATCACTAGATTCAAGAATATATGAATCCAAACAACAAAGTTGAAATCATGCAAAAGCTTTCTAACAGACGAGTTTCAAGAAATGAGTTTATTTTTTATTTTTTAAAGGAATAGAAGGAAATGCATTGCGATTCAAGGGCCGATTAAAGTTAGAAAACAAAGACTGAAAAGATGATCCGTTGTCATGCCAAATGTTTTCTGGGAAACGAATGAATTTTTATCCCCAACGACATGTAAATAAACAAGAGAGATGGAAAACCATGATAGATGTATCTCCAAGAATAAAAAGAACCTCTCTCTACAATCAAGGAGTCTGTCCCATTCAAATCCATGCCGTATTTACAGTAACACAAGTAATCTTGCTCTTGAGGGACCCGACAACCATCTTCTTGACAACAGTTTCTCCTTTTCAATGAGTTTCCAATAATCCCATAATCTCTCCCCTCCCAAACAAGATCCTTCATCTCCTCTAACCTTCTAGTCAACATTCCTTTTACTTATATGTAATATAGGATTTTCTACCTTTTTTATTGAAGGGAAAAAGGTACCTTTTCTTAGGTCTTCCATTCTCATCGTCTACCTCCATTGCCGACGATTCTTCAACGTCGACTGCCATAGAATCTGCATGAATTGACTTCAATCCCTGCAATGTAACACATGTGGATGCACTTGGCAGGCGTTCTGTCAACACATTCAGGAAGTTTTTGAACAAGGAGAGGAACAATGCCTGCACATGAGAATCATGGTTAGTACAAGAAAAAGATGAGGAACTTTAAATCAAAGTGAGAGCCAAAATTGATTAACTAAAACACACAAAACTCCCAGGCAGTGAATTGTATTTCAAACGATGCCAGAAAATGTTTGGGAAAAAAAATTAGCAAATACGTTACTGCACTATTATGTGTTTTTATTTCTAGTTTATAGGAGAAATGCATGTGATTTTATTGCTAACAAGAAAAACAACTTCGTTCGGCATTTATATCATTGCCATATTTTCATGATGCCAAGTCAATGAAGCGGATAAAATCAATCTACCCTTGTTTGGGGATATATTTATTTGTCACAAGAAAAACAACTTTGATGGATGGTTATGACAGCGCCATATTTTATGGGTGTCATTTCAGCGAAGCAGATAGAATCAATCTATCCTTGTTCCGGGGGTGGGGGGTTGGGGGGGTAGCATGGAAGGGTAGGCAGTGAGCTGTTGTATGTCTGCAAAAACGTACCTTTTTTTTTTTTGAAAAGGAAACAAAATTTATATAAAAATAAGAGAGATACAACAGCGGCAAAGAAAGCCACAAAGGAAAGAAAGAACAAAAGCAAAGAGCAGAAACCAAAACCTAGACCCCTAAGTCACTAACAATGGCAAAAACGAAGGAGCAGAACAGAAGACAAAGACCCCTAGAACACAAACAAGGAAAAACCTCGAAGGGTATTTTAGACCTAAAGGATTAACGAATGGCTGCAATCCAATCTAACCAAATAAGCCTAAAAGAACAATCTCTGAAAACTCTAGAGGTCGATGCCCAATGTGATGAACATGATCTAACTTTCTCCCAGAGCTCTCCAGAGTTTCTGCCCAGAGTCATCAAAAATCAACCTATTTCGCTCCCTCTCGGAAGATAGTGTTTTTCAGAGAGAAGGGAAATTATTACATATACCTACAAGACTAAAATATATCCATTTTTATATGTATTGTGCGAAAAGTATTGCAACAGATGAAATTGGGGAAAGAGGTTTTACTGCTTTCCTTTTCTTTTTAAAAATTCGTTACCTCAAATTCATCAAGGGCTCGAGCTAGAAGAGCCTCCTTAGCCTCTAAAGATTCACGTACAGACAACTCCTCCTCCTTTGCCTTTTCAGCATACGATTTCAAGCGCTTCAGCCTCACAGGATTTTCCCCAAGAACAGGTTCACCATCCATAAGTGAAAGCTTTGATTCAGCAGCCACTAACTCTGCTTTTGCCGTTGCTGCAGCTTCTTCAGCTGATACAATACTCTTTTTCAGAGACAAAATCTCCTTCCTTAGATCACATACACGGTTATATGTCTTGCTAACTGTGTTTCTTAAAATCTGTTGGGCAGACAAATATATAAGCAATCAAAAAAGATAAAAGATGCATGCTTAGAGATTACATTAGTAGTACAAAAATAAAGACAATTATACAAAATTGATGGTAAGAAAGGTGACGCTTAAGAGTTAATCGAGCATGATTTCAATCTGGTTGACTTAATCATTTCTTCAATTCATCGAGGCTAGAATACTACATGAATTAGCTAGAATACTACATGAATTAAGGGAAATTATTCCTGTGTGCATAATTAGTTGTAAAATCCACCCCATCAACATCTTACAAGGAAGAATCTGGAAAGCTCTAAAATTAGGAAGATCTCACGCAAAGTAAAATTATAACCACAGAAAAAAATTTGAGCAGATAAGAATGCAGGTTGAAACCAGAGCAAACTTACAAAAGTTTGCTGTTTAAATCTATTTTCTTTTTCCATTTTGGTAGGTCTACTGGTTTTAACAATCATCCAGATTTTCCACTAGAAAGTAGCATTATCTAGCATTTCCTATCTTGTCATGATGGTTTCGAATCAGACCAAATTTTAATGCTATCATTTTTGCTTCAATTTCCATTTTTTAGAGCACGTGTAGGTGGATAGTTGTTTTTACTTTCTCATAGTGGAAGCAGTTGTATGAATTCGCATCATTTTGAAGTTCCTGTTCATATTGTTTTTATTTATTTTCTGATGTTGTAAATATTGAGCAATAAGGAAAAGTAGGACCTTGCAACCACCAAGGACATGGAAACTCCATCATGGGCTCAAAACACAAATAGTTATGACAGCAGAGAAGACATGCTTAAGATTAATGCCATAGAAATGTTGTTGGCATACCTCCCATGGACGATCTGATAGATGAAACTGCTCAATGTTTGCTGGAGAAAAGACCCATCTGACAATGGCCAGATTAGATAAAAGTCGGTAGCCCATCATCCTATCTATTGCAACAGCACTCATTTGAGAATTGTTCCTCCAATAAGAATCAATCTCAGTTATCAGCATGACCTGCTTATCCTGGTCACCACATAGTTTTGCAATGACTTGACCATATCTCTCCAATACGGTAATCAAATGAGTGAAACTTTTAGATCCAATGTCGAGAAGAGTTTGCACAACCACATTGAGGGTACCTTCCATCCCATGAACAGGAAACACACTTTCCTCTATCCATACGATCATTTCACGGGCAGATGCCCTCCCTTTTACCATGGTTCTGAGGTCAACAGAAAGTGCATGTTGTCCATTTCCTTCACTGGTTTCTTCAACACTGAATTTGAAATTTGGTGCCCCCTTGGGAGGAAGCAACTCTGCTAAGCCAGGGGCATTCTCAATGCTCTGAAAGAAAAAGAAATAAGAAACTAAATTAGAAAAATTATAACCATGTGACGCGTATGTGGAAATGTAATATCCTGAAAAACAATCAAAGTAAGAGCTTGTTTATGTCAAGGTCAATCCTTGGGCTTACGAATGACTTGGTACCTGCTTCACTTTGTCCCAGTAGGATAAACGAACTTCTCTCTCCAGAACCTCCTGAACAAATACACGTTGTGGGGCCCATTTTGGCAGGTCTAAGACATAAGCCCACTCTTCCCATGGCCAGATGAACTGAAAGTTTGATCTGCATGGTCAGGAAGGCAAATCAATGTGAACAAATCAATTTTGAAAATACACCAAACTGAATACAAGAAATCATGCAAGAAAATAAAATTTCACTATATTTTCTAAAAATATTGGTAATAACTTCTCTGAAAAATTCAAACAAGATACCAGCTGCTTCAGCTAATAATGGCCTTGATAATTAAAGGACCTAGGATCAATCCCACCTCAGCTGAGACAGGAGTTTACAGAAGAGAGGCTGCTTCTGTAGCCTAAGGTCCAGACATGCATATAGAACAACCATAAACTAAGACATAACCTAGGGTGACATCAGTAACCTTTCAAGCAGCTTTCCAGCTAAAGTAATATAATTCAACAAGAGAATGTACAGAGGAGCAAGGTCCCAAAATGGCACGTGATAGGGAAATGAGAAGTATTCATCACATGGAAAAGCTAGTGGCACTGCTTATGGTGGAACTTACAAGTGGTGGGAAAACCAAAGGATGAGCCGCGTTCGACATTCCATATCTAAATCAGCTATTTTCTCGAATAGAGCTCGTACAGCACCAGCAACTACTGCAGGAAAGGCTCCAGGAAGAGCCTAAGAATTAAACTTCAAGTCAGACTGCTTTAGAGACACAATAAAACTGACATCTACTTCCATTGACTCAGACAAAAGGACCAAGACACTAGATAAAATAATAGCATCCACATTATTACCTTACAGAGGTCGATAATAACTAGTGTGTAATATGTTGGCCTGAAAGGAGGTTGCGGTAGCATGAGTAACTGCAAGAATATTAAACGCATCATTTTGATTTCAATGAGAAAGGTTAAACTATACAAGTTTATCATGATGTAATCAAGGAAGAAATAGGTCCATAAAAGAAATAATGTCAAAGAATATGTAGAAAAGAACAGATTCAAAATCTAAAACAACCATGCAGTAAGGGCCAATGTCCCAGGAGCATCAGTTCTAAACTTGCAAAGACGAGGGGAATGGGCATATTTTGTTTCAAGTCGATTTGGCATCCCAATAGGCAAACTATGCATATAATTCTATCTTAATCTATCAAACTTGCATTGACTCAGTGCAGTGGAAGTTATGGAATTCTGTTGCCCAAAGAATAAAAAAAGAAAAAAAGTGCTCTTTCTTTTCTAATTTGATGAAAAGTATATTAAACGCAAAACAGATCTAAAGTTCTAATTTGAATCTTATTCTCAAAACTCCAATTCTAAGCGAATGAATTCATTTGCTTAAATCCGAGTATGATCCATGTAGGACTAAAACCGAAACAAAGACAACCTATTTTTCTAGTCCTAGGCAAACCGTAGGCAGCTTTGAAGATTTATCCTACAAAGGACTACTTGCTTATAACAGTAGAAAAAAACATATGGATCAAACAGAAGAAACAACTCCAATCATACAGCATATTGAACTCCTGACTCATGACTAACCCAAAAACTACCCATACACTGTGAAACTCATACTATTAATAAACTATACAGGTAATTACACACTTGGATAAAGTATAATTTGAAAGAGGGAAAAAAACAACTCATGATAAAATCAGCACTGTTTCTCATCTCCAGTTCGCAGACGACACTATTTTTTTCGTGGACGACAACGAATCATCTTCAGTAACATCCAAACAGTGTTAAGTAACATCCCTTCTTTTTACTTATCTCTCTTCAAGATGCCCGCCAGTATTGCTGCCAAGGTGGAATTACTGATGCGCAACTTCTTATGGGAAGGAGTGGAGGAAGGTAGGAAAGCTCACCTTATGAATTGGGAGAGGGTGTCCAGAAATAAAGAAGTAGGAGGGGTTGGAATCGGATCCTTGAGAGAAAAAAACGAAGCCTTAAGGGCAAAATGGTTGTGGAGATTTCCAATTGAAACCAACGCTATGTGGCATAAAGTAATTAAGAGCAAATATGGACTTGATTCCAATGACTGGGATTCTAAATTGACAGTCACCGGTTCTTGCAGAAATCCTTGGCGAGATATTTCAAAGGGGTACAATACGTTTCTTCAGTGCTGCCGATTTTCAGTTGGAAATGGAGTTAAGGTTAGATTCTGGGAGGATCAGTGGTTGAAGGAAGGGTTATTGCGGGAATTATTTCCTAGATTGTTTTCCCTGTCTAGGAAAAAGGAAAAGTGCATTGTAGATTTTGTTATCGATGCCGCGACTCCTTCCAATTGGGATTTTGGTTTCAGAAGGAACTTGACAGAGGCGGAGATCGCGGAAGTGGTATTACTCATGGACGTTCTAAGGGTGATACGTCTAAATTACACGAAAGCGGACAAAAGAATTTGGGAGCTGGAGGATCATGGTTTGTTTTCGTGCAAATCTTTCAGAGCTTTTATTTCGGCTAACAGCAATACAGATGTTTTCCCCCCTTTTGCCTCAGTTTGGAAGGCAAAGACTCCCCCGAAAGTCAAGTTCCTTATGTGGCTGATTGCGATTGGGAAAGTTAACACATGCGACCGTATTCAAAGGAGGAACCCGATGATGTGCCTATCTCCTCACTGGTGTGTGCTGTGCTAGTCGTGTGCAGAGACCATTGATCATTTATTTATTCACTGCCCGTACTCATTAAGTCCATGGTGGAAATTGTTAAGTGAACTCGGAGTCACCTGGGTAATCCCTAAGGGCTGTCTTCAACTTCTTAGCATTAAACTGACGGTTTTGGGAAGGGGGAAGAGAGCTCAAACTTTATGGGACGGTCTTGTTCATGCTATGTTCTGGAAATTATGGATGGAACGCAACAGCAGAATTTTTCAAGAGTATGATGGAGTAACTTATGAAGAACTCTGGAATAGAGTAAAATTTTGGGCCTCTCTTTGGGCATCTGTCACTGAACATTTTAAGAATTACCATTATCATATTATCTCGAGAGATATGAGCTGTCTTAAGATAAGTTTACTTAGATGCTTTTTCTAGCTTTTTTTAGGGTGGTGTAGCTTCAGTGGTTTTCTTCTTGTTTCTAGTTTCCTGCTTTTGATTAAGTAGTGTTTGCTCTTGTTGTTTAGTCGAGGACAGCTTGTCCTCTTGATTATCAATACAATCGTTTCTATTCAGAAAAAAACAAAAAAACAAAAAAATATATATATCAGCAGGGAAACACATGCAAAGGGTAATATATCTTACCTGAGAGAAAATTGTCTCTGCCATAAGATACTCGTATCGAAAGGGTACAGGTAGGCCAGCCATGTATGAAGCGCATTCCTTTCGACTAGCTTTGCATGAAGGAAGAAACAAATAGAATAAATATTAAGTCAAAATGTCAAACAATAAATAAATAAATAAAGAACCCTAAGTACAAGTAATCAAAAAGTAAAACTACAGTAAAACTACAGAGTTTTAATACCAATCACCCGTACACACATTAATAAATACAAAAATGGTAAGATAACACCAAGTAAAATTACTACCAGATGTATTAGTATGTTTCCTAGAGAAGCAAAAAAATTGTGATAAACGTTTGAGTACAATATCTAATAAACAAGTATGATTAAGAGCATTTCCAAAACAAATCTGCTTGTTCTTGTGCATCCGTCCAGTTAGTTTCAATGTCTGAAATAGGCAAGAAAACAAACCCAACCCTTCCAGAAAATCTTCTAACTAAAATTACTAACATGGAACGCACAAATTATGCTTCTTTGCACCCAGTCAATGCCTTGCTACCACTGGCAGGATATGGACTAAAAGCAACAATGTAATTTGTTCAGGTTAACAAACAGTAATGACGAACAAATACATAGCAGCAAGCCTGCAACAGAATATAAAAACCACAACCTCTACTCACTACACGTGCATACATTAATTTTATAATGCCGCATAAAAATTATATAAATGGCTCTGAATAGTATACACAAATTGCATAAATTAAGCGGTTAGCCATCATACAATTTGGCTATCGCAATAGATGATGGATCCCATTATTTCATGTCCTACACTATGGACTAAATTATCTATCATTTTAAGACAAAGTGCTTCCTTTCCATGAAATGCATATATTTAGCAGTTAGCCATCATACAAGTTGGCTATACTATAGATGATACATCCCTTTTGAAAATACGAAAAACACAAGACCACTAATTCAAAAATAAGCTCCATCTCAACCAACAGCATCTCTTTAAAAGGCCAAAAAAAAAAGGCAAAAAAGAAGAGAGGGCAGAACACAGTGATACTACAAATCATAAAGTTAACAAACGAATTCAAGTGAGCAAGCTAAAGAAAATTTAGTCATGTTTTTTATTAAGTCATTGAGAGGTACAAACCAGCCATTTAAGAAAAAAAGGACATCTAGCAGATACTCTTCCACAATGAAGCGATCCATGGGTTGCAGGTCCTGTCGTCATAAATGAAAAGCAAGAGACTTTCATGAACATCAATAACTAAAAGAAAAGATTTCGGTGACAGTCAATCACCAAATTAAAATTCTATGCAAAATTATAATGAGAAGTAAGTCACGATTAATTTCAAGAGTACACTTAAAGAAGCAGAAACACAAGAATGCAGTGGATATCATATAAATTAGTAACTCCAAGTCGGTCAAATAAATAATAACGTAGAAATGACAATTATGTCAGATAGTATTTCCATTTAAAACTTATATTAAAGTCAGGAACTCTAGCAAACTGTACCAGTACCAGATGCCACCAAATTCTCAGCTCTGTTGTCATACATCTTAATTTATTGCCCTTATCTAAACCGTGCCACTATTTAAAAACTTCTTCAGATAATTAGACTACATACTAAACAGATCTAAGAATGGTAATAAACACTAGGAACAAATTTCTTCAAGTATGCATCATGTAAATGGATTACAAAATAGTTTTAGAAACACTCAATAGTTTGAACATGAGCATTATACTATAAATCATCCAAGAGCTATTGCAAGAAGAAATTTCTTTTACTTGCATGCATTTGACTGGTTTACACATAAGAGAATTAAGTTCTTAGATTGCAAAGTACCTCAGTTTTACTTGCAGGAAATATATTCAGCCTTCGTATCCTTTGAGGATATATTAACTCTGCATCATGCTTTTGTTTACCACACGTTATACTAGAAATTGTTGAAGGCAGATCAGGTTGGTCAGGACAGCTGATGGGTCCAAACTCATGCGACCTTCCAGCAACTAGCTGTGCTTCAAATGAAAGGTGAGGTCTCGGAACTACCAAGTGATAACATAGAATTTGATCAAACAGTGAAATAAAAATCATGAGAAAATATAAGATAAAAACAAATGTTGATCAAACAATGAAGTTTTACTTTAAATGAAATTTGTGGGAAATTTGATCATTACCACTATCAAGTTTCCATCCATTGCTAGATAAAACTTGTATTCGGCCCCACAAATCTTCCAAGAAATCCTACCAGAAAAGATTAAGTAAAGAGCGATTAGGATAAAATTACATTACATGGTAAAACAATGAAAAAGAGACGGGTTGACTAGCAATATGGAGCATGTTAAATGTATTGAAAGACAAGGAAAATTAAAGTTCAAGGACCACATAAAATAGCTATAGTGGCGTGGAGAACTCTTGGAAATGTAAGATTTGAGTGGCAAACAAAAATTTTAATAAAATTTTAATTCAAGGTACAATGCCGAATGAGTGAAGGAAAGGGAACATAGTACCAATTTATTTGTGTGTGTGTGTGTGTGTGTGTGTGTGTGTGTGTGTGAGAGAGAGAGAGAGAGAGAGAGTGACCAAATGTGGAAATTATAGAGGAATTAATTTGATGAGTTGCGTTATGAAAGTATGGGAAAAGGTCATATAACAAAGAAAATTAATGAAGGATATGATATTCAATAACTTAGAAAACAAAGCCTATGATAGAGGATCAAGAATATACTTTAAGTGGGCCCTACAAAGTAAATGAGTTCCAATTAATTATAATAAAGTTATTTGAAATAAATAATAACAAAACTAGAGTTTGATGCATGTGGAGGGATTCTAAGTCCGTATCAGCTTACAGTAAGTTGTAAGCCTGAAGAAATCTCATGGTGTATGTTATTTGGATGACATAGCATTGATGGACACTTCTAAAAAGTCACTTACCGAGAAAACTAGAAATATGGAGAACACAAGGAATCATAAGGTTTAGATATTAGAAGAATCAAAATGAAACAAATGTAGTGAAGGTTCAATTAACATACAGAAAATTAAAAAGAAATACGTTAATAACAACTCATTAGCAAAAAATTACTCAAATAAATGATCTTCAATACTGAAGATCAATAATGCAAAACAACGATTAATAAAGTTCAAACAGGATGGGCAAAACGGAAACATGTTACTAATATCCTTTTATAGTAATATCCTTTTGATGAAAGGAATACAAAATAGATTAAAAGGGAAGTTCCACACAAGCATCACTAGGCCATCTAACACAATTTCAACTTCAGAGAGTGCAAATCACAGTCCATTCCTGCAGACTAGAAGCTAAGAAACTAAAAGGCCAACATTTTCTAGGATACTGGGATACATTCAAAAATGAATCACCAAATGATATTTTAAGTTTACAGAGAAAAGGGAATATGATGTCAAATTTAATAAGCTATACCTTATCATTAGGTTCTCTCACGTTCTCATCATCATCCTCAAAAGCAGACAACCCGGTGTCAGAAACACGCTTTCTTATGCTCAAATAAGCTTCAACACCGACCATAACTCTCTCAATTTCCTCAGGGACTTGCTGCAGAGAGATAATAACAAATCATGATTGATATATTTAAATTAATAATGAAACGGACAATAGAAAATGCAAGCCTAATGTTGAACCAAAGAGTAAAACAACTATGGCCTTGCCACCTATGAAGCTTGACCATGACTAAAGGGCCACTGTGTCAGATGTGCTTGAGAAACAGAAAGCCCTCTGACATAGCTACAACATGTGACAGTGAATAACCTTACGTGCCAGAATAAAAAAATCAACTTTTCAGGTTCAGATGGAGCACAAAACATCACAGAGACACCACTTAAGAACACAGTCAATTATTCCATTTTAAAAGTTCATGGCTGGAATGAAAATAAGACACATAATTTGTAAAGACTCAACTTTTTTATCGTTTCTGTTATGGCCAACTGAGGGAGAGAGATACAGACAGACAGACAGACCAAAAGGAAGAAAAAAAACACAGAGAGGGAGAAGAATTCGTAAATATTTACTGTACTTTTTAATGCTCCAAATAACTTTCTATTAGAGTATTTTACAATAAAAATTTATAGTAAGAAGGCACCAAATTATATCTTTACTCTAATAAGTTCTCAATAAATCATACTTTTAGCTACGGACCAAAACCTTAACAATTTATGAGGTCCATAAGCAGACATAAGATATAGGAATATTTCAAAAATTAAAAATTAAATGGAGTCACATAAGCTTTGTATTGTGAGAAATACATTGGCAACATGCTACCTAAGAGCAACTTTTTTTCTGTTCATCAAGCACCATTATAACAGTACCTCAATGAGTTCTGCTCCTCCCCAAGGGAGACATGATAAAATACATGTTACATAAAAGTCAGCTCTCGATTGCCAGGAGGGATTCCCTTTCTCCTCATCAACTGTTGTTGCAGCTGATGATAATAATGTCTCAAAGACAACCACCAGAGAACTGGGATGGATAACTTTACTGCACATCTATAGATCAAGAAGAAAGTTACCATAAAGGAAAACATTATATCTTTAGTACGGCACTCATGCAGGAATACATGTGTATATATACATAAAGAGATTATATATATAATAAAAGAAATGTTCTCTTGCCAGACTCTGAATCTGAAATATTGATCAGGTTGATTTTTGTCAGGATGTAAAGTCCAAATCACAATTTGGCCACCTATGTCTGCCAAGAGAACATCATAACTTGGCAGAAGGATGAATTGAGAATAGCCATTCAGGATGAGGAAAAGTGGTAGTAGGGGGAAGAGATTCTAAAGAGCAAAAATTATCAAGTGGTACTCGGAGGAGGGAAAAACCAAAACTTAATATGGGTGGAGATAATTGGGAAAGATATGATAGTGTTTCAGTTAAAATAATGTGGGTAGTAGAAATAGCTGTTGTTGAGTATAAACCTGGGTAGAAGTTCAATTTTATCATCGGTAAATATAAAAGCTAACACTTCGTTTATATGTCCTATTCTATTCATTGATGTAGGATATGGGTGAATGGAGTATTTAGGTAGTTTAGCGGAAGCGAAAACAATGGAAAACAGAAAATAGAACAAAAGGGAGTAGGAGATGAAGCTTTAGAATTATGTACCTTGTACACGATCTCAATAACAAACTTAAAAATTGTTTTCTTTCGCACCTTTTTTCAATAAAGAACTTCTAGAAACTGCAGCCAAGATACAATTGTATCTAAATGAAGAACCAAACGTGGAAAGAAATGTCCTAAGTTTAAGTTGACAGCATATGAATGACAACCATCACATTTCGATCAATTGAAAGATTTCCCGAGTAAGTGATGAAATAACTAAGGACTATGACGAATGAGATAAAATGTGGTTTTATTCTTGTGCTCTCAATCTCTTCCTGAATTTCATATCAGAGACCAGTAGCAACATGATACATACCATAACAGTCAGGAACCTCATCAAAAGACGAATCCTGTTGCAATTTCCAGAATCTAAGGCATCCTGGAAATCAAACGCAAAGAACAAAAAAGATGAGATCGTTTTTAAAAAATTCATCAATAAAAACAATGAAGGATACATCAAAAGAAGATGAAAATAACCATCTAACAGTTTTTTATTTTCAAATATAGCATCATACACAAATAAAATAATCTCATTAACCTAATCAGTAAATGGGCAGCTCAAACCCCACTATTGCAATTCACTAATTCGTATCTCTCTTTTCAATAAGAAACCAAAGTACAACTTAATAGGACAAGATGTTCACTTGTTTTATCCCACTATTTCAATTCACTCGATCTTATCTCTTTCCTTTTGTTTATAAATAAGGAACCAACATAAATGGGCAGCTCAAATTGCATTATTACAAACCTTGGAGGATAAGATATCCCCCAAGGACGGAGCATATAAGTATCACACGATGAAAACAAATAATACAATCGCAGCTATAATTCCTAAACAAAAGCAGCTTTCCAGTCTGAAAAGAGTTCAAAGAACCAAATTTCCCATAATTCAGTATGAACAAAATCCCGTAAAGATGCACAAAAACGAACTATATCCAATAACACTACTATTGCCTCAGTCTTCACCCATAGATCTGTCAAATACCTTACAATTCTTTTCCCACTAAACTACCCAAAATGCAGCCATCACTCCACATCACCCCTCTTCCCAGCACCCAAAACCTCGTGCCTCTCTCGCAAAGAAGAGGCAGAACACAATACTGGAACTACTGGGCAATGCAAAACTAAGTTATGCACGCATTCCTCCTGAATTTTACACATAGTACATCAAAGGACAGAACGGCAAACAAAGATCTTCTCTTCTAAACCATATCACGAGTATTGACCTTTCCATGAGAAATAATCCAAACTAATACTCATGCCATTGTTAATCACACTCTGATACACGGGTCATGATTCATCCACCAGGTTTGGACTCCTGTCTCTTCAGAAGGTTATAGAGGTACTGTCCTACAGAACATATCATGTTCTTATTTCCAGGTATATGTTATCAGATTACAGAAAATGTATGATGCAAACTCAGGTTAATTCAAGATCACAGTCATCAACTAAGAGGGCACTTCCATTTCATCTAACAGTGGCAGGCTTGACCCTTTTTTTTTTTTTTTTTTTTATCACAGTCAAAGACAAATCCAAACTCAAAGTAATTAAACTCTTTTGGCAGTCCTTTCACAGACAGAAGATTCAAGCATTCTCTAATCATCAACAATAGCAGCAGCAATAATAAAAGAAAAATGAAGACAAAACAGCACAGGAAAAATATGCAAGGTATGGATTCTATGATGTACAGCGTCAATTAAAGAAAATATATGTAATATTACATATGTCAGGTCAAAGATCGATCATTAAAACCAAGCAATATTTGGTAAATTTCTGAAACACCAGAGATCAAATTATTATAAGGAAACATATATGCAGATCATTTTAACCATGAACTCACTCACCTGAAAATTACTTTGAGTGTTCTCCACTACTTTCCTAACAAATTCCTCATTCTCCAAGTTTAACAAGCCAATCTGGAAGGGGGGAGAGAGAGTGAGAGAGAGTGAGTGACTGAATAAAGAACCTGAGGCATTAAACTAAACAGATGGTTATTTTAAGAAACAACTATAGCTCAAGAAATTAGAAGGAAAAAAAAATACAAGAACACGCATATTGTAAATGGTTATTTTAAGAAACAACTATAGCTCAAGAAATTAGAAGAAAAACAAATACAAGAACACGCATATTGTAAGTTATATGTTTTATAGACATGCAGACAGTAGACTCTGGGATAACTAATAATAGAAATTACAACTTACCATACACATGTGGTACAGAATAGGACACTCCTAATATACATTACATGAAACCAGTGTGCACTGCAGTTTTTGTTGTATTCTCTTCGATTTTTTGTTGTATTTTCACGGTATAGGAATCCACCATGTATGGTACAACATGCACCACGCAATGAAGAACACTCCGGTGGAGCTAAAACCCTTCATTTAGATTTGTGCATCCACATGTTATTATTAACCTTTCCTTTTAGTCAAAAAGATCACTGAATACAATGCAATTAATCAAAAATTTCTTCAAAATGTATTTTTTTTTAAACCCCTACATTTCCAAATTAATGATGGCTGATTCAAGAACTAATAGTAAAGTTGTTCTTCAGCAACCAGTAATTCCAAACATTGCATCACCAAAGTCCAAAGCACTCTTCTGTATGCTTTGTTTCTGTAGTTTATGCTAACAATGTGATTGTGCTAATATAGTTAATGATCTGACAACTGTATAGAACCCTTATGGTGCCCTAGATAAATACATAGAGTGACTATATATGTGGATCCTCATGTAATCAGAACTGGAACCTTCTAATTTAGTCAAAGTCAGTCTCAAGGCTTATTTAATAACATTCAAAGTTCAAACTTGTTGTCTAAGAAAAAGTTTATCTTTTAAATTTAACATGTTTACTACTAAAGAAACATTTATGCATATGTATACATAATGAGGAAGCCAAACAAACCATTCTTAAGTGAAGGAAAAAAAAACCCATTGCAAATGTAAATATTTATGTACATGCATTTGCATGCTATAGCGACGAAAGGAAAAACACCAGCAGAAATGAAAAATTAGAAAATTGTGCCAATGCAATTATACACCATACCACTGTCCCATAAAGAGAAGTTTTGTGAGGTAATTGTTCGGCACACTGGAGAAGGAACTGTCAGGAGCAAAAGACAAAGTTAATGTGTATAACAGCAGAAGCACTTATGATGCAAAAACAACAACTATCTATGAGTATGTTATTCTTTCTCCAATTTCTATATTAAGGAGACAATTGTGTTGAATTTGAACGGAAAATATGAAGTTCTCTCCAGAAAAAAGAATAGCAAGCTGTTCTCTCTACTCTTTCTTTTCTTTTCCATTCCATTCCATTCCATTCTCATAAGTGGAAATGGTGGAAGACGTGAGAAGTTTAAATTCTTCCCTTCTTTCATCTCTGGTGGTAAACGGAACACATTATCAACTGACCTATTTTTTTTGCGAAAGAATTTTTTTTTTTTTTTCTTTTTTTTTTTTTTTACTTTTTTGGTCGGAGATGTTTAGATTTTATATTAAAACAAAAACCAGCAAAAGCTAAAAACCTCCCACCCAACCTATATCCTAGCTCTGATTTTTTATTTTCACAAACTCGTACGAAAACTTAAAGACTTCATATTTCTTTTCTTTTTCATCAACATTTCTCTACATAATTACGATCAAGAAAAGAAATTATTATAACCTAAATGCAGGGAGCTGGAGCTTGTACAATGTAATGGATGTAGGAATGGAAAGATAACAAAAGAAAATTAGCATTACTTGCGAAACTTCGTTGGGAGCGTGCTCCAGTTCTCGGCGAAGCACGCCAAAGCAAGTTTCCTGCAAATCCAAGACAATAATCAACAAACCAAACTACATAGAAATGAAAAAGGTAGAGAACATGAAGGAAAGTAGGGTTTTGAAACTCTTTAAAACACATATACATAGAGAGATAGAGAGAGAGAGGTGGTACGAACAATGTGTTCTTTGGGGTCGGAGGAGGTGCCATAGTCGGGAGATTTCTCGCCAATTCGAAGAAGAAGACTCTTCCAACTGCTCATCTTCTCTTCTTCTCTTACAGAGACAGAGAAAAAGAGCGATTTTCTTTAGACAAAATGAAAGAGAGACTGGTAGCAACTGAAGAAGGGAACTGAGCTTCAGCAAGAGAGGAAGAGGGAGAGGGGGAGAGAGAGAGCGCTACCAGGGTTTTATTTGGGAGCAGATTCGAACTTGAACCCTACTCCGAATCCCTTCGTCTGCCCGGCCCGCAAGGCCCGGTTCAGCACCATTGGGGTCAACTTCTGTTAAAATAAATCGCTTTTGTTCATTTAAATAAAATTTTCGGTGATTTTCACTTACTATTTTAAGGTTACCAAGTTTTAGGCTTAGACACATTTGCCCTTTGTCATGGCAAGGGGGGACTAAAACAGCTACTATTCATGTGAATAGTGGTTACCCTTGCAAAAAGCAAAGTGTGTTTTCACCCGTTGCCATGGCAATCACTATTCACATAAGATATGAATAGATGAATTTGTATAGAGTTTTGACGTGGGAAGTGAAAAATATGACTAAGTATTTATTTTTTTAAAATTTTGACATTTTTAGTATTTTTTTAAATTTTTTTTGTTGCTGACGTCAGCAAACTCAGGCTAGACTGAGGGCTGGTTTTGCCTAAGGGCCAGCCCAGACTTGTGGAGCCCACCCGCAGCCCGAGCAGCATTTGTCCACTAGAAGGCCGTTTTGGGGCTAACTCCCCCTTTGCCCGTGCACGCTGGAGTTGCTCTTAGTAGATGATTTTTTTTAATGGGTTTGATCCCTTTTTTTTTAGAATTTGTTTAATTTGTTCCTTCTTTTTTTTTTCTTTTTTTTTTGCTTGGGTAATTAGAAAAAAGAAAGGAGGCAAGAGAGAGAAAGATGGACTTTTTTTTTCTACTTCTATTTTTTTTATATATAAATAATTTGTGGGCCTATCTACTAATAGCATCTCCAAGAAAGATGTAAAATTCAAAATGTTAAATTTGATTTTGATTGCTGATGTTGCATCTGACATCCAGTATCCTATTCCAACTAATATGTCTATTTTATTCCCTATTTTATTGTAATTGGACCCACACATTAATGTGAAAGAGTAAAAAATTCAATTAAAGAAAAGAGAACAGCTCTTGTTTTCATAGTGAGATGAAACCCTCAAGTAAAAAAAATTATTAAAATAAGAAATGACGCCTCATTTTGGTTGCTGTAAAAAATAACGTTGAGATGCCAGTCTTCAAATCCTTGTTAGCATTAACTCTTCAGTTGGAGCATTTTATGATGTCAAATTTTACTGTTAAAACTCCACTTGGCATTTTAGCATATCGGTTGGAGATGCTCTAACACGTCAGCAGTTAACAGACTTGTTAAAGAAAATACTAACGATAGTAGGTATGAAAGTTGTAGGAAAATCAACTTTGTGTATGCGACTTAGACGAAAACAATTTCATGTAGTAAAGGCTGAAACTCGGTAAAGTTCAAGGTAGTAATGTGAAAATTACCCTAATTTTTCTTATGAGTGAAACAAATAAATATACTTCTAATTTGGTATCATGCCTTTTTAAAATGATAGTTACTATGCTATAAGGATCTGTTTGGTTCAAGGTTTAGGAGTTTGAGAATGGATACCAATTGTGGATTCCCATATTTGATAAGTGTGTCATTGAAAATGCAATACCCAACTCATGGGTATACACTTCCCATGTATGAGAGAATTTCATTGAAAATGTAATACCTAACTCATGGTATACACTTCCCATGTTGGGGAGAATTTCATACCATTACTACTCAATCAACATACTTCAAATTTTTTTATGTGTACATAACTCACTTTTTCGGACTTAGAAAGCTTGATGACTGAATACCTCAAAAAGTCAATAATTGTCGGGACTTGATTCTAATCAACCCAGCCAGAAAGTTGCTTGACTACAATTTTTACCATATTAATGTGTAACCCAAAAGAATTGATAGATGATTAATGCTACATACATTATAATCAATAGTCACATATATCTCCTTGATGCTTTCTCTATAAGACCTAAGAAGGTATTAAGAATACCGATGCTTATCTTCTTCAGAAGCCAACATATTGATCATGTCTCGACCAATGACAGCAAAACAACCAACAAGAGACATCTCATCTTCAAACATGTTAACTCCTTTATTTTCATGATATGTGGTTCACCACAATATACAATATATTGCAAAACGAAACAATTAAGCTTATTTAGAATGTCAATGCATATGAAAATGATAAGAAAAGAAAAGAAATAAAACCAAGAGATAGGTAATTGTGTGCACATATTTGCACAAATTAAAAGACTGAATGTTTATATTTCTTTATGGCTGACTCCTTCAAGAAAATATAATCATTCTCAAGACAAAAAAAAGTCATTACAAAAAATCACAACATCAGTAGATATAGCCTCACAGTTGTGTGCCACTCGAATTAAAATTAATTTCACTTTTTATTTCATTAGGTTTCTAGTTTATCAAGGAGAGAAGAATGATAGAACTTATGTTGTTGAACGAGAGTATCTCAAGGTTTATGCTCGCTGAAGAATCCAATCAGATTTGAAAGGTAAGCTGCCAAATAAATAATGTGCATTTATGATCAAGCACCACCACAAGAAGTAAACAAAGAATGTAGTTACTATTTAATCAACAGACTTCAGATTTTTTTAATGTGTGTAACTCACTTTTTTGGGCTTGGGAAGCTTGTCGACTGAATACCTCAACAAGTCAGTAATTGTCGGGACATAATTCTAATCAACCCAGCCAGAAAGTTGCCCAACTATAATTTTTACCATCTTAATGTGTAGCCTAAAAGAATTGACAGATGATTAATGCTGCATACATTATGATCAAAATCTACATATATCTCGGTGCTGCTTTCTCTATAAGACCTAAGAAGATATCGAGAATACCAGCGATTATCTTCTTCAAAAGCCAACATATTGTCTCGACCAACAACAGCAAGACAACCAACATGTGGACATCTCATCTTCAAACATGTTAGGCCCTCCTTAATTTTTCATGATATATGATATATCATAATATATAACATATTGCAAAACAAAACAATTAAACTTATTCCGAATGTTAATGCATATGCAAAGGAAAGGAAAAAAAATAAAACCAAGATATATGTAAATATGTGGCTTTGCACATATTTGCACTGATTAAAAGGCTGGATATTTATATTTCTTTATGTCTGACTTCTTCAAGAAAATATAATCCTTCTCAAGATTTAAAAAAAAATTATTACAAAAAATCACAACATTGGTAGATATGGCCTCACAATTGTGTGCTACTTGAATTAAAATCAATTTCACTTTCTATTTTATTAGGTTTCTAGTTTATCAAGGGGGGAAAAAGATAAAACTTATGCCGTTGAACGGTTGTATCTAAGGGTTTTTGCTCACTGAAGCATGCAATCAGATTTGACAGGTAAGTTGCCAAAGAAATTATCAAGATTTATGATTGAGTACCACCACATGAAGTGAAAAAAAGAAAGCAGTTACTATTTAATCAACATACTTAAGATTTTTTAATGTGTATATAACTCACCTTTTTAGACTTGAGAAGCTTGCCAAATGAATACCTCAACAAGTCAGTAATTGTCGGGACTTGATTCTAATCAACCCGCTAGAAAGTTGCCCAACTACTATTTTTACCATCTAAATGTGTAGCCCAAAAGAATCAAAAGCCACATATATCTCCTTGCTGCTTTCTCTATAAGACCTAAGGAGATAACAAGAATACCTGTGCTTATCTTCGTCAGAAGCTAACATATTGATTATGTCACAACCAATGGTAGCAAGACAACTAACAAGAGACATCTCATCTTCAAACATGTTAAATACTCCTTTATTTTTCATGATATGTGATCCACTGTAATATGCAATAGATAGCAAAAGGAAACAATTAAGCGTATTCCGAATGTCAATGCATATGAAAATGACAAGAAATAAAAAGAAATAAAACCAAGAGATACGTAATTGTGTGCAAAGCACATATTTGCACTAATTGAAAAACAGAATGTTTATGTTTCTTTATGTCTGACTCCTTCATGAAAATATAATCCTTCTCAAGATTTAAAAAAAAAGTCATTACAAAAAATCATAACATCAATATATGGTCTCACAATTGTGTGCCACTCGAATTAAAATCAATTTCACTTTGTTTTTCATTAGGTTTCTAGTTTATTAAGGGGAGAAGAATGATAAAACTTATGTTGTTGAGCGGGAGTATCTAAAGATTTTTGCTCGTTGAAGTATCCAATCAAGATTTGAAAGGTAAGCTACAAATAAATTATGTAGATTTATGATCAAGTACCACCACAAGAAGTAAAAAAAGAAAGTAGTTACTATTTAGTCAACAGACTTCAGATTTTTTAATGTGTACATAACTCACTTTTTGGACTTGGGAAGCTCGCCGACTGAATACCTCAACAAGTCAGTAATTGTTGGGACTTGAGTCTAATCAACCCAGTCAGAAAGCTGTCCGACTACAATTTTTACCATCTTAATGTGTAGCCCAAAAAAATTGATAGATGATTAATACTGCATACATTATAATCAAAGGCCATATATATCTAGCAGCTACTTTATCTATAAAACTAAAGATGATATCCAGAATACTGGTGATTATCTTCTTCAGAAGCCAACATATTTATCATGTCTCGACTAATTGCAGGAAGACAACAAACACATACATCTCATCTTCAAGCATGTTTTACCCTTCTTCATTTGTCATGATATGTGATATACCACAATGTATAACATATTGCAAAGCAAAATAATTAAGTTTATTCCGAATGTCAATCCATATGCAAATAAAAAGAAAAGAATGAAAACCAAGAGATATGTAACTATGTGCAAATCACATATTTGCACTGATTAAAAGAATGGATGTTTATGTTTCTTCATGTCTGACTCCTTCAGGAAAATATGATCCTTGTCAAGATAAAAAAGAAGTCTTCACCAAAAATCACAATATCAGTAGATATGGCCTCACAGTTGTGTGCCACCCGAATTAAAATCAATTTCACTTTCTTTTTCATTAGGTTTCTAGTTTCTCAAGGGGAGAAGAATGATAGAACTTACGTTGTTGAACGGGAGTATCTAAGGGTGCTTGCTTGGTCAAGCATCCAATTAAATTTGAAAGGTAAGCTGACAAATAAATTATCAGACTTTATGATCGAGTACCACCACATGAAGTGAAAAAAAGAAAACAATTACTATTTAATAAACAGACCTCATATTTTTTAATGTGTATATAACGCACTTTTTGCTACTTGGGAAGCTTACTGATTGAATACCTCAACAATTAGTAATTATCAGGACTTGATTTTAATCAACCCAACTAGAAAATTATCCGACTACAATTTTTACCATGTATAGCCCAAAAGAATTGATAGATGATTAATGTTGCATATATTATAATCAAAAGCCACATATATCTTGTTGCTGCTTTCTTTATAAGACTTAAGAAGATATCGAGAATACCTGCGATTATCTTTTTCAGAAGCCAACATATTGATCATGTATCGGCCAACGACAACAAGACAACCAACATGTGGACATCTCATCTTCAAGCATGTTAGACCCTTCATTTTTCGTGATATAAGATCTACCACAATATACAACATATTACAAAACAAAACAATTAAACTTATTCCAAATGTCAATGCATATACAAACGAAAGGAAAATAAATAAAACCAAGAGATACGTAAATGTGGGAAAAACACATATTTGCACTGATTAAAAGATTGGATGTTTATGTTTCTTTATGTCTGACTCATTCAAGAAAATATAACCCTTCTCAAGATTTAAAAAAAAAAAAAAAGTAATTACAAAAACCACAACATCAGTAGACATGGCCTCACAGCTTTGTATCAGTGCCACTCTAATTAAAATTAATTTCACTCTCTTTTTCATGAAGTTTGTAGTTTATCAAGAGAAAAAATGATAGAACTTTTGTTGTTGAACAAGAGTATCTAAAGGTTTTTGCGTGATGAAGCATCCAATCAGATTTCACAGTAGTAAATTATCAGGATTTATGATCGAGTACCACCACATGAAATGAAAAAAAAAGAAAAAGCAGTTACTATTTAATCAACAGACTTTAGATTTTTTATGTGTATATAACTCATTTTTTTGGACTTGGGAAAGTTCAAAAAAGTGAGTTATATACAGCCCAAAAGAATTGAAGAATTGAAGTGAAAAAAGAAAGTTGTTTTGACAGGACCCGAAGCAAATTCCACTTTGAAATTCGAGCCAGACCCTGTGAGTATCTGACATCTAGCTAATGCGGGGCACAAACACCAAACTACCCTTCTAACTAAAAATTCACTTTAAAAATAATATTATCTTCTGCCGAAAAATTCGGCAGAGTTTCTCCTGTAATTTACTCATTCCCCAAAATTTTCATCTGTCGTCAAACATTTAAAATTTCTCAAGCGTTCAGCATATACCAATTTATATCCAGGAAATCAAGCATCACAACATTCTGGCCTCAGGCCTCAATGAAACTAATAAATCAATCTGCTAATAAAATTCATCTCAACTTTCAGAACAGCAATACTACGTTGGTAATCTCAAACATTCTAACTCGTGGCTGCACCTTGTAACTATAGGTTGCCTACATACCCTTACTGAGGTATCAAGCCGCACGTAATTCTCTAATTTCATCTCAACTTCCTGTTCCAATCTTCCTGGCATTTCTCACATGGCAATATATAATCAAACAAAAAAATAAAAACATCTATATCAAGTAAGCATGCCTGGAAAGCCATAGCCATCTATTCGTCGTGACACCAATGGTGACACGTCCTGACCTGTAATCCTCGCTGGACTCAATTTGCTAATAAAATTCATCTCAACTTTCAGAACAGCAATACTACGTTGGTAATCTCAAACATTCTAACTCGTGGCTGCACCTTGTAACTATAGGTTGCCTACATACCCTTACTGAGGGATCAAGCCACACGTAGTTCTCTAATTTCATCTCAACTTCCTGTTCCAATCTTCCTGGCATTTCTCACATGGCAATATATAATCAAACAAAAAAAAATAAAAACATCCATATCAAGTAAGCATGCCTGGAAAGCCATAGCCATCTATTCGTCGTGACACCAATGGTGACACGTCCTGACCTGTAATCCTCGCTGGACTCAATTTGCTAATAAAATTCATCTCAACTTTCAGAACAGCAATACTACGTTGGTAATCTCAAACATTCTAACTCGTGGCTGCACCTTGTAACTATAGGTTGCCTACGTACCCTTACTGAGGAATCAAGCCACACGTAGTTCTCTAATTTCATCTCAACTTCCTGTTCCAATCTTCCTGGCATTTCTCACATGGCAATATATAATCAAACAAAAAAATAAAAACATCTATATCAAGTAAGCATGCCTGGAAAGCCATAACCATCTATTCCTCGTGACACCAATGGTGACACGTCCTGGCCTGTAATCCTCGCTGGACTCAGGAGACATCTGGTCAACCTAGTCCGCAATCATCGCTCCCACGGTCCGAATAACTCTAAGACTCGTGTGGCAAAATATGCTAGAAAAACTTAAGATATTTAATACTATATAAAATAATAAAAGATAAAGATAAAATAAACATACTAAAATAAAATAAAATAAGTTAAAGATTTATAAGCTAAGAACACCCTTGTATCGAACTCAAGTAAAGTTCATAAATAAATAAATAAATATATATATATATATATATATATATATCCATCTATCACTTGTAAAACAAAAGTGACGCTTAAGAAAATAATGGTAACTGTATAAAATTCTCAATTTAGTTTAAAAGCATATCAAAACTTAAATTCTCTTTACCTAGGCTTACCCTATTTCTGATCCGTCAATTCCTTTAATACCGTCAATTTCATATATGCCATCAATTCCATATATCCGTCAATTCCAATAATAATCCGTCAATTCCAATGTTAGTCTGTCAATTCCATCCTCGCAGGTCTCGGAACCATAAAGTTAACCGAGCCGCATTCCTCGCAGGTCTCAGAGATAACACTTCAATCTGAGCTGCAATCCTGGCAGGTCTCAGAGATAGCATTTTAATTTGAGCCGTAATCCTCGCACCACATGGTTCAAGCGTCCCCGAAATTCGTGGGGCATCATCAAAATAACAAACTGTCTCAAGGCAACTGGGGGGTACCCTCATGGTGGGTTTGAAAACTATAACTCGTCATTTATATAAACTTTAAATAGATTGGTTCTCAACTAAACTTAAAATATATATATATATATATCATAATCTGATAAAAGCCAAAAGCTAAGATTCATCCTTTTCAACTACTGAATATATGTATATACACTAAATACTTGGCTACCTTGTTAACTATCTCGATCTCTGCTTAGCATACCATTTCAATATTGTATTTATACTCTTACCACATAATTAACCATATGAACGTATATAAACAAGTGATAAATAAATAGATAATTAAATACTCATCTAGAAATCACATAAAATCATGAAATTAGAACTACAACAGAACCAAGTGAATACTCGCACGCATATGAGCTTTCTAAAGGCTCAAACATATCACATGGAGCTCATCCTCATTAATTAATCCAAAGTCCTGGCCCTGGGCTCCTAGAAGTGCATGCATTGTATTTGAAGTCATTCTCAAGCCTATGTAAACCTTTCCAATGATTAGAACGCTCTAGGAGTGCCTCGGGACTCAAAAAACGATAAGTCCCAAAAAGTCAACCCGGGACCCTGTGAGGTCCACGACCTCAAAATTTCGATCCAAGAGTTCCTAGAGGTCTTAACATGCCTAGGACACATGTCCCGAGAGTTTGGTCTCGATCAATCGGTTGGACTACTCACGATCGCACGATCGGACGGTTACTGTAAACCTAGCCCTAGGATTGGCCTTTTCGGAGTATTCTGGACTCCGATTCCTGATCCGTTGAATCCTACACGATCTGGGAATTGTCTAGATTGACATATACTAGAATAACTACGATCCAGAGGTTCAAATGTATCCAACCAAGAAATTGAACAATATGCGAGATCCTTTCGGGGCTCAAACGTTGTCCAAATTGAGATCCGTGAATTCCTACACGTTCGTGACGACACGAGAATCATTCTAGGACTAAGAGTGACCTCACTATGCAGTCCACACACCGCGACACTCGCTGGCAGCGCGTGGGTAACTTGATCAATTTTTGGCAGCTGGAAATCTTCAAAATTGAAAACCCAGCTTCCTATACTAGGTAAAACACCCTATTTGGAACCACTTTTGTTCTTGAACCTACTACAAAAAGTGGCCGGAATCGAATGCCGAAACTGGCCAAAACTTCAATCGCTTAAACAACCAATTAAATGCAGAAATTTCTCAAAAATAACACAACCAACAGCTAGAACACGTTGAAAGGATAGAAAATCGTACCATATTGGAAAGATTTGGTGGCCGGAGGTGTCTGAACGAGCTCCCAAAAGTTTACTAAAAAATCGTCCAACACCGCTTGTTCCGTGGCTGATTTCGGCGACCACGGTTGCAGATCAAGACTGGGACCAGTCGGGAATCGAAGAGGGAAGTGAGGCGGTTCTAACGGAACCAATGCCGCCAAGAACGAAGGTGTGTGGTGGCGGTGGTGGAGGAGAGAAGTTAGTTGGTCATGAAGCTTCTGAGGGGAAGGAAAAAATCTGGGTTCTAAAACTGAACTTTGAAATATTTACGGCTATGCCACTGAAATTCTTTTAATCGTAACTTCTTCGTTACAACTCTGATTTGAGCTCACTACATGTGTACGGACTCGTTTTGATGTGCTCTACACAACGGTACAATCAGAATTTCCAAATTCTTTTCCAAACTTAAAATAACCTTTTTGCCCCTTATAATATTAAATAATATTTTAATTTCTCAAAAACCTTAATTAATTCAAATCATTTTATTTTAATGTTTATTTCAATTTATTTCCTCTTTTAAATTTATTCTCTCTTACTTTAAACATTTTAACACTTTTTTGGCCCGGGATGTAACAATTTCACCAAAGTCTCCCCGGTTAACAAGTCAACATGTAAACCTATTAAAATATTCCGGGGTAACATTGTCTTTTTCTTTAATAATTTAGTATTTAATTATTAATTTAGGACCGGGTCGTTACATGTTCGACTACAATTTTAACCATCTTAATATGTAGCCCAAAAGAATTGATAGATGATTAATGTTGTATACATTATAATCAAAAGTCACATATATCTCGTTGCTGCTTTCTCTATAAGACTTAAGATGATATCGAGAATACCGACGCTTATCTTTGTCAGAAGCCAACATATTGATTATGTCTCGACCAATATTAGTAAGACAACCAATATGTGGACATCTCATCTTCAAATATGTTGAACCGTCCTTTCTTTTTCATGATATGTGATCCATCACAATATACAACATATTACAAAACGAAACAATTAAGCCTAATCCGAATGTCAATGCATATGAAAATGACAAGAAATAAAAAGAAATAAAACCAAGAGATACATAACTATGTGCAAAGCACATATTTCCACTAATTAAAAGACTGATTGTTTTTTTTTTTTTTTGACTCATTCAAGAAAATATAATCATTCTCAAGACCAAAAAAAAAAAAAAAAAAGAGTCATTACAAAAAATACAACATCAGTAGATATGGCCTCACAGTTGTGTGCCACTCGAATTAAAATCAATTTCACTTTGTTTTTCATTAGGTCTGGTTTATCAAGGAGGAAAAAAATGATAGCAATCATGTTGTTGAATGAGAGTGTCTAAGGGTTTTTGCTCGTTGAAGTATTCGATTAGATTTGAAAGGTAAGCTACCAAATAAATTTTGTTGATTTATGATCGAGTACCACCAACATGAAGTGAAAAAAAGAAAGCAATTACTATTTAATCAACAAACTTCATATTTTTTAATGTGTATATAACTCACTTTTTTGGACTTGGAAAGCTTGATGACTGAATACCTCAATGGTTTAGTGTTTAGGAACTTGATTCTAACCAACATAGCCAGAAAGTTGCCCGACTACAATGTTTACTATCTTAATGTGTAGCCCAAAAGACTTGATAGATGATTAACACTGCATACATTATAATCAAAAGCCACATATATCTCGTTGCTTCTTTCTCTATAAAGACCTAAGAAGATATCAAGAATACCGACGATTATTTTCTTCATAAGCCAAAATATTGATCATGTCTCGATTAACAGTAGCAATACAACCAACATGCAAACATCTCATCTTCAAGCATGTTATATGTGATCTTCTACAATATACAACGTATTGCAAAACAAAACAATTAAGCCTATTCCGAGTGTTAATGCATATGCAAATGAAAAGAAAAGAAATAAAAGAAAGAGATATATAACTGTGTGCAAAGCACATATTTGCTCTAATTAAAAGATTGGATGTTTATGTTTCTTTATGTACGACTCCTTCAAGAAAATATAATAATTCTCAACCAAAAAAAAATTAACTACAAAAAATCATAACATCAGTAGATATTTACTCACAATTGTGTGGCGCTCGATTTAAAATCAATTTCAATGTGTATACTATTTAATCAATAGACTTCATATTTTTTAATGTGTATATAACTCACTTTTTGCTACTTGGGAAGCTCACCGACTGAATATCTCAACAAGTCAGTAATTGTCGGGACTTGATTTTAATCAACCTAGTTAGAAAGTTGCCCAACTACAATTTTTACCATCTTAATGTGTAGTCCAAAAGAATTGATAGATGATTAATGTTGCATATATTATAATCAAAAGCCACATATATCTCGTTGCTGCTTTCTTAGTAAGACCTAAGAAGATATCGAGAATACCGGAGATTATCTTCTTTCGAAGCCAACATATTGATCATATATAGACCAACGACAGCAAGACAACAAACATGTGGACATCTCATCTTCAAGCATGTTAGACCCTCCTTCATTTTTCATGATATATGATCTACCATAATATACAACATATTGCAAAACAAAACAATTAAACTTATTATGAATGTCAATGCATATACAAATGAAAGGAAAAAGAAATAAAACAGAGAGACACGTAACTGTAGGGAAAGCATATATTTGCACTGATTAAAAGATTGGATGTTTATGTTTCTTTATGTTCGACTCCTTCAAGAAAATATAATATTTCTCAAGATTTAAAAAAAAAAAGTAATTACAAAAATCACAACATCAGTAGACACGGCCTCACAGTTGTGTGCCAAAGGTTTTTCCATGTTGAAGCATCCAATTAGATTTCACAGTAGTAAATTATCAGGATTTATGATCGGGTACCACCACATGAAGTGAAAAAAAGAAAGCAGTTACTATTTAATCAACATACTTTAAATTTTTTTATGTGTATATAACTCACTTTTTTGGACTTGGGAAACTCGCCGACTGAATAACGCAGCAAGTAATAATTGTCGATTAACAACAACAATACAACCAACATGTGGACATCTCATCTTCAAGCATGTTATATGTGATCTTCCACAGTATACAACATATTGCTAAACAAAACAATTAAGTCTATTCCGAATGTCAATGCATATGCAAATGAAAAGAAAAGAAATAAAACCAAGAGATATATAACTATGTGCAAAGCACATATTTGCTCTAATTAAAAGATTGGATGTTTATGTTTCTCTATGTCCGACTCCTTCAAGGAAATATAATAATTCTCAAGAAAAAAAAATAATTACAAAAAATACAACATCAGTAAATATGGACTCACAGTTGTGTGACACACGAATTAAAATTAATTTCAATTTCTTTTTTGTTAGATTTCTAGTTTATCAAGGGGAGAAGAATGATAGAACTTACGTTATTGAACGAGAGTATCTAAGAGTTTTTGCTCGCTCAAGCATCCAATTCAATTTGAAAGGTAAGCTAACAAATGAATTATCTGGATTTATGATCGATTACCACCACATGAAGTGAAAAAAAGAAAGTAATTACTATTTAATCAACATACTTCATTTCTTTTTTAATGTGTATATAACTCACTTTTTTGGATTTGGGAAGCTGGCCGACTGAATACCTCAACAAGTCAGTAATTGTTGGAACTTGATTCTAATCAATCCAGCCAAAAAGTTGCCCGACTATAATTTTTACCATCTTAACATGTAGTCCAAAAGAATTGATAGATGATTAACACTGCATACATTATAATCAAAAGCCACATATATTTCGTTGCTTCTTTCTCTATAAGATGTAAGAAGATATGGAGAATACTATCGATTATTTTCTTTTGAAGTCAACGTATTGATCATGTCTCGATCAATGGTAGCAATACAACCAACATGTGGACATCTCATCTTCAAGCATGTTATATGTGATTTTCAACAATATACAACATATTGCAAAACAAAACAATTAAGCCTATTTCGAATGTCAATGCATATGCAAATGAAAAAATAAAACCAAAGATATATATAACTATGTGCAAAGCACATATTTGGACTAATTAAAAGACTGGATGTTTACGTTTCTTTATATCCGACTCATTCAAGAAAATATAATCATTTTCAAGATTAAAAAAAAATTTCATTCCAAAAATCACAACATCAGTAGATATAAACTCACAGTTGTGTGGCGCTTGAATTAAAATCAATTTCACTTTCTTTTTCAATAGATTTCTAGTTTATTAAGGTGAGAAGAATGATAGACCTTATGTTGTTGAACTGGAGTATCTAAGGGTTTTTGCTCGCTTAAACATCCAATCAAATTTGAAAGGTAAGTTGCCAAATAAATTATCACGATTTATAATTGAGTGCTGCCACATCAAGTGAAAAAAACAAAGCTGTTACTATTTAATCACCAGACTTCAAATTTTTTAATGTGCATATAACTCACTTTTTGGACCTGGGAAGCTTGCTCTCTAAATACCTACACAAGTCAGTATTGGTTGGGACTTAATTCTAATTAACCTAGGCAGAAAGTTGCCCGACTACAATTTTTACCATCTTAATGTGTAGCTCAAAAGATTTGATAAATGATTAACACTGCTGTTTGGGCTTAAAAATTCCACACGCCAACCCGATTAAACATTGGTCCATATCAGAAGATAGAGATGTGGGCTTTATTTCCAAAAATCAACCCAAGTGACTTTAAGAAGCCCAGATTTTTGAGACAATTGGCAAGGGTTTAAAATTACAAAATTAGAGATTAAGATTGCCATTTAGTGACTACTTAATACCGAGAAGATCAAAGAATCCTCCAAAATTGAATCATGCCCAGCTTCTAAAAACCTCTCACTATCTGATTACAAAACCAAAAGCAAGTAAGTAGATTTTTTGTCTAATAAATATTTTCTCAAAAGGACCCCACGTGACTTTTTGACTTTGGAAAAGTCAAAATTTTCAACTAAGACAAAGGAAGTGATAGGCAGTTAATAAGAACATGTCCTACATGAGAACTTCTCCATTTTTTAGCCAGAGAAAGAAGATCAAATCCCCTCTCAATATGCATAAAAGCTTTGCACCTAAGCAGGTTGCATTTCCAATAGAAAAGCAGGGGGCAAGGGAGTTGTTCACCAAAAAAAGCAAACAGACCATCATGGCAGATTCTGTTTTTACAGTAAACAAACAGAGAATAGGAAGAGTTGGTTTTCTTTTAAGGAAAGCAAGGAAAATACCACCACGAAAACTGACTGTTGATGGTTTCTTCTCTGCCATAATAATAACTTCCCTTTTTGTGGCATTAAAAAAAGAAAATCTTTTTGAAAGATCTGCCGCTCAGTATTTAAAGATTAAAAAACCCAAATCCAGCATTTTATTTAAATAAGAGAGGAGGTGAACAGATCAAGGACAGCCAAAAAATCAATCAAGACAAGAACTCTCAAAGTCATACTGACAAATTCTAAAAGATCAATTGATCTATATAAAATAAAATAAAAAAGCCTTCAGATACTTAAGTAATCAAAACTCTTTGATCCATAAGAAACAGGTCAGCCAGAATTCAAGTCTCTGAATTCAGTTCAGTTCAGAGAAACAGTTTTGCAAAGCGAGATTTCTCTCATTACAAATTTGGTTCAACACAAGCCAAGTCAAGTAGAATCCGGATTTTTTACAATATAAAAATCTCAACAAATTTATAGAAGGTCTTGATCAAGCAGAACAAGTATTATAATACAGCTCTAGCTCAGTAGTCATCAATCCAGCCATTTCTGCCCCTTCAGACTGAAGTGTCCTCAATTCTGCCCGTTCAACAAGCCTCCCAGGGCTTGAAATAGATCGAAGCTCTGCCAAACTCAAATATTGGTATCGATTTCCAGTTGAAATCTATCGGTTGAAGGTGCTGACGATTCAATCTAGCATAAACACATCCAATCCAACCCAGTTCAGAGGTAGCTACCCATGCAGAAATTGAAGTCCAAACGTTCTATTGTCTTTTCTGGACTTGGCATTGGCTACAATGGGCTGTAGCCCAGGGAGGTTTTGGGGATTGAAAAAAATCAAACATATATATATTTGTCTTATTTTAAATAGGATTAACTACAGTAAACCCCCCAAACTATGGGGTGAATTACAAATTCATACCCAACGTTTATTGACCCGTTTGACCAGTACACAAACTTCACGGAACCTTTCAAAATATACATTCCGTTACTTATACAGTTAAAGGAACCGTTAAGTACTGACATGGCTTGTCTAATGTGGTATTTTTTTTTGCTGAAGTGGACTCCATGTGGACACAAATTAATAAAATATTCCTTTATTTGATAAATTAATTAAAAAATTTAAAATCAAATGTATAAAAAATAAAATTACAAAAAGTCTTGCAATGCTTTGTTGGGGGATCGCTAAAAAAATTTCAGTGGAAAAAATAGGGGTGTTGTGTTGGGTTTATTGTGCATTGATGACATTTTTTTGGGTGATTTTGGGGGAGAGAAATAGGAGAATCTTTGAGAATTCTAAAGGGGAGTAGATTGACCAACTATAGGACTAGGTTTATTTTTGGGTGCGACTTCGTACTCTAAATTTGTCAGATTTTAAGGACATTAATTTTTGCTTTGTTCTGATTGTTCTTGTTGGCTCTCTTAGTCACTTCTGTTGTTTTGTCTTCCTGATGTTTCTTGGGAAATAAAATTTTGTTTCTTTAAAATATATATATATATATAGCTGTTAATCTTTTTTTTTCTTCTGTTTTTTTTTTTCATGTAAACCAGGTCAGAAATGAGATGATTGGCATGAGACAAATTGTTGCTTTGAATGTGCTGGAGGGGTAGCATATTTGGTGCAATAAGCTTATACTTACTGGTATTTTCTTTCTTTCAACTATGTGCTGGTTCAATTATTTGTATATGCTTTAGGTTCAACTACTCTTCTAGTAGGTGTTATATCAAATTAGGGAAAGTGTCAACTTTAAATATAAAAAAAAAAAAAAAAAGAAAAGATTGTCACATGTGTTTGTATTTAGCTACTATTTATTTTTGCAAGACATAAGAGATGTGAATTTGTGTCTCTCTCATCTTAGATCAGTGAATATTATAGGTCTTTAACTTGATATTGTTTTATGTGATCAATTTTGTCATGTGGATGCTTTGTATGAAATATATCTACATAACCATTATTAGGACTAATAATTACTTGTATGACATGCGTGAAGTGGTTACTTATTTTTTGTCCTCATTGTTTTGTGATGTATATTGATTCCCTTATTTGTATTAATTCATCCATGTCTATGCACTTTTCAAGGAAAGATAAAAAGAAGCCATTATGGATAAAGAATGGGTGTACTTTTCAAAGTTAATTTTAAAGTCCCAAACTTTAGATATTAAGATGTATATTACAAATATAATTCCTTAGTAAAATGAAGAGTTTTTTTAAATAGAGATTCTAGAGCATATCGTGATGGGACCAAAAGGTTTGTTGATATGGTTCAAGCTAATAACAGGGATCCAGAAAAGATTCAATGCCCTTGCAGTTGTTTAAACCTACAACATCACCATCATGGTATAGTTTATGGCACTTGGTTATGAATGGAATGGATCTTACGTATACTAAGTGGATCTTTCATGGGAAAGAACCAAATTCATCAGTATAAGATGAATATAAGGAAATGCCAGAGACATATTTCATGTATAGAGATGCATTCCTTCAAGATGATGATGTTGTTGAACACAAGATAGAGAGAAGAGCTAGATTTTAAAAATTTAGTGGATGATGCAAAACTTCCCTTATACACAGGTTGTTCTTACACAAAGATGTCTGCAGTTGTTGTCTTATACAAGGTTAGGCATAGTCTAACTGATATAGCTTTTGACGAGCTTCGTCATCTTGTTCATGGTTTTCTAACATGTGATAACAGACTTCCAAATTATTTGTATGCAACCAAAAAATTACTCAATGATTTTGGTCTGGGATATGAAAAGATACATGCTTGTGTGCAAGTTTGCTGTTTGTTTAGAAAATATTTAAAGGACAGGGAGACATATCCAAAGTGTGGTTCTTCACAGTGGAAAATTAATGAGCGTACCAAAAAAATTCAACAAGGAATCCCTGCAAAGATCTTGCTTTACTTTCCAATCATACCAAGATTTAGGAGAATGTTTAAGTCACCTGTAAAGCTAGAACAATTAACATGACATTGCACTAATAGAAGTCACGACTACAGTTGACGCATTGGCATGGAATAAGATTGATAATAAGTGGCCTTCTTTAGCTTCAGATCCACGCAATCTTAGACTCAGCCTTTCTTCCGATGGATTTAATCCTTTCGGTGATCTTAGTTCTAAATATAGTTGTTGGCCCGTGATTTTGGTTGCATATAATCTCCCCCCATCTCTATGCATATCCAAGGAGAATTTAATGTTGACATTACTCATCCCATGGCCAAGGCAACCAGGAAACGATATGGATGTATATTTGGAACCACTTGTAGAAGGATTTGAAAGAGCTATGGATCAATGGTGTAAGTATTTATGATGCCTTGAACAAATCCACATTCAATTTGAAAACTGTATTGATGTGGACAATGAAAGACTTTCCAACTTATGGGAATTTGTCCAGATATTCCACCAAGGGTGAGAAAGCATGTCTAGTGTGCGGGGTTGACACATGTTCAAAGTGGTTGACTCATAGTAGAAAGTGTGTGTACATGAATCATAGGTTTCTTGCACACAACCATCCATTTCAGGGAAAAGCAAGGTGGTTTGATGGAAATATAGAATGTGGGCAAAAGTCTAGAACATTAATCAGTTCAGAAGTTCTTCAAGTAGTGAAGAATTTGAACAATGATTGGGCAAAAGCAAAGAAAAAGATCAAGAAAAAAAGGAAGAGAAATACAGATAAAATTCTATATGGCCTTGGAAAAAGAAATCAGTTTTATTTGAGTTGTCATATTGCAAGGTTTGTCGTTTTACCTCTGATTTTTATTCAATTTTATTAGGACTTCATACTTTCTTTGTGTTTCTTTGGGAGGTTTATTGCTAAAGTTGATGTATCATTTCTTTGTGTTGTAGACATTATTACTACGTCACAATTTAGACGTAATGCACATCGAGAAAAATGTTTGTGAGAGCATTGTTGGCACTCTCTTGAATATGAAGGGAAAAACAGAAGACAACTTGAAATCTCGTAAGGATTTGAAAGATATGGGAATCCAAAAAACTCTGTATCCAAATGATGATGAGGCTATTTGTAAAGCAAGATCATTCACACTCTCAAAACAAGAGGAGCATCTTTTTTGTAAAAGGACCTTAGATCTAAGACTGCCATATGGTTATAGCTCAAACATTGCAAATCGTGTATCATTACAGGATTGTAAGATTTTATGCCTTAAGTCCCATGACTATCATGTCCTAATCCAGCAAGCATTGTCGGTAGCATTAAGAGGCCTTCTACCAAAGGGACCAAGGGTTACAATATTTCGACTATGTGCATTTTTCAATGAAGTATGTCAAAGAGTGATTGATAAGAAAAAATTGGAGGTTCTTTTGTTAGTTTTGATTTTGTGATTGACAATTCCTAGAGACAAATTAGACTAAGTATAGATGGTAAATTAGTTGTGATGGTGGCTGTACAAATTCCAAGATATGCTCTGAAGGCTTATATGTCAACCAATGATCACTAAGGTAAATTCCTCATTCAATCATGCATCCTGATTTCAAGCATTATTTGAAACTCACAATCTGATTAATGTGGGAGCAAATTTCCCCACGAGAATATTCGGTTCGAAAGATTCCCCTTTCTTCTTTGACGCCTCTTTCTCCCTGCAAAATAGAACAGATACGGGGATCACACCCGGGGGTGTTGGCCAAAGGCCCTCCGATTCCTAAATTAGTTCAATTGAATCATATAGGAAACAATAGTTAATAGGGTACAGAGATATGTTTATAATATAACCGAGAGGCCGGAGACTTATGTAAAAGAGAGAGAGAGAGAGAGAGAGAGAGAGAGAGAGAGAGAGAGAGAGAGAGGAAGTAGCTAGGCTCTGTGAGGGAAGATCTCTACAGAGGTTTTAGCAGTAGTTCTGACGTACCTCATCTTTGTGCGTGACCAAGTATTTATAGTGGCCTTGGAGAGGTTGGTGGGGTTGGTGTGGTTGGTGTAGTTGGTGTGGTTGGTGTAGTTAGTGTAGTTGGTGAGGTTGGTGTGGTTGGTGTAGTTGATGAGATTGCTGTGGTTGGTACAGTTGGTGAGGTTCAAGTAATCCCCAATTTGACTAGGTAATTCCCAATTAGGTTATGTAACTCCCAATTAGGTTAGGTAATTCCTAATTAGGTCAAATAATTCCAAATTGATTGGCCTAATCATTTGACCTAGGGTTTAGGTTTAATTTGGTTCCCACAATTAACATTTTGATTAAGAAGATTTTTTATTTTAAGAAAGATTAATTTATTTTATAAATTGCTTTCCAGTTTTGAACATTAAAAGTCTTCATTGATTGGAAATCAATTACTCTGATTTTGGAAAATTAATATGTTGATTAGGAATTAATTGATCTTGTTTCCAGTTTTGAAAACCATTATAAAAAGCAAGGCTTGGTTTTCATTCGTTTAATAACTTTCAACGATTAGAGTATTTCTTGAGTTTTCATATACACAAAAGAAAGTTGTTGTGTTTTATTTTTTAGAAGGATAAATCATCAAGAGTAAAATTATCTTGGTGATTTATCTTTGTATTCATATTGCATTCAATTGCATGTTCGGTGACTCATACGGTTGAGGGCACCAAGACCGTTGTGGCAGTTTTTCTCCGATGAGCTTGAATCAATAGTGACCAGTATCAGATTCAACATAAGGAGAGTTGGAAAAACTCCGGCGAGCTTGAAGCAATCGTGACCAGTATTGCATTCAACATAAGGAGTGTCGAAAGATCATCCCGCAAAAAGTTGAGTTACGATGAAGTTGGTACGTTGTCTAGAGTGTCTAGGACAAGTTTGTATACTTCTTATAATCATCGTTCTATAGTGGATTTGCCTTGGACTATTGAGTCCCGTGGATTTTCCCTGAAGGTGGGATTTTACCACGTAAAATAACTTATGTGTTTTTATCTGTTTTTACGTTTTGTACTGTAGAGGATTGATACATCGTATCAATCCCTTTGGCGTGTTTTTATATATTACCCATCATCCCTTGGTGTTGCCCACCAAGTTCACTTCAAACACGACTGCAGAAAGATTAATATCTGACAAATCAGTTGAATGCTTGTCTTCTTCAGTCATGTATGCCTCAGTCTTGCCCTTTTTCTTTTGGTTGCCTTGTCCATTTCTACTTCAGCAATCCATAGCTCGATGCCCTTGCTTGTTGCAATTGAAGCATTTTCCCTTAATTTCCTTGGACATCTTAGAGTTCCCTTGACTTGAGCCTTCTCCAGAGTGCTTCCTCTTCTTGTTATTTCTTGACTCTTTTTCCACTATATTAGCCTTAGCTTCCATTGTGGATCCAGACTTTTTGTCAGCACGGTGATTGTCCTCTTCGATCCTTAGCCTTACTATCAAATCCTTAAGTCCCATCTCCTTACGCTTATGCTTAAGGTAGTTTTTGAAATCATTCCAAGAGGGTAGTAGTTTTTCAATGACAGCAGCCACTTGGAAAGACTCACTCAATTCCATATTTTCTACATGTATCTCATGTAGAATGAGTTGGAGTTCTTGGACTTGACTTATGACAGTCTTGGAGTCTACCATCTTGTAGTCAAGAAACCGACCGACAATAAATTTCTTCATTCCTGCATCTTCGGTTTGATATTTCTTGTCTAGTGACTCCCATAAAGCCTTGGCAGTCTGAATTGGACTATACACATTGTATAGTGCATCACTTAAACCATTTAGGATGTAGTTCCTGTAAAGGAAATCCGAATGGTTCCATGTATCAGAAGCAACCACTGTTTCTATTATATCACCAGGTCCAGGAGGATCTACTTTCAGGATATGAGCCAAATTCAATGTGGTGATGTAGAACAACATCTTTTGTTGCCATCTCTTAAAATCCATCCCATTAAAATTTTCAAGCTTTTCTGCATGATTATGGGATGAAGGCAACACTACAGCAGGTGCACTTGTCTTCACAGAAGGACCCACTTTCTGTATCTCATTCGACATTTTCCTTAATTGAGTGAACAATATCAATGTCAATAAACAAATATTTGGCAGTCTTTAATAGATAAATAATGAATCACAATAGTGTGTTACAACAAAACACACAAAAATTAATAATGCAATACCGATAAAAAGTATAGCAAACGCAATATGCAATTATTCAAGATAACAGTAATATAGAATGCTATAATTCACAGGTATAGTAATATTAATGTATGTAGATAAATATAATCATAATTTATAAACAGAATAATAAAAAATGATGCCAAACAGAAAACAGATTCCAAATGAATAAATCAAAAACGATGTTGTATATGTAGACTTTGTCTAACAATAGAAACAGAAGGCAATTAGTGTTTGTGGCAATCTTTATTGAATGATCCCGATTGTTATAACTTTGAATTGTATAAAACAAAACAAAAAACTAATAGGAAACCAATTCAATAGAATAAACAACTAATAAAAAGATGTTTTGTTGTTTGTACCAAAATTAAATCTTTTGCAACGTTGACAATTAAATGCACAAACACATATTAATGTATATGGCAACTAAACACAGATTAACGTATATAGTAATTATCACATATAATTCGTCTTAAGATTGTAGGAAACATGAGTGCTAAATTACTATAAAATAAATAAATAAACACTACAAACAAAACAGATTTTTACAACAGTGCAATGGAATTAAAAGAACCTTAATTGAGTCGAGGCAAGTGTTGGACACTCTGACCTTAAGACGAATTACGCCCCACACTGGTGCTTATGGTTCACTAGCCTTCGCCTTCCAGGATATAACAACTCCCCTCCTTATGAAAGAAGCACTACAATTCACAAGGAACTTTGAACCAAAATTATGCAGGAACCTCTCTTTATGAAAACTCTAATGCTCTCTATATATGAAAGTATGTATGTAGAGAATTGATTGAATGAATAAAACTGCAGGAGGATTGCTCTATTTATAGATGATGAAATACCCTTTCTAAAAAGGTATCCCAATCTGAAAAGGCAAACAGTGCATCCCTTGATCTTGAAGAGTTGTCACCCCAAACAATGTATCCCTTAGTTTGAAGAGTTATCACCCTCCCAATTGAAGATGTCTTTACCCAAGGATCATGTCTTTAACCCAATAAATTTTATTAATTTCCAAATTTCCATTCAAATAGAAAATTAATATTAAATAAAATAATATTAATATTAATTTCTCACACCAATAACATTGAAGAGTTGGAAAGATTTTATAAATCAAATATAGGAACATGTCATGGTATTGTATAGTTGAGCCTTCACACATCCATCCATATTATAATTTATTTCACATTACCATCTAAAGTAATATGTATGTTTGTTTGTTTGTTTTTTTTTTTTGGTAGCAAAAGTTCAATCTTGATGATTGCCACAAGAAATATACTTTTCGAAAGTTATGCAAACTTTGGAGGGATTATCGATCCAATTTAGTGAAAATGGTGATGAAGCAAGTTCAAGTGGTTGACCTACCACGCGTTGTTTCTCTTCTCAAACCGAACAATGTAAAAACTATGGTTGAATGACTCTCATTTCTCAAAGAACGAACTAGTCAAGAAACTAGAGTAAGTGTGTCTTTACTTTGTTATCTTTAGTGTGTCTTAATCTTTAGTGTTGGCTGCCATTAATGATGTTGTAGATATTGATTGAGTGTTTATCGAATTTGATCTAAATGATCCATCTTATATTTGGATATTTACCTATGTTTGTTAGGTCCTATTGATTTATATTTTAGCATTAATTTGATATATTCTCTCTTTGCATAGGAAAAGTGTCAAAAGTTCAAGGAAATGAGGGCAACACAAACTTTAGTTTATAGAACGAGCCGAAAAAGCTTTGCCTGCGTAGAGGATGAATTGGTAAAAATGACATTAGTTTAATGAGTATTGACCCTTTTTTTCTTTTTGGATCGACAAAAAAGTGAGACACTTGATGCAATTTTAAGAACTGATGTTTGGATCTATGGACACGAAAAGAGAAAGAAGAATGAGGATGATGAAGTTGAGGATCTAAATTTAATGGTAAAAACTATATGCTCCATATTTTTAGTGTTTATCCATAGATTGATATTTAATTTTTATTTTTGTGGTGGTAAATTTTCAGAAAGAAGTGAAAAAGTACAAAAAGGAACAAGGTCCACATAAATATTCTATTAAAGCATATTTTGAATAGATTATGATGGTGATTTCAATGATTTGTTTCTTTATATCTCAATTAATTATTTTTTCTATAATGTATCTCTTTGTTAAACTCAAATGCCACAGGGTTGATAATGAAAAAATATTTTGTCAAACTGAATTGGAATAATCAGGAAATTGGATTATATTTATAAATAAATAAATAAAACACACACACACACATACGGCGTGCAAAACGAGCCGTTAATAGCTTAAGGAGCTGTGTAATGTATACCAATTAAGGCGTGAAAAATGTGCCGTAAATATGTATCAAGTAAAGCTTTTATGGCGCGCCTAAAGAGCCGTGTAATGTATACCAATTAAGGCTTGCAAAATGCACCATAAATGGTTGTCCAAACCCATTATGAGAACTCAATCATGGTGGGCCTTACGGTTGAGGCAAGTGAATGCATGCCGTAAAAGAAAAAGGCTTTTTACGGCTTGGCCTTTCATGACATGCAGCCGCACGTTGTGAATTGTCCGGCATGCGACGCACGCTGTAAATACCCCCCTTTTTTTTCCTTTTTTTTTTTTTTTGTAGTGACTAAAAATAGATCAAGCTTGAAAAAACCAAGCCATAACAATACACATAAAACTCTTACAAAGGAGAGGTGGAAAGCTCTCATAAAGAAGAGGTGGAAAGTTCTCACAAAAGAGTGGTGGAAAGCTCTTACAAAGGAGATGTGAAAAACTCTTACAAAAGGCGAGGTAAAAACTACACAGAAAACCCAAAGAGTCTCTGCGACTTATTCAAAACATGAAGAAATTGCAAAAAAAAATGGTAGTAGAGATCCAACAGCGAAACGCAACTAGAGATCGATGCCGAGACGCATCCGCCGGTGATGAGTAGAGAAAAATCATTATAAGTTGAAGACAAATAGGAAAAACATTTTGTCTCTTTGAATTTTTTTTTTGGGGGGGGGGGGGAGAGGAAGAGAGAGAGAGAGGAGGGGGGAATGAGAAGGGAGGAACGGAGAAGGGGAGAGGGGAGGAAGAACAGTGATTTCCTCCCCACTCAAAGTGAAAACGATTATAGAGTGTTTTCTCAAAGTGAAAACGGTTATCAAGTGTTGTTTGGGAGAAGTTACAAACTATTTAAGAAGGGCATTTCACATCAAGTAAGTTATAAATCTAATTTTGTTTTGAGTGAAAGTTATAAATCTATTTTGAGGTATTATTTATTTTCATTTTGAAGCCATTTTAGACATTATTGATTCACAACAAAGAAATTATCATATTTATATCTCGAAGTTGATGTAATAAGTTAGTGTCTTTTGTTTTTCTTAGCAAAATAATAATAATAAATTGGTGTCTCGATATTAATGATTATTAAAATTCTCTAATAATGCTTAAGAGAAAACCCTAAGAGAGAAAAGTTTCAACTGCTGCTCCCCTTGGGGGTTGGTGGCCTCCAGCCATCTCCTCCTCCCATTCTCTCCCATCCTTACCCTCCAAGACCTTCCCCTCCCCTCTCCACCTCTATTACTTGCCCACCCCCTCCAACCCTTCTGTCTTGACTGAGTTTGGTGGCTGCTTGGTCGTCTTAGTGATGACATGGTGGCATTTTGGGCTATTTCCCTTTTATTTACTTGTTTTGTGATTTGTACTAAGTGTATCTACTATGAGTTTATTGCTTGTTTGTAGTCTCTACTTGTATTTTATACTTGTGAGAATTAAAAGATTGTAGTTGTAGTTATAGTTTAGTGTGCTAAGATGCGATTTTTTTGCTGAAATTTCTTAGGCCGTGTGTGGTTATGTATGAAGGCTTCCACATTTATTTGATGATTTTAAGCCTCGATTATGAATGCAATCTTTTGTTTTTCACTCGAAATTGTCTAACATTATAAAGCATATTTATATTCTTGAAATTTGATTGGACCATAAAGTGAATAACAAAATAAATTACTACAGATGTTGCTCACCAACCTGCTTTCTTCTCGCGCTGAGGCAAATGTTGAAACTGCATTTCTAGAGTCGTTCAGTCAGCGGTGAGAGAGATATTTACCGACTTGCATTTCCTCTCTCTCGCTTGCGCACACCCTTCTTCTCTCTCTTCGGAGTCAAAACAAGCAGTTTGCTAATTACTAGAGAGAGAAAGAGAGAAGAAAAAGACCCAAACCAATTTTCTCTCTCTGTCTATGCACGTTGAAGGCATTTCTAGAGAGAGAAAGTTTCACAATTTCCGTCTATCCTCTCTCTTTCTCTCTCTCTCTCTCTCTCTGTCTCTCTCTTTTACAACGACCCAAAAGGCAACTAGAGAGAGAAAGAGAGAGAAGCAGAGGGTTTTCTTCATATTCTTTAAGTTGGTTTGCGCTGTGGATCATAGAAAATGGAGTTCGTGGGCAGAACTGTGAGGAAAGAGTTCAAAGGTTTTGGATATTTCACGGGAACAGTGAAATCGTACTCCCCCTCATCTGGGTTGTTCGAGGTCGTTTATGAAGATGGGGATTCGGAGGAATTGAACTTCGCCGAGGTGTCTTTGCTCCTTGGTGGCGGTGAGCCAAACCTTGTTGAGGAAGAAGTCAAGCCGAGCCGCCTAGGCCGAAAGCCCAAGAAACGACGAGTGGAGAGGAAGCAAGAAATTCGAGGTAATTCAGGTAATGCTGAAGTAATCTTTGGAAATGATTCTGGGTTTGGTGGGGATTTGAATAAAAATTGTGATTTGAGTGACGGGTCTGAGGGAAGACTTGAAATGGGACAAGCATTTGGAGGGAATTTGAGGGAAAGCGTGGAGGTTGATGGGAATTTGAATGACAATGTTAATTGTAATAAGGGGCTTGATAAAACCCTAGAACAGCAAAGTGTGTTAAATGTTAATTGGAATGTGAATAGATTTGATAATTTGAAAGATGGGATTGATTTGAATGCTGAGTTTAATTTGAATGGTGGATGTGACTTAAATGTTGATCTTAATGTTGGTAAGGAGGAAATTTCAGAAAAAAGAGATTGTATTGATTTGAATTTGGATGCGAGTGGTGACTTTGCTCAGAATCTGAATGGGGATAGTTTGGACGGTTCAACTGCGGTAACCCATGGAACCCAGAGGAGGGGTTGCTATTTTGATCTGAATTTAGAGGTTGATGAGGATTTTAAGGATACAGAGGGTGACTGTGAAGAGAAATTCAAGGTTAGTCCCAAGTTTGAGATGATTGAAGAAAATCAAAAGAAAGAGAGGAGCGAAGATACTGAAGAAAAGGTTATCGAAGATGGTAATGCCAACGAGACCTGGAAGGAAGTGTATATTGATATTACTGAAGATAATCCCATGACAAGTGTTGGCGATCTCATTGACTGTGCTGCTGCTGTACGACTTAATAATCAAAATAGTTGTTCCAGCGGAGATTTGAAGGCTGACAATTCTCTTGGGGTTTTAGATACTAGCTGCATGAAGGATTGTGGTTTGGTGGAAGTTCTGGTCAAAGATAGTCTTTCTGAAGCTCACACTCCAATGATTCATGGCGATTCAGGAGGTCCAAACATTCAAAGAAGTAGCCGTAGAAAGAGAAGAAAACTACTGGATAATTTGAAATCTACTACTACAGAGACAGTTTTGAGGAGAAGTACTCGCAGAGGGTCTGCTCAAAATCATAACTCCATCACATCATTTTCTGTCAGTGATCCATTGTCCTCTTCTGCAGTTAGTGCAATAACAGAGGAAAAACCGGTGATTTCTGGCTGTGAAGAGACTGAAAAGCCTAGTGTTCTTCCTCAGGAGCTGGAGTTACCTCCTTCATCAGAACATTTAAATCTAGATGGAATTCCCATACTTGACCTTTTTTCAATTTATGCTTGTTTAAGATCATTTAGCACTCTATTATTTCTGAGCCCCTTCAAGTTGGAGGATTTTGTGGCCGCACTGAAGTGCAAGTCACCAAGCTCATTATTCGATTATGTTCATCTTTCTATTTTGCAAACACTGAGAAAACATTTGGAGTGGCTTGCAAATGATGGTTCCGAATCTGCTTCTGATTGTCTGAGGTATATTCTTTCTCCCCCAATTACTATTTAGATATGATGTCATCCTTGGTTATTTGAAACTTCCTTTATTGGTCCTTAATATTCTGTTTTAATGTTTGATGTAGGAGTCTCAATTGGGATTTGCTCGACTTGATTACGTGGCCAATTTTTATGATTGAGTATTTTCTGATCCATGGTTCGGGACTGAAACCTGGTTTCGATCTCAGTTGTTTCAAGATATTCAAAACTGACTACTATGAACAACCTGCTTCTGTAAAGGTTGAGATACTGAAGTGTCTATGTGATGATTTAATAGAAGTGGAAGCCATAAGGTCGGAGATTAATAGAAGGTCTTTGGCAGCTGAGCCTGACATTGTTTTTGATCGAAATGTAAGCTATGAGGTTTGCAAGAAAAGGAAGGCTCCAGTGGATATTGCTGGTATCACTTATTTGAATGATGAGGTTGTTGATGACACCACTGACGGGAATAGTGATGAATGCTGCCTCTGTAAGATGGATGGGAGTTTAATATGCTGTGATGGTTGTCCTGCTGCATACCACTCAAAATGTGTTGGAGTTGCTAATGATCTTTTGCCGGAGGGTGACTGGTATTGCCCTGAGTGTTCAATTGACAGGCATAAACCTTGGATGAAACCACAAAAGTCACTTCGAGGTGCAGAGTTATTAGGAATTGATCCTCGTGGTCGGCTATTCTTTAAAAGCTGCGGTTACCTTTTAGTGTAAGTTGATCCTTTTTCCTCCTTACATGGCTCGGTATAATATCACTCTGCTGCTGTTACTTAGTACAAAAGGCTATTTTTTTCTTCTTATTCATAGGTCACTAAACTCTTATTTGTGAACTACCCAATCATCGTGCTTAAAATCATTTTTCATGAGAACTAAACATGAATTTATACTCAGTTCCATTGACATATCTTGGAAAACCCAATATATCATGAAGCGTGAATGTTCTGGTGGTTGTGCCATATTTATCTCAAGATGCATGAGTACTAACTGAAGATGTATGATCCCATGCCACATACAAGCAAGCGCTGTCTTTCTTCTTTTATTTTAGGCATTGCAGCATCCAGCTATTATAGTGAGGTGTTTCAATCTAATTGAGAGTAAGTAGTGAGGCTAGGTTGTTGCATTTGCTTGCAGTGATGAGGGTCTGACCTCAGAAGTGCTATTTCTTTCTGGCAGAAAACTACTTGGATATTCGGGCCAAGAAAAAGGACAATTGGGTTTAATATGATTCTTTTAGAGCATCTGTAGACTGATTTTGATGGATATCTTGTCCATCCTTGTAATTTTTATATGTTTTGGTAAAAGTTTGTGTTTCTTATAAAAGAGTAGTGAGGAAGTCTTGTTCTCCAGCAGGCAGTGATGTTACCTTTTCTCCTTTGTATTTGATATTCCATGTACATTTGATTATTTGATTTTGATTAAGCAAATAACAGTTGTCCATCCATGGATGACATTGACAGGCTATAAGTAAAGGTTGAGGTGCGGTTTCCACTTTTATTGCTAAAATCTGAGTGTACAGGACCCTCCTAGTGCCTTAAACAAGCCACTTCCATATTCAGGAAACACTTATGGAGACCATTTTATAACAGAGAGGATGTAATCTACTTCTATGTTGAAATGGTCACGGAAAACATGAATCCTGTCATCAAAGTTATTTAGCAAAGGGTTTAGATAGAACTTTAACCATTAGGTGTTACTGAAGATAATCCTATCAAAAGGGCTAGGGAAGATAATTTTCTAAAGAATCTTGCTGAGTTTGGAGGATAGTTTTGCTTGTTAGTTTTGTTATGGTTTGAATATACTTGGAAGCCTAGTGATCTAGCTATTCTAAGATTCTTATGTGAATTAGTATGTTCATTTTTGTTTTCGTGAGTTAATAATTGAAACTATTGTGGATTAAATGAAAATGTAAAATGTTGTAATTTTATTTCTCTAGAATATTTACTGCTTCCTTTCATCACTTTGGTATGTGTTTGGCTTCATCTGTTTATGGATGTTGCACTTGCAGATCAGATTCTTGTGACACTGAATCCAAATTCAACTACTACCACAGAGATGATCTGATCAAAGTTATCAAAGTGCTAAGGTCTTCAGATTTTTTTTATGGTGGGATATTAGTGGAAATCTATAAGCACTGGGATATTCCTGTTAGCTTTAATGGAGCAAATAGTAACATTGGCTGCTCAGTACCCCAAGACCCATCAGCATTTCCAGGAACATGTGCTGTTAAGAATGAGACTTCTGAGGCTAGAAAACTGCAAGAGAATTCTTGTAACATTGGCTCGGATGTTTCCATGTCTATTAACTTGTTAGATTCAATGACCGTGACAGCAAGTCCAAATATAACTCCTCCAAGGTCAGTCATTCAGTACGATTCAGATAGACCTGCTGATTTTTTAAATCAATCAGATTTGGTGGGAAAACTTTACCCTGAAGATTGTTCTTTGACATCTACTTCTATAACCACTAGAAAAAGGGACACTTCAGAAGTGCATTGTGGGATTGGTTACATGAACTGTTACTGTTTTGGCCAAATTGCTTCGTCTGTTGCAGAGGAGTTGACGCATAAATCATCTGACAAAATTAAGGAAGATACAATAATAACAGAAGAGGAAATAATATCAGCACAGATGAAGACCATTTTAAAAAAATCTTCCAAATTTTCCGGGCCGAATGTTGGGAACCTTAATCTAGATGCACAGAAAGAGAAATGTGGTTGGTGCTTCTCTTGCAAAGCTCCTGCTGATTATGGGGATTGCTTGTTTATCATGAGTATGGGGCCTGTTCAGGATGTTTCTAATAGTAATATAACTGGCTTTCAATCGAAAAGGAACAAGGACGGCCATCTTAATGATGTCAGGTGTCAAATCCTATCCATTCATGATCGCCTGCAGGGACTTCTTCTGGGCCCATTGTTGAATCCCCACCACAGGGAACTGTGGCGTAAAAGGCTTCTTAAGGCATCTGATCTTGCCTCTATTAAACATTTGCTGCTCATGGTAAGGATTTGTTTATTTATTTCAATCTGTGTCTAGTATAGATTTTGTTAATTTGCATCTGCTAAATAATTAGTCTGGTGTTGATATAATTTTTTTCATATATACTTTTGTTCTTACACATTTGTTAATTTGCATCTGCTAAACAATTAGGCTGGCATTGATGTCAAAATTTTGATATATTTATGTTCTTGCACGTTAGTTCGGTTCACTTTACAGTTTATATATCACTTCTCCCTGCTTTTCTGGCTTTGTTTTCTTCTCAAAATACTCATTAGCCATCATTTGGAAACCCTAGTGCATTATATTCATGTACGGTGTGCACAAATTTGTATAATGTATAAAAATTCAAATATCTTTGTGCACTTCAAAAACAAAAATACAAAAGAAAAAAAAGTGTGTTAGTGTATGTGTATTTATTGTAAAATAGCTCCATTGTTTGATTGCAAAGAGGCTTTTGTATTTCCATAACTTGCGTGGCTATCTTGATTTTGTTCTTTGATGCCCTCTTATTTTTGGTTGTATGCATGACACAGTTAGAGGCAAATCTGCATCATCTTGCACTTTCAGCAGACTGGTTGAAACATGTAGATTCTGTTGTTACCATGGGTTCAGCTTCTCATGTTGTGACTTCTTTACGTGCATACTCAAAGAATTTTATTAACAGAAAGAGGCCCAAGTGTTCAGATATTGAGCCCACCCCCACTTCAAATGCTGCCAGTGGATTAGGAATGTTTTGGTGGAGGGGTGGTAGGCTTTCTCGTCAGGTGTTCAGTTGGAAGGTTTTGCCTCGTTCCTTGACTTCCAAGGCTGCCAGACAAGGTCTGCTAATTCTTTTCTATTGCTTATGTGTATTTTGCATGGTGGAGATTTTTTATAGTTAAATAAACTGAATTATAATTCTGAATTCGTTTGAAGTTCTTAAATTCTGCAGCTGGGTGTTCAAAGATACTGGGTATATTATATCCTGAAAATTCAGAATATGCAAAGAGAAGCAAATCCGTTTCTTGGCGAGCTGCTGTTGAGGCATCAACTAGTGCAGAACAGCTTGCTTTGCAGGTATATTTTCCATACCTGTTTCCTTTAAATGGTGATGTTCAGGTGTTTTCAGTGCCCTTTTCTTGCTTGCTCTGGTATGATTTTGTTTTTGTTTGTTAATTGTCCCCCAACTTGAGTGGTTTTGAGTCCAAAAACATTGTTTGCTCACCCGTATGATTCATGCTTCTGAATAGGAACTATCTAACTTTTTGTCAGTAAAAAATTTTCTATGGTTTCAGGTTAGAGAACTTGATTTGAACATTAGATGGAATGATATTGAGAATTCACACCCTCTCCCTACGTTGGACAAAGAATCTAGAAAATCAATCAAGCTGTTCAAGAAAGTTATTGTCCGCAGGAAGTGTTCTGAAGGGAAAGTGGTTAACTATCTTCTTGATTTTGGCAAGAGAAGAGGTATTCCTGACATTGTCAAGAAACATGGTTCTGTGCTTGAAGAACCGTCTAGTGAGAGGAAAAAGTATTGGCTGGATGAATCATATCTTCCTTTGCATCTTTTGAAAAACTTTGAGGAGAGAAGAATTGCCCGCAAGTCCAGTGATGTGAAGTCTGGTAAAGTTATTGAGGTCGGTAGAGTAGCAAAGAGGCCCAGGGAAAAAAAGGGATTTATGTATTTGTTTTCGAAAGCAGAAAGGTCTGAGTATCATAAATGTGGACATTGCAACAAAGATGTCCTGATGAGGTAGTACAAATTTGTTCTCTTGCATGTAGTTGTTATCTTATATTTTTGTTCTGCTTGTCACTGTTTGTATTTCCCATGATAGCTTGTTTTCTTCACATTAAAGTAAAGTGTGGGGATGCCGTCATTCTGAAACTACTAATTTCTGGAGTTAGGCCCTGTTTGGTTCATGGCAAAGGAGACTTGGGAATGGGAATTCAATTGCTTTCCCATGTTTGGTAAGTCCAGGCATAGGAAATGGTTGCCTGGCACATGAGAAAGTAGGGGGGAAAGTGAAACTCTCCTCTCAACTTGGGTTTTGTTTTCCCTCCTCATGGGAAAGTTTGGGAAAATGAGTCAACATTCAATGCACAATTTTCATGACAATTTTGCCCCCATGAACAATTTAGAATTACAATGTATCATTAAATGCTTTCTTTTTTTATTTGATTTAATATGGGTATAATTGGAAAATTATACAAACTTTGTTTTCCATTCCTACTCGAAACAAACATGGGAAAGGAAACAAAGTGAAATCTCTGGTTACTTTCCCGACTTTACCAAACGTGGGAAAGGAATCTTTCATTTCCTGTTCATTGGGAAATGACATGGGAAGTGATTTCCCCTCAAATCCATTCCGTGAACCAAACAGGGCCTTAGTGCTATAAATTATTGTCTGGAGGATAGAAATAGTCATTGGACTAATGGAGTTTCGTTAGCCTCTTGCATAGGTTGTTCTGTCAAAACATTGAGGTCCCTGATAAGAAAAATTAGGAGGGATTTGGAACACCAGTTGTGATGTTTGAGTAGATTCTATTATATGAATAGATGATCAGCTGTTGTGCTTTCCTAGTCTTGTCAAAAGACCAATTATTTGAGATTTTTTTTTCATGTTACATGTTAAATGTTGTATTACTTCTATTTTCTAATTTTCATCTTATAGATTTTTGTTTTGAATATAACAGGGAAGCTGTGAGCTGCCAGTACTGCAAAGGTGTGGTATTCTCTCTCCGTGTCTCTCTGTCTCTGTCTCTGTCTCTGTCTGTCTCTCTCTCTCTCTCTCTCTCTCTGCTGGGTTAACACATGGTATTAGTATTTTGTGTCTCGCAAGGTTTTTTTTAATGCATTTTGTAATTTAATTAAATCATCAACATCATACTTAAATTTCTTATAATCCCAGTCTCGTAATTTATGTACCACTTATGGGATCTGCAGTTACCTTTTGCGCTTGAAAGTAACTATGTGCCAACAATGGGAACTAATTATAACACTAGGGCTTCTGATGGCTAGTTATCCAACTTTATTTGGCTATCATGCTCCTGTTAATGTTCTGAAATTTATAGTCTGAGCTCTTTTCTGTGGGACATTTCTTTCCCCATTCTTGTCATTGCATTTTGGCAACTATATTGAAGCAGCAAATCTTTTATGTACTCTTTGTTATTTGCTGGTCTTTCTTTTAGTGTACAGGTAATTAAGATGCATTACCTATTTTCATTTTTTGTTACTTTTTAATGAAAAATGATGCAACTTCATGTTTGATTCCTGTCATTGATTTGCATTTTGTCTTAATCTTGATATCTGATTATTAAGGTATAAATTTCAGGTTTTTTCCACAAAAGGCATGCCAGGAAGTCTGCTGGGGCTGTTGTTGCTCGGTGTAAATATACATGCCACCGATGCCAGAATGGGCTGTGTGCGAAGATTGACACAAAAAGAAGGAAAGTTGAAACAAAAGGAGGGAAAGTACAGTCACAGAAATGTAAGAATTCTCAAACAGAACGCAGATCGTTGCGTTTGAAAAACAACAAAAAAGCTTTAGCTGGAGGACAGCAACTAAGATTGAAAAATAGCAAAAAAATTCCAGCATCTGTACCTCTACGTCGTTCTCCTAGGAAAGTTAAATGCTTGCCCTTGCAAAACAAAAAGCGTAGCAAACGCAAGAAAGGGAAAAAAAGCAAGTCCAATATGAGGACATGTAAGAAACCAAAGAGAGTTACTTCTTGGCAGAAGAAGAGAACACAAGTTTGTCACAGTTACTGGCTTAATGGTCTTCTGTTGTCTAGAAAGCCAAATGATGAACGTGCTATGCTTTTTAGGGATAAAAAACTCCTTGCGCATTCTGGATGTTCGCCTGTCATTCTTGATCAACTCAAATGCCCCCTTTGTTGTGAAGCAAGTTATACGTCTGCTTTAAATTATATTTCTTGTGAAATATGCAGAGGTAATGATTAGTTATGTAAGTGCACTTCAAATGTAATTTTGGTTTGAGCTGGTTCAGAAAGTTTTAGTTGAATATTGGCTCTCTGATTTAGTATGTCATGAATCATGCAATTAATCTCCACAGCTTGATCTAATTCCTCCGCAATTTACTTAATTTTTTTTTTTAACATCTATTCTTTTCCTTTTTTACATGCAGTATGGTTCCATGCTGAGGCTTTTGGACTGAGTTCAGAGAACATTGATAAGCTTGTTGGATTTAGGTGCCACATGTGTCGTCAAAGGAACCCTCCTGTCTGCCCCCATCTGGTAGTTGTGAAAACTGATGTGTCCCAGTTGGCTGAAGCTCAAAATGATGCTGGAGTTGACTTTTCTGAGGAAGTACCTAACACAGTCCCGCCTTTAAGTGAGGTACATATATGCATAGCAAACTTTGGCCGTAATAATTGTGCTGGGTTTGTTGATGCAATAGCAACCGTAAAACGAATATATATTGTCTCTTGTAAATCTTATGTCACTTTGAGCTCAGTAGTCTGGTATTAAATTGTGGGGGGTGGTATTATATTGACTCTTGAGTGCATAATGTTTATGGGTTTGAGGTTGTCAAATTAGTTATTGATGCACTTTTCGACCAAAAAAAGAAGTTATTGATGCACTTCACGTCCATCTTGTGTTTTCATATACTTTTATTAGTAAGGTTTGTGTCTCTTGCAGAAATAAAATTGTAATTTTTTAGATGAGTTTATGATATTAGTGTTTTTTTTTTTTCATTGGTAATATAAAGTTTGTGATGGACTTACCAATGAACTACAATTGCAGATCACATGCAATTGAATACTTTTGGCATTTCAAGATGGGTACTTCAATGGGTTGAAGCATCTTCAACTCAAGATTTTCAACGACATTGAAGTAAAATTTCATAGGAAATGCGTCGCAAGGCAAAGTGCTTTCCTATGTGATGAAGTTGTGGCAGCAAAGCCATGTATATCAAGAACCATCAGAAAGAGCAATGAACCGAACCGACAGGAAGCCAAAGTGGTATAACTCATGCCTTAAACATAACTATCTTCCTACAAGAATTTTAAAAAAAAAATAGAAAGGAATTTCTGCCTGCTTTCATTATACAAGGTAGGACCTTTGTTGTAGATTCTCATGTGTAATTTTTGCCACCTTGCAGGTTTCTAATTATTTTTGTAAGTGTTCTGTTTCTAACATGTAAAGCATTTGACGACAGTTGCAACACCTGAGGCTGGCGACGTTTAGATTTGATTGTAGAAGCTCCTGCATTTTCCATCATGTATGAGGCAGGGTGATATGGTTTGATATTAGTTCATTTAGCCGAGACTAACAATGATTAATGAATTTGCAATTGAAATTGTGTAGACAGAAGAGAACTAGTTTGGTTTTAGCCTTTAGGAGATGGTAGACCATAGACGCTAGTGCAACCAATTTATTCCTTCAGTCAAAGTAACTGACGGTAACAGCAGTTAGATTTTAGACTGCTCGTAGATTATTACAGACGGCTTCTCAAGTTGGTTTAAGCTTCTGTGGATGGCTTTGGTTGTCTGCTTGGTTTGTATTGTTACAACTTACAATGATATTTGGGAAAAAAAAAAGGGAGAGAAAATAAGATTCGTACTGTTTACCAAAGAAAGCCCAGAGTAAATGCGATTTGTACTGTTTACTAGAAATGGGTAATCTGTTTTTCCTTGTACATTATGTTGTAAATCCATGTTTTAGTGGATGTCGCCATAATACCTACTACCTAATAAATGACTCACCCCTCCATACCTAATATATGACTCACCCCACAATGTATTTGTAAAATAGTGGTGAATAGTATATTTTCTATCCCTATAAATACAAGGCATTAAGAGAATGAAAAGATAAGCTTTAGAAGAGCAATTTTTGTGGTTATTCTCTTCCTCCAAATTCCCTCTAAATTTTCCTAGTTTTATAACACGTTATCAACAACAAATATCTCCCAAATACCAGCTGAGTACTCCGATCAATTCCCCCTGTTTCAGTCTTTCTTTCTTGAGAGTATTTGAACTTCACCACCAAACTAAAATTTGTATCCCCCACTATATTTGGTGGTAGGAATTGTGGTCTCTTTTACCCACAATTCCTACCACTATATTTGTATCCCCCATGATGTGATTGTAACCTACCTTATGACTCACCAATGATGTATATGACCACTTATGGTAGAAAACTAGATATTTCTTATGCCTATAAATAGGCACCAAAGACGAATGAAAAAACACACAAGAATAGAAGAGAAGAAGCTTGAGGTTGAGCTCTTGATAATTATTGTTTCTCTTCCTTTAAATTTTGTCCATAATTTCCTTAGTTTTATAACACGTTATCAGCACGAGTCTCTCACCAACCGAAGTTCTTGTAAGTTTCAATCTTGGTATCCCTCTTCCTTTATAATTTTTGTTGTATTTCAATTCATTTTTTTCACTAACATGCATATATGATATCTTATGAAGTTTATGTGGCTAATGCTTTATTTGCACAAGGATCCTCCAAAGTTGATGACAAGAATGCATATGGATGCTATCAAAGAAATTTAAATTTATGATGTTTTAGATCACCACTGACCAATTGTGCAGGAATCTCAATATAATTATATTGATATGAAAATTTAATTTAATTTGATTTGATATAAAATAATATATATATATATATATATATATATATATTTGGTGGTAGTTTTATCTTCACATTTATTTTAATTTAAAGTATGGAGTAGAATTAGTACCCATACAAGCACATTTATTTTATCATATGTTTACTTTATTATTTAAAGTGTGGTGTGGTTTATCGTCCATATTAGCAATATTTATTTTGTGAATTTATTTTACAAGTTCATTATGATTCATGGATCTAAATAATATATAATATTTTTAGATGTTTTCCGGTTTTATATAAATAATGTAATATGTTATATATATATATATACACAGTCTCGATCTCTTGGACCACAGGAGTCCAAGAGATTGTGGTCACTTACCGTTGGATATTAATCCAATGATTCAAAAAAAAGTTTCTTAAAAGGAGTGCAAGAGTGAGTGAATCGTTAAATTTACATCTAACGGTGAGTGACCACAAATCTCTTGGACCCCTGTAGTCCAAGAGATCAGGACTGTATATATATATATATATACCTATATATTTGCAACAATTATTTTGTTGTGATTCATTTTTGTAGGAAAAGATGATCTTGGTTACACTCCATGCTTGTTATGATGGGGATGAAAGCAAAGAATGGAGAATTAAGACTTGAAGATCTTGATCCTCTATATATTTAATGAAGGGCTTGAAGATCCTAAATTCTACTCATGTAAAGGAATAAGCCAGAAGCTACAATTTGTATACATCTAAAAAGGCCTAAAGATTCTTTTATATACATGTATGTACATATATAATTTTATGGTTCATCAAAATAAAAGTATGATTAAAGTTAAGATGAACCATGGAGATATTATCAAGTAGTAGTTGGTTCTTTTACTTCTATTATGTTTTTAAATTTTAAGATACTCATAAGTTGTGTAATCTCATTTGAGCTGTAAATCCCAATGTACATGATGCTAAAGCTATTCAATTTATTGAGAATAACTTTAGCACCATGTTCTTGAATTAAAAAAGAATTTTGTTGAATTCAAATATTGGAACCAGAAGTTCATATCATAATATTTTAAACCTGAAGTTTAAATAGTGAACAAATATAATAATTATAGAACCAGAAGTTCTAAGTGATATGAGAAATTTTTTATTCGTATGTACTTTCATATTTACAGTCAAGGACGGAACCGGGAATTTTTCAATGGGTGGGCTAGCTAAAATTATTAGATTACAATTTCTATAGTTTTTTTTTCTAGAAATAAAAGTATATATTAAATCATATATACCATGCACATGGGTTACACCACAGTGAACCCGGGTTCGATTCATGTAGGAGACAATCTTGAGGCAATCCAATATAATAATCACCTTCCCTAGCAAATAACAAAAAATAAATCATATAAACCATGCTAGTTCATAGTTCCATTGACTAAAGTTATCAACCATCAAATCCAATTTTGATACATATTATTTGACATCTCCATTGGAGATGTTCTTAACTGAGCAAACAAATAATTATAAGATGATTATAGGCCTATAGTTTGAGTGGACAATGGGTTACTAGACTACATTTGGGTGGACTACTAATCTTTTACAAAGTGAAATCACATTAAAATAAATATAATATTTTTTAATATTTTTTAAAAGTTAAATGGGCTCTAAAGTTAAATGGGCTAGAGCCCATGGTAGCCTTGTTGAGGAAAAGGATTTGTATCAATAGTAGGAGCTTTCTCTGCTATCTTCAATTTTCCTCAGGCTAGTGCTTCTTGGACAACATCCTTGAAAACAATACAACTGTTGGAAGTGTGATTCTAAAATTTTTGCCATTTGCAGTATTGTTTCCCCTTCAATTCTTCTGATTTTGGTAGCTTGTGTCCAGGTGGTGTATCTATGGCCTTTTGAAACATCATTTCATCAAACAAAACATCTAACTTTGATAAATCAAGGGTATAAACCTTGTTTGTTGGCTGTTTGTTTGGAATAAAACCTCCAGTGAAGGGTGGTGGTTTTTGATCATTTGGTGCCTTGAGTAAAGCTTTGCAGCTTATAGGCCTTTTCATTTTAGCTAGTTCTACCACAGCTACCACAGTTTTCTCTGGCTCTTGTTCATCTTCTGATTTCACCTCAACCAAATGTACAAAAGATGAAGGTGTCTTGTAATAGGCACCTTTAGAAGTATTCTTCTTTCAATAGCTCTTCATACTTGGTAACTTTATCTACCAGTTTTGCCAAGTCTCCAAACACCACTCCATCAAATCTCTTTCCCAAGGAGATCCTTAGTGATGTCTAAGCCATCTAGAAAAAATGCCTTTCCTTCTATGGGAGTTCTACACTTCATTTTAAGCTTTTTGAACTTGGTGATGAAGTCTTGAGGTGGCTCATTCTCACTTTGTTTAAGCGTAGTCAAATCACTAATAATGACTTCAGGTTGGATTCTGTAGTAATAATCATGAAAAAAATTCTCCATTTGTTCCCAAGTATTGACAGGACCGACCCAAATTTCACTTTGGAGTGTGACCCGAACTCTGTGAGTGTCCGACACCTGGCGAATGCCGAGCACAAATGACCAAATTGCCCTTCTAACTAGAAAGAAAATTTTCTATTAGTTAGACTTCTGCTGAAAATTCGACAGAGTCACCCTTGTAATTTGCTCGTTTCCCAAAAGTTTCCACATGTCAACAAACATTTATATATCACAATCGTTCAGCATGCATTAAATTATATCCAAGCAATCAAGCATCATATCATTCTGGCCTCAGGCCTCAACAATTCAAATAAATCATTCTGCTAATAAAATTCATCTCAACTTTCAAAACATCAATAGTACATTAGCAATCTCAAACACTCCAACTCATGGCTGCACCTTGTAACATTAGGCTGCCTACATACCCTTACTGAGGGATCAAGCCACACGTAGTTCTTTCACTTTAATAATGTACTTGAATATCTCATTCATTCATCATATTGCCATGTGTTTTGCAAATCAAACTGAATTCTCATGTACATGATGTACTCAATCATATTCACAACTCTAAAGAAATACTTTACAACTTCCCAATACTCATAACAGTCATATACTGATTATAGATAAGCCATACAATGAACTCCCTCTATTTTAGTTTAAGAACATCTCAAAACTGAAATTCTCTTCACCTAGGTGCACCTCCATTCTTGATTCGTCAATTCCATTAATACCGTCAATTCCATCCTCGCAGGCCTCGGAGACACCAAGTCTACTTGAGCAGCAATCCTCGCAGAGCTCGGAGATACCACTTCTATCCGAGCCGCAATCCTTGCTCCACATGGTTAAGGGGTTCCCAAAACAGATGGGGCATTATTTATAAATGACACTATTTTAAAGCAACTAGGGGGTACCCTCGAAGAATTCGGGGCAGGTCCTGTCAGCTATGTAATGAGATTGTATACATGGAAACTTCTCATCATCCCTAAATCCTGAATATGTTGCTGGTCATAGGAACACTGATTAGGCGTCAATATTCAGCAAAGACCAGTACACACAGTATCATCTCTATATGTAGGGAATGGCAAGGTCTCAAGTCATTAAGTGTGGAGACACATCGATATGTGTGTAGATGCTTGTAGAAGAACAAGTACACTGAACGCAATCCAACACATGAGTTACAACATGGAAGTCTTTGCTCACATGTCAAGCTAGAACTCATAAATTGCAATGGTGCAAACTAATCCTCATACCTGAGGCATCATAGATGTTTTGTGGCTATGTTGTTAATCTTTGAGGGCACTATACGGTCATGTTAAATTAGGCATAGCTTAAAGGTGCTCATCAGGATTCTCAATAGAGTCATGGAAGCAAATGAATGTACAACAAAGAATCTCTACTCTCAGTAAAGGAGAAAGAATACTCCAAGATATGATTAGTCAAATCTCTACACAGAGTAGTGGATAATACTTGAAAGAAGAAGTCTTGAAATCTTACCAGGATAATCATATAAAAGAAATGACCGGAACAATTGTCAAAGTCAACATGTTGATCGGAGCAATTGACCAAAGTCAAATAGTTCGACCGGATCAATTAAGTAAGACTATAATTATAATTTAATATTTAAATTATAATTAAAAGATTAATTATGAAATTAATATTGATATATAGAAATATTGGATTGGGCTGTTAAATATGATTTAAAAAGAAATGGACAAAATTGCCCAATAGCCTATTGGGGCCAAGGGATAAGTGGCATAAGATGACATGACCCATGGACCAAATGGAGCCCCAATACCCACCCAAAAATTTGGCAACTAAGGAGGAGCTCTCCCCTTGCCTTTTTGTGTTGTCCTATATAAGCTAAGTGTTGGAGAAAACCTAACTAGGGTTTTTGGTTTCCTACTTTGGTTGATGAGTGATCATCTTTGTATCTCATCTTCCATAAACCAAAAATTGGTCCAATCAAGAAGTAGACTAGTATCCATACTTCTTGATTGCCTTCTCTTCATCTCTAGGAGCATTTGGTGTGGTGAGCTAGAGGACTCCAATCTTGGTGCCTTAAGGTGAAGGAGTCAAAATCAAGAGAAACAAAAGGCCTTTCCAACAAAGGTGTTCATTCTTGAGAAATCAAGAAAAGGTCATCAAATGTAAAGATCTATTCCCTTTTTCATTTTTCTATTTGTGTTCAAAGAGACTAGCTAAGATACTTGGTTTAAAATCAAAAAGGTTAGCTTAACTAGTATAAACAAAATGAATCCGCCATTTAGAATGTTTTTGTTGTATAGGTTGTGGCTAAAGTTCATTTCCTAAGCATTAGATGCATGTTTCCTTCAAGTGGCATCAAGAGCAAAGGTTTGGTCTATTTGAACCTTTTATTTTGGTTATTGGTTTTAATATGGGCTTGTTTTCAAACTTATGTGATATATGTGTTAGATTTTTTAATTTTATGTCACTTATTCATAGGATATGGGATATAAGATAAATAAGTAGGAGTATGAAAAGAAAAATCAAGAGATGACACCAATGGGGGTGGCGGCAAGGAGGGGCTTTTTGGGTCTTGTGTTTGTCCATGTGTGAAATGTTTACACATGGTTGTGTTAGTCTTGGAACTCTAAGCATGGATATGATTTTGGCATGAATTTAGGATTTTTGTGTGATTTATGAAGAGTCATAAAGATTTGAAAAATGTTTTTGAAATGTTCTCGATGTTCATGATATGTTCATAGGAATTCTTGGGAAGCATGCTTTTTGATCTTATTTGATACTTGACATTTCTATGTTGAATGTTAGTAAAAAATATTTTATGACATCCTATGACATTTTCATATAGTATATAGTTTTTGTCCCCTAAAGTTTTAAAAAGAAACCAATGAAAATGAAGATGTTTTTTGGGTACAAAAGATGGAAACATCATGTGGTCCCAAAATCACACTATCTTTTTCAAAATATCAACACACACAACACAACACACACACTCTCTCCTACATGGCCAGCCCCACCCAAGGATCCCTTTTGGGGTCCGCATGCAATTTTTGTAAATTAGGGGCTGTTTATGCAATTGTTGGAAAATTACAGTGTTGCCCAAAACTTTAATTAATTTCTGTTTTGCCCCATTTCACTAAATGAAAAAGTGTTTTCATCCTTTTGTGAAAATTGTTTATTTGTTTGAAATAAATGTTTCATTAAAATTAAGCCCATTATCCGATAACAAATTTTAGAATTAGATTCTAATTAAGCCCATATTATCCAATAACAAATTTTAGAATCAGATTCTAAGTTAATTATCTAATAAAATAAATGTTTCATTGAAATTAAGCCCATATTATCCAATAAAATTTTTTAGAATTAGATTCTAAGTTAATTATCTAATGAGATTAAATAATCAAAGAGATGATTATGGACTTATGAACACAAATACATGACACAATGTGATTGCCCGATTATTCATTAGATGAATGGAATAGGTTTGATTTATTGGTTTGTAAATTAATATGGGCTTGCATGCCTCTCCTCTCTCTTAATCTTAAATGTAATTCCCTTAAAGTCCATTGGCCTTTAACTTCTCTATCTCAAGTTTTCTATTCTCAAATAGTTATAGCGAAGAAGGAAGATTAAGAGAAGAAATAATTAAGTCAAGATTACTTGTATTATTCATGGATCCAACGCCCAATAATAACCATGAATGTTTTAAGTAGTTAAGACACATAATGTAACAACCCGATCCTAAATCAATTTTTAATTATTAATTTATTCTAAGAAAAGACTATTTTGCCCATAGAATAATTTATTAGGATAAAAGTTGACTTTTTGATTGGGGAGGAATTTGGAGATTCCACTTATACCGTTGCGTAGAGCACGTCAAAATGAGTCCGTAGACATGTGGTGGACTCAAATCCGAGTAGTATTGAAGAAAATACGATCAAAATACGATGAGGGGAAAAACCGTAATTTTGAAAAGTCAAATTTTTAAAACTCTCTCTTCTCTCTCTCTCTCTCTCTCTCTCTCTCTCCACGACAGAGCCCCCTCCCTCTTCGTTTTTCCTCCAGCCGACAACCTTCATCCTCCACAACCATTGCCACCGGCCACGAGACTGGTGCCAAAAGGACCGGCCCTCCATCCTCAATAACCACTGCCACGGGCCACAAGACCGGTGCCAAAAGGACCGGCCCAGCTCCGCCGTCTTGTCTCACCTAATCTCGGCCACCAGCCACCGCTCGTGCCGTGGGAGAACTCAAAGAAACAACCTTATTTTGACAGGATTTTTCACTGGCTCGATCTCTCTCCTCCGATCGCCATTTTCGGTGATCAAGGTATGGAATCTCATCTACTCTTCGATCTCTAGTTGATGGTTGGGTAGGATTTGATCAATTTCTAGCCTAGGTGAGTTGATTTTGGATCCAAAGTTTAGCCGATTTCGGGATCGCGATTCCAGCCACTTTCAGCCATTTTTTGGGGTATGTCCAAAAAGAAAAGTGTCTCCAAACGAGGTTTTACACCTAGGGTAGGAATCCTGGTTGGCGGTTTGGAGTTTTTCCAACCGCCAGAATTTTATCTGCACACCCACGCGCTGTCGGGGCGTGGACTAGGTAGTGGGGGCTACATTTTATCCTAGAATGATCTCTTGGTCCTCACGAGCGTGTAGGTACTTTCGGATTCCAATTTGGTTAACGTTTGAACCCCGAATGGATCTCGCCTATCATGCGATTTTCGGGTTCAATACGTTTGAACTGTTGGATCATAGTCAATTTCATATATGTTGATCTAGGAAATTCCAGGATCCTATAGGATTTGACGGATTGTAAAATGGAGTCCCGGATACTCCGGAAATGCCAACCCTATGAGTAGGTTTACAGTAATTGCCCGATCGTAAGATCGTGAGTAATCCGACGGTCCGATCGAGACCAAACTCTCGGGACATGTGTCCTAGGCATATTGGAACCTTTAAGGACTCCCGGATTTGTGATAGGAGGTCGTGGGCCCACCGGGCCCGGTTGATCAAGTTTAGGGGGTTTGACCCCTCAGTTAGCCATGAGTCTTCCGAGGTAGTTTTATCCTTCGAGAAATGTTAGAACGACCGTGTAAACGGGTCCTGATTGAAAACTGAGTTATTAGAATCATATTATGGTTTTTCAAACCCACCACAAGGGTACCCCCTAGTTGCTTTGAAACAATGTCATTTATAAAGGATGCCCCACGTGTTTCGGGGACTTCTGAACCGTGTGGTGTGAGGAATGCGGTTCATGCTGACCAACGGTCCCTTGAGGCCTGTGAGGATTGCGGTTTGGATAGAAGTGGTATCTCTGAGGCCTGCGAGGATTGCGGCTCGGATAGAAGTGGTATCTTCGAGGCCTGCGGGGATTATGGCTCAGATAGAAGTGGTATCTCCGAGGCCTGCGATGATTGCAGCTCGAGTAGACTTGCTATCTCCGAGGCCTGCGAAGATGGAATTGATGATATTAATGGAATTGACAGATCAGGAATGGGGGTACGCCTTGGTGGAGAGAATTTTAGTTTTGAGATGTCCTTAAACTAAAATAGAGATAGTTCAGTGTATGACTTATTTATAATCAGTATATGTCTGTTACAATTATTGGGAAGTTTCAAAGTATTGTTTTAGAGTTTTAAATAAAGTTTAATTACATTATTAAAGGGAAAGAATTGCGTGTGGCTTGATCCCTCAGTAAGGGTACGTAGGCAACCTAATGTTACAACGTGCAGCCACGAATTGGAGTTTTCGAGATTGTTAATGTACGACTGATATTCTGAAAGTTGAGGTGAGCTTTATTAGTAGAATGATTTATTTGATTGGTTGGGGCTTGAGGCCAGAATGATATGATGCTTGATTTCTTGGATATAATTTGATGCATGCTAAACAGTTAGGTTATATAGGTATATGCTTATTTGATAGGTGGAATTTTTGGGGAAATAATCAAAATTCACAGAGGAGACTCTGCCGAATTTTCGGCAGAAGCCAAACTTAAGGAAAATTGATTTCTAGTTAGAAGGGCATTTCGGTCATTTGTGCTCGGCACTGGCCAAGTGTCGAACACTCACAGGGTTTGGCTTAGATTCCAAAGTGGAATTTGGGTCGGGTCCTGTTACGTAATAAAATCAACCTCCTTCCAAAAGCCTTAGATCCAACATCTTGACTAGATGTTTAATCGAAATCAAGTCCATAATCATCCATAAGCCTATAGATGATTATTTATATAAACTTAAAGAAATGCAAAGACTTTTCATTAGTAGTAGTGGGAGTATCCTACAACTACTAATATTCCCAAATCTCAAATAAAAGAGTTTTATGAAATTGATTTGATTTGCAAAACAAATAGTGGGAGTATCGTACAACTACTAATATGATTTAGAATAATAGTTGTCCTAGGCCAAGTAGTTTAATTGGATTAAACATGTTTATGATGAGACCTTAAAACGCTCAATTAACTAAATTAAGTAGAAAAAAGACAGACTTTTTGAAAGCCTAGTCGTGGCTTTTCACCATGGTTAATTCTGAATAGGCTTGACCCTTGTGAAGGCTTTGCCTCATATATGGGGGGCTGACAGCAAGATGTTATTGCTTAGGAAGAATTAATTTATACATTGGATGTTGCAAGGATAGACTCAAACATGGACCAACATTCTATTATGATGAGGTTCATGATTGTATCACTATACTTTGCAAGAATGGTGGGCTAATATTTAACTAGTACAATGATGCCTAACGATAATATTCGGGGGTAGAGGCCAAATTATATGGGAACTCACATTATGATGTGAATGAGTAGAAGGACTCTCTCTTTATTATTTGTGTTATCCCTAGATCCTATTATGGTGCGGTGATCCAAATAATAGGGAGCCTCCTATCCCGCTATGAGATATCTTACAAAGTCTCTTGTATTCCATTTTTGAGGGATTATGGAAATCATTTAAAATAGTGGGAGGAGCCATAGAATTTAAAGTCCCTAAATCTATGGCCTTAACCAAAACAATCTAATTTTATTTATGTTATGTTTGTAGATACTTCTGTAGAACCCCATTCATAACACATTACAAAAAAGCAAGCCTCAAATGAACCATATAATATCAAAAGGGATTAGTTTTCATAAGGATGCTAAAAGGAAGAAGAGATGTAATGTACATCTTTCATACACAAGGAACAAAACTTATGAAAGAAAGCAATTTTGTCCTTGAATCAATAATGGCAGTTGAAACTTCCACATGGATAATGGATTCAGGAGCTAGCAGACACATTTGCAATGCATTGCAAGGTCTAGCAGATCATAGGAAGTTGTCAAAAGGGGAAATAGTGCTAGTGTCAATAATGGTACCTAAATATCTGCAAAAGCAGTAGGCACTTTCCACCTTAAGCTACCACATGGGGAGACACTTGAATTTAATATTCCAAGTTGCGTAAAAAACCTAGTATCTGTTTCAGCATTGCTGAATGAATATTACATTATCACATTTAATAGAATGGGATGCTCTTTACAACAAGGCAATCAAATCATATGTAAATGTACTATGATTGATGGACTCTACCAAATTCAAATTGTGGAAAATAGTAACTGCTTGATTGAGATGCCAGCACCTAAAAGGCCCAGAGAAGAACTCAGTCTGACTCAAGTTTGGCACCTAAAGTTAGGGTACATTGGTCAAGATACGATCCAAAAGATGGTCAAACAGGGATTCCTTGAATCTTTGGGTTCAGTCCTTATGCCCACCTGCAAATCCTGTCTTCAAGGGAAAATGTCAAACTTGCCTTTTTCAGGAAAAGGGGAAAGAGTTACTGAGCTTCTTAAATTAATCCACACTGATGTATGTGGGCCATTGTCCACTACATTAAGGGGTGGCTTTTCTTACTTTGTTACATTCACGAATGATTACTCTCGGTTGGGATATGTATACCTAATAAAGTACAAGTCCGAGGCCTTTGAAAAGTTCAAAGAATTCAAGAACGAAGTTGAAAAACAAACAAGAAAGAGTATCAAGATTCTAAGATTAGATCGAGAAGGAGAATACTTGAGTACCTAGTTTCTTGAATATCTCAAGAAACATGGCATCCTATCTTAGTGAACTCCACCTGGAACTCCACAACTTAATGGTGTCTCCGAAAGGAGAAACCGAACATTGATGGACATGGTCTGATCAATGGTAAGTTATACTGACTTGCCAATATCGTTTTGGGGATATGCACTTCAAACTGCAGCATACCTGCTAAACAGAGTACCTTCCAAATCCGTGCCCAAAACACCATATGAAATGTGGTTTGGGAGGAAGCCAAGTCTTAATCATCTTAAGATGTAAGGATGTCCGGCTTATGTCAAGAAGCATGATATTGACAAGCTAGACGCTAGATCAGAAACTTGTAGATTTATTGGATATCCAAAGGAAACTTTAGGATACTACTTCTACCATCCAAACGAAAAAAAAGTGTTTGTTGCAAGATCTGCAAGATTTCTTAAGATTGATTTTACATTGGATGACACATGTATGCAAAAGATTGAGCTCAAGGAAGAGTCTGGAGAGCCTTATGAACCTGAAGTAGAGTATGATCTAATTGACAATCTGGTCCCTTTACCACACTCACCTAACCTCCACGTAGGTCTGAAAGGACCAGTAAAGCATCTGATAAATATTTGGGCTTACACCATGTTCTTCTCATAGGAGAGGACATGAAAGATCCTGAAACCTACACAAAGGCAATGTTGGACATTGACTCAAAGAAATGCAAGAAGGCATGAAGTCTGAGATGGATTCTATGTATGCCAACCAAGTCTGGACTCTAGTTGACCCACCCAAAAGTATTGTACCAATAGGAAACAAATGGGTCCTCAAGAGGAAGAAGGGCTCAGATGGCGAGGTAGAGACCTATGAAGCTAGATTAGTAGCTAAAGGCTATAGACAAAGAGAGGGAATTGACTTTGAAGAAACTTTTTCTCCTATAGCAATGATAAAAATCCATCCGCATACTTCTCGCCATAGCAGCATATTATGACTATGCCATATGGCAAATAGATGTGAAAACTGCTTTTCTGAATGGCCACCTTCAAGAAGAAATCTACATAGATCAACCTGAAGGATTCATATGTAAACATGAAGAGAATAAAGTATGCAAACTTCAAAGGTCAATCTATGGACTGAAACAGGCTTCAAGGAGTTGGAACATTTGTTTTGATGAAGCCGTTAAAGGTTATGGTTTTAGCCAAAATGAAGATGAACCTTGTGTATACAAGAAAAATAGTGGGAGCGCAGTCGTATTCCTCGTACCATATGTAGATGACATATTAATGTTTGGAAACGACATAGGCATGTTGACCTCTATGAAACTATGGTTATCAAAGACCTTCTTAATGAAAGATCTGGGAAATGCATCTTACATACTGGGTATCAAGAGTTATAGGGATAGATCGAGAAAACTAATTGGATTATCTCAATCCTTGTATGTGGACAATGTGCTCGGAAGATTCCAAATGGAACATTCCAAGAAAGGTTTTCTGCTAGTTAGACATGGTATTCACCTGTCTAAGAGCATGAGCCCTAAAACCCCAGAAGCAGTGATACAGATGAGCAAGATCCCAATTGCCTCCGCAATTGGGAGCCTAATGTATGCCATGCTGTGTACGAGGCCTGATATCAACTATGTTGTGAGCATCACAAGCAAATATCAATGAAACCTAGGATCAGAACATTGGAGTGATGTAAAGACTGTGTTAAAGTACCTCAGAATGACCAAGAATATGTTCATAGTCCATGGAGGAAACCCAGAATTACTGGTGGAAGGATATACAGACTCAGATTTCGAATCTGATGTAGATATTCAAAAATCCAATTCTGGATATGTGTCTACATTGAATGGAGGGGCAATCAGTTAGAGATGTTGCAAGCAGAGCACCACTGCGGACTCCACAACTGAAGCAGAGTACATGGCTGCTTTAGAATCAGCAAAGGAAATGATCTGGATAAGGGAGTTCATTACTGAACTTGGAGTGGTCCCAAGCATTGAGTCACCAGTCATTTTATACTATGACAATAATGGGGCTATAGCACAAGCCAAGGAACCAATGTCTCATCAAGATCCAAGCACATTCACAGGCACAATGATAAAAGAGTTAGAGTTAAAGCCAACTAATTATGTAATAGTTAGAGTTAAGGACATCTTTGATAAAAGACATATTATGTTATCAATAGGAAGGAAATGTTGTTTTATACATTAAATCATCTTATATTATCTTTCAATATGTAGAACAACCATAGTCCAAGGAATACACAAGTAGATATGAGAGCTATGTAATGAGATTGCATACATGGAGACTTCTCATCATCCCTAAATCCTGAATATGTTCCTAGTCATAGGAATATTGATTGGGCGTCAATATTCCGCAAAGACTAGTACACACAGTATCGTCTCTATATGTAAGGAATGGCAAGGTCTCAAGTCATTAAGTGTGGAGACACATCGATATGTGTGTAGGTGCTTGTAGAAGAACAAGTACATTGAACATGATCTAACATATGTGTTACAGCATGGAAGTCTTTACTCACATGTCGAGCTGGAACTCATAAATTGCAATGGTGCAAACTAATGCTTAGACCTGAGGCATCATAAATGATTTGTGGCTATATTGTTAATCTTTGAGGGCATTATACGGCCATGCTGAATTAGGCATAGCTTAAAGGTGCTCATCAGGATTCTCAATAGAGTCATGGAAGCAAATGAATGTACAATAAGAAATCTCTACTCTCAATAAAGGAGATAGAATACTCCAAGATATGATTGGTCAAATCTCTGCGCAGAGTAGTGGATAAGACTTGAAAGAAGAAGTCTTCAAATCTTACCAGGATAATCATATAAAAGAAATGATTCACATTAGGATATTGACAATCGGATTTCATGATGTAAGAATGTGAATAAGAGGTTAGGCATAAGAGAATGATTCAATTGCACGGTCATTCCAATTTGAATAGGTTCTTTCACAACTTCTCATTTAGCTCGGATAACCTGACTTGCTGTTAGGCGACAACCATGGTTTGTGGATCTCCTAAAAGGTTTCAATTAACCTTTATTAATAGGAAGAATTTAATTGTGGAATTTAATTCGTATATCATTTATGGGGAGTTGAGTCAACCTACTACCTTCCTAAAGGGAACCTACGGATCTGCACACCCAAAGAATGTGATTAGAGATACAAATGAGGACAAATGAAATGCGGAGACACAAGTCAATGGTTGATAATCAAATGTCAAAGTCAACGGTCAAAAGTCAACATGTTGACCGGAGCAATTGACCAAAGTCAAATAGTTCTACCGGGTCAATTAAGTAAGACTATAATTATAATTTAATAGTTAAATTATAATTAAAAGATTAATTATGGAATTAATATTAACATATAAAAATATTAAATTGGGCTTTTAAATGTGATTTAAAAAGAAAGGGACAAAAATAGCCCAAAAGACTATTGGGCCCAAGGAATAAGTGGCATAAGATGACATGACCCATGGGCCAAATGGAGCCCCAATACCCACCCAAAAATTAGGCAACTAAGGAGGAGCTCTCCCTTTCCCTTTTTGTGTTAAACTATATAAGTTAAGTGTTGGAGAAAACCTAACTTAGATTTTTGGTTTTTTACTTTGGTTGATGAGTGATCATCTTTGTATCTCATCTTCCGTAAACCAAAAATTGGTCCAATCAAGAAGTAGACTAGCATCCATACTTCTTGATTGCCTTCTCTTCATCTCTAGGAGCATTTGGTGTGGTGAGCTAGAGGACTCCAATCTTGGTGCCTTAAGGTGAAGGAGTCAAAATCAAGAGAAACAAAAGGTCTTTCCAACAAATGTGTTCATTTTTGAGAAATCAAGAAAAGGTCATCAAGGGTAAAGATCTATTCCTTTTTTCCTTTTTCTATTTATGTTCAAAGAAACTAAACCAAGATACACTAAGCTAAGATACTTGGTTTAAAATAAAAAAGGCTTAGCTCAACTAGTATAAACAACATGAATCCGCCATTTAGAATGTTTTTGTTGTATTGATTGTGGCTAAAGTTCATTTCCTAAGCATTAGATACATGTTTTCTTCAGTCTGACTTCACTTCCTAGCTTTCATGGTCATCAAATTTATTTGGAGTCTAGTTACCAACATTGAGGAGTCATTCTGACATACCTTTAAAAGCTAAGAAATTGTGAACTGGGTCTAAATTAATTATTCTTGGATTAAATCACCATTGGTGGTAATTTAGATCTCAATTATCAATATAACGTGAATTAATTATTCAATTTAATCCCCCTTTTGTTGAATAGTATGGGTCATTCACCATTTTTGGTAACCAAAGCCCAATATCTTTTGGAAAGTGAACCCAATAGTCAATTTGGGCTAACAAGTAGATTTTAGTCCCAAGCAAAAGCATTTAGCGAATTTTGTTGACCTCCATGAACTGTTTTCAAATAAGATAATAATGAAAGACATTATGCATTCCATATTAGCTTATTTAATTTCACACGAGAGAGTTAAGGCATTCTCCAACCATGGGAGGCAAAACCCAAAATTTGGGATTTTTAGCCCAAAACCTTCTCCAACCCATGTATTTGGAGGAGGGGGGAGTTTGGTTGACTGAAAAATGGGGCGATATTTGGCCCCAGATTCTAGTCTAGGTGGAATTTTTGTGGGGCCCAATTCACAGCAAACAATGGCCACGTGGGGCCTCATTCGAAGCAAATGATGGGATGTTGCCCACTACCCCAAGTTGTTAGTCGTGTGTCAAAAGCCTAGGCAACTTAAAAATTGCACTTCAATGGCTGCATTTCAAATGGGCTACTTCAATATATATATTTTTTTCAAACCTAAAGGTTAGAAATCAACGGCTGGTATTAAAATTTGGCTGGATCAAAGGGAAAAAAAAATTCAACAGCTAAAATTAAATCCGAAGATAAAAATAAGTAAATATATTATTCTAAGTTGGATGCAACCTCAAAATATATCTTAAACTCTACAAATACCCATCAATTTGTTAATAAAATTATGCTTGTGAAATTTTGAAGTTTTTAAGTCAAAATGTTCTAATAAATAAATCACGGAGTAATATGCGAAAATTAACCACAAAAACAAAGTAGGATTATATAATTCTTTAACAATTTAATAAAGTTGCGGACTCGAATTATAAGTTTGCAAGATTAGAGAAAAAAAACAATTTGAGTCTTAAAAATACATAAATAATTTTATTTTAAAAAGTAAAATTTTAGATTTCAGTCCTCTAGGGTTGGAGATGGCCTAAGAGCAACATTCTTTTTGGAACAATGGCTTGGTTACGTCGGTGGGTCGATAAATTGAATCGTGTCACGACCAGTGTGGCTTCAACTTCAAGTCTCATATTATCGATAATATCGCGATATGAACTTTCAAAAATGAAATGATTTGCTTGAACGTCGCACACAGGGGTTCGAACGCTGTCCCGCTTCCAACTTCTAAGCCTCTTAGGCACCATGCTAGCCATCACTTTGTGATTAGTATCTATCGAATCTGGTATTTATAACTCTTCCAAGTTGTTTCTCAAAATATAAAATAATTACTTATTGTTCTATATTGTTGATCAAATATTTAATTACTTAATATAATTTATTTCTTTCCTATTTAATCCATTTAATGTTATTGCTTATTTTATTATTCATTATAAGTACTTACATTACTAAATTCTCCTTCAAATTGTTGCTTAATTACTTAAATCTCTATAATCATTTTCTTTATTTCCTATTTAATTCTTCTTTGGATAACTTTATTTATGTTCTTAGTTAATTTTCAATCTTCACTATTATTTTTTAAGCATGATAAAGTGCTTAATTTTCATGACAAATCAAGTTGGTTTACATCTTTAATTATTTTTCAATTTTTGATAAATTATAAATATAAGAACGTGTACCATGTCATGATGTCCAGTGAATAACGTGAAATAAAATTACTCGTGCATCTTACCATGCAACTTATTAAGTGTAAAATATTGTAGTAAAAATGATAAATAAATTACTAGAGGGTGTTTAATTTTCTTTCATTAATTACTCTAGATTTTCTAAGTCATAGAGTTTGTCAGCTCGCAATATAATCAACTTAAATCACTCAAACATGCTATGCTATGCATTTCCTTCCAATCTTTTGTGTTAAAATAATAGATGATTGACTAAATAAACTTTTTAAAAAGTTTCATTAAAAATTTCCATGTATTTATCACAATTTTCGTGGTTTTTATCCAATTTTTATCGATTTCGATATTTTTCCGATATTTCCATCGATATTTCTGTGTTTTTGAACCATGGATATTTCCGAAACCCTCGATATTTAAGACCTTGGTTTCAAGTCTGTTAACGGTTAATGCCTACCCGCTACCAAATGAGGACAAGGCCACAACATCATCACGCGCGCCATTGCGGTTGAGCCATTCACTCGTAGTCACACCTCCTATCCTATATATATGTATAAAATCCAAAAATCAAACCTTATTCCATCCAATCCAACAAATGCCCAATATTATTATAGATTATGTATAGATAAGAAGAGAAAGCAAAATACTTACTCATCAGCTTCCTCCCTTTCACTCACCCCCTCCTTCCTTCTTTCAATGGCTTTCTCACCCACAGCTTCACCATTCTCACACCTCCAATCTTCTTCCCTTCTTCCCATTTTCAGACTTCAACACCCTCTTCTTCTCTCTCCTTCTTCTCCTTCTCCTTCTTCTTTCAATGCAAAACGCTTTGACAGCCGTCGCATCCGCATTCGTGTTACCGCTTCTGCAACTGCCACTATCGAGTCTGGAAATGGCGCTTTAGTTACTCAAGAAAAGAACCTGGACTCCATTTCCTATGGAAGGCAGTACTTTCCTTTAGCTGCTGTTGTTGGCCAGGTAAAATCCCATCTCTCTTTCATTCGAAAAATGGTGCTTTGGCTTTTTGATTCTGTATTTTGCTGGTGAAATATGGCGTGGGTTTTTATGTTTTCTGGTTTTACTCAAGTGGGTTTAGCTTTTGGAATTTATTTTTTTGGAAGGAATTCTGTTTTCGAAGTTTAATTTTTCGTTTATTTGTGAGTGTGGTATGGGTTGGTGTGTCATTTGGGTAAATTGATGTTGGGATGGTTTTCTCATAGATTTGACCCACTTTTTTTGGTTGGAGGCGATATATTTGGCATACATTTTATCAGGACTAATTTTGGAGCTGAATTTTCTATGAATTGGATATTAATTCTTAAACTGCAATGTGATTTTTTGTTATTCAAATATCACTTTTTTAAGCAGGTAAAATGTTGACAAATGCTAGCTATTGACATTTTTTATATCATGCTATATTTGACTTCTTTAATATCTGTATACCAATGATGTATTGTTTTGGAGGCTCAGTGTCCTATCAAATTTGTAAGCTAATAAGAAAGATACGTTCTTGAGTATGAGGGTTTCACTGGATTGCTAAAAGGTTTAACGAAAGCTCTGACAACAAGCAAATACAAACGGTGCTTCCATAGCTTAGGACATTAACCAAAAACTAAATGGGATAGTTTAGGTGTTGTGCATTCATGTCGAATTGCAACTCTCTACATCTTTAGATTGGTTGATGTTAGATATTTTCATTATCCATTTGTTATTATTCTTTTAGTATTAGATGAACTTAGTTGTGTGTCCAGATTTTCAGTATAAGGCTAGTTAGGCGTGCATGGAGAAATAATGTCATAGGTCTGGAGTCCTTTGAATTTAATTTTGTTTTTGTTCTATTTCAAGCCAGCTGGCTGGATACAAATTTTTTTTTTTTTTTTTCCAGGTTTTAATACATATTAAATCTAGGATAACTGCCAACTTCTACCGTTGGTTAATTAGTGAAATTTCCATATATGTGCATTATTTTGAATACTTGTTATTTTATAGGATGCTATTAAAACTGCTTTGTTGCTTGGGGCTATAGACCGCGAAATTGGAGGAATTGCTATCTCCGGAAAGCGTGGAACAGCCAAGACAGTAATGGCACGTGGATTGCATGCAATTTTGCCACCCATTGAAGTAGTCGTTGGTTCAATGGCAAATGCTGATCCAGCCTGTCCCGAAGAGTAAGGATACTGAATGCTTACAGGTTATTTTGCGATCAGCATAAATAGAGGGGGTAATTAGGGATGTACACTCTCTGTTGATGACATGATTCACTTGCTTTTCTTCATTAAAGCAAAAACGAATTTTGGCTAATATAGTTTGTAACCTTTTTGGCACATGAAAAGTTATGGAACTCTTTTTTTTAATTTTTATGGAATGGTTTACTCAATTATGTGACTTCAGCAAGGGACACATCAATGGAACAGATTTACAGCTTGCTAAAATCAATTTAATCCATCTCTTGTCATAATGTCATCATAATGACCCATATATCAATTTAGAAAAAATAAAGAACCATGATTTTCTGTATAGATCCTATTTCAGTCAGAACCATGTGCAATTGATGGAAACAGTGGGGAGTGGCTGTTGGTTTGAAGCTTAAATATTTACTCATCTTTAATGGCCTAGAAATTCTCATACAAGAAGTTTTGATCAGATGTTCTGTTTGTACTTTCTCCAGTTGATCTTGTGCACTAATCTCTTTCAATGATAATGGTTTGGTTGTAATTCTTAAAGGTGGGAAGATGTTTTACCTGACTGCATGGAGTATGATTCTGCTGGTAATATCAAGACACAGATTGTCAGGTCTCCTTTTGTTCAGGTACTTGTCATGGAAAGATCTTTTCCTATTGATATTATTTTCATGTAAACACGCTACTTTCACGTTGTAGATTCCACTTGGAGTCACAGAGGACAGACTCATTGGGTCTGTTGATGTCGAGGAGTCTGTGAAAACAGGAACCACTGTTTTCCAGCCAGGCCTTCTTGCTGAAGCTCATCGAGGTGTATTATACGTTGATGAAATTAACCTTTTGGATGAGGGTATTAGTAATTTGCTTCTTAACGTATTAACTGAAGGAGTTAATATTGTGGAAAGAGAGGGAATCAGCTTTAGGCATCCATGCAAGCCTCTCTTGATTGCTACTTACAATCCGGAAGAGGGTGCTGTTCGTGAACACTTACTAGATCGTATTGCAATTAATTTGAGGTACAGATGCTTGTATTTACCTAATGGAACAAGTTATCTAACTTTTAAGCCTTCTCATTCTATTCTACTAATGGTGCACCCTTCTTTTGCAGTGCAGATCTTGAAATGAGTTTTGATGATCGTGTTTCAGCTGTGGGTATTGCAACACAATTTCAGGAACATAGTTCTGAAGTCTTTAAAATGGTTCAAGAAGAAACAGAATATGTAAAAACTCAGGTACACAGGCGGGAAAAAAAAAAGTAGTTTGTTTGCATGCTAGATTGTTATTATCATGATGGAAGGGCTGGAGAGGGAGAATCTTTAGGATTTTATTTATTAGAAAAAAGAAGGATCTAATGCATTTTATTTATAAAGAAAGAATGGTCTGTGCATCTTTCTTTTAATGTTGGTCTTTAGATCTTGTTGATATCTTGTTTCCGTGTCATTATTAGTCCTCATATTATATTTTTTTAGATTGTAAGAGATATTTCTAGTATTAAATTCAGTATCACACAGATGGTGGTAGGTGACAGAAAATTAATGTATAGTATTATGTACTAAATATACAAGAAAAAGAAGAACAACAGTATACTATCCTTTCCTTATTTACAGATTTGTTTGTCTTGCCCACATGCCTATTCATTCCTATTTGGTTAGATTCCTCGGTTCATGTTATGCCTTAGATGGAATAGCCTGTTTTTCTAGCTATTAGTTTCTAAAGATTAAGACAATTATCTCTTCTTTTTAAAGATTGTCTTTTCGAACAGTCTTTCGTTTAAGGGTATAATATTGGTATAGAATGTGATTCATGTTTCTTTCTTTTTTTATATATGAAATCCCTCGTTTTTCCTTAGCATCAGCAGTACTAAGTTTTCTTAAAGATAGGGCTGCACTTTTTAAAGGCTCCAGACAAGTCTGCTATGAATGAGTATCCTTAAGGATGATATGAAACAAAGGGTCAAAAAACTATGTTTGATGAAACTAGAGTACCAACTTCACTCTTAAAATATCTTGAAAGATTATTGATATAGTCACACAGAAGCATGTGTACCCATAACTTGTGGGCAATAGATGAAATTTGTTTGATTCGTTTCCATAAAATTTACATGTTGCAGATCATTTTGGCAAGAGAGTATCTAAAGGATGTCGTTATAAGCAGAGAACAATTAAAGTACCTGGTTTTGGAAGCTCTTCGAGGTGGTTGCCAGGTTTATACTGTGAAACTCATTATTAAGATACGACAGGTTTTGCATGAGTTCTTCTTTCCTTTTGGTTACAATATTAGGTGAAGCCATGGATTGTTCTACCATTGCATTGCAACCTAGCTTGAGCTGCCATATGAATTGAAGACTAAATGCTTTCCCTCCCTCTCATTGTTTCCCTGGAATCTAAACTACCAACCTTTAGCATTGGCTATGCATTAGTGAAGCGTGACTCAATCCACATGGTATTTGCTAAATCTGAGTGATGATGCATTATGTACCACCTGCAAGACGCCTCTCTTCATCCACAAAAATATGGTTGAAACCCATTACCAGAGTTCTGACAATTTCTATTTGACCCATAGTGCCAATATATAGAAAAGTACATTTATGCAAATGCCCTCCGTTACCCCCTTCAGAGCTTTTGAAATATAGATCAGGATCATCAGACTTTTATAAGATTAAGAGTTTTCATACAAATTTTAATTTCTTTACCTATTGTTGCATAATCTCCCGACTTTTATTTTGGCATGCTGTCGTCAGTAGTTGAATGCAGCCCAAAACAGAAAGAATGCTATAGTTTTTATGCATGGGGGTTTGCCATGGGCGTTAAATGCCAGTTTGAAAGGAGTAAATTGGATGGTTAAGTGGAATTTTCTGTTTCACATATTTGGGCTCAGTTAACTTCAATCACCAAATTAATGTGCCTTTTTCAAGCAAACGGTTTTTGAAGGTCCTTATCAATGTCATATATGTGCCCATATTTAGCATTCAAGAACACTTAGCATTCAAGAACACTTGTCAGGCCCAGGATTGGATGGGGGCGAACTTAAAATATTGCTGATCATTGTTGCAGTGATAAAAATTTAAAATACTAGGGCAACATGTGAGATCTGTAACGCTTACGAGTAAAATATAATTTTATGTTTATAATTTATATTGCCCAAACATAATGTAAATAAATACATGCGAGATCTGTGACAGTCGAGGGTAAATTGTGCTTATTTTTACAACTTAGAAAACACAAGGGAAATAGAGCTTGGTTTCCATGATTTTTATTGCCCCAACCGACCGTGGTGGTCATGACTCATGCCAAGTCGGAAAAACAATCTCTTGAAAACAGGTGTAGCCCCTTACATCTTTCCATCCCCTGGCCTCATATTGGCAAGAGCCTAGGATACCATCCTTTTTATTTTACCTGCTCTAATTCAACATGTCATCTTACTGATGTGGAGTCAAGGAAATTTCTATTCATATATCTTAACTTGACCATCTCTTAACATTTGTCCTTTTCTTGTGCTTCTGATTTTAACATGTTACTTGTTTGCTGTAACTGGACCAGAAATTAACCTTCAAAGTTTCATTGGGAATATCAGGGGCATAGAGCTGAGCTATATTCTGCTCGTGTTGCAAAATCCTTAGCTGCTCTAGAAGGACGAGAAAAAGTTAATGTTGACGACCTGAAAAAAGCTGTTAAGTATACTTCTTTCTGTCTTATCAAAAAATAATAAAAATGTTGTTAAGGGTACTTCTGAAAGGTTATGTACATTTCTTCTGCATAGGAAGCAAATGCGCTTGTTTATGTAACTCAATTTGTTCATCATATTTCATGAATTAGCAGCTCACTTGATTAATGAAATGACTTTTGCACTTTGCATCATAACAGTTTTGTCTATCAGCATTCAGATCATTAATTTTTCAATTGGCGAGCATATACAACAAATTTTCATTATGACAGTACCTACTGCAGGTAGAACTGGTCATTCTTCCTCGTTCAATCATCACTGAGAACCCACCAGAACAGCAAAATCAACAGCCTCCACCTCCACCACCTCCTCCACAAAATGAAGAATCTGGGGAAGAGCAAAATGAGGAGGAAGAACAAGAGGTTTGTTAACATTGAATAAATTTTAAACTTCACGTACAGATCAGTGCAGAGGGATTCTTTTGTTTCTAAGTGACTATTGCTATAAATCAAGTAATAATTGTGGTGTTTTTCAATTCAGTTTTTGGCTTTAATATTTTTCTACAAGATTTAACAGGGAAACACAGGTTTAATTTTTATGCACACTTCCTTATGTAACCAGGATGAAAATGATGAAGAAAATGATGAAGAAAATGATGAAGAGAATGAACAAGAGCCTCAAATTCCTGAAGAGTTTATCTTTGATGCAGAAGGGGGTTTGGTGGATGAGAAGCTTCTTTTTTTTGCACAACAAGCGCAGAGACGCAGAGGGAAGGCTGGGAGAGCAAAGAATGTTATATTTTCAGAAGATAGAGGTCGATATATTAAGCCAATGCTTCCAAAGGTTACTACTCCCACCTTAGAGTTTCAGAAATTTTAGAAATGTTTGCTTTGAAAAATTTTATTGACTGTATTCATCTTTTCTGAACAAGCTTTGTCTTTAACAGGGCCCTATAAGGAGATTAGCTGTTGATGCGACCCTTAGAGCTGCTGCACCATATCAAAAGTTGCGTAGGGAAAAGAACACTCAAAGTGGTAGGAAAGTGTTTGTGGAAAAAACTGATATGAGAGCGAAGAGAATGGCACGAAAAGCAGGAGCACTGGTATATTGACACCATACTTTAATTACTTGCACTCATCCTTGCGCTTTTAGTATATGTATATAATATATGCATATACATATACATATATTTACTTGGGTCTGGATGTGATGAATGGCTTATGATGGAAAAGTGCTCTCAATATTTTTTGTATAAGATTTTTTGAGCCTCAGTTTTGGCATAGGTTGCCATACTGCATGAAATCCATAAAATTTGATAATCAGCTGTGGAGAAACTTTGACCAAATAGTTTACCCTTTTTAATGTCATCTTAAATTATTCAAGTATTGTTGGTCAAAAAGTTCCTCATGCAAATGCTTAGCATAGTGAAAACACTTTTCATTTTACTTCATGGCAGGTTATATTTGTTGTTGATGCAAGTGGAAGCATGGCATTGAATAGAATGCAGAATGCAAAAGGTGCAGCACTCAAGTTACTAGCAGAAAGTTATACAAGCAGAGATCAGGTGACAAAAACTTTCGTACTTAATTTAAAAGATGCAACTACCATAAGTTTAGTCTGAAGGAGATTTCTTCTGACTTTTTCTTGCTGAGAAAACCCAAAAAAAAAAAAAAAAAAAAAAATTATTATTGAGAAGAAGAAAAGCAGAGTTTGTACCAGTGCAGAACGTTTATAGGGCTGGCAATTAACTGGGACTCAATTTGATGACATAATAACAGTAGGATATAGATTCCAGCCATGTTCTGGAGATTGCACTTTCCACTTGCTTCATACATGTGATGAATCAGATGTTTCCCTGAATTTCTATAAGAATTTGATTTAGGTATTCTATGTGTGCTTCTGATCAGAAAACCATGAAAGCAAACATAATAAGACATTTGTTACTATGTCTATCCCGATAATTACCTTGTAATGTGTTAAACTGGTAATGTCCTTTAGGTTTCTATCATTCCTTTCCGTGGAGATTCTGCAGAAGTTCTTCTGCCTCCTTCTAGATCAATTTCTATGGCAAGAAGACGTCTTGAGAGACTTCCATGTGGTGGAGGTTCTCCCCTTGCCCATGGTCTGACCACGGTATGTAAAATCCCTTTCGAGTACTAGCATCTCCACCCCCACGTAACTGACTATATTCTGAATTTAAACTGCTTAGGCTGTTAGGGTTGGACTAAATGCAGAGAAGAGTGGTGATGTTGGACGTATCATGATTGTTGCAATAACGGATGGTAGGGCCAATATATCACTAAAAAGATCCACTGACCCTGAAGCTGCTGCTGCTAATGATGCTCCAAGACCGTCGTTGCAGGAGTTGAAGGTAAATCCTGAGCGCTTTGGTTGGCATATTAATTGTAGCAAGCCTGGACCTCACAGCCCACGGCCTTAATGAGATGATGGTCTGTGCCAAGCCTCACTGTCAGAATTGAGCAACCTGATCTGAGATTGCATGCGACTTTTCCCAAAAATTATATTAATAATTTAATATCTGAAGGAAAGGGTAATACACAAATTGCTTTTGAATTATCAGATACCATCTTTCTAATGATAAACACAAGACCCATATATTTTCCGGACACTCAAAACATAAGGTGCTAGTGTAGTTGCGCATTTCTACCCTCAGTTTATTTCTCTATTGCATTCACTTGTGGTAATTCTATTGGTGCTTCTTAATGAAGGATGAGATTCTCGAGGTTGCTGGTAAAATCTACAAATCAGGGATGTCTCTCCTCGTCATCGACACTGAAAATAAGTTTGTTTCAACTGGTTTTGCTAAGGAGATTGCCAGAGTGGCTCAAGGTTCTGTCCAACTTATTCTATCACCTATTGTTCATCATCTGTGAAGACTGTAACATAATCTCATTATAAGATTTTCTCTGCAGGAAAATATTATTACTTGCCAAATGCGTCAGATGCTGTAATCTCAGCTGCAACAAAGGACGCTTTATCAGCCCTGAAAAGCACATGAAGCATCAGAAATTGTTGTTTTATGTTGTTCCATTTCGGCTAGTTTGACCATAAAAGCAGCTAGTTCCTATAAAAATATATTTTCTTCTATTGGAACAGAACAAGGACATGAGGGGACGCACAATTTGGGGACAGCATATCTCAACCATAAAAAATATGCAACTTTGTTCATTCTTCTTCTATTTCCGGCGTTTCTCTCTCTCCTCCATTCCTCTCTCTGTCACTCCATCACCCATACGCCATGTATTGATTTCTTTCTCTCTCTTTTTTTTTTTTTCTAATATATTCAAACTGAGGATGGAAAAGGATAATACTTTGTCATAATGGAATGATTCAATGAGGAGAGGGATTTCTCAGATCTGGAGGAGAGAGACGCTGGAAATTTTTTCTCCCCAACACCGAACCTTCACTATTCCTAGACACAACCGAAGCTGAGCCAATCACTCTCCGTTACACCAATTCCAAATTTTTTTTAAATTCCCCGATAAATAACTCAATTTGTTATAAAACTAAAGGAATTGAGGAGATAATTTAGAAGTAATGAAGATATAGGATCGGTTCCTATAGCTTTTGTATTATTCAATTCATCCATTACAAGGAGGGGTGAACCCTTTTGTAGGCAAAGCCCCTTCCAACATGTGGGCTCCACCTTATCACCTTATCACCTAATCACCTTATCATTTACAACACAATTAATTTTGAAATTAAAAGGAAAGATAGCAGTTGAGAGTGACGCGGAAGAAAATTTTTCTCCCCAAAATCGTACCTTCACTGTTCCTTATAGAATTGAAGTTAACCCAGTCTTTCTCATCTCCACCATTTCCAATTTCTTACAACTCCCCAACAAAGAACTCAATGTTATAAAACTAGAGGGAAATTGTAGAGAGATAAGAGAAAAGAAAGACAATAGAATTTGCTCTATCAACTTGTTTTATTCATCTTTGATAAGTGCCTATATATAGGCTTACAATAGAGGTATTTAACCTACAATTTATATTTACTAATTACAATAATGAGGGCGTAGGTTACAAAGTAATAAGGGGTGGAAGTAATGAATGTTACGGTGGACATTTACATTTCATAGATTTATAACATTCCCCCTTGGATGGCCACCAAACAATGACATAGTTGTCTCATTATGGTGTTGGACGGGCTTATTCCACCTCATTAGAACCTTGCTAAGAAGAACAACATGGGAAAAAACCTAGTCGAAGAAAAAAGAGTACAACACGCATATGTCCTGTATGTAGTAGAACTAGGATGCTCCCCCTGATTGATATCTTCCCATGATTTTCAATAACTTCTGGAATATAGACTTCGGAAGAGCTTTTGTGAAAAGGTTCGTTAGATTATTATTTGTTTGGCTTTTTCTAAAATTATTTTACCCTTGATGAACCCTTCTTTGATTTGAGCAATACAAGCAACATTGTCTTCATACATGATCGTTTATCATCACACTATTTGACTTGCTTTTCACTTTTTTTTTTTAAAAAAAAATTTGAACCCTTTAGGAGCATCAACAAATTTTCTAATAGTTAGAATATGTTACAACAATTAAATTTGAATTCAAAGTACTTAGACTCTTAGTGTTAACTATTAATTAAGAATATCATGGCACTTTATATCTATCAAGGGGTCGTTTCAAGCGATATATCTCAAATATTTTATGAGCTTTGAGGATTTCCATGTACCGTACAAACTTAATAAATATACATTTAACACATGCTATAAGTTTCACTTTAAAATAAGAACTGTACTTATAGAAATGTGGATGCATCTATAATAGGATGAGAGACTAAAACCTATGTTATATTAGTGATCTTATTTCACTTCACAAACACCAAACCTTTATACTTAACATTTATAATTTGGTGTTTGAGCTATAGGTTCAATATCTCACACTTCATATTTAGTGATAAATGGAATTGCCTATTTCCATTTTAGCCAATCACTTAACTTGTCGACATTTATGAAACGAGATTTAATATAATCATAGTCTTTGATGATTGTAGCAGCTACTAATAAACCAAATGTACCATCAATTCGTGATCCCACAATTCTCATGTGCATGTGCATTCATAATTTATACGCATCTCATTGCTTTGGGGTATCAATGCCTCTTTGGGGGCTTCTGTTGTCACTTATGGGACAAACATCTCTTTTAAGATGAATTATTTAGAATATGTGGATCATAACCTCCTATAGAGCGTTATTTTCGATAGGGCTTGAACTTTTCAAATAATCTCCACTTCTGTGGAGTTATGTATTTAGAACCTATATTTCTGTCATGCTCTAGGCATGCATTATATATAGTAACTTATTGTCATGTTAATGGATACGTGAATATCAATACATGCTTGCAAATGTATAACTTATAAATATGCATTATCTTGACGAGACAAAAGCAGATGTATTCAACTCTAATTCACTACGTTTTTTAGGAACTGTCATTTCTCCCCAAAACGGCTAGAAAATTGTCACACCAATAATCATCAAAATTTAGGAAAATAAACTCACCATCATTATCGAGTCAAATTGACTTAATTGGATAATATGGGAGTTGTGCTCGTAACTTTCTTGACAAGAGACAAATATGTGACCATTTTATTAAGCACATTCAGTAAAACTAGTGAAGTGGTCCATAATTAAATGTTGTATAGGCTCACAAATATCCCCTTGAATTATTTAAGGAAAGAGGGCTCAAAGTCAATTTTGGACCGAGATGATCTTATGACAACTTCACTTTGTGAGCATGCTTTGCAATGAGATTTGTTGGACACAACAATATTTTGAGTCTTTACACAATGTCCTTACAAATTTATAAAAATCTTATGCATCATTATGGACCATGGATTGCTAAGACAGTCATGCCACAACATAAAAGTTATCCGGTCAATGAACTTTTAGTTCATGACATCATAATCTTCAACTACTTTAATACAACCTGCAAAAGAAAGTAGGAAGTTTCACATTTGACTGGCCGGACTCAAAGGTAGACTTAGAGTTGAACTTAGAGTTGGACTTGGAGTTGGACTTAGAGGTGGATGTAGACTTGTTGTGGACGTAGACTAATTGTGGCCACTTCTCCGCTAATGGGAAACATGGGCTCAAACTTGTACTCAGATGTTGTGGAGAGTTTGTTGGGGGATAAATCTGAGGCGGACCAAACCATGAGCTATCTATCTAAGACTCACAGCATCGTCGAGATCATGGTGCTACACTCCTGCACCAAGTGGTGCTTTGTCAGCTACTCTACTAGACTCTAAGGTAGACTCGGAGAGGGACATGGACTCGTTGCAGCCACCCACTTTACCGATGGGAAATATGGGGTTGGATTTGTACTGGGACATTCTAAGGCATTTTTTCGGTTACATCTAAGGTGGATCAAATCATAAGCTATCTATTTCCGCCTCACAATATGGCCAAAATTGTGATGTTATGCTTTCTACACCGAGTGGTACTTTATCAGCTACTCCACCGAAATCTAAGGTTGACTCTGAGGCGTTGCAGCCACCTTCTCCATTGATAGGAAAGATGGGCTCGAAATCGTATGGGGATGTTGTGGGGAGTTTGTTGGGCGATATATTTGAGAAAAACCAAATCATGAGCTATCTATCTGCAACTCACAACATTGCCGAGATCGTGATGTTACGCTTCCTACACCAAGTGGTGCTTTGTCAGTTACTTGTTAAATTCTAAGTTTCATGCTCTATAGACGCCACTCCCTCAACCTTAAACACCATCGATCACTCAGGCGTCGTCATTCAGGAAATGTATTTAAGTGCAACCGAAGTTTTAAATACCTTACTAATTCTACCCTATAATGAAGAATTCATTCCTAGCTAAAATCATCCTTCAACAAGGAAATGTATACGCGGACGACAATTTCTCTTTGTCATCTTTGTCCCTTTCAAATAAATCATCTCTTCAATTTTACGAGTTGTGCATAAATGGCGACAGTCATGGTCATCGATTACTCCACTGAGTTCGGATTGGTTGGAATATGATTCATGCTCATCATTGGGCGAAGGCAATGGACTCGCTTTGGACACATGCTTCAACTCATGACTAATTTGAAACCTCCAAATTCGCCTTTATAAAAGTTATTCATAACTTCATACCTTTTCATTGCTCAGCTTCAAGTTGAGATGTTTGAAGTATATAAAGCACAAATACTTGGAAGAGTTCATTCATGAAGCCCTTTGACTTGACTTAACCTCTGACTTTGACTTTTAATCTCAATTCACTTTCCTCTTCATTTGTACCTATGACTATATTTTTCGATGTGCAATTCATAGGTTTCTTTTGAACGAGGCAGTGGGTTGACTTAACTCCTCTAAGTTGATTGTGAATTAAATCCCACGGTTTAATTCTTCCTATTGGGGAAGGTCAATTGTGATTGAATTTTACAGGACTTCCACAAACTAGGGGTGGCATTTTAGACCAAAAAACTGAAAAATCGCAAAAACCAACCGATAATTTACTGCAATGGAACCGCAATTGCGGGAAACCGAACCGCATTTGCGATATGAAGAACCGAACTGCATTTGTGGTTGCGGTTACGTATTGGATTTTCAAAACTTGCGATTACCGTAAACCGCAACTAGAGAATAGCCGCACGGCTATATTCTATAAATACTGAAGTATACTATTGCATTTTATTGTCTGTAGCCGTTAGATGCGATCAGACCTAAGCCTCTCTTCTCTCCTTATGCGATCTCTCTCTCTCTCTCTCTCTCTCTCTCTCTCTCTCTCTCTCAACTCTCAAAATTGACTTCTCTCTCTCTCTCTCTCAACTCTCAAAATTGACTTCTCTCTCATAGACCCGAATCGAACTCATCTCCTCCTCCTCTCTCTCTCTCTCTCTCTCTATCTCAGTTCTGTCTCTTCTCTCTCAATTCAACCTTCACCACGCTCACTCAACTCATGCTGTCTCTCTCTCTCTCTCTCTCTCTCTTTCTCTGTGTGTCTCAAGCTCAACTCAAACCCATTGGCCACCACTGTCAACAGCGCTCTCAGCTGCTCCCAACCTCTCTCAAGTCTGTCTCAACTCAAACTCAGTAGCTCTCAACCTCTCTCAAGTCTGTCTTGGTTGATTTGGAGGTAAATTATGGTGTTCCTAATTTTTGAAATTGATTGTTTCAAAGATAGGGTTTCGAAATTTAGGTTTTAATTGGGAATTTCTAATGTCAAATTTGAAAAGGCAAAGATAATAAGTGTGATTGGTGAGCAAAGAGTTCGTATCACAACCGATACTTGGACATCGATCCAAAACATAAATTACATGGTTGTGACGATCCACTTCATGGATAGTGATTGGAACTTGCACAAAAGAATAATTAGCTTCACAAAGATCACTAATCATAAGGGCATTGACATAGGAAAAACCCTAGATGCATGTTTGACGGATTATGGCATACATAAAGTGTTCACAATTACCGTTGATAATGCTTCCGCCAATGATGGGGTGGTTGAGTACGTGGCACAAAGCCTAAAGGCAATGAACACCTTAATGTTGGATGAGAAGTACTTGCACTTGAGGTGTACTTGGATGGGTTGAAAGAGCTTAGTGCCTCAATTGAGGGTATAAGAAATTGTGTGAAGTTTATTCACTCTTCTCCGGCGATGTTGGATAAGTTTAGAGAGTTTGCCATTGCATCTAGGATGGACAAGATGGCAAATGTGCCAATGGATGTGCCTACAAGATGGAATGCAACCTATAGAATGCTTAAAGGTGCATTCAAATATAGGCAAGTCTTTGAGAAGATGGCATATTCTTGTGAGGTGTTTCAAGCTTACTTTCTAGAGGAAGAAAAAGTTAAGAAAGTGATGGTTAAGAGAGTGAGACCTCCAAAAGATGATGATTTAGAGAAGGCATTAGCTTTTGTGTATTTTCTCAAAAAAAATTATGATGCTACATTGAAACTTAGTGCAATCAAAACTTGTACATCCCCAATAATTTTCATAGAATTGGTTGCTTTACAAGTTCAAATAGAAGCTAAAATGAAGGGTCCTAGAAATCCTACTATGCAACGGGTAGCATCTTTAATGAAGTTGAAATTTGACAAATATTGGGGGAGCTTTGATGTTGTGAATAAGCTTATATTTTTGGGCAATGTTCTAGACCCAAGGATGAAGTTTCAAATACTCCAAATAAGCTTTGGCAATCTTGAGGCAGATGCTAGAAAGCAAGATGAGATTGTGAATGAGGTTGTAAAGTGTTTGAATGAATTGTATAATGAGTATAAAGGGGTTGGAGGGGATGTGAGCCAAATTGATGAGGATGAGATTGATGATGAGGTTGCACAAATTGGTGATGATGTTGATGTCACATTTCAACTAATGCAACAACTTGTGCAAAAGAGGAAGGATGAGCAATCCGTTGAGATATCCAATGAAGTGGATAAGTACTTGACGGATCCTTTTGAGAGCCCCTTGAGCAAACAATTCAATTTCTTGAATTGGTGGAAAGGGAACCAAACAAGATATCCTATTCTTTCACAAGTTGCCAAGGATATCTTTGCAATTCCAAGTTCTACGGTTGCTAGTGAAAATGCTTTTAGCCTAGGCAAGAGGATTGTGGATCCTTTTAGAAGCTCTTTGCATCCTAAAATGGTAGAGGCATTAGTGTGTACTAGTGATTGGCTTAGAGCAGACGAATATTTCTTCTACAAGGAACCAACGGATGATGTGGTTGAATTCTACAAGGAAATGGAACATATGACAACTTGTAAGTAATTAGTTTATTTATGTTAATGTTATTTATGCTTCTTCTTATAATAAAATGTACTGAACTTATGTTATTTTATTTGTAGATAGCATTGGTGCTCAAACAACACAACGGGGTCCTTCAAATCCACTCACCACCACCAATACTTGAGTTTGTAATATTGGTGCATTGCATTTTCCTTTTAGTTTGTAACTTTAATTAACTTTGAATTGGATTTTTTCTTTGGGTTGTAACTTTCATTCATTTTGCATTGCATTTTCCTTTTGGTTTGTAACTTTAAAGGATTTGGAATTGGAATGCTTGAGAAGTTGAGGTTGTGAATGCTTGAGAAGTTTAACATTAAGTGGAATGCTTGGAATTGTAACTTTAATTTTCTTTAGGTTGTGAATGCTTGAGAAGTTGAGGAGGTTGTGAATTTATATATGCTTGAGAAGTTGAGGTTGTGAATTTATTTATTTAGGTTGTGAATTTATATCTCTGGGTTAAAGTATGCTTGAACTCAAAAAGCTTCAAAAGAAGCATCAAAATTAGTCCTAAAATGTGGAAGATTAGATTTTTATGACACAAAAGAACTTGCGGTTTTAAACCGCTAATTCACGGTACTAACTACATTTTGAGGTTTGGGCAAAAATTTGCGGTTTCAAAAATCACCATACAGCAAATAGTCGGTCGGTTTGCAGTTTCAAAAATCACTATACCTCAAATAGTCGGTCGGTTTGCGGTTTGGGCAAAAATTCGCGGTTACCGAACCGCAACCACCCCTACCACAAACCATGGTTGACGCCTAGTAGGATATCTTGGCTATCCAAGCTAAAGAGCCATGGTGAAGAACATATTCAAGTTGGAATGACCGTGCAATTGAATCATTCTCTTGTGCAATACTCCTCATTCAGATTGTTAGGTTATGGAAACTTATGTGACAACCTTAATGTGAATTATGTCTTGTTTGATTATCTTGGTAATGATTTGAAAACTTCTTCTTTCAAATCTCATCCATTTTGTGCAAAGATTTGATCAATCATATCTCAGGAGTATTCTCTCTCCTTACTAAGAGTAGAGATTCCTTATTGTACATTCATTTGTCTCTATGACTTTATTAAGAGTCCCGATAAGCACCTTTAGATCATGTTTTATAACACAACTGTATAGTACCTTCAAAGACAAACAACATAGCCAGAAGAAAACTATGATGTCTCAAGTCTAACAATTAGTTTGCACCTTTGCAACTTATGATTTCTAGTTTGACATGTGAGTAAAGACCTCAATTCTAGAACTCATATTTTTTATCGCGTTCAGTGTACTTGTTCCCCTGCAAGCACCTACACACTTATCTTGGTGTCACTACACTTCATGACTTGAGACCTTGTCATCCTCTAATCATAGAAGATATAGTGTGCACTGGTATTTGTTGAAGATCAATGCCCAATTGATAATCCTATGACCAGGAACACTTTTAGGATATAACTAGGAACCATGAGAAATCTCAATGTATGCAATCTCATAACATAGTTCTCATGTCCTCTTTCATATCCCTAGGAATATTGTCGTTTTACATTTATGATAATAGAATAGGAATCATGATTTGAAAACAATAGTTCTTGCCCATAAATACTTAATAAGTCATTACAAAGGATGTCCTTTGTTGTAAAATGATGAAAGTGAAGCCCACATGTCGGAAGGAAACTTCCTGCACCTTCAGATGCTTTCCTTTCCCTAGCCAAGGCCTTTGCCTATAAAATAAGGTATCCTCCTTATATGTAATATACAAAACAAAAGATTGAATGAAAACATCAGAACATCATTCCTATTGCTATTTGAATTCTCTAAATTCTCTCCACAATCTCTTTAGTTTTATAACACGTTATCAACACGAATATCTCAAAAATACCAGTTGGGATATTCGATCAAAACACTCTGCTTCATTGCTTTTCTTTATCGGGTTTGATTGAGTTGCTCATGCTCTTTTGTGTATCGATATAGCTTCTGTGAAACTTTGTTCTCACTGTCTCAACTCTTTACTCTCCCTCTCTCTCTCTCTCTCTCTCTCTCTCTCTCTCTCTATCTCTATATATATATATATATATATAGCTTCAAAACACAAACCCAACAAAAAAAGTTCTTGAGGAAGATCAGACCAGTCAGCAAGAATTATTTTTCCTTGTTTTGTCACAGTTCCACTAGTGCTTCAATCATCATCCCTGGGGATGGATCAGAAACCTGAATTGAAAAAAAGTATGCGTTACTAGGGCATCTGGCTTTCATGCATCTTGGCTTATATTAAACGACTTATGGCTATCATGTAACTGGAACTGTTAGAGGCTGAATGAGAGAAAAGATCAGACCCACAAAACATGATAAGATGATCTCTGCCTTTTTATCTTCTCCTTTAATTTTATTAATATTATTAATATCCTACAAAAACATCACCCACCGAAATGATGAGCTTCCCATCACCTTTTCTATTATTATTATTATTATTATTATTATTCTATATTATTTAATATTAATATTAGTGCATGTGCTAGTGGCAGGTCAAATTGAAAGGTAGTGGCAAGCATGATATTGATCACTTTCTTTGCCTGCCTGATTATATATTTTATATAATATGCTATATAGCTCACATATTAGTATATCGATATATTATATACATTAACAATTACTTTTATATATATATATGTGTGTGTGTGTGTGTGTGTGTGTGTTGGCAACCAAATTGAATCCTAGGCGAACTAGGTTGTGACTCAGAAGAATAGATTTCAGAAGACTCAATATGACTAATCATGGTTTCGTTTTCACTAGACTCAAAATTTCTTAACTCAAGGACTTTAATCAGTTTGTCTTTATCTTCATCCTTGATTTTTAATTGTTTAATTGTATCTTTAACTTTGTAACTATTAGCATAGTGACCAAACTTTTGACATTTATAGCACTTTACTTTTCTCTTGTCGGTTATTTTCTTAAAGTGACTATGCTTACCTTTGCCGTGACTCTTTTTCCAATTTTTCTTAGGGAAGAATCTCTTTTTACTATAAAATTCTTTATCATCATTATTATGCTGGAATGACTATCTCCTGCGTGAATAATGGCAATGTTTACTAAGCTGTCGGCTGTGGTGACTAGACTTATTCTTTCTAGATGGGGGAATAGACATTAGACCATACTGTTCGCAGAAATTTCCTAACTCATATTTAGCAGAATTTCTTTCAGACTGGATTTATTTACCAATTTTCATATCAACAAACATTCTCATACCGACTTGATTAATGGTGCTAATTATATTACCGTATGTGAGACTATCCCAATCAATATGACATTGTTCATTACCAAGGGTTGTTCGGATCTTATGGGCGAATAAATTAGGAAGACCATTAACAAATTTTTCTTTCCAAAATGATTGGTTACTATCATCTCTAATCATGACTCTGAAAATAAATACATCTTTATACCACCTAAAATCAGATAATTTTGGGCATCTTAAGTTACTAAGCTGATCATGTATCCTAGCAGTAGTGTTATTGGGTGTTCCAATGAAATGGTCAACTATTGTGTATAGCAAAGTGTTGACTCCATCTTCAATGTCTTGACCTATTTGTTCATCAAAAATAGGAAGACCGTCTTCATTAAGTTTGACTGCATGAATTATTTGTTGCTTAGACTCATGGGTTAAATGCTTATCCCACCAAGAACGAAGAGTTCCAGTGAAACCAGTTTCTAGCTAGGGAACAATCTCAGACTGTCTGAAACTGTGGTTGGTGATGTAACTATTGGCGACCATGGACATATGTTGAAGCTTATTAAGGATTTCTTGCTTAGAAAGACCATCAATATTCCATTCATATAACTTATCTGAAGAAACTGAAAACTTACAACTCAGGAAACCTAAACCAGCCACTTGGGATGGATGAGTTGCAAACTTAGACTAACTTTTCAACACTTACGGCTCTGATACCATAAGGGGTCTAGAACCAGTGAGAGATAGAATAAAGACAGAAGTATGTATAGGCATATATAGGCACAAAGATTATAGAATAGATGCAATGAAGCAAATTAATGAATATATGAAAATAGATGCAATCAAAATAGCATTACTCAAAATACTCAAAATATTATTGATAACTTCATAACTTACAGAATGCAAAACACTTACAAAGAGTTTCACCACTTAGTTCTTCAGAGCATTGATACTGATAGAACTTTGAAACTGAGAAAATTGTAGTGTACTAAAATTACATTATTCTAAAGTTGTGTTCAGACTTATCTTTTTAGAGGTAAGTTGTTTCGGCTCTTCTTGACTAATGACTTTTCTTAATTTCTTTAAATACTTAGATTTTAAGTATGGGTTTTCAACTTTACTTATTAAGTCAATTAATAATTCTTCTTGCTCTTCTTGTTTGGTAAGGACATTTATTGACTTAGACTTACAACAATTATCTTGGCAACCAAATTGAATCCTAGGCGAACTAGGTTGTGACTCAGAAGAATTATATATATACATATATATGTACATATGTATATGTATGTATATATAGTAATTCTATGGATGGTTTCACCCCCTATATTTTTTAGTGGTGGTTTTATCCCCACATTTATTTTATTTACTGTATGGTGTAGATTCATTACCCATACAATTTATTTACTGTATGGTGTAGATTTATTACCCATACGACACAATTTATTTGTTGTATGGTGTAGGTTTATTAACCATACAACTGTATTTATTTAAAAGAGTGACGCAGGTTTATCGTCCTCACAATCGCCTTTACTTTTATTTAAAAGTATGGGGCAGAATTAGTGCCCATACAAGCACATTTACTTTATTATTGTATGGTGTGGAATTACCCCCATACAACAAGCAATTTTCTTTATTGCACCTTTACTTTTATTTAAAGTATGGTGCGGGATTAACGTCCATACATGAGGCAATTTAATTTATGAATTCACTTTATCGTACATTTAATTTTATTTAAAGTATGGTGCGGGTTTATCGTCCAGCAATTTATTTACTAGCAATTTATTTACAAGCAATTTATTTTATAGATTAATTGTGAGATATGATGAGTTTTTAAAATATACAGATCAGGACCATAAGTTCCTTAATACTCATCATACAACTACATTAGGACTTGAAGATCCTTGATGATGATAATGATATGAGAGCTGGCAGTCTCTCCGGTACTATATGTGTAAACAAGATATCGGACTCGAAGATCCTTGATCCTTGACATAAATAAGGACCTAGAGTTCCTTGATGATGTAATAGTACCGTATTAGTTAAAAGTGTCGTACACATGAATAACTGGCAAATATACTGTACACATGAATAGATACGTATTCATGACTTAATGAATAGTATCGTATGCATGAATAGTGACGTATGCATAAATATTAACCATTTTGGGTAAACCGTCACTATGTACAAAAGGGAACATGCAGTTCCTTAAACTCATGGATGAGCAATTAAATGAGATGCTAGAAGTTCCTCAAAATATGGACAATTATGTAAGGGCCTAAAGTTCTGAAATATATAGAGGAAATTATAAAAATGTCCATACCATGAGAATATGTGATGTTGGCCCGAAGTTCAAAATCTAAGAGCACTGAATGTCCATACCATGAAAATATGCGATTTTGGCTTGAAGTTCAGAATCTGACAATATTGAGAACCTGAAAATTCCAACAGTTAAATGGACAACCCTTGAGGTATTATTGCAAATTGTGGTACACCACATATTTCTTTGGCATAAGAAAAGATGAATTTAATAAAGTTTGATTATGTTATAATCGATACCTCAAGGAAGAAATACATTTTGTGAATTCTGGTTGTTAAGAATACACCGTGAAATGGATAATATCAGGATAAACCTCGAAGGATGAATTGAGGCTCCACACGTATTTTGTTATATTATATAATCTGGGCCGGAAGCTCATGAATCCAAATATATGAGAAAATCCCGAACCTGAAATTTTGGGTATATAGTAGTTAATTCTCTTCACTACTATATTGCAATATTATCATGACTTTTCTCAATTCATATTTCATGTCTATCTAAAAGGGGCAGATAAATTCTGAGGTTGTGTTTAGCCCGGGCTAGAAGTTCCGGACTCACATGCATTGAAATATGTAATTTGAGAGATTTGATGTGGTTATTTGAACCTATAAGGTACAAGGTTCTAAACCGTCATTTTGAAAAGACGTAAAAACCATAGGTGCAAATTTAAGAATTTGTGCAGTTATTATAACAAGAAAGAAGGCATACAATAGATAGATGTTTCCAACCTGCAAGGAAAAGCAGGCTCTGCAAAATCTATAAAATTACATTATGTTCTGGAAGCCTCTGAAGGAAAATGACGGTTCCTCTTAAACTTAGCCATGAGCCTCTCATGGTCTCCTAGAATCTTTTCATTGGAAACCTGCAGCATGTCAAGCCTTCTCAGCGAATCAATGGAGTACGAACTCACCAATTTCAACAAGGCATTATTTTCTTCTTTAAGTTTCTCAACCTCCTGTTAAGACTCATGAAGCATTCTCTAAATAGACGAATTTTCAGTGGTCAGCTCCTGAACCTCTTTTGCTCTAGCATGTAAACGATCAGCCATGTTAGAAATAGAAGCAACACTCTGAATGCTAAAAGCCATTGAGTCATCAATAGCCTCTTCATCAGACCTCACTGATAACAACATTTCATCCATTGGAATAAGGAAATTCCTAGCTATTATGACAACAGTTGCATCATTCATCATTACAGAATTACTAACCGTGAGATGATGATTTTGGTGATACAAAGGATGGACGCCAGACTTTGGCGTCATGAGTTGTGTTGGGAGCAACATTTAAATCAAGATGGTTTGGGTGAGAAGAAGAGGAAGCCATTTTTAGGAAGGTTTCAAGGAAAGTTTTAAGAGAAGCTGAATTTTTAGAAAATGAAAGGAAGTTGAGTTGAAACGTAGTTACTCCAATCAGGTCTTGCAGAGGCAATATCTATAGGTGGAAATATGGCAACGGTTTCCAGGATCCCAATATTATTTCAAATCCCCATATTCTTTTTTTTTTTCTTTCCCAGATTCCAAAACTTCACGCGGCCTCCATTAATGTTTGTCGGCACTTTCGGCATACTCAAGGATTTTTTCGTCAAAGCCGATCTTGCTTTGCATATTTCACGGAGCTACTTTTTCAAAAGCACCCCTAAGAATCTCCAGAATTTCTGTGGTTAATCTGAAATTCATTGGATATACCTATTCCTCTTATTTGTGTATAAATATGTTACTAACGAAATTTTCTTTGCAGAAGACATCTAGTTTTCTCCATATCTAGAGATGCGATATCCACTTGTTTTTCATATGAGTGAGCACTCGATGTGCTTGAGAAGCAAGACTATCTCTGATCATCAATTCAGGAAGCGAGACTATCCCTGATCACGTTTCGGCGATGTCGGGGAGTTATAAAGGTGACCACATCCTCTAATCTCCTGAAGTTCTTCTAGATTAGGAGAAATGAGAGTTTGTTGTCTGCTCCCACCAGCTTCCTTCCTTGATTGCTTACCTTATCCTGCAAACAATATCACAATTTTTGTATCTTTTCTTTCTTTTTATAACTCTCTGTACTTAAGGGATTTTATTTCTTTAGAACGAACATCTGAAGAAAGAATCCATGAAGTGATCCTAACTTTGAGGGTTATTTGTTTTTGACAAAGAGAAGAATTGTGATTTTTGCTCTTGCAGGATATAACTAAATCATCAAGCGCTACATTATATTTACTGGGCCGATACGAGCTTGAATGATACTTGAGAAAAGTTTCTCCCACCTAAGGATGTAAGCAATACTTGTGTTATTTTATGCTTATACACTTATTTTGATATTTTATAAGACATCTTGAAAGGTAACCAAATGGGGAGATAAGACCGTTCCAGAAGAATGCAAAGGACCATTCTAGAAGAATGGCTTCTATCAATCTGATATGTATTCATGAATTACTAATGCAAATTTCACAGATTGCAAGATGAATACATTAATGATACATTGCATAGATTAAAATCACATAAGAAAAGAACATGGGTATAGCAATGATCAATATGATGCACGCCTGTTGCATAGCAAATGATATGAATTGAAGTCCCGGAAGGACAATCCTTTAATATGTCAATATTGATACAGGTGCACGCCTAATGCGTAGCAAATTATATGGGTTAAAGTCCTAGAAATTAATTGACATGTATATATTAATCTGTGGCATGCCTGCAGCATGACAGATATATCGGTTCTAAATGTTCGAACTCCCTAAATGGAGATTATCCACGCCCCTATTGTAAAATAACGCTCCATTGGAGGTTATGATCCACATTATCACATAATTCATCTTATAAGATATGTCTGTCTGGAAAGAGACAATAAAAGCCCCTTGAAGTGGCTTGGGTACCCAAAAGCAAAGAAATGCTTATAATTGATGCGTGCGCAAAAGAATGGTGGGATCATGAATTGATGAATGACAATTTTTGGTTTTGGAGTAGCTACTCAAATCATCAATGGGCTATGTTGATTGGAATCCTGTTCAATTATTAAATGTCGACAATATCATTGGCCAAAATGAAAAAAGGCAATTCCATTACAGATGAGAATGAGCATGAATGAACAAACCCATAGTACGAACCCCAAAAGATGTTAATACTAAAGGTTATACTTGGGTGTTCGGAATAAAAGGGAATATACCCACTTTGTATGACACAATATTTCTGGCAGAAACAAGGAATCTTGGGTTTCTCCATATTTACAGATTCAATTGTGCCCCCTTATTGCACATTTATGGAGACCAATATGTTATCTTTAAGGGTTATTAAATGCACGGAGCATATCACCAGAAGTGATTCCCTAAAGATGTATAAATAGCAAGGTTAAAGGTATATAATGTGTCATTAAGTTTAATAGCTTAAACAAAATCCCTGAAAGGATTGCAATTGCATGAAGCAAGTCCCTAAAGGACATGTGCCTGAAGCATAAAACCTGTACTAAATACTAATATGCATAAATTGCCTTAGTGAGTACATTGATTATAATATGTTTGTAACATATTAAAACTCCTGAAGAGTTCAAGAAATATTTGTCTCGGCCTGAAGATTGAGCATTATGCCAACGAGATTCTTGCTTATACTAAGAAAGTATTGAAGCATTTTTATGTGGGTTAACCGTTTGGCACTTAAATATTTTTTTCAGAAGTATACTGGACTGGATATTGTATTTTCCAGATAGAGCTCAACTTCATCATCATTATTTTGGGATGATGTAAGGCATATTTGATGCTATCTCCGCATAACATCATATACGGGCATATTTTTTCAAGTGAACTTACTAATAGCCCGAAATTTGTTGGGTATGCGGATTCTAAAAATTTCTAAGGTCGCCTACTGGAAAAAGTTAGTTATGAAGATTTCAGGGCGAGATATTCTTCAGGGGGAACATCTAACAATATTACAAGATTGACTCACAGAAGCAATGCCAACTATTATATTCAGAAAGATGATCAACAGTTTGGCTTAAAGATATTTTGCCAAGCATTAGGGGGAGCGTGCTGTCAATAAAGATCTTCACACACTGTAATCTTTTTCCTTCGTCCAGGTTTTTATCCCACTGAGTTTTTCTTGACAAGGTTTTAATGAGGCAGTGTCGCACGAGTGTCAATATACACAGAATTTTATGTTATACATGGTTATGTACTTTTTTTTCCTTCGACCAGTTTTTTGTCCCACTGGGTTTTTACTAGCAAGGTTTTTAATGAGGCATATCCCACAAATGGTGGTCCCCAAGGGGGAGTGTTGTAAAAGGATGAAAGTGGAGTCCACATGTCGAAAGGAAACTTCCAGTACCTTTAGATGTTTTCCTTTCCCTAGCCAAGGCCTTTGCCTATAAAAAAAGGTATCCTCCTTATATGTAATATACAGAACAAAAGATTGAATGAAAACATCAGAACATCATTCCTATTGCTATTTGAATTCTCTAAATTCTCTCAACAATCTCTTTAGTTTTATAACATCCTTGACATTAACTATTTCATAATTAATTGACTTTAAGGACATACTACTAACACATATATGATCCATTGCACATATCACTTTAGTTAGATTAGACTCGTTTGGACACTTTTGACCATTTGGTTAATTTATGGTAATTTTGTGTTTGTCTTTGGGCTTGTTTTAAACATTAAGCAAATAGGCAAGTTTGGGCCAATAAGAGTGTATGGATCCACGTAGACTACCTTAACATGCTAATCAAGCATAAATCCGTTATAATTAGTAAAAAAACATATATTGCATGAAGACATGCAAATGGGATTTGATTGGATTCGATTAAATCGAAATTAAGATAAGACATTTCACCTTTCCTTACCCAAGTGATCTAGGATTGTGTCACCATCCCATGGTCTCATAGAATCCGCATTTAGAGAAGGTGTGAAATAACTTCTTCAACTTCATCTTTGCTCAGCTTCAAATTGAGATGTTGAAAGTATATAAAGCATTGTTACTTGAAGGATTTCATTCATGAAGTCCTTCAAAAAAAGGTGACCGAGTTTAATTTTGTTTTCTTTGATAAGGAGATATATTGCTAAATTAATTGGTTTCTTTATGACAACATTGATTGATGTTGGGTTACTACCACAGTTAAAAAGGAAAATGAAAAGAAATTCTGTTTCAAGAATGTTTTGAGGTCGCTTTTCTTCCAGTACTCATCATCCAATGAGTACATGTACCCATGCCGCTATTTCAAAAAACCTTGTGGTATGGGCAAATTCAAACTTTGGTGATATAATTATCATTAAAAACATGACCCAAAACCCAAAATAGAAGAAGTTGAAATTAATGGATGTAGGGTAACTAATTAATCCGGTTACGATTCTTTAATTAGTCAACTTAGTCAACTAATTAATTTGGTTATAATTGTACATGTATCAGCTCGAATTCAATGTGTCGCATCCTTGTTCTATCAACAAAAAATAAAAATAAAAATTTGTATCTATATTGAAATGTGGCAAAAAAAATAAAATTATATCCTAGTAAAATTAAAAAGATTAAAGTCAACATTCTTTGCATGGTCATCCATGTGCATGTACTATCGGTTGTGACAGTCATTGTTGCTTGCCCAACAAATGGACATGTGTCACACTTTTATTGGATGTAAAACGGGGTATTATGAAAATGAAACCTAATTACTATTATACTCCCCCCTCCCTTTACCTAGTTTCTTCTACACACTTCTTTTTCTCTTCTTGCCCTAAGGCCCTGTCTGGTTCGCGGAAAAGATTCCCATGTATTTCCCAATGGATGGGAAATGGAAGATTCATTTTCCGTGTTCGGTAATTTTGGGAAAGTAACAAGGAAATACCACTTTATTTCCTTTCACATGTTTGGTTTGTGTAGGAATGTAAAACGAAGTTTGTTTAATTTTCCAATTATACCAATATGAAATCAAATAAAAAAAGAATGCATTTAATGATATATTGTAATTCTAAATTGTTAATGGAAACAAAATGGTCATGAAAAATGTGCATTTAATGTTGGCTCATTTTCCAAAACTTTCCCATGAGAAGGAAAACAAAACCCAATGGAGGAGGGGGAACCATATGCTAAGCAACCATTTCCCATGTGTCAGGTAACCATTTTCCATGCGACGTCGTCGAACATGGAAATAGTGTTCGAGATATATTTGTAAGATTTATTGGAGTTTGTATGAGACTACGACGTCGTATCGTATTCCCCTGTGGAGCTTGAACGCTTTATCTTTCTTGTTCTCTCGCGTCCGTGTATTGATCTCAAAGCTAACAGAACCCTCTCCCTTCCTCTCGTTTTCGAAATTCCAATTTCCCGCCTTCTCTTCTCTCAGTCTCACACTCTCGCGCAGAGAAGTAGGAACTACCATTCAGTCTTCTTCATTTTCCCTTATCATTTTCCTCTGCTCTTCGTTCTTCATAATCGTCATCCTCCATAATTTATTGCTATTAGGGTTAGGGCTTTCACTTTTGAGAGGCAAAAGGATTGCAACCGCCGTTGACCCTTTTGCAAATTACTGTAAGATCCCCCTCCATTTTGCAAACTACTACGCATTACTGTTTTTCTGTATTTTTATTTTTCTCAAATTTTGCTCGCAGATGGAGGCTCTCTACTCGAAACTCTACGATACGTACATGAAACTCAAGGTGTTCTCTGTGCTCTTTCCCATTTATTTCCTTTTTCTCTGTGCTCCTTTTTTTTCTTTTTCTTTTTTTTGCTTAATCAGTTAATTGAACATTAAGTTTTGGTCAGGAAAATTTGAGGAGAACGAAATGGAAAGTAAATTTTTGTTTTTCTTTCTTTGTTGTGTATTTCTCAGTTTTGAGTTGATGTTAAACATATTCAGAAGGAGCTATACATCTCCATTTTTTAAAATTAGATTTTTCTGTTTAATCTAATCTGTTGTAGCAGCCTTTTTTCTCTCTAATTGTTAGTTGTTGTTATGCTGTTTCAGTCGAAGAAATGGTCGGAGTTGGATAATGTTAATAAAGATCAAGAAGTAAAGTTCATGGATTATATCTCGGGTATGTATTTCTTCACCTTAGAAATTGTTATAATCGTCGCATTTGATCTTCTTTTTAACATGAGCATTTGCTGTCGCTGCAACTAAGGCTCAAACTTTATTCTTCACTCTGACCCAACTTTGTTGTTTATTTTCTCGGTTGCAGCTGCGGAGCAGGTAATCCAACAATTGAAATCTGAAAATGAGAGGTTGCTTTTACGAGTTAAAGATCTGACAAGTGAAGTGGCTTCTATTAGGCATGCATTTCTAAGTTCCATTGGATTTTCAATTTGTCAACATTTACAGTAGCCTTCATAACAGGCTTTTAAAGCATATGTGACATTGATTGCAGGTCCACCAAAGATGAACAATGTATTGAATACCAGGAGCTTTTAATGGAAGAGAACAGGAAGAGTAAGATATCACTGGTCTGCTTAATTATGATGCCTGTATCATCTGGATCCTTGAGTTTCTTCCTCTGTTCTGGGGATGAATTTTATAGGAATTATCTATTCATGTAAAGTATAGATTGTGATCTTGGTGAAGCCTATATTTTGCCTTCTGATAAGAATTGACATACATTAATTATAGGTGTTTGGAAAATCCATGAAAATAGTTTTTGCATATATTTGTTTGAAAGATATAATAAAGAAAATTTTGTTTTTATTATTAAACATGTTGAACTCTCTTGTGCTCAAATTCTTGTTATACTTGCAACTTGCAAATTATTAGGGTTCAACATGTTTTGACACATTTACACATGAAGAACGCCATTTTTATCTTATTCATTTATTAAGTTGCTCTTTCCTTAGGCCAAATTGTTTTAATAATTTGTTGGTGGACTCTTCCTGTTTCTTCTAAAAATCTTAACTAGCATTATTAAATTTGAGCACAAAGCCATTCCTATGCCCTCCTGCACTTGAAGATTTGGCACTAGTAGCTATTCTTGGTAAATGTATTCAACACTGATCAGCATGTGCATAGCGTTGCTTAACATGTATGAACTTCTGTTTGCTTCTCCCAAGCTGTGATGATCATTCATACCTTTTTCTTTTTTTGATGGCTCAAATTTTTGGCAGATGAAGAACTTTCTGAAGAAGTAGCGAGGCTCCGAAATCTGCAACAGGTGGGAAATTTTAGCAGACTGAAGGATAGCAAAACAGACAATGGAGGAGTGTGTACACCTGCTAGTGGTCAAGTATCAGAAGAAGCAGGCAATCGGTCACAGAGAAGAAAGACACATAAACGTAGGAGGCAATCCCTGTCTGAGACAGAGGATATAGTTATGCCTTCTAGCAGTCTTCAAGATGATGAAATCCTAAGAGAATCTGAAAAGGACTTGCACAAGGGAGCCGTGCCTAGTGGGTCTCTTATAACTGTTCAACAGGTATCTGATAATCCTATTGAAGTATATATTTTGAGCAGAAACTTATTGGCTCCTCCTCCTTCTCTGACTAATGTTTTTTTTCAGCCAAAATGCTGTAGAGCTATTGAAAGACCAGGTATGTGTCTCCGTTTCTGAAACTGAGGTTACTGTTATTTTACTTGTTCATATGGTGTTGGGGTTATTTTATGTGTTATGTCTTGTTTCAAGGTGGCGATGTTAACCCAACTGGCCAAGCTAACTGCCTGTTTCAAGTGCTTGTTGAGTATCTGGTGGATTTAAAGTTCTCAACTGTTAGTCAAACTGAAGAAATATGCATTTCAGCTGTGCATCAATCAAGTGGTAATTCCTAGAATCTTAATCTTCATTTTAGTTTGAAATTTTTCCTCAAATGTGTTTTTCTGTTTTACTCTGCTAACTTGTTTTGTCGTTTTCTTTATTTCCTCTGATTCCCTATAGTAACCTCCAAGATTCTTTCCCCTTTATTTTAAAGGGTGACAGTATAGCCAAAGGGTCACTTATAGAATTGAATCATGAAATGTAACTGCCTAGGGTTAGTTAACACTTCTGAGTTCGAGCAACTAGCGAACCAAGCCACTGGCAGACTACTCAGGCTTGGCTTGTTACTAATGCAATCGAGCTTGAAAATTGTTTAAGATTAGATGTGCTTGTGAGACTACTTAAGGGCAGACAATGTCTTAGAAACTATCAGTAGGGGTCTTATCCACCATTTTACAGCTTTAGAATTAAACAATTCTGATTTTTTACATTGCCAATTGAACCTACTACCTGATGAACATTAATGCAACACAAAGCTACTAGTCAATGGACCAACGCTTTTTAATTAAACAATTCTTCTACCCATGGAATTTAGAAAGATAAAATGATGTAAAACTCTTTGTTATTAATGAAACTAAACCCGCACATTATCAAGGGGAAAAATGGCTTCAAGATTATGGAAACTGTGGGCTTAGTTTCTCGACAAGATTACAATTGAATATCAGATGTAGGGTTGTATTGGAAAGGTCTGTGTATATGTTCTAAATTTTGACATAACCTCCTATGCTCCTATAGTTGTGCAAAATGATATGTGAAAATATTGAAAAATTCAAATTTCAACAGGTACAGGTTTCATGCAGTTAAAGTGCGTTTAGACAATCCAAATATAGATTATTTTTTTTAGGTATCCGATGTTTTCCATTTTCAGAATTCATTATTAAAAAACGTACTACCAAATGCATTTTAGAATTGTTCCTGTATCTGAAAAGCAAACAGATGTTTTCGAAAATGTAACCAAACGAGCCTTTAGCTTCTTGTTTATTTTGTAATTAGTTTGTATTCTGGATGTTCCCTTCTTCAAATTGGCAGGAAATCAAAATGCCAAAAAGAATAAAAAATTTCTCTATTGATGGACTCATATGATTGAATCCATGTGTAATACTGACACTCATACCTACTTCTTGGAATCTATGATGATTTGGATTGCTTGACACCTAGCATTGATAAAAAGAATTCATTCATATACACAGAAGTTTCATTGTTTATGGGAATGAAGCTTGCATTATACACTGTGTGCTTGCACAGCAATAACAGTGAAACAAGTAGTCCACAGAAGGATTATCCGTAATCCTCTAGAACTTACTAACAGTACAACTAACGACAATACATCTAAAAGCACAAGACCCTTAAGATTTCACAAATGATTCAAGTTACTTCCGCCCTTCCAAAACCACATTAAGGAAAAAGAACGGAATAGGGTTTGAATTTCACCAAGTGCAATTTGATGTTTTTCCTAATATATGTTGCTTCATCTATTTTGAGTCATCTTTAAGACCTGGGTCATGTTTTGTACTGGAAGAACTGTCTACTCTTACTTGTACATGTCTGTGTTGTGAAACTAAGGCAGTATCCTGTGCATTTTTTTACTAGTGTGGTTTGTGGTGAGTAACGTAGCATATACTCTCTTTAATTATTTTCTCATCTGAAGCACTATAATTAAGGTTTATTCTTGAACTATCAGAGTCACAGCCCTCTCTAGTATTTTGCATCCATTTGGCATTTTCGGTTGTGCATGAGTTTGAAATTAAATATTTAAAACTTCTATTACATTTCTGTGTGTGAGCTTGAAAATGTAGGGTTTGGCAACTTAATCCACTGAATTAGGCTTTGGTCACTGTATATCAGTGCCCGGCTCAAGGCAGGATTACTAAAAAGAAAGTACTAAAACTTAATCAATTGTTAGGACTTTCAACACTGAAAGTTGGTTTATCTTTTTCTGAGGGATTGGCCTTGACAGTTATGGGTTATGAAATCACGTTTCTATATATTTTCCTGTTTTTATTAATTCTTTTTCAACTTGAATGGATTTCATTGTCTCAAGAATTAGTTGTTGCATATCAAAATTTGATGATTATATATGGTTCTGACAGGTTACTCCTTCAATCTTACATGGGTAAATAGAGCTGGTGGAAAGGAACCAGAACTTCTGTACCGCGTCTTATCCTTGGGGACATTTGAAAGGGTTGCACCAGAATGGATGAAGGATGCCATAATGTTCAGCACAACCATGTGCCCTAAATTCTTTGAAAGGTTATCCCGAGTTGTCAAGCTGCACGCATAGCCACCCCTTTCTGTTCTTCTTTTTCTTAACAGGTTGGTGACTGGATTTCTGTTTCTGACAGTGAGTGTGAGATTATAACTTACTGCTTCTGGGCTATATATATACCAGGGAACTGATTACTTAGTCTCATGTAGCACTTGTAAAGTGAAAATCTCCTTGTAAAGGAATTTGATGCCATTAGTTTGCAACCTTTGTTTTGAGGAAAAATTTATGTTAAAATTATGATTTTGTCCCATGATCCTCTTGAATATATGAATAATTCTGCTGCAAGGTTTGAGTAAAATCTAATCTGTTTTGGAAAAGGTATCCTTGTTGATACCTTGCAGTCTTTTTTGTCCGGAGTTCTTCTATTGTGAATAGGTAGTTGCTTCTTTGTCAGAAATCTTAGCTTCCGTTGATCGTAGGTTGACTTATAAGATCTATGCTCAAGTGACAAATGATGTATGTATGCTGCTTTTTTTCAACATACACTGGAACCTTGGGAATTTGAACATTGTGCATAAACATATTATCATCCTCAAGAGCTGCATCATTTTCCTTATCATAAATTTCTTTCTCAGACTCATCACCACTGTCGTCATATATGGGAACACTAAGAAGTGAAGCCTCACCACTAGCCTCAACAACATCATCTTCCTCATACCTATCAACATCATCTTCCTCATCATCATCAACATCATCAACAACCTCAACATAATCTGAATCATACATGGGTCCTTTCCCTTTAGCAGCTTTACCCCCATCACTCACATCATTTTTACATTGTGTTTTAACAAAATTCTCATCTACTTGACCGAAGCATTCATCTGGAAAATCATTAAAGAATTGCTCATATTCTGTCTGTTGTGATTGGCTGTAATTCTCCTTAATAATGTCACGCACATCAACCTCATGATCTACACATACCACGATATGCGGATTGATACAGATGATAGATAACATATCTAAAATTTCAGCATCTGAATTCAACCCTAATACCCCTTCGTGCACTCCCTTACCAGCAAAAGTGTAATAAAATTCTCTGCAATTTTGAATCTCACTTTTCTTCATAATATCCCTTAATTCTGTTGTAGAAAACCTATCTGGATCAATATTATCATAAACATCTATTGTGTCTCTCTCATAATCCTTCCCATTGTTCACGAATTTACCAGCATATTTTAACTCCATAATGAAGTGTCCATCATTTTAAAAAATTTACATTTTTGGCATATGGTTAACAATAGTAGACATATTATATTCTGACAAAAAAATAAATTAAAAACATCCATATTATAATCTTAAAGCACTACCAGACAACACTCTCTAAAAGCAACATCCTTTTTACACCTCAAACTATTCATCCACCATGCTCGGTCCATTTCACATGTGATGAATTCATATAAAGTACTACCATAACACCAAAAACAACAATAAACCAACCCTACAACAACAATAAAGTCGTATATTAACTCAGAAACTCACCTGGATGAAATGGAACTTTCTTTGGGTCCACACATTTGGAACCACCATGTCTGCTTCTTCACGATAGTCCCTATCAGCAACAAAGCCGAATCAAACCCAATTCAAACCCCAAATATCCCAGAAATTGTACACTTCTTACTTGGGAATCTGAATCGAATCTTAAACCTCGAAATAGACCTGCCTTTTCACCACGTGTGTCTTAATTGACAGAATTTCCAATTTGACTTGATTTGTTAAGGATACAAAATGTGATGACCAAAATTAAAATCGTGCCAAACTCCAGTGACCAAAATTATAATTAACTCTAAAAAAAACTAAATTGTATATCACATTAGTAGTAGATCGCTAGTAGAGTTGGAACTCACTTGTGTTAGTGATCGTGATGTGGTAGAAGAATTTGGTTCATGTAGCATAAGGAAATTTTTTGTTTTTGTTTTTTTTTTAAAAGTTGGTTCATTTAGCATTTACAACATCACAAAGATTGTTTAACCAAACTTCAAATTAATTTACAAAACTAAAATGATATCCATATAGCACATAGATTCAATCGTTCTCATCAACGCTTTTGATGAAAACTTTCTCTATGAAGCTTCATCTAGATTAATGGATTTTCAATCTTGCTCATGTAATTGTCAGTTTAAAATTAAATTGAAATTTTTTCAAAGAACATTAAATTAATTTAGGGGAAGTTCGTGCCATGTTAGGAATATTCCTAATTTTGTTGTCCATATTTGTCTAGTGTGATTGCAATCAGGCCAGTTGATTAAGGCAGTGAGTCTATCGCCTTGCACTAAGTTTGAGTAGTTTTAGACAATCGCTGATATAAAATAATAAATAAAAATATTTGACCTTAAATTGGCATTTTATAATAAACAATAGTCTTTGGACCAAAGTATTTTGGACGCATATTAAGGTAGGAAACCAAGGAACATTGGCCGGGAAAAAAAAAAAGAAAAAAAAAGAAAAGGGAAAGTTAAAAAAAAAGTGCCCTTTTTAGCAGAACAAAATAACTAGCCGTTGGAGATAAAGGAAAGGAAGGTTAAGATAAAAGAAGGCGGCGACACCGTCATTGCAACGTTCGAAAATTTTGAATACCCACCGAACACCCTTTATGCGACGTCGTTTAGGTCACGCTCACAACGTTTTAAACCAAACTCTCAAGCCCTTCTTCCACATCTCATATCTGTCTCTCTCTAAAGTTCTCAGAAAAAGGGAAAGAAGGAAAACCCTTCTCTCTCTCTCTCTCTCTCTCTCTCTCTCTCAAAAGCTCACTGTGTTTTTTGAATCCTTGGGTTTCTTGTCTTGATTTGGATTTTTGAATTTAAATCTCTGTGTTTCCAAAACAAAGAGAAAAAGAAGATAAAGGATATGGCTGCTGTGAACCAAGATAACACTCTAGTAGTGGCCACAACCACTGCTCCCTCAAACTCAAAGCAATCTCAGCCGCGAGCAAAGACCGTTGATTCTCAGTCTGTTCTCAAAAGGTACATCTTCATCTTACTTGACGTAATTTTGCTTTCTGGGTTTTGATTTTTTGTTTTGCTTTCTTGGTTATCAGAATTTCTGGGTTTTGTTTTCTTACCCCAGATTTTCACTTTTTCGATTTAAAGAAAAACAGTTTCTTTTTGTTTGGGGATTCTATTTCTCAGATAATTTATTTTAATAGATTCCCTTTATTTTCATTAAGTTTCTTTTGTTTCTTCTGATAATTGGAGGTTTTCAAGGTTTCTTGGTTATGAATCTTTGATAATTGGTGGTTTACAATGTTTCTAACCCTGTTGTTTTCTTGTGTTTTTAATTGCTCGCTGAACAGGCTGCAATCTGAGTTGATGGCCTTAATGGTAAGACACCCAGACTCGTTCTTTTCCCTTTGTTTCTTGTTTAGATCCTGAAAATCCTGATTCAATGAAACCAAATCATGTTGATTAAATGAAACCAAAGCATATTTTCTCAGAAACCCCCATGTCTCAGTTGAGTCCCAATTCTTTCCAATAATTTTTGTTAGGGTTATTTGGTTACTTGGGTTTTGCCTAAGAGTTTGTTTTTTCTTCAATATTGAATTATAGATGAGTGGGGATTCTGGGATATCTGCCTTCCCTGAAGAAGACAACATATTCTGCTGGAAAGGGACAATCATTGGAAGCAAAGATACAGTGTTTGAAGGGACAGAATACAGACTATCCCTTACCTTTCCCAATGACTATCCATTCAAACCTCCAAAGGTCAAGTTTGAGACTCTCTGCTTTCATCCCAATGTGGATCTGGTTGGCAACATATGCTTGGATATTCTTCAGGTACTTGTAGTTTCATAATGTCATTTGAAAAGTCCAATAATAAACAAGCTACCAAACTTTTTACATATAATGTAACTTTTCCTTTGAATTAATTGCAGGATAAATGGTCATCTGCTTATGATGTGAGAACCATTCTCTTATCCATCCAGAGTCTGCTTGGAGGTAATCACTTTCTCTGTTGAACCATAGAACTATTAGCATTTCTTCAAGGTGTTGAATACTTATGGAATTTTGATTTTGTTTATTTCAATTACAGAACCAAACATCAGCTCACCTTTGAACAACCAAGCAGCACAACTTTGGAGCAATCAAGATGGTAAATACTGGGTTTCCTTTTGCTTATTTGTTTTACTCAAGTCTGCTAAAGTTGTGCTATAATGAGAAGTGTCTGAGTAATGCTTTGTCCGTCTCTTGCAGATTATAGGAAGATGGTGGAGAAGTTGTACAAATCTCCAAAAGCTTAATTGAGATGACAATATAATTTCTCAGATTAGGAGTTGAGCGATTGTAGAAGAAGAAGCCTCTCTAATTTGGATGAGAGGATGGATTTGTGTTTTTCTTTCAGAATGTTCCATTAATTCCTTGATTTGTTCTTGTTGTGTTCCCTGTTTACAGATGAGATGTTTCATAGTCATTGTTAATTGAAGGATGTAGACAATTGTCGTCAAAATTCAGAGTTAAAGATTGTCTTTCTCCCTAAACTAATACTTGACAAGCCAAAAGAAAAACCATTAGACCTCTAATTATGGCCTCAAAAATGTCAAGATAAGAGCACAGGAAACAATTACAACATGTCCATAGGTCACGCTAAGAACACAATAATACCTTCTCAAATGCAACAATACCCTTGCAGTTGAAAGGGACTATCCACGCTAAGAACACAATACCTTATCAAAAATATCGATAAACAGCCACCAACTCATCTCCCGAATAAGGACATCCTTGACTAACATTTTCTCCATTTCTTGCTTTACTTTTTGAAGTCCATTTGCCATGCTTTCCGAAATTCTCATAGTCTTGCAAGGGACTTTCTCTATTGCGAAGTCCAAGTGTGCGGAGTGGATACGAACTTTTATTTGTGACCATTAGATGCCTTGTACGCTCTAGATTTAAAACATCATTGAGAAGGGTTTCAGTCTTTTGGTAAGAGCCAAAATTCCCGCGCTTACACCTCCAATCTACTAACCTCTGTTTCCTTCTTCCAACACAACACTTTCTCTTCCCTGTGCTTTCATCCCTGGCAATATCACAGCTGCTCCTCTAGGTTATAATATTTTTATTTTTTCTTTTTAACACCTTCTCTTCCGTGTGCTCTCATCCCTGGCAATATCATAGCAGCTCCTCCAGGTTAGAATATATTTTTTTCTTCTTCTTTTTTTTTTTTTTTTTTTTTTTGCTTTATGATATATGGGTATTTTCCATTTTGCTTATATTTTTTCTAAACTTTTGAAGATATCCTGTATACAAACTTTGCAAATCATCCGAAGAAGGCATGACTCTTCGAATCATATCAGGAGATCATAGTTAGCTTCAATATCCCCATCTCCAAATGAAATATAGTTAGTAATTGTAAACATCAGGTAAATACAGAGTATAATTAAACAACAGATCAGCCAAGGTCATATAAAAAAATCCCACCCAGCAGTACAACACCTCACCAAACTCAAAACAAAACAAAAGTGAGCCAAGTTCATACGAAGACCAAGTCAAACCCAAACCCAAATCAGCGAGGATATCCCTCTAAAAAGAAATAGAAAATCAATGTAGGGAAGAAGGGAAATGACGTATTGCATATACAGAGTCACAAATAGCAATTGATGAAAGCATCGGATGAAGGCATAGGGAAGAGAAGGTCTTGTGGTGGAAGAAAGAAACAGAGAGAGATTAGTAGATTAAAGGTGCATGCATGGGAATGAAAGCACAGGGAAGAGAAAGTGTTGTGTTGGAAGAAGGAAACAGAGGTTAGTAGATTGGAGGTGTAAGCGCGAGAATTTTGGCTCTTACCAAAAGACTGAAACCCTTCTTAATGATGTTTTAAATCTAGAGCGTACAAGGCATCTAATGGTCACAAATAGAAGTTCGCATCCACTCCGCACACTTGGACTTCGCAATAGAGAAAGTCCCGTCTTGCAAATCCTGCACCGGAGAAGCAATGGAAAACGGAATCTTAAAAGAGTTTGTAGTCCTAGTCTTAGGGCACAAATAAGAATGAAACTAATAATATTCAAATCACATCTCTACGGGTGTGGCTCCATTCAAATAGTTAAAATGAGAAATATTGAGCAGCCCACAAGTTTTAGTTTTTTTGGTGGAACCTGGAAATCAATACCAAGGCGCAAATAGGAGGGGAATTAGGAGGGGACTACAAGCACGCGTACATCACAGCCAAGGACCAAACAAGATACAAGTTAAAGTAGAAATGCCAGATAAAGAAAGGAAACAGACGGTGCCATAGATGGGCAGAGGACGTCGAAATCTGATCTAGCATTCCTCAAGCGCTGTGAATTGGGGGGCAAGGAAGACCATCTTTGTCCAAGATTCCAATCAAAGAGGATGGGGGTCGGTTGACACAAATAGAAAGGCTCATATGGCCTCTTTGGAATCAGATTCAATGACTACTCTAGTGTGCCCTTGTTGGATAGCAAAATTGCATCCTTCCAAAATAGCCAGAGTCTCAGCTTCGATGGTACAGTCTGTTTCAACAGAGCAAGCAAGGCCAGCAGCAAAAGCTCCACTAGAATCACGTAATATCACTCCAATACTCGCCTTATGGAGCTCCGGTTTCCAAAAAGCAGCCACATTAATTTTTACGACACCATTAGCAGGAGGGGACCAAAATTGGGGGGTTTGAGAGTTTGGGTCTACAATAAAAAGACCCCCACGACCCATATTGTGAAAAAACTCCCTTCTCGATTTTATTCTTAAAATTAATGATCAGTATTCTCTTACATTTTCATCATTTAACATAATAAAATAATTATAAAAAATTTACTTTTAATTTGGTGTTTTAGTGATTGAGTGGTTGTCTTTGATTGTATTTCATTGATGAAAATGCCTCTCAGAATATCTGTCTTCTCTCCTTTTCTTGTGCCTTTTGCTCACTCAAATGGGTATGTATTATAGGGTTTTCTTTTTCCCATTGTGACGACCTCCATTTGAAACTCAATTATAAAGTCTATCCATTGCATTGTAATTTGTAGCATAAGACTATGGGGCAACTTGTTGCATGAATTTTTCTACGTTCTCATTGTTGATGCTCAAAAATAGATGGTCAAGATTGAGTTCAACTTAGAGACAAGATATACGTGGTTCACTCTTAATGAATGGGCTACGTTCACATACAAGTATATTCTCATTCTTATAATAATGCGTATTTACATTTGTATAAGGGGTTGGGCCCAAAAATAAAAGGAAGAAGGGAGAAGCCTATGACTATTGATCAAGCCCAACCTAGGGATCCTTTCCTAAATAGAGAGCGGTTTCATTTTATAGGTGAAGGGGAGTCTTCACTTTTTGTAATATTTCAATGTGGAATTCTTTGTCTTGCTTAGAGTTGCTTCTAATTGCTTGGTCATATATGGTATAAACATTCATCATTTTTATTTATTTTTATGCGGCTACTTTCTCATCATTGTATGCATGTGTGTGTTGCTTTCTCGAAAAAGTTTCTTAACTGTTATGATCTTCATTACAGAGCTGAAAAAGAGTCAAATGCCACATAGAACTCAACCTATGACTCAGCTCTTGGTGTTTACTTGGCTGAATATTGTACTAGTTTCAACCACTACTCCAGTCTATGATTTCATTTGCTTCCTTCCCTACTTGGAAACAAGAGTGTATGCTAGGACTCGAACCCAGAACCTTGCCTGAGGGAGTAAATACTCCAAACTACTACATTAGTGGGTCCTTTGCATAAATAAATTATATTAAAATATTATGAGTGTAGCTATTTCCACCCATATTAGGATTACAAAGGGTAAATTTGTCTTTAAAATTTTCAAAATAAGGTAGATGGGGAAATAGGAGAGGGGGTGGAAATAGGACAGTGATTAAACTTTTCATTTGTTCTTTTCACAAATTTTTCCGAATAAAACATGTATGTATTTTATTTCTACTTTTCCCGTTCTGTATGCAAGGGGGAGGGGGCTTATCACAGACTCACTGCCATGAGAGTTCAAACTTGAGACCACTAGTGTTGTCCAAATTTTAGGTCAATTAGATACAATCTGTTTGTACCTAGCACAAAAGCTTTAAGTAATCTTTCTCAAGTAGCAGCAGAGCAAGATTTGTGGCCAAGTAGAGCAGAAAATAGAGCCAACATTAAGGGTATGTTTGGGGTCCTTTTGAAAGGGCCAAAAGCGCTTAGCAGAAAAACTTGAAAGTGCTTCTAGATCATAAAAGTGCTTTTCTGTGCTTCTCCACGAATCACTTCCATGTGCTTTTCCCAAAAAACCTTTGGATCAACAAATTTTTTTGATGTTCTAATAGAAGTGTTTCTTTAAAAAACGCTTATAAATGTAAGCGCTTATATGAAGCACTTGGATTTCCAATTAACGTTATTTGATGTTCTACTAATAAAGGGTTTCTGAAAAAGCTCGTATAAATAGTTGTTCTTCCTACAGAAGCTTGGTGCATACAACCATTACGATGAATCAAAGAGGGTCAAAATAATCGAAAAAATCACATTTCTAAAACTGTTTAACCATTACGATTAACATCGATCTAAAATCTCAAATACCATATGACACCAACAAGTATGCATCTAAACTAATCAGTGTCACACAAACTTCTCTCCGTATGCTCTTATTTCGTAAACCCAGATTCTTTCTTTGATTCAGCTATCAGATTGATAGGGTCGAAAGCCTACATATTATGTTTGATGATGTCAGCTGCCTTAAGTTGAGATGGACAAATTCCTTTATCTCCAAGCTCCACTGTAGGTACAAATTCCTATGGCTTTGGTGATGTGAGCTGCCTCAAGTTGTATTTGGCCAACTCCTTGTACTTGTCAACAACACCGATCAAGCAAATAGTCTGTCAATCAAAACAAAATTAGGTTTTGACTTTATCAGAGGCAACAAGAAGGATCCTATATATAATTAACCACCAGCCTAAAGACAAGCAACTTTTTATGATAATGCTTCTTCATCCATGTCTATATTTCAAGGTCAATGCACAATGTACTCTACCCATTACTTTGCAGGAGGGTAGATCTGAACATTAGTACAATAGACTCCAGATGGGAACTAACTATTAACCAAATACACACAAAAGATAGAAATGATAGGATGAACAGTGACACCCAGTATATAAAAGTGAAAAGTAAAATGGAAAACACTGAGTATCGCACTTGGTGTGAAGATCATTAACAAGAGAAAATGAATCTCTTGGTGGCAGAAAGGACTTACAGGAAAGAAAAAATATAAATCCAAAGACCCGTTGAGACCCATTGAGAGACACAATGAATTGGAAAATGGTGACAACGGAAGAGAAATATGCGCATATTTTCAGCTTTGAAAGGAAAAAAAACTTTCTCACCTTCACAATTTCAACAACAATGGTCTTATCAGGATTGTTAAGGTCAACTTTGTGAGGTCCAGGCACGGATTTTGCCACTGCATTTATGATTTTCATCCTGTCAATACCAGTATTTGCACGGGCTTCATACAGGACTGCAAACTGAAGGGAAGTGTAGAAAAATCAGAAAGCATCCTAAGATATCAGAAAGATTAAAGTTCTGTTTATGTGGGTCAAACAACTCATAACCTTATAACAATAATGTAGTCCTAATAATAAATAACACAAAAAACAAAAAAAAACAAAAAAAGAAAAAGAAAAAAAAAGGAGGAAAACATGTCAAAAATATAGAAAAGCTCATCATATTTTTCCTCTTCATTAACAAATCGTTGCTGGCTGCATTAAGAAGTAGATACAGGTTTTTCATCACAGACTAGTAAGTTGTAAGTCTTTGTGTCATATCACTTAAGGTAGTTTTTAAAACTAAATAAAAATTGATTTTTCATGAAAAGAGAGATGTGAATTTCTTTTTTAGTTAATAAGAAGACGAGATGAGGATTGATGACTTATATTACCTTCTGAGGATTCTGAGTTTTCACTGGAAAGTGCTGTGCAAGAAGTGGTTTGATTGCTCTTGAAATATCCTCTTCAGAAGAATAGCACGCTACTTCAATAGGCAATACTCTTAAGATAAACCTATATTATGCAGTGTAAACACCCAGTTTGAGATGTCCTCCATACGCGTTCTTTGTATAAATAACCTAACAAGAAATATACGAACCTGGACATGTGTCTCCTGGTTGCAGCAGCAGATGCCATCATATGCTGCACTATATCCTTTGGGCTAGGATCTCCATCCCTCTTCCGCATTTGAACAAAGACAACACCATTGCAACCAGAATCAAGGCTGATAAAGCGCCTCTGTAAAATAATCCAACATTGGGATGAGGAAAAAATCATGAAAGCAGACACCATTCCCTTTAAACTGGTAGCAAGGGGAGTTGAATCAACCATATAGCATACTCACCAAGATATCAGAAGAAATATGCTAATAAAATTAATGAAAACAAAATGCAACCACATCTGTAACCAACTCAAAACCACCCAAGAGTTAAAATACGCTGATCACATTGACAAATGACATAGAGCCTTGGCCAAGTATATTTACTAGCATTGATAAAACTATTCACCAAGTTGATTCAATAAAACTTGTTACTCTGACCATTAGACTGCTTAGGTGATATTCTGATGCCAGCTTTACCCTTCATTGTCATAAATACTTTGTCTTATGGACTTAACAATTAGAACAGGTCACTCTCGCACAAGAAATAATCCTCAACCAAAAGTCCAACGCATAAAAAATTAAGCTAAAGCCAATTTTGTGAAAAAGATGGGAAGAAACGTGACAAAACCCCTGGAAAAAAAGAAAAAAAAAAAAAAAAAAAAAAAAAGAAGAAAGCATCACCAACCTGGCAGAAAACAGAACAATAACCAACGCCAAACTAGAATAGAGAAGTCAAGAAAGAGCAACTAAATCCATGTTTAAAAGAAAAAAGTCATGAAATGTTGAAGAAACCAAAGTTGTCCCATAAGCAGTCATCCAACCCTGCCTCAACAAAGCTAAGCGGCCCCTTTCCATCCATACCACTCAAAAATTCACAATCATAATGCATCTCCAGAAATGCTTTGCCTTCTCCCACCACCAAAAGCACAAAAAACTCTCTCTACAAGTGAAGAGATACAGGAGGAGGGTCCCAACTAAAACTAGCCAGGAAAATATTATGCCACAAATGGGGGAAATGAAGGAAGCAATGGTCATACTAACTAAAGATAATGAACAATAAAAATTCAGTATGCCAAAGTTATTACTGAAAAAAATCAGGGTCGTGGGATGAAAATTTGGCCGGTTGGATGGTAAGATATTCTAGGGACAGAACAGTACTCCTTAGATATTAAATTCAATAAATCAAGTACACACATGCTCTTATAAAGCCCAAACCTAAACTTAGAGAAATTTCCAGTACCCATTCATAAACCTGGGAAAGAAGGAAGAGATGGTAATACTAACTAAAGATTGGGGCAGAACAGAACTCCTTAGACATTAATTTCAATTAATTAAGTCTAAATGGTGTTCAAATGCATGCCCTTAAAAGGACCCAAACCTTAATCTAGAGAAATTTCCAGTACCCATTCATAAACCTGGGTGGGTTAGCAAGTTCTGGTAGGAAATTCCATCTCTTCTCTGGTATTGCTTTTAAAGAGAAAATTAAAAGTATTTGGTACTAAATCAATAGAGAAAAAGGAAAGTATAAAAATTATTCAAACAAGTACCACTCAAACTGATACTTTACACTTGGGTATTCACATTTGTAACAAAACCAATCACAAACACAATCCTAATGCAAATAGTGAAACAAATTGAAATATTATAGAGTTCATTAATCCTGGTCAATTTTCATCATGATAATCAATTCATTTGAAAATTAAGCATTTGCAAAGCAGATATTGACATAATCAACTGTGGTTCATTTAACAAATTGTCAAAATTTAATTTTTTAAAACAAATTTATAACTTTAACCCATATTAAAAGTTAGCATTAAGATCTCAAAGCCCTAAAATTAAGGCAAGTTTCCTGACCTTGGTAATGGATAAAATAATGATGTCAATGTCATGGCCACAGAAAGTAACACTAAAATGTATCCAGTCCGAAGGTCTGTTCAAATATTTCTTTTTGTGATTATGATCGCACATGTTACATGCACGAAAGAATAGAAAGCCATCTTTCTTCCCTTGACACAGTTTGGAATATCACGGTACCCACAATGGTTTTCATTGTCTTTTTTTTTCTTTGCAGATCAATGTAAATAACATTCAAAATTATTCTAAGCAAATGTTATCTAATTATAACTTGGAGGACCATCATGCTTTGCATATTCTTAAGACATATTGATTGCCACAAAAATGCAAAGAAGCAAGTGAAATTGATACCTCTTGTAAAGATAAACTTTGACAGAGAAATGTTTGTGGGCATACAAGACAGTGGAAAACGACAATGGTATTGGCCACACAAAAAACAAATATCTAAACACGACAACAGGGTAGTGCATGACATATGCACTTGCAGAAAGCAAATAGATGTGTTAAATATAAAACAGTAATTGCAAATTAAAGATACACATTGAATTGTTGAAAAAAAAAATAATAATACTATCATATGCCAGTGTAATGCAAAACAAAAAGACAAGTAGGTAAACAGAAGAAGTCATAATCATTCCAACCACAAGCTAAATAACCCTAACCAGTAGAGGGGACACGATGCAATCAAAACTCTAAAAAAGCAGAATGCTTGCTAGCTAAATTTCTAATTCAGACAGAATGAGGTTTGGCAACCACACAAACTTTTCTTTGTTTTGGTCAATTTATCCACACAATCTTGATTCAAAAGAAAAGGAACATAACACAAATACACACAAGCATGCACAATCTAATCATATATATTAGAATATTATAGAAGGTCACCTTGTTCTTATCTCCCAGTTCTTGAAGCTCAGCTTCAATAAGCTTATCAATGGACTTCTCTTCCACTTCATATGGGATCGTACATTTTGATGAATTTGTTCCTAGACATTGTTTCTTTGCTGGTGGCTCCTCAGCTTCATTTGCTGAAATTTCCTTACTAACATTGTCCTCTTTAGTGTCTTTAATCTTTTCCTCAGTTTTATTTCCATCGCATCCATCATCTTTCTTATGGTGATCTGATTTCTCAGTTGCTGCATTATCTTGACTAGCATCATCTTTCTTCTGGTGATCTGATTTTTCAGTTGTTGCATTATCTTGACTAGCATCATCTTTCTTCTGGTGATCTGATTTCTCAGTTATCGCATTATCATGACTACCATCATCTTTCTTCTGGTGATCTGATTTCTCAGTTGTTGGATTATCATGACTACCATCATCTCCACGAGTATCAGATTTATTCTCTTCATCCACCCCATTTTCTTGTTCTTCTTCTGCCTTGTCCTCTCCCGCCTGTTTGTTTTCATGATCATCATCATCATCACTACTAGAAGAATCAGAATATGAGAATTTAATCTTCTTATTTGAAGGTTTGTGTTGCTCAGAAAGCTTTAATCCTGAACCTTTCCCATGGACTAGCTCTTCATAAAACTGCAAGACAAACCAAACAACCCAACATATAAGTTTCTCATGTAAAACAGCCAAGAAATAAATAAACAGTCCAGAACGCCATCTCTTAATTTTAAGAGCATTCAACGCTTTGAATATTTGTCAACCAATAAATAACAAAAACTGAATTATCCTGTTAAATCCAAACAAAGAAAAAACTAAAATAGGCTTTCTCTGTACCAGTAAAGGTATTCTTTAACAGAAGACGTAGATATGTATATAATTCAGTTTTTGTTATTTATATATATGGAAAAGTTTTCTCAATACATATACAAATTGAACTCCTATTTATTTTTTATCTGAACCAAAAAGAAGAACATCAGTTCTCAGACAAAGAAGATTTCTGAAGCTTCACCATGCAAATAAGAGATTTCCTATGGTCCACATAATTAAGTAATTATTCAACTGTACCTCGTGTAATAACAAAAAAAAAAAAAAAAAAAAAAAGTAACAGAGGAACCAGCAGATTCTTTTACAGAACAACGCTTAAATATTGACCCTCTTGGTCCTGTCAGTTCCAATATTCAGCTTGAACTTTACTCCATAGGTGCATGTGGAAGGACTCTAGGAACTACGGCAAATCTTATGGCTATGTAAGACCAGAATTCCAGAACGAAAGAGGCAAACGGAAAAGAAATGAAAGTAGCAACTATAAACAAAAACCCAGATAAAAAGTATCAAGAAAGTAGAACATAGGAAAAATACCTATGGGACATTAGCAACTATAGTATCAATAAGCAACAATAAGCAACAATACGCAAAACCCAGATAGAATATTGGCAACCAGAAATGAAAAAGATCATATATTTGAAGAAAAAGAAATGAGGAAAAAAAGAGACAAAAAAAGCGAAGAGAGCAATACAGAGTCGATAACGTTAATGGCCTCATTAGAGGCTTGGCATTCCCTGCCACCATCACAAGTAATAAAGAAGCCTTGCACTCCAGGGTGTAATGGGTACGACCCTTTCTTCTTCACTGCTTTCTGAACATCAAAAATACAACAAACAGTCTATAAGAAGTAAGAACAGTGAGTTGAGAAAAATAAGAATTCAACTTTTCAAAGTATCTAAATTTCTCAGAGAGAGAGAGAGAGAGATATAACTAACGTTGTGAGGGAGATACCGTTGCTTCCCCTTCTTGGACTTATTGGCTGCGGAAGTGGACTTGGATTTGCTATCTGTCGCCATTTTTGAGTTTCAGAGCAAAGAGGAGTTAGAGCACTTTTCTACGAGCGCGGCGATGTGATACTGGCCTTAAAACCACGCGTGTTTTGTTTTCATTTTTTTTAATCGGTAAAATAAAGGTAATTAAGATCAATGTCACGGCCCGAGGATCTTGCCTGCTGGGCTTTGATAATCTGTGTTAATGTTAGCTTGTTGTCTTTGGGCCTAAGCGCGTTCCCTCCAAGCTACTCGTCTTGGTGGGTTCAATAAGGCATTCTGCAACTCATTTGGCCCTAAACATAAATTTTCCCCTGTTAAAAAGTAACTATTTGAGTTTTGCTCAGACTCAAACCGTTTTTCCCCTAACCCTTAGACTCAAATTTTACGTCTGCAACTTTATTAAATTATTTAAGAATGGTTTAAGTCTAATTTTCCTTTTCATGAATCACTTTTCTTCATTTAATCTTTTTAAATAACTTCATCATTTAAATTTTTTTTTAAAAAACAATTTAACGTAAAAAAATTGAAATTCTATAAATATAATTTTATTTGAGAAATAGGCGGATATTTATAGTGTTTTGAGTGAGTTTTGGAGTTGGATATGATTTAAATTAATTTAAAATATTATTTAACTGTTGGATTTAAATTTCAGTTGTTGGATCTTATTTTTTTTTCCATTAAAATAGCTTGGATTTAATATGGATCGTTGTTTTGGGTTCTTGTTGGAATAAAAATTTAAATTAAAAAATTTAAAAAAAAAGTGATGCGCCACCAACATGCGACAACTTCTACAGCAACAGCAGCGCAACACCTAGCGCCCTATTGATTCCTTCTTGCACATGGGCTGTGTTAGCCTTAAATGTGCTCCATCAAAAACTTTTCTAGTCCAAACAATAGTAGGACTGGTATTTGGCTCCAAGTTTGAGTTTTTCCAAATTTTGGCCCCTTACTTTTCTTGGGTTGGGAGAGGAATTGAGCTAAATTTTGGGATTTTTTGGTTTGGCCTCATTGGTTGGAGATGGCCTAAGGAAGTCTTTCAACCATCTACCAACTTTTTTCTCAAAAACAAACAGATTGTTTTTCCTCAAATTGAAAATTTGGAATCTTTCTAATTAACTACCATGTTGACCCAAATTGCTAGTAAAACACGATGATCAAATTGGTGAAAATAAATTTACAATGACCAAAATTGAGGCAAAACACAATAACCAAGAATGTGTTTTACCCTTATATGTTTGATAAATCTTCAAAATTGCTGGTAGAAAGTCCTTAGTAGAGAAGTAGATCACACATCTACATATATTTCTGGCTTTGTATATTACCCTCCGTAAACATTATCTCAAATATCAACCGTGGATAAAAACATCACTATTACATAAATAGTAAATTATAAGAAGGCTTAATTGCTACAATGCCTTCTGAAAGCATGGTCAAATCTTACACTGCACCCTGAAAGTCAAAGTGACCCGTTTTGCTCCTTTGACCGATGTTTTGCTTCTTACTTTACCCCTATCGTCAAGTGTGTTAAAAACACTAACGTGATATGAATGGGACTCATTGTTTTGCTTAAATATATGATACATAAGTTCCTTGTCAATAAAATATTTTCTTTGGAAAAAAAGAATTTAATTTAACTTTTTTTTTTTTTTTAAAAGCTCTCTTTAAATAAAATAAAATAAATGTGTGTTGTAATTTAACTGTTTTGTGGTACCATTCTATGTCAACAATAGTTTGATGTATTTCTTATATGAGCTTACCCAACATGGACTAACATAAGCTTTTATTACTTTTGTTGGTGGAAGAGTTGTATTTACAAAAGATGTTGTGTGTTTGCACAATGGTTGTGGCGATGATTGATATTTTCTCAACGTGTTCTAACAAAGCTCTTTATTAACCTTTCTACAACACATGCGTACAAGTATCTCCCTAAACGAATACTTTTACTGAAGAGACTATTTCAGTACCCCTGCCACCATGAAGGTTTAGTAAGAGTAATAGTGGCACAATTAACCATACCAATGGGGAAAAGATTCTCAATGACTCCATAAGGATCAGCAATAAGAAGAGAAAAGGAAGAACTATTCAAAAGAAGATCGATGGTCATAGAATTGAGAGATTGAAATTTTGCTATAAAGGCTAAATGAAAATTTTAGAAAGACATCTGAAGCACATGTCAAATTCATGCGAGTCATGCATATAGAAACCCAAATTTAAGAGCTTAGTATGATCTAACGAGACTAGGCCGTGATTGAAGCTCTACAATGCTTATTAGGCAAGATAACCATTTGAATGGTTATCTAGCTTGCCCGCTCACTTATCCTTATTTAAAATTCCAAATTAAACATGGAATTGTCAAAGAGCAGTTCCATGCAATGTTCTTAAACTGCCACATCCCGAACCTGAGGTATAGTAAAATTCCTGAACCCAATGCGTGATAAATAAAAGGTAAAATCAAAAGGGTCGAACTAGTGTTTTAGAATAAACCTCTTATAAAATAGTTGCAAGATTTTACAATGTACCATAAATAAATAAAGTTCTATCATTCTCATCTGAATCAACCTCAGCTCGCCAACTATCCATCTTTTGGGTTTAAGCATTCAAGGTTAAAAGGGTGAGTGAAACAACAACTCAATAAGGACATAAACTTTATCACAGTAAATTGATATAACTAAATTAAGTGAAATGCAATCACATAGTCACATAGAAAAAAAAAATGATAGTAATGCAAGAATGAGCTTCGATTCTAGCCAACCCATTAATCTACCACGGGACACCTTTCATAGTGAGGGAACTCCTCTGTTTTTAGCTTGACGAGTGTCTTTAGTTTCCGAATAGTAAGGCAAGCAAATCTAGATGTCTCATACCATGCATTTTACCACTATGATTAAGAATTGCCCATCATATGAACTAACACTTATCTCAATCATCCCATAATTCCCCTTTGGTAATTATCTTGTCTAAACTATTGATCTCCAAGGCCAAATCACATAATCAAAAATTATACTGCCGATATCCTATTCTACTGTGCATATGAGCTTGCTTGAACTTGGTCACTACTACAATGGTCAAACTCAACTACACAAAAGATCATTTTCATTACCATATTTTCCATAATTACTTTCTCAATCTAAGAGCTCCAACCATCACTAATATATTTGAACATGTGAACATTAAGAAAATAATATAATGATCATTAACAACATGTAAACACCTAATATCAAGAACATTAATCTAATTATAATATCAAACATAATATAGTACTCACGGATTTAATTTAATCAATATCGGTAAAGGCTCCCTAAGAACCCCCTACCTCAATACCAAAGCAAGTAATTTAACATGACTCTCTGCTCCCCACACACACACACACACACACACACACACACACACACACACACACACACACACACACACACACACACACACACACACACACACACACACACACACACACACACACACACACACACACACACACACTCATTCTCTCTCTCTCTCTCTCTCTCTCTCTCTCTCTCTCTCTTCAAAATGAAACGAAGTGGCCTCTATTTATAGTAAAACATAGGCGGTAAGACTTAACTCTTATTGGATAGTTTGGTCGCTAAGTATAACATTATAAGAAATGAACTTATTCTAAATATAAAGATTAAGTGTTGCTTGCATGTGGAGGTGTCAATAGTATAGGTAAGAGACAAAAATTGAGCATGCACCTCTTGATGCAAAAAGTGCTTACAAGCTACTCAACCTCTTTTGTAATGACTATTAGAATGTACACAAAGCTTCCATATGCCAAGTCTAAACTATAGCTTGCCAACAAAGAGAAGCTAGAGTGTTTACCAAGCTCTTCTAGCATTCAAACAATAAGAATAAAGTTGCAAGCAATTCAAGCTTGCTAATCATATCTTCCATCACAACAAGAAGTTACGTTCGAGCTGCACAAATTGTATAAAATGGCTTAAATTATGATTTCTTGTGATTTCAACTGCTTCGTTTAGTTTCCACATGATGATCATGATTTTAATAAAATTGTTAGGTATAGCCTTCATTAAAAGATGGGAGGTTTTCAATCACACTATGAACTCTATTAATATTATTAGTAGTGTTGAGGTATTGTGCTGCTTTTTTATGTATGAACTATAAATCGATTTGGGTAAAGTGTTTGTGCCCTAAATCTAATTGGGATTTTGAGGGAAAGGGATGTGACTCTTACAAGGACAAAATTGCCCTCAAATTATGACCCATGTGAGTCTCACATTGCTTTTATCATGGCAATTTGGATGAAATTGAGGATTATAGAACAGTTTAGGTGTTAAATTGAATAGGAAAAAAGTCAAGGGGGTTATGTGTTAGAACGTAATTACATAAACAACTAAAAACACTAACCCTTGTTGCCATATGAGCAACATAAAAATCTTTTCCCTTCTGCAAGCCTTTGACCATACTATTTCTAAATGGGTTATGAGTATTTTATGTATAATTGTAAGTGAATTCTTCCTATCAACAAATTTAAATAGGACTCTACTTCATCACCAAGCAAACCTGATATAATATGGAACTAGGAATCCTTAACTTAGTAGGATACTTAATCACATACCTTATGAGCAGCACGATGAGTTGGACTTAAACTCAATGTACGTGAACATAACTTCAAACTAATTACAATGTGTGTGATGTCCTAATACTGATTACATTCTTCCACTAGGGCACACACATCATAACTAGATGTGATCATCTGAAACTTAAGCGAACATTCTTTAATGACCAAGAGATTAAACCAACAACCCTAAGAATAAGCTTATGTCAAATAAGAATATCTATGCAGAATTAAAGACACACATGCTCAATTCCAATCAAACATGGTATTTAGAATTACATACACAAAATCTTATTTCACATGAAACTCCAACAAGACACGAACAAATCAATGTATGATTTGCACCAAATATGTGAACTGTGAACTGTAAGCCCATTAATATATTAGGTCCAGTTTATGATTCTAAACTGAAGCCTTTAACAGTTGCATCACTTGTCTCAATAATCAAACAAAACATATTACAATAAACTAAAATAGACAAGAAGCTTTACTGTAAAAATTGCATCAAATCAATGGAAAACTAAACCAACTAAGCCAGTAATGAACTTTAAGCAGTTAAACAAAATATAAATCACTACTCAAGGCATATCTACATATAAAACAAAAATTCTAAAACTAAAAGCTCCCAAAATCAAGTGTTGTCAAATAAATTACATACCTTTATGTGAATATCATTCAATGATAAATGGATAAAATTTTATGCATAAACTACAATGCTAGCAATTACAGTATTATTGATTATACCCCTTCACTCACAAGCAAACTATAAAGCAATCAACAAACAAATTAAATCCTCCTTAACAATTGTCTCTACTGTTTCAATGTTGAAACCTTGAAAAGAACCATGAATAGATATAATTAGACAAATATTCTGATTGGTTGCCAAAATTAAAACTTCTTCATAATGCAAATCCTTTAAGCAAACCAGAAATAATCCTTATGTCATGAAAGGATTGTAAGTTATATTCAAAATATCACCACTGGCGGAACCACATGCAAGGCTATGGTGGGTTGTAGCCTAGGTAGTGTTTTCAAGCTGTAACTCTTTGCTATTGTGGTTTTGATCTTAGTCCTTTCATTGCATTTTCTTGTGATCAATTCAACAAAATTCATAATCCAACCAACTTCATTTTTAGGGTTTAATGTTCTCATTCTTCAGTTATAAGCCACCTATAATTAATTTTCAGTGAGAAGTCATGTATCTTAGCCATAGTCATGTATCTCAGCCATAGTCTAAAAGGGAAAAACAAAACACAAAGGGGATTTGAACCCCTCCCATTTCACTCCTCCCAACACCTTAACCACCATATCACTTATGTTTTTGTGATAATATCCTAAAATATTTATATTTATTTTATTTTATTTTGAACTATTTTTGCAAGAATAAAATTTTCACATGAGAATGAATCTTTGACATTTTCTTTTCAAGTTTCAACTTTTGAACTACTCACCACATTTCAACTTACATTACTAACCCCAACATTCAACCACTCACCTAACTAATCAGTTGTAGTCATATTTCAATATATATAATTAGGTAGTCCTATTATTTTAAATTGTGTCAATTAATTACTTAGTCAATGGCATGTGGTTTTTAATTTTTCTATTCTTTATTTGGTCACTTACATGTGTGTTTATTGTCTCTAAATTCATTATTAAAGACTTTATATGCTTCCATCACATTTTGTTACATTTGTTTAATTATTGTTTTCTTGTTGGTTCATGCAGATTCTATTTGGCCTTTAAACAAACACAACATCAAAAAAACAAAAACCCTAGCCCCCTTTCTCTCAAAACTCTCTTAGAGCCTTTTCCACTTTGAGGGGGGAGGAAGCCATTGTTCTTCCCCCCTCTCCCCTCTTCTCTTCATCCTTTCACCTCTTCCCCAATTTTTAGAGACAAAGGGTTGTCCCTATTTGTCTTAGTTTTGTTATGATTTTCATCCAACCATTAAAGGCGGCTGCGGCTCAACGTCAGATCTTCACCTGCATTTCGGCGTCGGATCTCCACCATGATCTTTTTTGCAATTTCTTTATGTTTGGAATAAGTTGCAGAGACTCTTTGGGTTCTCTGTATAGTTTTCACCTCTCCTTTTGTGAGAGTTTTTCATCTCTCTTTTGTGAGAGCTTTTCATCTCTCCTTGGTGAGAGTTTTATTTGTATTGTTATGGCTTGGTTTTTTCAAGCTTTATCTCTTTTTTATTATTCTAAGTTTGCAATCTTAGTTGGGATGTCTATGCTAGAGTTTCTTTGATCTTGCCTGATCGTTAGTGGAGACATACCTGATTTTCTTAATTTTGATATTAGACTGTTCAGTTATTGTAATGGCCCTTCTGTGGCTAGTTTGTATTGGCCTTTTGTGGCTAGTGACTTTTTTGGCTGAATTATGAATGCAATCATAGAATTTCTCAAAAAAAAAAAAAAAAAAACAAAGGGTTCCATATTTAAAGTAAGTTAACCAATTTATATTTATATTATTGTAATTTATACAACAACAAAAAATTTGTGTGGACCGATGCATGTGATATGAGAACCAAGTAATACTTGCATGTTAATTCTTTGAAGTAATTAAGTAATGTTTTATAATTATTCCCTAGGATAATTTTAATATGTTTAATGCTATTTATTATTTTATTATCAAATTGGATTATTATTCATTATTAGGTTTTATTATTCCATATTATTTTGTAATTACTTAAATTCCTACAATCATTTTCTTTACTTCCTATCTAATTCTTTCATAGAATAACTTTATTATTTAGGTTCTCTTATATAACCGTCACTACTATATTTTTTGGCCAAAAAAAATTACCTAATTTCCATGACAAATAAATATAGGTATGTTTAAGATGTCTAGTGGAGTTACTAAACGTGATCCAGCTCAGGAACATGGAGACCCAACAGACGAAAACAAACATGGCAAGACTTAAATACCATCTTAGTGGATTAGATCCAGGAAATAATGTCCAACGATGCGATAATGTTCTCCCAGAAGTGAAGACGTACATCATCACATTATTAAAAAAATAAACAACACCAGAAGGAAAAGAAAACACATGGAATGGAAAATATGGCTGAATTGTGATTAGAGCAAGAGCAGGAAAAGTTTTCATATTTGAATATGTACCAAATGGTTCTCTAAAACCTATGGTCTATGTATAATTTTGATGGAGTTTAAATTTTCATTCCCTTTACAGGTCCTATCTTGGTGGCCCATAGTTGTGGCAATCCCTATTGGAGCATCAATTACAGAACTAGTGCAGGTGCTCTTGTTGCTGAGTATGATTGTTGTACCAGGATTTGTGTGACTTTTGGTTTTTTTAGCTGCCAAGAGAACCTTATTGCATAGGTTACATGTGTTTAGAGATTTATTTTAGTTGTTATCTTCATGAGTAAATGGCTTGGAGGTTGGGAACGAGTTATGGGTATGTTTGGCAGCACTATAATTTATATTAGATTGTTTTTGCTTCAAGATGGAAAACTAATGAGTGCACTAATAAGATTCACAAGGGAATCCCAGACTTAAGAGGATGTTTAGATCATCTGAAAAGGCTAAACAATTACTATGGCATTCCAATCATAAAAGTCATGATGGCAAGATGAGACATCCGATTGATTAAGTTGCATGGGAACAAATAGATCGTAAGTATCCTAGTTTTACATCAGATCCACACAATATTAGATTGGCCCTTTCAACTGATGGGTTTAATCCCCTTGGTGATCTTAGTTCTAGATATAGTTGTTGGCCAGTAATGCTACTTACTTACAATCTTCCCCCTTTGTTATGCATGTCGACGGATGATATGATATTGTCATTATTAATCTTAGGCTCCAAGTAGCCAGGAAATGATATAGATGTATATTTAGAGCCACTAATTGATGATTTAAAAGAGCTTTAGAACAATAGGGTTAACACATGTTTAAATCCATGTTCAATTTGAAAGCTATTTTGACGTGGACCATAAGTGATTATCCACAAAGAGTAGAGTAGTATGTCCAAAATGTGATGTTAACACATGTTCTCTATGGCTAGACTCTAGTAATAAGTTTGCATTCATGGGCCATAGACGGTTTCTTGCTCACAATCATCCCTTTCGAACAACTGAAGAATGGTGAATGTTGAACATGGACGAATGCAAAACTACAACTGAACATGGGGTTAAGCCTAGAATGTTAAATGGTTTACAAGTTGTAGATGCTGTCAAGAATTGGGAGAATGATTGGGGATAAGTAGGAAAAACGAGAAAGCACGGAAAGAAAAGAAAGAAGAAGAATGCATATGCTATTTGGCCATGGAAAAAGAAATCAATCTTCTTTGATCTACCATATTGGGAGGTTAGGAATTTCAAGTAGCATTATTTTTATGTCATTTCTGTTTTACTTTACCCTTCATTTTCAATGTGATTTCATATGTACTTATATAACCTTTTTTTGTTTTAATATTTCAAACTTTACTTTTGCGTCACAATTTAGATGTGATGCACATAGAAAAAATTATTTGTGAGAGCATAGTTGGGACACTTTTGAATACGAAGAAAAACAAGGGTTGGGGAAAATATCAATTTGCTTCCAAGACCACACACGTTAACATAAGAAAAGGAGAAAATATTTTGTAAGAGACTGCTACAATTAAAATTACCTGATGGTTACGTCTCTAACATTTCAAGTCATGTTTCATTAGAAGATTGTAAGATTTTAGGCTGTAAGTCTCATGATTGTCATGTTTTATTACAACAATTACTACCAGTAGCATTAATAGCCTTTTGTCAAATGAACCAAGGATTGCCATATTTCGGCTATGTTCATTTTTCAATGAATTGTGTCAAAAAGTCGTTGACAAAAATAAATTGGAATCTCTGGATGCCAATGTTGCAGAGACCTTGTGTATGTTTGAAAGGTATTTTCCTCCATGTTTCTTCAATGTTATGGTTCACTTGACAACTCACCTTCGTCGAGAAGCCCTAATAGGTGGTCCAGTCCAATTCCGTTGGATGTACCCATTCGAAAGGTACTCTTTTATTAAGTTTCAGTATGTTCATATACATATGCAATTTGATTTAAGCTTCATTAAAACCTCACAAATACATTTCAATTCATGCTCATTAATTCTATATCGTGATCTAGATATATAAAAGTATTGAAAGGATGTGTGAAAAATCATGTTAGACCCGAAGGATGTATGACAGAGCATTATGCAGTTGAAGAGTGTTCACGTCATTGTAGTGGGTACATGAAAGAAGCTGCTGAAATGGGTGTTTAACACACCCGAAATGAGGATTTTGAATTTGGAATAGCAACTGAAGGACGACCTATTTCAACAAGCAAGCTAAGGATCATGACTCCTAAAATGTTGGATAATGCTCATCGTTATGTTCTGTTAAACACTGCAGAAGTTGAACCGTACCTAGCATAAGAACTTAGCTTAAAACTAATATATACATATATATATATATATATATATATATATATTACAATTGGCCATATGACTGCTTGCTATTCTTTTCTAACTCATTTCTGCTCTTTTCTGTACTAGAATGCATCAAGAGGAGCTTAAGCCTTTAGATAGATGTCATGTGAATAATGAAGGCCTACTAGAAAAACGTCATGTATTGACTTTTAGTGAATGGTTAGAAAATAAAGTCAAGTTTGGTAGTACTAGTGGTATGTCAACAACAGTAAAGTGGCTTGCATGTAGGCCTATGAGAGATGTAATGTCTTATTCTTGCTATATTATCAATGGACATCGCTTTCACACAAGAGATGTTAACATAAGCATACAAGATAGTGGTGTATCAATAGAGGCAGACACTATTTGTCAATCTAGTGCAAAAGACACATCTCAGGCCATTGGGAAAATTACTTATTATTGGGTTATAAGAGACATTGTTTTCATAGATTATCCCATGTTTAAAATACCTATATTTGATTGCCATTGGGCAAACATACTGAATGGTGTCAAAGCTGAAGATGGATTTACACTAGTTAATCTCCATCAAGGCCTACAATAATTTAGAAAAGATCCAATTATTTTAGCATCTCAAGCTAAGCAAGTGTTTTACTCCAGAATTGATAGCAATTAAAATTGGTATGTTGTCACATCCTGGGATCGGCTCCGCCGTAGCACGATATTGTTCGCTTTGGGCCCCCCTCTCTGCCGCACGGTTTTGTTTCTAGGAGCTCACGAGCAACTTCCCAGTGGGTCACCCATCCTGGGATTGCTCTAGCCCCCAACTCGCTTAACTTCGGAGTTCCCATGACTCCGAAGCCAGTGAGCTCCCAAAAGGCCTCATGCTAGATGGATGCGGGTGTGCATATATAAGGCACATCACCCCCTCTCCGTTGGTTGATGTGGGATCTTATAATCCACCCCCTTAAGGGCCCGACGTCCACGTCGGCACACTCGCACCACACGGCAGAGTGGCTCTGATACCAAATTGTCACATCCCGGGATCAGCTCCGCCGTAGCACGATATTGTTCGCTTTGGGCCCCCCTCTCTACCCTCACGGTTTTGTTTCTAGGAGCTCACGAGTAACTTCCCAGTGGGTCACCCATCCTGGGATTGCTCTAGCCCCCAACTCGCTTAACTTCGGAGTTCCCATGACTCCGAAGCCAGTGAGCTCCCAAAAGGCCTCGTGCTAAATAGAGATTGTAACACCCCGACTCCAAATTTAACCCTTATTTAAGTTATTTAAATTATTTAAGGGAAATTACAAATTTATCTTTGAGATAAGGACATTTTGGTCATATTCTTAACCGGAGAGAGTTTGGGGCAGTGACTAGTATTTTTGGATAGGTCGCACTGAGACGAGTTCATAGACACGTAGTGGGCTCGAATCGGAGTTGTAACGAGAGAGATATGGTCAAAAGAAACCCAGTGGCAAAACAATAAATATTTTGAAATGGGATTTTTTATAAAAATCAGATTTTCTCTCTCTCTCTCTCTCTCTCTCTCTCTCTCTCCCCGTGCGCGCCTCCCTTCCCTCCCGTACGCACAGCGGCGATGGTTTTACCGTCGCCACCGCTTGCTCCGGCCACCGTTTGGGGTGGTACCGGTCCCAAAAGGACCGCCAACTCCTCCTCCTTCCATCCCCGACATCGGCAGTCGCCATGATCGCCGGAAATTGCAGAAAAACTGCCGGTTTTACCCAGAATTTTCGGAGCTCATTTCGGCGATTTCGGCTACCAAATCTTGCGATCTAGGTATGTTTTCTCATCCTTTTAATGTGTTCTAGCTGATGGATGGGTAGGATTTCATTAATTTTGAGTGTTGATGGTTCGATTTTCAAATTGAAAATCTGCTGGTTTTTGGATCGCGATTCCGGCCACTTGTGGTCAATTTTTGGGGTGGGTCCAAGAACAAAAGTGGCTCCAAATAGGGTGTTATACCTAGAGTAGGAGTTTGGAGCCATGGTTTTGAGATTTTCCGGCGAAGCTTTATCGCTTTGGACACCCACGCGCTGCCGGCGCGTGGGCACTGTAGCAGAGGGGTATTATTGTCCCAATGCGATCTCCTGGTTGTCACAAGTGCGTAGGATTTCGCGGATCTCAATTCGGACGTCGTTTGACTATCGAACGGATATCGCCTATTGCGTGTTATCCGGGTTCGATAGGTTGAGACCGTTGGATGGTCTTGAATTTAATATATGTTAATCTAGGTATTTCTAGGATCGTGTAGGAATTCACGGATCGTGAATCGGAGCCCCAGATGTTCTGATTTAATAATTTAAAGTTTATGTTTTATAATAACCGCCAGATCGTGCGATCGTGAGCGATCCGACTGTCCGATCGGGACCAAACTTGCAGGACAAGTGTCCTATACCTTAGAGAACCCATAGGAACTTTCGGATCGTAATTTGGAGGTCGTGGTCCCCGTGGGCCCGTTTGACCAGGGTTAGGGTAGTTTGACCCTTGGTTGACCGTGAGTCTCCCGGAGTAATCTCACCTTCTCAGGAGGGTTATCGGGCGCTAGACTATTGTGGAGGTTTACTTAATAGTAGAATTAAATTATATATTTATATATGTTGGTAAAGATATAAAAACAGTCTAGAATGTCAGTTTGGAGTGCTATACGCACTACCTTAGGCACATCCCCGGATCTTGGTTACACTACACGTACCACCCTGTGAAAGTTAGGTCCCACGTGGCGTAGGTTATCCGGCATGCGGACAGACCCCATACGTGGCATTGGTAGTATCGGCGTATGGGGAGATTACATGACAATATGTTGAGGTCGCACGTGGCGTAGGTTATCCGGCGTGTCGACAGACCCTATACGTGGCGTTGGTTGTACCGGCATATGGGGAGATATGTGATATGATGTGTAGGTCTCGCGTGGCGTAGGTTATCCAACGTTGAGACAGACCCCATACGTGGCGTTGGTTGTACCGGCGTATGGGGAGATTATGTGATATTGTGTTGAGGTCGCACGTGGCGTAGGTTATCCGGCGTGTCGACAGACCTCATACGTGGCGTTGGTTGTACCGGCGTATGGGGAGATATGTGATATAATGTGCAGGTCTCGCGTGGCGTAAGTTATCCGGCGTTGAGACAGACCCCATACGTGGCGTTAGTTGTACCAGCGTATGGGGAGATATTGTGATAGTATGGTATGGTTGCACGTGGCGTAGGTAATCCGGCGTGTTGACAGGGCCCATATGTGGCGTTGGTAGTACCGGCGTATGGGGAGATTATGTGAAATATAGATAAATGAAATAAGGTATTGCCTATGTGTGGAATTAGGTTTTATGGAAGAACTACGTATGGCTTGATCCCTCAAGGAGGGTACGTAGGCAGCCTAAGGTTATTAGGTGCAGCCGCAGACTAAATGTTAGTCACGTTGTTTTAGAGAGATTGATTTGGACCTTGTTGTTGGTCCTGAAATTTAGGTGGAAATGTGTTTGTGTTAGGAGGCTAAAACCTTATATATTGAAGTGTGAAAGGTTGAGTGATGCATGTTGAAATTTAATAGTCATAATTTATATTTGAATTTATTGTTTGCCTTGTTTAAGGCATGAATTGATTTGTTAGCGTGTTTGGTAGTTTGTTGAGAATTATTGGAAGGCCGAAGGCCGTTTACGTGAATTGCATGAAATTATATTGTGCATACTGCCAGTTGTGGATATTAAATACGTTTTTATGGAGGTTGAAATGTTGGGAAATGTCTAATTTATAGGGGAGACTCTGCTGAAATTTCGGCAGAAAGTCTCGGTCTTTAGTATGTGGGCCCGACATCGGGGTGATGTTGGAAATTCCAAAGAATTCGCCTCGGGTTTCGGGAAATTCAGGGCGGGTCCTTTCATATGTGGTACTAAAAGCATCAACAAGGAGCTTTCATGATGAGAGTGCTTATACATTGTCTATACCGTTAGATGAGAATGCTTATACATTATCCATTCCGTTAGATGTGACAAGACTTGGCTTGAATTTTGATGATGAGAATTATCCTTTTGGTCATTTTGAGGATACAACTTAGTATCCTAGAATAAAATGTAGACTATGAGTCCTTAAAACCTCTTACTTGTCAATTTATTTGGATCATTATTCTTAGTTAATGTACTTTAGGTATTTTATATTACTTTCTTTACTACTTGTCAATTTATTTGGATCATTATTCCAAGTTACTGTACCTGGTGGTTTTCTTTTCTCATGGCTAACATAGGACGCACTGTGAATGGGAAAAAAAAAAAAAAAAAAAACATGACTGACTGCTAAAGTAAGCTGATAGTTTTAAGGTTTTTTATATATATATTTTTTAAGTATTCATTGATGATCATGTCTCATATAATCATTTTAAAGTGCTCAAAACAGGGTTCCAAGCGAGCAAAAAAAAAACACACAGCTGGTCTTGCTGCAACTATTTTACAAGTAAAGCAAATGAGTTCTATAAGAATATTCGATAGAGTTCTTGACTCTTCAGCTACCATGCCACCCATTAGTGAAGGAGTTTCTAATCCTACTACATAAGGAATTAATGTGTCATCCAAAGGGAAAGGCAAGCTTGGTGAATCTGAGACAAAAGAAGAAAACAGGAAACCTTGGCGTCGACCACAATTGCAATATCTTAGCAAAGGAAAGAAGCTCCTAGTTGAAGTCAATCCTCGAGGCTAGCCACATGGGCAAAATGCAGCTAAGTTTGCTTCTCTCTTTGGTGCCACATCAAGGGAGTTGGTGCCTGTAACATTAGAGAATTGGAAAGATATTTTTGAAGACTTCATGCATCAGTTGTGGGAGCACGCTCAGGTAATTTCAATTATCTATGTTCTCTTTATGTTTTTGTTGTCTAAATTAGCTATGTTTTTGTTTCTAATAATTTCAATTTTTCTGTTTTAGAATAAATTTATTGTTGATGGGTGTCATAAGAAGTATGCATTACAAAATGTGGCAAAGCTTTGACGAGATCATAGATGTAAATTACTAAAGGAAGTGCGGAAACGAGGAGAGCTTGTTGGTATTAAACGCGTTGCAAGACAACTCAAGCCTGATAATATAAAAAGTATGGAAGAATGGCAAAGTTTCACCAAGAAACATTTGGGTCCAAAATACCAGGTAAAACTATTTCATTATTTCACATAGAACAATTTAAGTTTCAATATTTCCATTCTATTACAATAATATTGAACAAAATTTATAACTTATATTTATAGGAGATAAGTGAGAAATTCAAGAAGATGAGGGCAAAGCAAACAATGCTACACACAATGAGTCGTAAAGGCTATGCTCGCCTCGAAGATGAGATGGTAAATTAAATTTTTTTCTTAACAAGTACATCACCTGATTGCAGTATCTTATTGCTTGGTAACTGGTTACTTTTTAGAGAAAAGTAAGTACATCGCTTGATAGCATAACAAGAGAAGATGTATGGATTCGTGGGCATCAAGGAAATTTGGTGGATTTTAAAATGAAGAAGTTGCAAATGCATTGGTAATAGTTATCCATTCCTTTGTAGTTCATTCCACTAGTCACTTGATTGAATTTGGCATTCAAATTGCTCCATCAATATTTGGCTATTTCATTTCAAAAAAAAAAAAAAATAGAAGAAGAAAACAAGAATGCAACACCTGCTGAGAAATACTCTATTAAGAATTATGCTCTTGTCAAAGTACATGGCCCTGAGTGTCAAGGCAGGGTAAGAGGACTTGGGTCTGGCGCAACACCTTCACATGTGGGTGCTTAGACATATACTCATGATAGAGTTATTAAATTGGAAAAATAGGTCGAAGAGTTGAAAATATTGTCAATTCCTTATTAGCTGGATCTAAGAGGAAGTATGCTAATTCGGTAGGTACATTTTATTAGACTTTAAATTCTTTTCTTTTTTTTACCGAGTTTATCGTTTATTGTATATTTTCATGGCAGTTCTCTTATGTTAGTGCAAATGCCCAAGGTTTTGGAAGCCTGGAAGCTTGGAAGCCAATTCTGCCAACCAAGCTACTTCTCCCAACATTCAAGCGAATTTTGCAAATTGTAAAGCTAAATCTATCAACCTTCGATCCAAATCTAAATATACCAACCATAAAGCTATTAAGAATGATGCTCTTGAAGCCTCTTCGACCAACCATAAAGCTAAATCTGCCAACTTTCTATACAAATCGGTTAACCTTGAGGCCTTTTCTACTCACCATCATGGTAATTCTACCAATCTTCAAGGGACAAAGTGCAAACTAATACATTGGACAGGAAGTGGAGAAGTTGTTGCACTTGCTAAAATTTCATCAACAAACACTCAAGATAATGTGCACTTTGTGCCACTTGGACTGGATTGTTGGGAAGTTTGGGTTCTTGAGGTACTTGTAGGAGGCCAACCCTTTTTTTGGCCATCACGTGAATTTTTTCTTATTGAAGATGTAGTTCTTAGTACAATTGCATGACCAATCAAGTTCATCTCCTTCGACTAGCTCTTGATTGAGGTACCCATTATATTAATTTGTGAAAAAAAAATTATGTTGAGCAATTGAAGATACGTACCCTGTTCTGATTGAATAACAACTTTGCTAAATAAATATAAATGCTCATTCCTGAAAAGTGTACAAGGATTTTAGTATAAGCGAGCTGATCTCAGTTTTTAAATTCACTTTTGTTTCCTTTTTTATCTTCTTGTTCTCTTTTTTAAATTAATTAATATGCTAGTGTATTGGTAGGTGAAACAAAATTAACATCTTGTCTTCTAATATTTTTGTATTGTTTTGATATTAGTCTTTCCTTTGGCAAATTCTTTCCTTAATGATGCACACTTGAATCATAACATTCATGCTTAGTTTTGCCTTTCTATTATGAGGTTTTACCTTTGGCAAATTAAAATGGTTAAGTTGCTAAAATGAGTTTTCAAACAAAATGCATATGGCAAATCAAGTGTGAGTTTGATTCTTGTTAGATGACGTCTACTGCCAGTGCTATCATGAGGTTTTTGCATAGGTTACATTGTAGGTTTGGCAGCACTATTATGAGTGAATGAGAGGCTGTGTACAAGTTAATTGTAAATTTGGCAGCACCATTATGTGTTTCTTTAATACTTTACAGAGTTTGTATTTGGAATTGATTATGATTGGTATAGTTTTCAATGAAATGGTTCTTTCTTTCAAGTTTGGTTGCAATATTACTTTTCATTTTGTGAAATTTTGTATCCAGGGTAGTAATAGATGATATAAGTACATTGTAAATATGTAACAGGAGCACTGAACATCTTAAATGAGAATTAATTACTCTTTTACAAGGTATATTCTATGCCATAATTAGTTATTTAAGAAGGCGCGTGGAACACGCCGTAATTATTCTTTTAAGACGCGCAAAGAGTGTTGTAATTACTTCAACTGAATTACGGCTCACAAGGAACGTCGTCTTAAGTTTTTATAACGACGTTCATGCACGTCGTGATTGAGGAACACTATTTATGACGAGAGCTTTTACTGCTTGTGTGTTTTGCTTCGTGAATGATAATTCACGACGTGCTTTGTACGCTGTAATAGATGTGTTCTGGTGTAGTGGTGGTTTGTTGTTAAACCTAAACTAGAACATCCTTCCCGTGATAAGCCACGTATCTCAACCACTTCTTCATCTGATTTGAATATTTAATTCATTCAAGAATGATCTCCTTACTACATTGTTATGCTGTGTCTTTAAATTCAAATTATAGATAACTTGTAAACAGGTACTGTTTTGTATTCGATTGTGATTCAAACTCATGTAATTGATATAGTATAAATAGACAGCTGCACATAACATTCAAGGTGTGCCTTTCATTCAAACTCTTCTATGTGATCAGTTCTTTCGATTAGGACTTCCTCGATGGCATATAAATGGAACTTTACGAGGATTACTAGGCGTGGTTTGTTGTTAAACCTAAATTAGGACATCCTTCTAATGAACAAAGGATAAAATTTATGAATACTAACAACATGTACCTTAAACGATTTTGATATCCTTATATGTCCAAACCTTATACATGATATACCACTTGAAAACTAAACTAAACCAAATAAGTTAGTGATCTTTAATATAAAAAACGCAATATGGTGTTCTTTAAAAACTGCAACAAAATTAAAAGAAGAGAAACAAAAGACATGACAAACCACGACATGATCCAATCAATTTTCATATAATAAGATGAAGTTTCTTTTAAGTGATCATTTAAAACAACTTCATTCCCAACACTGTATGCATGCTATATTATCACCGTTGGGGAGAGTACAACACTGTTCATAAAAACTGTATTACAATTAAAACTAAAAACAATGAACATATGTCTTAGCTTGTGCCATTATAAATTGAACCATATTAGTCCTGATTTGAGAGGAAAATTTCATAATGCAATTTTGATCATTAAGCCTTAAATAATTAAGATATTATAATCGAAGAAGTTCTTTGAGAATTTAATCAATACAAAATCTTTCTTTAAACATGATCAATATACTTTAGTTAAATATGTCGGGAAATATAAATATGGTGGCATGTAGGTGAACATCCAGGACTCTCTTTCCTTTAATGATGAGATCAACTTTCTTTATGGTATGATATGAAAAATATGTACTCATATTAAAACACTAAAAACAAAACTATATGTCACTTTATAATTTATTAGAATAAAGAATTCATTCATATATCACAATCTGATTAATAACTATAACTAATTAAAATCATGTTCAAAAAAAATTCTAGCATGTGTCAAAGCTTGTAATTCAATATATGCACAACAAATTCGTATGTTTAAGGTATGCCAACATTTCATTTCAAGATATACGCCCGCAATTGAAAAGGCAAAACCAATTTCTATTCATGATATTGAATTACTCTAATATACCGTGCATGATATTGAATGAGCAACATATCTTGGTGTGTAAAAGTATTCATAGTTGTCAAACATAGAATATGCAAGAGTAAATATCTTTATTCGCTTAACTGTAAGCCCATTAAATTCTCTTTTGGTTAAAGAATTCAATGTGCATATCTTAATCATAAAATTGGTGTACAAAACATGCAAACTGACTTTCATGAAATTTTGATACCTTTGATTGATAAAAAAATCCCAACAATTTTTAAGGCATGTGCACCATTCTATGCCATTACAAATCAAAATATATAGAACAATTCTTTCTTTGGAATGAACTGTGTTATATGTCTCAATTATAATGCAATCTCTAATCAATTTTGTTTGATAAATTAAGGTGTTACAATGAATAAAACGGCTTCGGCAATTTGTAAACATTGTAATACCCTCTTTCTGAACTCTACCGATTGAGCTATAATTAATATGCATCAATTTATTAGTACAACAACTTCAAGATCTTGAAAACAAAATTTTTAGATAATATGAGTGAAAAAAATTTCGCAGTACATTGAGGCAACCCATTAATCCTTTAATATATCACCAAAAGGCAAAACCATATTCCGTAATTAATATTATGGCATAGATACCTAAACAAAATTGCAACCTCCATTCATGAGGACGTGCATGTATGTTTAAATATAAAAAGCTATAATAATTCTGTCATGCGTAAGGATGCGTAAGGACATGAGATGATAAGGTGCTGGGGCAATTTCAATTAATTAATACATCAAACTCATGATTATTTTCCTTCATTAATACACTACTTGCCATGCAGTAATTACATTGATTGTATGTAGAGACATCAAATTTATTCTTTATGCCAATATTGTACAAAAACAATTCTAAAGAAATTGAAGCAAGCTTGAGATTGAAAACTGAGGCCATTACATATGCTAGTTTTATGCTTCAAAAGGTGATGAAATATTTATATGCACTACAATATAAAAACATCCAAAAGCAAACAAGTAACTTTAGTCATCACATGAATTGTTCACGCCTTTTTTTTAATTGATAATTTGATCCCTATTGAACCAATAGAATGATCCATAACCTTCATGATTTAAATGCTAAAGATGGTAGTGTGAATCAATTTCAGAGGGCCACACACTGTGAAGCCCACATGCCATGGCCGCAAACACCTTAGGTAAACTCATCAAGTGCCCACCAAGTACCCATATATGAAAACATCTTAGCAAACCTGTATGTTACTTGTCAACCCTCATTCAATAAAACATATGTACTAGATTGATATGATCAAAAGCAAACACGATATCCTCAATTATTCATATCATTGAAATCGTTAACATGAAAACTAAAATGAAAACTTAAAAGCATGTTATGGTTTCTAGGCGTTGACTTTAGGGTTTAACAAATAGGTCTTTTTAGTTGTATTATGAGTGGCTCTAATACCACATGTTAGAACTTAATGGCATAATCAACTAAAAACACTAACCTGTATGGTCATATGAACAACACAAAGTTTTCTCCCTTCTGCAAGCCCTTGGTCACATTATCTCTAAATGGGGTATGAGTACATTATATGTGTAACCACTTGTAACGGCAGGGTATCATGACCCAGAGAAGCGCACGCCACCTCCACGCTATACTCCAAAAGGACCAGTCACCAATGAGGCTCTCGACAATCGCTTATAAAGCTCAGATCGACCTAGTAGTTTATTGATGTGGGACTCAATACGCCAATCTAGAGTATTACATTCTCCCTCACTTAAGTGGTGGACGTCCTCATCCCTACAGTTAGCTTGACCATCTTTGTCAAGATTCACACTTGTGCCCCCAAGCCCACATGGTAAAACCCATTGGGTTGGCTCTAATATTATCTGTCACGCCCAAGGAAGTGCACACAACCTCGGCGTTATACCCCAAAAGAACTAGTCACTAATGAGGTTCCTTGCAATCGCTTATAAAGCCCAAATTGACTAAATAGTTTATCGATGTGGGACTCAACGCGCCAACATGGGGTGTTACACATGGACCCTTGCCTTTATACTTAATTGGTTTAATCCTAAGTGAATTTTTCCTATCAACAAATTCAACTAGGACTCTACTTCATTACCAAGCAAACCTGATACTCATATCAGTTATAATATGGAATTAGGACTCCTTAGCTCAATAGGATACTTAATCACATACTGTATGAGTAGCATGACGAGTTGGACTTAAACTCAATTTCTGTGAGCACAACTTCAAACTAATCACAAAGTGTGTGATGCCCTAATAGTGCTTACATTAAGTTTGATTATCATTATAGTCTATTGGTAAAATGACAGTTTATCGTTAAAAAAAATCATCAACATTACTCTAAAGAGATTGAGTTATTTAATTAACAATAATGAACAATAATAAGACAACGAAATGATTTTATTTTTGTGCTTAAGATATTGCAAGGATTCCGAAATTGACAATGCGTGAGGAATTTATAAGAACATACTAAAGTTATATTATTTTATGAAACATAATAAACATATGCTAGGGTACTAACATACTAAGCATTATTAGATTGAGTTCCATTTTATTTTAGGAAAAATGTATAAATATGAAATGTAGTACAGTTTAAAGGTCCTATTTATATTTGAACATGGGCTTGTTTGGTATTCAACTTGAATCCAATTTTTTAAACTCAAAAACAGAATTTGAGTCCAAAACAAAGAAAACATGTTTGGTAGCCTTATTTTTAAAAACTCAAACTCAAGAACAACTAAAAAAACACCCCAATTATTAAAAACAAAAAATATCTGTTTTTTCAGTTTTTTTTTTTCTAACAACTCACAAGTTCTCAAATTTTTAAAATTTGAAAACAGTTTTCAAGTTGCATACCAAACAATAGATTTAAGAACTCCTTGTTTTTAAGGAAAATCAAAGTTTTTGAGTTCTCTATTTGAATAGGGTACCAGACGCCCCCTTAATTTCCTCAAGTATTATAATAAAAAATTGTATTTAGAGGTAACTTCGATAACAGTTTAAGAAATTGGGAATATGATAAATTTTAGTAGCTAATACATTTAAACATAATGTAACATGTATGTATAAATACAAGACCATAAGCAAAATCTAGTAGATAACAAGAACAAAACTTAATTGATTTGGCCGGTAATTGTGGATGCAAATTTATGCATTTGTAGTTTGCTTCTGCGAGTGATCAGCAAAACATCAAAGGTTATGGAAGTACACCGGTGTGATTCCTCCCAAGGAACCTCCAATGCCTAAGTCAGATGGTGTTTATGCAAATATAGAGTAAGAGAGTGGAGAATGATTCAGAGTGTGTGAACCAAGATTGCATTAGCCGTTTTATGGCTTGTTATTGGCTATTTATAGAGTCTGCAGTCTGCTCACTATTGGCAGTTTTAGATGATAGGTGGCACGTGAAGAGCCTTTGTAGGCTTTCACTTCTCTGATGTGGAGAAGACATTGAGATTGTGGCAGTAGCCCAGATGGTGGTTATGATCCATTCCGAATTTAGTGGTGACACCTGACTGGTTCATGTGCTCTGCTGAGCAATGAGTCCCGTCCGATCATTAATTCCTCCTCTACTAAGGAGACTGTGCTCAACTGACGTTCTTTGTGCCATGTTGGGTTGAACGAGGCTGTTGCCTGCTTCCAAGCCTGGTAGCCTATGAGCTCTTGGGTCTAACATGGGCTGGTCTGCATAGCTCAAGGGGGGTCTGGTACAGTTGGTGTTGACCTGATTGTTCCCCTCTCATTTCAACAACGACATTTTTGTCATTCTTGATATATAAAGGCCATGTGGCGTGCTTTGAGCTGAGGTGCAAATTTGTGATTCCACAGTATATAATTGCATATTGCATGCGTGTTGTTCGCGGCTCATATATGAAGCGAACATTTTAACATTTCAAATGGAAGAGTTCTTCACGACCACGACCGAGAACTTCATAATATCGATAATATCCTGATAATTTTAAAAATTTTACGAAATTTTTTAGAATTTTAGTAAGTTATTGAAATCTAGGCATTGCTTTCAAAAATAAAAAAGAAGGGTAGTTTCATATATTAGAAGATCCACATAAAAAATAAAGGTCATTGTCAGTTTCGTATCATGCAGTTGTACACACTCTCAATTTTAAAAATTAAGTACCTTAGATTTATTAAATTCTTTTAATGTGGGACCCATGGCTACCACAGAGGCAATAGCAGAAATTTTTACAGAAAGCCTAACGTCGGAACCACGTTGAAAAAAAATGATAAATTTGAGGTACTTAATTGGTAGAATTGAGAATGGAGGTACAAAAATGCCTTATGTGTACAACTATATAGATTATCAAATCGAAATTAACCTTAAAATGAATCATTGTTTGCTGGTCTTTATTTACTAAATGTAATTGCTAACTTAAGCATCAAAGAGCCCTTAAGGTTTCGAGCCCAAGAACTTTTCGCATATGTTTTCTTTGCTTACAAACCTACATAAAACAATTCTATATGCATAACTATCTCTGGCTTGCCACATTAGGCCATGTCTAAACTACTAGAAATTAATTTAATCTAATTTATGAGGAGGGGACTCAAACTTGCGTGCATAAGTCGAATTCACTGTCTTGGCCTAACTAACATATGCAGAATTTAACATAATTTGGCATATCATTAAGAAGAATTTGCATATGTGGATTAGTTCAATTGGCTAGAGCAGTGAGACCGCGCCCTTTCACTCAAATTCAAATCAACATTCTCTTAAATTAAATTAATTTATAATAATTTAGACCACCACTTAAATAAAAAAAAATGAAGGATATAATCTTGTTTGAATTAAAAAGGATAAAAGAAAAAAGAAAAGAAACCCAAATCAGTTCAAGAGAAGGGAAAATATTTGTTGTGGTTTTCACGTGCCTTGGAAGTGGGTGGTATACTTAGGATTTTGGAAAATATGCTGATATAATCACTTTTCACAAGTGGTATGCTGAAATAATCAGGTTACAAATTGTGTTCCGATATAATCACTTTTGAACGTGAAATGACCAAACTGCCCTCCATATAAAATCACATGTATTGGGGAGTTATTGGCCTTTGATTGGCGACCTAACGCACCTGGCTTCTCTCCCTTTCTCAGCGCTCAGTCACGGTTCTCTTCCTCTCTCGGCGGTTTCTGTGTCCATCGACCACCACCACTCTATTTCTCCCTCTGTCACGAAAACCTAAGCAGCACTCTGTCGTTCTCTCTCTGTAGTCAATGTTAGGGTTTGGTGAGAGGGCTCTTGACGGTGAGAGAGAGGGTTTAATCGTTAAATGCTCTCTCCCTTAAACGATGTCTCAGTTCCGTCTAAGTTCGAGTCTTGAATCGACGTCGTTCTCTTCTTCTCTGCTCCTTCAGGGCCTAAAAAAACCCTAATTTTTGGTGTCGGTTAGGACTTTGTTCACAAACGTCCTCCTCCTTCTCAATCCTGTGAGAGTCAGTTAGTACAAAAGTCGCGATTTGCTGTAGGTGTTGCTGGGATTTCGAATTCGGTTCTGTGCAGAGAAGGAGTGATTCTAAGGTGGGTTTTGTATTTGTTATTGACTAGTTTGTGTTTTTGTATGGTTATCATTTGAGAAGGATAATTTCACTAACCTCTGACTGAATTTGTGAAGTTTAGTAATTACAGAGATTGCAATAATAATGTAATTTAACTGTGAAGTAGATCATGCTGGGATGAAACTTGTATTGGTGTATTGATTTTGCTCTATGGACGATGCAGTGCCTCAAATTGCTATTTGTCATATAGGATTGGTTCGTTTGTGGTGCTTGTTTTCACTTCCATTTTATGAGTCATATTTAGTGTGGGAAATTATTCTGGTGGCAAGGGCTATTCCATTATAACACACCATTACCTCAGTAGGCCCTGAATTAGGTGTTGAGTAATAATGCACAAGTAAATTTGTTGGTATCATTGGTGTTTCAGCACGTAGTAGCATATTTTGCACCCTTCCAGTGTTAATGGTTAATTATGTGATTTTGAAATACTAAAGTTAGTTGGCGTGGAAATTTTCTGTTCCCTGTGGTATAAAACATGCTAAATTGTGTAGTTATTCCTTGCTTGCAGCTTGTGATATATGTCTGAAAATGGTATTTTATGGGGCTTCAGTATCTGTTTAGAAATTGCATGTTCATCCATCTAGGTTTAGCAGTTGCAGTTGCAGTAACATTTTGACGTGTCTAGTTTGCACACAGAGTCCATAACTGTGAATACTGATGTTCCATGTGTGGTACTGTATTGCATATGAGTAGATTTGAGTAGGCATTGATGCATTTGGAGTAATTCTTGTAGCCATTTCGCCCAAACCCTGTATGAAGTGGATCCGTGGTTGATGAAATTGATTTCAGACTTGGGTGGTATTTGGTTTTTTGATGGAATGGGATGTACATTTTGGCAGAAGGGAATGTAGATAAGAGGAGAGTGTGGAGAGAGTTGGAGAGTAGAAAAGAGGCTTTAAAACATTTATGGTTTTGTCATATGTATATACATATATCAAAATGGGTTGAAAGTATTAGTTTGAGTAATGTACATATGAAATATGGGTAACCAATGATCCATATGTATGATGTTGTTGTGCAGGGAACTTGAGAATGGCTTGTAAAGCAAAGCTTATGATTCCTGAGGATGAGAAGTACGAAGGAAAGCCATTTGCCCTTTCACACACAAGGACGGCCATTACAACAATAAAGGCGAAGTTCAATACGCAGCAGTTACAGAGGTTCGAGGGAAGTTGTTTTGGTCATCTATTACTGATAGAGGACCTGAAGTGGAATTCACAAATTGTCCACGGCCTGTTGATGAGGAAGGCTGATCCTAAGACAGTTACACAGGTGAACGGGATAAAATTCATTGTGGGTAACAAGTTGATACAATTCACAGCCCAACAATTTTGCCTCATCACGGGGCTAAGGTTCGGAAAGCTCCCTTTCATTCCGAAGGCGACAAATGAAAATTGCTCGTTGAAGCGAAAATACTTCAGCAGCAATAAACCTGCCACCCTTTCGGACCTACACACCGCCTTCATCGAGTGCACAGATGATGAGGATGCGTTAAAGCTTGGAATGGTCTATTTTGCCAATTTTGTTCTATTGGGTACTGAAAAGCATGTGCTTATTGACATGCGCTATTTGAAGTTGGCTGAAGACCTAGAGGAGTTTGACAAGTATCCATGGGGTGCAGTGTCATATGCAATGACAAATGCTTCACTGTTGAGGGCAGTTTGTGCTGAATACCAACGAGTCAAAGTGCCCCAAAAAAGAAAAATGCCCAAACAAAGTGGAAAGAGAGCGCAGACAAGAATGCGAAGTGGTAGACCAAGAGAGTACATCATAAGGGGGTTTGGCTTCGCTCTTCAGGTGAACACATATCCAGCAATTAACTATTTGATGTAAATACATTTACAGATATTGATGTTTCATTGTTGTGAACAGATTTGGGCTTTTGAAGTGTTCCCAGCATTGGAAGCATTGCATTTCACGGTCCATGAAGACAATAGGCACATCCCTCGAATATTACATTGGAGGAGCAACACGGTGGCCCGTTTTCGGGAGGTTATGAGTCAGGTTTTTGAAAACTTTGAGGTTAGATCTGTTTGTATTAGTGATGTTATGATTAGGAAAAATTACAAAGTTCACTGATTTTTTTTATGTGTTTCAATCGGAGGTTGATGTGCAACTTCTCCGGCCAACAGATATTGAGAAGCAACAACCTTACTGGAGTTGGGGTGATGATGACAACGAAGAAGAATTGGTTGAATTATTTGGGGATGAGGCCGAAGAAAAAACCGGCACTTCTAGTGAAGAAAAAGACGCGGATGTTGAGGAAACAGCCACCCTTCCCTCCTCTTCTAAGGTGAGCATGACCTTTTTCCAATGTTGTGAAAATATAGCGAATACAACTCTACTTGAAGTGGAAATAATTTCCTGGTTTATTGTAAGCTTTCTAACTGTTGCATTCATGACTGTATGCAGGCCAAAGGGTCTGCTAATGACGTTCGCAGTTTGAAGCATCAATTACGCAGCACTAAGGATCAGTTGGCTAAGCTACGTAGTTCAAATCGGGGGCTTAGGAACAGAGTTCGTGACTTGAAAGCTATTGTACAGAAGAACTGTTTGAAGCATGAGAACGAGTGTGACAGAAATAAAAAGGCTATTCGGGATTTGACCCTAAAAATTGCTGAAGTCGAACATTATTTTAAGTTGGAGATGGAGGAGTTCAAAAAAAATTATGGTGGAGAAGGCCATGAGGAAGTCTGTACTGCTCAGATGAATGAAGGAGGGCAGAATGAATTGTCACCCTTAAATGAACCTACTAGTCCGACTACAGCAGCACCTAAAATGGACACTCAAGTTCCAGCTGATGGAGTAGAAGCCTTCCCAGGCATGCATACAGAACGGGGTGAAATGGAAGCAGCAGTCTGTGGTGATAGAGTGGAAGGCTTTCCAGCCTCACATCAAGAAGGGGCTGCAAGGGAAGCAGAAGTCCCTGCTGATGGAGTGGAACCCTTCCCAGCCATGGAAGTCATAAACACTGAAATTGAAACTTCAGTTCGTGAGAGGCAAGTGGACCAACAACCTCACAAGGTTCCTACCTCTGAAGATGTGAAGCTTCCTAGTCTTGAAGATGCCCTCCTTCCTACTCCGGAAGATGGGAATGGGTATAGAGTTATTTGTAAAACGATGTTACATTTGTTAGAGGGTTGGAAGAAGACAGAAATTGAGGGGGTGGGATGCAAGGTCAGGCCTCCCATGAAATGTAACATAAGTCTGGTTGGTGATGAAGGGGACAACGAGGCTACTGCCACGGTTCGGAAACCAGATGCTGAAGGCAAAGGGTGCAGACTTAAGCGGGCTGCGACACCATTGTTGAGTCCATTCACCGATCCCTCCAGGAAAAAGAGGAAGGTTACTGATTTGCATGCACAGACACCTCAGCCCCGTTTTGATCCAACAAAACCCGTGGCCATGGACGATGTGAAGGCTATCATACAACTTTGCAGGGCTTAGAAAACTGACATCAGGTTAGGATTTGTATCTTGGCAAAACCAATATACTTGTTTTTTGATGTATGCAAACAATTTATACGCAGCTATACTATACATGTGTGTGTCATTGTCATATTATACAAGGTGTTCCACTTGTCTATTATATTTCAATTTACCTTTGCAAGTGTTGTTTTTGTAGTGCGGAGCTGGAGCTCGAACCATTTGAAGTTGGGGCAGATTTTTTTTACAAACTGTTAGATGAAACTGCATGGATGAGCTCGAGGGTAACAATTTGAACCCGGCTTTATTTCGATCAATCTCTTATTTGATGACATTGACTATGTGTCATTTGTTGTGATATTGACGCGGTTGTTGTGTTCTGAAATAGCAGCACCTTGACATGGCCATGTTTCTAATACGCAAAAGACAACTCTCTCATCCGCAACTATTTGGATACATGTCTAATGCTCAGTGGCCATGTTTCTAATGCTCAGTGGGAACATGTCTCGCAACCTGGAGTTCCCCCAATTTTTGCCAACCTTCCAACACAGAGGAGAGAGAGTTGAGCTGAGTTCAGACAAGTTCCCTTTCAGAAAAGGGGTGGCAACGGGTTGCTACATGTGCTTTTATATGGAGGGCAGTTTGGTCATTTCACGTTCAAAAGTGATTATATCAGCACACAATTTGTAACCTGATTATTTCAGCATACCACTTGTGAAAAGTGATTATATCAGCATATTTCCCTAGGATTTTTACTCAAAAAACAAAAAAGAAAAGTGATCTTTCATCCCCCACGGCACACTGCTTATATTATGCCCTCTCTTTATTTTTATTTTTTTGTCTGAATGCTTATTTTGTCTTCCATACGTAACTTTCTTCTATGGTATTGTATTTAGAGAAAATGGTCTGTTGTTGTGACATCTATCTATTTGTATTTATTTATTTATCAACATCTACGTGGGTTTTGATGTTCTTTTCTTAGTTCTGTGAGAATCCCAGGAGCATATTCAACAAGTTCATATAAACGATAAATAACTAATAAATAAACCAATCAAAAGCCATTTATCCTCCTCTAAAATTTTGATTTCAGATCCATTCAGTGTTATTTCTTTAAATTTCAGTTTCTTTCATTGCATTAAGTCAGTTGGGGAGAGGCGAGTTTGCCCCCTTCCCGTCATGTCTGAATCCCTTCCCCTCTAGATTAGATAAATTTAGAGTAATTCAAACTATCGCTTGTTTTAAAAAAAAAAATTACAATTTTTTTGTAATATTGTAATTTTGATATTCAGAAACCCCGTTAGCACAAACATTATAGCACGTGTCAAGAGACTGGTTGATGAGTAAGCATCATGGGAATATCAGTCCCACACCAAGAATTACAATAAATAAAATGCTATAACAACTCATAGAGTACGCAGGGGATCGATTCATATGAAAATAATATCCCTAATAATATAACATTGAAGAGGTACAATGTTCATTTGGAACATTGGAAAAGCCAAAAAATAAAAACTAACCAATCAATTTCAACAATATATACAATCAAGTATGGATTAATGGCCCCCTCCCTAATGTATATATATACAAACAATATATAAAATCAAGTATGGATTCCAAAGAAAACATGGGAACAAGAACAAGAAGCTTTCGTGATGAAGACTACAATAATAGAAGGGTGTTCCTCAGGAGCTATCCTCTGGACTGGGAATTAGGAGGAGGAGATCAAAATGATAAAGAAGCTGGTGGTGACGGGTCGACAGATGAGATGAGGCGGTCCAAGAGGAGCAATAAGGACTGCAGCAGCAGATCAAAGAAGCCCCTGAGAAAGATAATTCTGTCTTTGTATCATTGGGGTGGAGGGAAGGTCTTGGTGTTGAGGAGGTTCAAACATAAACTTACTATTTATGTTATTTCTTGTATCCCTGTTGGCTTTAAGCCCCCTACAGCCCTTATTTCTGCTTGACAATATTGTTGACATGAATATATGTGATGTGTCTTAGCCTTACGCATCACTTGCCTCCCCGCACGCGATAATATTTTTTGAGTTTTTTTAATCACGCGTAGAGTGTGTCTGAGTTATCTTTTTTCCTTTTAATTTTAGAGCGCTTAACTTAAAGTTTTTGTTTTTATCCGATGTAGTGTATGTGAGATGTTCTTATTAACTGCAGTTCTGCACATCTACTTTTTTAAAAAAAACAAACAAACAAACAAATATTGCTTCATAAGATTATGTCACAAAAATTGGACCGACCTTATTGGGGATTGATTTAGTATAAAAGTTTTGGCATGTATATTCACTCAGTTCGTATACAATAGATATTGAGTGATCCATAATTTACTTATAAACTTACATATAAGTTTGTAGCTCAAGTGATAAAAAACATTTATTCCTACATTCGAGGTCCTAGGTTCATTTTCCTTCTTCCCTAATATTACTTATATAAAAAATAACCTACATATTATGGTGGTAATCTAATCTACTAAAAATAACGTACATCTGATTTTGGTCATAATTGAAATTTCCATATAAAATGACTCCAATTCAAACCAATGTGTGCACTTGAGTGGATCACTTGCATGGGTAAAGGGGGCATTTCAAGTCTTATATATATAGTGATAGTTTAAATTATTCTAAAAATAAATCTAATTTATGGGGATGAGGACCCAAATTTGAGTGTAAAAAGGCGGACTCATCGCTCTAACCAATTAGCCTAATCCAGATTTGCTTCTAGCTTAGTTTAAGAACTAACGCTACTATGAGAAAAAGTTGCAAAAACAACAATAAAAAAGGAGCAAACGGACAATTTGTCTAGCCACTATGAGCCATCAGTGGCCATTAATAGCCACGGTTACTGTATGTTTGCAACAAATAAGCCACGGTTAGCTCGTGGTTGATATAAAATTAGACACGATGACCGATGACCATGGCAAACAAACTTATCTTAGAACATTTTCAATGGTAGTAGAAATTAAACTTTTTAAATTAAAATTTTGTTAACTTATGTGGCAATTTGAAAGGTTTGTTTGCTACTTTAATAATTTTTGCTTCAATAAACTCTTCAAGTTAATTAATGCAATGTTATGAAAAAATAAAAAAATAAAAACGAAAAACATGTGAAGAAAATCTATGTATTTATTATTTGAAAATAAAAAGTGTAGGTTTTTATGATTTTCATTAAGTTTTATTCTTCCAAAGCAAAATTAAATGTTTTGAAGAGTCAATGTCGACTTGTAAGTTTTGAAGAGGGAAAAACTGGTTGCAACTTTGGTGGCTGAGTTTGACAAGTTGTTCACCCGTTTTCGTGTTTAACTCCTGATGTGGAAGGGCGAAGTTCCCCACTGGCTTGGAGACCACTTGTTGGTCGACAAGTCAGCTTTCTTTGGTGTGCGAGCGTGCCACTGCTAGCAATGTAAATTCTAGCAGACTTATTTTTAGAGTGGATAACTTGCGCCTCAAGTTACTGACTTCTAAAACAAACGATTGTGAATTTGGGTGAGGAATATCTCCCAAGTAAGTTCTTTTCTTGCCTCAGACTGGTGAGGACTTTCACAATTTATCTCAGTATCAAAATGGTTGTCCTGGCCAGAATAGATAATAATAAAGTACTGTTTCAGGCAGAACTGCCTTTTACAAAATTAAGAAGGGAGAAATCAACTCTAGAAAGGCAAAAAGATGGCTGGAATCCCATTTCTGCCTGGGTAGAAACTTCTGATCCGGGCTGGACTGGGTATGTCTATGCTGGACTGTACTGTCAACAACTTTAGCTGCTTGGCTTCAGCTGTAAATCGATACCAAAGTTCAATTTTGGCAGAGCTTCAATCTACTTCAAGCCTTGGGAGACTTTTGAGCGGGCAGAACTGCTACTTCTTCAGTTTGAGGGGACAGAAGTGGCTATTCTCGAGGATTTAGCAAGCTGGAACTAGGCTATAAAATTTGTTGAGGTTTTCATATTTGTGAAAACTCAAGCTGTGTTTGTCTTGGCTTTTGCTGAACCAAATTTGTAACGAGAGGGATCTCGCTTTCAGAGGACTTATTTTCTAAGTCTGAACTTTGGAATTCTGATCTAGAGCTGTTTTCCTGTTTGTGTTTTTTTTTGATTGATTGATGAATTGAGTGTCCTTTGTTCCTTTGCCCTCTTTCGCTTTTATAAGAGATCTTCCTAAGGAGGTTATTTTTAATCTTAAACAATGGGCGGCAAAAAAGATCTCTTATAATGTAAAGTAAGAAGGGTTTTCTCATTAATCAAGGCAGATAGGTTCTGAGCAGTCACCTCCTAAAAAACAGTCCCTTCCCTGGTTTCCTGGGTGGCAGCTTTCTAATTCAACCAACGCCACCGTCTGTGTGGGCTTTTCATGGCGGTTACGGCTCTTTTTCTTCTGTATTTTCTGAGTGGTTCCCTGTTTCCCGTTCTAATTTAGAAAGCGTGATCCGTGAATTTCTTGGGAGATGGTACATTGATTTGGAGCAAAATCTTGAACACAGATGGGTTTTTGATCTTCGATTGGTAGTGTTTCAGAGACGTCCCTCTCTCATTAAACCTTAGTTGGAAATGCTGACTTTTCCAAAATTGAGGCAATCACGTGGGTGTGTCTTTGATCCATTGGGTTTGAATCTATCGGAAATCACGGGCTGATCTTTGGAGCCCACTTCGAAAGTTTCCACATCTGGGCTTTCTTTGGGCTGAGGCTTCATCCCCAACATTCTTGATGTGAAGCCCAATCTGTCTGGATCTTATTTTTGTTTTTCTCAAGTCTCTGGGCTGGGTAGGCAATTTTATCATGGGCTTGTCTCTTGGTCTTGGGTGTGTCGAATTTGGGCCCAAACAATGCCCCCTTAAGTCTGAATCGTTTTGGAACGGTTTCAGACTTAAAGTTTTGCCATTTAATTCGCGCGCCAGTTTCTTCCGTGTTTTCGCCCACGTCTGCCACGTTTGCCTGCTACGAACTAGAGTTCGTGGGAAAACGGCTAGTTATTAGCTAGTTACTAGCTAATAATCATCAGGTGCCGTCCCATCTTCTTCTTCCCACGTTTTCGAGCCCCTCTTTTAAAAGGATTTCAAATTCATAGCTTCTGAAAAAAAAAAAAGAAACCCTAAACCTTCCGACTCTTGCTCCTGCGAGTTTTTCTTCGAGATTTCCATAGCTTTCTTCAGACCTCTCTTTCTTCTGCTTCTTCCTTTGAATCAGAGATGTCTTCCCCTAGGTCCCGCGCTCAGTCTTCTTCCGCTCCAGTTCCTCCCGATTATATTACTGGGAGCGGGATTGATGCTCACGCGATAGAAATCAGGAGCAAGCTTCATCCCTTTGCCCAGAAGAATCTGGATGAGAATGTTCTCCATCTGTTCGAGAACACCCTAGTGTTAGGGCCTCATTGGTTTGGTCCTGTTCCAGCCGAGATGGTAGAATTGCTAAAAAAGGATGCTGAGGCTCCTTTGTGTTTTGAGAGCTCTTCTGCCCTGGCTTCTTATTCTTGGGTTAGCAAGAATTTGAGCCGATCCTTTCCGTCCAGCGAGGTGAGGAATAGTCCGGTCAAATGGGCAGACTGGATAGATAGACTTCTCCCGAGATATGGGGGTCACTGGAGGAAAGCCGGGATTTATGATGCCATTCTTCTGTCCAAACAGTCGATTAATAGAGATGAGAATCTGCTTGCTGTTGCCTTGTGCTTCTGGAATTCTGCCAGCAATACATTTGACTTCCGCGTGGGTCCTATGGCGCCAACCTTGCTGGATATGGCTCAGGTTTTTGGGTTCAGGCCCCACGGTAGGCCTGTTGATGCCGTTGGAGATTATCACAGGCGAAGGAATCAAGAGAAAGTGGCCGCTCCTTTTACTATCCCTCCAGCCGTGATTAACCAGAACTGCTCTTTCTCTAACTATCTGAAGAAATTCAGTGCTGAGAAGGACAAGGACCAGCAACACATGTTGTTCCTTCTGTACTGGCTGAATCGGTTCATTCTCCCCAATCGGTCTTCTGCAGTTCTGCTAGAGTATCGACACCTGGCAGAAGCACTCCATAATCATACTGATGTGGGTCTAGGGCCCATAGTTCTTGCTCACCTTTTCAAGAATCTGCACACTGCCACCCTGGAGAACCTATTGAACCTGTCAGCCCCTGGTGCATTCTGGATGATCCAGATCTGGCTGCAAGTTTATTTTCCAGAACTAAGGTTCCCAGACATAGTTCTGCCTGAAGATCAAGTCCTGGCTCTTCCTCTGATGTCGGCAGAAGTGCCCAAGCGTTCTATTGAGGAGTATTTGATGCTCTTTAGGCATTGTACAAAGAGGTCGGCAGCTCAGTGGCAAGTGGTGATCAGGAGGACCTATCCTTGGTTTCAGACCGGATTTCGGTTGTTCGAGAAGGAGCCAGAAGATGAAGCTGCCAGAACAGATTTCAGGAGGAAATTTCTGAGCATTACTCTGCCCAGAGATCTACCCCATGGTGGGGGCAAGCCTCCAAACTATCATTTGGGGGCAGAAGTCTACCATCCCAACTTCTGCGCAAGGCAGCTTGGTTGCCCCCAACTCATTCCGCTGAAATCATATTGGAGTTGTAACCGGGCCTCTTCTTGGAGGGATGCAGATGATCTGGAGGTGCATAAGGATGCCCGGTGTGCTGTGAACAAAATTAATAACAGCACGGACGCCCTCTATCCCTCGTGGGAGCTGAATTCCTGCAGTTCTGCTGACTTTGACGCATGGTGGAAAGCCAGATTCCAAAGTCTGCCTGCTTCAGTCACTGCCCTTAAGGTGCTGTTCGACGGTTGGGAAAATTGGGTCGTTTTTGCGGATGGGGATGCCAAGACGCATATGATCCAGACTATCAAGGATGTCAATGCGCAAATCATAGAAGGTAGATTTCTGATTCCGTCTGGGATTCGTTCTGTCCTGATGATCGATTTCTAATGTCTATTCTGCCTGTATCAGATCCTTCTTTGACCAGCGTAGGTGGGCAGTCTGTTCATGCTGGAGAAGTGATTGGTGAGTCCTTTCTTTTAATTCTATTCTGTCTTATCCTGCTGGATTGGTCTCTAATGTCTAATGCCTTGGTGCAGTCTCTTCTGTTATCGCTGCCGGGGACTTGGAGCTCCCTTCTGCAGATGAAGGAGATGAGGTCCAGACAGAACAAATACCTACCGAGGCCGCTCTTTCTGGCAGAAGAAAAAGGAAAGGACCTGCCCCTCCTTCGGATAATACCACGCGGCCTGGCATTTCAGGTGAGCTCGTGACGCCCCAATCATTCTCTTTAAATTTATTCTGTCTTGCCTTCTTTTCCCTAATACTGCTTTTTGTTCTGTGCAGCTGGAAGTCCTTCCCCTCCTCCTACCAAGTTGAAAAAACTTAGAAAGAGGAGTGAGGAGGAGTATGTCGCCGCGGAAGAGACGGCAGCAGTTCCCACCACCACCTCCGAGACGGATGAAGAGCTGCGAGAGGCTTTCGAGGAGGTGGAGCAGGAAAAAGAATTGGAAGAGCTGGAAGAAGCGCCCCAGGAAAAAACGGCGGTGATGGAAGGAGAGGTAAGTTTTATTTCTGTGATTTGCATCAGTTCCCTTCTTGCCCTGTTTCTTCCGTTCTGACCCTTGTTTTTGTAGGAGGAGATCCCTGCTGAGGTGATTGCAGAGAGCATTGCCTTGGCGCAGAAACAACAAGGGGGTCCAAGGGCTGAGCTGACTAGCTCAGAACTAGCTTTATTTGAGGATGCCGAAGCAGAGCATTCTACTGCCGCTCCAGCGGCTGAGGATCAGGCGGAGCGATCTGCTTCAGAGCCTGTGGATCAGGCAGAACTGTCTGTTGTAGTTCCGGAGGCTGAAGTGGAAACAGCCGCCGCTGTCCCTGTGGCTTTGGTAACTTTTCTTTCTTCTCCGTCCATATTCATTTGTAGTTCTGCCTTGCTCTTTATTTTTAACTGTTGTAGTTTTTTCAGGTAGAAGTGCCTAAAACTGCTGACGTCCTGGCAGCGGTGATCAATCCCTTGAAGCCTCCTATTGTTGCTGTAAGTTTTCATAATTTCTTGGGCCTTTATCTTATGCTTTCTGCCTGGTCTTAACTTATGCTTTCTTTTCGCAGATGCCCATTCACTCCTTTCCAGGATCATCTGCCACGGCCTCTTTTGCTGATCCAGAACTCGCAGAGTTTGAAGCCATGGATCTGGACGCCCAATTGGACAGACTGGAGAAACTCAGCTCTCCTCTAGGCAAGGCAAAATCTAGGGCAGTGGAGGAGGCCATGGAGAGGTTGAAAATCTGGCAGTCCAATGAGGTGGAATTTGATCAAGACAATGAGGCCTTAAATCAGCTGATGAAGGACCTCGACCTGCTTCACAGACAGAACATGGCTCCAAAACCTATCCTTGAGATGGGCCTAAGCTTGGCCAGAGACGTGCTCAATCTGCATGATCGCTATGAGGATCTTAGGCCTACTTTCAAGACTTCTGAATTCTGCAAGGCCACTCATGAAGCCAACCTGGCTGATATTGCAAAGCAGAAAGCAGAACTGGATCAGATGGTGGCCGGATACAAGGAGGCCAGGGCTACTGCGGACAAGCTGGAAAAACAGATTGAAGAGCTCCAAAAACAACTGGCAGAATGCAGGGAGGTGCAGAGCAGGCTTGGGGCTGGACTGAGTTCTAAAACTAAGGCCACTTTCCTTGTGCAAAGCATGGTTGCAGCTTCCAGGCCAGCTTTGGAGATTGCAGAGGCTTCAATTCACCAGGGGGTGCTGCTCCAGAAAGAGCTTTCTGTCAAGAAAGCGAACCTGCAAGAGACTCTTAGAAAACTAGGATTTTAGCTTCTTCTTTCCTTTTATTGTTCGAATAATTTGCCGCAAAGGTGGCTATTTTTATATAAGCTTTCAAAGCATTTTACTGCTTTCTGTTTATTCTTGATGCAACAACCGGACACGGCTTTGAAAGTAAAAATAGAACAGCTTTTAAAGCAAAAAAAAAAAAATCTAAACAAGATTCTTTTCAAGAAACAAAAATGGTCAATCTTGTTCTTCTCCTATCCCGGGATCTGTTTGTACAGCCTGCGAATCCCACATGGTTGGATAGAACTTCTTTAACCATTTACCATTGATTGGGGCAAAGTGAACAACTCCATCTCGGTCCTGCAACCTATATGCCCCCATTCCGAGGATTTGGTTAATTATAAAAGGGCCTTCCCATGTAGGTGACCATTTCCCATACCCAGCTATGTGTGCTCCAAGGGGCAGAATTGCCTTCCAGACTATCTCTCCCTCTTCAAAACTCTTGTTTTTGACTCTTTTGTTGTAGGCTCTCGACACAGCCTGTTTTCCTGCTAAGAGTTTGTTGAGGGTGTCAATTCTGCTTGCATCCAATCCTTCCAATTCCAGCAACATGGCTTGAGAGTAATCCTCCCCAGTGAGACCATGCTGGTGAGCAATTCTAAGAGACTGGACTGCTATCTCCATGGGAAGAATTGCATCGTGGCTGTAGGTTAGAGCATAGGGGGTCATGCCAGTCGCTTCTCTCTTCGAAGTTCTGTATGCCCACAAAGTTTCTGACAACTTCTCATGCCATTGCTTTGGATTTTTCTCTAGCATCTTTCTAATGATATTGATAATCACCTTGTTACTTGATTCTGCCTGTCCATTAGCTTGAGCATAGTAAGGAGTAGATTGAAGCATTTTGAACTTGAATGTTTCTGCCATATCTAGCATGTCCCTAGATATGAAAGAAGAACCCCTATCGGTTGTGATTGATTATGGAATGCCAAACCTTTGTATGATCTGTTCTTCTATGAAGGTGATGATCTCTTGAGATGTTGTGGTTTTTACTGGCTTGGCTTCTACCCACTTGGTGAAATAATCTGTGGCAACGATGATGAAACAGTGCTGCTGGTTGCTGGCTGGATAGATTTTGCCAATGAGATCCATTGCCCATCCCCTGAAAGGCCATGGTTTTACTACTGGATTCATGGGAACCGAAGGAGCCTGCTGGATTGGGCCGTGCCTTTGACAGGCTTCACATCCTTTGGAATAGTCGATGCAATCCTTCATCATGGTCGGCCAGAAGTAGCCATATCTTCTGATTAACCAGCACATCTTTCTTCCCCCTTGGTGAGCTCCACAGACCCCCTCATGGGTTTCTCCCATGACTTTCATGTATTCTGTCTTCCCGAGGCACCTTAATAGTACCTCATCCTTACTTTTTCGGACCAAATCTTCATTCCACATGAGGTAGTTTGTAGCCATGATTCTGACTCTTTTCTCAGAGGGCAGAGTGGGATATCGTAAGTAAGTCATGATAGGCTCCCTCCAATCATCTTCAGTGATCAAGGCAGAATTGACTTCTATCTCCATTCCTCTCGTCAGAACAGATGGTAGACTTTTCCTTCCTATCTTGATGATCCTTTGGACGCAGTCTTCGGGCATTTGTATGCCTGATGCCACCTGAGCCAGTTCATTGGCTGCAAAGTTTTCCTCCCTTGGGATGTGCTCCCAAGTAGCTTCTCTAAATTCTGTTAGCAGATTTCTAGCTGCCACTAGATATACAGCCAGAGAGGGATTCAGACACTTATATTCTCCAGCAATCTGTTTTAGGACAAGCATGGAATCTCCCAAGATTTCCACGGACTGGACTCCTAATTCTACCAACATCTCGAGCCCTATAATCAAAGCCTCATATTCGGCCCTGTTGTTGGTGCATTGGAAATCTAGCTGGAAAGAATAGCAATGCCTGACCCCTAATGGTTCTTCCAGAACAATCCCTGCTCCTGAAGCCTTGTCTGTCTTCGATCCATCAAAATATAATTTCCAAGGTGTGAGATGAATCGAGTAGATTGGATTGTTAAGGCAAACATGAGCTCTAGTTAACAGATCTGCATTTGCTATGTCCAAAGAATCCATGTTTTCAATTTCCTCTCCCGGGTGATCTGCCAAAAAGTCTGCCACAGCTTGCCCTTTGACAGCTTTCTGGGGGACATACCTGAGGGTGAATTCTGTCAAAGCCAAAGTCCATTTCCCAATTCTGCCCCTCAGCATTGGTCTTGTTAGCATGTATTTGATTAAGTCGGTTTTGGCAATGATGTAGATAGTATGTGGCAGCATGTAGTGCCTGAGCTTCACAGCAGTGAAATATAAGGCTAGGCAAAGCCTTTCTATTGCGGAATACCTTCTTTCCACTTCTGTCAATGTTCTGCTTAGATAGTAGACTGCCTGTTCTTTTCCTTCTTTGTTATCTTGAACTAGCAGACTTCCAATGGATACTTCTGATGCAGATACATAAAGTTTGAGGGGTCTGCCCCTTTTTGGTGGGGACAGAACTGGTGGATTTGAGAGGTAATGCTTTATTTCCTGGAAAGCCTGTTGGTGCTGTTCTTCCCATTTGAATGTCTGTTCCTGCTTCAGTCTCAACAGGGAGGAAAAAGGTTGGATTTTTCCTGCAGAATTGGATATGAATCTCCTTAGGAAATTGATTTTTCCTAAGAGACTCTGAAGTTCCTTCTTGTTCCGAGGTGGTAGAGCTTCTATGATGGATTTTGCTTTATTTCTGTCAACCTCTATACCTCTCTGGTGGACCAAGAATCCTAAGAAATTCCCTGCCTGGACTCCAAAAACACATTTTTTGGGGTTCATTTTTAGCTTGTGCTGCCTCATTCTCAGGAATGCCTTTCTCAGACTTGCTACGTGATTTCCTTCCTCAGGGGATTTAATCACCACGTCATCTATGTATACTTCCAAAGAATGTCCTATCATATCATGAAAAATAGAATTCATTGCCCTTTGGTAGGTAGCTCCCGCATTTCTCAAACCGAAAGGCATTACAGTATACTCGAAAGCACCTATATGTCCTGGACACATAAAGGCTGTCTTGTGGATGTCCTGTTCTGCCATCATAATCTGGTTATAACCTGCATTGCCGTCCATGAAAGATAGCATCTGGTTATGAGCGGCTCCATCCACTAGCATGTCTGCCATTGGCATAGGATATTCGTCTTTAGGAGATGCCTCATTCAGATTCCTGTAATCTACGCAGATTCTAACTGCCCCTGTTTTTCTTTTGAGAACAGGTACAATATTTGCTAACCAATCGGCATAGACGGCTGGCTTGATGAATCCTGCCTTGAGCAACCTTTCTATCTCTTCTTTGACCTTTAGTTATGTGTCCATAGACATTCTTCTTCTGGCCTGTTTGACTGGAAGGTAGCCATCTTTAATTGGCAGCTTGTGCTCCACTAACTGCCTGTCCGATCCTGGCATCTCGCGGTAATGCCAGGCAAAACAATCTCTGAACTCCTGCAAAAGTGCCGTGAGTTCAGCCTTGAGTGGTTCCTTTAACAGTGTGCTGATGAAAGTAGGCCTTGGATCTTCTTCTGTCCCTAAGTTTATCTCCTGTAGAGGGTCCTCTACTTCTGGCAGGGAGTCATCTAGTGCTGCCGGTGCAAATTCCAACACTTCCTCCTGTAAAACTTCTTCCTCTTGTTCTTTTATGCTTTCATGGGTGAATTCTGCCATATTGATGGCTGGATTCTGTATGAAAAGTCTCCTTTCTCCCCAGTATATCAACAATCTTTTTGTGATGGATCGGATTGTTGCAGCTCGATCCTTGTCCAGTTGATTGGGACTAAACATCAGAATTCTGGAAGTTCAGCACAAGAAAGTCTATTCCAGTCCTCTAGAGAACTGGCTAGACCTTCTTCAATGAGTCTTTGGGCCGTGACACCATGGGGGCGGCCGTTCTGATTGACTCCAAGGAAAGTGTAGGGACCGAGGTCATCATGATAATACCTTGCTTCAAAGCACATGGCAGAGGGTAGGAATGGCCGTGGATCGGCCTCTATAATCTCCATGCAGCCTTCTTCATTCCATATTGCTAACTGCTGGTGGAGGGTGGAAGGGATACAAAGGCTCTGGTGAATCCAATCCCTGCCGAGTAGTGCATTGTAGGTGGTGGAGGTAGTGTCTATAACAAAGAATGCTATTTTCAACTCTTTGCTTCCGACTACGACATCTACATCTAAGATGCCGTGTATTTTGGTGATGCCCCCAGCGAAGTTGGTGACGGTTAATCGTGTTGGAATTAGATCCCTCTCTGTCCTGCCCAACTTGGTCAGCATTCTGTGGGGTAATAGATTAATGGCTGCACCTCCATCTACCATGATCTTGGAGATAGGAATACCTCCAAGATTTGCCGTTATAAACAACGGTCTGAGGTGATTTGCCATTTCTCTGGTTGGCTTGGCGAAACAAGGCTGCTCTGTAGCTGGTTTATTGGCTGTTCTGCCTGTCCTAGGGTCGTCTGCTTGCGGTTCTGGCGGCTCCTCTGCTTCTGCCAACCTACATTCGAAGCTCTCCTGGGAGAAAACGTCCCCTTCCAGAGTGTTTTCTTGTCCTTCGGTAGCCCTGAATTCACCTGGTAGGATGAATACCATGTTAATTCCCAGATCACCCTGTAGGAGGTCTTCTAATTCTGCGCCAAAAGCTTCTGTTTCTGGGTCCAATTCTTCACCAAATTCCATTAATTCTTCCCCGTATTCTTCCGTCCAGTCATCCTGTTCTGCTACTTCGAGGGGCTCTTTCTGATCATCTGCAGAAGGTTCATAGTCTAATTGCTCTTCTTCATATTCCTCAGCGTAGTCGTCTTCTTTTTGTAACGGGGTAGACCCGGATTTCTCTGGTGTCTGCGTGGTGTCAGGATGGCTGCCGGACGACGAGGCTATATGGATAGGAGACCTAGCTGGCGGCTCTGTTTTCAGCAATTCCCTTGACTGGCAAGCTTTCTGTTCTGTCTGGGGAAGTGTTTCAGGATTCTTTCCTTTCCTGGCAGAACTGGGTTGTGAACGTACCTGCGTATTATCTTGGCTTTTAAGATATGTGCAGTATTGCCTCTGGATTCTTCTTTTCTGGGTTCTGGTTAGCTCCAGAGTTGGTCTACCGCTTCTTCCTACGGAATACCATCTCCCTTCTATGATCGTTGCCAAGGGTCTTTCGTTTCCGGGCGTCTTGACTGGTATTTCCTTTCTGGGTTGCTCCATCCTCCTCTCGCCGTAGTGTGTAGGCCTAAGACAGCTCTTCTGCCTTGTCTTGTCTCGGGATATAGTTCCAATCCTGTCAAAGACACTAGGTGTGGGCTGATTTTGCTTGTCTAGGACCACCTCTAGCTCTGTTTCACACTTGCACCTACTGCAGAGCACTACCCCAGCCGAGATGGTCGCTCTTGGTATCTGACTGGTCTCCCTTATGATTCTTCTGCCTCTGCTGCAACCAGCATCTGTGATTGGGTCGGTTTTCCTCTGTTCTGGCCAATTTAAGTTGACCATATTGACTTGCGGTTGAGGAAAAGGATCCGTTGTGACGGATGGTGGTTTTTCTGCCAGCTTCAACCTTCCTGCCGTTATTCCTTCTTGTACTACGTCCCTGAAAACGACACAGCTATTGGTAGAATGGTTCCAAGAGTTGTGCCACCTGCAGTACTGTCTGCCTTTGAGTTCTTCCGGCTTCGGTATTCTGTGAGGCGTCTCTATTGCCTTCTGCAGTAGCATTTCGTCGAACAAGGCATCGACCTTGGTTAAGTCAAAAGAGTAAACCTTGTTTTGTGTTGGTTTGTTTGGAACGAATCCTCCTGTGAATGGTGGTGGCTTTTGGTCTTTGGGTGGCTTTGTGAGGGCTTTGCAACTGATGGGATGTTTCAATTTTGCCATTTCTGCCACTGAAACCTCTTTCTCCTCTGATTCCTCTGTATCTTCTTGTGACTCCACCTCGATCAGGTGGACTGAAGAAGAAGGGGTTTTGTAGTATGTACCTTTGGAGGAGTTCCTCCTTTGCTGCTCTTCCCTGAGTAGCTCTTCATACTTGGATGCCTTATCAGCCAGTTCTGCCAGATCTCCGAACAATATCCCGTCGAACCTTTTCCTGAGAGAGATTTTAAGGGCGGCTTGGGCCATCTGGATGAAGTGTCTTTCTTCCATTGGGATTCGGCACTTCATCTTGAGCCTTCTGAACCTGGTTATGAAATCTTGCGCCGGTTCATCTTCACTCTGCTTGAGGGCAGCTAGATCACTGATGGTGACTTCTGGCTGAATCCTGTAATAGTAGTCATGGAAGACATTTTCCATCTGTTCCCAGGTTTGAACAGAGTTAGCTGGCAGGCTGGTGTACCAGGTAAAAGCTTGCCCAGAGAGAGAGTTGCCAAAAAGCCTTAATTTCAGCAGAGGGTTGTTTTCTATAGCTATGCATTGGACGGAGAACCTACCTATATGTTCGACTGAGGAAGCATGGGGGTCTTCCCCATTGAACAAAGTGAAGTTTGGCACTTTGAAACCTGGAGACAACGGTATTTGATCGATGTAGGCTGGGTATGGCTTTCTGTAAGTAGGCCTTTCCCCTCTTCTAGCCTCGGGTTCCATGATCTCTCTGATCATTCTTCGCAATGCCCCTACGTCATTTAAAGCATTGACTGGGAGAAGATTTTGTCCCTGTTCTGGCTGACCGTAATCAAACCTGGGCTCTGCCCTGAGTGGTCTGGGTGGAACTTCCTCCCTGTGTTCTTCCTGCTCTTCGACTTCTGGATGATTCCTCCAGTTTGCCCCCGGTCTATTCCTGTCATGATTAGCAAAAAGGTTGTTTCCTCCTCGGCCTCTCCTCCCTCTTGCAGGTGGAGGGAATGGATTAGGGTCCATCCTTCTGGGTCTATATGGCAATACTGCCGGTGGTTCAGGCAGAAGCGCCAAAGGTTGATCATGCGGGGCTGCATGATGTGGATTGGGCTGAGGTCCTGGCTGGTTCTGAGCCAGTGCCAGGTTATCTGGTTGGGCTGGGGCCTGATGTTCTTGATTAGGAAGGGCTCTCTCCCTCGGACCAGCCTGAATTTCTGTGTGGCCTGGCACTCCAGCCATCTGTGCAACTAGAGGATTTTCCTGGTATGGCCATATTAGTCCTGGCGGAGGGCCATAAGGAAGATCCAACTGCTGGATTACAGGATCTGGGTTTGGATTTCTGGCCATGGCGGATTCTCGGTCCTTCCGGAACTGTCTGTTTACCTGCCATTGCATCATGGCTGTCATGTTATCGAGAGTGTCCTGGCTCCTTTGTACTTGATCTCTTGTCGGAGTACTGACTCCTGTATTTGACTCATCCTTTTGGAGCCAGTCCTGGAACGTCTGCTTCCTGTACTGCCGTGGGCAGACTGCCTAGCGTCGCTTTCTTCTGATTCGAGGCCTTCTCTGAGAACCATCTTGTTTTTCTCCATGTCTGGTGTGGGTTCTGACTAGACCTTCCAGTATTTGTAAATCTGTGAATGATTCTGTCAGAGTATGTATACTGAGAAGTCCCACCGGGCGTGCCAAATTGTTCACCCGTTTTCGTGTTTAACTCCTGATGTGGAAGGGCGAAGTTCCCCACTGGCTTGGAGACCACTTGTTGGTCGACAAGTCAGCTTTCTTTGGTGTGCGAGCGTGCCACTGCTAGCAATGTAAATTCTAGCAGACTTATTTTTAGAGTGGATAACTTGCGCCTCAAGTTACTGACTTCTAAAACAAACGATTGTGAATTTGGGTGAGGAATATCTCCCAAGTAAGTTCTTTTCTTGCCTCAGACTGGTGAGGACTTTCACAATTTATCTCAGTATCAAAATGGTTGTCCTGGCCAGAATAGATAATAATAAAGTGCTGTTTCAGGCAGAACTGCCTTTTACAAAATTAAGAAGGGAGAAATCAACTCTAGAAATGCAAAAAGATGGCTGGAATCCCATTTCTGCCTGGGTAGAAACTTCTGATCCGGGCTGGACTGGGTATGTCTATGCTGGACTGTACTGTCAACAACTTTAGCTGCTTGGCTTCAGCTGTAAATCGATACCAAAGTTCAATTTTGGCAGAGCTTCAATCTACTTCAAGCCTTGGGAGACTTTTGAGCTGGCAGAACTGCTACTTCTTCAGTTTGAGGGGACAGAAGTGGCTATTCTCGGGGATTTAGCAAGCTGGAACTAGGCTATAAAATTTGTTGAGGTTTTCATATTTGTGAAAACTCAAGCTGTGTTTGTCTTGGCTTTTGCTGAACCAAATTTGTAACGAGAGGGATCTCGCTTTCAGAGGACTTATTTTCTAAGTCTGAACTTTGGAATTCTGATCTAGAGCTGTTTTCCTGTTTGTGTTTTTTTTTGATTGATTGATGAATTGAGTGTCCTTTGTTCCTTTGCCCTCTTTCGCTTTTATAAGAGATCTTCCTAAGGAGGTTATTTTTAATCTTAAACAATGGGCGGCAAAAAAGATCTCTTATAATGTAAAGTAAGAAGGGTTTTCTCATTAATCAAGGCAGATAGGTTCTGAGCAGTCACCTCCTAAAAAACAGTCCCTTCCCTGGTTTCCTGGGTGGCAGCTTTCTAATTCAACCAACGCCACCGTCTGTGTGGGCTTTTCATGGCGGTTTCGGCTCTTTTTCTTCTGTATTTTCTGAGTGGTTCCCTGTTTCCCGTTCTAATTTAGAAAGCATGATCCGTGAATTTCTTGGGAGATGGTACATTGATTTGGAGCAAAATCTTGAACACAGATGGGTTTTTGATCTTCGATTGGCAGTGTTTCAGAGACGTCCCTCTCTCATTAAACCTTAGTTGGAAATGCTGACTTTTCCAAAATTGAGGCAATCACGTGGGTGTCTTTGATCCATTGGTTTTGAATCTATCGGAAATCACGGGCTGATCTTTGGAGCCCACTTCGAAAGTTTCCACATCTGGGCTTTCTTTGGGCTGAGGCTTCATCCCCAACATTCTTGATGTGAAGCCCAATCTGTCTGGATCTTATTTTTGTTTTTCTCAAGTCTCTGGGCTGGGTAGGCAATTTTATCATGGGCTTGTCTCTTGGTCTTGGGTGTGTCGAATTTGGGCCCAAACACAAGTCTATTGGAGGGAGTTTTGTTGATGTGACTCACTTATTTTAGCATTCCAAATTATTGAAGAAGCAATTGAAGATGCTTTTATTATATATAATACTTATTTTTTTTCTTACTATCACAAAAGAACTGTGGCTGTTATAAGTGGTTAACCACGAAACAATGGCAATTTTACCTTTAACAGTAACCCCCCAGTACTGCTTGGGGAAAGTGTAGAAAAGAAAAAGGAAGGTTGAAATTTTTTAGTAAATTTAGGTTTTAGCCATAAAAAAAAAAAACTTATTTTTGGAAAAAGCCAAAAATTTTTTAAAAAGACAGAAAAACCTCTCAACTTTCAAACCAAAGACATGCAAATGTAAAGGATTCCTTAGGAAATTCAAAAATAAATAAGAGCAATTTTGTCCATTTTGGCTTCTTTTAAAAAATTTCTCTCTCCTTTGGTCTTTTCCAAAGTCTCCCGAATTTTTTTTACAGTATTTACTAAGACAAAGGCCACGATTGTGTGGAATTTGGACTACGAATAGTAACATGTTTAACCACTAGGGTATTATTCAGAGTTTTTTTTCTTAACCAAATGAGTATAACATTGACATACCAACATGAATCATTTGACGAATTTGACCTTAATCAAGAAATGTAAATTACCCATTTATCATTACCTACTATAGTGCAGTAATATCAAGCGCTCAACCACTAATATGTTGTTAGTAAGTTAATCCAATATCTTTTTTGTCCACTTTGTATAAGTTAATTTTGCTCACATGACAATAAATTCCCAACCCAACACATTCCCAAACCAAAAGCCTAATTTAAGAAAGTTTTAAATTGATAAATTCACACACCCCAATAGAGTTTACATTTGTGAAGAATCTTGGGCTCTACATAGTGTGCTTATGAATTTTATCAACTTAGATAGCATCAAGGGAAGCCAAGAGGACCTGTCCTGGAACCATAGCAAAGAATGCCTTCCCTGCTTGGGATTTAACCACAGGTCCCATCACTGATCAGATCGTAATACCAACCCCATCAAACATATATTTAACAAGCCTTGATGCCATCTTTGATAAATTCTCACACTGAAATAGCAAACTAAAGTTGAAAGAAGTCATAAGAACAAAAAAGAATTGATTCAATATGAAATCTGACATTAAAAAACCATAAAATAAGACTAACCACCAAGTTCCAACATAAAATACCTATTTTGTTTATACTAGAACTGACCGGCTACTAATAACAGGACATGTGGCAGCCTCACATGCAATGCCCACAATAGCCCAAAGTGCACCACTTTCCCCTCTATAAATAAGACCCTTGTCCCAAAACTCGAGGTAACAGTGATTTTGGTTCATACATCCTTACACTGTCAAAATATCTCTCCCACTCCGTCATTAAGCTAACTTAAGTATCGGAGAACCTTCGACCAGTACCACACCAGTACTTAAGGTCTCACCTTTGCTCTTTATTCTTGCAGATCCAATCACGACTGTTGAAGGACCCACAAGACTGAAGGTATTCACACATTTAAGTTGAGCCCATTTTTTAGTATCAACAGTTTGGCTTCGTTTATGAGAATCATAACTAAACAACCCATACATTTACTAAGTTAAGATGGATACTTCTCTCATCCCAATACTTTGCTTATCCGATGGCTCCCTATTCGGTAAGCCAAGTAGGGCAAATCCCACTCCCCCGCCTCACACACTGCTTCTAAATAGCACCATACGACAAACAACTGCCTAAGCCTATCTTTTGGCCCAGATAGAAACTTTGCGGCATGACATGGCGAAGATGCAGGAATACAACAACATCCTTTTTTTCAAGCTTGACGACACTCAAAAATAGCTACACAAACAACAAACCCATTATGCCCACCTTCAGCATGGCCTTAAGTATACTATGAATTTCAGCATGAACACTCTCTTCAGAGTGTGCATGCCCTTAACTGGCGTACCAAGGGCAAAGGCTCCACGACTGCCGAACCTTCTCCATCAAAACAACTGATCATGCTTGTCAATGCAAATTTCTCCACGTAGTTTGGCGCTGAGCATGACGAGTAAAATATTTGAAGGTAATGGAAAGACACCAGTGTGGTGCCTGTCAAGGAGCCTCTAATGCCTAAGTCAGATGGTGTTTATGTGTTTTGTGACAGTGGAGCTTGCACTCGAGTGTAAGGCCCCATTTGGGATTGCTTCTTTTTTTTTTCGCTAAAAATCTGCTTCATTTTAAAGTAAAGCAGTTTAAGGTGTTTGGTAAAAATAAAATATCTCGATTATTTTAAAAGTAATGGCCTTTTGACAGCAGCTTTTAAAAGCAGACTCTTGGTTGCTTTTCAAAGCTGCTTTTAAAAGAAGCATAGATGAACCTTTAATGAATTTTTTTAATTCCCAACATACCACTATTCATTTTAAAAAATGACACCACCTCCACTTTCACAGCCAACTTTACCGCTTGCACCACCACATTCACTACCTCCACAATCACTACCACCGCCACTGCCACCACCACCACCGCCTCCGCCGCCGCCACCACCACCACCACCACATCCTCCTCCTCCTCATCCTCCACCACCACCACCACCACCACCACAACCACCACCTCCTCCACCACCTCATCCACCTCCACCTCCACCTCCACCACCACCACCACCACCACAACCACCACCTCCTCCAAAACCTCCACATCCACCACCACCTCCACAACCGCCATCCCCACTACCACCACTACCACAACAACCAACTCCACCTTCATCACCACCACCACCTCCACCCCTATCACTATCACTACCATCCACATGATTAGTACATAACATTTTTAACATCCTGTCTATTTTAGTAATTATTCGCAGTTACAACAATTTTATATTAAAATTTACCAAACGGTTTTGACATTGCTTTTTGTACTAACAGCACTTTAAAAATATTGTTTACCAAACATGAAGCTGCTGTATTTTACAACTAATTATTTTCAAAGCACAGCAGAAGTAACTTTTTTTTAAAGTGACAGCAATTTCAAACTGAGCTTAAGAGTGAAAAATGAATTAAATGAATGTTGATTCAATATTGAATAAGAGTGGAATCCAGTTTTAGGTATTGGATGTCTGTTACCGTGTTCTGACAGATAGCAAGGCTTATATAGAGGCTGAAACCTACAAATTGGTAGCAATTACAGATGACAGGTGGCAGATTTGGAGACATTGTAGGCTAACACTTCTTAAGCGGTGGAGAAGATCATGAGATTGTGGCAGTTAGCTCATAACAGCACTATCATTAATTGTAGGATGGTCGTTGTGATCCATTCCTAGATTTTGTGGCAACTCCGGCGAATCTGTGGGCTCAGCTAAGTTTGGAATCATGGCTGAGAAGTACACCTCCATTGTAGGGGTCGTGCTCAACTGATATCAATTGGGCCTTGTTGGGCTGATATGAGACATCTTCATATAAACATAATAAGACACAGAGAAATCGAAGACAAAATAAGCGAAAATGCATCGCTTTTAGCTTTTGTTGTGCTTTTTTGTTAGTAGTAAAAAGCTCATAGCAAAAAAGGCAGCTAAGTTCTACTTTCCTTATTTATTTATATATAAACCAATACATGCCTACGTGGTGAATGAAATTCATGCAAAGTGAAAGATAATTTCCTATGATGACTCCCTTTCTTTCTCTTGTATAAGCAGGTTTACAAAAGAAAGCTTCTCCCACAACTCACTAACTCAAAACTCAAACCCAAACCAAAGCTGAGGTTAAGAGCATCTCCAACCGATATATCAAAAGTGTCACATAGACATTTAACGGCTAGAAATAACATCTCACATCGCTCCAACTGATGTGTCAAAGCTGATGTGGAATGAAGGCTGGAGGTTGAGATGTTATTTTTGACATCCCAAAAGCAAGATGTCAAATTATTATTTTATTATTTTTCTTTTCTTTTCTTTTTAATTAAAAATAAACCAACACTAAAATGTAATAAAATAATAATTTAATTTGACATACAGAGTAGAGTGTAAAGCCGTGTAAGATGTCAAATTGCCACATCAGCCATCAAATTTAAATTTAATGTTTGGTATTTGACATATCCCTTAGAGATGCTCTAATCGTGTGAATGCCTTCAGTCTTGTGGGCCCTTTGGCAGTCACGATGGAATCTACAAGAATGAATAACAAAAGTGAGACCTTGGGCTATTCTTTTGATGTGGGATTGTGGGCATAACGGTCAGTCACATATAGTATAAACAGGAGTCCCTCAAATTCCCGATTGAGAAAGAACTTCTTAGTTGGGGGCTTGCATTTTCATTGGCAATCTGACTAAGAGCGGTACTGCAAAGATGGTGAGCCTGTACTTAGCGAATTTTGCCAATGGCAGTTCCCTAGTCCCCAACTCTCTTATTGAGTTGTCACTTGGAAAAGAGGGACAACTGGTTGCTGGTGGCTTCAAGAGTGACGGAGTGGTGATATCTGACTCGCCTATGGGTGGTGAGTACAATGTGGCCCTATCGAGCGGTAGGGCGAGTGGTATTAATGCCTTGTGGATGTGTTTGTCGTTCGGTAGTGAGGCACTAGCTTGTTTGAGGGTAAGGCTTGGATTTTTGTTAATTGTCGTTCAACAGGTGGGGCAAGTGGGCAATTTGCTGTTGGAAGATGGTGTTGGATGTCCATCCATGCAAAACTTGCAAACTTTTTGCTAAAATATGAATATGGTTTGAATATTTTGGGTTAGATTTTATTCTTCTCCATAATGAGGTATATATAGGAGTTTACATGAGTGCTTTACAAAGAAATAGATACAGTAATAAATTAGGATAATATCTCCTAATTATACAATAGTTTGTCAACTATATAGAATATGAAAGTAAATCCTTTAATTAATCAAGAAAATAAATCTCCTTGATTAATTAGGAGACTCACGTCAACACTTTTGGTGTTGAATCACTACTACAAAAAAGCAAAAAGACAACGGTAAATCACCGTTGTGTATTGGGTTTTTCAATGGTCGTGGAATCCACCGTCATCTTTTCCCTCATAAACCACGACGCTAAATAACCGTCGTTGTTAAACTATACAACGTCATCAACAAATACAAAACGACGTCTTTGTACTGCAAAAAGATCTAAAAAAAGCAATCGAGGATGATAATAGACGACCAATTCTCTAAAACAACCGTCGTTAAAAAGGGAAAATATGACACATATTAAGAGAACAAGGCCGCAAGATAGACATACAACGACGACAATAAAAATACGACGACGTTAAATATAATTTTCACGACAATAAAAAATATGACGTCTTTAAATACATTAGAAGACGACGTTATTGATACCTACTACGTCGCATATATAAACACAACCGTCGTAAAATTAATTTTCCACTTCGATTTTTCGATAAAAGATGACGTGGAAATAGTTGTCAGTGTCATTATTTACGACGTATGTGTTTCTAGAGTAGACGTTGAAAAACTAAACAACGTCGGTTACAAATATATGAGAGTCGTATTAAAAAATTTATACGTCCTATTTTCAGAAACAAACAACGACGATAAATATTAGACGTTGTTAAATAAAACAACGTCGGAAAAAAATAAAAACAGACGTGTTTAGTCTGCTAAAGTTCTAGAAAATAGTCGAGGATGAGAATAGACGACCAACTCAAAAAAATCACCGTCGTTAAAAAGGAAAAATATGACACATATTAAAAGAACAAGGCCGCAAGATATACATACAACGACGACAACTAAAATACTACGCCGTTAAATACAATTTACACGACAAGAAAAAATATGACGTCTTTAAATACATGAGAAGACGACGTTATTGAAATCTACTACGTCTCTTATTTACAAAAAACCGTCGTGAAATAAATTTTCCACTTCGATTTTTCTAAAAAAGATGACGTGGAAATAGTTGTCAGTGTCATTATTTACGACGTATACATTTATATAGTCGACGTTGTATTTATATGTATTCATTACTCACGACGCACTTAATAATATAGACGACGTTGAACTTCTAAACAACGTCGGTTCCAAATAAATGAGAGCCGTATTACAGAACATATAGACGGCGTAGATTATGATGGGAGCCGTATTACAAATAACGTCGTTTAATTGTTATTAGACGGCGGTTATAATGAATTTCCGTCGGAATTAATTTCGTTCCTCTTCGTTTATAAAAGAACTTGCGACGTGGAAAATGTATGATGACGTCGTATTTTTTAACGTTCAGATTATATATCTCGTTTTTTAGACGTCGGTATTATGGGATTGGAGTCGTGTTATTTTGAATTACATGGCGGTTCTTTATCCTTCACCGACGTGATATCCTGAATAATTGCTTCACAATAGCGTCGTGGTTCTTCATTGTTACGTTGCTTTAAGACGTCGGTAAATATGCTGAATAACTGATTCACAATAACGTCGTGTTTTATTTGAACGTAGAAAGTGAAGAAATCACATTACAATATATTACAAAATTAATGTCATACACTGCCAATTACATAAGCATCATTCAATCCATATATCTTCACACCCATCTCGAATATTTTGACCGCCTAACTCACCTACCAGTTCATCAAATGTGTCAACATTTGGCATCCCTCTAGTAAATGGCTCACACTCAATTATCACATCACCTAATACTTCATCACCAATAACATCATTATATTCTCTACTAGGCATTGATAACACTACCGACCAACCACGATGCATCGGGTCGTCAACAAAAAATATTTGTTTGACTTGAGAAGCCAAAACAAATTGGTCATTCCTATGTCCAATTTTACTCAAATCTACAAGGGTAAATCCAAGTTCGTCGACTACAAGACCAGAACTATCTATCCAATCACACCTAAAGACTGGGATTGTAAACTTTTGGTAGTCAAGGTCCCAAATTTCTTGAATGACACCATAGAAACCCATATTTGAGAGAATTGGGTTTTTATCCTTGGCACTAGCAACTTGCATGGTATGTGCAAGTAAATAAACTCCACTATTTTGAGTTTTCCGCACATCATCTTGTGCCTTGATATTGAATTTAATACCTTTAATAAGATAGCTCCTATATAATGGCACTGACATGTTTGGACCAGCTACTAGCCACCTTAAATTTTCTGATACGCCATGATTGTCTTCCTCAAGTTCACTTTGAACCTGCAAATTAATCATATCTTAATTCAATCTAACATATAAATAAGAAGAAAATTAAAAGAGAAATATGTTATTCAACAACATATACCTTGAAGCGTAGCCATTGAATGAAAGTGCTATTGTGCTTATCCTGCAGCCACTTTGTTCTCTTTCTAAATTTTGGATAAGCAGTCTTGATGTGGATCATATGTTGCCTACATGACACGAAAAATTCAAGTATTACGGTCCCAAATATATAAGATAAACATAAGAAATAATTTTAAATGGAAACTTAAAGAATAAAACTCATACGTACTCGATATAAGGTAGGACTTCCTCCGTATTCTCCAAGACATATAGATGTGCTTGATTCAACAGGTCCTGATCAACTACGCTCACTGTGCAACCTGATAATGGCTTTGAAACTCCCATCTTTTGGCTTGAAGGCACTCCAACTGTACTAACATCAGATAAATGCTGATAATGGCTTTGAAACTCCCATCTTTTGGCGTGAAATGTCCAATTCTTATAGCTTTGGTCAATTCCATTAAAGTATAAGTGATCCCTTATAATTCCAACCCCAAACAACTTCAAATTAACACATTTAACACATGGACAACGGATATGTGTTGTAGTTAGAAGATTTTCTACAGCAAAGTTCAAAAATGCTTCCACCCCAAACTCATATGCCTTCGATCTTCTATCCGAGTGCATCCATGACTGATCCATCTCCGACACTATAACCTATTATCTATAATAAAGTGAAAATACAGGCAATGACCATCACTATAGCAGATTATACAATGATCTAATCGCAAGTAATAAACAACAGAGACGACGGGTTTTAATCAAAAACAGACGTATTTGGCATATATAGACGACGGATTTTCAACAGACGTCGTCTATTATAAGTAATACAAACGACGGTTTATGAAAAAACCGTCGTGTATAAGTAATACAACGACGGTAGTTTAAAAAAACCGTCGTGTAATCGTCGTCGTACGCCTTAAAATTCGTCGTGTCTCAGTTTATTTTCAAGACACAAAACCCATTAAGAACACAACATATATATGAAACCAAGCAAGAAACCAACATATACATGAAACCAAGCATGAAAACAATAAATCCATTCCCAATTCAACATAACATAGGGTGATTAAAAGATACGACAAAATTAAATCCATTCCCAATTCAACATAACAGATAATGTAATCCATGAACCCATTAAACAGAAAATCCATGAACCCATACCTATAAGCACATTATTAACAGATCGCAAAGCATACACATAAAACCCTTTAACAAAACAACCTAATATCATTCAATGAATTTACAAGGGGAAGATAGGGTTTGTACTTACAGGTTGGACGAGCTCACAGATTCGACGAGCCTGGAGAGTGCAACTTTTAATTAGAGCAGAAGTGAGAGAGCGAAATGTTATGTCGCGCGAAATCTGAAATTTTAGGTTTCAGGGATCGAAGTATAAGACTAAGAGCCAAATCTAAAAAAATTTAGGTCGCGCGAAAATTTTTAGAGCGCGCGCGTTTTAAAACGTCGAAAGAAAAACCAAGGCGAAAGTTCTACAAGTACCGACGTAAATTTAATATTCCACGACGGAAACTTCATTTTTCGGATTAAGAACGTAAGGCCGTTCATTTTTCGGATTAATTTTAAATTTATTTTGAATTTTTTATATAACGACGACTGAAAAACCACGTCGGTGTTAAGAAATTAAAGACGTTGTAAATTATATAAACCGACTTACATATTAAAATGACGTCGTTTAAAGCGTAAACCATGTCGTATGTTTTACTGTACGACGTAAAATATGTATTCCACGACCCAACCACCGTCGTTAAAAATTAATACACTAAACCCATAAAACTAAATTATACAATTTAAAAAATTAAGTTTATAAAAGGTTTTATGGTTTTAAAGCCTAACATATAACCTAGACTACCCAAAAATTATACTTTAAAAATAAACCCCAATAAATAACAACCCTAATCTCTAAACCCTAGACTCTAAACCCTAAACCATAAAACTAGAAGTGATTTTATGACTCATCAAAACAATTTTGTTTTGGATGGTCATTTTAAATTTTTGTTATTCAAAATGAATTTTTTCAAGGTTTATGTGGAAGAAAATATATCAATGACTTCATAGGAGTTGACTTTTCAATTTTCTGATTTATTTTATATTTATTTTGAATATTTTGATATAAAAATAATAAAATATTCTTACCACAACAACAAACCACGTCGGTGTTAAATAAATTGTAGACGTTGTAAATTGTAATAGACTACTAAGTCGTTAAAATGACGTCGTTAAAATGAGAAACCACGTCGGTGTTAAGAAATTAAAGACGTTGTAAATTATATAAACCGACTTACATATTAAAATGACGTCGTTTAAAGCGTAAACCATGTCGTATGTTTTACTGTACGACGTAAAATATGTATTCCACGACCCAACCACCGTCGTTAAAAATTAATACCCTAAACCCATAAAACTAAATTATACAATTTAAAAAATTAAGTTTATAAAAGGTTTTATGGTTTTAAAGCCTAACATATACCCTAGACTACCCAAAAATTATACTTTAAAAATAAACCCCAATAAATAACAACCCTAATCTCTAAACCCTAGACTCTAAACCCTAAACCATAAAACTAGAAGTGATTTTATGACTCATCAAAACAATTTTGTTTTGGATGGTCATTTTAAATTTTTATTATTCAAAATGAATTTTTTCAAGGTTTATGTGGAAGAAAATATATCAATGACTTCATAGGAGTTGACTTTTCAATTTTCTGATTTATTTTATATTTATTTTGAATATTTTGATATAAAAATAATAAAATATTCTTACCACAACAACAAACCACGTCGGTGTTAAATAAATTGTAGACGTTGTAAATTGTAATAGACTACTAAGTCGTTAAAATGACGTCGTTAAAATGAGAAACCATGTCGGTGTTAAGAAATTAAAGACGTTGTAAATTATATAAACCGACTTACATATTAAAATGACGTCGTTTAAAGCGTAAACCATGTCGTATGTTTTACTGTACGACGTAAAATATGTATTCCACGACCCAACCACCGTCGTTAAAAATTAATACCCTAAACCCATAAAACTAAATTATACAATTTAAAAAATTAAGTTTATAAAAGGTTTTATGGTTTTAAAGCCTAACATATACCCTAGACTACCCAAAAATTATACTTTAAAAATAAACCCCAATAAATAACAACCCTAATCTCTAAACCCTAAACTCTAAACCCTAAACCATAAAACTAGAAGTGATTTTATGACTCATCAAAACAATTTTGTTTTGGATGGTCATTTTAAATTTTTGTTATTCAAAATGAATTTTTTCAAGGTTTATGTGGAAGAAAATATATCAATGACTTCATAGGAGTTGACTTTTCAATTTTCTGATTTATTTTATATTTATTTTGAATATTTTGATATAAAAATAATAAAATATTCTTACCACAACAACAAACCACGTCGCTGTTAATAAATTGTAGACGTTGTAAATTGTAATAGACTACTAAGTCGTTAAAATGACGTCGTTAAAATGAGAAACCATGGCGGCTATTTAACTATACGACGTAAAATATATATTTTACGACTTAACCGCTGTCGTTACATAAACGTCGTCGATGATACCCTGAACCCTTAAGAAATTGAAGATGTTGTAAACCATAAACGACTCAATTGTTCAAAGAACGTCGTCTAACTATATTTTTACGTCGTATTTGTTTAAAACACGCAACAACAAAATACGACGGTTATTGACTTTATTAGGTCGTTGGAAAAGTATTACACGTCGGTTAAGCAATTTGTATGTTTGTTTTTTTTATAATTTAAGAAAACCTCAACAAATTTTTACATTACATATTATAGAGAAAATTTGTACATTATACATAAATATCAAGTGCTCAATAATTGCCCTGTTTAATAATTTGGAAAACAAACTCTGCCCATTCATTCCGGACTTCATCAATGGTTTCTTGGGGGTATGAAGCTTCCTGGTTTCCCTTGGCATACTGCATAAACAATGACTATTAGGGTTTATAAATAAAAAGAAATTCAATCACAGACGACGATATTTTTCATAACCGACGTAGTATATCCATTCAACGACGTTAATTTTACACGACCGTCGTTGATAATACAAAAAACGACGTGAAATGTATGAAGGTAATTTCTTCTTACCTTATTCTCAAACCCCAAGGAAGGATCCATGATGATGTCCCTCATGAAGCGCATTACATAATACCCGCATTCGACATTGCTGGGTTGCTTTGGTGTGCCTGAGAGAGTTTTCCAAATTACATTTTTACGTCCTGCTCGGGCTATGTGGGTATTATATATTTTTAAAGCACTGTTCACGATGTTTTTCGCCTCTTCGTCGACCACACGATGACCTGGCAGAGGATCCAGAAAATAGACGGTCTCCTTCTTTGCACTTACAATCAGCAAGATCCAATGACGGCTGCACAAAATTAATATAAAAACGACGGTTATTTACAAAAACGACGTATTATAGTATTTCACACTACGAAATAAAGTAGCTAACGACGACATTATATATTTATCACGACGATAAATAAATACCGACGTGGTTAGTAGTTTCAAACGACTAAATAAAATAAAACACCGACGTGGTTAGTTTATAAGCTGTCATTTATTGAAAATCATAAAAACAAAATCCTAAGGAGACTAACCCTGGATTGTAAGGCATCATGAAAATCTGTTCACCGTCTGTCTTCTGAAGTCGAGCTGCTACCAGTCGTGATCTTGCAGTTATTGTGCCAGAGTTGGCACTAACTGTAGCAGGGTCGATAAAGCCAACCATGCTGCACATATTGGCTTTTTTCAAAACATCGTGTAAGTACCTAAACAAATAAAATAATATAAACAAGTCAGCACAAAAAACACGACGGTTATGTATAAAAAAACGACGTATTATAATATTTCACACGACGTACTGAAATAGATGAGGACGTTATAATATATTTATCACGACGGTTGTTAGTTAAGACGACGTGGTTAATTAGTTAAGACGACGCAATATATAAACCAACGAGTTATTATTTTAGAAGTACAAACCTCATATATACAGCCAATACAGTAGCTCCAATTTCTTCCATGCCTGCAAATTGTGTAATATCTTCAGGCAGGAGGAAGGTATCGCGCTCACCACCAAACACCTCCTTATCAATTGTAAATTGGAGTGTCTTATCCTCAGGCAGGAGTGTCGTTTCCACAAAACGACAAAGGGTTTTTAAAGAAGATGGCGCCTCCATTTTTGAATAATCACCAACTTCAATAACCTGTTTAAAGAAATAAAAAAAATGACGTGGTAATTCAATAAAGACGACGGTTTAAGGAATAAAACGTCGTCTTAAAAGTATTTAAACGACGGTGAAAAAACTGTCGTGGTAATTCAATAAAGACGACGGTTTTATGAATAAAGCGTCGTCTGAAACCATTTAAACGACGGTGAAAAAACCGTCGTTTAAATATTTTATTACGTCTTAAAAAAAGTCCGCCGTCTAAGTTGTAAACAAACGACGGATTAAATAAAAATATCGACGTCTGAAATTTTGAAAAACAAATAAAAAAGGCAAAGTTATGTGAACATACCTTGTCGTCATGCTTTTCTTCATTTTCTTTCTCCTTTTCTTCTTCCTTCTCTTCAGCTCTTTTTTCTTCTTCCTTCTCTTCATCTCTTTTTTCTTCTTCCTTCTCTTCATCTGGCTGATGTTTCCCCATTTTGGCAGTATCATCCTCCAAATGTAGGGATCTCACATCACCTCCAGAGCAGCTAGCTTTGTCAGACATTGGATTTTTGGGGCTTTGGCTAATTCTTGGTTTAAGCATGCTTGGATCAAAATTGGGAATTAATTGGGAAAGCTGACTCAGGAAATGCTCCCTCTCAGCCTCTACCAATTGTTTTGTCCTAGCCTCCATCCTTAAGGCCTCTTCCCTTGCCTTAGCCTCCATCTTTTTAGTCTCTTCTTGAAGGAGAACTCTTAAACTCTCCTTCAAACGGTCGTCAAAGCTCACCCTCTGTGGTTTGGGCAAATTGAAATATTGCCTTGGGGAAACACCAGCACCAACTCCCCTCAATCTGCCTGGATGCTCGGGGCCCAAAGCCATGGTCAGCACATCATTGCTGCCATCTACTCTGACTTTGCCTTCCGAGACTTGTTTCTGCAATTCATCCTAAAACAAAGATAAACAAAAAAACACACGACGGTTATTTATGTACAAACGACGTATTATATAATTTCACACGACGCAATAACGTATAAACCGACGTTATTATAACTTATCACGACGGTAGTTATACCGACGTGGTTATTTATTTAAAACGACGAAATTAATAAACCACCGACGTCTTATGTAACAGAGGGATGATTCAATATTCACACCTTTAACGACGTTGTTTAAAACATTTCGACGTAGTAATTTAATACAGACGACGCGAAATTGAACCACCGACATAAAAAACCGACGTCTTATGCTATAATTAAAGAAAACAGAGTAGTGATTCCTATTTAGACCGCTAACGACGTTTTTAAAAAAGTTTCGACGTGGTAATATCATTCACACGACGCGAAAATGAACCACCGACGTCTTATGCTATAATTACAGAAAACATAGTAGTGATTCCTATTTAGACCTTTAACGACGTTTTTAAAAACTTTTCGACGTGGTAATATCATTCACACGACGAAAAATATAACATACGACGTAATAAGAATAATTCGCAGTTTAATAAAAATTTAAAACAGAGTGAGTAGGCTTACAATTAATTTTGCTTTCTCTGCCACCTTTGGATCAGGGATGTTACCATGTTTGTCCTGTCTAGCTCTCTTCCATAAGGTAGATCGATCAATTTCTACCCCAGGCATGGTTTCCTCCAATTGATCCTCCAATCCAGCATATCCTTTTCGAGACAATCGATGATTGTACTCGAGTTTCTCCCTAATCTGTGCATGTTGAGAATGCACAGACTCAAAATCTTTGGATAGCCTTGAAGCTACAAAGGCATCCCATTGTGCTTTCTCAATGAATTTATATGTTTCAGGGGGTTGGCTTAATTTCTCCCTGTCATTGGTGTATGGAAGGATATAATGCCTCGTTAGTGTAGACTTGAAATCCTTCCATTTCTTGGCAGCAGAAGCTAAAACAGAGGTCTTGCCCCCTTGGCCTACGACAAAAGTCATGTCAACTGCTTCCCAAATCTGCTCCTTTATATCCTTTGGGATTTGGGACCATTTCTTGTCCACAAGTGGGATCCTGGAGCGTGCCAACACACCAATATACGACTGCATCTCAATATGTGCTTGGCCAACACCTTTCCCCCTTTTATTGTACTCAACAATTGGCCTCAGTTTCTGAAGCTTTCTCTTCACAACACGAGGCATTGTGCTCATACCTCGACCAGTCTTTGAATCATCAGAGATTGTTGTCTGGCTGGTTGGTTCTGTCTCAGCAGATGATGAAGCAAACTTCATCTTCTTCGAAGACTTCATCTCCTTCGAAGACTTGTCTTGAGGAGCTACCATTCCAAGCTTCTTGGAGCCAGAATCCTTAGTTTGTTGTTGAGAAACCATTTTAACAGACAAAACTGCAAGTGAAAATATTTCAGGAAAACATTAAGAACACAAACGACGGTATTAAAAAAATACGACGTATGATATGATTTTAGACGACGCAATGAAATAATCTCAGACGTAATAAATGTTTAAAACCATTATTTATATAACGTCGTGGTATATATGTTCACACGACGTCAATAGTAATACACCGTCGTGGTAAAACTATTATTTATATAACGTCGTGGTATTTATGTTCATACGACGTCAATAGTAATACACCGTCGTGGTATTAACATTCACACGACGTAAAACAATAAGATATTTTGTCGTCTATATTAGATACCAACCCTAGTTTCTTTTTCTTTATATTTTATCAAATAAGGGAAAAACAAAAACCATTGTTCAGAGAAATCAAACCTGCAATTAAACAAGCATATAAAAAAAGACTATTATTTTAAAAACAACTTTGTCAATTTTCAGACGACGCTAGAACAACTGACGAACCGTCGTGGTCTACCGTCGTCTTATTTAGTTGAGGTAGTTGTCTTCAAAGTTGGAAACTTTCCCTCTTTGTCTGTATATTTTATCAAACTTGGAAAGAAGTAAAATGATTTTGGCCAGAAAAAAGGTAAAAAGATTTTTCAAACAAAAAACGTATGAGCATGCAAAACAGTAACCAAAATAGTGAAAATGAAAGCTTACCTTTTGCGTGCAATGAAAGCAAGAGGAAGATGATCGATGTTTAAGTTCAGAGACGACGCAGAAGACGAGAGGAAGACGATGAGAAACTCTGACAATGCTCTGACAAGGAAAAAAGACGAAAAGGTTTCTCTGGGAGATTGAGATTTTTAATCGGGTTTGGAAACAGTGCATGTGTAAGTCGAAAAGTTGCTTACATATAAAACCATTTCAAAAAAATAATACGGCGGTTACATTTAACTACGTCGTTTTTAACTAAAACGACGCAATATTTTTAGTTCGACGTGGAATCATTTCATTTAACGTCGTTAGGTTTAATATAACCGACGTGGATTTTAATTTTTAAATTATGAATAGAATTTTTTTTCCCGTGAACTTTCAGTTTATTTTTCAATTACAGTGCGTTATAAATAGAGTTTTTTTTCCGGAGGAAATTTAAAATGAAGGAAATTAATGTTCTGGAATTTAAATAAAATAAGAATATAAAAACAACGACTGTTTTTGTATTACTGTCGTCGTTTTTCGTCGTCTTAAGTAAGACTAAGACGACGTAATATATTTGTTGAGGGACGTTGATTTCTGTTTTAAACGTCGTTGGGTATAATATAACCGTCGTTGAAAATTGTCTCTCTGATTGCAAATTTGCAACGACGTTAGGTATAATATTTGTAGATAAACAAACGCACACACATCATCAACTTCCAAAAAATTGTCTCTCTGATTTCAAATCTGTGTCATCTGTTAAGATTATGATGTGGAACAGAGTTCCATCTGGTAAGATTTCGTAACCCTTGGGATCTCAGAAAAATCTGATTATGTCGGCGGTTTTCTATATAAACCGTCGTGGTTATTTCAATTCTTGTCATTAAGTATATCTACCGACGTAGGATAAGAAAATCAAAGAAAAAAATTGTTAACAAAAATTCTTATTAAGACGACGGTTTAAATTAAAGGTACGACGTATAAAATGCATAAATACGACGTTAGATTTTATAGTACGATTTAAAGAGAACGTCGTAGAACTATACAATAATGACGTCGATATATTTATATTTTTCGTCGTTGTACATTAATTTAATACGGCGATATTTTGTATTTTAAAGCCGTGGATTTGTTTGTAATTATACAGTGTCTTATACGAAAACCTCGTCGTGTTATTTTATGAGTAAAAACGGCGGCTTTTATTGAAATCGTCGTCTTTACTTTCTACGTCGGTCGATTCATAACTTCTGCCGTTCTTTGTTCGCTTTGATTTTACACTGCGGAAATCTGTTTCAAATAGACGTCGGTTGTTTAATTAAGTACGTCGTTGTTTTTGAACAGCCATTTGAATCTCCCATTTTTAGTTGTCTAAGGTGGTATTACACGACGGTGTTTTTAGAACCGTCGTCTTTTTAAAAACCACGACGGTTTTCACTGAGACCGTCGTTGTTTTCTGGTCGTCTTTTTCACTTTTTGTAGTAGTGAATGTTGATCTTGCTTAAACTGCTGCTTATTTGGCCCAGTTTTATCATTTCGAAGCTAGTCTATGGCTGCTTAATTTCAGCAAGAAAAGAGGGAGAGTTGTTCCCTACCATATGTGCTATTTTCCTTGATGTCACTGTGCAATCAGAGAGCACTATATTATCAGAAAATCGAGGAAGAAGGAACACACAATTTTTCTCTCAAACATATTTCAGAATTGATCAACTTGGTTTCAAGGTTCTTAAACAACCTTCTTGCTTTCACTCTTTGATTTCCAGTCGACAACTCAGGTGAAATATTTGTTTATTTGCTTTGCATACTTCTTTGGATGGTATGATTTTCAGTTGAGGATCGATTATAACTATGATTAATTAAGTTTCATTGTATTTTTATTCCAATTGTGATTGCTTTTACTCGGACTTGAGCTCCTAAACTTAGTATATCTTTAACCACCAAGATTTTTTAGTTCGATTTGGCCAGTGACATGCAGGTAATCTAATTGTAGGGCAATTTTAGGGAGCTTTAGTTTTAAAACACAATATAGTTTACTAATTTGGAAGATAGTAATACAATTTCATCTAATTAGCATAAGGCAAAAGACCAAATTGTGGTACCTAATATTACAAAAATATCATTAAAACATATCAAAATTACACACAATGCCACTCCTTCTAAGGCAAGCATACTATGCCACATGTCCATATCTAGCCAATCATATCTCGCCGCCGGCCACCACTGCCGGAATCCTGCCGCTGGCCACCACCGCCGGACTTCCGCCGCCGGCCACCACCGCCAGACTTCCTCCGCCGGCCACCACCGCCGGACTCCCGCTCAATACTTAGGTACGTGCACCAATCACCTTTGGGTGTACCTCCTTATCCATCCCAATTGTTGTTAACGATCCTCGAGTATGCTTGTCATTATGAGAACTTTCATTTTCTTAATCACCATTCAAATATCATTTCAGTCCAAAAAAAAATATTCAATCAAATTAAAGATGGTTTAATTTTTTATAGGGTTTTCGATCAAAATGGTCCCCTAACTTTTGTCCCAGTATTATTTTGGTCAACCAATTAAAATTTTCATTTTAATAGTCCTCCAACTCTTCATTTAATATCAAAATGATCTTACCGTTTACTGTTAATATTGTCGTTAAATTGAGGGGTAAAACTATCTATATGAATTAAAATATTAAAAAAAAATAAAGGAAACTATTATAAAACTTAGAAAATTAAAAAAATTGAATCTTACCAGCCACTTACTATAGTCCACTTACGACGGTCTAAACCCAGCTCACGTTCCCTATTGGTGGGTGAACAATCCAACACTTGGTGAATTCTACTTCACAATGATAGGAAGAGCCGACATCGAAGGATCAAAAAGCAACGTCGCTATGAACGCTTGGCTGCCACAAGCCAGTTATCCATGTGGTAACTTTTCTGACGCCCTCTAGCTTCAAATTCCGAAGGCCTAAAGGATCGATAGGCTACACTTTCACAGTTCGTATTCGTACTAGAAATCAGAATCAAACGAGCCCCACATAGCATTTTTTTGTTGTTGCTAAAATTGACTTAAAAATTTATATATTGTTTAAATTAAATTTAAATTTTAAAATCAGATAAATTCAAAATAAAAATAAAAAAGTATCCGAGAAAAAAAAAACCGTATTTACCCAAAAATACACCCAGTCATGAGATGGGGGCGTTGGAGGTGGGTTGTGTGTTATTACTTTTTTAAATAAGAGCACTTCCACCGTGCAGGCCAGTATGGGCAGAAGGGCCCCTAGCCCTCAAAAAATAAGTCCAACAGTGAAGGCCAACCCGGGCAAGGAGTGGGCTCTATAAACTTGGGCAAGTTGGCCTAATGCTGATATCAACAACCAATTTAAATAACAAAAAATTGAGAAAAAAAAAAAGGAAAAAAAAACCCTAAAATTTCAGAAGTTTTTTTAAATAAATACCCAGTCATATTCTTCACTTCCCACACCAAAACTCTATACAAAATTCATATCTTCATATCTCATGTGAATAGTGGTTGCCCTTGGTTTGCCATAGCAATGGGTGGGGAAAACCAACAAAAAAATTGCAAGGGTAGGTACTATTCACATGAATAGTAACATCCCTTGCCTTTTGCCATAGCAAATGAGAGGAAATGCTCTAAGTAATAAGGAAAAAATCAATCGGTTAAATAAGTAAGTAATCTACTGACAAATTCATGTTTTTTAATTTCTAATAATTTTTGCAATATTTACTTTAATTTTTAATTACTCTTTTTTCCAACAAAAAAAATTACTTTCTTAATATTTTAGTTTATATGGAAGGTTTTACCTCTTAATTTAACAATAAAATTGACAAACTTTGACAATATGACTAATTTCGGTAAATAACCCTTATTATTGAAATGAAAAATTTAGTTCGAGGACCAAAATGAAACTGGAGCAAAAGTTGGGGACTATTTCAATAAATAACCCTTATTTATATTTATCAAATAAATTGATGGGGTTTATCATTAGCATCTTTTTTTAAGACATTTTCTAATGAGAGGGGATAACATAGTAAATTCACACACATTACATAAATCTCAAGACTTTCTGAGAGAACAAGTGCTCCAAACCACTACACTAGTGCGTCTCTTGCATCATTAGAATCTTAATTTTTACCAAAATTGTCGATTTGATTAATTTTTAAACCATCTAAACGATCTATGTCTTGATTAATTTTTCATAAAATTGATATTTATATGATAATTGATAAAATGAACGATTAATAACAACTACTAGAGGTGGAGAATAAGCTACACCCACTGTAGCCCACTCTAGGATGCACCTCTGTCCCTCTTCTTTTTTTTTTTCCCCCCTCCTTTCTGCCTTCTTTGATTTCCATAAAGCTGCATATGAGGCTTTCTGCAAGACTGCAATTGTATGAATTAACTCAAACCCAATATGAATTTTCATACAAATTTATATGAATTTCAAAACCCTAGCTACTGATTGTTGGCGAGTCCTTACTTAGTTAGAATTTTGGTTCCTTATTTCATTAGAATTTTGGTTACTTACCAATTATATTTTGTCCTATTGTAATAGAGATTATTTTATTTAGTGTTATGGGGGTTGATGATTTTTTCAACCCTCATGGAGGTAGCACCACCGACTCATTCTCTCATTCTCCACCAACCATCGTTGAGTTGAATGCCCAGATGGCTCCGCTCCTACAGATGCAGATTTTGACCCCGAACCCGATCCAGAATCAGGATCCTCTTTTAACGACCCCGACCCCGACCCCGACTATGATGACGACCACCCAGACCCCGACTCCGACTATGACGACGACGACCCCGACCCCGACCCCGACTCCGAAGACGACCCCGACCCCGACTCCGAAGACGACCCCGACCCCGACCCCGACTCCGTAGACGACCCCGACCCCCACTCCGATGATGACCCCAACCTCGAATTTGTCTCTGATTCAGACCCTGATCCCGATTTCGACTCCGACTCCGGCCTCGACTCAGGCTCAGATTCCGATCCTAATTCCTACTCAACCTGTATCCTATGCATCTTCCGCTGCACAGATTATGACTTCTCGACTAACGACCCCGACATATGGACCAGATTGCGCATTTTGTGAAATCCAAGGATCAATTGGCGGATATTTTGACAAAGACAATTTCCAGTAAAGCATTCCACAATTCACTAGATCAGTTGGGCATTGGCGACATCTATGCACCAACTGAGGGGGAGTGTTGGCGTGACTTGTGGATATTGACTTACTTTCCTTACACACCAAGAATTCCTATTATAATTGTAATTGATTTACTTTAATTTCTGATTTCCTACTGCAAATAGATTTAGGAATTTATTATTTACTTGCCTATTCAGGTTTCGTTGTATTATAAATATGACCTCCTACAAGGAGAAGAATATACAGAAAATTCCCACAAACAAATATTCTCTCAATAGTTTTAATATTTTAGCACTGATTTCCTCCTCCTCCTTTGTTAGCAAACTCTACCAAAATCATTTTTGATGATGATGAGAAAACTGACGGCGGTGATCAGCCCCCATCAAACCCTCCAACTCTTCCTCCGGATGCCCTTCTCTTGCACCATCAAACGCGACATCTCTTCCGAGCTCTTTGCTGTCCTCTCCTCCCCGAAGTGGCAGAAAAACCCTTCTCTCGGAAAACTAATGCCCTCCATATCCCCATCCCATGTCTCCTCCCTCTTTGCCCTCAAGCTCGATCCCAAAATCGCCATTGACTTCTTCTATTGGATCGCCCGAACACGTCGCTTCAAGCACAGCGTCCACTCCCACTCCTCATTGCTCCTCAACCTTCTCATTCCCAATGGCTTGTTGGCCGAAGCTCAGAAGTTCCGAATTTTGATGATAAAAGCTTGCAGCTTGCCTGCCGGCGACCGCTTTGTGCTCGACCTTTTGCTCCAGCTGAACAGCGGTGGCGGCCCCAAGAACCCAGAACCCCTCCAGTTCAAGCTCACACTCGTCATACAACCAGATTCTAATTTCATTGTCTAAATTTTTACCCATTGACGATGTGAAAACTGTGTATTTGGAAATGTTGGCCGACAAGATTTCTCCAGATATGAGTACGTTTAATGCCATTGTGCTTGCTTATTGTAAATTGGGCAATGTGGTTGAGGCTGACTTGTATGTCAGCAGAATAGCACAGGCAGGTTTCAGCCCCGATACTTTTACGTACAATTCCTTGATATTGGGGCATTGTAGGAATAAGGATGTGGGTAACGCTCTCAGGATTTTTAAGCTAATGCCGGATAATGGTTGTCGGAGAGACTTGATTTCGTATAATTATTTGATACATGGGCTTTGTGAGGCTGATTCGATTGACGAGGCTTTCAAGTTGTTCTCTCACATGGGAGACGATAATTGTTTTCCAGATGCAGGAACATACAACGTTCTTATTCATGCTCTGTGTAGATCCAGAAGGAAATTAGAAGCGCTTAATCTATTTAAACAGATGACAGTGAAGGGTTATGAACCAGATATTTATACTCATAATGTGCTCATTGATAGCATGTGCAAGGAACATAAGCTTGATGATGCTAGAATGTTGCTAAGCAGGATGGTGGAGAAAAGATTGGTTGCTGATGTTGTCACATACAATACATTGATTGATGGGTACTGTAAGGATGGAATGGTTGAGGCTGCATCCAAGATTTTTAACTTAATGGAATCAAATCATTGTTGTCCAGATGCTCAAACGTTCAATGCATTGATTGATGGGTTTTGTAAAAGGAATATGGTGCACCAGGCAATGACGCAGCTTAATGAAATGCCTAAACGGAAGCTCTCACCAAATGTGGTTACGTATAACTCATTAATCCATGGACAGTGTAGAGCAGGGCATTTTGATAGTGCTTATAGGTTGCTAAATTTGATGAAACAAAGTGGTTTGGCTCCTGACCAATTTACTTACAGTGTTCTCATCGACACTCTCTGTAAAAGGGGGAGATTAGAGGAAGCTCATGCCCTGTTTGATTCTCTCAAGGAGAAAAGAATCAAGTCAGATACAGTGATATTTAATGCTTTCATTGATGCTTACTGCAAGGTTGGAAAAATCAATTATGCCCTTGCTTTGTTTGGTAGAATGCTGACTGAGGATTGTTTGCCAAGCTCATATACTTTCAGTGACTTGATAGATGGGCTATGCAAAGAGAAAAGAATATCGGATTGTTCGTGGAAAAGATGCGATGTACTGGTGTGAAGCCTACAGTCCCTCATTATAATATTTTAATTAATCAGGCACTGAAAGAAGGTGACTTTGACCGTGCTCATACGATTTTCAAAGAGATGGTTTCTGCTGGTAACCAACCGAATGTAATTACTTACAACCCATTTATTCATGCATATTGCATGCTAGGCAATATAAATGAAGCCGAGAGGGTGATGATTAAGATGAATGAAGAAGGAATTTCTGCAAATTCATTGACGTACACATTTTTAATTGGTGCATATGTCTGTATGGAATTAATAGATGGTGCATTTAATGTTCTTAAGCGCATGTTTGATGCTGGTTGTGAGCCTTCTCGTCGTACGTATTCCTTTCTAATCAAACATCTCTCAGACGAAAAGTTGGTTAAGGCAAACAGTAATGAAAGTGGCCTTGATATCATTTCAAATGTCTCCTCTTCCAATATTACTGATATATGGAAGACAATGGGTTTTGAAATTGCTTTAGAGCTCTTTGAGAAGATGGTTGGACATGGTTGTATTCCCAATATGAACACTTATGGTGAGCTTATTGCAGGACTTTGCAAAGAGAGAAACTTGGAAGTGGCCCAGATGCTATATGTCATATGAGAGATATAGGTATTTCTCCGAGCGAAGACATTTATAATTCTCTTGTTAATTGTTGCTGTGAGTTGCAAGTGTATGGAGAGGCAGCAATTGTGGTGGATACAATGATTGAGCATGGTTATTTACCTGCATTGGAGTCATGCAAGTTGCTTGTATGTGGGCTTTTTGATGAACAGAATAACGAGAAGGCAAAGGCAGTGTTTTGTAGTGTGCTTCGTTGTGGGTATAACTATGATGAAGTAGCTTGGAAACTTATTGTTGATGGTTTGATTAAGAAGGGTCATGTCAATATAGGATCTGAGCTGGTAGGCATCATGGAGAAGATGGGTTGCCAGCTTCATCCTGAGACACATTCCAGAATCTGATTGTAGCTTCCATACTACAGAGTGCACAAGTGTATGTTTCAACCTGTCATTAAAGATAGTCCAGAATCTGATTGTAGCTTCAGTCCTAGACAGAGTGCACAAGCGTTTGTGAAGCTCATGAGGCAAGTATATGTTTAAAATCTCAAATTCTTTTATCAGACCTCTATCTTCAATTATGTTAGTTTGGCTTTTAACATAAATCCATGTTTCATATGGGATACTTGTTCAGAGAGTAAAGTTTTTTATATTTCTCTAGTAAATTTACCCGTCATGCATTTCGGACACACATTTTTAGCAAACTTAAGAATGAAGAGTAAAGCTTTTAATAAACTGGCGACAAATGGATCATTTGTTTAGCAAAGTTTTAAAATGAAAATAAAAGTGGATTAATTCATTTTTATAAGACCACCATTAATAGATGAAGAAAACAAAACCACGGAATAAGGCCATTGTTTTTTATGTCATGTATCCTAAAACTGTTTTATTTTTCCCAGTCATACCTTTATTATATGACACATCTCTTTTTATACCGTGAATGTGAATGTGAAATTGGAAGAACAAAGAAAAAGGATCAAATATGCTACCTTATCTGCTTCAGCTATATTATAGGTGGGTACAAGTTTTCGAGGAATATGCCTTTCTTATCTTTATTGTTTTATTACTTATTGTTGCTTGCTTTAATTAAGATGTACTGTTAATTCTTTTGTTCAGTAATTTTTCAGGTTGAGAAGTTAGTGAACTCATTTCTGAGTCCAAACAGGCAGGATTTCGTTGCTGTATGGAGGGAGGTAAGGTTTCTAGACTTCTTACTTCTTATGCTACTTTTCATTCCCAATTTGGTTCTGTAATACTTAGGCCTTCTCTGAGTAGAATTATGCTGAAATCGATAAAAATGTTGAGCTAATAATGGTGCTTTTTTCCTTTTTTGTACTTGATTTAGATCTGGTGAAGCTTTAAAATTTGAATTTATAGCCTATTATGAAGTGTATGTATGCTAGTGATGAGTTTTATTTTATTTTAGTTCTGAAAGGCATAATCAGTAAAGGATTTTATCATCTTGCACCACATGGGATGAATATAAAAGTTAAGTAGTTGAATTGTAGGCCTCTGCAATTATTCTAGTTGTGGTGTCAATTTTCTTGGCTTACCTCTAGGATTAGTGTTTTCTCACTTACCTATAAGGATATCTGGGTTGTTTCTTCTGTTGTTTATGATTTTCTCATGACTTAATCTTCTTTTGTGTCATCAATTGCCAAAAGAAGAAAACAAAGCTTCTTTTGTCATATCCTGTCATTACATGTTACTAGTCAATATACATCCAACTTTATCCAGGTATTTGGTCTAGTATACTGATTTCTTGGTGATTTCTAATGATTTGATTTATGGAGTCTCTTATTAAGGGTGTCATGGGCTCAGACTTTTTTTTTTTTTTTTTTTTTAAATGCCTTAAATATACAGAGATTACTATATGTTTCTTGGTCTACTTCAAAAGGGCATGTATCAAGTGGATGAATGGGATGGTGTACAAAGGTGTCTGTAAGATAGTTGACAAGGAGAATGCTATTTAGACGTATATGCTCAACCCCCATGCCCCCTCCCCTTTATTTTCCTTAATATTTGTGCCTTTGACGGTTAATTCTAATGAACTCATCCAATTAGTTTTCTCCCACCTACTTTCTAGGTTATTTATTGTTCTACTTCTATTCTACCAATAGTTTTGCTTCTTAGCTGCTTGAATTTTTTTCTACCTTTCCAACTTGATGGAGTAGTGTTGAAATCTTATAAAGCAGTCTTGAAACTTCGCTTCCACTATGATCTCAGGCTCTGTAGATATGTTTAGCAACTGGTATGTATGATGTTTGAGAGATGTAATCCGCACTATGTTTAATGAAAGTTCAAGGATGCAGATGTGTCTTCTCAATGTGTTCTTATTTTTTTCGTGCGAATACAGAGGTTATATATCTGGTATACTGTGATTGGTGCAGCTTTAAATGGAAAATATATCGCGATATTATCGATAATATCGCGATATGAACTTACAAAATTAAACTCAGTCTTTCTCTGTCTCTCAACTCAGGAAAAAAAAAAAAAAGCAGAAAGAAGAGAGCGAGAGAGAAGGGAAGAAGAGGAAAAAAAAATTATGGAGTGGGTTTTTATGTTTTGCTGTTTTGGATTGTGATGAAGCGAGAGAGAAGAGGGAAGAGGAAGCAGGGAAAGAGACGGAGAGATAGAAGAAGAAAGAAAGGAAAAAAAAAGCAGATAGAGGAGAGCGAGAGAGAGAAGGGAAGAAGAGGGAAAAAAGGTATGGAGTGGGTCTTTATGTTTTACTGTTTTGGATTGTGATGGAGGAGAGAGAAGAGGGAAGAGGGAAGAGGGAAGAGGAAGAAGAGAAAGAGGGGGAGAGAGACGGAGAGATAGAAGAAGAAAAGGAGAGAGAGAGAGAGAGTGAGAGTGTGCGTGTGTGTGTGTGTGAAATGGAAGAGGAAGAAGAGGAATAAATAAAATACATAAAAAGGGAGAGATGGGTGAATGCCCAAAGAGAGAGAGAAGGCAGGTTGCATGAATCTGCAACCTTGGGAAGTTCAAACAAAAAAAAGGAAAAAAAAACCTTGGGAAGTGGGAGAGGGAGGCAAGAAACGTGAAAGTATTTGGGAAGTGGGAAATGTGACTTAATTACTTAATATAATTTATTTCTTTTCTATTTAATTCATTTAATGTTATTGATTATTTTATTATTCATTATAAGTATTTACATTACTAAATTCTCCTTCAAATTGTTGCTTAATTACTCAAATCTCTATAATCATTTTCATTATTTGCTATTTAATTCTTCCTTGGATAAATTTATTTATGTTCTTAGTTAATTTTCAATCTTCATTATTATTTTTTAAGCATGGTAAAGTGCCTAATTTTCATGAAAAATCAAATTGGTTTACATCTTTAATTATTTTTCAATTTTTGATAAATAATAAATATAAGAACGTGTACCATGTCCAATGAATAACGTGAAATAAATTGTTGCTTAATTACTTAAATTTCTATAATCATTTCTTTATTTCCTATTTAATTCTTCATTGGATAAATTTATTTATGTTCTTAATTAATTTTCAATCTTCACTATTATTTTTTAAGCATGGTAAAGTGCCTAATTTTCATGACAAATCAAGTTGGTTTACATCTTTAATTATTTTTCAATTTTTGATAAATTAATAGATATAACAACGTGTACCATGTCCAGTGAATAACGTGAAATAAGATTACTCATGTATCTTATCATGCAATTTATAAAGAGTAAAATATTGTACTAAAAATGATAAATAAATTACTAAGGGGTGTTTAATTCTCTTTCATTAATTACTTCAGATTTTCTAAGTCACAGAGTTTGTCAGGTCGCAATATAATCAACTTAAATCACACAAACCCACTATGCAATGCATTTCCTTCCAATTTTTTGTGTCAAAATAATAGATGATTGACTAAATAAACTTCTTCTAAAGTTTCATTAAAAATTTTCATGTATGTATCATAATTTCCGTGGTTTTTATCCAATTTTTATCGATGTCGATATTTTCCCGATATTTCCATCGATATTTCCGTGTTTTTGAATCACCGATATTTCCGAAACTATCGATATTTAAGACCTTGATCAAAAGTGAAGCCTAACAGCGTTGAGGATAGTCCTATACAAAACAAAAAATGTGTTGTATCGTTTTCATTTTTCCATTATTTTTGCTCCATTGGGTTTTTTTTTGTCAATGACTTGAGAGATGTAATTAGTACTATGTTTAATAAGTTGTATTGAATAAATAAATAAAATATTGTATTGATTTTTCCATAAAGAACAGTTGTAGTGTTCAAGAACTTGTAAGATACAAATAATTTCACATTTACTGGCGTAAATTATTACTGATCAAGAACGTTAAAAAAATAAAAGTTACTGATCAAGAAAAGAATAATCAGACTACCAGGTTATGCTTTGGATGAACTCATATCTGAAAACCTAGAAAATGATGACTTTAAAACAATGTACAGTACAGTGACCCAGTTTTAAAAAATTTAAATAAATAAATATTAAAAAGAACATTGTACAGTTTTTATCACATGACATTTTGGAATATGCCTAAGTGATTTTTTAGATTCGTATTAACTTGCTAATTGGTTAACATTTGAGTAAATGTGTATCTATCTACGTGTATCTAAACACGTTAATATTACTTTAGTGATCTTTCTGTAGGTTATGATTAGCTAGGATTTTTTAGCTTCCTTTGACAACTTCGTAATTACACATACTAATCAATCAAACTCAAGATTTTTAGGCTAGACTATGTTAATATATGGATGATGACTTGGCGGAGATCAAACAATGTACATTAGAGAGCATTGAGTAACATGTGTACTGCCAGCTCATCTTTTGAGTAACATGTGTACTTTATAATAGGAATTCAATTTTCATGTCATAGTTTAGTGACTTAATTGTGTTCGTCAATTTATTTCGTTAAAGTTAGATAACTAAACGTTTAGACACAATAAAAATATAAGTTCAAAGAAAACTGAACACGAAAATGATAAACCTAAGGAACCTATTCTTTGCACCCATATGCAACCTTTACCTCCTCAATCATGACTCGTAACAGTGCCAAACAAAGTGTGAGGAGCTGCACTTGTAATGCCGCACAACTTGCTTGCCCAAGGTCATTAGTCAAGCCCATGACTGCTTTGTTGTGTAGGGGTATTTTGGTAATTAGTAAATTGTGCATTTTCTTTTATGTTATCATAATGACTCCTTAAGCACAAGTGATGTCTCTTCCTGTAACAAGTGAGAATGCATAAAATGTTATAGAGAGGGCAGTGATGAGTCGGAGGAATTTTGTGCTAGATCACTTGTATAGGTAGCATACATTTGTGCATGTACTCTCTTGTCAATCAATACAAAGAAGTATTATTCAATCAAATGTTGCCTCATGTATTGCTTTGTGAGATTTTTCTATTTTTGATTGCCTTATTATCGAGTTGTCATTTATCATTGTTTGCATGTTTGTTGCTTTCTTGATGATTGCTCAACATTAATTATTGTGTGGGTTTGTTGCTTTCTTGATGATCATACTCATTTGGCTCAATTGCTACTACTTGGCAATTGTCGCACGGTCCGAACCATCAAGCAAACTACTTGGCCCGTGACAGTCAGTATTAGGCCAACTCGGCTCAAATTCGAAAGATGGCGCCTAATATGACAAACCAACAACGTTTTGATTGGATAGACCAACAACTTGGAGAGCTTGCAGGCTTGCCAGACACGTTACAAGACCTCTCAGTGAAGGTGGAAGCATTAGAGGGTCTTGATGAGCTGGTTTGAGCCCTCGAGAAAGGAAAGAAAATCGGAAGCACATGCACCTCAGCTCCTGATGACAAGAAAATATGGGCTTTGGACAACGACATTCAAGCTCTGTCAGTGACAGTGAATGAGCTGACTAAGGATTTTCGAGCAACTGTGGAGTGTGGAGTACATTGCCCTACGACAATTGAGGGAATTGAAACAAACAGGTATTGTTCGGGAGTATGTGTTTCGCTTTATGCTAGACATAGGGGACATGTTCGGGAAGGAAAAACTCTTCTATTTCCTTGAAGGATTGAAGCCGTGGGTGAGAACAAAGCGCAAGCACAAAGAATCCAAGACTTGGCTTCCGTTCCCCTGTCGAGCATCTCACTAACTACATATTTAACGAGTCCTCTAGTAGGAAGAGTCAATCGTTCTTCGGTGGAAACAACAATAAACCCTTCAAGCAAAACTAGAACAAAAGTGGGGGAGTGGAGCCATGACCATCAAGTTCGAGTACAAGTGAAAGAAGGCCAATCAACACGAGGGATTCGGCAACCTTTTGGCCAGTCAATCCCACAGGCTTCAAACCTAGAACCATTGCCTGTTTTTTATGTAACACACCACATCGTGTGGCCGAATGCCCTTGTTAATATGCTTTAAATGCTTTACAAGCTTCTATTCGTTCACAGAACCAGGTGAGGAGCAAGAACAAGAAGTTGAGGCAGGACATATGGGAGCACTCCTATTCTTAGGAGCAATGGAGAAGCAAATGAACAAATTAATGAAGTCTCCAGAGAAGGGTCTCATGTTTGTAGAGGGTAGCATCAATGGGAAGGTTGCCAAGAATGTGATGAGTCACACTGGTGCCACCCATAATGTCATCTCTGAAGGTGAAGCAAATATATTGGGATTGAAACTCCAGAAGGACATGGGTCGTATGAAAGCGGTGAACTTAGAAGTGTTGCACAAGACTAGAGTGGCAAATCATGTGCAAGTCAAACTGGGAACCAAGATTGACGAAACTGATTTGAAAGTAGTGCCCATGGATGATTTTGATGTAATACTGGAATGGAGTTCCTCCTAGAAAAGAAGGTGATCCCCATTCCCACCGCACACATCTGCTTATCATGGACAACCAACCCAGCATGATCTCGGAAAAATTAAAGCCTCCACGCGAACCCTTATTGTTGTTAGTTTTACAATGCTAAAAAGGGTTAAGTGACAATAACCTTTGTATTGTTGGAATGTAATCCTACAGCTGCTTTCCTTGAAGCTGAAGTCACCAAGCCTTATTACTATCATTTATGTTTATTCCATTTGAGATGTAATTAGAACCATTGGATCATAGTCCAGGTGGATTCTCTAGCTTAGTTTTGGGATGACAAGTGTAAACACCTCATAGGGTGACAGCTGCAATTCTGTTAGAGAAGAATCTCTTCTCCCTACTCACTACCGAGTACACTATGTAAGCAAATAGAGTGTGACAGAATACAAAAAAAGTCATTCATTCTTCTCATCTTTCTCTTCCTTCTCTGAACATTGCCCATTCTCTCTAAAATATACAAACAAAACCGAAGAATTCTAACATGGCCTCCGAGCCAGGTTCGATTGGTTGCTGGGCGTGAATCTGTGCAAATCGAAAGCTGGTGATTGTTTGAGCTGAAATCGAGCTCACTCAATATTCCAAGAGGCGTATCTGTTTGAATCCAAAGTCTAACATGGCAGGGTCAGGCACTGCTGAGCTTCGCACGCCAGTTTTCAATGGAGAAAACTATGAGTTTTGGAGTATTCGCATGAAAACTATTTTGAAATCTCATGGGTTATGGGATTTGGCTGAAAATGGTTTTGATGTGTCTGATCCAAAGCAGGGAAAGGAAAAAGAAGAAGGATCTAAGGTTGCTGAAGTGGAGAAGCCTACGATGGCTGAAATCTTGATGAAGGATGCTCGTGCACTTGGATTGATCCAAAGTGCAGTCTCAGACCAAATCTTCCCCAGAATAGTGAATGAAGAAACCTCAAAGGGTGCATGGGATATTCTAAAGCAGGAGTTTAGAGGCGATAAACAGGTACGAAGTGTTAAGCTGTAAGGCTTACGTAGAGAGTTTGAATATACTCATATGAAGGACAGTGAACCATTGTCTGTTTACACTGCTAAACTATTTGATTTAATTAATCAAATGAAAAGTTATGGTGAAGAGCTGCCTAGAGAAAGAGTTGTGCAAAAATTGCTGATTAGTTTGCCTAAATCGTATGACTCTATATGCTCTGTGATTGAGCATTCCAAGGACCTTAACACTCTTGAAATTCAAGAAGTGGTTGCATCTCTGAAGAGCTTTGAGCTCAGATTGGATAGGCATACTGAAAACTCCACAGAAAAGGCTTTTACTAGCTTGAACATAGAGAGTAAAAGCTCTAAGAGTGGAAGTTCTTCTAGAAATCACAAATCTCAGAAGAACTGGAAGTCTAATGGAAAGAATTGGAGTAACAAGTCCAATTCTAATCCTAAACCAAATGCATCAAGTGAAGGAACCAAAACACCCTGCAAGCACTGTGAAAAACTACACTATGGCAAGTGTTGGTATGAGGGAAAACCAAAATGCAGAGGGTGTGGAAAGTTTGGACACATACTCAGAGACTACCATGGGAATCAATCTGTACAGAAGGTGAATTATGCTAATCAGATTGAAGAAACTGGAACTCTGTTTTATCCATGCAATGTTGTGACAGATGTGAAATTGAACAATTCATGGTATGTTGACAGTGGTTGTAGTAACCACATGACTGGAGATGAAAGGCTTTTGGTAGATATTAGAAAGGATGTAAATTCCAAGGTGAAAATGGGGATTGGACAGACAGTTCAAGTTGCAGGAAAAGGCACACTTGTGATAGACACCAAAGCAGGAAGAAAGCACATTCAAGAAGTGATGTTGGTGCCTGGATTAGAAGAGAATCTGCTCAGTATTGGGCAGATGATGGAGCATGGAAATTGCCTGATATTTGGAAAGGGAATGGTGACAATCTTTGATGACTGGTCACTGCAAAATCCCATTGCTAAAGTTCAAATGACTAGCAACAGGTGCTTTCCTCTCACAATGGAGCCAGCTACTCAATTGGTGTTAAAAGCTAGTGTGAGACACAGCTTGTAAACTTGGCACAAGAGACTGGGGCATCTCAATGATCAAAGTATTAGACTACTTGCAAATCAAGGCATGGTTCATGGCTTACCCAGTTTAGAAAAGGATTTTGAAGTTTATGAAGGCTGCAAGCTAGGAAAGCAACATAGAGACTCATTCCCTACAGAATCCACTTGGAGAGCCCAATTTCCATTAGAGTTGGTACACACAGACATCTGTGGACCAATGCAAACTGCATCAATGTCAGAAAACAGGTATTTCCTGTTATTCATAGACGATTGTACTAGAATGGCTTGGGTCTATTTCCTCATAAATAAGTCAAATGCTTTTGAATGTTTCAAGAAGTTCAAGGCTATGACAGAACTGCAAAGTGGACATAAGGTGAAATCTCTTAGAATTGACAGAGGTGGAGAATTCATGTCAAATGAATTTCTTAAGTACTGCAGTGAAGCTGGAATACAAAGGCAGCTGACTGTAGCATATTCCCCTCAGCAAAATGGAGTAGCTGAGAGGAAGAACAGGACTGTGATAGAGATGGCAAAGTCAATGCTACATGAAAAAGGGCTTCCTTATGAATTTTGGGCAGAAGCTATCAATACTGCAGTATATCTACTCAACAGATGTCCTTCTAAGTCTCTTAAAGAAGTGACACCATTTGAGGCATACACTGGAAGGAAGCCAGGTATTGCACACTTGAAAGTGTTTGGAGCCTTATGTCATGTGCTCATTCCTTCGGCACTAAAGCATAAGCTGGAAGAAAACAGTCACAAATGCATTTTTGTTGGCTATGGACTTTGTGAAAAGGGGTACAGACTATATGATCCTAGAACTAGAAAAATCATCTTGCCTAGAGATGTGTATTTTGATGAAACTGCCTCATGGAAATGGGAGAACACTAGTAATGCAGAGGTGAGAATGCCTATGCAAATGGAAAACCAGGATAATGCAGAACATGAACAGATGGTAGCTGATGAATCAACTCAAATCTTGGATACTCAAACACAAGAAGAAGAAGAAACTGTACCTCAAGATGAAGAAATACTTGATAGGTCTCAAGTGTTTGATCACACACCTCATAAGTGGAGGAGTATTAGTGACATCATGGCAAGATGTAACATATGCATTGTGGAACCTGACAATTTTGAAGAAGCTGATTTGGATAAATCATGGAGACATGCAATGAAGGCTGAATTAGAGATGATTGAAAAGAACAATACATGGGAATTAGTTGACAGACCATTTGACAAACCAGTAATTGGTGTCAAGTGGGTCTACAAGGTCAAGCTTAATCTAGATGGCACTGTGCAGAAGAATAAAGCTAGACTAGTGGCTAAAGGCTACTCACAAAAGCCTGGAATCGATTACAATGAAACATTTGCCCCAGTGGCAAGGCTAGATACCATCAGAACCTTGATTGCCCTTGCTGCACAAAAGGAATGGAGTTTATATCAGTTGGATGTAAAGTTTGCCTTTCTCAATGGCATTCTAAAGGAGGAAGTCTATGTTGAACAGCCACAAGGATATGTCCAAGAGAATAAGGAAACCAAAGTTTACAAGTTGAACAAGGCTCTATATGGACTGAAACAAGCTCCAAAGGCCTGGTATGATGAAATAGATGCCTATTTCAACAATGCAGGATTCAAAAAGAGCTCTAGTGAAGCTACTCTTTATGTCAAAACAAATGACACTGCAGGTATTATTATTGTCTCACTTTATGTAGATGACATTATATATACTGGTAGTTGCCCCAAACTACTTGAAGTGTTTAAGAAATATATGATGCAACACTATGAGATGACAGACTTGGGGTTGTTTGGCATGGGAGTGGTTCAAACATATAGGTACATTTTCATTCACCAAAAGAAATATGCAATGAAACTTCTTGAGAAGTTTGGAATGAAGGACTGCAAGTCAGTAGCAATTCCACTTGTGGTGAATGAAAAACTATGTAAAGAAGATGGAAGTGAAGCAGCAAATGAAAGTGAATTCAGACAGATAGTAGGGAGCTTGCTCTACTTGACTGCCACAAGACCAGATGTAATGTTTGCATCTAGCTTACTTGCTAGGTTCATGCACAATCCCACTAAAAAGCATTTGGGAACTGCCAAAAGAGTTTTGAGATATATACAAGGCACACTTGATTTTGGCATTGAGTTTGTGAAAGGGAAAACAACTACTCTAATAGGGTACTGTGACAGTGATTAGGCAGGAAGTGAGGATGATATGAGAAGCACCTCTGGATATGCCTTCACACTAGGCTCAGGCATGTTCTCTTGGGCTTCTATCAAGCAAAACACAGTTGCTTTGTCCACAGCAGAAGCTGATATGTGAGTGCTGCAGAAGCAACTTCACAAGCTAAGTGGTTGAGGTTTGTGCTTGAAGATTTTGGTGAAGAACAAGTAGAAGGTACACCAATCCTATGTGATAACACCTCTGCTATTGCAATGGCAAAGAATCCAGTTCATCACCAGAAAACTAGACATATCAGTCGGAAGTTTCATTTCATCAGGGAAGCTATTCAAGCAAAAGAAATTGAACTAATCTACTGCAAGACAGAAGATCAAATTGCTGATATCTTAACCAAGGCTCTGCCTAAGGATCGCTTTGTTAGTTTAAGAAGCCTGCTTGGTGTGAAAACAGCTAAATGATTAGAAGGGAGTGTTGGAATGTAATCTTGCAGCTGCTTTCCTTGAAGCTGAAGTCACCAAGCCTTATTACTATCATTTATGTTTATTCCATTTGAGATGTAATTAGAACCATTGGATCATAGTCCAGGTGGATTCTCTAGCTTAGTTTTGGGATGACAAGTGTAAACACCTCATAGGGTGACAGCTGCAATTCTGTTAGAGAAGAATCTCTTCTCCCTACTCACTACCGAGTACACTATGTAAGCAAATAGAGTGTGACAGAATACAAAAAAAGTCATTCATTCTTCTCATCTTTCTCTTCCTTCTCTGAACATTGCTCATTCTCTCTAAAATATACAAACAAAACCGAAGAATTCTAACATGTATATGGCCATTCTAGAAGGAGGAGATGGAAAATGTAGTGATCCCTCAAAAAATTAAAGGTGTGCTAGAACATTATGAGGATCTCTTGCTAGATAAACTCTTTGGGAGTTTGCCTCCGAGAAAAACCATTGACCACCACTGCTCCCCGGTGCGAAGGCTCTCGTTAAAGCGCCTTATAGAATAGCTCCGCACAAAATTGCATAACTTCAAAAGGAGCTGAATGACCTACTTCATGTTGTTGTTGTCAGATTCAGCTACGCAAAAATTGATTCAGCTACATCCTCAACTTGTGATACTCGCAAGTGCACGAGCTATTCGGTAGTATAGCATATGTAAGCGCAAGGTCGATCCCACGAGGATTGATGATAGATTGATTCAATTTGATTCCCTGCACAAAATAAAAAACAAGAAAGAAAGAAAACAACTAACTCAAGCAAATCAGTTAACAATTTCAATTCAGATTCACAGATTGATTCTAGCTAAAGTATGATTAAGCCATGGTGTCTAGTCCTAACCTTGTATTCCTAATTTCCTAATTAGATCCTTGTAGTCGAACCTAATAAATTAAGCATTAGAAATCCATTAAGCATAGAAGAATGTTTTAAAAAACCAAGCATGTATCTAATCCATGTTGTCGAATGTCCATACATACTCTTCCTATTCATAGTTCAATTTGAATTAAAGCATATGGTGTCTACTCTTAATTCCAACCAAGATAGCTAACATACAAGTTTTAATGTTGATCAATCATTCAAACAAGATATTAACTTATAAGCATAATGAATAAGAACAAGAACCGTAATTGAAACTTGGGAACTAATCAAACTTGAAAACTTGAAATTGATACTTAGGTAACGAGGGGTAAATTTAAAAGATATTCAACCAAGAACGCAACAAACTTCACACACTCTAGACCTTGACCAAATACTCTTATGACTAGTCAACTGTTAGATATGAATTATATCAAACAATAACATACACAGAGCATACCAATATGTACCAGCAAGCCTAGAGAATTACTAGTGACAACCTAGGCACTCAGAAGGACCCCGTCAATCTAGGCATCCCCTGTGCTAGCAACAACTATGGTGAAAGTGTGTGAAGACAACATAATCAAGCAAACACCAAACAGTAGAAAAAGATGACTAGTCAACCGCACAAATCCAGATGACTAGTCAACTATCAAGAACACAAACCCAGAAAATTTACAAAAATGGAAACCATAAATTGTTCACCCAGAAACCCACCATTGGGAAAAATTGGGGGTCATCAACCGACCAGGCAATCCACTAAGCAAAAAGATTCTTACAAAGAACACTAGCAAGCTCAAGAAATTCCTAGGTCTATTTAGGAAAACGAGCTATACCTCCTTTCTGCAATCTTCTTCTCCAACTTAGCAAAGCTTGAAGCTCAGTTCTTCATGGCAATGGCAGCTCCTTCTCTAGCTCTTTCATCCCATGGCACTAGCTTGCAAGCTCTAACTCAGACAGAAATGAAATTTGGATTCATGGAGAAAATGACCAATTTCTTCAAGAAACCATACTCTTGAAGAAATCAATCTTGAATCTGACCTAGATGTATATGATAGAGTGTTTGATCTAGCAAGATGAAGTTTTCATATTTCAAATGCAGTTTTCAAAAAGAAACAATTTGGAAAACTCAAAGATGAAAAATATGAAGGTTACTCTTGAGGAAGAAGAAGCGAAAGCTTGCTATGAAACTTTCCAAAACTTGTCCCCCAAAAGTGACAGCTGCCAAATGAGGAATTCTTTTTCTTTTACCAAAAATTCCTAGGTCAGAATAGACACATGGCAGCTAAGAAATTCGTAGAAAATGACAAAAAAATGGTTAAGCCCCAGCTGGAAACAGTGAGCTGGAAATCCTAATTGAAACAAAGGTTGACTAGTCATACGAAGGAAAGATGACTAGTCATAATCTTAAGAAATTTAGTGAATGCAATGTAGTGTAATGCAGAATTTACCTTTGTCAAACGCATTCTTTTCCATCAGAATGTAGGCAGATAAGAACACCTAGAGAAGTAATTCTTAATCTAAACTTAGAGCTTGGGAAACTACAATGATTGTCCTATTACAAAATTGTCAAGGGAAGCCAAAAGAAAAAACTCAAAATGCATACATTAACAAAACTTAAAATAAAAAATTACATGATAATGAAAATGAAAGTACAACAAAGAAAAACATAAAGGAAAATTTAGCCAAAGGGTTTTGTTACAACAATTGAGAACTTAAAAGAAAAATCTAGGAGGCTTTGAGGGAGAGAAGGGAGAGGTGTTTGAGAACTTAGAGATTTTGAGAAAGAGAAGGGAGAGGTGTTTGAAAACTAAGATATTTTGAAGAAGAGAAGGGAGAGGAGCTCTAGAGAGATGCTTGATAGTTCCTCCCCTTGGGTGTGTTTTTGAGAACTTAGAGAATTTGAGGAAGAGAATGGAGAGGAGCTCTAGAGAGATGTTTGAGAGCTCCCCCCCTAGGGTGTGTTTGTAAGCTTGGAGAACCTCACTATTTATAGGCCTAAGGGAAGTAAAAATCTGATTTGAGTATTTCCTCTACCTACAATACCCATTTCACCAACTTTACCTAACTTCCCCACTAAGAATAATTAGCTTATGCATATGTCATGCATGACAATGCACTGCAGTCATCTTGTAGGCTCATTTTGGGCTTTTTCCTCCATTCTGAAAAATCTAGGAAAATATGGACTTGAAGCGCTTTGTCTTATCTTTCCAACCGTATGTAGCCTAGCTCAAGGAAAAATCGGAAAGGCCTTCAAATATCATTTTTGGCACGGTAACGTAGATGCTGCCAAATTTCACCTTAAGTTGCCAAAACTTGCATAACTTCCTCTAGAAGACTTGGAATCATGAATTATAAAATGTTCCAGAAACTAGACTTCCACATCTTTCCAATGATGTATGGCTCATTAGCTGGTTCTTCCTGAGCATGTTCAGTCCAATCTGTGAAATTGACTGATCTGCAAACACAATTTTGAGCTAACTTGACTCCAAAATGCATTAAATGAGTCCAAAGTTTAATTGACTGAAACAAAGATAAAAGAGGGTCAAAAGCACAAGTTTAACTAAAAAACATAACCAAATCATAAGTTAAAAGGGTACAAAATGATATGTAATTATGCACTAATCAAATACGCCCAAACCTGGATTTTGCTAGTCCTCAAGTACGTAAAACAAAAGGAAAACAAAGAGAAAAAAAAAAAATAAGAAGTTAGCTAGACCATTTTCGCAAGTAACTCGATTGCATTGAGCGTATGCAACAAGCCTTTAAACCTCTAGGCATCCCTAGTAGGAGGAGTTGTGTCTCCTGAGGGTTTAACATATACGATACCCACAAATGTTTTACTAACTCTACAAAACAAAGTGGTTAGAAAAATTATTAGATTTTGTTAGTCCTTGAGCAAAACAAAAAAAAAAGTCTCAAAACAATCTTTCTAAACATTTTCAGAAGAGAAACGATTCATGCACATGACTCAAAAATAAAAACTCAGTTTTAGACATCATTCACAAGGCGGCAAAGTTCAAAACACAACATGCTCAAAGTGTAGTTGTGTGATAGCCAAATGCAACTCATTCCCCAATCTCACTTTTCACACAATTTCAAAAATCATACAAAGCACAAACTCAACTTCAAATCACACCAAAGTTGTCCACTCACAAATGAATCACTCAGAATAGGCTACAATGCATCACTCAATTATAAACATGAGATTAGAGTTAAACCATAAGGGACTTAACTCGCAATAGAAAGATGAAGAACTTGCATTAAAATGATCTCAAGAAGGATGCCAAACACTTGAAAGTGGGAAAATGAATGCAATTCAATCACATGACATTTAGGATCAATTTAGGTCTTTAACATAGGTTGTAATTGGGCCAAGGGTGTAAGGTGAGTGAGAAATGAAAGGAATGGATAATACAAAGTCCAAGGAACTCGCAATAAAACAACTGTTTTCAAGACTTCGAATCATCACGATTAGATTTTTTTTTTTTTTTTTTTTTTAACATGATCAAAACTCCTTATACCTCCATTTATAAGGATTCACACTCCTTTCTTAAACCACCAATTTACTTTTACGGCCAATAAAGTAACCCAAAAATGAATTTTCAATCAACCACCACTTAATCACAATATTCTCTTTTCTTCCACCAATTGGGTGATTTCTATTTTTATTTTTTTTTAAACGTAGTACCCCTTCCTAAACTTAGCATGAATAACACATCCCAATTAAAGCTCATGAGTTCCATGAAAAGGTAAATACTTGTTTTTCAGGCTAAGGCAAGGAAATATAATTGGTTAAATGAAAGAAAAGGTTTACATGTAGGCTCAAAATGGTTAACAATGGAAAATCATGCTTAAGCTTGCACAAGGTTAGCTTGAAAGGCACAAATGATCCAAAGAGGGCCTTAGTATCATTTCTTTAATGTCAAGTAATTAAATTGCATAAGAATGAATGACTTTTAAGTGCTCAACCAAATCAATGAATAATGAGATCAAACAACAACTTAGATGACAAGAAAATAAGAGTATGTGTATAACACTCATGAATTGAAGCACAAGGCTCAAAAGCTCACTTTATATGGTCATACAAGTTTAATTTATGCTTGATACAATTCTTTGGATCATGCAAACCCTTCAATTGGAAAATTATGAAACAAATGGCAAGTGTAAAGAAGGTTTCAAACATATCATACTAGAACGATCCCTAATTTTTATTTTTTTTATTTAATTTTAAAAAAAATTAAAATAAAATAAAATGAAATCCAATTTTAATTCAAGTCATGCAAACCTTAATCACAATCTCATCATATGTGTTCAAAAAGTGACTTTCAAAAAAGGAAAAAAAAAAAAGCAAGACTAAAATAAAACAAAAAAATCAAATTAAGAAAAATCAAATTTACTTGCTAAACTCCAATACTCCCAAACCTTGAAATGAACATTGTCCTTAATGTTTAACAATTAGGCGCAAGTAATGTCATAACAACAAATAAAATGTACTAAATCAAATAAATATCACAAAATACAAATACAATAATTATTATTATTTTTACAAGTAAAAATACAATACCTAAACTTAAATTTTTATTTAAGCTAAACTCTATTTTTTTAATAAAAATTTTAATTTATTTTAAGAACACACAAATATACAAGCAAGTTGCCAAATCAACACATGGTCCTTGTTGCAATGAATGATGAATATGATGCACTCGTGATAAATTAGACATGGTCCTTGTTGCTAAGGGATTCAATCAAAAAGAAGGCTTTGATTATGAAGAAACATTTAGTCCGATAGTCAAACTGGCCATTATTCGCACTATTTTATCTCTTGTTGTTTCTTATAATTGGTCACTTCAACAACTTGATGTTCGAAATGCTTTCTTGAATGAGTATTTGCAAGAAGAGGTGTACATGAAACAACCCCCTGGTTTTCATGATTCCTCTCAATCTCAATATGTTTGTCGACTCCATAAGGCTCTCTATGGCCTTAAGCAAGCACCCCAGGCTTGGTTCCAAAGCCTTAGTACCTTTCTTCTTGGCCAGTGGTTTGATCACAGTCACTATGATGCATTGCTATTTATTCGTCACTCTTCTTCTTGCCCAGTATATGTTCTCATGTATGTGGATGATATAATTGTTACTGGGTCTAAACCACAATATAATTGTGGACGATACAATTTTTTTCTTGGAATGGAATTTAATCAGTTTCCTGGCAATTTGTTTCTCTCTTAGATAGGATATGTGGTTCATTTATTGAAAGGGTTTACTATGACTGAGTACAAACTATGTCCTACATCATTGCCTTTTGATGTGCGAATGTCTTGTATGGATGGTGATCCCTTGCCTGATCCGTCTTGAGGTATGGTTGAGTTTGAGTTGCTTGAGACGGTGGAGCTTTCAAGTATTTTGGAGTTCATAGGTCAAACAGAGGAATTCATGAAAGGATTAAGAATGGTTAAAGATTTGAAGATTATTGGTATTTGGAGTTGACATCTTCATGGCAACTGAATGATGATAAATTAGAACAACACCTGGTTTCAGTTCCAAGTTTTTTTATTAAAAGGAATTCCCACCTTATTCAATTCCATCACTTCAAATCAATTCAAGAGCTTCACATATATCATATGATTGCCCAAGTCTAATTTAGTTTTTCCTTGTCGTCATCAAATAAACATAACCTACCATTCTTCATTATGGCCCTGCTTGTGAATCTTAGGCTTTCGGTGCTTAAGTTTTCATGTATATTCTTCTTTGTATGTTGGTTCAGCATATATCAATTGAATAGAACTTAATGCTGGACCATGATGATCACTTTAACGTCTGCTTTCAAATTAATTAACAAACGCAAGGACATATACAAGTTATATATCTCCAACTCTTCTACAAAAACAAATCAACACAACACTAGAGTCCCACATCAAAAACTTATTAACAAACATAAAGACTTATAAGGCTATACACTACGCTTTATAAATGTTGAGCCTAGTTACGTGGGCTTGTAACTAAGTAAGGCCTTAAAGTGATTGGTTTTATGAGGGTTGATCAAGGCCCTACTCCAACAAGGCAAACCCTACCCATCATAAGCAGTTAGCAACTAACAAATGATTAGTATTGAAATGGAAGCTCATACACGTGGCAATGGGTTGGGTCGTGTCGGGTTGGGTTCGTGTCATATCGGGATAATAAACGTGTCAAGAATACTCAACCCAAACCCGACCCATTTAATAAACATGTCGTGTCGGGTTCGGGTCGTCTTAAACAGGTTATTAAACAAGTTACCTAGTTAATAACCTGTTTACTCATTCCTAGTTTCCAATTTAAAAAGAGGAAACAAGGGACTACATTAGGTTAATAAACAAGTTATTTCACTTCTTTTCTTTTTTTTTAAAACATGAGATTACATTAAATTAAAAACATCAGGGCGCGCTTCATGATTCCACAATAGGAGCCTTTAGTTTGGCCCTTTGGATCTCTTCTTTTGGATTTTCATGCACAGCTTCTTGGGGCTCATCACTTGAGCTCCCAGAGATCACACCCTTAGCTTGAACATAACTTGTGTTGTGATCTCGATGCTTGCTTTTACCCAGTCGATCCAGGGCCTCTAGCTGCTTTTGCATATCTTGAGAGTAAAAATCTACCATCTTTGATAGCTTTTGATTCTCTTCATGCAATATTTCAAGCTGATGTCGATTCGCCTCCACCATATTTTCCCTCTCCCTCTTCAAACTCCTTATCACACGTTGACAATCTTCAACCAAATTCTGCTCTGCAACCAACTGAGTTTTTAGCACCTCTACCTCATGGGATTTCACAATGAGGCGATGCCCCACAATTGCAACAGATGCTATACTTTGCACACGCAATGTCATGGCATCACTCATCACCCGGTTGTCATCCCTCATTCTCAGCACACGCACATCCCTGGGAGTCACCAAACTCCTCACAACTCCGACAGCAACATCATTCTCAAGGAGTAAAGAGTGTCATTTACGGTAAATGGTCCTCATGAGGAAGCAAGTAGGGCATCCACATTGGTGCAGCCCTTTGCCCTATGCCTGTGTTGGCCGAGCTAGGTTTAGATCGAGAGAAAATGGGAATGAAGAGGCCATTTTTTATCTGAGTTTAAGGAGATGGGTTCAGATTTTTCTGAGTTTAAGGAGATAGGTTTTCTATGTTTGCGTTTGATTTTTTTTCTCTCAATGTTTCCTTTTATAGAAGTAATTAGCAGAGCCGCTCCATAATAATAATATATTTTTTAAAAAAATAATATGTAGGGCCATTCCGTAATTTCCACTCCTTCTTCCCCCTCCCTATTTCCCACTCCCTGTTTTCTGCCTCGAGCTCCACGTCTCCATGATTAGAAAAAAGAAATATAATATTTAATTTCATTACTATATATGATAATTTTTAATTTAATTAAGTGTATAATTTTTAATTTAATTTAATTAGAAAGAAAAAAGACATGTGAAATTCTACTTTTTTTTATAAACAACTTGAAGAAACATTATAAATATCAAATTGTGTCTCAGTGTAGAAACATGAGTAATAGATAAAGGTCCTTGGCTCGAGGGAGGCTTAGTGCTTCACTCAACCCCACATCTAAACAATCAACTTTTTATTTTGGTACTTTAAGCTATAATTTGTAGATTCCAAATTATGTTTCATGTAATTGAGGTAAACTTGGATTAGTTGATATTTCCAACCTGTTTAGGCCCAAGTAAATATTTAAAAAGCCTCAAAGTATTTCATTCAAAATTTAAATCCAAGTTCCAACCTGAGTAGTTGATTTCTATACTTGGTTTATAAATATAGAGAGAGAGTTTCAGTTGAGGAATTCCTCAAATAAACTTATTTGAAGGACACCTTGTAGGGCCCACTTCTTATTGTATTTTACTAATCCAAATAATCTATTTTGTAGATGTTCATTCAAAAATCATCTCTACAAAAAAACAAGTTCACTTGCATCCGATATCATTTGACCACTCAATTGAATTATTGAAATTTTTAGTATTTCTTGAAGCACCGCTTTCATTGATTTTGCATGACATAATTGGATGTCGAAACAGTTTTCGATTTGTCTAATTTTTTGCACTGAGGATCTATGAATGTAGACTTAAAAAATAGATATTGCTTGGATCGTTGAAAACAAAATTAGTAGGGAACCCTAAGAAGTGTCCCTCAAATAAAACTATTTGAGGAATCCCTCAATAGAAGGGGACTATATATATACAAGGAGCTTCGGTTGAGGGATCCCTCAAATAAACTTATTTGAGGGACACTCTTGTAGGGCCCACTCCGTATTGTATTTCACTAATCCAAACCATCTATTTTGTAGACACTCATCCAAAGATCATCTCTACAAAAAAAATCACTTGAATCCGATATCATTTGATCACTCAATTAAATTATCGAAATTTTAGTACTTTCTTGAAGCACCGTTGTAACAACCCGATCCTAAATCAGTTTTTCATTATTAATTTATTCTGGGAAAAGACTATTTGGCCCCTGTAATATTTTATTAGTAGTAAAAGTTGACTTTTTTAACCAGGAAGGAATTTGGAAATTTCATTTGCACCATTGTGTAGAGTACGTCGATACGAGTCTGTAGACACGTAGTGGGCTCGAATCAGAATTATAACGAAGAAAATACAATCAAATTACGATGAGGGGCAAAATCGTAATTTGAAAAATCAGAATTTTAAAAACCTAACTCTCTCTCTCTCCCCGCGATACCCCCTTTTGGTTTTCTTCCCGACCGCCTCCCTCCTCCTAGTCACCGCCACACCCCACCATCAGACACCGGACCGATCCAGAAAGGACCGTCGTCAACTCCGCAACCCACCCCGACCGTTCCCGTCGCCAACCACCGCCGGAATCCACCGAAAACAGCTCGGATTCTCATTGGTTTGACAAAAAATTCGCCGGCACTGTTCTCTCTCCTCCGGCCACCATTTCTGGTGATCAAGGTAAGGATTTCCACCTATTTTTCATGCTTTAGCTATGGTTGGGATTTGAGAAATTTCTAGCCTAGGTGAGTTGATTTTGGATCCAAAGTTTGGCCGGTTTTGGGATCACAATTCTGGCCACTTCCTCTCATTTTTCAGGTAGGTCCAAGAACAAAAATCACCCCAAATCAAGTTTTACACCTAGGGTGCGCATGGGCAATGTGTTGGGGGCTACATTCTGTCCTAAAATGATCCTCGTGATCACACGAGAGCGTAGGTACTTTCGGATTCTAATTTGGTTAACGTTTGAACCCCGAACGGATCTTGCCTATTGTGCAATTTCCGGGTTCGATACGTTTGAACCATTGGATCGTAGTCAATTTCATATATGATGATCTAGACAATCCCAGGATCGTGTAGGATTCGACGGATAGTAAAATGAAGTCCAGGGTACTCCGGAGATGCCAACCCTAGGGCTAGGTTTACAATAACCATCCGATTGTGCGATCGTGAGTAATCCGACCGTCCAATCGAGACTAAACTCACGGGACATGTGTCCTAGGCATATTGGAACCTTTAGGGACTCTCGTATTTGTGATAGGAGGTCGTGGGCTCTGCGGGCCCGATTTACCAAGTTTAGGCAGTTTGACCCCTCAGTTGACCGTGAGTCTTCCAAGGCAGATATATCCCTTGAGAAGGGTTAGAACAACCATGTAAACGAGTCCTGACCGAGAATGAGTTATCTGAGTCATGTTACGGATTGAGTATGGATAGTTATTTATAGATTGTTAAATCGTACATATATATTTTGAATATAGTTGAGAATCAATTTATCAGAAAGTTGATATAAAGGTCAGGAAATAGATTGTGAAATAAAAGGAAAGTATTGATATAAGTTTGGGATACGGTTTTTCAAACCCACTATAAGGGAGTTCAGTATATAGCTTATTTATAATCAGTATATGACTGTTACGAGTATTGGAAAATTACAAGTATTGCTTTAGAGTTGTGAATATGATTGAGTATAACACATACATGAGAATTCAGTTTGATTTGCAAAATGCATGACAATATGATGAATGAATAAGATATTCAATTACATTATTAAAGGGAAAGAACTACGTGTGGCTTGATCCCTCAGTAAGGGTACGTAGGCAGCCTATTGTTACAAGGCGCAGCCACGAGTTGGAGTGTTTGAGATTTCTAATGTACTATTGATGTTCTGGAAGTTGAGATGAGTTTTATTAGCAAAATGATATGATGCTTGATTGCTTGGATATGATTTAATGCATGCTGAACGATTGGGATATATATAAATGTTTGTTGACATGTGAAAACTTTTGGGAAGTGTTCAATTTACAGGGGAGACTCTGCCGAATTTTCGGCAAAAGTCGAACTTGAATTTCATTGGATTTTGTTTAGTAGGGCAATTTGGTCATCTGTGCCCGGCACCCGCCAGGCGTCGGACAAGCACAAGGTTCGGCTCGGATTCCAAAGTAGAATTTGAGTCGGGTCCTATCAACTGTGTTTATTGATTTTGTAGTATACAATTGGATATCGAAACTGTTTCCGATTTGTCTAATTTTTTGCAAGGATGATCTATGAATATAGACTTAAAAAATAGATGTTTGGATTGTTGAAAAAAATTTGTAAGGGACCTTAAAAGGTGTCCCTCAAATAAAATTATTTGAAGAATTCTTCAAGAGGACTATATATATAGGGATATTCTCAAGTGCGGACGTCCGGATACTTCATACTGTCCAGACTTATTTTGTTTTTGAAAATACCTGTAGGATATCTATATATGCCTGGAGAAGGTTAAACAAGCTAATTCGAATTTTTTGCAATAAATAATGATCAACCTTTGAAGCAGGATTGATATTAGTTATCAATCCTGAGATGTGCACAGCTTAAAATAAAAGAACACACAAAGAATTATTTTACGTGGTAAAACCCCACCTCTGGGGAAAATCCACGGGACTCCTCAGTCCAACTCAAATCCACTATAGAACGATGATTACAAGAAGTACTTACACACTTATCCTAGACTCATTCTAGATAATGTTTACCGACTTCTTCGTAACTCAACTTCTGTCACGGGATGATCTTCGACACTCCTTATGTTGAACGCAATACTGGCCACGATTGCTTCAAGCTCGCCGGAGGAAAACCGCCACCACGGTCTTGGTGCCCTCAACCGTATGAGTCACCGACATGCATATGAATGCAATATGAATGATTAAAGTGTTTGATAAATCACCAAGTAAAACATGGAACACTTGATGATTTATCTCAAATATATGCACAACATCTTTTGCTTAAGAATTCTATATGCTCAACCCAACAAAAGCCCCCACAACCGAGGAGAGGCATCCTCCTTTTATTCAAGGTTTCCTATGCCTAGTCAGATGGCATCCCACAAGTGCCAAACCCCCTTCAATTAAAACTCCTAAACCTGATGCAATATGAACACCCACTAAACCTTATTCAACTATGACTATTTGATGGCATTCGAAATGGGCACAGCAGAAAAACGTAGGCATGCAAGGATTGTTATTCAAGATAACAAGCTTTTTCAAAGAGACCAATTAGGTATCAATATAATATTTTAACTTAAATCAAAATAGAGTTTAACTAGAAAAGTAATCTTAAGAGATAAAGTTTAATCCTATTAAAAATAAGATTAACATAAAAAAAAACTTGATTGAAAAAAAAACTCAAACTAGGAATCCTATAATGAATGCATGATTATGTCATGATTTACCTGAAATCAAGTTTCTCATATCGGTCAAGTCAAGCCTCGGATGTATGGGGTTGAATGAGTTGTGCCAAAACGTCCAGTAACAATTCTTCACATACTAATTTTCAACCTATGCTAGAGTCTAGGAAATGACAACACTATTTTCATACTAACAGTTTTTTTCCATGATGAGAATGAATGAATTTTTCCATATTATTATCATTAGAAAAATGCACTAAAGCATATAAACAACCCCCAAGTTCTATGTACAAGGCACCAATGAAGAAAAGCCCAATCCAAATGTGATGCTTGACTTTTTGGTAATGCCAGAGCTTGGTTTCTATTGTACTAATACTAGAAAAAGTGAGAAAAGTGTCTGAGTTGATTTTATTAGCATAAAGAACGAAGAAAAAAAAAATTAAGTCTGGACATTAGCAAAATAAGGACACTTGCATTAGAGAACAACTTATATATAGTTATTCTCTCATATCTGAATGTTTGCACGTTATTATTGTGCAAGTATCATTGTAAATAGAGATGAAAGCAGAAAGTGATAGTAGAAAATTCACGACATCTGTACGATAATGAATATCTTTGGAAATATAATACTAGAAAGTCGGAAACATTTATTAAAGTTTCTCATATTATCTCTCATCTCTCGCTCACTCAAAACCCAAGAAGGAAAAAATATACTGGAGGCACGAAGGCCTCTCTCTCTCTCTCTCTCTCTCTCTCTCTCTACTACTACTACTACTACTACCTGTGCATCTCTTCATCTTCTCTCTTCCTCATTAGAACCACACCGAAAACATAGATTTTGAGATTAAAATTGATTGGCTTCTGGACATGAATTGTATGAGTTTCAAACTGACATGAATGGACTTGCACACTTTCTTCCGTCAGAGAAGTTTTTATATCTTTCATCTTGTTTGCTGTCATCTCGGAGTGCACAAGAAGCCAAGGATTGAATGTTGCCAGTGTCATGTTATTGGGTGTTGTCAATGATGCAATCTCAACCATTGAATGTTATTTAATCTAACAGTCTAGAATGTGAGTCATAATGTTGTTTATACTGCTTTAAGGAGTTTTATTTTATTTTATATATATATATATATATATATATATAGATGTATATGTTCGATTGAACCGGTCCAATCAAATTATAATGGATTGATTGGATTTGATGTGTAGATTTACATGGAACTTGATTGAATTTTATTACGGAGATTAGAATAGATTGAATTTGTCAACTTCTAGTGTTCTAATCAGACTTTTCAACCCTAGTCTATAAACCGTTTGGGCATCCTTTGTACAAAGTCGTGTTTAAGTACATGTTGGGCCAATTCATGGCCCACATATATTTGTTAATTAAATATCCCAGCCAATAGATGGCCAATATAAGAATTATTTCATGAATAATTCTACATGTATTTACTTGACGTGAAAAGCACGTAAGATCGGCTTAATTGATCCTGATCCATTTTCATCCTAACCTAGTAGGAGAAGGTTCTCCTACGGAGATTAGGGTTATGAGCTATTATATAAAGAAGATTTCTACAGGCTCAACGACACACAACTCTTCAACAACAAACTTTACACTAAAGTCAACATTTTTAGTCTAAGACACTTGTCTCTCTCTGCTATTTGCTCTGCCAAGCCTCCTTGGTATTGATTGCCAACTGACTCCTTCAGTTGAAGACCATTATGGTGGCACTCTTGCCTTCTTCTAATTCATTAGAACCACACAGTTCCAATCCTCACTCGATTGTCACCCATCATTTAGTTTTGTTTTGAATTAGAATTAGAATTGATATAAGGTGGTGACAACTTGTAGTTCTGGTCGATTTGTTTATTTGCTTTCACTGGTTCTTTACTAGTTTTATTTACCTTTGTTGCCCTTTACCTTTTGTATTAGAGAAATTATGAAGTCCCTTATTTGTCTTAAGACATAGAAAATAACCTTCATTGATTTAGTTTACCGTTTCAATCACAATTGTTTGATTTAAGTCATTTACTTGGTGCGCAAGTCTTTTATTTATTTATAGTTATTTTAATTTTCATCTATTAAAATTAGTTTAATTGCTAATAATGGCACGCTCACAACTCACATCTTACCAATCTCTAGGGCTTTGTTGCATTTTTCAGGGTAAACATAAACAAACGTAAAATATTTTAACAATGGATTCCCAATTAGGGATGGCAATTTTCCCTGCAGGTAAGGGTCTTCCCTGGGATTCAATCCTAATGGATCGGGTATGAAGGATAAAAAAGGGGTATGGGGACAAGTTTGGGGAATTTTTCGTGTATAGTGTTCTGGGAGGAGCGGAGATGGTTTTTTAATCCCCGACCCGAACCCTCCCTGTTTAGAATAGATATGTAATTTATTTTATCATATAATTATATTATTAAGATGTATGATGGTAGTGCTACCTCTATAATGATAATCATTCTTTTTTCTTCTTTTTTTTATCAAATAGAAACTTCATTAGATAAACTTCAACGGTACAATCAAAGACATCAACAAAATATCTAGAATACCAATCTCTAGAGGGCAACAAACTAACATGCTAAAAACACAACTAACGCGGACAAAAGCCTTACTAAAACTACTAGCCCACATCACCACAATTAACCATAAGCCTAAACAAAGTCAACAAACCCAACATAACCAGAACCCTAAAACAACCCATAAGCCTAGACATACCCTACCACCACCACCTGATGAAGTGACATCGCTGCCACATCCACCACCACATCTGTAACATATCTTGGGAAAATATAATTTTCAACGATCTACCTGTGCATAAGAGAGAACAAATAAACGAAAACAACAACTTTGCCCAAAGAACAATTTGGTGATTTACAGCAACCTCCGTCAAAGATTATGTATAATCAAATTTAGAGAACATGAGCGACGTCAGGGAGCGGGTTTTGAGAGCAAGATTTGATTGATAATATAGACTAAAATTGGTGATGGGGAACTTCAATCTAACCATGACTCAAAAGAAACCACCACAAGGGGCTTTTTTTTTCAAAACGTCCCAGTGAACTTATTCACTAACCTAAAAAGAAAATACGAGAAGAGATGAGGGGGAGGAGGGGCAATGACACTTCTTTCACCTCCCCCCTCTATGGAGTTTTCCTTTAGGAGTCACAGAGGAAGAGAGTGGCTAGGCTTTCTCTTAACAATAGCGCATGGGCAATTTTTAATGATGATCATTCTTGAACATGTAGTTTTGACATGTATTAATTTTTTTAAGTAGTCTAAATTTTTAGTTAATAAAAATGGAATTGATACATATCTTGTGCTCATAGTGTTTTTTTCTCTTTTAAGGAGGTAGCATTCTATTGGTTTTTTTTTGTAATAGGGCATGTCAGGAAACCTATTCCCCAATGAAGGCGAAGATGGGGAATTCCCAATTTGAATATTGCGAGTATGAAGGCGGGATCGAGGAAAAATGCTTAACGAAAATGGAGATGGAAATGGCATACCCACCCACCACTGATTCGACCCATTGCCATCCCTATTCCCAATTTTAAAAATATTTTTGACTAAAATGAAATAAGCCTACTTATTGAGAAATTACACAATAGTACTTTACAACCACATGGCGTTGCCAGGTGGTAGTATGGACGAATGATGTGACGACACCTAGACATAGCTACTAAAAGGAAATGTGGAACTAACACTCGTTTGATATTGTCGTTAAAGTCACCCATCAAACCTTCGTGGAAAAGTGTACGGTCAAAACTGCACCTCCTCACCACCCAAAATTCGGCAATATTTTTTCTCTTTGGTATCATAATTTCTTCAACATCAAAAAAATTGTCAAAGTTTGTGTTGTTAATATCTACTGTATAATTTCTCCTATTTATGTTAGGACGAATGTAATAATTGACATGTTTAACATTCCTGTCATTTAAGGAAATTGTGACAAAAATAATGATACAATAATTTCCATTGCCAGCATTAATATATTGAAAAAATAATTACTAGATAAAAATATGGACAAACCTTCCCTTTATACAAACAGATATCAACTATGGAAAATGAATTCTACATTTACAGGGGCTATATGTATATATGAATATATATATATTTATAGCAACTGTACGCTATCCACAGGGTAGGATGAATGTGAAGCAGCCAGGAGAGCTGCGCCCATGGCTGATCCATCTTCAGTGACCTTGATTATGACATGTTGGGCAATATCTTCCCCTAATATTTCAGTCAATGCTTCATGTAAGTAGTCTCTAAACATTGTATAACCTGTATACAAACCCCCTTCCATTGCCACAACCGTCCTTCTCATTTTCTGATCGCTTCTACTTCTTCCACCTGCGATTCCACCACTTCCATCCCGACCAATCTTCTTCAAGATCCCCACAATACCAGCAGCTGCCAATCGAGCAGCCCTACGGGTCACAACATCACACACCTTGACTATGAGCTTTCGAACCTTTAGAGGGACATCCAGAATCTGAAATGGCCAGGTCAGTAAAAATCATATTATTAGAAAATTGAAAGCCTTGAGAGACAAGGAATCAATACAAAAGATGTATGCCTTGTCTACCTCCAGGTTATCTCTTAAGATACGTCGTACTTCTTCCAAGTCAGGAGAGTCATCTTCATGCATTGCAGCAATCAATGGTGTCCTGGAAATTACACAGTAAAAACAGTTTTTAAGGTATGGGACGTACTTGTTCGCCAAAGCAACATTGACAATCAGCAATAAATAGTAATTGATAAGTAATCTCAAGTTGAACATCTCAACGTTAACTATTTTTCATAATGCCATTTTGCACTCAGCCAATCAAAAACCATCACCATCAGCAGATGGCATGATGAGCATGCCCAGCAAGTGCATCAGAACGAGAGAGAGACAGAGACAGAGAGACAGAGAGAGCATACCTCAAAATAAAAGGCATTGATAACTTGGAAGAAATAGGGTCAAAAATATCAGACTCCTGTGACATTCTGACAATCACTCTCCTCACAACATCACCTAGGTACATTCCTGATATCAATTTCTCAAAACCCTGTTGAAAAATGCTTTACATAATGAGATTAATAAAACTTCATATTTGATTAAGCATCTGCACAATCAAGCAACAACAGAGCAATAAAATGAATCTTACCTGATCATTCGGATTGGGGCTATCAGCATCTAATTCAATATCATACAGAGTCCTTGGTAAATGAGATGACCAAAAATTTCCCCATTCCATGTTGACAACCTAACAAAATATATATATATATATATATATATATATATATATTATTCTTAAATTATGACTTCATGTCAAGAGATATTAAAAAAACATCATCTCGTCATGGTAAAAAATTAGACATAGATATATGTATGTATATCTGAAGGGAGACAAGATAATGGATACCATGCCTCCAGATGTTGTAAGAAGCCCTTGAGACTTAATTATAGCATCTGTCCTTTCCAAATAACAGGCATTAGTACCCGTTCCAATTATCACTGCAGCAACAGTGTCTGTGTCGTGATAATGTCCAAGTGCTAATGATCCCACAGAGTCATTGACCTGCGTAGACAAACAGAGAAATCATGTTCCCAAATTTCACAACCCAAAAAAGCAAATGCAGAATCACACAAATGAGTGTACAGGGACACATGCGCACAAAAGTTGCGTTGCAGTTCTTGACAAATAAAAAGGATAATTCATTCACAGAATATCATCGTTATCTCTAATATAGCATTTCACAACTATGCTGAAATAGTAGTGATTGGGGTTAGTATTTAAAGCCTATTATTAAGTAGAATGTTACCTACTTTTCCCAGCACCCAAAATAAAAATAAATGAAAGAGTTATGAGTAATATATGGATCTAGGAAAGCCATACATAGTAGAAAATGTGGTCCATAACCAATTAGAATTAAATTGATATATGTTACTTATATAAGGTATCATGGCCATCTTACTGCCCACGACATTAATTTGTTTTGACTGCAATAAATCACAAACCTTGTTTTCCTTTATATTTAGAATAATGCTACTCTTACCACATGTGTATAACACATCCCTATACCATCTTATGTGGCAGCTGAGGTGTACATCCACATCAATTAAAATTCTTTAATATTTTCTGTTCTTTTATGATTTATTCCAGTATTTGTTTTTCTAATTGTCTTAATTAAAATACACTTCATTGATTTAATTGATGTGGCATATAATATGGACATGCCACATCATGTGGTATAAAAATGTGGTAAGTGTAGCATTACTCTTATATTTAACAAAATATTGTTTCATAAAAGGTATCAGGGCCTTGTTACTAGCCATTTCATTAATTTGGTATGAGCATGCAATATCTCACAAATAATTTCCCTTATAATAAATCATGCCCTTACTTCTTTTTATTAAAAAAAAGGTGCAAATTTTAACCTTAATCATCATAAAGATAAAATCCATATTTTAACCTTAATCAGCATCAAGATGAAACCCATACTATGCCAAGGCAAAAAAAGGAGGGGATTTTGGCATGTGAATTCTGTTCTATCCTCACCCACTTTCACACTCTGCCAAAGCATCCATATTTTGGCAGTCATAACTAAAACAATTCAAGAGTCCATGCATCTTTTCAATTTACCAAAAGGTGTGTAGGTTCAACGATAATACTACTAAAAATCATATGTAATGCACAAAGGAAAAAAAAACTATAATAAAAAAAAATTAATGAAGTAATTGCAATGATAAGCTTGCTTCCTATGTGATTGAGGATTTACAGTACACCTATGACATAGTAGACACAATAATATTAAGACTTTTCCCATTCCAAACATTCCATTTTTTAAACATAAAAAGATCCCAGTAAGGATATGCAAGAAGCAATTAGCAATGTTACGTAAAGATGAGAAACGGCTTTCTTACAAGTGCTGCAACCCTCATATTTAGGCCTTTCCTGGTCATTGCATTCTCTAAGCATCCTGCAATCTCTCTTCCAACCTGACAAAACATTGTAAACCACGCTTTTATCAGGAGAGCAGAGGAAAGTGGCAAGCTTTTCACAAATAACTCACTAAGATAACAACTTATTAAGAAGATTCCAGAATCTTCAAATCTTCTTTACTGCTTTTCTTAGGTGATGAAATAATAAAACATCAAGATGATTATTTGGTCTGGGCCACGCAGAATCAGCTTTCTGAGGTCATACACAAAGTCAAACTCAACCTAAAAAACTGAACCTCAACAGTTCATATACTACACCATGGAAGACTTGCTATGCATGCTCGGGCATGCAAAGAAAAACTAGAGCTACCATTTTATTTAAGCATCAGCAAGGAAAAAAAAAAAATTCTAAGCAACTATGCTCTTGCCTTCACAAAGTTCTCTAAAATACGTGAGTTTTATTGAAGTACAATTTAATGGACACCGTACAACTAACCATGTCTTCAATGGAAAACCCTTTTGTCCATTTTAATAAAGTGCCTGATGACACAGACATTTGTTTCACGGGAAAAGAGAATGTGAATCCAAGCTCCCCTCTTCTGTCCAGTGAAAGCTCAGAAATATCTCCTTCTCTTTCAACGAACTCCTTTAATGATGAAGCAATAAAATCAAATAGATCCTGCAAGCAATTGAAACACATCAGTTTCCATGACAGCAGCACATTGGAAGCTTTGAAGTATGTGCTAAACAATTACAGAAATCTTAAGGTACAATTTTAGTCACCTCGCTTGAGCCAGTCATCAAATCTTGAGGAATCGCTTGTCGATATACATCATGTTCCAAAGTAGAGGACCTCGTGCCTTCTAGCTTAACCCGTAAGACCCTAAAATTAGTACCCCCAAGATCTAGCGCATAGTAAGTTCCTTTCTCACTCCTACCCCAAGAAATTAAAAGATAAAATAATTAGTCTCAACACTTGTTATCAAGAAAAAATACTTATAAAGAACAAAACGAAAATGTACATAAGAAATGAACAAGCTGTCTACCAATACAAGAACTTTAAACACTATCAACCAGCTACTACATCAAATTTAAGCTAAAGAAAATGACAACATCCTGCCTATGTGCTCCCAAAGAAGAATGGTACGTCTTTAAACTAAACAGAAATCAAAGCCTATAAAGAGGTCAAAACTCAAGCTTTCTCCAACAAAAGATCCATACCCACCCCACCATACTTTTCAAAAATTCTTCTATTTCTTTATCCACACCACCCAAAATACAGCCATCACACTACAATCACAAAACACTTTCAACTTATTCTGCCAACCAAAAATTTCCAGAACTACCCAACACAGATTAGCTTCCTTACAAAATTTAAGCCATAGCTTTAATGCAATAAGGCAGTGAAGAACAAGTGATCTAAACTTTCAGAATTCTCTTCCGTACTAACCAATGGGGAGAAAGACAGATAATCGACCCTCTTCTCTGAATCATATCACAAGCATTTCACCTAGCATGAGCAATAATTTATACCTTGGGGATAGTTTGGCCTTCCAAATAAAAAAAAATCAATTCTTATTTATTACACAACTTATGAAAAGAAGGTATCTAACTGCATAATAATTTTACACTATACGACTGAATAAATAATGAAATTGCTGTCATGCTAAACCATGCGAATACAAAGTAGACAATTTTGCACTCCTATTGTACACTAACCATCACCATTACCAAACTCATCTATAGAATACTTTTTTCAAATGATAGACCCTTCAAAGGTAGTGGGGTCACTGCTTATTTTAAAACAAGACATTGCATTAATCATTGCAAAACTGGACACATAATTGATCTAGACATAAAAGCGGGTAATAACACACTGAATGAGAAAAAATTGTAGAATAGGTTTTGTGCTAATACATAAACAAACAAAAAAAAAAAAAAAATTGCGTTAATACAGAAAGAAAAAGTTAAATTATTAAGAAAAAGGAGAACTAGAAATGAAAAAGAAAGTCCACGTGAAATCTTAACACCGCACTCCTAAAGAATTTACTGTACTCATATTCAACATGAGAACAGAAAGAAATGGACGAAAGAACTGTATATTGCAAAATTTTCAAAGAAAAAAAATATTCCCAGCAAAGTAGTGATATGATTGATTCATCATTGTCGAATGTCAAAACAACAGGGAACACTATAAAATTAAATAACTTACAACAATTGAAGAGCTCGGATATCAGTATAATCGAGAACAAAGGCAGAAACAAGACCAACATCCAACAATTCCAAAACGGCACCTTTTCTAAGAAACTTAAACAAGGGCAGATCATAGAACTAAGGACAACACAAATCAGATGGCAATACGAAATGCACATAAAAGAAGGGGAACGGAACTACAGTAACAAAAGATAAATTAAACAAGAATTAAAACAGTGAGAGAAGCCCACAAAAGAAATAGAAAAAAACTGTAACAAAACAACAAATCATCAGAACACGTAGGCAAAACAATCCCCAAATATCAAATCAAAATCAAAAACAATAAAATGAAGTTACTTTCTTGCCCAAAATCAAATATAAATGATAAGCCCATTAAACTCCAATGAGAAAACCCCATGAAAGAACCACCCAAATTTTCATCAAGGAACAACATTTTCGCCTAAAACCACCAAAAATAACCCAAAACCCAGTTGAAGAAACAGATACAAGAAACTAAAAACGAAAAGGCCCATTAAAGAAAATCAAGTGAAGCATTAAAAGTTATTACCCATTGGGGAGTTTATCCACAAAAGTGAGCAACATTTTGAGCTTGGAGCCACCATCAGAGGCCAAACCTGCGTGCATCTCCACAGCCATAGCGTCCACGACCTGCCTCAACCTCCCCACTGTGGTTTCACAGCTCTGCTCGAGTTCCTTCAAAACCCCAACCACTCTTCTCCACTTCCGTCTGCTCCTTATTCTCCGACCGACCACCACAGTCGCCACCGCACATGCCGCCACCGCCACCCCCACCGCCAATCCCACCGCCACCTTCCCCATATCTCAAACTATCTACGCCCCCTATCCCAATTCAAAATCGCACCGCCAAACGGCGTCGTCTCGTCGGTCTTCCAGTGAAACGACACCGTGTCACCATGAACGCGTCCGGGTTTTGTGTCTTGAGGCCTTTCGTTGGCTTTTGATTATGAGTTTGTGAGTTCTCTATCACTCTCACTGTCTCCAACGGTCCAAAGCAGGGGTTCAGAGGGTTCGAACAGTTTGAGTTTCTCGACGGAGAGTGGTCAGAGTTTGATCTCCGGTGTGTTTTCCGGCGACAGTGACCGGAAAAGTAGTGCGGATGACCCGCTCGAGAAAAGGCGCTAGAGAGAGAGAGAGAGAGAGAGAGGCGCGTTGCGAAGGCAGTATTGTTGGAATGCGAAATGGTGGATACTTAAATAATGGTCAAAATGACATAATAGCCCTCGTGGATCATATGAAATGTCGGATTTGTCACAATATCCTGCGGCGATTTTTTACCGTTTGGGGGAAAAAGATCTTGTGGGGTGTTTTGAGTGGGAAATCTAAGATTTCAGAAGATTTTTCACTCGTGTGTGAAATCTTTTCGGGTAGGGTGGGGTGATTTTGTTGGGTAAAAATTCATCATGATTCGTAAAAGATAGAGATGGATAGATTTTTTTTTTTTGTTTTTTTTTTTTGGCTGATAGATTATGAGCCTTCCAATTAGGCAGAGGACTAAGAGGCCTCTGAATTGATAAGTATGATGCAACTATGTATTGCTATAAGTGGAAATTTTGTGGGCTCTATCATCTCATGTGATGTGATGACTAAATTTAAGCATAGGCATGTCAATGTCTTTGGGTATGCTCAAATGTTTATTTCTACTTGTAAAGTTGTCAAAACATATATCTAAGAGTATAAGGTATTCATTTACATATATGGTAGACCACACGCGTGCGTAAACAATTATCACTAATATATATTGCTATGAGTATCATTACTAGTATTTTGTTATATGTTTCCATACGTTGTTTATGAATATTAGTATTTATAGTTTATTTGGTGGTTTTATTATTATTATTATTTTTTTTTTTTGCAATATTGAGGAAGGGGAATTCGAACACAGGACTTCGGGTGCAAGAGTAAATACTTCTAACCACTTGAGCTATAAGCTTATTACAGGGTTAGTGTATGTTTTGACAACATGACAAGTGATGATATCCTTTTTGAAAAAAGTTTGGCTTCTTAAAACTGAGAAGGAACTCTTCCTCAAATTCAATGGAGTTTTGACCTTGTTAAATTCCATTAATCCTGTTTTTATTTTGAATAACTTTAACCTTTTTTTTTCTTTTAGAATTTGACAAGTGTTAAAATCTCATATATTGTGAGAAGGAGCTCCTCAGTTTTAAGGAGCCGAACAAATTAGTCTTGAAATTATTAAAGGAGTACTTTTGATGTTGCTATAATGGAAGGATATCGATCGAATTGTTCTTATACGAGATAAAATATAGTAATTAATAAGAAATAAATGTAATACATGTGAATTACTTAGATATAATTCAAACGCATTAGGTTCAAATAAACATATGATCAAAGATTCCCTAAAAAAATATCATCAAAAAGACAAAAGGAAATAATTGACTTGAGATTATAGGATTATAAATCCAAAAAATTATGCCATAAACTCACAACCTCAACGTGCCAATAATTAATTCATGACGAAGGGGCATTTTTGGTAAACTAGAACGAAACCGCCCAAAATGCCACCCCATCACCAGGGCCAACAGACTACATGAGGTGCTAGGACCCAGTTGCCATATCGACAAAGAAAAAGGGCAAAATCGAAATAAAAAAATGCGTAAGGAAGGGTTTTGGCCTCTCTCTCCAATTAAAAATTTTTTTTTTTTTCCTATTGAAAAAGAAGTCTGGTTTTGTGTGGGTTCGCTATATTCGGAGACAGCTGCGTTCTGAAAAGAGGAAACGGCGACGGTAGTTGCGTATACGCCGCCGTACATTTGCCAGCTGGCTCCCGCTAAGACCCAGCTAGCCTCACTGTAAAGCTACCACCTCACAGCAAGTACTTCCTCACCATTTTCCTTATTTCTTATATTATTTGTATTTTTGTTCCTCTGCCCAAAACTTCCCTTTTTTAAATATTTTTTTATTATTATTAGCTCATAAATTATACTAGCCTCTCCCCACGCGCTTCCGCGCCTGCGAGAGGCATTTTTTTATAGAAAATTTTAAATTTATTTTAGAATTAAAAAATATAATGGGTAGTTGTGTTCCATAAAAATAGGATCCATTATCTGATTTTTTTTTTTTAAATATGAAAAAGTATAAATTTACCATATTATCCTCATTTAATTAATAATTTCAATTCTAAGTATTTGCATTAACCAAGGGCATTTTCTGATATTTTGAATGTTTCACCATTCTCTGCCTTTTGCTTTATATATATATATATATATATATATATTAAAATTTTAAAAATTTTAATTACAGCTTCATGAACAACCATGAGAGGCCCATGTATTTTCATGGTCACAGACTTGCTCCCAAACTCAATCACAATTATTACCTGATTTTGGATCTTTTAGAAGTTTTGGATTACAAAAATTAAATACATGGTTTTGTTCTCTACAGGCTGAAATTATTGTGGTTATCCTTTCCAGTTTTTTATTTATCATGCAATAAATACAAGAACCCCAATTTCTTAATCATGAATCCTACAATAATTCTTTTATTTATCAAATAACAACTTCATTAGATAACTTTCAACAATACAACTAAGACATCAACCAGACATCCAAATCACCGAGCCTATAAGAGCAACAAAACTAATTACACGCTAAAAAGCCAAACCAAAGGAGACACATCAACAACTACTAGCCCCACATCACTACAATTAAGTATAATCTCAAATAAAGCCCATAACCCTAAAATAAGCAAAACCCTAAAATAACACATGAGCCTAAATGAACCTTACTATCACCACCTAGAGAAGTACCACAGTCAACCTCGCCACTGCATCTAGCATTTAAGCAAATGCAAAACCTCTTATGATATCAGGAAAGCAAGGTTTCTAGCGATACAATTGTGCATAACAGCGAACAACTATGTCAACCAAACAAACATGGCAAAAACCAATCGAGTAGATTGCAACACACTCTCCTTCAAATGCGTGGTAGAATTAAATCTAGAGAATGTGAGAAATTATAGAGAGATGGTTTTGAGAGAATGATTTGACTGAGTAATTAGCCCAAAAGAGGTGATGGGAAACTTCAAACTCATGAGCATCACTTAAAAGAAATTGCCATTAGGGGCTTCTTATTCAACAAGCTCCACTGAACTTATTTACTAACCAAAAGAACAGAGGATAAGGGAGGAAGGGCAATGGCACTTCTTCTTGCTCCCTCCTCATTGAGTTTTTTCTTTGAGATCGAGAGAGCTGTTAGGGTTTTTTTGAAAAACTAATTATGATATTGAAGAATGGTTTGTCAAATCCTACAATATTTGAAAATCATTACTCCATCAAATGATCATGAAAATTGAAATTAGTTTCTGAAAGCCTATACAATGCTGTTTCAAACCCCAAGGTTATTTTGATAAAAATAATTAAAAAAGAAGGGTTTCTTGAAAACCTTTCCCCAGAGCTTGAATATTATTGAGGCTATAATTTGGTAACCCAAAAAAAAGTGGAAATCTGACAAGTAAAAAGACTTTCAAGTGAAAAGGTGACACAAAATAATGGCCACGTGACTCTTTTTAAACAAAATTCTAATAATCTTGACGATATGTTGCATTTTGACACAAATTTTAGTTTATATGGTAAAATGTTGCAAAAGAAAAAGGTAGTTTTTTTTTTTTTTTGTTGTTGAGAAATTATGAGAATGCATTCTTAATTCAATTAACAAAGGCCCAATACAAACTAGTGATAAAGGGCCATTATAATAACTAAGCGATCTAACATCAAAATTAAGATAATTTGGGGCTCCTCCACTAATAATCACGCATGATTGAAGAAACTCTGGCATAGACATTCCAACTAGTGCAAACTCAGAACAAAAAAAAAAAATAAAGCTTGAAAAAATCAAGTCATAACAATACAAATAAAACTCTCACAAATGAGATGCGAAAAACTCTCACAAAGGAGATGTGGAAAGCTCTCATAAAGGATATGTAAAAAACTCTCACAAAAGGAGATGTGAAAACTACACATGAAACCCAAAGAATCTCTGCGATTTATTCCAAACATGAAGAAACCTGAAAACGAATGGTTGTAGAGATTTGACACTCAAACGCATGTGGAGATTCGATGCTAAGACGCATCAGCCTGTGATGAGTGGAGGAAAATCATTACAAAATGAAAACATATAGAAGAAACCTTCTGTTTCTGAAAATGGGGGGAAAGACGAGAATAAAGGAAAGGAGAATTCTTCCTCCCCCCTCAAAGTGAAACATTTGTAGATGGTTTTTTGGGAGAGATGAGGCCAGTGTTTTCAAGAAAAAGGTAGTCTAGGATCAGATGGAGTAAATAATCGATACCACAATTGTGTAAATTTAATTAGTACATAGCCCAATAGTACTTTTCTTTTCAATATTGGAATAAGTTTTAAGTTCGAATTTTCCTTCTTTAATAATTTTTTTTTTAAAAAAAGATGTAAATTTCCAATATTATGTTGTTTTTGTTGTTGTTAAAAGACTTAAATATTTCATTAGAAATCACCAGAAAAGGTTCTTTTTCAACAACAAAACAAACAAAAACAAAAAATGAAGAAGAGTGCTCAAGTTTAAAATTATGCTACTGTAATTGTTCCCGTTTCTCATGTTTGGGTATTAGATGGATATTATTGAATGGTTCATTGTTATTTATTGTACACTCTTATGACTTATGGCGCTATTCTTTTTTTTCTTTTTCTTTTTTAATAAGACTTTTCATATTGAGATAGACGTAATATACTAAATTCACATATATTACACGATGCTATGACTCGAATCCAAAACATTTCCTAGAGGAGCAACTTCTCCAAACCATCACTAGTGAGTCCTTTGCTATGTTGCTATTCTTTTGTTTTTTTTTTTTTTTTGGACAAAAAATTCTTTTCCACACACCCAAAAAAAAAAAAAAAAAACGACAACATTAAATTGAAGCCACATTTATTAACGCCAATAACTGCTCGTGACCGACGCTATTGCGGCTCGATTTTATCGAACGTCACGAGATTTTGCTTGTGTCGCGTTATTTGCTGAGATCTTCTAGTCGATCTTGACGGTACAGATTGTTGGGTCAAAGTAATAAACTATCAGGACCGTACATTCAATTTCTGTTTATGGGCCAACGGTACTGGTTGACTATTCAATAAAAGAAAACGAGTGCCCTTTACACTTTTAAGGCACGTGCTCAATATCTTTTTTTCTCGGTCAATAATTAAAAAGATATTATAAAGTGTTGGGGTCGGTGCCTACTAAATATCCACTAAATAGTAAAACCAAATTACTAATGCTAATTGTGTGTCAACTTTTTGACCTGATGTATATTTTGACCAAATAAAAAAAGCCATAATCTTTTTTTTTTTTTTTTTTTTGGGGAACAAGCACTAAATGCATACTATCATAATGTCATGAGGTTTAAACCTGAGATAATTAGTTTGCAAAGTAATTCCCTTTTTCACTCAGCTACACTCCGTTGACAGAAAAAAAAAAAAAAAAAAAAAAAAACCCTTAATCCTTTGCTTGCAACTCTCAATTGAAAAAGTTGCACTTTTTTGTCTTTACAACTCTCAGGTTGGACTTCAGTCAACAAGATTAAAAAGTTGCAATCAAACCCTCTAGATTGGTATGTTATTGTTCTCACATATCCTCAAATATATTTGATAGAGCTACAAATTTGACAAAAATAAAATTTTCTTTAATCTTTTTTTTCTTCTTAAACGAAAGAGAGCTTTATTATTTATTTGATCAACCAAATAAAATTGCCGAAAAGAAAAGAAACATAAAATTCCGGTGCTTAATTACAAGTCTCACAAACGACATAATAATATGAAAGGTAAAACACGACCACCATGGAATAAAGTTTTTGACTAAATGAATCAACCATGAATTTCAAGTTTGATTTCCCTTCCCTAGTATCGGTTATATCGGAAAAACACAAATCAACCATAAAAGTATAGTTAAGCACGCGATAAGAATATTCAACAATCCCTTGTTTAATTTAAAATTATTTAATCGCTGTTGACATGACGCCTAATCAGATATATATTTGTCGTCCCCATTGCAGATTTTTTAAATTATAAAAGTTTGACCAAATTTGACCAATGAAAACCCTCATATCACACGGCAACTCAAACCAAGTTGAAAGTTTGAATGATCCAAAAAAGCCAACCAGTCATGTTGGCCAACCACGACGTGTCTCTTATTTGTCACTACTTTTATAGCGTGCTTTTCTTTTTGAGATATAAATCACTTTGTGAGGATATAATTAATTTGATAAATCTTTTTTTATTATTTGGTGATAGTTATAAAATAAATAAATTAATAAATTAATTAAAATCAATGGAGTTGAAAGGAAAGCCAGCCAAGCCACTCCATCTTTTGTCTGTGTTGTGTGTAGTGGGCTTATCATGAAATTCTATACAGTGCATGAAGACAATAGAACTGAAATAATGGTCACATGTGACCATGTCTGACTCAAAAAAGAATTTAATTAATTTTAAAAGAGAAAATTAATATTTATGTGATATTCGGATGACAGATTTTTTATTAAAAAAATGGAAAAGTATACAGTCGTATGACCATTCATAGTGTTTTTATTTGTTTTAGTTTTTTAGGGTGAGGATATGTGAGAAAGGGGAGGGATGATAATGGATGCAATAAAATACTTTAGGTCTCGTTTGGTGGCACGGATAGGACATGATTGGATTTAACTTTGTATTTTGTATTGGACTGGTTAAGACTGGATCAGACTTTGTATCTGTTGTTTGATGTTATACCTACTTTGGACTGGACTGGATAAAATAATTTTGGAAATTTTGGAAAACAGAATAGCAAAACAGAAGGGGAAAAAAAGTTAAATTGAAACAAAAGAAAACATTGATTGTATGAAGCTATGAAACTTGAAAGATTCACCACAAGAAAATTTGAATATGTTCCAAAAAAGAAATCAACCCTAGATCGTGAATACCCATGGCACACAGCCACACAAACACAACATATATACCCAGAAAATAAAAAACACGAAACTGATCCAACCAAAAATAAAATAAAATAAAAAAATGAAAAACTTATGGTGGACATGTATAAACTCATGAACTTTACTATTATTGGACACCCAATTGAAGGGACTTCTATGTTTCTTTTTCTTTTTTATTAAGGGGGTGGGGGTGATGAAGGTACATCTTAAGTTAAAGTGATGAGCAAAAATGCTCCCTTGATCCATCACTATATATGTACCTACATATTCATTGCAATAATATAATGAAATATTATTCTTGAAGTATGATTTTCAAGTATCATTTATGATTTTGCTGATTTAGAAATAAAAAATTTAAAGAAAGAGGGGAAAGTGAAATGGTTATTTCTTCAAAAACCTTTTTTTTTTGTCTCTCTCTCTACTTTTTTTTTTTTTTTTTCAGTAAAAGATTATTTAACAAACTTTTGTTTGGGTTTCAATGAGAAGTTTCTTTCAATCGAAAAAGAAAATGGTGTTCTCATTATTGGTTAATTATTTTCAAAAGCATTAATGCTATAAATCCACGTCTTTCAATTTTTATAGTTTCTCAAGAGTATTTTTCGTTTTTCCCTTTTCAACCTAATTATAAAGAGAGCATTTTTGCTCACCACTTTAACTTAAGGTGTACTCTCCTCACATTTCTCAATACTTGACACATGTCTATGAGCATAACCATGTTTCCATAAATACAAAGCAAAAAGTTCTATGATTAGGCACATGGACACGTGTCAAGTGTTGAGAATGATGGCGAGAGTATACCTTGGGTTAAAGTGGTGAGCAAAAATATGTCCAATCATAAAATATCTTAGGTGCCTATATTAGAAGGGGAATGCTAGCAACCTTCTCTCTAACCTTCTTTTTTAGACCTTCTTCCTTTTTAGCTTGACACGTGTCATTCTCCTTACACTTAAAACAATGTCATTAATATATTAGACAAGTTAACTTTTGCTTTCCAAATTTACCCTTATTAAATGTATTCAATTTATCCAAAAAAAATTCATAACTTTCTTACCATCTTATTATTTTTTTTTAATGACAAATTTTTTTATTTAAGAAAATGTCTGCTTTAAAAAAAAAAAAAAAAAAAAGAAGAGGAAATGTCCCTTTTTTTTAACGTCAAGTTTAGACTTTTTTTATTTAAAAAAAGAAGGACATTTCCTCCCTTTAAAAAAAGCAAACATTTTCTTTAAAAAAATAATTGATGTTAAAAAAAATTTAATAAGATGGTAAGAAAGTTGTGAATTTTTTTTGGATAAATTGAATACATTTAATAAGGATAAACTTGGAAAGCAAAAGTTAGTTTGTATATTATATTAATGACATTGTTTTAAGTGTAAAGAAAATGACACATGTCAAGTAAAAAATTGAGAAGGTCCAAAGGAAAAGGTTAGAAAGAAGGTTGCTAGCATTCGTCATATTAGAAACTATATGCATTTTTTGGGCATGTACATCTTATCTTTAAAACCATAAGGTTCTTATGCTCGTGAAGAGTGAGGCAACTTGCCATGTTTATAGGGTAAACTGTTGAATACCTCCTTGAACGATCACGATAGTTGATTTTAAAACCCTAGATTATATTTTCAGCTAAATTATCCCTAAAATTCAATTTAAATCGCCAATTTAGCACATGTCATTAGTAAACAATTTCATCCAAATTACCATGTATAAAAGTCTCTAAATAGATGAAATATTATTATTATTTTTATATATATATAAAAAAAAAAAAGAGGCTTAAATAACTCCGGGGTCATGATTTAGAGCTTGTCATAATCATGATGGCAACAACATGAAAATGAGGTATAATAATGCACTAACGAAAGCTTTGAAGTGCGATTTTCTTGGATATTTAGAAAGATTTGGGTAGCTTGTCTGAGATCAGTTGGAGCATCTCTGCTGACTTGCCAATGCCAATCAGAGTATAATATGGTAAGCAGTGACATAAACTGATGACGAACCAATGTGACATCTCTTGATTTGACACATTTATCTTTCTTTCTCCAATTGTTTTTCCCTTTTTTGCTAGCAACAAATCGCACTCACTTTCTTTTTACCATATGCGTGTTAAAACTTGCAACTTGCTGCATTTCTATGATAGTGATGCTATTTGGTCAACAAAGGTGTTTTGCCGAAAACAAACTCTCTTTTTTTTTTCTTTTTTCTTTTTCTGTTGGTAAATTTGCCAAAGGAGCATTACCACATGCATAAAGTCATCACCATTAGATTAAAGACGACAAGGATCATGAAGTAATTCTGAATTTTTTTGGTCGGAAACTTGTTTTTCTGCATAATAGTAACCCAACATTTAATGGCGTGTGGAATTATAGTGCATGGTCGGCTTATGCAACATTTAATAGTGAAAAAAATGCATATCAAATTATCAATTAGACAAATAAATCATAATTGATCATATCTTAAATCGTACACCGCGCTCGCCTTTTTCTTTTCAAATTTGTTACTAATTATAATTATACGAATAAAGAGAAAGCCAAATCGAAATAATAATAATAATAATAATAAAACATATTATAAATAAACAACAACAAAAACATAAGAAATACTAGCGGTTGTTGAAGAAGAAAACAAAAAACTAAACCTTGACTCGCTCTCTTATACCTGGAGTGTTTTTTCTTTTGCTTGGTCCAAAACGACGTTATTTCGGCCATAACTTAAGAAAAAAAGAAAAAAAAAACATAAGTGCGCAACTACGCATGAAACTAAAGAACACAACCTCTTTGCGGTACCAACAAAGGGTCAAATACCGGCAACTCCAAGACTTTTAGGCCTTTGTGGCTCCGCCACTACCTAATACCTAAAAATCCTATAGGAAAAAAGTGTCATTTAACTTGGAATGCAAACATAAACTATTCCTTTTCAATGGTAATTTATATTTGTATATATATAGGGCCAATTCTAATAGTTCGTCTTAATATTGAGCGGATTATCATGGAATTTCAACAAGTTTATATGGACCCCATTTAATTAGTTCTTTTGCAATCTAGAGACTTACCACAGAAAATAAAAAGTTGCAAACCTTTTTGCTTCTTTTTTTGAATATACGTGATAGTTTAAATTACCTTAAATTAATCTAATTTATAAAGAAGAGAATTCAAACTTGAATACAAGAAAGGCGGACTGATTGATCTAGCCAACTGACCTAATCTACGACTGCAGCATCTTTCTTTTCATTCAAATGAAAAGGGAAAAAAAAGGATAAGGAATTCGAGGTAAGAAGTACTAAAAAGTAGATGAACAACCAACCGACAAAAAGTACAAATTTATAATACTTATGGAGAGATTAATGTCCCAAGAAGCCATTTAAAATTCCAGTTGTTTCCATCATTTTGGCTTTCATCACTTCACTTGGTCAAGCTTCTTCCTCTCCTTCCTTCCATTCATAAATCCATATAAAACGCGCACAGTGCGGTAGGAGGAGGAGCTGTATTTTGGCATGCAATGCGACGTTGCTTTCAGCTCCATCTCTATGAGTGGTGCCAGAAAGATGAAATATATTTATGGGGCCCATCCAAAAGACTCGAACAAGTTGAGAGGTGAATCCACCTGATTCTATTCCACTCGTGACTTTGATAGATTTGTTGTGACCTCTGCATTTGCGTTTTCCACCAACCCAAAACCCAAACGCTTTCTCATTTTACATGAATAGCTTGCCATTAGGTTTTTTTTTTTTTTTTTTTTTTTTTGATGAGACTAGCCATTAGGGTATTCAAATTTTGCTTTGCTTTCCCTCTCTCGTTTTTCTTCTCTTCTCCTTTTGAACACAAAATTTGGTAGCCTACTTTTTTGACACTTCTCATTTTATCTCCATTTTGTCGTTGGATGAACATTCTACCCTTTTGTACATCCACTAACTTGAATTTGTGCGCAAATGCGGATTAATTAGACTTGTTAGTCATCAAGTGAGTTTTGTATTCCATTTTTCGTAAATTAAATTAATTTATAATAATATTATTGCTTGTGTATAAATAATAAATAAATAAAAACTTTGTTCGGTCTCTTTTCATTTATTTTTTTCTCAACATAGTGTAATTAAAAGTACACATGTAGCCTAGACAAAGGTAAATTTAACTTGTATTGGGCGAGTTGTCGCATCAGTTTAAATATTTTTAGATCTTTGCTCATTAATTCTAAACTTTTACAATTTTAAGCTATAAAAGTGATGCATATGGGAAAGAAATTTATATTGATGAAGGGTGATGTTTAACTGTATAATTTCATGGGTGTTTAATGGTTAATTGCGTGATAAAGTTTAAGTTATTAATCATACTTCCCTTTTTATGTAGGTAAATGAATTCTAACTATGACATATTGAAATTATAATTTTTTATTTATTTTCATTTTCAATAAGTAATTAGGTGAGTGTTTCACATGATACACTACTTATGTTACGAAAATGCTTGACTCTCATGTTGTTACGACCTAATCTCATAGGTTACCTTAAACACACTTTCTGTTTCTTGCACAACATACAAAGCCAAGCAAATATATTGGGATGCTACACATTCATAATAAAATATAACAAATATGGGAGAAAAATTTACCAACACTTTTTAAGCCAATCACACAATGTTATGCGTTTTTAATTTATCATATGTCTGCATTTAAATGGCTTGAGATACCGCCACAGTGACATTCCCGTTGCATGGCAAAATCAGGTTCAAAAGATCAAGTTTGTATTCTCATTGACTGTGCCTTAATCGACGTAGCTAGGCTGCAATAAAAAGTTTGTATTCTCATTGATTGTGCTTTTTTTTTTTTTTTTTTTTCCCTTTGGGATGGGTTTGCTTGTGTCACCATTGGTCTAGAATGACAGGAGTAGAAAATGCATGCATGTGAAAGATCTTGTGCGCGTCTTAGAATCTGAAATCTCACGAAGAAACCTCGCCTTAGCATATGAGTTTTTTGTTTTGTTTTTGGTTTCGGGTTACAAGCACGTCTTCCTTTCAATGCCTTTAAAAACATGGCTTTTAATTACCAACAAAAAATCAACTAAAGCAAGAGAGCATGAGTATAAAATGAAATATGATTTATTCAAACCCAAATTTAAATAGAATGAGCATATTTACGGGACTAACTGACCTAATCTACACATAGAAATGAGCGTAATTTGAAATTGCATAAATTAAAAGATTTGCATCAAAACAAAATCCAAACTAGACTATCAAGAAGGAGAGCTAATACATCAGAAATTTAAAATTAGCATAATTAAGAACTAAGAACTACAATTAGCGTAGATCTAAAACTTTGCAAAGAGAAAAACTAAAGTTGAGAACTGTGGCTAAGAAGAGAACTTAGGTGAAAAAAGAGGCATAGCCAAACTAGCTGCCGACGCTCATAAGTTGGCTATGTTTGCACTTGGGCTGCTAGGTTGTAATTTTTTTTTTTTTTTTTTTTTTTTTTTTTGGATACAAACGATATTCTACTTTAATCTAATTTAGACTACGGGGAGGAATTGGAACTCGGGTGCAGAGTCGGGAGCTCATCCGCTCTAGTCAAATTGGCTAATCCCATATCTACAGTCGCCTATGTAATTTGGTTAAAAAAAATTCAGAAGATCCTTTGCCTCATTAATCATCGGAATCTAGGCATTCTTCTTTCTCTTGGAGACTATATAAAACATTTAAAGCATTGGCCTCTTCAAAAATAATTGGCATGAATGATCTCAGTTGGGCTTTGATAATTGTCTTGATCCAACAGATTTTTTTTTATCTATGATCTTTTATCCAACGGCCTGAAATCACTAATATATGATCTTTTATGCTTAAAAAATAATTTGAAATCAAATGTAGTGCAATTAAGGTTGGAGAAGATGTCTCGGATGACCCATTGTGCCATATACTTGTTAGCCTTTTGCGTCATATGAACACCATCCCAACTAATTCTCCTATCCGGATTACCACAAACTGGTGCATTAGGAGCTCCACATGCTCTGTCCTCACCACCGCAACATGACTTGTCCGTAGCATCAAACCCTAATTTATTTATATAGAGATTTTATATTAATTAACCATATATATCTTCACCAAATATACAAAATATAATGAGCTCTGCATTGCTGACCACTTCTCTAATATAGGTGAGTCCTACATATATTAGTGGGGTCTACCACTATTAAAGAGATTGATCCGCAAAATAGTCAATAAATTTGATACGAATAATACGATTGAATCATTGATATATATAATCCTTCCGAATTTTAAGAATTTGCATAATGAAAGAGACTTACCTAGCTGATGTGCATTACGAAGTAACCATGTGAAAGCATCATAATAATCACTGTATATGAAGGAAACATTGGGGTATTCATTTTTCAAGGCTTCAATGGCTTGTTTCAGAAGGTGATTGTGAGACTTCGAAATACTATTCAACCCCATTAGGCATTGAAACTCATCGTACGATGCTGTATCATTAGTGCGTAAACGCGAAAGGAGCATTGGCAAACACCCCATTGGGGATTGTCCTGGGACTACCACTGCCCTAGCACCATAACCAATGACCATCTGGAAGATAGAAGATCGTATAATTAGAACTCAAATAATCAGAAAATGGAATATATGAGTGCTGCTACATGGACTACATTTATATATGAAAAACAGTAAAGTTATAGACGATCTATCGCATTTCTAATCGAACAATTGTAATAGAGATTTGGTCTTCATGATTTACGAAAACTTTCCAATATAAAAACGAACATTTGGAGATCAAATGAATTTTTTAATCATTTCAGGATAAAATTTAAAATAACAATCAGAAAAAGGGAAATTAAATGATGTGCAATAATTTGGTTGCAAGGAAACTTACTTTAACAGCATCCATGGTGGCTTGGACTATTTCTGGAACCATGTTATGCCTTATATCCTCAATACTTTTCACATTCAGGGAAGCAATGTAGTCATTTAGTCCAATTTCTCCCACTATGAACAAAGCCCTCTCAAGCTTCTTAAAACGACCTACAAACATGACCAAAAACAAGTGTATAGCTACAAAAATAATTGTGTGTATATGTATAATTAAAAATTAATATTTATATGGGAGACAAACCTGCATTGCTTCCATTGAAATATGTGGACAACCAAACTAGTTGTTCACTCAAGGAATGTACACGAACATTCGAAGGCAAAGCAGTAGCCCCAGCCGTGGCAAAATTCACTCCACTACGGGGAGTGGCTTCTTTCTTCATATAGGGTTCAAGAAAGGGAAGACCAGCTGCTTGCGCTGTGAAAAGTAAACAAGGTTTAATGGTTTAGGTAAAAGATAATCTGTCCAACTCTCTTCCTTCTTGTGAAGTTGGATCTCGGGGTTTCAAATTTCACAGTTTATGGTCCAACAAACTACGAAATTCGAAACCGAACTTTGTACATGGTTTTAATTTGTCTTGAGATAAGTTATAAAAAAAGGCTCTCCGGTTACGATTCCACATAGCGAAATAAAGAAAAACAACTAAGCAAACAAACTTATAACTTACCAACGTAATCAATTATGAGCATTCCATTCGAGCATCTGCCTGTCGCTTTGAAGAAACTTTGCCCAAAAGGGGGCTTATTACAGGTCATAGAAGGGGCTAAACGAGCCAAATTTCCGGTGTCCGAAATCGAGTCACCCAGTTGATATATTGCCTTCAATCTGCATTGCATAAGCGAGTGTGCACTGCATGAATGTTGATGAAGAAAAAGAGACAAGGAGCTGATGATGAGCAGGACATAGATGTTTTCTTGGGTGGTAGCCATTGCAGAAGATCGATCGAAACACTTTTTTTATTTGAAACCACATGTACCAACTCAACTATATTTATAGGGAAAAACTAGTTTTCTATTTTTTGCTAGTTTGAAAATATAGAATGTAGTTGGATTCTTCTGCGAGATGATCACTTGACTTTTAACCAACTTCTATACATATTTATTTAAATCACATTTGACAGTTAAAAACGAACTATCTATCACAACCCATACTAACTGTTGTCATAATAACTGCCAAACACTTGTGAATTTACAATTAGGTCACCAAAATGTGTAAATTAACACGACCTCTTCCAAAATGTTCAAAGTAAGCAGGGGTTAATTAGTATATCATACAACAACCAACGAACTCCTAACAACCATGGCATGTTCTATGAAACCAACGTAGGAAATAGAACAGAAACCTTTCAGTTGAAAATACAGGTGTTTTCATATTAAAAAATTTTGGATGGAAATTTTGATTTGGACTGAGATTGGTGACAAATGTAGCCATTAGGGTATTATATTATGACTTTTTATTGTAAATGGCCCCTCAGGTTTGCGAAATTATCACATTTCGTCCTTAATATATATTTTTTGTGACATTAATAGTTCTTAAGATTACTCTTTGTACATCAAATTGGTCCCTCTCGTTAGTTTCCGTCCAATTTTCTGTTGAATTGCATACGTGGCACGTATGTAGACTCCACATATCTAATGAGATAATGACATATGGACCCCACCATATTTATTTTTCAATAATTTAAAAATTAAAATTCTATAATAAAATTTTGAAATTAAAAAAAATCTGCACCTCCTCCTTCGTCCCCTTCCGCCGCCCTCCCTCCCCCTCTAATCTTTCATTGCCTGGTCTCTCTCTCTCTCTCCCACCCAATTTTCATGCAGCCCCCCGACCCAATTTCAAATTTTCATTAATCAGTACCGTGCTTGCTTTTTTGCTCTGCACTGTGCTACCTATCTCCTGGTACAATTTTTATTCTCTGCCATTAATAATAATAATTTTTGGTTTTTTGTTAATTTGAAAATAAGCGAGCAGTGATGATTAACAGAGAGAGGAGAGGGGAGAGGGGAGAGGAAAAGGAGGAGATGGAGGGGAGGGGAGGGGGAGGATGGCTACATGTTTCTTTTTGTTTTTGTTTTTTAAGTTTTAATTTGTTTATTAAAACTTATTTTTGTTTTTATTTATTTATAGATTTTAAGTATTAAAATATTTAAAATATATTATATTTTATTTAAATCCATGTGTCGTTATCTCATTGGATATGTGGGGTCTATATATGTGTCACGTAAGTAATTGAACAAAAAAATTGGACGGAAGCTAACGGCAGGGACTAATTTGATGCAAAAAGAATAACCTTAAGGACTATTAATATCACAAAAAAAACATGTAGGACAAAAAGTGATAATTTCCCAAACATCAAGGACCATTTATGATTAAAAAAAACTTATATTATTGTAAGTTTTTTTTAATCACGTGAGTAACAATGACATATCACCCACACCACATGGATAATTCATGCAATTTAGGTTATAAAAGAAAATTTACAATGCTTATACTCTGCCGCCCTTGTAGGGGTTTTGGAAACTTTCTTTTCCAAGATTAATTGGTATTTTTCTTTCAAATACAAACTACACTCTAAATTAATCAAATATATAAGAATGAGGATTCAAACCTTGGTGCAAGAGGACAAGCACACATTGACCTAACCCACGCGTGCATTGGGCTTACATCTTCACTAGTTGCTTGCTCCCTTCTCTAATAAATCTAATGCTATATGTCAAAATAAATTTATAAAAAAATAAAATAAAATCTAACGCTGGTTTTGATTGGAACCTTTATTGTTGTAGACAACGGTACTAGCTAGAAATGGTAGGCAGCATCGTTGCCATATGCCCATGACCCCCTAATCATTATCAATCAGTAGTTGTCCTTTTACAAAGAAGACAGGCCAAGCCACGTATAGATATTTTGATCTCCCAGGGGTCCCTTAAATTAAAACCCAGATTTTTGGTAGATTTCACATTAAAAACACTGGTACTTGTCTTACCGACTCTCCAGGCTCCAGCCATGTATGTAGGGACCGGATATATCACTAGAAGCTGCTCCAGCCATGTGTATATTCACATTGCAAAAAGCCATTCATTTCCCCACGTACATAGTCATAAGGCCCAACCATTTTTGCTTAACACCAGAGTCGAAGCCCATTGATCTTTTAAATGAGAAAAATGCGACTGAAACGGATGTATACATATCATTCATTTCACATGATGAGAGAGATAGGAAGAGTGATGCGTTTATACTCGGGATATGTAAATTTTCTTTCTACAGATATATTTTAAATAAAGGAAGATGTAGTATTCCATTTTGCATTTGATGTGTGCGTGCATGATCTCTTTATGGTTAAAATGTATGTGTGTACATTTTTCACACCCCACTAACAAAGCTAGAATGTTGACATGGTTAATCATACACAAATAGGGACCAAACTCTCAATCATGATAATGGAAAATTAAACAATAGGATTAATCATGAAACAATATTGCGAAATTGACCATAATAGTGTGGAGAGAGAAAGAGATATTGATATGAATATGATTCATGAATGGGTCGAATTACCTGAGATTGCTATTATTTTAATGAATTTAGTAGTGAAAACTTTTAATTATATTTTAATTAATGGCCAAAACAGTGTTGTAATAAACAAACCCAAAGCATCAATTTCACCTCACCAAATTCGGAAAAGAAAAACTGTACAATGAAAGATCTATTTTTTTTTTTTTTTGTTGGTCAAATGAGTGAGATTTCGTTGAAAAGGAGAGAAAAACTTCACTTTTCTCCTCAATAAAATGCTTCTTTCTAGTTACGTTCAGATAGTCTTGATTTGGGCTTTTTAAAGGATGCCCAGCTGGAATCTTTTCAAGTTATGAGGACCCAGAGTTAATAATTAGTATAAAATATCTAAAGTCCCAAAATTTCTGATTTTGTTGTTGTTGAGATTATTAGTCCCAGATTTCCGAAATTAATAATGAAATTATGGACTTTCCGGAATTTCCGAAAATTTTGAAATTGTAGAAAATATGTTTTGGAATAGAAACATTATATTCCGAATTTTCGGAATCGGCATCGGAACTTAATATCAATTCCGAATATTTTCGGATCGAAATTTGGAATGCCTGTTTTCGATCCGTTCCGTTCGATACATAGCCCTATGATAAACAATAGGATTATGATATTTACATAGAAATAGGTACAACTGAATAATTAACTAATGGGACATTCTCCCATAAGGATCTAGGATTGGTTACATATAGGCACGGACCCATGATTCAAAAATGACCAAGGCTAATTTTTAGGATAAGTTTTCCAGAAAAATTAAAATTTTGACAGTGTTAATGATAATTCATAAATTGTATATAATCTATTAAACACTTCTATAATTTACTTCTACATCTTCAACTATATTCTCAAGAACATCATACTTTCCCAATTATACATTAAAACAATCTTCGAAATAAATTATAAGAAGAAAAAAGGTCAAGGAGGAGGTCGAGAAGAGAAAGGAAAAGAAAGAAAGAAAAAGAAGAGTACAAGAAGAAGAGAAAGAAAAAGAAAAAGAAAATAAAAATAAAAGAAAAAAGAAGAATTCGGGGTAGCCTCACACAGCTGGTTCCAAATTTTTGAATTTGTTGGGGATATAGCTGATTGGGTAAAGATTTGGGCTGGCCTATATAAGTATCAAATGTTTTCCAAGCTTTTATGATTGGGCTGGCCTATATAAGAATTGGCTGGGCTATAATTTTTTTTGGACAGCTGGGCTATATAGGTAGTGAAATTTTCTCAAAATTTTGGGTCAGGCTCCAGCCCTACCTAGACAGGGCTGGGCCTATACCTGATTATATACTTCTAATATCGGTTGTTGGATTGCATCTAAGAGACTACTAACACATTTAATGAATACAATTCAATGATCAAGATTATAAGTATATAACCAATCCTTAACATAAAATACTTATTGGAGAATCTTCCATCAATTGATAACAAAGTCACGCTATTACAAGGAGGCCAACATAAGTAAGCACCCAGTACAATTTCCCTTCAATACATAGACATAAAATACTTATTTTTTATTTTTTATTTTTTTGATACAAGTGATAGTCTAAATTAATCTTTTGTACAAGAGGGGGATTCAAACTTTGGTACAAATGGGTGGGTTCACTGTCTTGCCCAGCTGACATAACCCACATCTGCAACATAAAGATGTTCATCGAGTTTTTATCATAAATAGCCAAAATTTACCCCTTAAATTCATAAATGTCAGTTTTTATAAAAAAAATTCCAAAAATAGCAAAAATGCAATTAAAAAAAAAAAACTTATATGCCCTTAAATTTAAAACCCAGATAAAAACCTAAAAATCAAAACCAGTTCTTCCTTTTCTGTGTTTTTCCTTCTTCATTTCTTTAACATGATTGGAACTAGGAATTGGAATATACATGATAATATTGCTAACAGCTGCAGACTCTTTCTGCAGTAATCAACATATAGGCAAGCAAATCAAACATAAGCATTAAACTTTCTCATATAGCCCACCACACTTTGTCTGCAGAAAAAAAAAAAAAAAAAAAAACATAAGCTTGCCACACTTCTGCTACTCAAAATTTTCCTTCATATACAGAATACTAGAGCTAATTAATTTGGTCGATTGTTTTCTTATTAATATAATACTTCGGATTTTGTCTGGTTCTGTTGTTAAATAGTCACTATTAATCACTAGGCACAACTTCTCCGCCGCTCATCATTCTAAGCTTCTTCCTTGCCCAACTTATATATTCTTATTAGTAAAGAGAAGTCGGACCAACAAAAAGTTTGTAAAGATAATCAATTTTTACTGGTGAGAAAAAAAAAAATCAACTACATTCCCCTCCTCTTTGAACCAATGCGAAGAAGAAAGAGTTTTTAATTTTATTTTTTTGGTAATTAAAAGAAAGAGTTTTGAGTTTTAGGTTTATGAGAATTTTAATTTTGAGGGCATTTTAGTCTATTTAAGTGAGAGTTTTGCTATATTTGAAAGTTTTTATAAAAACGGACATTTAGAGCATCTCCACCCCAAAGGGCAAGGGCAAGGGCAAGGCAAGGTTTGTCACTATTTACATGAATAGTGGTAGCCCTTGCTTTTTTTGTTTCCACCCTAAAAGGGAAGGGCAATTACTATTCACATGAGATATGAGGAGATGAATTTGTATAGAGTTTTTGGTATGTGAAGTAAAGAATATGGCTATGTATTTATAAAAAAAAATCTGAAATTTTTGGTTTTTTTTTTTTTTTTTTTCCAATGTTTTTTGGTTGCTGATGTCATTATAACGTCGGCATTGTGTCATTTTGCCCAGGCAACAGCTTGGGCTGAATTTGCACTTGGGCTTGCCTGGGCTCATGGGACCAAACCCTTACTCGGGCTAGACCTTGCGCAATGGAGGGGGTTTTAGGGCCTGGGGCTACCTTTTGCTCAAGTTAAATCAAAGCGCTGGAGGTGCTCTTATAGATTCATGAGATAAATTTTAGCTATTTATAATAAAAACTCATATCTACCACCCATGATTTATAACAAATAATCCACATACAACAAAATCACACCGCTACAATAGTGCAAAAGAAAAAAAACATCGAATTCCCATTCACATGAGTCGAACCAAACCGAAGACCTAATTCAATAAAATAAAATGGAGAGACCTACTTAAATATCAATGAAAAAACCAAATTAAGATTATTAGGTACACAAAGTGCCACGTCATCACCAACGATAAAAACTGATAGGATAGGCCAGAGTGAAGGGGGTTTTGGGAGTTGTGATAGAGTAGAGAGAGAATAATGGCGGGAGCTTCTTCAGTGTATATGCATTTGAAGAGCAGAGTGAGCCTTTGTAATGTCACTGCTACGGTCACTTCTTCTCCTAGTAGTAGTTCTGCAGAGGCCCAAATTGGGAACAGGGTTCAGCTCCCTGAGAAGACCCGAAACTCGCGGGTGCTGGTTCTGGGCGGAACGGGTCGGGTCGGAGGTTCCACTGCCATTGCCCTCTCCAAGCTCTGCCCCGACCTCCAAATTCTCGTTGGCGGTCGAAACAGGTAATCAAATTTACCATTATGCCCAATAAAGAACCCATTTCTCTCTCATTACAGTCTCATATTTGTTTGGTTTTCGAGAAAACATGGAGGAGGAAATAAAATGATTATTGTTTGACAAAACGTAATGGTTTAAAATTAACATCTTTAGCAGAACTACTTTAATTTTTTTCCAATCCCGGATAGAAATTTGTAATAAAACGTGTTGATGGGAACTTGTAGCATCTTTTCCCTCATTTTCTCATCAAGCAAACAAATATTAGCTTTAGAATTTTCTAAGTTGCACCACAACAAAGACCCAATATATATATGTGTGTGTGTGTGTAGTTTTATGACTTATTCAGTTGGGTGTGGGGTATTTTTCTTTATAAATTTGAGGTAATGGTACTGGCCCTGTAAGTTCTTGGTATTTTTGTCTCCCTGAGAAGATGTTATCTATTGGCTGGTAAAAATAGGTGAATTTTTGGATTGTTGAAATCAATGTAATGGCAATGATGATAGGATTCAGTTATTTAGTTGTAACAATTTATGGTTTTTGATATAACTAGAAATAAAACTAGAAATACAATGACATATAGAGGACAAGGATAATAATAAGAGCACCTTGGAAGAAGTTCATCTTGGATTGATATTCTTTGTAAAGATTAGATAACTTGATAAGGGAAGTATCTACAACTTGCTTATATTTCAAGAAAGATCTCTGAGAATGGCCATTTTTATCTGCCATCTATCGCACCTCGCTAAAATCCACTGCGCAACGTTAATAATTGCTCAAAGAATAATAGGGCTTCTTTGCCTGTCCCACATTGCCTCATCTAGACCAGATTGGACTAACAACTTTTAGTCAATTGTCGAGAACCCGAGCATGTCTAATTCTAGTGGTCCACAAGAAGTAAATATCAGTTATCAATTGCTAGATGTCATAAAGTTAAAACAATATTAATCTTCTGGTAAAATACGCTCTTGGAAATGTGTTACTTTTTCACATCTCGTTGGTCATATCTGATTACGAATGCTGGCAATTTGAGATGCTACATTTCTGGAATTATGATTCCATCACAGGGAAAAAGGAGCTAATATGGTGGCTACACTTGGGGGAAACTCAGAGTTCTCTGAAGTAAATATTGACAATGTAAAATCATTGGAAGCAGCTCTGAAAGGTGAATGATTCTTCTAAGTTTTTTTTTCCATGGTACCATGATTTAATTTCAGTTGGCTTCCCATACTGGGGTGTTGAATGGTTTCACCAAATAAGTATTAGTATTGTACTTGGCTGATTCTTTACCCATTATTTAGGGAATATTAACCATAAGAAAGGTGTATACATTCTCATTTTGAGTAACTCTAAGTATTTCTTTAGAATTTTATTGTCTTCTTTGTACTCCTGGTATGAACCAAGGTACCAATGAAATTTGGCTCTTTATAATTTAAGAATAACTGAATCCAATTTCGTTTGCAAAATTTTGGGTAGTCTTCTGTAGTCCATGTATCACAAGCACCTATCTCTGCACCTAGGTTAAAGAAAAAAGAATAAAGGGGCAAAATATGTAATTTCTTACCTATTTATGCTTGACCTATGTAACTTTTTTTGTTATGTTGTTCTGCTTTTTGGTTTGAGAACTATGAAAGCATTAAGCATGAATGTTGGGACAAGCGACCAAAAGAAAAAGAAATGTTGGGACAAAGAGAAACATCATTTATCTCTAGAGTTTTCCATATTCTATTCTATGCTTTTCACTTAACCAATATTTACTGAACAGCTATGCCCTTGTGTCTGGGATTTCATATATTTCTGTTACAATATCACATTTTTGAGAACACTGCATATAATAGAGATCATAATTTAGGTCCATGTAGTATTTTGTGGTCTTAGTTTCATAACAGTGATTATCAAATTTGTTTTTAAGCGACTTCTCTCTGCAGATGTGGATCTCGTAGTTCATGCTGCAGGGCCGTTCCAACAAGCAGAGAAGTGTACTGTATTGGAAGCTGCCTTACAGACAAAGGTGAGGAATGTTACTATGGCCACAGATTGTCCCCCTCCCCCACAAGAAAAGAAAAATAGTGTGTGTTTTTAATTATAAGTGACATATGTTTGTTTTGTTTGTCTGCGTGCATGTTTATGTTGGAAAATATATCTCAACTTTACTATAAAATGTATGACTTTGGTAATGTTTTTCTTCTCTCCACAGACAGCCTATGTTGATGTTTGTGATGATACAGCCTACTCACTGCGTGCAAAATCTTTCAACAGTAGAGCGCTAGCTGCAAATGTTCCAGCAATAACAACTGGTGGAATTTATCCCGGAGTGAGCAATGGTGTATCATCAGCACATTTTGTTCTGTAGTCCACAAAGTTTGGTACACTTGCTTGTGCATATATTTGAACTGTGTTTAAAATGAAACAAAAGGAGTTGTTTGTCCCGGATAATATTTCAAAGATATATTTCTTTGAAGTAAAATGCAAGTGAATAACAATCTCAAGTACCAAGCTCCTTTTTATTTGGGTCCGTAGCTGAGATTTATTACTCTCTGGATCTAGATAGACCTAAAAAGCCTGGGCTGAGATACTCCAAGTAGCGGGTTTTTTGAATTCAGATGAGTTGCACCTTACATGTATAATTTAACAACTAAACCTCCTAATGTAATAACCTAACTTTTGGGTTTGTCTATGTGAGGTTTGGATTATCTCGAGGACAAGAATACATGATGCCTAAGGTTTTATTCCACATTTAACATACCAAATTTTTTGAAAACACACCAATGGAAGATCATAGGAGTACTCATAAATTAGAGGTGTCGTCAGATAGTATTCTTGTGTGAAAGTGAAAAGGGGTCATATCTACTATTCCTTGTCTCCTAGATACTGACTCCTACTGTTATAATGACAGTGATGGCTGCAGAACTAGTTCGTGCGGCAAGAAGTGAAAGCAAAGGCAAACCAGAAAGGCTAAGGTAGCAATTCCCATTACCTATTTTAAGTCCAAGAATTGTTTAATTTTTATTGTTTTAAACTTACATTTACAGTATATCTCCAATCAGTTGGCATCAAATTGGACTTTTCTTCTGGTTGAGATTCTTTGTCATTGAATGGTGTCTTCTACTAAAAATATCTTTCATATTAATTCGAAATAAACTGTTTTTTGGCCACACTTCTCAAGCTCTGTGGTCAATGTCTTCCCCAGTCGCATTCCATGTCTTTTTATTGTTATTCAAATTTGAGCAAACTTGAAATTGGATGTTTGGGATATTTCGAAATGCTTCTTGATTGAGATAACATATTTAATCTTATGCATAGTCACATATAACATGGAATTTTTGTGCTTTTTCTCTATGGGGTCATCATGAATTCTGTGCCTAACAAATATGTGCAAATATCTTCTCATCAGATTCTACTACTACACAGCGGGAACTGGCGGGGCTGGTCCAACTATCTTAGCCACTAGTTTTTTGCTTCTCGGAGAGGAGGTTGTTGCATTTAATAAAGGTACAATATCTTCTTCACCTTTTCTATTGTGTTTGATGACTCCTGAATTCCGTATATCATGCCTAACACCAATAATGGGCTACTCAACCAGGAGAAAAGATCAAACTAAAGCCATATAGTGGAATGCTGACGATTGACTTTGGAAAAGGAATTGGAAAGAAAGATGTTTATCTGTTGTAAGTTCTGTAATCTACAATTTTATGCATGAGTTTGAAGTCACCAAGTCATATGATCAATAAATTATATACAAATCAAACCTGTAATACCATTATGGCTATCACCAATTGGGTCATTATGTAGATGATGCCAAGTTTCCAACAAGTCTCATGCAATTCCCCCCATCCACTTTTTCTGAAAGGGCAAGGAAACCCCATTAGAAACTTGTCAATCAAATATTTTGGTATCATTTCTAATTTGTTTTCTAGTTATGTTCTTTCTTGTTGACATTGTAATATTTCAGTCACCATGTTTGACAACCCTATACTGTTATTGCACTAAAGATAATTAACACGATCGAAGAAGTTTCATCCGAAGTTTTGTTTCAATTTTATTTTCTGGTCCTTGCAAGAAGGGGAGACAAATATAAGTTTTATGTACCATAATGGTCTCATGGGTCAATCTTCTCAAGAAGTTCTCTCATAGTTAGGTTGAGTTTGTCAATTATGTCCACGAGGGGTTACTGGCCATGCAGTACTTGATAGATTGCAGAATAACTCTTAGATTGCATAGTAGTTTGTCCTTCAGATGCTTTTGCATCCTTTAATCAACTCCCAAAAGTCCGATCGGGACTTATTTTCCTTCTTTTGAAGCTTAATGAATTCCGTTTAGATGAACCAGTTGGTTTCTGTCTATCCGCTCAGTTAATAAAGTATGAAACTGCTTTGGTTCCAATAATACAAGGGTTGTACTAAACCTAATCTTATTTTCAGGAATTTGCCAGAGGTAAGAAGTACTCATGAGGTCCTAGGAGTACCTACTGTCAGTGCTCGATTTGGAACTTCACCCTTCTTTTGGAATTGGGGAATGGCAGCCATGACTAGTCTTCTTCCAGCAGTACGCGACATTTGGGATTTCATGCATCCCCTCTGATAATCTAGATTTGTAATTCTAGCCTTAGCATTTAGATTTTCACCCTTATTATAAGAAATGAGATGAGATTTGATTGACTATTGCCAATATTCTGCATTTCAAAGGGATTAGTGAGGATTAAGAAACAAATTCTCACCAAAATGACCCCACATTAATTTTGAGTAACTAACTGTTAGCTCGTATGATAAGCCTAAGTAATTTAGAATAAACTTTTCAGGAGCTGTTGAGAGACAGAAGCAAAGTCCAACAGATGGTTGACCTGTTTGACCCCGTAGTCCGACGAGTTGATAGTATTGCTGGAGAGCGTGTATCAATGAGGGTGAGGATATAAACACTGAATCAAGTCTTCAGTTATTTCAACTTCTTCTTCAACTTTTATACTAGTACACGAGGGAAAGAATAATAATTCACACCATCTTTGTCATCGCAATTCACTTCACTTCATTCTTTTTCTTTTTGGTGGGGTGGCAGGTTGATTTGGAGTGCTCTGACGGGCGCAATACAGTTGGCATATTCAGTCACAAGAGACTCTCGGTGTAAGTTTTAAGTTATCCAGAGGTCTATTTGTTTATTTTTCCTTCCAAAATCAATCACGGACACCCAGATTCCCTTTTCTTTTAAATGTCTGTAGAATGTTACAAGGTTGATATCAAATGTGATATTTGTGGTGCGGACATATGTATATGAAAGTACGTACTGGAGGATTTGAATGAGTTGTGACTGAAATAGAATTTGTGTTGCAGATCAGTTGGAAATGCAGCAGCTGCATTTGTTTTGGCAATTCTTGAGGGAAGCACAAAGCCTGGGGTTTGGTTTCCAGAGGAGGTATGTACAAGGACTGAGTACGTAGTTTAGAACCCTAAAAGCTGCCCATTGATGCAATAAGCCTCTTATCAAATTCTCTGTGTATAGACTGAAGGCATTGCAATCGAGGCAAGAGAACTCCTTCTCAAACGTGCTGCACAAGGAACATTCAATTTTGTAATGAACAAGTAAAATTTCTGGTCCCTTATTCTCTTTCTTATAGAGACATAATATTATTGTTTGTATTGACTATTCCATTTCTTTCTTAATATTTTATTGGTCCTCAAACAGGCCATCATGGATGGTGGAAACAAATCCAAAAGAGTTAGGGTTGGGAATATACGTGTAATACTCACACAGAAGTCAATCTAAAAGTTCAAATTCTTCTTCAGCTTGTTCATCATGTTGCAGAGGTATAGCGGGTGGCACCATCTTTTTTACTCAAATTATGACACAAGTTTTCAAGCATTAGATAAGAAATATATACTGATAGGGTCGTACCGCTTATTTTGTTTTTTTTAGCCATTGTCAAATATTAATCGTTTTTTTTTTTCAGGTGGCGAATGTTTTTATTTGTTGCAGTTGTGAGGCTTCCCTATCTTGCAGGACCAGAAATCTGTTGGGTCATTACTTTAAACAAATTTTGGAGAGAAATGTGAATCTTTTCCGCCCTCTACATACGTGGTATTCTTTAGTAAATGAAACAAGTGGAATGTAATTTACATCTAATGCCATCCTATATACTCATTTTAATGCTGTGAAGAACTTTTATACATGTCATATGGAGGATGAGAATACAGCCGCTCTAGTTTTTACGAAATATTCCTACATGCAACATTATTTCAATTCAGAGATCAACAAAAAAGACGACAACCCCAATAATTTAAGAGGTAAAAAAGTGATTCTGCCTTAATTAGGGTTTATGTTGGACGAATTAATTTTAAATTCTTCAATGAGCACCCAACTCAAAGGGCCGACCTTGAAATTTCGGGATCATAAACTAATGATAAAGGAACAAATAACTAAACAAAACTAATTTTTATTAAGAAGATTAAAATGCCTAATTAAAACATGCCACAGTGGAGAAAAGTACTATTTATAAATGCAAACAATGAATAGAAAAATACAATTTAAATTGCTTTTCTCTGAGATGCCCTACTTTGCTTTTCTTCACATTATCGGGAGAAAAATTTGCATGGTATCCGTGGAGGATTCAGGATTCTCGGGCCAAGGTGTTGCAGTGTATAAGTCTTGAAATTTATTTTACAAAAAAAAAAAAAAAAAAAAAAAGCAAAAAGATAGTACTTTCATTCAAATCTTCAAAAATTAAGAGCCGAATACAACACCTATATGGCAATGAAAATAATATATTTATTAATTTTTATAAATTAGTATTGTACTAACATATTAGTTAAATATATCACTGGGGTAAAAGATAAAAAGGGTTTTATTAATATATATTTGGGCCAGACTTTTTAAGAAAATATACAAGTTAGTGAAATGGTGAGTTTCAACTAAAATGGGCATAAACTAGGGCAATATCACCAAAATCATCTTCTTCGCTGCCTCTGCAACCCCAAAAAAATTCAAGTCGTGGTGCTGCAGCGAGAATGCGTCTGGAAGAAGGTTAGAGAGCACTGAGCAGCGCAAGACAAACCCACAAGCAAGGACAGATCCATATACAGGCTAGGCTGGGCTCTAGCACAGTGTTAAATTTTAAAAATACTAAATTTAGTGCAAATTTTATGAGCAAATCCTACTCCAAAAAATATTAGCCCACAATCTCTGTCTCCTGGCCTGTGATTGTTTTTTGTTTAATATTAGCTCACCTCTTTTGACTAAAAAAACACATTTATGACTGCTTTTGGAACAAATAACATGGTAGTAATAGTAAATTAATATCAAAACAAATATGGGAAATATTGAATGTCTGCCAACATGAAAATTTAATAATTTCTTCATGCTCTATATGTTTCCTAATAGCCGTAAACCTCCTTTCCTTTTTTGCCAAAATAAACTGTAAACCCCTCTTCTTATTTGGCTCTATTTTAAATATTTTACAAGTATCAACTAATTAAGGTGATTTTGAAGTTGAAACTCCAAGGCTTGAGGTTAAAGGGTTTGTTTTAAATGTTATGGGAGAAGGAGAAAGGGTTTGTTTTAAATTATTTTTTAAAGATGTTATTTTATTATTTATTTGTTACTTTCTGGTTTTGAAATATTTTAAATGTTATTATATTATTATTTTTTACTTGGAGTCCCAAAAGCCAAGAAAAATATTAGCCCACCCCTGATAGAATTCTTGGATCTGTCCTTGCCCACAAGGGACTTTCATTGAGCACCTTATTTGCACACTAGGGGTCGCTCAGATGCTGGCCAAGGGGTCATCAGTGGAGTCCACGATTAGATTTCTGACATCCCAAGGGGTCGACCCCTCTTGTCCCAACGTACGTCCGTCATTGCATGGGATAACATTGTTTTGCTATCTCCAATTACTCACGTTCTGCCATGCATGATAATAATTCCACATAGTAAAACGTGATTGGATGAATATAGCAAAACATCAACAATGTGCCATGGCAAAGTTCTACTCCAACCCCAGTACCGCACCCCCTCTCTCGGAAAGGCAAAGTAGTATACGAATGTACTGGGCAAAATTCCTTAAGTAATAGACAAAATTCCTGGATTCGAGTCCTAGCATTCGTGTAGTGTGTGTAAGTTTAGTATACTATCGCCCCTCTTAATAAGAAAGGTCCTTAAAAAAAGAAAAAAAGAAAAGGTAATAGACAAAATTAACTTACCCAAAAACAACTGTCCATGGATAAAGAAAAAGGCAAATTTATTCACATTACTCTTCCAGTGTTGGACAATATTAACTTACCCAAAAACAATTTCCAAAAAATAAAAAACAAGGCAAAGTTTATTCACATTCTAATAATAGAGAATGTTAACTTACCCAAAACCCATTTCCCTATCTAAATAATGATGTTCATCTTTCGATCACTTCACTTATACCACAAGCTAATACTAAATAATGAACTTAAGGGTCGTTTGGTACGGCGGACTGTCATGAACTGGACTAAATTCTGGGACTGTCTTGGATTAGTTTGGATTGGCCTAAGCTGGATTAAGTACTGACCTACGTTTGGTAATACATCGGACTAAGAAGCTGGATTGTAAAAATAGTGAAGACCTATGTTTGGTGCTGTGTCGGACTACAAAATAATTGTTGTAATATTTAAATTTAATTAGGAATTTTGACTTAAAAATAAATAAATGTTGCAAAGAAACCCAATTCAAAGATTTAAAACAATAATAAAAAAAAAAATCTTATATTTTTTAAAGAAGCTGATTTTTAATATTCTTAAAGATAATATTTTTAAACCAAAACAAATATCCCGAACCCCACCCACCCCTTTCAAAATAAAGAGAATAGAAAAGGGAATAGAAAAGGGAAAGAAAGAGGACGAAGAAGAAGAGAGAAAACAAACAAGAGGGAAATAGAGAAAGGTCTTGATCTTAGGAGGGATGTGGAGTTTCCAATGATATCTATGATATTCAGCGGCGGACCCAGGAACTTTTCAGCGGAGGTGCAATTCTTAAAAACTAAAAGCTCAAAAAAAAAAAAAAAAAAAAAGAAAAGCTAATACCTCAAATAGCGTGTCACATAGTCTATTCTCCCTCGAGTTTGCTATTGATCTTACTAATACAGAGAGAGCTAAATAAGAAAAAAGTATTTCTTAAAAAAAGAAAAAAAAAACAAAATTGGCATTTGCTCAAGAAAATATATATATATGCATCCAACTTACTTTGTATTGGCGTACTCAAGAAGAAAAAAAAAAACTCAAGACTCTTGTGATGCACACACACTTTGGGTGATGTTAAATTGGTTTTTCATAAAGAGAATTCCCAATCCCACTTAAATAAGGAATTCCCAGAACCCAATTGAATAAAGAGAAGTTCCAATTAAAACCCAATTATGTAGGAATTATATAAGCCCTTTAGAAGCCCACGAATGGCCCAGTAGTTTCCCCCTTTCTTTATATCCTTTTTTTTAAAATTTTTAAAACCCTTATTTAAATTGGCTTATCCATCATGGCCCACGAATGGCCAGGTTTTAAAAAAAAAAACCCTTATCCACAAATGGCTAGATTTTTTATTTTATTTTTTTATTTTTTTAAAAAAGCAGCGCCTGGTCCAAAACGACGTTGTTTTGGCCAGGCAGTTTAAAAAAAAAAGAGAGGTTGCGCTGCGCGCAGCACAGCAGCCCTTCACTTGTGGATTTCATCGAACAGCTTTCGTGCATGAGTAGAGGTGCAACCTCAGCAGCTTCTATGGAGTTTTCCGGTGACCGGAGGTGCAGGTGCACCTCCTTGCACCTGCACATGTCCGTCACTGATGATATCTATCGTTTGGCAAATGCATTTAACAAAGCAATTAGTAGATGGTAAAAAAAGCCAAAAGTTTGATTTACGTATAATCTAGCTTGAAAGAAAAAGTCTTTTATTTATCATTGGGGTCATTCAAACTTGAAACTTCTTTCAAAATTGGCAAAAAAAAATTTATAATTACACCATAGAAATAAAAACAAAAATTGAGTAAATCAAGTTATGCTCAAATAAAGAAAGAAATAGTTATTGGAACAAAGTGTTGATGAGGTTTCATAAAGAAAAAACCAGTACATATGATGATGAGAAACCGTTTACATGCTTGGGGCTAAAATATAATACCATAATTTGACCTAACACATTTAAAATAAAGCTTAAACCTATTCATGGAGTTTTCAATCTGAGATAATCTTCCGAAGAACTGGTAAGTGATGAGTTGTCATCCATGCATGGACCTAGGAGATGAGAATAAAGTTCATAAACTTCTTTTCCAATAACAACCTCATTAATTTCTTGGTGATCTGGCAAAAGTTGCTTAAACCCTAATATTGGATTATAACGACTAGATGGGCCCGCCTCATCATCATTGGCCATCTTAATTTTGTACTGCTTCCTCCTCCTGCTGACCTTGATTTTTCTTCTAGTTTGCTGCTGCTTCTCTATGACCCTCTCGATCTTGATTTCCTTGCCCTTGTTCTTCCTGCCAACAGGAGGATGACCCTCCATTATACCTTGTTGGTAATTTCCTAGCTTCAACATCTGACATGAAATATACTATTAGAAAAGAAAAAAAAAGAATTATCCATCCATAAAGTTTGTACTTTACCTTTAGATATATACATACTAATTAACAGAAAGAAACATTATAAGTAGATGTATATAGCATAAGGCATAGTCAAGTTGTAATCAAAATTAATTAAGTGGTTGTACCATAGATATGGATTTAGTCAAGTTGACTAGAGCAAGATATGCTCTCCACTCTGTCCTAAATTTAAATCTTCTTTCTCGTAGTTTAAATTATACAAAAATAAATAAAAGCGGTCGTACCTTGTGTTTAACTTTTGACTCAGGAGGAATTTTCTTTTGTGAGGTGTATGTAGTCAAGGCCGTGCAACACCGCTCACTATATTCAATATATACACATGAAAAATTTTTGAAGAGCCCCCTTGAGAGGGTCGGCCTATATATAGTGTGCGAGAGTGGTCAACAAGAGGAAAAGTTAAGAATGGACTTAAAAAGGAAAGTCATGGGCAATTTACTTTGTGTCGAAGCATGCAAACTAAAAATTAATACGGTAATTATGTTGGGGTAAGATAGTATTATGTGTATTGGAAGGTTTTCATTTTTTTATTTACTTTTTTAAGACGACGTAACGTTTTTGTATTAAATTTGCCTATTAATGATCTCAAGATAAAATATTACTAGATAGGTGAATTATTTTTGGGTAAGTTACTGTATTTTGTTACTTAGCCAATGCGAATTTATGCGTATAGGATTATTTTTGGGTAAGTGACTGTATTTTTGGGTAAGTTACTAGTACTTTGCTTTTTCTTTGGGGTCAGAGAATTCGAATAAACTTCCTCCAAAGCCCTTCGGGTTAGTCTTTTTAGGTTAGTGCAAATGATGAATGCAGGTGTGAAAGTGGGTTAGGATTTAACTTTTTTTAGGAGATATTAGTCATATATTCATTCTTAGCACTAATAATATAGATAAACTCTATATAATTTAATTTCAATAAACAAATCCAAAAAAAAAAAAAAAAAAAACCCAAATATAGGTCTACTAATATAGATATTGAGTGTTTTGAGTTTTTTATATATAAGGTTTTGGGATTGGGTTTGTTTTAAGAAATCCATGGCAGTTTTGTAATTTAAAAGAAGTTAAAAGTCTTTTTGTTATGTTATAAATAGGCTTTGAGTGTGTTTCTAAAGTCCTTTTCATATAAGTTTTTTAAATTTTATTTTATTTTATAATAATTTGGGCTCTTATATTGGATATAATAGTGAATATCCCATTGTTTTAATTTTGTTTTTGAGTTAAATCACTTAAAAAATAAATAAATACATAAATAAAGAAACTTGTTTGACCAAAAAAAATAAAGAAACTTTCATCAAAATAATGTAAATCGTTGGGGGCGGTCCTAACATAGTGCAAGTAGTGTCATTGCACATGATCCTTAGTTTTGGAGGGCCCCCAAATTTTTTTCACATGTATATATATATACTCAGTCTCCTTTCATTGAGGGATCCCTCAAATAATTTTATTTGAGGGACATCCTTTAGGGTACCCTATGAATTTTTTTTTCAATCCAAACTGTCTATTTTTAAAGTCTTCATTCATAGATCATCTTTGCAAAAAAATCAGACAAATTGAAAATCATTAAGGCATTTAATTGAGACCAACAAATCAATGAACAAGGTGGCTTCAAGAAAGTACTTAAATTTCAATATTTTAATTAAATGGTCAAATGATATTGAATTCAAATGATTTTTGTTTTTTTTTTTGTTTTTTTTGTAGAGATGATCTTTGAATGAATATTTACAAAATAGACGGTTTGGATTAGTGAAATACAATGCAGAGTCCACCAGGTGTCGGACACGCACAAGGTCCGCCTCGGATTCCAAAGCAGAATTTGAGTCAGGTCCTGTCACAGAGTGGACCCTATAAAGGTGTTCCTCAAATAAACTTATTTAGGGAATTCTTGAACGAAATATATATATATATATATATATATATATATACACACACGCATGTCAGCATACAACATATTTAAACAATTGTGGCTCTAGGTGAAGTTGGTTCTTGCACTTTGAATTTCATTATAAGTTTAGGTTTGAGTCACCTGTGTGCTCCATTGGTTCCTTTTTTACTTCTTTTTTCGAAATACATTTTTTTTTTCTTCATAAAATGACCTTAATGAACAAACCGATGACCAACTACACAAGATTACCACACCATATCACAAGGCATGTTTTCTTGAAAAAAAAATTGTGCTCATTACTTTTACAATAATTGGTGATGAATTTTATTTTAACCAATTTTTGTTTTATGGCATTAAGTCATGGTTATACTTTTTTTGTTTTGTTTCGTGTGAGACCATGTGAGGACCCCAATTTAAATTTTGCAGTCAAGATCAGCCCTGTAAGTACTATCACTCAAGTACACGTTTCAAGAGGTTAGTAAATATCATAAAAATAAAAGATCATATATATAGTCGCCTTAATGGCATAGCAATCAATTGTGCTTACCATGACAAAACGAAATGTATTTCCAAGCAAAAAGAAGCTCCTGAATATGATTAACAATACATTTAGAAAACCCAAAAAAAAAAAAGAAAAAAAACCTTTCCATTGGCGTTTGAAAATTATTGAATGAAGTAAAGTTCAGGCAACAAAAGGAGTATCACTTCAAGTGAGATAACAAAGCTTATAGTTATATATATAGCATGGGATCAATGTATGATAAATAGGGTGTGGGAGAAATCAAGAGAAATCTATATGTTATTGTTTCCACGTACTCTTGTTGGCCAGAAGATTCCTAATAGCAAAAAGGTTTTCTTTTGTTTTGTTTTCATGATGGAACTAGCAATATAGAAGCCTATATAAGTTAGACAAAAACAAAAAGAATAAGTAAACGAGCATCGGAGTTTTGGGAGGGGGCTGGAGTCGCATAGACGAGAAGCATGAGAAGACTACAGAGGGATTGTCAAAGTGTGTATTTTCAATTGATTTGATAAAGGAATATATACAGAGGCTAGGAGAACCTTTTACAGAATCAAATGAATGAATTCCTAAACACTAGGCAAAATAGAAGCAATTACAACAGTGTAAAATCAAGATCCTAAATCACTGGAAGTCAACCATATGTCAATCTGGTATTGCTTGATTGCTAGGATATGCTTGTGGTTGAATGGCGTGATTGGATCTTATATGCCCCCACAAGATGGTACTCCCATACCAATCTTGATCGAAGAAGGCAAAACCGGGATCGACTTATCGATTTGGTGAGAAGGTCAAACCGGTTGGTCATGGGTGGAGATATGAGAAACATGAAGAGCGCCATTTGTAACTTTTTCGGGAACGAAATGGTAATCGAGTGCAATATGTTTCATACGAGAGTGGAAAACTGGATAGGCACAAAGATATGTGGAACCCATGTTGTCACAATATAAAGTCAGGCTGAGAAGTGGTGATGCCAAGTTCAGTGAGCAGAGAGGATATCCAGGTGAGTTCAGCAGTTGTAGAGGCAATGGCTCGATACTCAGCCTCAGTGGAGGAGCGAGCAATCGTCTTTTGTTTTCAGGAACACCAAGAGATGACATTGCTGCCAAGATAGACAATGTAAGCAGTGGTGGAAGTGCGATAATCTCGATTGCCTGCCTAATCAGAATCAGAGAAGGCATGAAGATTTAGTGGTTGATTGCGGCGAAGAAGAAGGCCATGATGCAGGGTATTTTTGAGATAGCGGAGTACACATTTGGCAACAGCCCAGTGTGTTTCAGAGGGGCAGTGCATGAACTAAGCCAATTTGTTAACTGTAAAGGAGACATCAGTTGAAGGGGAACCATCAGCAAGACAGAGAGACTGAGACGTGGCCATGGGAGTGTGAGTTTCTTTAGGTCCAGACATGTTGGTTCGGTCAAGAAGATCGTGAATGTACTTATGTTGAGTGAGAAACAGGCTTGTGTTGGTCGAAAGTACCTCAACACCAAGAAAATAATGAAGTGCACCCATGTCTTTGACTATAAGTATTTGGTGGACAATGGACGAATAAAGTGGGCAATGAATGATGGATAGTTACCTGTCACAAGAAGATCCTCAACATACACAAGAAAATAAATGGTGACATAAGTAGTATTGTTAATAAACAGTGAGGCATCAGACTTGGAATTGCGGAAGCCAAAAGAAACAAGAAATTGTTTAAGCTCCGTATACCAAGCACGAGGTGCTTGTTTGAGGCTATAAATGGCCTTGTGAAGACGACAAACATGAGAAGGCTGTCAATGATCAATGAAGCCAGGAGGTTGAGTCATGAAGACTTCCTCGATAAGGATACCATGTAAAAATGCATTGTTAACATTCAGTTGACGAACAAACCATCCATGGCTAAGGGCAATTGATAGAACAGGGCAAATGGTTGTGGGCTTGATGACTGGGCTAAAAGTGTCGTGGTAATCAACCCCAGGTCGTTGGTGAAACTCCTTGGCAACAAGGCGAGCTTTATAGCCGACAAGGGTTCGATCAGGATTGCATTTGATTCGAAAGACCCATTTGTACCCCACAATGTTTTGATTAGGCTCAGAAGGGACCAACTCCCAAGTCCCATTACGAAGAAAGGCATTGATTTCATTGAAAATTGTTGTACACCAATTGTGGTCACGAAAGGCTTGAGACACACATGTGGGCTCGATGGGGGAAGGAAGGAGATGGGTTGTAGTGTGGTGGATTTGTTTGGGTTTGAAGATGTTATTTTTGGAGCATGTGTCATGGGTTGAGTCGTGTGCGGGGTTTGGGAGGAGGAGGTGGTGGGGTAGGGATGAGGAGACAACAGTCGGTGAGGGCACTCTGATAGGAGGGGAGGGAGCACATGTAGTAGCATGTGGGGGAGAATGAGGAACATCCAGTGAGTGGCCAGAAACACTAGGTGAGGATCTGCTTGTGGGAGTGGCACCTTGGTTGAAGGTAGTAGCACCATGCACATTAGTTGGGTAACCATGGGAGGATGGAGATACAGAAAAATGAAGAGGAGTAGTGGCTGCAAGGGAAGGGGCAAAGTTGGACCATGTAGAAACTAAGGATGGTGTGAGTGAAGAGACACGAGAAGAGGAAGAGGAATCCAGTGCCAAGGGAGGAAAAATATGCTCAATAAATTGAACATGACGAGAGATAAAGACTTGTGAGGTGGAAGGATCAAAATATTTATAGGCACTCTGAGAGGTGGAGTAGCCAACAAAGATATACACAAGGTCGAGATCGAGGCTCGAGTTTATGAGCAGAATAGGGACGTAACCATGGATAACAGAGACACCCAAAAATTCAAAGTTTGGAGTAATTGGGAGGAGATTTAAACAAGGACTCAAACGGAGATTTAACTTGTAAAATAGGAATGGGCATACGATTAATGAGATAACTGGCGGTTTGGAAAGCAAAGCTCTAAAAATATAATGGTAATGATGCTTTATGGAGGAGTGTGAGACCAGTTTCTCCAACATGACGGTGACCGCGTTTAGCGGACCCATTGTGTTGTGGTGTGTGTGGAGGAGTTATGAGGTGTTGGTATGAGACTCAAGGAATGATCGAAGGCGAATGAATTCCCCATAACCATCAGAGTAAAGCGTGATAATGGGTGTATTAAAGTGTTTTTCAACAATAGATTTGAACTTGGTAAACACAAAGAAAACATCTTATTTTTGTTTTAAGGATATAGCCAGATATATTTAGTGAAGTGATCAACAAAGATAACATAATATCGAAATCCATCATAAGAGGAAATAGGGGCAGGACCCCAAACATCTGAGTGGACCAAATCTAAAGGTTTATGACTCTTAAGAGTGGAAACATCAAATGGTAGTTATGGCTCTTATTATAAGAACAGGAATCACAAACAAAGTCTTTGGAGAATGTAGAGGAAGTAGACAGAGATTGAGATTGAATGACATGGTGGAGAATTTTGGAGGAGGGATGTCCTAGTCGATGGTGCCATGTAGCATGAGATGCGGCAACTCCAACCAAGGCACAAGGGCGTCGACGGGTAGAACCCATGTGTTGTGGCCACTCGTAAATGTCATTCATATTCGCCCCGCGAAGAAACTGTGCCCCAGTGATGAGATCCTTCACAACAACAAAAAAAGGAAAGAATTCAATGGAAGTGTTATTGGTTTTACAAAATTGAGAAACTAACACGCCCCGGACCTTGGGGTAGGTGGAGATCCCGCGCCGGTGCATGAGAAAATAAAAAGTAATATTAAAAAAAGGGTTTAAAATAAATTTCTCTTATAAAAATAGCTCTAAAATCTTAAAACTTTACAATTAATAAACAAAGCTCTATCACTCTCATCTAATTCAACCTCAACTAGTTTAGTCCTTGTCTTTCCTACTAATTCATCTGAAAAATTAAACAGGGTGAGGGGTGAGCAACCACCGCTCAGTAGGGACATAAGACCTTACCACAGTAGATTGATATAACTAAATTAAGTAACACACAATCACACTGCCAAATATCATATTAATAATAATAATGCATGAATACTCTTCATCTACTCCCATTAATTCATATAACTGGACAAGCAGACCTGCACGTCCCATACCATGCTTAAACAACTTGGTCCCGAATGCCCATTTATATGAACTAACACCCATCTCAATCATCCCATAATTCCCCTTCTGTTAGTCATCTTGTCTAAGTCCCTGTCACCAATCCCGAATCACCTAATAAAAACCATGTGCACTGTGGGATCCCTAGGACCTGTACCTGCCAAGAGTTAGATTCAACTACACAAAATACTATTTCCATTACCCTATTTTCCACCATTATTTTTTCAACCCAAGAACTCCAACTAATTTCCATGACATGATATAGTTCTTCTTTTTGCATATCTCATAAAAACAATGTATATAATTTAAATATCACCAATATACATATAATCATGCCAACATTAATTAAATAATTAACAACACGTAAACACCCTATATCAAGAACATCCATCAAATTATAATATCATGCATAATATAGTGCTCACGAAATTTAATTAAATCAATCCCCATAAAGACCCCCAAGAAGCCCCCTACCTTGGCACCAAAGCTTTTGCTAGAAATGTAAGGTGTTTCCTAATTTTCCACCGCATTCACACTCAGTCTCCCACTCTTTTTCTTACTTCTCTCTACCACTATTTCTCTTTCACTTTTTTTTGTTCATTTACTATGCAACTAGTGACCTATATATACAAGGAATAATTAAGTCCGCAGTAACTCATTTCCTATTGGATGGTGTATGGGCAGTTTATATGCTTACTATCCAAGTAATATATATTTTTATTAATGTAGTCTTGCAAATAAGGAAGAATGTCTTATGTTGTGACTCTTCCAATTCCTCCAATCTCCTATTCTATTCTTCTTGGTGAGTTGACAAAGCTAGTAATCACAGCCTTGCTACTTAACATGTTTTTTACTTTGACACGTAACCACATTAACAAGAACTATTTTACTAATACATATACATACCCTACATATTTATATCTTATTACATATATTATTCTATTATAATATTTATTAGAACAGTACATAAGACTATATATATATATATATATATATATAACCAAGATAATTACTTATAAATATATAGCAATTATATTTCTTTAATTTTAAGAAGACGAACTCTCACAGAAACTAAAATCAAGTTGTTTTGAATAGAGGGAACACAAAAAACATTAGATAAATTAAAAGAGAGTTAAGAGTTGTAGAACCAGTGTGGGTGATTGCCAAGCTAGAACCGTCACCAATGAGAATATCATATGGACCTTCATAGTCTCGATGAAGGGACAAGTTGCTGAGATCAGTGGTCACATGATGGGACATACTAGAGTCGACCAGCCAATTTTGGTTTTGAAATTGTTGAGCAGTTGTATGGTTGGCCATATAGGTCCATAGGAAGACCGTGATGATGGGCTGTTTTGGGCTGTGTGTCCTTGTTGATCACAAAGCTGGTAGGTGATATTTGGATCTCTGGATTGAAAGGAGCGCTGGCGATTGTTGCTTCGAGACCCTTGGTAGCGATATGAGACATGACCTGAGTTGTGGTTGGAGTGGAAACTGGAGGAGTTACGAGACCCGTTTTGTAAGGGAAAATTGCAAGACCGCTGAAACTGGGAGGAGCCACGATTGGAAGTGTGACCAGATCTGTTCTGATAATTGCCACCTCTTGAGTTAGGTCGATTGGAGGAGCTTCGAGTGTAATTTTGTGTGATTTGAGTGGTGTAAGAACTGGTGCTTTCTCTCTTGAGAGTTTCTTCATAATCAACAAGCTTATCGTGAAGTTCTTCAGAATTGATGGCGGTTTCTCGGGCGCGGATTGCTGGAGAAATCTCCTTGAAGTCAATACGAAGACCATTAAGAGCATAGATGGTCAAGTCACCTTCAGTTACTGGAACATCGATTAAGGCAAGCTCATCTGCCATGCTCTTCAAGAGTTGAAGATATTCATATGGTGAGAAATTTGAACGCTTCTCTGATCATAAGAGTTTAAAATATCTCTTTTTTATAAACAGATGAACATGTGACGACAAAGGTGGAGGAAACTTATAAAATATTATAATTTCACATTAAGGATCTATCCACGACAACACAAGTAAGGATCTCATCCATGACAAGTGAATCATTTTGTATGTCTTGATTTTTGAAGAAATAATAAGGGTTCAAGAGGTAAGTCACCATATGTAATGGACTATCAAGTTGAGCATGGGCTTTCTCATCAACAATTTGTAGGATTAGATGATAGTTGGCCTCGTGATTTTTGAATGCTTCTTTAATCTCTTCCTTTTCTTGTAGTAGTTCTCCATACAAAAAAGACATTGATGGACTTTTATCCCTATCAACAAGGTGAATCATCTTAACTAAAGGAGCAAACACTCTCAAGCAAAGGGATACCCAATTCCAAAAAGCTATACTCAAAATGGTGGAATATATCGCTTTCCCCTCTGTAGTCTTGCAATGTTTGCATTGATCCCATGCATCACTAGCAACCATAGATCTCAACTCATTCTTCTTTTCCGTCAAGATTTGCAAAGTTAGGAAAGAGGTTGCAAATCTAATTACTCCCTGCCTCACTATATCTCTTCTTTTCGTATACTTCCTCATCAATGCCAATGTGTTATGATGTGCATATATGAAGATAGTGAATGACTTTGCCTTCTCAATCACTCTTTTGAACCTAGGTAGGTTACCAATTTCTTAAAGCATAAGGTTTAATGTGTGAGTAGCATGAAGTCCAAAACATGTTTGGCCTCTTCTCCTTCTCTTCAACATATTTGCGGCTGCCATATTATTAGAAGCATTGTTTGTCACCACTTGAACTACATTTTGTGGCCCGATTTCTTCAATGCACTTGTAAATATATTCAAAGATATATGACCCGGTGTGTGCTTCCTCGGAGTCTTCCTAGAAGAAAGAAAAGTGGTGTTTTCCTTGCAATTGACACATAAATTCATGATGCTTTTTCTTTTCCAGTTGGTCCAAGCATTGGTCATAATTGAGCAACCATTTCTAGCACTCTCTTCTTCTTGCTTCTTGAGTGCTTAACCTTTTCCTTCAATAATGGCTCCTTAATTGGTATTGGCTTGGAGGTCCGTAATCTGAACCAAATTGGTCAACCACTTTCACAAATCTTTTGAAACTATTATTATCGATAGCATGAAAAGGAATACATGCTTCATACACCCATTGAGCCAAATATTGATGCACTTTCTGTGTTCTTTGCTTGAAAAGTGCATCATGGATATTTTGTTGTCGCATCCTCTTTCTTGCATCCATTGAAGAATCGATATTGATAGAGGATGCAAACTTATCCATAGGCGAAAGTGCGGCTTTTTCCCTGACCCTACAACTTCAATGTCTTCATCTTCTTCTCAATTTGTTAAAGCTCAACTTCTTCCCTCACTTCCCATTTGTGTCTACTCTTTTGTATCTTCTTATTTTTTCCTCCTTCTAATGCAACTTTATATTTTGCTTTATCCTCAACCAAAGACCTTGGGTGCGGGGATACATTTCCCTTTATGTGGGCTATATGTTGCTTAATTCTATATATTGCACCACTAACAACTTTCCCACTGAACTTACACTTCAACTTATCCAAGTTTGTAGGATCCGCCAATACCCCACAGTCTCATCACACATCACTTGAAGCACGCTTCAACGATGATGAACTATTTGTCTCGGAGGGTGCATTAGATGCTCCGGAATATGTTTTATATTTATAAATAAATTATTAAACAAGCATACTCATATAAATTATCAAAGCTGCAAAAAAAAAAAAAAACCAAAAACCAAAAACCAAAAAAAAAACAAAAAATATATATAAAGCATACTCATTATAAATTATCAAACATGCATAATTTTAGTTTTGGACTATGGTGCTTTCATAGGAATTTTTCTTTGACAGTGTTGAGATGCGGTGGTGTGCTCTTTTAGGGCATTTTCGTTTTGTTGTTCTGGGCCTGTTCGTAGTGGTTTTCTCTCTCTCTCTCTCTCTCTCTCTCTCTCTCTCTCTCTCTATATATATATATGTATATATTGTGTCGTCTTTGTGCAGATTCTCTCATTTTTTTTGCCGACTGAAGAACTATGATTGGTCATAGGTGCTCTCTCTTCTTCAGTTGGTTCTAGACTTACTTGTGTGTTTTATTAGGGTTCTTCTATTGTTGTCTCTGGATATTTCATGGTGGGTTCTCATGTCTCTAACCCATGGGGTGCTATAACTACTCTGATGCTGCACAAAGGACTATGAGTTTTAATAGCAGGATTCTTTTGACGGTTGGGATGCATTGGTGAGCTCTCATGTGGGGTTTTAGTTTTTATCTTTTTTCGCATTCTCTGTAGCGGTACAATGTGACCTGAATCGGACTCTCTTATAAGTCCATGGTATTTGTGGTATTTTTTTCTACCCTTGGGTTTGTCCCATGTGGTTTTCCTAGGAAGGTGCCATTGTTTTTGTGCCTTTTTGGTTCTATGAATGAAATCTTCTTCTAAAAAAAACCATAGTTTTAGTTATAGTTATAAATTATCAAAGCTGTTAAAAAATTTATTTAAAAAAAAAAAAAAAACCAAAAAAACCATATATGAAGCAACAAAACAAAGCATACAATATAGAGAGGGGGGGAAGGGCGTAGATAATTATGGAGAAAGAGGGTCGCGGCGGCTGGGAGAGGGGGAGTCGCTAGTCAACAGTGGCGACGGCTGGGCAAGGGGTCGTTGCGGGTTGTGGTGTCTGTCGTGAGAGAGAGGGAGAGAAGGAGGCGACGACTCACATGAGATTAATTTTATTCATACGTATGAGATTAATAAATAAAAAATTGCTAGGTATTTTTTTAAAAAAATTCTAAATTTTTTAAGAATTGTTTCCAATTTTTTTTCTTCGCTAACGTCAGCATCCTTAAGCAGCAGCTTAGGCTGATCTTGCATTCGGGCCTGCCCAGTCTTAGTAGAGCCCACCTCCTCCTCAGGCTACAATTGATTGGTGGAATGAGTTTTTCTAGCCCAGGGGAACTTTTGCTCCATCACTAGAAGTGCTCTAACGATTAGGGTGAAATTGGTGTGGTGTCCTCCCGCCTAAGTGGGCCCCTAGGCTGATTTTTTGAAGACTGCTTTTCATGTATATAAAGCAATATGCAGCATCACTTATTTAGAGTGTTTTAATAACAACACACAAGTAATAACATCCAAGAAAAAGAAACAATCATAACAGTTACTTAGAGCATCCACAATGGAGGGGTGTATTTTCGGGGTTGTAAAGCCACTTTTACATCCACTTTACACCTCCGGGGGATGTGGTTTTTACTCCAATGGGGAAGATGTAAATCTAAAAATGTATATTTGATTTTCTTGTCTTAATTCGTTTTTGTGTTATTATTATTATTATTATTATTTTTGTTAACCTTATAAAATTAATTTTGTGTGTGTTTGGTTTATTTTATTTTATCTCAAAAAGGGGTTGAAAAAAAAAAAAAAACATGAACCACATCAATTCATTTTGCAATGTAGCCGTTTGAGATGACATCAAAGGAACTATAATTGACGCGGGCCTCACACATAAACTTTTGTCTAGCAACTACCTTATAGGCGCACATCTTAGGCAAGTGGATTTACCTTCAACCTTTTTGTTGCACACTCTTGTCCACCTTTTCTCATGTAGGCCCCACCTGCTAAGGATGTAAAAAAGGATGCACATGTGCATCTAACTTTGCATCTCACGGTTGTGATGCAAATTTACAATCATTTACCCCTGCCCATTATAGGTGATTCTGATGACAAATTGTGTATATTTAACATACACCTCATTATACAACCCCCCATTGTGGATGCTCTAGCATTGGCAATCATGCACAATACAATTTATACAAAATTTAACTAAGTCAACCTCTGTAGAGGTTCCCCAAGAACCCCTACCTTTAGTCCAAGCTAAGGCCATTTCCAGCCGTAGGACTAAATGTAGTCCAGGGCTAAAAATTTAGCCCCCCAAAATATTAATTTTTTAAAAAGTAGTGTAGAGCTAAATTTTTCCATCTTCAACCATGCATGACTATATTTTAGGGTCCTTCATATTTTATTATTTTGAGAAAAACTATGGTACAATACTCATACATTCCAAAACCATATATTGTTTAATTTAATCAAACTACTATTTAAAAAAAAAATTAAAGCCAACAAAGGCAATTAAAAAAAAAAAAATGGAAGTGTTTCAGGGGTCTGACCTTCAACGGTCATGACCCATAATTTTTTATAATTTTTTTAAACAATACCAAACATTTAAAAATGTGAAGACAAAAAAAAAAAGGAATGGGTTTCAATGTTTGAGCTCCAATGGTCATGAACAAGATTTTTTTATAATTGTTTTTAAACAACACTTGAAAAGATTTGAAAAGCTGACCACATTTATTATTTTAAAAAAAAAGAAAAAGAAAAAAGGAGTGGGTAGGTTTGACCTCCAACGTCATTGCCAACAATTTTTTATACTTTTTTTTTCTTAAACACTACGAATTGAAACATTTAAAAGGCTTTTAAAAATCTATATATATCAATGTTGGCCGTTGAAAAGCATATGGATGGCCTAGGCCAAAGCTAGGCTACATTTGGCCTGGTTGGAGGGCTAAAGGGCTAAATGTGGCCCCTCCAAATTTGGCCAAAATTTTGTTTAGCCCATGGCTGGATCTGGGTTTTGCATTATTTTAGGGCTATATTTGGGATATAGCCCATGACTGGAGATGGCCTAAAAGTGGTTAATTTAACATACCTAAACCTAAAATTGAACAAGAGAATAAAATAGAAAATAATTTAATATACCTACCCTCCAAGAAGAAAGAACTCACACACCCAAATACGTGCCTCGGATGGTTCTAAAAGGGTACCATTGGATCCGGAACGAAAAATGGAGTGGAGAAGGACAAAATGGGTGGTTGGAAACCACTACACGCGTCGCCACTCTCCGGTTGTGCAAGTGGGGAAAGTGCCAGCGACACCATCATCTCCTGCAACACCATTAGCTCCCTTCTTCAGCAGATTAAAAAAGAGATATTTAGTGATATATCCATTCTTAGCACTAATATTATAGATAAACCCTACACCATTGAATTTCTATAAACAAACCCAAAAAATGACAGCTGGCCTTATTAAATTACTTTAATGCCCTATTGAGTGTTTTGGGTATTTTTATGAGATTTTGGGATTGGGCTTGTTTTAAGAAATTGATGGCAGTTTTATAATTTATATGAAGTTAAAAGCCTTTTTGTTATGTTGTAAATAGGCTTTGGGTGAAATTGATGTGGTGTCCTCCCGCCTAAGTGGCTGCCTAGGCTGATTTTTCGAAGACTGCTTTTCATGTATATAAAGCAATTTGTAACATCATTTATTTAGAGTGTTTTAATAACAACACACAAGTAATAAGATCCAAGAAAAAGAAACAATCATAATAGTTACTTAGAGCATCCACAATGGAGGGGTGTATTTTCGGGGTTGTAAAGCCACTTTTACATCCCTTTTATACCTCAGGGGGTGGTAAATGTGATTTTTGCTCCAATGGGGAAGATGTAAATCTAAAGATGTACATTTGATTTTCTTGTCTTAATTCGTTTTTGTGTTAATTTTTTTTGTTAACTTTATAATATTAATTTTGTGTGTGTTAAGTTTATTTTATTTTTTCTCAAAAAGGGGTTGAAAAAAAAAAAGGAACCACATCAATTCATTTTGCAATGTAGCCGTTTGAGATGACATCAAAGGAACTATAATTGACGCGGGCCTCACATATAAACTTTTGTCTAGCAACTACCTTATAGGCGTGCATCTTGGGCAAGTGGATTTACCTTCAACCTTTTTGTTGCACACTCTTTCTTGTCCACCTTTTCTCATGTAGGCTCCACCTGTTAAGGATGTAAAAAAGGATGCACATGTGCATCAAACTTTGCATCTCACGGTTGTGTTGCAAATTTACAATCATTTACACCTACCCCATTACAGGTGATTCCAATGACAAATTGTGCATATTTAACATACACCTCATTATACAACCCCCCACCCCCCCCTCCCCCAAAAAAACTGTGGATACTCTTAGCATTGGCAATCATGCACAATACAATTTATACAAAATTTAACTAAGTCAACCTCTGTAGAGGTTCCCCAAGAACCCCTACCTTTAGTCGAAGCTAAGGCCATCTCTAGCCGTAGGACTAAATGTATTCCAGGGCTAAAAATTTAGCCTCCCAAAATATTAAGTTTTTAAAGAATAGTGCAGGGCTAAATTTTTCTATCTCCAGCCATGCATGACTATATTTTAGGATCCTTCATGTTTTATTATTTTGAGAAAAACTAAGGTACAACACTCATACATTTCACAACCATATATTATTTAATTTAATTAAACTACTATTTTTTAAAAAATTTAAGCCAACAAAGGCAATTTTTTTTTTTAAAAAAAGGAAGTGTTTCAAGGGTCTGACCTTCAACGGTCATGATCCAGAATTTTTTATAATTTTTTTAAAACAATACCAAACATTTAAAAATGTGAAGACAAAAAACAAAAGGAATGGGTTTCGATGTTTGAGCTCCAATGGTCATGAACAAGACTTTTTTATAATTGTTTTTAAACAACACTTGAAAAGATTTGAAAAGCTGACCACATTTATTATTTAAAAAAAGAAAAAAGAAAAAAGGAGTAGGTCGGTTTGACCTCTAACATCATTGCCAATAATTTTTTTATACTTTTTTCTTAAACATTACAAATTGAAACACTCAAAAGGCTATTAAAAATCTATATATATCAATGTTGGCTGTTGAAAAGCATTTAGATGGGCCCACCTACAAATTTGGCATAAGCCAAAACTGGGCTACATTTGGCCCGGTTGGAGGGCTAAAAGGCCAAATGTGGCTTTCCAAATTTGGCCAAAATTTTGTTTAGCCCATGGCTGAAGATGAGTTTTGCATTATTTTAAGACTATATTTGGGATATAGCCCATGACTTAACATACCTAAACCTAAAATTGAACAAGAGAATAAAATAGAAAATAACTTAAGATACCTACCCTCCAAGAAGAGAGAGTGTAACTCACACACTCAAATACGTGCCTCAGATGGTTCTAAAAGGGTACCATTGGATCCGGAACGAAAAATGGAGTGGAGAAGGACAAAATGGGTGGTTGGAAACCAACACACGCGTCGCCACTCTCCAGTTGTGCAAGTGGGGAAAGCGCCAGCGACACCATCATCTCCTGCAACACCATCAGCTCCCTTATTCAGCAGATTAAAAAATGTGCATAAATTTGGGATAATTTCCAAACTTCTAGCCCTCGACCCATCAAATCTCAACGGAATTGAATAACTTCAAGGTAATCCCACTCGATTCTAATCAATTCCAAGACCCCAAATAAGTTCCAACTCATGTAGAACCATCTATTTCAATCTCAACTCACAATTACAAACAAACTTAGATTTAAACATCAAACCCAAAAATTAAAATTTGATCAACACACCCAACTCTCGATACCCTTTGATGCTAAGAACTCTGAAAAATCTCTAAGTTCTCTTCCCCCTTCTGTCTCTCCCTTTCTTCTGTTTTCTTTCTCTGTTTTTCTCTGGTTTTTCTTGCTCTGTTTTTCTTTTTATATTTTCCTCTTCTTTTTTTCCCATTTATCTAATTTGAGAATCAATATAGTATTGATTATGAAACATAGTCCTAGACCTTCCACCACCAGCATCCTAGACCTCTAATTCCAACAGTTGCTTCTACAATCTGCTATTCATCCCAATACAATCTTTAATCCAATTAAAATCTAAGAAGACCTACTTGCTTGTGTCGAACAACATTCTTCATATGACTGTCCCAAGTTTAGCAAATCCTAATGGAGATAAATAAGAGAATAAAAATTTGGAGCTAGAGGAGGAGGACACCTCCTGGTATTCACGTTCAAAGTTGCAGATTTTTATTTATTTTTAAATCAACTAATTACTCAATACACCCTTAAAAATGCTAAATACACCCATCACAACAAATAAATTAATAAACACCCTAATTTATTAACAATAATTGAAATAATTAAATATATATTCAAAACAAACCGGGATTTCAAACTATGTTGCCTATTTAGTGCTTTTATAATTTGTTTTTAAAAAATATTTATGCGCAGAGAATAGATATGATGTGAAATGTAATTTGTGTTGGATGGGTTTTTACTAATGAAAATTCTGATTACATAAATATTGCGATTTGAACGATGTTATTAAATTGCGATTATTATTATTTTTAAATTGCAATTATTATTATTTTTATTTTTATTGATGGTCATTTGCTTTGTGCGGGTAGAGGTTAGAGTTGATTCCCCTTATTCTATGGGAGTGTATGATCCCATGGCCAGCAAGTAGGGAAAGTCTTTGTGGTGAAAAGCCACACAACAGTTAGTGTATGATCCGTGTAATGTTATAGACGAGGAGTCTCAAGTGTATTATCTCATTTATATGTTATGTGTAATATTTGTGATATTTTTTGGAAAAATTGATAGGGTGGGATTCAGTTTATATTGAAATATAAGATGAGCGCTATTAAGTGTACTAAGTCTTGGGATGTTGTTACCAGGGACACACCCAGGATTTGAAAATGATATGGACTAAATTCAAGGGCAGAATTAGGAATAGTTGTAGGAGTAGGCTATATTTATTTATTTAGTAAATTATAAGGCTTTGTTTGTTACCCAAAAATATATATATATATATTATAAGCCCTCTTTTTTCAATATATTTTCTTCATCATATTTAGAACTTTAAAAAAAAAAAAGTTATACTGACATTTGAAACAAAAAAAAATCTTAGAATTATTGATAATATTGTTGAAATATTTGGAAGGGATTGAAGGAAACAGAGAAAAAAAAAAACACAGAGGAGAGCTACACATGTACTAGGAAATATTAGAAGGAATTGAAGTAAAAATAAAATAAAAACATATATCTAATCCCAACACACACATCCGTTTCCTTATTCTATTTCCTCTTCTCTTCCCTTTTTATTCTATTTCTACTCTCTCTCTCTCTCTCTCTCTCTCTCTCCATCTCCCCCTATATTTTTTTTAATTCTTTTTCCTTCTTCTTCCTCTCTTCCTTTTTCTTTTTTTCTTCATCCTCTCTGTTCTTCTCCTTGTCACCCAGCTGATTACTTAGGTTAACAAGTTCACTGAATTATAGCCCATGTTAACATGTTCATGGGACCGTCTCTGGATGTTACAAATGTGTTTCCAAGGCCAGTTTTGAGATTTTGAGGGCCCTGTGCGAGATTTAAACTAGAGCTCTCATATAATCTAATATGAAAATACTAATAAATAAATAAAAATTGCCATAATGTCATAAATCAAGTTTTAATAACTAAAATTCATCATCAATTAGCATCTAATCACAAATTAAATTTATAAATTTTTTAATGTTTTCATTTGATAAAGTTAAATATTAGTATGTTCGGTAAACAAAAAAATGTTCAAGCGAAAGAAGAGGACATGATATATATATATATATATATATATTGGTTTTATTTTTTAGTGGAAGAAAGTTTTATTTTTTATTTTTATTTTTATAGGAGAAAGCATATGCGTGTGATATATATTGTTGTTAGTTTAGTTGGATCTTTGCCTTGTTTTTTTATGTGCTTATGTTTTTATCTCATGGTGATTGCATATGAATTTGACATGTAATCCATGATTTGTAATTTCAATTGCCATGACCTTTTTTTTTTTTTTTTGGTTCGAAGTTGCAATTCATTGCAAACCGTCAAAGGGGTAGAGAACAACAGGCAAACAAAGCCGAGCAAAAGCATTGGCCATAAAACTAATAGAAAATAAACAAGAACAAATCTAGCTAAAACTAGTACAGTATAGCATGAAGAACATGTTTTCGAGCCAAAAACTAAAATGTCAAAAGCCAACAAAGAGGCATTTAGCCCACATAAAGGCATATAGCCCACAAAGAGGCATTATGCCCGCATTCAACATAAATCCCACATTAAATATAAAATACATAAAATAAAACGCAGGAAACCTAGTCACCACAACCAAAGAGAAACTCCAAGCCGCCACCACCAGCAAAGAGAAACTCCACGACTGTAGATGGACAAACCACCAATCACCACCATGAAGAACCAAACACTCGTAGGTCAACAAACCAAGTCAAACATCCCTCAAAACATAGCCCACCCGAGATTCAATAACAGATCCAAAATTAACCCAACCAATACATCCAAAAGACAGCAGCCAACAAAAAAAAGAATGAAAAAACTCATCCCACAATCAGGAGGAAAAGAACCAAGAATCTGGAAGGAGGTGGTGCAAGCACCCGAGCTAGAGCTCTACACACCTTCCAGTGGATTTACTTTTGGTGGCATATTGTTATGTTTACTCGCACGAACTTTGTAGCTTATCGAGTTTTTTATGTGACTCGGTACACCATTTTATGGCGTAGGGGTTCATTGTGCAGAGTAGTTGTTTAGAAGTGAAGAGGCGATGAGCTTCTGAACGTGTAGATTTGTTATGTAATTTGATCTAGTGAGCGACTCTAGAGAGTTGAACTCCCTTTTCGTTATTTTTGTTTTGTAACATTTAACTCTAAAGTTAAGAGTTGACCTCTAACCCTGATTTGACTGCGCTTGGGCATTGGGTGGCATCGTATAAATCGAGTTTGATTCATCGGAACTAGACGACAACGAAGATGAAGATGATAATGATGGAGAAGATGGTGTGGCGAAGATGGGTTGGGTATTGTTCATTGGTTGCGATGGAAGGTGGAGAATTTCTTGGTTGATTGGAGGGAAGACAGAGTAGTCTCTAGTGGCGACCATAGACCAATTAGAGAGAGATATCTTAGATTGAGCTCTAGATGGGTGGTGGGTGGTGGCTGGGAACGTGGGATGGGTAGGGATTTTTTATTCTGCAGTTTTTTCATTTTTTTTAATTGCCCAAATATTTAGTCTTTATTAATTTATTTAAATGTGCTAAGCATGTGACCTTTTTAGATGAAAAAGTGGATGAAATTCAAAAAATTTGACGTAAGGGGCTAAATTTGTTATTCACATATGTTTCGATGCTAATTGGATGAAACATTAGTTCGGAGGGTTAAGTTCCATTAGAATAATAGTTGAGGGGAGTAAAAACGGCTGAAAAATCTTTTTAGAAATTATATATATTTAGTTGTAATTTGATATTAGAATTTATTAGAGATGACCAAAATCCTTTTAGAAACGACGAAACCAATTACTGATCGAAAGCCTTTGGTATGGCCGAAATCGTAAAGGCCAAAGGTCGGTTACCGACGATTTTGATGTCGGTCGGTTATCACCACAACCCATCAACCAGCAACAACCACCATTGAACTAGCACAACCACCACATCAAACCACAACAGAGAGAGACAGAGAGAGAGAGAGAGAGAGAGAGCACTGACCAAAGCAGGCCCCACCCTAGCCTGTGCAGGCTGGGTGATTGCACAAGACCCCAAAATTTGGGGCCTCCAAATTTTTTTAAGTCCATTTACAAAAGAAACCAAAACAGGCCCTTTACTTATCTAAACTTCACTTTTAAAAAAAAAAGGCATTTTGACAAAAGAAAATAAGGAGCTGTTTGGTATCCTATTTAAATAGCAAACTCAAAAAATTTGATTTTTCTTAAAAATAAGGAGTTCTTAAAGCTATTTTTTAGATTCAAAAACTTGTTTGGTATGCAATTTGAAAGCTGTTTTCAAATCTTAAAAATTTGAGAACTTGTAGGTTGTTAGAAAAAACTGAAAAAACAGATATTTTTTGGTTTTAGTTGGGGTGTTGTTTTAGTTCTTCTTGAGTTTGAGTTTTTAAAAATAGGGCTACCAAACAGGTTTTCTTTGTTTTGGACTCAAGTTTTGTTTTTGAGTTTTAAAAGTTGGATTTAAGTTGAATACCAAATAGGCCTTAAAAAACTGGGTCGCTTTTGTTTTCAATTTCCTAATCCAATCTTATAAAACAGATGAAATTACAAATATAATATTAAATCCAAAAAAAAAGGGGTTGTGGCATGATGTTGATAAACCATCACCCATTAATTAATTCATCGATTATTGATACCATGTTGATGTACTTCGTATTATTATTTTTTCAACGAAGACATAAACATTATTATTATTACCAATTTTTGTAATAACCCAAACCTTAATTAATATTTAACTAACTATTAAACTATTAAGAAGAAAGGACAATTTTGCCCCTAGAATAATTTATTAAAGAAAAAGTTGACTTTTTGACCAAGAAAGAATTAGACAATTCCACATGCACAGTTGTGTAGAGCACGATGAAACGAGTCCGTAGACACATAACGGGCTCGAATCGGAGTTATAACGAAGAAAATACGGTTAAAATACTCTTCGGGGCAAAAAGGTAATTTTAGCAACCAGAAATTTTAAAACCCCATTTTCTCTCTATTCACCCTCAGTCTCTCTTCTCTCCCTCTCCCGACGTCCTCCCTCCAGCCGAATCTTCCAACCTTCATAGCTTCCGCCACTGACCGCCCCAAGCTGCAAGATCGGAGCCAAAATGATTGGCCAAGCCACGCCGTCAACCTCAGCCCACCCCGACACTAGCCGCCGTCGTGATCTTGCCGAAAACCACCAAAATCGCGCCGGATTTGGGTCGATTTTTCACAGCTTCGTTCTCTCTCATTTAGCCACCAAATCTGACGATTAAGGCATTCGAGCACGGACCAGTAGTGAGTGGACTTTTTGTTTTATGAATGATTTATGCAATTCAATTCCATTATTTGATCTTGAATAAGTTTTATTCAAACCTTGTGTCACCGAGACCTGTGAGGACGTGTCACTAATGGTGATACGAGGAATTGACGGATATCAGGAATTGACAGAAATAAGAGGGTACACCAAGGTGGTAGTTTTAAATTGATTTCAATGCTTTTAATAGATTAATGTTGACCATGAGTATGATTGGTATATATATATATGAATGCATTGATTTCAGTACGAATATAATGAAGAGAATGATTTAGTTTTGTATAACTGTTTTTACTGTGGGGTTAGTATGTTCCTATGTATTTTCTAAACTTTGGTTTTGGGTCCACTCACATTTTTCAATGTTTTGCACCCCCAGGCAATAGCCGTGCACAGTGATCCACCGCCGGGCCGTTTTCCACCTTCCGCGCTTTCCTTTCTGATGTAGGACTCTTGTGTAAATGAATTGACTCTTTTTGTAAATTTTTAGTGGTTGCTCTGATAACTTGCCCTAGAATTAGAATTTAACTATTGGAATGTATATATATATATATATATATACGTATGCTGGCAGTTGGTTTGTGTTTATATGCTTGTTTGACATGTGTAAATTTTGAGAATTGTTCAAATTACAGGGGAGACTTTGCCAGGTGTCGGACACGCACAGGGTTCGGCCTGGATTCCAAAGCAGAATTTGGGTCGGGTCCTGTCAATTTTATTGCTATAATATTATTTATTTATTTATTTTTCATATTAATTGTCATATTGTCAATTTTATTGCTAAACATATTAATTTGTTTTGCAACCGCAGGAGAAGAAGTGCGAGAAACCATAGCTGGAGAAGGGATATTCTTAGCAACTACAGATTTAGAATTAGCATTGGACTTCTTCTTTCTAGATCAAGCTTAGTTATGATTTTGACTCAACACTTGTGTTTGTAGCTTCATTTTGCTGTTTTTTTGGGTTAGTTTTTGAACTATCATCACTTAAAAAAAAAAAATAAAAATGTAAAGGACGATTGGGTGGGCTATCAATATGGGAAAATAAATGTAGTTGATGCGATTAAGGATGTAATTGGTTCTATTTATGGATTATGGCGTAGTTCATGCAATTAAGGATGTTTTTGGTTCTATTTATTGATTGTGAGTTTTTTTTAACTTGTATCTATAGGCTCTCAACATCTCTCTTTGTATAGGGCCTCCAAAATTAATGGACTGACCCTGGATCGGCCCTGGACCAACGTTGTGAGATATAATAGTGGCATGCGTTGTCTGGATGTGGCGATGCTATAGTCGTCTAGAGAGATGAGAGAGAGATGCGAAGAAGAGAGAGAGAGTGACATAAAGACGGAGATGAGGGAGATGAAATAGAGAGATTGATAGAGGAAAAATGAGAAGAGAGAGAGAGAGGGAGAAGAAGAAGAGGGAGACAGAGAGAGAGAGATCGATATAGGCTGTTGGTGATGGCTTCATTGCAGTAGAACCCTATAAATAAAAACGATTAGAGAAGGGACAATGACTGATTTGATTTTATGAGATATGGTTATAAACCCTAAAACATATATAGTTCTATTCTATTGAGGGATTCCTTAAATATTGAGAGACACCTTTTAGGATCTCCCTTCGAATTTGTTTTCAACGATCCAAACCATCTATTTTTTAAGTCTACATTCATAAATCATCATTGCAAAAAATTAGACAAATTGAAAACTATTTCAACATCTCATTGTGTTCTACAAAATCAATGCACACTGTGTTTCAAGAAAAGTACTAAAATTTCAAGAATTCAATTGAGTGGTCGAATGATATCGGATTCAAGTGATTTTTTTTTTTTTTTTTTTGTAGAGATGATTTTTGAATGAATATCTATAAAATAGACAGTTTGAATTAGTAAAATACAATACGAAGTGGGCTCTACAAGTGTGCCCCTCAAATAACTTATTTGAGAGATCACTTAATAGAAGTATATATATATGTGTGTGTACATGTATTTTTATCTAATGAATAACCCTTAAATATATTTGTTATATAAACTTTGCACAAGAAAACTATTAGTTTAGTGGTAAAATGCTAAATATAAGAGATTGGAGATCAAGTGTTTCAAACGTCATGACTCCAACGTCGATTTGAACTGATGGTTTGGAGGAATAAAACCATGAGCTGAACCAAAATTGGGCGGTTTTGTTGTGAAAATGGAGAAAATGAAGGAAAAAATTGAATGGGCTGTTTTGGTATGGTTCTATTTGGCTAGTTTGATTTGGTTCGGTTTGGTCGATAATTCAGGTTGTTAATAAAAAATGCCGCCTCAAGAAGTAGAAGAAGAAGAAGAAGATAGGCAAAGAAGAAGATGAAGAGAGAGGAGAGATGGCGAGTGACGAGAGAGAAGACACTGGGGTTAATTTGGAAAGAAATACTAAATATAATATAATATAATTTTAAATTCAATGGGCATTGAAAAGCCCTTAAATATATTCATTTTATGAAAACAACGTGATGTTACCATGGTGGTGGAGTTGCTGTATTTCAAGTTGGGGGTCAAGATTGGAATCCCTTTGACCCAAACCTTATCAATAGACAGCCTTTTTTAATAATTGTTGGTTCGGTTCGGTTGTATAGATGATTTTGAAAAGTCAAATCGAAAACCAAACTGGAGAAGGGCGGTATCAAACAATTAAGCAATTGGTTCGATTTGAATCAGTTCGGTCGATTTGGTAGTATTTCGATTTAAAATTCTAGCCCTAAATTGATGCATGTCAATTTTAAAATAAAAAATTGAACTTTTATCCAAATTCTATTTTTATTTTCCTCAGGGAAATGGATGAAAAGAAAAATAAAGATTTATTCAAAAATAGAAAAAGAAAAGAGTCCAAAAAAGGAAATGAAAGGAAAACAGAGTAGAGTAATGAAAACAAAGGTGAACTTTTTTTTTGAAAAAGCCATGAGAGGATCATAGACGCAAGAACCCGTGCTGCAATCCGTGAAATGAAAATAACCTCCATTTGCTCTCTGTTCCTTATAACCGAAGGCATACAAGTATACCTCGCATCCACGCATAAACGCAAAACCTTGACCTTCTAATCATACACATATATACCCAAATCAATTTCCAATATCTCCAAATTTTTGTATATATAAAATTTTGCATTTTTGCTGATCAGAACCAGGGTTTGATCAACACCACGATCTTCAATCCGCAACCGTATGATTTGATGACTCCCACGTTGACATGTCGTCGCCGTTGCTAGAGACCAGAGCTCCGGCGCACACCCAACAACACCAAAACCTCAATAACGGTCAGATTTCTCACCCTTTCTCGTTCGACTTTTCTGGGTTCTCGTCGCAAAATCAATCCGAGCAATATCAAAGCTTGTCCCACACCATGAACCCATCAAATGCTGGTGATGTAACTTCTGGTTTTTCGAATTCTAACGACATAAACTCCAATTTTGGTTTCAATACCTCGTCCCTTTCGCGGCAGGGGTCCGGTCTTGCTAGACCGAGGTTTGTGAAGGTGAGAAGAGGCTTGAATGCTCAGAATTTTAAACCCCCAGAGTCCCCAGAAACCGGGTTTCGTCCTGGATTCAATCCGTTTCGAACCAATTTGGAGAGTTCAAATCCAGTCCCATCCGGGTTTGAAACGGGGACTTCAGTCTCTGGGGAATTTGGGACCCCTAAGAGTGGGAATGAAGGAAAAATGTTCGGGGCCAATAGGAGTGATTCGAATGCAAATTCAGGGAAATGGGATTCTAATGCTAGTTTGGGGAAAGGAGTCATTGATGAAATGAGGAATTTGAAAATCGGGAGTGGCAATGAGTTTCTGAATACCAAAGAGGGTGCTTTCAGTTTTAATGCAAGAAGTAGGGTGAGTTCGAGTTCAGCTGCGGGGTTGGATAAAGGTGGTTTCGTCTTTGGTAATGGTTATAGGAAGAATTCTAGTATTGATGAAAGCATTGGATCAAAGCTTCCCGAGGATATGATGAAGTTGAACATTGAAGGTCCCGAGAACGCTGAATCTGTTGAGAAAGGTAAGGATGTAAAGTTTAATGTAACTGCAACTGACAAGACCAAGTTTGGGCTGGGGAATAATGACAATGTGGGTGGTTCTTTGGGCCAAAACCTGGAATCGGAACTCCCAAATGAGTTGAAGAAGTTGAACATTAAAGAGACTGTGCAGCTGGATCGCAGTACTGACACACCTAATGCCGATTGTGTGAATAAGTTTGCCTTTGGAAATAGTAAAAAGGATAGCTTTTCATTTTCTGGAAGCTCGGAAAATATACTTCCAGATTTGATGAAGAATTTGAACATAAAGGACTATGCAGATATGAGTGACAGAGACAATCCGGCCTTGACAAGTGGTAAAACTGTTGGTGATACTTTTGATGGAAGAAAAGGAACTCTTCTGTCGAGAAAGATGGAGAAGCTGAGTCTAGGAAGTAGGGCTGGAGACTCTACTCAATCGCATGCAGGGACTCCATCGCATCAAACATCTATAAACCATGTGGAAACTGGAAATTGTGATAAACCAATACCAAGGGAGTTCCCTTTTCAGGTGGCAATGCAGGGCAGGAATGCAGGTGGTTGTGAATTTTCGTCAGACCAATCAAAAGATGGGGCCAAATCATGCGGAACCACTCCATCTGGGGGCATTCATTTTGAACCAGTTGGAGGCACTTCTGAAATGCCTGCTGTTGACAGACCTGAGAAGAGGGATGAGTTTTACTTTACAAGCAAGCAAGATGGTTTAGGCGGACACTCTGTAGAATTTAAAACACCAAATCCCAAAGCAAACCTGTTTTCTGGCATAAATAAGAAACTAGAATTCGGCGCAAGGAGGGAATCATTTAGGGACACTAGAAAGAAAAAAACAACCGGAAAACCAAGACGTTCTAGCTCAGCCCATCTGGGCCCTGGGCATGATTTTGTTTCGAGGGAAGGCAGTTCTCAGGAAAATGTTGAGGCCTCTGCATCCTATTCACCAATGGACGTTTCCCCGTATCAAGAAACATTAGCTGATAACCAGTGTGCAAAAGAAAATTCTGTGGCATCTGGTGAGTCATTTACTATACTCAACAACTATTCGGCAGCTGATTCAGCACCAACAGTTTCAAATGATCCTATTGACGAAGATCTGGCTGTGGCAACAGGACGTCTGGATATAAATGAAGTTGATGCAACAAGCAGAGAAACAAGAGCGGACACTTTTGAGTACGGTTTGGATGGAAGTGTTGATGTTGAAGGCACACTTGAAGGATCCGTTTCTGAGGTTGAAACTGAAAGCTTTAAGTCTGCTGCTGAGGAGGTAGACTTTAGTAGCGATAACTCCCTTACCGCAAAAGAAACTGAAGCCAGTTCGAGCTCAAACATGGAAAGACATGATATTGATGCCAGGATACACTTTGGCTTTCCTTCAACTTCGGAAGATAGAACTCGGTCTAACTTCACCTTTGCTGCCTCTTCTGCTTCTCAAAGTCAATTATCTGCATCAAAACGCCTCCACAAAAAGAAAAATTTGGTAAAGGAAGGTCAAGATACCAATGTTATGGTTCCAAATGTTAAGGTTCCATATGCATCATCCTCTGCAAATTTTTTTCCGTATCCTGGTGCTTCAGTACTTATGTCACCTGGACGTTCGCAGAAAATAGACTTGTCTATGCCACAACATAAATATGGAGATAATTATGGGGTCTGTAAGGAAAAGGAGATAAAGCAAGAATCTGGTTCTCCATCCGCTGAAACGGCTGCAGCTCAGGAAGCATGTGAAAAGTGGAGACTAAGGTTAGAACTTATAATCAAATGATCATTTTTGTCTGTGCTTAAAACTCGTTGTATGATTCCTTTGAGTTATACTTGGACCTATTTGTGGAGTAATATACCTGGCTAAAGATCAGCTTTCTTTTGTTGAATGTGAATATATCAGGGGAAACCAAGCGTACTGTAATGGAGATCTGTCTAAAGCTGAGGACTGCTATACGAGAGGGGTGAATTGCATTTCTAGAAATGAGACATCTAGAAGCTGCCTTAGGGCATTGATGCTGTGCTATAGCAACCGTGCAGCAACACGTATGACTCTTGGAAGATTGAGAGATGCACTTGGGGACTGTATGATGGCTGTGGGAATTGATCCCAACTTCCTCAAGGCGCAGGTTAGAGCTGCCAAGTAAGTATTTGCTTCTTACTATTTGATATTTTCTTTTGACTTTCCAGTATGAAGTTCTATGCTAATGCAAACTTATTTAATTCTCACAAATCCAAAATCCCAAAACACCCAAAGCAATCGCTCACAAAAGTGCAAAGGACAAACACTAAACCAAAGATGAGAAGATTATCAAAACTCTTCATAGTTTTCTCTCTAACATTCTTCAACAACAAATAAGAACCTCATGTGCCTGTTATATACTATTCATGACAGGCCAAACCCTGTAAGGAATAGGAATCGTCATAGGATAAGAAACAAAAAAACCATTGAAGTGCAAGTGCTAACCTTGATGTGCTAATGGGACCAAAAACGCTAAGTAGTAACCTTAAAATTTAAGCCACATCACAATGAAAGTCAATTGGTGGACTTAAATTTTTGAAAAAGACTACATAACCTTATAGAACTAAAGTAGTTTTTGGTTTACGTGGGAAATGTTTTCTTACGTCAGATTTGTCAATGTGGACCACACATTTAAACAAGATTCCGTGTAATCATGGATTAGGATTGATACTCTGCAACATAACATGCTAGACTGTTGACATGATAAAATTTCCCTTCTATATGTAATCAATTAGTGGGATGGAAATCACTTTTTCACTTTTTTGTTGGTTACTTTGGAGGGGATGGAACCTTGAACCTATTCTAATTTTAACCAATTACCCCTCCCTCCCTCACCACTTGGGCTAACCCCTAGGGCTTAACTTTTTTTTTTTTTTTTTTTTCACTTTACACATCATGATTTTCAGTCTCAGTATCAAAGGTAGCCATCACACCTATGTGGGGTCCAAATTGTTCTATATGTGATTTTATAGGCTTGTCTGTTCTCATTTTTTGTATCCTGTATGTTTTCTAACTGGACATCTTGTCCACAACGTTGTATGTTTTGTCAGTATTCAATAAAGTCAGGACACCTAAATGCATAAATTCCCAAAAGCAAATCCTTTTAGATGAACTAAGTAATGTCAAGGGATAGGCCTTTAAAAATGGTCTGAGCTTGATTAGCTGGCCTGTTTTGTCTTTTATTTTTGGTCTGCAGGCTGGCATGGTGCTCTTAAAGGGCCAGGGGTATCAATATAAGTATATTTCATTTCATTAGAAAAGTGGTGTTTGTGCAATTAAACCTATGAAAACATGTTAAATTGTGTCATCTTATTTTGGTAACCTTTAATTGCACAAGTTTATTAATAGAAGTTTCTTTCATTTCATTAAAAAAGAGGTATCTGAACTTAAACCTATAAAACATGTTATGAACTTGTATCATCTTATTTTGATAACGTACTTGTATTTTTATTCATTTTCAATAATAAAGCTTGTTGTTCGTATGAAAATATGTAAACACTTTGCTATAATTTTCTTGGTTAATTTCGAGCATAATGGATTGTTAGATTTTTGTTAGTTATCAGTACATGTGCAATATTGTGCAGTTGTTCTTGGATTGTCTGGATCCAAGTAAGATATTTTTCTGGTCCTCAAAATTCCACTCCTCAAAATTTCCATGCACGTCTGTTATTCTGCTAGTTTTGTAATTATGTATTTTTTTATTTCCTCGCGCATTGATTCTTTGATTTCCGAGCTGTGGCATAGGGAGTATCCTCAGTCTTAATTGCTTTTAATGTCAAATAACATGCATTCCCTAATTTTATTTCTTGTTAAAATTCTTAAAGCTGTTATCTTGCCCTTGGGGAAGTTGAAGATGCTTCACAACATTTTAGGAGGTGCCTGCAGTTGGCAAATGATGTCTGCGTGGACCGAAAGATTGCAGTAGAAGCCTCTGATGGCTTACAAAAAGCACAGGTACTGTAATTTATTTTATTTTATATCATATACAAGCCAGATTGTCTCATAGGGTATTTTTTGTGTGGGAAAACAATGGCCCTTTTCTAACATCACTTAATAATAAACTAATTAATTCCAAATTGTACATTGTGCACATGAAATTGGTCAAACTCTGGAAACGGTGTAACACTTCGCGTCTTCTGAGCAGTAGTTTAAGTTGCCCATCACATGATTCTGTAGGGTGATTGAGGCAAGAAGAAATATTGAATTTCTGATTATCAAATCCCTCTTTTGGCTCATAAGGGGCAAAGGACAGGAGGAAAAAAAAAAAAGGATTGAAGGTGGGGTCTTAATCTGTGTTTCTAATTAAATCCTTTCTTTTCATCTAAAGTTCATTTAGTCTGAAGACATTGTAGATTTTAAATGTGCACAAAATTATTATTGCTCATGGTTGATAAAGACTTGGTGTTGAGAGAGTGTGGTCAGGGAGGTCTCACTAAGGGATTTGTAAAGGCTGTTTATTGGATAAAGACTTGTATTATTAGCCTTTATGGGGTTTTCGAGAGATTAAAATTTGGGTTTGGAGTTTCTTTTGGGATTAGAATGTATTTATTTTGGGGCAGTTTTGGGCCCAACAAGGTGTCCCTCAAATAAGATTATTTCAGGGATCCCTCAATAGAAAGGGACTCTATATATGTATATATATATATATATATATATATACATACATGTATCAATATCTGAAACATTATGCAGAAGTGTGTGTGGAAAAACTGATTAGAGTTTTTAATTGCTGGCAGAAAGTGTCTGAATGCCTGAATCTTTCGGCTGAACTTTTACAATGGAAGATATCTACCAATGCAGAGAGAGCTTTGGAACTTATTGCTGAAGGCTTGGTAATGAGTCCTAGCTCAGAAAAATTACTTGAAATGAAAGCGGAGGCTCTTTTCATGGTTAGTGTTTTTCTTTTCTTTCTAATATTGTTTTTGTGATACTGTAAATCTTTATTCTGTGGTTTAAAAGTCAGCAGTTATACTGTATACTTTAAGCATTTCCAGAAACTCAGAATGGTTTTCACTCAGTTGTGGGTTGACTTCTGTATTCCCTAGCAGATGCGGAGGTATGAAGAGGTGATTGAGCTGTGCGAGCAGACCCTTGGTTCTGCTGAAAAGAACAACCCTTCAATAGATACTAATTCCCAGGCCCTTTCTTCGGATGGTTCTGAACTGTCCAAATACTTTTACTTCCGACTCTGGCGGTGCCATGTGATTTTTAAGTCATATTTTCATCTAGGGAAACTTGAGGAGGGTCTTGCTTCACTAGAGAAACAAGACGAAAAGGTGTCCACATACAGGTAACTTACCGACCAGATTTGTACATGTTTAATTATGTTAAAGATTACTGCTTTTGGTGCTTGCAGCTCCTAACGCTAATTAGAATATCCAGGAATTGGAGAAAAACTTTGGAATCATCTGTACCCCTTGTTCTCACTGTACGTGAACTTTTATCTCATAAGGTATGTCAATCTGTGCCATATTTCTATATAGTGCTCTCAATTGTGTATTTCTATATGCATAGCATGAAATGTACAAAGCCAATGTGTTTCCATTGTCATGAGTCATGATAGAGGTACGAGCATGGTTACGTAGAAGACGTTTGATATTCAAAAGCTCAAAACTGGAGAGGAGATTAGGTGCAATTTATTTATTTTTTATTTTTATGGTTTTTAGAAACATTCAAATATATTACCTATTTGTCTTTAGAATCCCTAAGAGTGTGGGATAGATTGGAGAAATTAGTGAGAGATTTCCTGCGGGAGGCAGTTGGGGACGGGAAAAGGGATTATTTGGTGAGGTTGGCAGTTGCTTCTTGTTTACTAGAAAAGAGTGGTGTAGGAACAGGCAACTTGGATAAAAGAAAACGCCTCCTTGGGAAGTTGTTGTGGAGGTTCCTTTTGGAATTGCCACTAGGATGCTTCCATCACAACAAAGTAAATACAGGAAATGTGGTCAAACGTATGAGTAGATGCCCTTGGAAAGACATTACAGCATATTAATATTTCCTATCTGTATCTTCATGAAGTGGTGGGGAATGGGGTGTGAGGGTGGATAGGGGAGTCATCTTTCTGTGCACCTTTTCTATGTCTTTATAGAGTTCCAGCTTTCATTGTCCAGGATCCTGATGCAAATATTTCTTAGTAGGTTAATTTTGAGTTTTCTTTTCTAAATTTTTTTTGAATCATCTCTACCCATCTTCATGGAAATTGGAAGGTGGCAGCCTCTTAATTTTTCTTTTTCTGGCTTAGCTGTTCTAAGATGTGTTCAGATGGTTTTTGGTTTTACAGTATTTGTTTGATTATAGTTTTATATTTGCTCCAGTGGATAGGTTGTCCACTATTTTTGCACATTAATTTCTTAGATTTTTATAAATACTTGTGTTTTTCATAAAAAACTTCCAATGATTAGACATATGAAATAGGGCTAGGGTAAAATTAACAGACACAGGCAACTTTACAAAAAACAGAGAGTTGTTTTGTAAAATCGACTCATGAAATATGACCTTTTTATTGTTTTAACGAAGTTGGTTATAGGTAGAAGGAAAGACAGAAAAGTTTTCCAACTCGGAAATGGGAACTACAAAAACTAACTGCACAAACAAAAGTAATACCTCACCCAATAAATTAAATGGAATTGCTTTTAAATTTTTTTGACAAAGAATTTAGCATTTCCTAAAGGTGCCTTTAAATATCCGTAGTTTTTGTGAATTGTATCAATATTTCCACTGATATATCTGTCCTTGACTAAGTAATATTTGACCTCATAAGTAAAATTAAATATCCATTCTACAAACCCTTTCTATTTGGACGTGTGATATCACAATTGAGTAAGTAATATTTGAACTCATCCCCCATCCCAGACTAAAAAATGATCTGTGGGATCCTCTCCAGCTGTTTTTTCGCATAATGTATAAATACAAATAAAGACACTCTCTTAAGAATGTCATATTCCCTCCTATAGACAAACACTGCCTTTTCCACTTCGAAACCCTTTTCTCAAACCTCATTGGTTATCCTTGGCAGATAATTTTCTCAAATGCTTAGCACTTGCTATGATGTCTGCTACATTCTTTGTCCTTGAGATATGTAGTACTTTCTAGTTGTCTGTAACAATTTTTCTTTTTCAAATTTTAGTTAATACTCGCCATTCTTCATTCTCTACTAGTTTATTTTTCTAATGTTTGATGCATTAAATCTGTTCATCATTAAACTGTTTAATTGAAGTGTGAAATGCTCCATTGCATCTGCTAGGTATGCATCTATTCCATATATAGGGGACAGCATGTCCTCTGTACTGTTTATTTCTTTTTAAGTGAAGTACGTTTTTATACTATATATGCATGCTGCTTATGTATTGATATCTTTGTTACTCTTCATCACAGGCTGCAGGGAATGAAGCATTTCAGGCTGGAAGGCATACCGAAGCAGTTGAGCATTATACTGCTGCTTTGTCATGTAATGTGGAATCACGTCCATTTACAGCTGTTTGTTTCTGCAATCGTGCTGCTGCGTACAAAGCGTTGGGCCAAATGACCGATGCTATTGCTGATTGCAGTCTAGCTATAGCTCTTGATGGAAATTATCTAAAGGTTTGCTCAAAACTGAAGTTTTCTTAACGGCTGTTTGATATGACATTGCTGATGATTTTATTTATTGGCTTTTTATCACAAAATGTCCCTGAGGTTTGCGAAACTATCAGATTGCGTCCTTTATGTTTTTTTTTTTGTGTCATTTGTGGTCCTTAAGGTTAATAAGTGTGCTCACAAATAGTCCTTGCCGTCAGATTCCGTCCAAAAATCTGTTAAATTGATGATGTGGCACATTTGTGGGTCTCACATATCCAATAATATGACGCCACATGGATTAAATAAAAAATACATTTTAAAAAATAATTTCAAATTATAATCCATTAAAAAAAACTTTAAAAAATTATAAACCAAAAAAAAAAAAATCACCACCTCCTCCATTGCACCAAACCCCCACATCCAGCCTCCTCCATATCCCAACTTGGTATCCCAAATCAACAGCCACAACAGGCAACCAAACCTTGATATGCCATGAACTCCCCCTCACCCACTGCCCGTCTAATCTCCACCACCAAAGACCAAAATTGGATGTTGTAATTATTTATATAATACAAAAATGGGGAGAAATGACATGAATTCTTGCTTCTTTGTGAATTTTCGGGGATAAAATTTTGGTACTCGATTCTATTTTGCTGCTGCTTTCTTCGGAGTCGTCAGTAGAGTTGAGGCCTTCACCGGAGGGTATGGTGGTTAGTAAAGGCCAAATCTGGAGTGGGTTGGGTGGGCTTAGTGGTTGTCTGGGTTTGGTTCGAGAGAGAAAGAGAGGGGTGGTGGGTGGAGTTTAGGAGGTTGCTGTCAAATGAAGAGAGCAGGAAAGAGAGACAGAGGGAGAGAAAAGGAGGAGGGCGGGGCAGTGGTTCAGAGGGTGGGTGAGGTTAGGGTGCGGCTGTTGGAGGTCTGAGAGGGAGAGAGAGGAGATGTGGGTGGGAGCGAGGAGAAGGTGGGGGTTGGGGTTTAGTGCGATGGAGAAGATGATGGTGATTTTGTTTTGTTTTAAAAAAAAAAAAATGTTTTCTTTTCTTTTAAGTTTTTTAAATTTTTTTATAAGTTTCAAATGTTTTTTTTATAAGTTTCAAATGTTTTTTTTATTTAATCGATGTGGTGTCATATCATTGGATATGTGAGACCCACATGTGTGCCACGTCATCAATTTAACAGATTTTTGGACGGAAACTGACGGCAAGGACTATTTGTGAGCACACGTATTAACCTTAAGGACCACAAATGACACAAAAATACATAAAGGATGAAATCTGATAGTTTCGTAAACCTTAGGGACGTTTTGTGATTATTTATGTATTACATTTTCCTTCGGTAAAAGGAGGGGCTGGTTTTGTATCTTGTTTGGTTGATAACACTCTTTGGTAACTGACACATGGTTTGTACAAATAATTAGTAGTCTTCTTCAGGTCATTAAGCATACTAGTATTCAAATCAATTTATATTTCCTTTGTTCTACATAGTCACACAGGTTTCCTAGTTTGTGGGGAGCATTAGGAATTTGATGTGGTATAATATTTTTGTGTGTTTGTGTGGTTTCTTTCTGTGGAAATGTTGCAAATGGATCTTTTATGTCTATCTAATTAACTTTCAAGGAAATCTTAGAATTTTTGTTTGCTTTCTGTGTCAATTGTGATGCACAAACATCTAAATTCCACGGTTAATTTTAAAAAACCACATGTTTAAATTCAGATTTCTGTCTTCTGAACTTTTCCAATTTGTGTGCAAACTGTGATAAGAATCAAGGCTTGTCCTTTTGAGTTGAACTTTGAGAACTTTAGATATCTTAAATTTGAGTATTAGACTATGCTTAAAAGAAATTTTCTGGATAAAGAATGAAAGAAGACAATTTTAAATAAGTTCAGTTTTGGCATCACTTTTGACTCCAGTTGTAAACTTAAATTTCTAATTTTAAGTTCCAAATGAGTTCTTCCCTTTTATTGGTTCTGTGGTTAATATTAATCTCAAAGTGTAGCTTCTGCAGTGTTGCATTTTTTATTTACTTTAGATTCCTGGTATGTGTTGCTCGTGGTGTCCTCATGTATTTTCTTAGGTTATACATTGTTACATTTTGCTTACGTGTATGGATTAAACTGCTTCTGTCTGCCACGAATGTGATGGCAACTGGCTGGGCTAAATGACCTGAACATTCAGAATGTTGTGGAACTATCGTTGGTAGTTTAGAATATGGTTTGTAGATATTTCCTCCTGAAACCTTGGTCTTTGAGCCTAGTTTGGCGTTGCTTGCTTGTCTATGAGGGATTAAAATTTTAAGTCCAAAATGAGGTTGTTTTCAGTGTTAATGCAAGAAGATTGCACTAATGTAATGAAGTTGTTAGTCCTCGAGCAGTTGGCACTTTCACAATACTTATTAAAAGTACTTTTCTTGTGGTTTATTGCATTTCAGAATGATTATTTTCTTGGATTGGGTCCTTTAGTATTATCATGTAGGTCCCATTTTGTAATTACTAATTATTTTTATTTCCATTTGTTTTTGGTTGACTAGATCTCTTTCCTTTTTCTCAAATATTTTCCTGAGATGATTGCTATGCTCTTTTTTAGAAGCATTTCATATTCATTTATATGATTAAACTAATACAGCGATATTCTAATCTGGAGTTTTATAACCTTGCTTTTTATGGTTTTGCATTTACACTTTCACAGGCTATTTCTAGGCGAGCTACATTATATGAGATGATCAGAGATTATGGACAAGCAGCTAGAGATCTTCAGAGACTTGTATCTCTTCTCACTAAGCAGGTAGAGGGAAAAACCAATCATTGTGGAACATCTGACAGATCCATTAGCTGCACAAACGATTTGAGACAAGCTCGTCTTCGTCTTTCTGAAATAGAAGAAGAAGACAGAAAGGACATCCCCTTGGATATGTACCTGATTCTGTAAGTTTATCTGTCTAGATTTATTTCCATCATGATTGTGAACTGGCCCCTACTTAGGATGTGTGCACAAATCAAATATATATGATTGATGCCAGACCATACAATAAAATACTTTGTGGAGCCTGAGTAGTTATACATTCATATCGGTATGTTTGTTAATTAATATGACATGTAACTTTATCTAATAATTCTGTGGAACAAGATAATTAATTAATTATTTGAAACAAGCTCTTTGCTATGCTCCATGCCCTGGATTTTTGGTAGATAGTGAAGAACCCATGCAATCTAGGAAATATACCATCACATGCATTTTATGATTCTCTTAAAAATGTAAAGATTTTTAATCCACAGTCCAGACAGTTAATTCTGAGTAAAATTAATTGTATCAATCATTTTAAGCTATTGTGGTTATAATGGCAGGGGAGTCGAACCATCTGTTTCAGCAGCAGAAATTAAGAAGGCCTATCGGAAAGCTGCACTTAGACATCATCCTGACAAGGTATGTAATATTTTGTGATTTATTGCTTGCTTACTGCTATTCACCCTTTAACATATTCTTTTATAGGCTGGTCAATTCTTTGCAAGGAGCGATAATGGTGATGATGGGGTTTGGAGGGAGATAGCAGAAGAAGTGCACCAGGATGCTGACAGGCTTTTCAAAATGATCGGGGAGGCATATGCAGTACTTTCAGACCCTACCAAGGTCGCAAGACACTTTAGCTATAATGCTTTATTTATGTCTCAAATAAACAAGTTTCTGTGTAGCACCCTTTTGGTAGAAAAGGACAAACTTCTATTTATTGCAACCATCTTTTAAATTGAGTTATCAGATAATTTTTCCTGTTAGACATTGGTATACCATTCTCTTTACAATATTTAAAAGAAATTTTGGTGTTTATTTTACTAATTTTGCAGCGTTCAAGGTATGATGCTGAAGAGGAGATGAGGAATGCACAAAAGAAACGCAGTGGAAGCAGCACGTCTAGAATGCCTGCAGATGTTCAAAATTACCCATTTGAAAGAAGTAGCAGTAGGCGACAATGGAGCTACGGCAACTCATCTGCTAGAGGGTCAGAAGCAACCTGGTCAAGTAGATATTCATGAAATGTGGTCGGAAGAAGGTTTTATTTAGTTGCTACATATGTAGTTCCAGTTCAAGGATCCACCAATGTTTGCAATTGTTTCAGCCCCGCATCTGAATGGTAGTGACCGCCTGACCGTCAACGGCTTGAGTGACATCGTGATCGTACTCGCAGGAGGGGAAAAAAAACAAGGCTGTAGTTTGCTTGGAAATTCGACAGATGGTCACAAGCTTTAGTGGGGCAATTGTAGTCTGAATTCCCAAATGAGGTGATGCCTTCTTTTCGATGTGTGTATGTGTGTAGAAAAGAGGGAGAATGTGTGCAGTAGAGATGATATGCAAAGACGCAAACCAGAAAGTGGTCTTCCCAGTTTGCTAGTCATGGGTATTGACGTCGCAATGAAATTGGAGGATTTTCTAGTCAGATTTTTTTTTTTTTTGGGTCTGATCTAAAGTCGGAAATTAGGAGTGGAAATTTGTGTTTTTCATGCTTTGGCTTCAGATACTGTTTGAAGAATAATTGAGCATGAGGAAACTAGTGCCACAATATATGGTCCAAACACACGGGGGGATATTTTTTAGTTTTCTTTTTTTTGGTTTTTTGTACAGTCACTATTTCTGGGTGGGAAAGTTGAAAGAAATTTATTAATTTATTAATTTTTTTTTTTCCAATTCAATACATTTAATATTCTTGTTAAATTTTTGCCTCCAAGTATTTAAAGGACATACATAAGTGAGCTTTGATGTTTCCGAAAGGAATTTGCAGGGTTGATTGGTATCAATTGAACTAAAAAGAGTTCATAAATTCTTCATCACAGCATAAGAGTTGTGTAAGGTTTTGGCGACAAATGGGCATCATATACTAATAAGCATTCAAAGCCTAAATTATGTGAGATGGCCTTCTATGCATGTACTCCAATCTGTAACCTTAATTCAATATAGGTGGGCATCAATTACAGGAATAATTAACCGAATTGCTTTTGGTCTATTGATATTTTTCTTCCGAATGATAGAAGACGTTCCCAAGTTCATATCACCATTCCTCCATTGAGAGATATAATTAACAAAGAATTACACCCAACTACTAAATTTCATGGCACAAGAGGTTAAAACTTTAAGGCTTCATTTGAATGTAAGGATTCCAAAACTTCGGATTATAAGGTAAAATTGTTTGTATAGACTATTGTACTCTATGTATGTCAAGATTTGAACAAGGAAGAAAGAAAAAAAAACAATGGATTTCAAATTATTCCTTACATATAGTCATTTCAAATTTACAACATCTTTTTATTTCAAATACATTCAACCTGATATGGTCCTTATTGTTGTAGCAAATTTAGGCTTATTGTCAAATCCAAATACTTTCTTACAAATCCTTCCATCGAAACAAAGCCTAACATTTTTATTGGAACACCACTTCCGATATTTATAATTTTATGATTTTAGGTCCCTCCCACTTGGAGAAGCCAAATCCGACTGAAATTATATCATATTCTAATTAAAATTAAATAGAGAAAATAAGGAGAACTACTGAATAATCTACCTCAAAGCAATTTTTTTCTACATGGTAGTGCTCAAAGTATCATCATGATGACAACTATTTACTGAAACAAACTACTAAATCTACCTCAAACTTTCTGCTTAACTTGAAATTTAGACCTTCTATTTTTTTTTTTCTTCGGTTGAGGGATCTCTCAAATAAACTTATTTGAGAGATACTCTTGTAGGGCCCCGCTCCGCATTGTATTCCACTAATCCAGACCGTCTATTTTTTAGATAATCATTCAAAGATCATCTCTACAAAAATTCACTTGAATTCGATATCATTTGACCACTTAATTGAGTTATTGAAATTTTAATACTTTCTTGAAGCATCGTGTTCATTGATTTTGTAGGACATATTGGATGTCGAACCGGTTTCCGATTTGTCTAATTTTTTTATAAGGATGATCTATGAATGTAGACTTAAAAAATAGATTGTTTGGATCGTTGGAAATTTTTTTTAAGGTGCCCTAAAGGGTGTTCCTCAAATAAAATTATTTGAGGGATTCTTCAATGGAAGAGGGACAGTATATTTTGTTTTTAATGGCTAAGAAAACAGAGTTTTAAATTCTTTTAAAGAAACTCGTGATCAAAACCATGTTATAGCGTGTATAATATCATGTCAAAACATATATGTAAGATCCCACATCAACCAACGGAGAGGGGGTGATGTGCCTTATATGTGCACACCCGCATCCATCTAGCACGAGGCCTTTTGGGAGCTCACTGGCTTCGGAGTTGTAGGAACTCCGAAGTTAAGCGAGTTAGGGGCTAAAGTAATCCCAGGATGGGTGACCCACTGGGAAGTTGCTCGTGAGTTCCCAGAAACAAAACCGTGAGGGCAGAGAGGGGGGCCCAAAGCGGACAATATCGTGCTACGGCGGAGCCGATCCCGGGATGTGACAATATAAATGTAAAACTAATAGACAATTACTAGATACTCCCTGACCATTTTGTAATATCATGTTAGCAAGTCAAACATAAATTCTTGAGTTATGCATGAAGGCCAAAATAGGAAGAAAACAACTTCAATATCAGATTACGTTTAGAAGCACATAATCCCATTCACATTTTACAATTAGGCAAGCAATTTTTTTCTTCATGTGGGAGGTCACAGCAAGCTCGCAAAAATGCACCGGTTCTATAACAAGCTTATTGCCTCGTCAAGTGTTACCTCTCACGACCTTGAGCCATTGCAAAACAGCGAAGCTCGAGTACAAGCACGCGAATAATATGTCATGCTTAACAACCATTCTATTTAGTGCCAAATCACCCGATAAGTCTAAGTGGGTTTAAGCTATTAGACATATAGATGTTTATTTCATTAAAGTGTGATCTTATAATCATCAAAGGATTCTAAGACTTGATATCAATTAGGAGTTCAAATACCACTAAACCTGCAGCTCTATTAAAGTTAGTGTTTTAAGGCTAATATAAGAGCTAGAAGGATTCCTATATTAATTGTGGATTAGATGTTATAAACCTAATGCAATAAGGACTTCTTAAGAGTTTCTTGATGAGAAAGACTCTTAGGTAGATGCATATAAATACAAGTGCCCCTGTTCAACCGATCAAGCCAACCCACACAAAAGAATTCACCCCATCTAGAATGAGTGTATGAAGGGATCAGATTGAGGAGATGTGCTCTTGTATATTCTTGATGTGTGTTCTATCATGTGCAGTCATTAATATAGTCTACACAAGCCACGTAAATCATGGAGCTTGTTGAGTGGGTTGTGGTGTGGATGGGTACGAGGCTCTATAAGGTCTATTGAGGGTTCAAAAGGTGGAGATTTTGGGCTGATTAGGAGCACCAAAGAAGAGAGAGGTTTCAACACCCTTTTAACTAGGGGTGGTTGCAGTTTGGTAACTGCGAATTTTTGCCCAAACCACAAACTGACCGACTATTTGCGGTATGGTGATTTTTAAAACCGCAAACCGACCGTATTGCAGTAAACCGCAAAAAGCAGTCGGTTACCGTGAATTAGCGGTTTAAAACTGCAAGTTCTTTTGTGTCATAAAAATCCAATCTTCCATATTTTAGGCCTAGTTTTGATGTTTCTTTTGAAGCCTTTTTGAGTTCAAGCATACTTTAACCCAAAAATATAAATTCACAACCTCAACTTCTCAAGCATATATAAATTCACAACCCCCTCAACTTCTCAAGCATTCACAACCTAAAGAAAATTAAAGTTACAATTCCAAGCATTCCAATTAAAGTTAAACTTCTCAAGCATTCACAACCTCAACTTCTCAAGCATTCCAATTCCAAATCTTTTAAAGTTACAAACCAAAAGGAACATGCAATGCAATGCAAAATGAATTAAAGTTACAACCCATTGGAAAAATCCAATTCAAAGTTAATTAAAGTTACAAACTAAAAGGAAAATGCAATGCGCCAATGTTACAAACTCAAGTGTTGGTGGTGGTGAGCGGATTTGAAGGACCCCGTTGTGTTGTTTGAGCACCAATGCTATCTACAAATAAAATAACATAAGTTTAGTACATTTTATTATAAGAAGAAGCATAAATAACATAAGAATAAATAAACTAATTACTTACAAGATAAGTGATTTTGTTATACAACGGCTACGATTAAACAATAAAATGCAATTTTTATTTTTTTTTAAAATACAGTCACGGTTTGCGGTAACCGCAAGTTGTGAAAATCAAATACCGCAACCGCAACAGCAAATGCTGTTCGATTTCCCCCGATTGCGGTTCCATTGCAGTTAAATGTCGGTTGGTTTTTGCAGTTTTTCGGTCTAAAATGCCACCCCTACTTTTAACCAAACCAGAGCCTTTAAAAGTCTAGTTCACCTAGGAGCACAAGCTGCTGGAAGAAAAGCCAACGTCCTTTTCAATTTGACCAGCGCCTTCACCCAAAATTGCCTCTATAAGTTCTCATAGGAAAATAAGGAGAGAAAGCGAAGAGGAGGCGTTGCCAAGAATGAAGGTTACTAGAAGGCTTAGTTGCAGGAAAGCTTTGGGGCGCTAAAAATCTGTCTCGATGCACTTGGAATCAACAAGTTTCACTCAAAAGGGCTGAGTTGGTAAAATGAGAAGAAAAGAAAGGAAAAGACTTGGCCAAGCTCTCTCTCTCTCTCTCTCTCTCTCTCTTGCTAAACTTGTGGAGACTCAGCTCCCATTCCACAAGCTTCTCAGGCCAAGCCAAAATTTTGAATCACAATAATCATCAATCTTCTTGGTGAAAGAGACCAGGGCACTCCCTAAGGATTCACAAATTTTTTGAGTTGTTCGGGATCTGATACTTGAACTTAGGCACAGAGGCAACATTGCTCACTTGTTCTTTGCAGCACCCCATGTCCAGGGACGGACCTAGGATTTCAAACTTGACTGGGCTAAATTTAACTTACATATAAACATACTAAGTAGATAGAAAACTCGATCATATGATGTAATTTCATTGATAACAACAAATAATAATACCACTAATCAAAGGGGGACATAAACAATTTCTTCTACTTTTCTTTCCTTTTTTCCGCTTGCTGTGCATTCTTTTTTTTCCCTATGTGTAGAGATGTGCATATTTCCTTTTCTCCTTTTTATTATCCAGTGCACTACAAGGAATTACTTAGGATGGTAGCTTATTCAATTGGTTGGACTCACTGGCAGACCCATGATTTTTTTAGCGAAGGTGCAATTTTGACCAGGATTTATTTATTTATTTAAAAAAAAAAACAAGCGCAGTGACGGCTTTTATTTCTTCAATACGTAAGAGTTATGTTATTCTTGTAAAACTCTTTGTGGCGGCTTTACGTTAGGTCCCTTCATGCATTCATATTATACATGAAAAATAGTTTTATGTAAAAATATTGGCTAAGTATGAAAAATAGTTTTTCGGAATAATCATTTTTTCAAGATAATTTTTGGCGGCTTTTATTCCTTACACATCAAATAAGAAAACTTGATTTTATGAAATTTTAGTATGAAGTATATATTGACTTAATGAGCCATCATTTTTAACCTAAATCTTATTTTGCACTAAAACCGATTTTTCATATTTTGATTTGGTGAGAATTTGATTTTCTAGTATTTTTATTTGAATCCAAATGGGGGGTACTTCCTTATTTACATTGTAAACTTAAGTAAATGGAGTAATATAAAAATAAATGAAAGTAAAAGGAGAAAGACATTTACTTAAATACTGAAAATGGAAATAAGATAGCACCTTAGTAAATCCGCCACTGACTGAGCTATAATTTTTTAATGAGCTGAGAAAAAAAGCCACCTGGGCTATAGCCCAGGTTAGCCATGCCTATGGTCCGTCCCTGCCCATGTCCATCTGGAGCTGTTGGAACAAAAGGCCCCTACACTTCTTAAAATTGAAGACGAGCTCCTCCTAAAACCAATGTGATTTTGACGTACACTTTTCAAATTCAAGCAAAAAGTACAAAGTTCCAACATAAAAGAAAAGTGAATATTAAGGAATTTGTCAAGTGTCAAAACCATAGAATGTTGTTGTATAGCCTCAAAAAAGCAGTTTTGTATATTCCTACCATGTTCCAGATACGAGATAGTTTATAATATATTTTTGCACTCATAATACGGGTGGTGTAGGAAAGCTAAAGTTGGAGCTTCATTATCGCTACCCTTTGAAATTGGTTTTTAGTTATTTGAAAGCCCTTAAATGTAGACATACCATTATGTGGTGTGTGTGTGGTTTGGTATTATGCATGGTTAAATATGTTTACTTTTTATTAACTTGGTTGGGACATTTAGGTAAAATGCATGGTTAATTATGGTTTACTTCCAACTTTTCCCTAAACTAACTAAAACATTGGTAGTTAATCTGAAAGTCCTGTGAGATTTTTAGTATTATTTAATCTCAAATCTCCCATGTCTTTCAAGACCAAAGTAAGAAACAAAATAAAATAAAAAAAGCCATGATTGGTGTTAGTGCATTTGTCATCTTACTCGTAGCTAGTGCATGTATCTGTGACATCTCTTTAAATTGCATCTGCGACCAGTTTAAGCGTATATAGCCAATAGACTTGTCAATTTCAGATAAATTCAGATCAAAGATAAAGATGTTGCAACCCTGGCGGAAAACTTGCATACTACTCTTTCAATAGCCACCACCTTGACTCAGAATTTTCGAGTCTCTCCCTGTCGCTATTACTAACACCTGTATGATGTATCCTTGTTGCTATCTTTTCAATTTGACTGGGTCAGTTTTAGACTTGTAGCCAGAAAACGGGCCGCTTATTTCAACTGACTAATTAATTAACAGGACCCAATCCCTCAAGCTTAGAGGTGTTAAAATCCTAGAGGCTCCAGACTTTCAAACATTAGGATAGTGGATTTCCCCTAGCAATTTCTGATCATTTGCTTCTTCTAAGTCAACCATACTGGATGGAGAGGAAGGAGTATGAACCCAATGACTTTTCAATAACGAAATTTGGAAATGCAGACAATATCAAGGACCGTATACAAGGGGCCATGGGTACAAGATGAAAATTTTTATACGTGTGAAAGGGGTTTTTATCACAAAACATCCCCAAAGTTTACAAAATTATCAGCTCTAGTCTTTTCTTTTTTGGGTCAGGAATGGCCCTCCACATTAACTCCCACGTCAAGTAATTCCATGCCGTTTGATTATGTCAATATATCTGTTAATTTGCTACCGTGACACATATGTGAACTATACTCATCAAAAGCCTTTTTTTTATCAATATGACGGATATTTATACAATATGACAGATTTCATATAAATAAAAGGTTAATTTACCGGCAAGGGGCTTGTACACATGCTATTAATCTACTCTAGAAAAAAGGGAAATTTGAACTTGGATGGCTTGAAACTCATTTTCCTTTACGTGTGTCTGTCGAGTCTTGTTAATTTTCAATTTGGTTGATCAATTTGACTTGAACTCTTTCGGCAAAACGTGTCTGGCAGGCAGGTCTTCTTGTTATCATAATTTTTTTTCTTCAACAGCAAGTCATTGTCATTTTAGTCAATACTTCTGCAGTGATTGACGGGATAATTGGTAATTGCTTATTAATTGCTAGATAGCTTGGGAGCTCCTCTAAACTCGACCGCCTATACATATGCGAATATGGGATGTGTGTATATATATATAGTGCAAGGGGTATGTTAATGTAGAGAGTGAGTTATTTATACAATTCCCTCTTCTTCATGGATTTCCCTACGCAAGCTAGAACAGTTCCAAAAACTCTTATGGCTTCCATATTGCTGCTACTTGTATTGTTGATGCCTGCCCTGCAAATAACAGGTCTCACTTTCTGCTTCTGAATTTATATATATATGGCATCAAGCAAATATATTAAGTAATTCTGTTTCATTATGTAGTTGAAATTATGATATATTAAAGCATATATATATATACCATGCAGAAAACTTCTGGTTTCTCTATCCAATTTTTATTTATTTTTATTTTAAAATACAAGCCATATTGGGGGAAGGGGGATTCGAACATAGGACCTCGGATGCAAGGGTGACTACTCTTAACCACTTGAGTTACCTGTCCCTTGCTTCTCCATCCAAATTCTGAATTAGAAGCACTTGGAGTTGTATGTAATTTCTTTGGTCATTTCATGTATGAAATTAAAATTGTCATCCTTTAAAACATTCTTTAAGCAAGTTGTTTCTCTTGTTGCCAATCATGCTTTCACAAGCTGAAACTTTGATGCTTGTATTTCAGGTGCACAATCTGTTGGTGTTTGTTATGGACGAAATGGCAACAATTTACCATCCGAATCAGACGTCGTTGGCTTGTACAAAAGCAATGGCATTGGAAGAATGAGAATTTATGAACCCAATGATCCAACCTATCAAGCCCTTAAAGGTTCCAACATAGAACTCATCGTGACCATCCTCAACGACAAGCTTCAAGGCCTCACTGATGCTGCTGCTGCAACAGATTGGGTCCAAAAGAATGTACAAGCCTTCCCTGATGTCAAGTTCAAATACATCGCGGTCGGGAACGAAGTACACCCCACCGATCCCCAGACCCAGTATCTCCTCCCAGCCATCCAAAACATTCATAATGCAATTGTAGCAGCCAATCTGCAAGGCCAGATCAAAGTCTCAACAGCAATTGACACAACCCTTGTGGACAATGCCTACCCTCCTTCAGCTGGAAAATATAGTGATGCTGCAAAGTCATTCATAACCCCAGTTGTCAACTTCCTAGCCAGCAATGGGGCCCCTCTTCTTGTCAATGTGTATCCTTACTTCAGCTACACTGACAATCCTTCTCAAATAGACATTGCCTATGCCTTATTCACCTCACAAGGGATCACGACGCCCGACGGTGTAAAGTACCAAAACCTGTTTGATGCTCTTTTGGATGCTCAGTACTCAGCTCTTGAGAAAGCCAATGCTCCCAACGTGGAGATCGTCGTGTCGGAGAGCGGTTGGCCATCCGAAGGTGGTGATGCTGCAACCACTCAAAATGCACAAACATTCTACCAGAATTTGATCAACCATGTGAAAGGTACTACTGGGACTCCAAAGAGGCCTGGAAAAGCTATAGAAACTTACCTTTTTGCCATGTTTGATGAAAATACCAAGGACGGTGCTGAAGTTGAGAAACACTTTGGTCTTTTCTCCCCCAACAAACAACCCAAGTACCAACTCACCTTTGGCTAGAGGAGTGACACAATCATTTGTCTTGAGTATGTAGAATATTTAAGCTGAATAAGAGTGCCTTGTCCCTGTTCTTCTAATACAATAAAATAATAAGATGCACAAGATTGTTATGAATTCTGATGTTGGTGAAGTTGTTTTTGAAATACAAAACCAAAAATAAATGAAGAAGGTGATACAAAGGGATTCCTGGTCTTTATTTCATGAAAGGATCATATATTATTGGTGAACATTCTGTTTCAAGTCTATCATTACACAATCTACTTCTTTCTCTGATTGCATTCACAATTTAATCTTATTAATTGATGACATCCCCAAGCGCTAACAAGTTAATAAATGAATACTACTACTTTACTTTTAGACCACTACACAATATAATCATATGATCTGAACTTTCATTTTTTAGATCAGTCGAGGATCATCCTTAAAAATATTTACCTAAATCATGAATTGCTTAGCCCTTTTTTTAATATCAAATATAAACTTTATTAGATAAACTTCAACAGTACAATTATATGATTATCGTGAATATTTTCATTATATTTATCGAAAATATTTTGTTTGCATATTTATTTGATTATTAGATAACTAAAAGATCTTCGATTTGATTGAATTTTTAGAGGGTTGATCTTTCAATTAGGAGCTAACAAATAAATAGTTCGAATTGCAGTAGAGCTCTATTATTCCTTATAGAATGTAATTGGCTACAAATATTACAATCATATGTTTGTAAAATAAGTTTATAAAATTTAGGCTTAATTACACCAATAATCCCTGAAACTATTATCAAATTTTACTTTGCCCCCTCAAACTTAAAGTGACACACTTTCCTTGCTTGACCAAGGTTTGGTGATTCACTTTACCCCATGCTGTTAATTCTATCTAAAACTCTGTTAAATTTGATGACGTTGCAGGGGTGTTTTTATAATTTATAGGCCCAGTTTTTTAATGAGATGGACTCCATGTGGGCAAAATAAATAATACACAATTCTTCAATTCCAACAAATAAATAAATAAAAATTTACCCAGCAACCATTCTCCCCTCCCCTCAAGTATCAACCCTAAACCCATCCAGCCCCCAACGGCATCCCCACCCACCCAGCCCCACCTCTTCTTTCCGATGCGCAACGTCCTCATCCCTCGCCCCCTCTCTCTCTCTATCTCTGTCTGTTGTTCTCTCCCTCACCTCCCCACAAAAAAACTGCCAACCTTGATGAAGAGTATTTCTCTCAAATCATTTGCCTTGCTTGGTTTTGTACAATATACAAATCAAAGGCTAATCAGCACTTAATAAATACAAGATTAAGTCCACTAATCAAGTACTGGGTTCTCTTAAAGTCGTTTTTTGATTCAATTTCAAATCACTTGAATTTTCTTCCTTTCTTACTCTCTGGTGGTCCAAATTAAAGAAAAAAAGTTGCAAACTTTTCTTCCAGCTTGCATTAAAACACCGCTGTATTAATGTCAACCAAAAAGCTATGCATGGCTATAACATATAGAGCAGTAAATTGAATTTCGGCAGCACTGTATCTTTCTAGCTAGACCCATGTTCCTCACCTAGTGCACTTGAAAATCATAATTTTATGGGAATAATCAGAATAATAATATTCTTCTCCCAAGAAGGCAATATATAGTGATTTTACACGAGGAATTACAGGAAAGTAATTACATCAATTATGGGATCAAGAATCCTTCTCTGGTAAGGAATCTTAATACTACAATAATTACATAATTAGAATAATTCAACACTCCCCCTCAAGTTGGGGCATAAATATCGAACATGCTCAACTTGCAAACATACTTGTCAAATATCCGACTAGAAACCGCCTTAGTGAGTATATCTGCTAACTGATCTTCAGAGCGTACTTGAGGGACTTCCACAATCTTTTAATCTAATTTCTCCTTGATAAAAAACCTGTCCACTTCAACATGCTTTGTCTGATCATGCTATACCGGATTGGGTACAATATCACACGCCGCCTTATTATCACAATATAATTTCATAGGTTCTTTTGGTGGATAACCCAAATCAGTCAACAATAACTTTAACCATAACAATTCTTGAATTCCAAGGGCCATTCCCCTATATTCTGCTTCAGCACTTGAACGGAAAACAACATTTTGTTTCTTACTTCTCCACATGACAAGATTTCCACCAACAAATGTAAAATATCCTGACGTGGACCTTCTATGACCCACATCACCAGCCCAATCAGCATCAGTATAGCCTTCGATCTTCAAATAGTTATCATCTTTTGTGAGCAAAATTCCTTTTCCAAGAGCTGCTTTCAAATAGCTCAAAATTCTCATCATTGCATTCATATGTTTCTCTCCAGGATTATGCATGAATTGACTAACAACACTTAACGCATAGGCAATATCAGGCCTTGTGTGAGCTAAGTACATCAGCCTTTTGACTAACTTCTGATAATGCCCTTTATTAGCAGGCACTTGATCAACTTTAATCTCCAACTTCAATCCTTCTTCCATTGGTGTATCTACAGACTGATAAGCAGACATTCCAGTTTCACTCAATAAATCTAATACATATTTCCTTTGAGATAAGAAGATTCCCTCATGTCATCTAGAAACCACAATTACCATAAATATAAGATCATTATGTCTTGTTCAAATTGTGAAGTTGGACGACACATTTGGGCAACTTTCAATATAATGAATATTTTTTATTTTTTTTTACCATACATTACTTATTTCTCCATCCAATTATGATTTTGTCTAACTATCATGATGTTATAGGGAGTTGTTAGGCGTTTACAGCAATGGCAACCAATGTTTTAAATAGCGCGCACTCACATCACGAGCTATGCCGCGTTGCGGTCCTATTTTTCTATGTCACGGTCATCCATGGCGCTTAGCTAATTTCTCGTACGCCATTTCTCCATTGCGTATGCTATCGCGATAGCTAAATGAGCTTTTTTGTATTAAAAAAATTTGGATATTGTTTCATGCCTCTAGTTAAAATAAAATAAATAGAAAATTAATTAAATATCCATTCCTAGATATAAAACTATAAATAAACCCTATACTAATAAATGTATATAAACACACCCAAAATAAACCCAAAAATCGACAACTGTCGATTTTTTCAATTCAATAGTTATATTGGATTACGGTTTTGCCCTTCTACAATTTGAGAAACAGCCGACTTAATGTTTTTGAAAAATCTTTTATTTAATAACAATTATGTTGTAGATTGAAGAGGAATAAGAAGAAGAAGAGCATCGACTATGGCGATGCATGCGCTCATGACTCATGGAGCAGCTTGTGCTACTCCAGGCTCATCTTCTTCCGCCAATCCTTTTGATGCTCTAGGCAACGCTCTTATCGATTCTTCTTCCAAGACTTAGGTTCGTCGTCTTCCTCGTTGCTTCTTTCACTTTCAATTTCTCTTCTCCATTTCGAATTTTCAATCCTCAACGATGTCATTTTCTCAGGCTTTCGTTTGATTCATGAGCAAGACACCCACAGCTTCTAAGCCGCAATTTTATCCAGACGCTCATGGCCACATGCTGCACCAAATCTAAGAGAAGGCTCACAAGGAAGAGCTTAAGAAGAATGAAGAGACCATTTCAAGGTTAACCGAATCATATTGGTATGATTCGGTTTGATTATCGCCGAAATTCGAAGCTCGTTGAGCAATTTCTTTGCGATTTTGTGATTAATTTGAATATGTCTATGGTTGTTTCCCTTAGTTTTGCATTTCATTTACAAATTGTGATAAATAAATTGATTTAAGAAAATGAAAATTACTTGCTTGCTTATTTGTGATAGTTCTAATACGATTTGTAAGGCTGGTACTGTGTTTCTAGTTCTTACACTATGCCAAAAAAGGCCTTTTGCAACAGATAAAATTCATTGCCTATTACCCATAAATACCATGGTATTCAAGCCTGTTGCCCATTACTATGTAATATGCAACGATATTATTCGTGGCCTTTTTATAGTTACAACATCGGATATTTGGTAAAATCCGATGCGTAAATGATTTTCGTGTGCCAAAAAAACGTTTACTTTTGATGCCTAAGCCTGAAACAGCATCAGTAGTTTTAAAAGGGAGGAGACTAAAAAGGTATTACAGCATCAGTGGTATGTATTATAATGATGCATATCAATTACAACATCGCAGAAACAAATAGTGTTGTTGCGAACTGTAGGGGTCTTTTTATTCCAGAAGCCTGACGAATGAGTTTGGGCTGCCGAAAAGAGAAACATGTGAAATTATCCCCTGTGTCTAAGTTCAAAGATCAGACCCCAAGAATGCTTCGAAAGGGTAGCTGAGCCTTAGGAAGCATCCTGGTTATCTTCACCAGCAAAAACAACAACTGCTTACAGGTAGATTCTTAGCTTGGCATGAGAGGCTTGTGGCATGGGAGCAAAACAATCATGAGTTTAGCATAAACAGAGAGAAAGCTGTGAATTCTTATGAAAGACGAGTTCTAAGGAACGGGGGAAGGGATTCTAAGAAGGTTTGTTGAAGAGAGAGAGAGAGAGAGAGAGAGAGAGAGAGAGAGAGAGATATGGGGGGAGTATATTGGGTGTGTTGAGTAGTTTCCGGTAGCTCGACGAAAACTCTATCAAGCTTTGGAACAGTTTACCAAAAGGGAAAACGGAGAGAGATGGAAGGATGGGGCTCGAAAATTGCAAAGGTTTCAGAGATGAGAGATAAAGCTTGCTCTCCAGATGTGTGTTGCTTAGGATAAAGAAGAAGGAGATAGAAGGTGAGGCACTTGGGCTTGATGTTAGCAATTAGAGAATAAGCTTGCTCGACTGCTCTAGTTGAGTTTAATGGATAGGAGGTACCTCTTTTTATAGCCGTTGGAAGCTTCTCATTCCTAAGAAACGCTAATGGCTTCTATTCAATTTGACCAAGTCTTTCTTCTCCTTTCTCTTCTCTTCCTTTGACTCATCTTATTTGGTGAAATTCTCTCTGCCCAATCGCACAAAAACAGGGTTTGGGGAGCTCTAGGCTTTTCCCGCAGCTGTTCCAATGAGGGAATCCCATTTTCAGCCATCTTTCTTCCTTCTTTTCTCCCCTTTTCCATGGCTAGATCTGATGGGGGAAAGAAATGGGTATGTACACTGATTTGAAGGGTGCCTTGGCTCCTAGCAACCTACGCAAGCTAATATCCCATGGTGCTTTGCGTGTTCCACCTTAGTGTTCGTTCTTAGCCCATGTGCTGGAGCCTCCCAACAGCTCACTGACATAACACTTTGGCTTTCATCGTGGTTCACGTTTCCAGCTAAGTGCTGACTATGGATATTTTCTTGGCTGCTTGGGCTTTTGCTAAAGTGATAGGTCATTAGGGGAATTGGCTAATTTCCTTAAATGATGGGCTATTTTATTGAGATGATTAGCTAATTTTTCCTAGAGTGTTGAGTTTTTTCCTCTCTTTTATGTTTACTCACATATTTGGACACAAGTTATGGGCTTGAGTTTTGGAGCTCCCAAACAGCCCAAAACTTCCATTTCTCGACTTATCAATGGGCCTCATGAAAGCTCGTTACCAATCATACCACAACCCACTCAAGCAAGCCCCAGACATTTGCGTGGCTTGGGCCCACTTAAGCTTTTAGCGTGACTAGGTGTAAAAATAATGATTTTCTCCTTAGCATTGCATGTCGCTTGGCGTGCTTGAATTTTATCGTCTTTGAAAAGGAATATGATGCTTGATGGGATAATTAGCATGGGCTTGTAGAGCTAGTGCCTTTTATAGGCTTATTTTAATTCTTAGCGTGATAAATTACATATTTATTTGACATGGCACGTGGTTGTGGCTCCGTAAAAACGTGCATGACGAATTTCGCGTGCTCCGAACCGAGTCTTTTCTTAATGAGGTGTATCACTGGGCTAGGAATTTATTTAGGCCCAACCCTGGATTTTTTGGGCCTCAACACGAATTATGTTATACGTCATCGCTTTTTCTATTTTGCGGACGTGAAAAGCCTCCAATAGTGCTAGTTGTTATATAAATGCTGATGTTACTTCTAATTTTAGGCATCAATGATCATAGTTGTCTGGTTGTTGTTTTTATCTTTAAACTTTAGTTGTTTCTGAAAAACAGAAGTTGTTATAAACAATAGGCATCACTTATGTAAGGAAAGTGTAGGTATTTTGTGTGTTTCACATCACACTTGGTTACTATCTTAGTATATCAAAAAGGCATCATTTCCAAATCATGTTGTGTTGCCATTATATTGCTCATAAAGAAAAACATTATATAAACAATAATTTAAATATATTCATACTTGTCTACATATTATACAAACAGTGTGTAATATGAACATAAGCTTAAAAAGTGTAAAATACTAAATTTGGATAAGATATCTTGTCACTTCAAATTAACCAATATGCAAATTTATGATATCATAATGGTGAACAAGAAAATCTAATTTGTCAACCAATCTAATTAGATAACAAGAAGTCATTAAATGGATCCCACTTCATGTTTCAACTAGCAATTAAATGATCATGTGATGGGGTAGAGAGCTGGACAAGAACAGCTAGCATTTCTTCTTAATTCAATGGCTAGGCAGGCAGTGTTATCTTTCCTCTTGATTTTAGCAATTTAGTATTTTAGTAGTTTAGTAGTTTTGAGTTTTTGGTATTTTAGTATTTTAGTTTTTTTTTTCTTTGGAAGCGCAAGAATAAACCCATTGAGCCAACTCCAACAATAAAGCCTTCTGGGTCTAAGAAACATCATTTTTCTTAACTCAAACCTGAAATGGTCGGAAATATCATATACTCAATGAAATGAAAGATCAAACTAGACTTGGTTACTTCTAAAAAATTGGATGCTAGATAGTTTTACTTACTTTCCATGATATTTTGAAATGCTTCCTGTAAAAAAGAGTTCAAAATTAAACTAGTTTGATACATATAGGGAAGAAGTGTTAAAATACTCATATGATAAATGAAAAATAAAAGTGCATCTATGCAGCGCACATGGTCAAGACTCTTTACAGTGACTGCTAATTTATTCAGCTAGTATCTCACATAAAAGAAAAATCTATTTCTCACTACTTTACCTTAAAATTCAGCATTCTTTTACATCTGTGTAACACCAGTACTAACTATTCTTGGTAAATTAGGTGGTTGCTTTTAGGCAGAGGCTCCTTCACATTAATATTGCCCCAGGTCAAAATCATGCTAAGACATCTTAGTCAAACATTTGTTGACCCAAGATATATCTAGATATACAAAATCTTGACATCCACTTGTCAACCAGATAGTATCAGTATCATCTTCCTGAAGAACATTAAATTTAGCAACTACAAGGGTTAACACTTTTGGAACCACGAAATATATACCTCATCTTTTGTGAGTTGAGGATTATAAAGCATCTCCTCCCCAACAGTGCTAAGCTGCATCTCAAGCAAATATGTGGCATAAGAAGCTGCCTCGGTATACAGGGTACAGAAGAAATAGACAATAGAGAGTCCCATACAGTGAATCCCTTGTAATCATGAGTAGGATAGATCAATGTATTCTTTGGCAATGTGAAAATCTGGATTGAAAGTACAAAATAATAAGTGGCCTTTTAACATAAAGCCATGTTTGAACTCATTTCTTTCCTATGGTATCAAAGGTATGCTAGCTCAGCATGTTCTTACCTATGAATGAACTGACTTGTACAGTTGTGTGAACTGCCACCCTGCAAACAGATTAGAGAAATCAAACAAGGGAACTTGATAAATCCCCTTAACAGTCATGTTTTAAGAACAAGCCAACTCTTCTAATGGCAAACTGTTGCTAGTTTTTCAATTTTTGCTTTCCTTGTCTTTTGATTGAAAACAGCAGAATTTGTCACAAAAAGGTAAATTATAAAGAGTTCCAAAAGTTGAAGGTACTATTCCTGAAAATTAGTTCTCCCACAGCCCCGTATGAGTAAAGCATCTCCAGAGAAAGCCATCCTTGGTTGGGGCTGATTAGGCCCATCTCCTGTAACATAGGTAACACAAACTAATGTATGCCCATGAGTAGCTCGAACCTGCAACACAAATTGCACACATGAGATACATATATACAAAGGCACATACATGCACAAACATACACACACACCCGACACAGAAAACCACAGCACTAACTTCTGATACATTTAAAAAAATAATAAAAAATCTTCCCCTGATTTCCTGTTTGTACCTCTTCCATTCTAGAAAGCAAGACTCAAAATTTACTGTTGTGTTTTTTCTTGGAGTTTGGCAGATGTATTGGCATCTGAGCATGAAGAGGCCATACACGCAGCAGTGCATACATTTAAGAGTCTCATTCATGATTGCATTGATGAAAGCTTGATCAAACAGGGAGTTGACCAGATTGTAATGAATGCAAATCTGGATGCAAGGAAGTCTGGGCCAACTATAATTGAAAAAGTTTGTGCTACTATTGAAAGCTTGCTTGATCGAGGACTGGCACCGATCGGATCAACGTATTACCAGAAAAATCAATGTCCGGAAACACAAATGGGGAAATCAAGAGAGCTAGGAAAATGGTCCATTAGGAGCAATTGCCCCTACTAGCTATTGGTGATTTATAGTTGGGAAAAAAAAATAAAACACCAGAATATAACTGTTTGAAAAAAGGAAAAAAAAGGATAATTTGAGTACAGAGTAGTTGATAGGTCCAAGTTAAAGGGAAATATTTTGGATGGATATGAAATTATGATCCAAAAAATTTCAACTTTGGCACGCCCAAATCATATATGACATCCAAAAGTTCCAAAATATGAAAGTTTCAAAACGAAACCGAATTACATGGGAATGAATCAATGGAAGGAAAGAGTTGGCCAGTCTCTTATATAAGCAGTTGTAACAACACATGCAAATATAGATTAAAGAATAAAACTATATATTCTCTTTAAAAAAAAAAAAAAAAACAAACAAACTATCTATTTGAACTGCATAGACTGATCATCACAACACATCTCTCACGCTCTTCCATAAACACAATTGAAGAAGAAAATGGCATTTCATTGATTAGTTATCATATTTACAGTCACATACTTATATACAACCAAGTGATCCTTTAACTAGCCCAACAGAATTATTGCTCATCAAAGTCCAAAACCAGTAAGAGTTGCTCTCTTCTGAAACATATGCACATACATTTGTGGAAACATATGCAAAAGAGTTGCTCTCTTCTGAAACATGGGGAATCTCTTTGGAGCATCCCATCGAACAGCTGGAGGGCAAGTCCAAGGGGTCACACCAGCAGCACACCAGGCCTACACAGCCACTTTCATGGCTGCCAAGGGGTCGGTTGACCCCATGGTGGCTCTGCCACCGATATATGTGTATATATATATATATTTTTTTTTTTCAAATTTAAAATTGAATTGAAAAAAAATAAATTAAAACATTAAAAAAGATATGGGTATTTTTTATCACACCAGGCTCTACGGAGCCACTTTCATGGCCGCCAAGGGGTCGCTTGACCCCATGGTGGCTCCGCCACCGAAGGTTTTTTTTTTTTTTATTGAATTGAAAAAAAAAATTTATAACATTAAAAAAGAATCTGGGTATTTTGTATCCACTATGAACATAGAAAGAGAGAGACGAAAGGATCGACTTTGAGAAATATTAATCTTTTTATTGTTGCTAGTAATGAGTTAAGATTCTCCTACCTCGAAGCGGTGGCTTTGTTTTGCTGGCCAAAGTCTATGGTCAGAAATCAACCTCAGCCTCTTTCTTTCGCTGTCCCTGGCTGCACTCGAATCAGGTTCTCCTACGTCTGACGACTTTTTTGTGTTTGGCTGCTGACTCAGACTTACCCCTCCACCGGTCAAGTTGATTCTTCTCTCGTTTTTGAGTATAGTAGCGGCAGCAGGCAGTTGTTATCTCACGATTTTTTCTTTTTGAGAGTTAAGAGCAGAGAGACGAACTTTGGGATTTTTGACAGGGAGAGAAGAGAGAGAGGAAATTTTTTTGGGGGAGTTGAGCTGGGTGAGTTAGGTTTAAGACTTTTTGAAATTTTTTAAGGGAAAAGGTGAAATTTTTTGAGGGAAAAGGATGAAATTTTTTTGGGAGAGTTGACTTGGGAATTTTGACTGTGCTATGAGAATCTCTCCTTCCATTTCTATGTTATTTTCTTCTTCTCTTCTCTAATTTTCGTAGAATCTGTAGTGACATATATATACATGATGTTAATTGGCAATTAATTTGCAATTGGGTATTTCAGAAAACCTAGAAATTCAGAAGTAGAGTAGACTTTTGGCATGAATCTTGAGTTTATTGAACTTACTGTTTCAGTTTTTATGGATTTCATTACTATCTAATGGATTTCATTACTTACTGGTTCATGTGGGATGATGCATCCTTGTCGTTTAGTGCTAAAAGATTACACAGAGGAAGATTTGTAGTTTTGGAGTTTACCAATTTTCTTTTTTCTTGGTTGGTGATTTGGTGATTCAATTTTCTTTTTTCTTTTTCTTTGGCCATGTCAAAGCAAAGTCAATAAAAAAAAATATGGATGCAATAAAAAATAAAAAATGGATGCGATGGTGTCCTGGCTAGCAGCAAGCAGATTCAAAGTTATTAATTTTTGTTTCTCCTAGCTAATATCTCTATTAAATCTCCTACCTCCCCTTCCATTGTGTCAATTGTCACTCAGTATTTGCGCCATTCATTTCATTTCATACTCTCTATTTTTTGTGTTCATTTAGTCTTTGTGCCATTCATATTGTCTGCTGCACTGCATAGTGTTGTAACAGCTGTTTGACATTCAAATTAGCAACAAAAAAACGAAGTTCATTTGTCAAGTAATTTCCCGCGATTAAATTTTATTCCGTAGAAATTAATTTTGGCATATTATATGCTGTCTGTCTTGAATTCAATGTGATAGTTTAAAGGTCAATGACTCAAATTATACATAGTTTAATCAATTAACATGGTGATGGTGTTGACATGACAACGATGTTTAAGGTTTAACAGTGAGTGCAGCACATGCAATGTTTGTCAAGGCCATGGTAGATCTAACAAAACAACACATAGGACCTGTTTTTTCCACTTTAATTATTATTGGGCATCAAATTCAAATATTTGAAGTGTATCTGTCATTTGACAGAGCAATTTGCATCTTGCATGAATATCACTTGGTTTTGATCTCTCAAATAAGGAAATGCAATGAATAATATGGTGTTAATCAACAGCAACATCTTTTGGCAAAAAGTGAAATAATCCAAGAACTTTTTTCTTCATATTTGTTGTGGTATTAGGCACACATTGGTTGATAATTTTTGGTCTATGGGATGAATTTTCCATACTTTGCGAATGGTATTAATTATGGCTTTGCATTAATTAAACTGTTTCTATTTGCATATATGAAACTTTTTGTTTTCAATTTGGGGTTATTTTACTTTCAGTAGGATTGGTTAAGTGGAATAATTCTTTTCTTTTTTGATTAATAGATATGGATCAAAGACGAATATTGTTGATATTGTTGTTGGAGATGTGGCATTTAGAGACCATGTGTGCTTGCACGATTCTTGTGCTTATGATGCTAAAAAATATGAGAAGAAATCGAGGACTTTTAGAAAGACGTTCCCTCAATAACCGTTCGTTTGTTAGACATGAGAATCGATTACGTTATTTGAACAGTATATTAGGCAATGATAGAGAATGTGTGAGTGAACTAAGAATGGATTTAAAGACGTTTGGTTTATTATGTGATTTGCTTCGCACGGATGGAAGGTTAAAGAATGACGGTTTGGTGACTGTGGAGGAGCAAGTATGTATGTTCTTGCATATGCTTGCTCATCATGTTAAGAATCGTACTATTAGAAATAGATTTGTTCGATCAGGAGAGACTATTAGTAGGTACTTCAATTCTGTGTTACAAGGCATTTTAAGATTACAAGGTAGTCTATTGAGAGTACCGGAACCTATAGGTGAAAACTGCATAGATCATAGATGGAAATGGTTTAAGGTATGTTTATTATACTTTGGCTTTCTTTTCTATGATCTGTGCAACATATAAACTTAATGAAAGTTTACCTTTTTATTTATTTATTTTTTTTATAATAGAATTGCTTGGGAGCACTAGATGGAACATACATTAAAGTGCAAGTAGCTGAAACCGAAAAACCGAGATATCGGACTAGAAAGGGAGAAATTGCAACAAATGTGTTGGCCGTTTGCTCACGTGATATGCAATTCATATTTGTGTTGCCGGGTTGGGAGGGATCCGCATCCGACTCTAGAGTCCTTCGAGATGCCATAACTAGGCCTAATGGATTTAGAGTTCCTACCGGTAAGGCCATTAGCTAGTGTCCACTTTATAAATAATTGTAAGTTTATACAATTACCACACATTAATAGGAATTGACTTCTTTTATTTTTAATTTTTGGTTATTAGGTTATTATTACCTTGTAGATGGTGGGTACACAAATGGTGAGGGATTTCTTGCACCATATAGAGGAACAAGGTATCATCTATCGGAATGGAGAGAAGGAAATACACCTGTAAATCATCAAGAATATTTTAATATGAAGCATGCTAAAGCAAGAAACGTAATAGAACGTTGTTTTGGGTTGCTAAAAGCTAGATGGGGCATACTAAGGAGTCCTCTTTTTATCCAATAAAGACACAATGTCGAATCATTACGGCTTGTTGTCTTTTACATAATCTCATTAGGAGGGAGATGTCTAGAAATCCGCTAGAGCATGAAATAAATGAAATTGAAGAGACGGAAAATGTGATAGAAGGTGATATGGTTGGCACCATTGGAGCATCGGATGAATGGACTACTTGGAGGAATGACTTGGCGTTCCAAATGTATAATGAGTGGCAAGGAAATGCGAATAACTAGCCAACTCTTGTTATTTATGTTTCAGTTCTTAAGGTGTTTTCTTTTTTATGTGATTGTAATTTGTATTTGAGGCATGATAATTCAGCCTTAACAATGTATTGATTGTGGTATTAAAGAAAATTTATCAATTTGTTTGCTGATTTTATTTTTCATTTTGTTTTTAAGGTTATGTGATGTACCAAAGAAGAGTCATGCCTTGAAACAAAGTTATGTTTTCTTTGCAAATTCCAATTATTGATTGTGGTATTATTTTATTTGTGTTGATTATTCTTAGGGATGGAAAGTGAAGGTAATAGTCAAAACTTTGAACAAGGAAAGAAAGGAACTAGGCGGTCATGGTCCAAGTTTGAAGAAGATTCGTTTTTGACCGTGCTAGATGATTTTGTGGCTGCAGGCCAACGCTGTGAGACTGGTAGTTTCAAATCTGGTACTATGGTCCAAATGGAGAAGGCTTTGAATATTAAATGTCCTGATTCGGGGCTAAAGGCATGCCCTCATATTGAATCCAAATTGAAGAAGTGGAAAAAGCAATATAGCATAGTCTATGACATGATAAACACAAGTGGATTTGCTTGGAATGATATGAAAAAGTGTGTTGAGGTTGACAGTAATGATGCATGGGAAACTTATGTGCAGGTACATGATTACATATTTTTGCTATTTTTCTTACATAAAGATGTCAAGTGGGTTTGATGAGTGTAGATTTTAAACTTGCTTTTGTTATTATTATTATTTTTTAACATATTGAAAATAAGCTAAGTGGTGCCTTGTTTTATCATAGCACCACAAGGAAGCAGCCGAATGGAGGAGCAAACCATTTCCTTTGTTTGATAGACTTTCTAATATCTTCGGAAAGGATCGTGCTAACGGACAAAGAGCTGAAGCCCCTGCTGACATGATGGAAGAGCAAAGCAATAATGATGTTAATGCTAGTGATAATTGTGTCCAGGAATATGCATCTCCTATGTCTTTAAACATAGAAGGAAGCCAATCTATGAACAGTCAAAATAAGAGGAAAAGAGCTACAAGCTCAAGTGATGAAGAGAAGATTGTGACTGTATTGGAGAAATTGTTTGAAGCATCTAGGAAAAGGATGCAAATTGGTGACTGAGGCTATAATAAAAGGTAATGAAGATCGATCTGATATTGCCAAAGAACTCAAGAGAATGGGATTTTCTCCTTTAGATCAAATTGCAGCACTAAAGCTCATTTTGGAGAAGCCACAAAACATCTCTATATTCATGTTTTTGGATGATGATATCAAGAAAGTGTTTGTTGAGCAGTTGCTTAGTGACAATGCTTGAGGACATGGCCTAGCTAAGTTTGATGCATCTATCTTTTTGGAAACACCACAAATGATGCATTGATAAGATTGGCTTCATTTTGGAAACACCACAAATTGTATAACATTTTGCTAGCATTAAAGCCATATGGTTCATGGTTGTGGGGTTTATTAGTTTCATTTTGAAATTGTGGATGTTTATTTGTATGTATTAATGGTAGAATTGTGTGTAGGGAACTAAACCTCTAATTTCTGAGTCATGTAGATGACTTTGGCATATATGAAAATTTCTAACTTTTGCACATATGAAATGTACATGTGAATTTGGTTTGGAGGAAAAGAAATGTATATTGTCAATTTGGTAATTCTAATAACAAAAAAACTTACATTTAATTATTTAAAAATTATTATTTTTAAATATAAAATTATTATTTTTTAGTCCCACACAGCACCAAACATAGGTCTTCACTATTTTTACAATCCAGCTTCTTAGTCCGACGCAGTACCAAACGTAGGTCAATACTTAATCCAGCTTAGTCCAATCCGAGCTAATCCAAGACAGTCCCAGGATTTAGTCCAGTCCATGACAGTCCGCCGTACCAAACGACCCCTAATAGCATTGATTTTATGTTGCCTAAAGTGAATTTTGGCATAATGTTAGTAGAATGGTTGAGCATCTACATAAACATTTACTGTTTGTATGATGTACATGTTAAGCTACTGTTAGTAATTTTTGTTTCAGTCTTACCACTGCTTTTGCTATTACAAAAGGATAATAATGGTGTTTACTTGTTAAAATTCCTTTTTGAATGGATTGAGACCTAGAAGTTATCTAGCCTGTTTTTGCTGCTGTATATATATATATATTTTTAATGTGAAAATATATTGTATTATGCCTTTCAGGATAATGAACCGTTAATGAGGGCACTATCAAAGCTAGTCAATCTTAACAATCCAGATCTTGTCTTGTTTGTTGGAGAGGCACTTGTTGGAAATGATGTTGTTGATTAGCTTTCAAAGTTTAATTAGGTTTGAGCTCCATATTCATGGTTTTTTTTTTTTCTTTTTCGAGTATTGTCCAATTAGGGTTTGTTTGTTGGTCTCCATTTCTATTGAAAAATCTTCAGATATATGATTTTTGCTAAGTTGCTCTACTACATTTTACACTTCGCGCGACGAAGAGAATTTCGTCGCGCAAAATACATTGTAGTCACACAAATTTCAGCGCGACAGAAACTTCGTCGCGCAGAATCCGTCGCGTAAAGATCGTGAAGAAAGACTTTGCGCGACGAAGTTTTTTCATTGGTCACGCAAAGTGACTTTGCGCGACGAAAAAGATTGGTCGCGTAAAGTGACTTTGCGCGACGAAAAATATTGGTAGCGCAAAGTTGTGCGCGACGAAATACATTGGTCGCGCAAAGGTTTGCGCGACGAAATATATTGGTCGCGCAAAGTTTTGAGCGACGAAAAACATTGGTCGCGCAAAGTCTAAAAAAATTTTTAAAAAATAAAAAATTCCCGCGTCCAATTTTTGGTACCTGCCCAAATTTTTTGAGTTTTGCGCGACGAATACTAACATCGCGCAAATATTTGCGCGACGAAATATTTTTTGTTTTAAATTTTTTTAATTTAAAATAAACTAATTTAATAATTTGCGCTACGAAATATTTTGTCGCGCAAGGTTTTTGACTTTTTGTTTTATTATTTCTTTAATATGAATTTATTTATATGAATTTTTTCAAATTTTTACTTTTTAAATTTAATTTAATTGTATGATTTCTTTTTAAAATTACTTTAATTTAAATTGATATTAATTTTTACTTTTTAAATTTAATTTAATATTATGATTTTTTTAATTACTTTAATTTAAATTGGCATATTCAAAATAAAATTACATATGAAAAATAGTGATTAAATTATCCAATAAATATATATATATATAATATTCAAAATGTACACATAAATTAACAAAGTACAATAATAAAATCCTAATACAAGCGTATAGTGGTGGTAGTGGCGGAGGGTATATTTTGATAGCTTCCTAATCCTCAACTTTAGCCTTCAAAGTCTCGATGATTCCCTACAAAAAAAAACAAATATGGTCAAATAACCACCAAAAAAAAAAAAAAAAAGAAGGCATAATCTCCCCTAAAATTGTTATACCACAAATCCAACCCAAACTCCAATCCCTCCCCTTTACTCAACCCCAAAACCCACACAAACTCAAAATTAACTCCAAAAACACATATTAATGAAAAAAATTTAAAATTTGGAGAGAATATACCTTTTGGCAAGATTGAGAGTGAATGAGAATGAGAGGGAGAAGTGAGTGTGAGAGAATTAGAGAAGATAGTGATAGAGAGATGAGAGAGTGAGCGAGAGAGATGAGAGAGTGAGTGAGAGAGAGTGAGAGATAGTGAAGAGAGAGATGAGAGATTAAGTGAGAGGAGTGAGTGAGGGATTTGGGGAGAGGGAAAGAGAAAGGAGAGGTAAGAGTAGAGAAAGGCATTGAGAAAATGGTGGAGGAGTTATTTCGGTTTTAAAAACCGTATCACTTTGCGCGACGAAAAATATTGTTGGTCGCGCAAAGTCTAAAAAACTTATTTAAAAAAAATAAAAATCCCCGCGTCCCATTTTTGGTACCCGCCAAAATTTTTACATTTTTGCGCGACGAATATAGGAATATTGGTCGCGCAAAGTCTAAAAAAATTATTTAAAAAAATAAAAATCCCCGCGTCCCATTTTTGGTACCCGCCAAAATTTTTAAATTTTTGAGCGACGAATATAGGAATATTGGTCGCGCAAAGTCTAAAAAAATTATCTAAAAAAATAAAAATCCCCGCGTCCCATTTTTGGTACCCGCCAAAATTTTTAAATTTTTGCGCGACGAAAAATACATATTGGTCGCGCAAAGTCTAAAAAAATTATTTAAAAAAAATAAAAATCCCCGCGTCCCATTTTTGGTACTCGCCAAAATTTTTAAATTTTTGCGCGACGAATATAGGAATATTGGTCGCGCAAAGTCTAAAAAAATTATTTAAAAAAAATAAAAATCCCCGCGTCCCATTTTTGGTACCCGCCAAAATTTTTAAATTTTTGCGCGACGAATATAGGAATATTGGTCGCGCAAAGTCTAAAAAAATTATTAAAAAAATAAAAATCCCCGCGTCCCATTTTTGGTACCCGCCAAAATTTTTAAATTTTTGCGCAACGAAAAATACATATTGGTCGCGCAAAGTCTAAAAAAATTATTTAAAAAAAATAAAAATCCCCGCGTCCCATTTTTGGTACCCGCCAAAATTTTTAAATTTTTGCGCGACGAAAAATACATACTGGTCGCGCAAAGTCTAAAAAAATTCCTGCGTCCGATTTTTGGTACCAGCCCAAATTTTTGCGAGACGAAAAATATATATTGGTCGCGCAAAGTTTTGAGCGACAAAAAATATTGGTCGCGCAAAGTTTTGAGCGACAAAAAATATTGGTCGCGCAAAGTCTAAAATTTTTTTATTTTTTTTTAAATCCCGTGTCCCATTTTTGGTACCCGTCCAAATTTTTAGAGTTTTGCGCGACAAACTGTTGGTTGCGCAAACTTTTGAGAGACGAAAAATTGGTTCGTAACACAATATTTATAAAAATAATTGTTATGAATAATAAAAATAAAAATATTTTATTTTACAATTTAAAATATAAATAAGGTTAAAGCTGCTTAATAAATATATATACTATTCAATTTCTTAAGTGTTATACGTACAAAATAAATAAATTTAAAGCTACTTAATAAATAAATATATATACACACACCATTCAACGATCCAACCGTCAGACTTATTTGTATATACTTCAAGATCGTATACCCCAAAAATCGCAAAAAACAAACATTCAGAGATCTAGTAACGGGACAAAACTTTTCGATGGTTATAAATGAAAAATTACGATTTAACGGTTATTTTAACTCCGATTTTGATGATTTTTTTTACAGCTACACTCCTTGACCATATATGAATACAATGACTGAATTTGATCTTCAATTTAAAATATTTACACTAGTGGATACCACAAAATCTTATGTTATATCTAACGAACGTATAAATAACCTCTTAATTGTTAGTGAATATATTGTTTTGATGGCATATGCATTCACCAAAACTAGTTTCAACGATCCAACCGTCAAACTTGTTTGTTTATACTTCGAGATCATATACGCCAAAAATCGGAAAAAATAAACATTCAGAGATCAAGTAATGGGACAAAACTTTTCGACGGTTATAATGAAAAATCACGATTTAACGGTTATTTTAACTCCGATTTTGATGCTTTTTTTTACAGCTACACTCCTTGACCCTATATGAATACAATGACTGAATTTGATCTTCAATTTAAAATATTTACACTAGTGGATACCACAAAATCTTATGTTATATTTAACGAACGTATAAATAAACTCTTAATTGTTAGTGAATATATTGTTTTGATGGCATATGCATTCACCAAAACTAGTTTCAACGATCCAACCGTCAAACTTGTTTGTTTATACTTCGAAATCATATACGCCAAAAATCGGAAAAAATAAACATTCAGAGATCAAGTAATGGGACAAAACTTTTCGACGGTTATAATGAAAAATCACGATTTAACGGTTATTTTAACTCCGATTTTGATGATTTTTTACAGCTACACTCCTTGACCCTATATGAATACAATGAACTAATTCGATCGTCAATTTAAAATATATATTTTCTAACAAAAACCCAATCTGAACAACAATAATATATTTTTCTAACAAAAATCCGATCCGATCTAAAATAATAAATTTAAAGCTACTTAATAAATATATATACTGTTTAATTTCTTAAGTGTTATGCATACAAAATAAAAAATAAAAAAAAATTAGTTTAGGCGACGAAATGTTTGGATTACGTGATGCAAAGATTTTAAAATATATATATTTTATTTTTATAAGGACTTTGCGCGACGAAGTTTATTGTTACGTCGCGCAAAGTCACTTTGAGCGACGATGTATTGTTGTCGCGCAAAAGTTTGTCGCGCAAAGTTACTTTGCGCGACGAATTTTTTTTCGTCGCGCAAAATTTGGTTGCGCAAGACTTTGAGCGACTATGTATTGTCGTCGCGCAAAAGTTTGTCGCCCGAAGTGACTTTGCGCTACGAATTGTTTTTCGTCGCGCAAGACTTTGAGCGACGAAGTTTTGAGTTTCGTCGCGCAAAGTGACTTTGAGCGACGAATAGTTTTTCGTCGCGCAAAATTTGGTCGCGCAAGGGGTTTTTTTTACTAGTGTTGCTTATTGGGTTTCTAATTTATATATATACATATATATATTTGAATTTCATGGGTCAATTTGGCCACTGGGGTTTTTGATGAAATACTGCTCTATGCTAAGAAATCGTATGCTAGCTGATCCTTCCTTTTGTTTTGAAGTTGGGATAGAGGTTTGTTTTCATGATCTTTCTTTTTGGTAAATAATGTTTTTGAGTAATCTGTGTTTCAAGTCAAGGGACTGTAAATCATTAGTGCTCGTGAAAGAATTGTAGCTTTGCATTTTTCACTGTAAATATCAGTAATTGAGTTTGTTGGTCATTGTTTGCATTGGGGATAGTCCTATGAATTCCATTAAATATACCTTGCCTTCAAATTGGACCATTACATTTGATAGTTGTTGATCTTGTTGAATACTGAAGAAATTTCTCTTCCTTGACTCTTTTGTAATGCAGATAGTCATAGATTCCTGTTGTGCAACATTTGCAGAAGTTCAGAAAAGGGGAAAGAATTTTTGGGCTCAGTTTGAGTTGTACGCTGCTACTCTTTTGGTTGGAATAGCTGTTGACATTACTTTGTGTATACTTGAATAGATAGTTGAATTACTCAGGACTAATTGAGTTTACCACTGGTAACTGTTTTTTGTGTGATTTTTTAGGGGCGATCTGTCATATCAGTGGACGATACATTGAAAATCATAGCCTGCAGGTAAGGTGTAGTAATTTGTTATATGGTTTAATTGAAGATTTTTGATGGAGTTTTTTATTTATGATTCTTATTTTACATATGAATCTATGGTTTTGATGTGGGCTTTCGGTTGCTAGGGAACAACATAAGAAATTATCAACTCTTGAGATGGAGTTGGCTGCAGCTAGACAGGAGGGTTTTACTTCAATGCGCTCCATAGAGATTAATGGAACTGATTATAAGAGAAGGCCACTAGTGGTGATCGGAATTTTTACCTTTGGTCGCAAAAACAGTAGAGACGCAATTCGTAAGGCGTGGATGGGAACATGTAATGCATTAATCTTACTATGGTGCTCACCTATTTTCTGTTTTTGTTACAGTTAAATTTATTTTCTTTTTAATGTGGCACACATATGATTTGGTCTTGTATATAAATTCTTGAATGATAACAGATCATGTGGAATGTTGTGCAATGTTCCTGTTCAATGTTTTAGTTCTAGTAAGCGCATTGAAGCTTATCATTTTTTGTTTTGGAGGTTTTAAAGTTTGCATGTTAATTTACAGGTGCTGCCTTGAAAAAAATGGAGAATGAAAAGGGAATAATCGCACAAGGATTATTTGGCACCCAATGCTCAAATTGGAAAGCCATCAGTATCACGAGGATTATTTGGAAGTTAACAACTACATCATTTTATTTGCATAATAGGTAGGATAAAAGTGTACAACTCCATACTAGGGCTGGCAATGGGTCGGGTCGTGTCGGGTTCGTGTCGTGTCGGGATAATAAACATGTCAAGAATGCTCAACCCGAACCCAACCCATTTAATAAACGTGTCGTGTCGGGTTCGGGTCGTCTTTTATCGTGCGGGTTTCGAGTCGTGTAACGGGTTTATAAAGAATAACATGCATGTTACAAAACTCACAACCGAAAAAAATTTAATTAAAAAAACAGAGAGAGTAGAGAAAATATAAGGAAAAGAAAGAAAAAAAAAAGATAGAGAGAGGAGAGAAGAGAGAAGCTAAAGAAAGAAAAAAATAGAGAGAGAGAGAGAGAGAGAGAGAGAGAGAGAGAGAGAGAGAGAGAGAGAGGAGAGGAGAGATGAGAGAAAACTGAAGAGAAGGAAAAAAAACAGAGAGAAGAGGAAAGGAAAAGAGAGGAAAAAAAAAAAAGGAGAGGAGAGAAGATTGAAGGAAAGTAAGAAAGAAAAAAGAGAGATGAGAGAAAACTGAAGAGAAGGAAAAAAAAACAGAGAGAAGAGGAAAGGAAAAGAGAGGAAAAAAAAAAAAGAGGAGAAGAAAGAAGAAAAAGAAAAAAAAAAAAAGGAAAAGAGAGGAAAAAAAAAAAAAAGAGGAGAAGAAAGAAGAAAAAAAAAAAAAAAGGAGAGGAGAGAAGATTGAAGGAAAGTAAGAAAGAAAAAAGAGAGATGAGAGAAAACTGAAGAGAAGGAAAAAAAACAGAGAGAAGAGGAAAGGAAAAGAGAGGAAAAAAAAAAAGAGGAGAAGAAAGAAGAAAAAAAAAAAAAAAAAGGAGAGGAGAGAAGATTGAAGGAAAGTAAGAAAGAAAAAAGAGAGATGAGAGAAAATTGAAGAGAAGGAAAAAAAACAGAGAGAAGAGGAAAGGAAAAGAGAGGAAAAAAAAAAAAGAGGAGAAGAAAGAAGAAAGAAGAAAAAGAAAAAAAAAAAAAAAAAAAAAAAAAAAAAAGGAGAAGAGACGGGTTGACGGGTTGTACACGGGTTGACACGACCCGTGACACGACCCGTTTAATAAACGGGTTAGATAGGTATTATAACGGGTTAGCGGGTTGACCCGAAACCCACCCGTTTATTAAACGGGTCAGAACGGGTTGACCCGAAATTGACCCGTTTTTTTATCGTGCGGGTTGAACCCGCTAATTTCTCGTGCGGGTTTCGAGTCGTGTATCGGGTCGTATCCGAAATTGCCACCCCTACTCCATACCATTCACTTAAAGTTTATGATATGCAAAATATGATTTTTTACTAGGAAGATGCTTCTATGACATAATATTAACAATGTACTTTTATGACGTAGTATTAACAGTGTACTTTTTTTTTTCTTTCTTGTAGAGATATCTTGTTATTACTAGTATTCTTCGCTGCTGGGGCTGGCAGGACAATGCTGAGAAAGTTTATGCCTTTGGAAAGGACTGAAGATGGTTCTATAACATAGTAATGACAAGATAGTTCTATGACATAATATAAACAATGTACTTCTATAAAATGGTATTAGCAATGTTTTTTTTATGGAATTGTATTAACAATGTACTTCTATGGAATGATATTAACACTATACTTTTATGACATGGTATTAACAATGTACTTCGGGTTTGCTGGGCTTGTTTTGGGTTTTTTTTTTAGTTTTGTTGTGTTGGGCTTGTTTTAAATTAATCAATGGCAAATATGTAATTTATAGTAACTTCAACACTTATTTCATATGTAATAAATGGCTTTTGGGTATGTTTCTAAATTGAATTTCATATAGGGTTTTTTTTAATAATTTTAGCTCCTATTTTGGGTGTATTACTAAAGCTCCCTAAAAGAAAACCCAAAACCTAGAGTCATATCGCAACCTCCTCTTCTTCCTTATGCTTGTTCCAGCGCCGCATTCATCTTCTTCTCAATCTCTTCCAACTCTAGCATCAACCCAGCTGTCGTCAACCTCCAAATGCCAACTGCTTTATTTTATCAAATTGATTAGCACTTTTCGGTGATATGAAAAGTATTTTATATACCTATCTTGATATTATGTTATTTATGTCTGAATATGCGAGAGAGTGAGATTGGTTATTGTAGCAATTTATAGTGATGAAGGATTTTTCTTGGAAGTGGGCAAAAAAGATGAGGGGGAAAATTATTTAAGATGTTGTTTTTGTGTTAAATTATGCACCGGGATATTACAATGCTCAAAGTTCTTTGCCCAAGATCAACATTATTGTGTTTGAATTTCTATTTGAATTTAAGAATTTTATGGACCATCTCTTTTTGTATGTTTGACTATTGTTATTGAATGATAATTAGACATTTTTTATGGCCAAATTGATTGTAAATATTCTGTGTTAATTTCTTTAAAGCTATATTATTCATATTCCCAAATAGCTTATGCGACAACACGTTGATGCTTATTCGATGCGATAGCTTATACAATTTGCGACGCGTTATGCGATCGGTGGCAACCATAGAAGGCCTTAACTGTCTCAAAACATGAAACTTAATTTCGCTATCAGAACAAGAGATTATCAATTATGGAACTAGTACTGAAGTTGTGATGGCTGTCGTGGTGGTTTTGTGGACAAAGCCCTTGAATTCATGATCCAAAGCAACAGAAGCCTGTCAACAGAAGATGGCTACCCTTATAAGGCTGTAGATGGTGGCGGTTGCATGGTTGACTTGAATGCTTTCTCTGGTGCTATAACCGTAATTGGATTATGAGCAAGTGCTTAAAAACAACGAAAGTGCTCTATTGCAGGCTGTTGCAAACCAGCCAGTATGAGTATATATTGATGCATAAGCAGAAGAGTTCAAACATTATTCGAGTGGTGTATACACTGGACCATGTGGTACAAACTTAACCCATGTTGTTACTATAAAAAAAAAAATATATAATATTAATTAGCCCAAAACTTCCTCGTTATAAAATATCTCCAAATAAAAAATTCATGGGTCCGTTATTGTTGCGTTCTCTTCATAATCTTCTCTCTAATAATTTTCTTTTCTCTGTAATTTGTTATTCTTCCCTAAGAATACAAACAACAATTTCTTTTTTCTCCTGCATTTGCTCATCATTTTTTTTGGTTAAGAAAATTATTCCAACCCATATTGTATCAGGCTGCCTAGTTATGTGGTACTCATGCAAACTTGTATCATTGTTCCCAATCAATTCAAACATATTATATACAGACACACACATGTATATATAATATATAGAGAGTATTGCTTAACCTAACTACTGTATAAAAATACATTAATTAAAAGAACTAATACGCACGTTTAGGCGAATATAGTACTTGGAAATTAAGAAAAAATATTAACTGCTCCCAAATCATTTAATTATTTATGGACATGTATGCTTGTTCAACTACAAATTTTTCTAACCAAATAAAAAAAAATGTCAACAATTTGTACGAAATATTATTCCAAATAAGGAGGAATTACAAAAAAGGAATTAATTTTGCTCGACATCGTTCACAAGGTAATCCTCTAAAAACCTAACTAGTTGATCATCAGTACTTGTGCCAAGATGCTCCTGCTGATCGTCCTGTGCAAGCAAAGTTGGATTAACCATGTCATGTTCACCCTCCACATCGTTCATAAGGTAATCTTCCTAAACCCTAAGTTGATCATAAGTACTTGGGCCAAGATGCTGCTGCTGATCATCATGCATATGCTGGGCTTGGATTTCTCCACGGGGAGGCTCGTCTTCATGATTTTGTCGTTCTTCTAACTTGCTTTTGCCGATGTTTCTTTCTTTCTAACAAGACAAAGAACAATTGTCTCTTTGTTTGGCACTTGCAGTAGAAATTCATCAAGCTGGAACTCAAGCATGATCCAACGGTCATCATGGGGCAAGCCAGGGTTCATGTACCGAAATCGTTTTCTAATGCCAACAACACGCCCACAAGCATGTATTTTCTTTCCCTAGTCTTCTCCTTTCCAAACTCCGGTACTGGCGGCACCAACTGTTCGGCAGAAACGAGAGCCGTTTGGAGTCTTCTTCTTGAGTGTGGTGAAGACGTAGATGTCTTCTTGATCATCTGGTGATGAGTGGTGGAAATCTCTCCATATTTCCCATGGTTCTTTTGTACCGTAGAGATCGCAGTCAGGAACAACGCCTTTGGGATAGTCCTCTCCGTTCAGTCTGGGGAGAAGGTAGTGAAGAAATAGTTTTATTCTGAAGGTCTGAACTTGTAGCCCACTGGAACTTGATAATAGCCACCCATACTTGTTGTAGAGTGATGATAGAGGAAGTAATGATTGTGATTATGGTGATCAAGTTTAGGGTGTATTTATAGTGGTAATTAGGGTTGAATTTCTTGCAACCCAAGCTCATCATCAGTTTCCGAATTATTTGGGTAATGATTTTATGGACCAATCATGGCTTGACATTTAACATGGATTGAGATAATTAAGCTCAGTGTCTTTTATTGCAGATAATATTATATATTTTCCTTGAAATATGGAAACTATTTCCACCAATAATAAAATAAGTTTCCATTTTTCACCAATATGTATATGCATGTTTTTTATTTTGGTAAATATTTCGAACTTTTATTTTATCCTTATCCATAGAAAATAATTATTTTAATTTTAATGGATTAGTGTTTTACGTATGTGTCTCCTTTAACCGAATTGTGTTTTGAAATTTTTCTTAGATGAAGATATGATTTTAGATTATTTGAAAATTAAACCATAAGGATCGTATAGATATATACATGCATGAACAAACGCCTACTATAATGAAGAAATTATATTTTATTTTCGGTGTGTTTTTACTCTATTACTACTTGTAAGTTGTAACCTAAATTAATAAAACACAAAATAGTATTTGAAGCTACGGAAATGCTAATGGATTGAAGACCTCTCTAATCTCCTCGACCCCTCAACTTGCCGTTGTTTCTCTTTTTGGCCGGTCAACAGTTTTCATATGAGTTCTTCAGATTTTGATATGGCTGAAATTAAGAAAAATTAGTGTATAGTCATAAAAAACTTTAGTAATTAGCATATGATACATTATCTATTTTTGTTTTGGATATGGTGGATGAGTTTTAAATTTTATTTTGTTAAAAGCCAATGGCCCTACCCATGTGCTCTTTAAGCTTGTTTAATTTGTATTTGAAATAACGTTTTTACCCCTTTTATTTTATATGGGAGCCATATCACGCCCAGCTTTGGAGGCCTTTTCCTGCAGAGAAGCAAGAGGAGGATCGACGGCGGAGAAGGCGTCTTCCATCGTTTTCCGGCGGAGAAGCAATCAATGACAGAGAAAGCGTTTCTGTTTTCTGGCGGAGAAGCAATTGATGACGGCTCGTCCTGGCCTGGCGTCACGACTGCTGGCGGAGAAGGCGTTTTCCGATCCATGGAGAAGCAATTGGAGGATCGATGCCGGTGAATTCGCAAAGCTCAAAGGCTCCTCATGCTATTTCGGTGACTCGGCCTAATAGATCTCCGTCTCCTGCGGTAATTCAGAACCTATGCTAATTATTGTGATGTTTTTGAATCTGGTGTGTTCTGGTTTTTATATTATGTGATTGAATTACTTGGAAATGGGCTTTTCTTGAGATTTTTTTTGTTTAATTTCGGTGGTGTTGTTTTGAGATTTGAACTGTGGCTACTTTGTTGTGTTTGAGTTCGTTTATGAATGTATTAGAGTGGTAGCTTTTCTTCATCTGAAAACCTGGTGGCATTATCACTTACCACACATGTATTGCCCTCCTTCATGTCTATAAATACGTCTGAATATTACTTTCAAGTTCTTATTGAAAGGTTTGTTTTTGTTTTTGTTTTTTTTTTGTTTTTGTTTTTTCTTTTTTACTTTGAAATTGCTGTAGGCTGGTAACACAAACAACTTTGCTTATACCTGGAAGTCTGCAGTTTTACCTCCTGTGTTCAATTTTTCCATCCCTAGTTTTAATTGATATTAACCTGTAATAAAACTAACTGCTAGACAACACTTCAGAATATCAACAGTGAGTAATCAGGCTATTTTACAACTTTTATTGTTAAGCTTGGATCCTTACTTATATCGAATTGCAATATATTTTGTCACACTGTCAAGTAGTACTTCTCCCATGCGTTTTTATGGTGAAAAGAATGAGGTTCTTATCTTATTAAAGGATCCACTAGCTCAAATGTCGGTTGTTAAGATGTTCTGAGTCCAATTTGCCAGTGGACCTTATCTTGAAGGCACCTAATCTTTGATGACTGATGAGCACCCGATTTTAAAATAATCAAATCTTACATGCATCAGCTAGACACAATAACTAACCTTAACTTTACCTATTGTGCCTTTCTTTTGGGAAGGTCTCCAGTTTCTTTTAGCTTGTTATGGAATTTCTACCTTATGCTCATGGGAGAGTAAATACTTGTGATGATGTTGGAAGGAAATAGCCTACTCCTATTTATCTCCTCACTGGTGTGTACCATGTGCATAAGGCATCCAAACTCACTGATCAGATTTTTTCTTATTGCCCTATTGCCTTGAGTTCAGAGGTACAAGCTATTCCTGTTAGTGAGTTTGAGCTGGGTGTTCCCCTGCTTGTGCTTGGAAAAAGACCAAAGTTTTAGTGGAATTGTAATGTGTTGGCAATTTTCTGTTTGTATGGAAATGAGTAGCAAGATGTTTGTGGGTAAGGGTCTGTAGGCAATGGATTCTTATGTGATAGGGTTGCCAGTCATTATGGGCTTCAGTTGTAGATGAGTTAAAAGTTTGTTCTTTTTTTGGAGATAACTGTTTGCTTGGGTTTCTGTGTGTTATGGTAGGGCCTGGTTGTTATATGTATTTGTTAGTTCTTTTTAAAGGTTATACTGTTTTTCTACAATTGTAATGTTGGAAATGGTTGATGCCATCACTGTCATATAATATGTTGAATGCATCAAAGTGACATTCTTTCTTAATTTTGAAACTCAATTGTTCGTTGTTGTCTATCTCTGAAGTTGAGAGTCTCAAATGACCAAATTCTTATGCAAATTCATAATCTTTATTCTTTGCTGGGTCTATTATGCCTATTGAAGATACAAATATGCTGATTAAGGTGCTCTTATCTCCGTAGATTTCCTTCTGCATTGCACAAACTGCATTGCAGTTTTGGTAATTACAATTGGATTTTTGCTCTTTCCTTGGCCTTCAACCTCACCAGTTTTGAAGAGTAGAGGCTACCCAGATGAGGAATTGGGTGGGCAAGAGAAGAGTAGAACTACCCAAGAGCAAGGGAACTCAAAATTGGATTTTTGGAAACTAGAAACTGCATTGCAGTTTTGGACGTTTGGCATGGAAACATAAAAATGCACAATGAGGGAAACTTAAGAAAATATCAAAAATATGTATAAATAGAAACTAGCCTCTTTATCAAAATGAGGGAAAACAAAGAGTGAAAGGTAATCCCTTTGACTGTGTTGTCTCATTTGATTCTGAAATCTTCTATTTGATTACATGCTAGATGTTTACTGCTATTTGACACCTTCATTTATCTGTGGGTTTCACCAGTGATTCTTTACTGGTTTACAGAATTTTGATGCCTGGGTTTTGACTAGTAATTACTTTATATTTTCATGATATCTTTTATTTGTGACTTTTTTATGCTTGGTAGAGATACATTGGAGGTTTTGCCCCGTAATCCATAGGTTGTTGGTTATTGAGTTGTTAAGCTAGTGTTGATTTGATTCCCTTCTCTTTGTACTTGTGGAGTTTGCTATCTAAATTATTTAGTTTGCAGCAATGCATATTTCAATTTTGTTTTGTTTCTAGCTATATTTTCAATTTCGACCTGGAAACTTGAGATCATATTGCGGTTCTTAGGATAGAGATGCTTGTTGTTTATGACATCACTGTCATATGATATTTTGCAATACCATTTAAGCTTTAGTTCAGTAAAATTTTATACAAGTTATGCATTATAGTTTTGCACAAACTACATTGCAGTTTCAGAAACTGCATTGCAGTTTTTGTAATTACAATTGGATTTTTGCTCTTTTCTTGGCCTTCAATCTCACCAATTTGAAGAGTAGAGGCTACCTAGATGAGGAATTGGGTGGGCAAGAGAAGAGTAGAACTACTCAAGAGCAAGAGAACTCAAAATTGGACTTTTGGAAACTGCATTGCAGTTTTCATTTAATTACAATTGGATTTTTGCTCTTTCCTTGGTCTTCAACCTCACCAATTTAAAGAGTAGAAGCTACCTAGATGAGGAATTAGGTGGGCAAGTGTTGAGCCTATTCTTAACAACTAAAATGAGTTATTAAAAACAGCAACTTTAATTCTCGCAAGTGCACGAACCGTTTATAGTATAGCTTATGTAAATACGAGGTCGATCCCACGGAGAATGGTAACTTGGTTCCAAGTTAAATTACTTAGAATGCTAGAAAAACATAGAACAAAGAAACTGACTAACTAGCTAAAGGCAAGGTCGAATTCAACAATGCCTCTTGCTAATTACTCAAGGTCTAGGACAGAATCCTAGCACCACACACGCACTCGAAATGGGGGGTTTTGTTGTTCAAATGAAAAGAAGAAAGTGAAATGAAAGTGCTCGAAAGTAAACACTAGCAGCAATGAACAAGTTGTGAAACAATGATGGAGAGGTGTTAGAGCCTTGGAATCTGCCACTAGTCTTCCTATCCAAGTTATGAATGCATAGATATTGACTCAAGCTTCATCAACAATAGATTATCGCATACAAGCCTATGGTATCTAGGTGCAGGATGCATCATTCTCCTAAGGCATGTGATTATGCATGGTATCTACACAACACGTGATCTCTAATATGCAACCTAAGCATGGTATCTACTTAGAATAAAGCATACAAGAGTCATTAAGCTCCTTGAGAATATGATAATCACACAAGTCCTAGAACATGGTATCTGTCCTAGTCAACCTATGGTTATTAACCCCTTGAATGATTCTTAGGCCATTCATGTGTTGCTTGTGGAAGGAGAGTAGAATTGGTGAATCTAAACCCCTTCCCAACCTGTGCTAGATGCATAAAATCCTAGTTAGCTACTCCAAGAAAACATACATCAAGCACATAATAAACTGGAGATTAACAACTTGATAATGAAAGCAAGGAAATCAATTAACTATAAAATCATCCATAACATTGAATATTCATGACTAGGGCTTCATCCTAAGCCCTAACTACATGGATTAGTTAGACATAACTATGAATACAGAAAATAAGAAATACATAGATAGGATAAAGAGAGGAGAAGAACTAGATGATGGCAGCAAGGAAGTTCCCAGGACAGCTCCAAGCTCCCTTGACAGCTCCAAGCTCCCTTCTCTCTTTGTGGTGTGTATGAGAGTAATGGATGAAGTGAATGTGTGTGTCTGCTCTCCCTCTCTTGAATGAGTGTGCAACTCTCTATTTATAGAGTGCAATTTCGTGCTCCCCTTTGGCTGGTGAAGCACACCTCTCTTAGCTGCTGCCATTTGCTCTAGCTGCCCATACATGCTTGTTGCTCCAGCTGCCCATACTTGCTTGTTGCTCCAGCTGCCCATACTTGCTTTGGTGAACTTTTCTTGGTTTTTGAGTTCCCATACTGATTTGTTTCCCAAGTGTGGCTGCTCTGATGTGTAGCACATGGCTCTAGGGATGTAGCCACATTAAATATGATGGCAGCCAACTATGACTTTGCAGTGAACTCTGTTGAGTCTTTCACGTGCTGAGGGCTCCGGATTTGTCCAATTGGGCTGAAATTTGGATATGTTATAATAGACACCCATTGGAACAACTTCTATGAAGGATGTCTCCTCATCTGACCTGTGCAAGTTACTGAAATGAGGCCTGCAAGATGACCTACGAAACTGGACTGACAAGGAGTGTGGCACAAATTGGTTCTGTCATTAAGCTCATATTCCTCTTGTGCCAATCAACCCTTAACATGCATGGATTGTACCAAATGTGATCACCTTGCTGTCCCAACCTACAAAACACACAAACATAGGTAAGAGACTCAAAATAAAGAGAAACTAAACAACATTACTAAGCAAAGAAGGCATGCAAATGTGTGAAATTATGACCTTATCAGCAAGAGAAGAGTAGAACTACCTAAGAGCAAGAGAACTCAAAATTGGACTTTTGGAAACTGGAAACTGCATTGCAGTTTTCATTTAATTACAATTGTTTTTGTAGCCGTTTTCGTTTTTGTTTTTGTTTTTTTTAACATAATTGATATCTACATTATATTTTTGTTGTAGTTTCTGTTTTTATTTGCAGTTTTTGTGTGAATAAGTGTTGAAATGCTTTTTATTTATTTATTTTTTTTAATAAACCATCGATTGTTTATATAAATATTGTATAATTGAATAAATATTACAAAATCAAGTTTGGTGTAGTGGTTTGTGAGTGAGCCTTCCTCCTTTGAGGGTCAAGGTTCGAGTCCATTCAATGACACAATCTTTTTTTTAAAGGTGAATAAAGGGCAACGGAGTTGGTCATCTACAGACGGTGGCAGGCGATGGCGGCCAACGGTGGTGGTGGCAGGTGGCCGGCGGCGGGAGTCCGACGGTGGTGGTCGGCGACGGGCGGTGGCGGCCAACGGTGGTGGTGGCAGGTGGCCGGCAGCCGGAGTCCGGCTGTGGTGGCCGGCGGCGGAAGTCCGGCGGTGGTGGCCGGCGGCAGGATTTCGGCAGTGGTGGCCGGCGGCGAGATATGATTGGCTAGATATGGACATGTGGCATAGTATGCTTGCCTTAGAAGGAGTGGCATTGTGTGTAATTTTGATATGTTTTAATGATATTTTTGTAAAATTAGGTACCACAATTTGGTCTTTTGCCTTATGCTAATTAGATGAAATTGTATTACTATCTTCTAAATTAGTAAACTATATTGTGTTTTAAAACTAAAGCTCCCCTGAAATTATGTATATACAAAAATGAAATATTTTTGGTCTGTTTTTTGTGAGGTTTTCAAATTTTCTTTAATTAAAATTTTTGATAGTTGTAATTGATGCGTATAAGAATGGAGATTTTCGATTTATTGAAAGATATTAGATAGTCGGAAAAAACCAACCTTTATGTGTTGAGTACATGGTTATATGTAAGGTAAGGAAAGGAAGAGTTGCACTTTAACCTATGTTGCACGGACACTTCCAACTGCTGGAGTGTCAGAGTGTTAAACAAGCCGACACGCCCCTGACACGCATTGGACACGGTCAACGGTTGGGACACGGTCAAGACACGGTAGGGACCAAAAATTGTAAAATAAAATCTGGGGTCTAAACGTGATTTTTGAAACTTTGGTGGACTGATTTGAAATAGTTTTAAAACTAGGGGCTAAAAGTGGAAAAAGACTTTTTAAAACCTAAATCTCACTTTTTCTGTTGCCAAAGTTCATTTCCTCCGTCACAGCTCTTCTCCTCCCCTTCTTCTGGTTTTGCACAAGGTAAGTCTCTTTGCAATTTTTTTTTTTCTCTGTTTTCAAATGCATTTATTTATGTTCTCTATTTTCTTTTCTTATCTCCCTCCACAGCAATAGAAGAGTTGGATTTGGTGGTGAGGTGACAATTCTTTCTTCTGTTTTTTTTTTTTAAAGAGAAACACAACAAATAATAACAACAACAATGAAGACATAGATGCTTGAAGAAGATTGAGAGTTAGATCATTTATGTTTTATTTTATGGTCTATTAATTATTATGTATGGATGATGAACATGAGTTATTTGTTTTGTTTTATGGAATTATGTGACATTGAAGTATTGAGAACAAATTATTATTTTCATTGCCGTGTCCTAGCCGTACCCGTGTCCTAATTTTTTGAGATTTTCCGTGTCGCCGTATCGCATTCCCGTGTCCCCGTATCAGTGTCCGCGCAACATAGACTCTAACTTTGTGAGGGAATGACTGGGCCTGACCAAGGAAGGATCCAGGATTTGAAAATGGAGTGGCCTAAATTTATCTTACATACAAACCTAAAAAACTTGACGGTACGAGTGAATTTCATTAAAGTATGAATTTTAAAGTCAATTACATGATAAATTTCTCCATGAAAGGAAAAAAATTGAAAGCATTTATTATCCATTACAAAAGAAGAAAAAGAAAACTGAGTCATTTTAATCCATCCAAGCCAACTTGGAAAATAAAAATGAGAAGAAGTAGCCAAAATTTATATATATAAAATGAGTTGACGTTCTAGGACCATTTTCATGATTGATAAATTTTCTCTTTTCCTTTTCTTTTTACAATTCACAATCTTAGTTATTACTTGATGGTTCAAATGCGTTTCGTCAAATATGGGTAAGACTCTGTCAAAATTGATGTTAGAATTAACTTCAGAAAAATCTTTTTCTTTTTTTGAGACGAAACTTATACAAAAGCCTGGCAACATTTAACCTGAAGTTTTATTGAAGTGGGTTTGTACGAACCTGAATGAGGGATGTATGTATTCAACTAAACTACCAATACTAGCACAGTTGTTTGTTTTTGGACAAAAACTAGCACTACTCTGTTTAATACTAACAATCTAAATATTCCCACAACATCGAATCACTATATCACATACAAAGAAAACATTCGATTAAAAAAAATGTCAAAAAAGAAAAATTCGTAACCTAATTTCCACAAAAATTTAATAAAAAATTTAAATATATAAAGAATAGAGAAGAAGCAAGAAGACGCATATTGGAGAGAGTATGAAAAAGAGAGAGAGTGAGAGATGGATACCTTGAGAAGAGTGAAGAAAATAAAATGTGGAGAAGATAGCAGAGAAGAACCCTAGGGAAAAGAAGATGACAAGTGTCTGATTTTTTTCGTAGAACGCGTGTTCTTTTTTCCTAGCCATATAATTAAGCTTATATTATCTAAACCAGGGTGTGTGGGTTGTATTAGTTAGTCAGGTAAGGAGAGAGTTAAAAGCCCAACCCATATAAAATAGTCGGGTAATTAAATAATACAAGTTGACACCAAACACCTGACATAGACTATTTATTCATATCCAAAGTCTAATACGGTGTACCAAACGAGGCTTAAAGGATGTTCTCTAGGAATGTGTGTTTTATGAAAAATGCTGAGTATTAATTAACTAAAGGAAAAAAAAGAGGACATTTTCTGTGGGTGGGATCAAATCAAGTCGCCCGGGCTATAACCCATGTCAGCATGGACGTAGATCCATCCCTGGGCTTGACACGATTGCTTCTTCTCTTGAGGCTAGGATTAGAGGAACCCATTGTTGGGGATTTTTGGTGCATGATTAGCTCTTTAATGTTTTTGTTTATAAGAGATAGAAATGTTCTGAAACCAAGTGAAACACCCCTTGACTTCACAATGAGATTGCCATATGATGCAAGTTCCTTCTCTCTTTTTTCCAATTGACAAATAACTTCCCCTTCGACATTACGAATGACCATACCCACACCACCTCTCCGAATGAAAACCCCATCAATATTTAGCTTAAAATTTCTGCACTCATCAAACAAAATTCCTAGCTTTGTCCACCAACATAATGTTGGCGTGACTTGTGGATATTGACTTACTTTCCTTACACACCAAGAATTCCTATTATAATTGTAATTGATTTACTTTAATTCCTGATTTCCTACTGTAAATGGAGTTAGGAATTTATTATTTACTTGCCCATTCAGGTTTGTTGTATTATAAATACGACCTCCTACAAGGAGAAGAATACACAGAAAATTTTCACAAACAAATATTCTCTCATAGTTTTCATATTTTAGCATGCTATCAGAGCGGCGACCTTGGGATTGCTGATTCTAGTTTCTAAACCCTAGCCGCCACCATGGGGGAGGATGACTCTTCTAATCCTCATGGCAGCAACACCATTGCTTCCTCCTCTCCTTCTCAACCAACCATAGCCGAGTTGAGTGCCCAGGTGGCTTAACTAATGCAGATGCAGACTCAGACCTCGAACTTGATCCTAAATCAGGATCCTACCAAGATGACCCCGACCTCGACTAAGACGACGACCCGAACTCGAATCAGACGACGACCTTGAACCCGAATCAGACAACGATTCCGACGATGATTACCTATGAAGCTTCAGCTGCACAGATTGGCATAAAGTTGGATGGCACCAACTATGCCCTATGGTCCCAAGTTGTAGAGTTGTATATCTTCGGCAAAGACAAATTGGGATATATTAATGGCGATCTTCCACAACCTCCTTCGACCGCTCCAACGTTTCCTCGCTGGCGCACCGAGAACTCTATTGTGAAGGGATGACTCATCAATTCTCTGGAACATAGCTAGATTGGCAATTTCATTCGTTTTCTGACGGCAAAAGCAGTGTGGGATGCAATTGCCACAACTTACTCTGATGGCACTGACACCTCTCAGGTTTATTATCTGAAACGACGAGTCTCTCGTATGCGACAAGCTGGTGGCTCCATTAAAACCTATTACAATACTGTCCAAAGCTTATAGAGAGAAATTGATTTCTGTCATCCAAATATGATAGAGTATGAAAGTGATATCAAGCGCTATAATAATATTCTGCAGGAAGATCGAGTTTACATATTTTTGGATGGCCTTGATGATCGTCTTGATAAGGCCCGAAGTGATGTTCTTCACATGACTCCATTCCCTACTGTCGACCAAGCTTATGCCTATGTTAGCCGTGAAGATGTTCGACAAGTAGTGATGATGGGCTCATTTGCACCCATTGGCGCTGGCTTAGCGGCCAAGAGTGTGCCTCGATCAGGTCCCACTACTCGTGCCGGACAGCCCCATAATTCCTCTACTGCGGCCCACCTTCAGATTCAGTCATATGTTACTGCTGCTGGTGCGCCACATCCTAAGACCATCCCACCTTCCCGTCCCAAGGCTCTGACTGATGGAAGTGGTTACACGCACTGTGGCAACCCTAAACATACCCGTGACACCTGTTTTAAGCTGAATGGTTATCCTGATTGGTGGGAGGACCTCCACGCTCGCAAGCTCAGAGAAATTGCTAGTAATTCCGGCCGTGTTGCTCTTGTCTCTACCGAACCCGCATTAGCCTTGTTCCCGCAGGTAGACCCTACTGATAGTCTCGCGCTTCCGAATGTCTTAAGTAACTATGGTTATGCATTTCACACTTCTGATCTACGAGATATTACTGGTTGGATAATTGATTCTGGTGCTACTGATCATATGACCTTTGATCCGAATGATTTTTTGCACACCACTGCACCCAGCCGCACAAGTATTGCCAATGCAAATGGAGTTACCTATCCTGTGACAGAGGCCAACACTGTTGCCCTTTCACCTTCTCTATCCCTTTCTAATACTCTACTCGTTCCATCTTTGTCCAATAAATTAATGTATGTGAGTCAGGCAACTGAACAACTAAATTGTTGTGCACTAATTTATCCCAATTTTTGTTTACTACAAGATATTCTCACCAATGAGATCATTGGGCGTGGTATTAAAAGAGGGGGCTGTACTATGTGGATGACTTCAGTATGGGACGTGCCAATAGTGTGAAGCATCCGTCTGATAACAAGTACCAACAGATTTGGCTCTGGCACCAACGTTTGGGTCATCCATCTTTTGGTTATATGAGACACTTATTGCCCGAGTTGTTTTCTGTATTTAAGGACTCATATTTTAAATGTGACACTTGCATTTTAGCCAAGAGTCACAGAGCATCCTATCCTTTAAGTATGAATAAAAGTACTATTCCTTTTGCTTTAATTTTTGATGTTTGGGGACCTTTACCTATCTCTACTCATTCCGGTATTCGTTGGTTTGTCACATTCGTAGATGATTGTACACGGATGACATGGATTTATTTGATGAAAAATAAGAATGAAGTGTTTTCCATGTTCCAATCCTTTCACAAATAGATGGAAACACAGTTCAATGCTCGAATACAGATTCTTCGCTCTGACAACGGTGGAGAATTTGTTAATCATGATTTTCAGACTTACTTCCAGACACATGACATTATTCATGAGACAACTTGCCCCCAGACACCACAACAAAATGGTGTTGTCGAACGGAAGAATCGTCATCTCCTTGAAACAGCCTGTGCTCTTCTCATTGGTGGCCATGTTCCTCGTCATCACTGGGATGATGCTATCGTCACTGCTGTCCACCTTATCAACCGCATGCCATCTGGGGTCTTAAACTTCAAAACTCCATTACAAGTGCTTGCGCAACACAGGCCTCTGCCCTCTGTTTTGGTGCTTACCCCTCGCATTTTTGGTTGTGTGGCCTTCGTTCATCTCCACAAAAATCAACGAAGCAAACTTGATCCATGTGCGCTTCGTTGTGTTTTTTTGGGTTATGCCACTCATCGGAAAGGCTACCGATGTTATCACCCTCCTACTCGGCGAACCTATGTCACTTTGGATGTCACCTTTCTGGAATCAGATATGTTCTTCTATGACCCAGCATCCAATTCTACTATTCAGGGGGAGATACCGAGTGAAGAGCTCAATTGGAGCAGCTTGGAAAACGAAGATATTCATCTATGTGCGAAGATTACTCTCGGCCAAGAAACAATAACAATCGATTGTCCCGAGTCTGGCATGTGCGAATGCTCTCTGCCAAGCAACGATCGATCGCCTAACCCTTGCGAAGCTGTTTTTGATTCGAGTCATACTCCTACAGACAACTCAGAACAAGAAGATAAAGACCCCCCTCTCATTAAATAGTACCAGCGGACCAATCTCCTGAGAATATCTTTGAGGTAAATACTCCTACTAGACTTGTGCATTTAGAGGATAAAACTATTGGATATCAATTACCTTTTAGGCAAAGTCGTGGGAAGCCACCAAACCGTTATTCACCTGATATTAACAAGACATCCAAGTATCCAATTGCAAATCATGTATCCACTGAGAAGCTGTCTGAACCACTCAAGGCTTTTGTGCATCAGTTGTCTGCTATCCATATTCTAACCAAGGTCTCTGAAGCATTGAAAGATCCTAAGTGGGTCCAAGCTATAAAAGAGGAGATGAAAGCTCTTGAGAAAAATCAGACTTGGACATTGGAGATTATACCACGAGGAAAAAAGACTATCGGATGTAGATGAGTGTTTACTATAAAACACAATGCAGATAGATCTATCGAGCGATACAAGGCAAGACTTGTGGCAAAAAGGTACACACAGACCTATGGTATAGACTATGAAGAAACTTTTGCACCAGTTGCAAAGTTAAACATCGTCAGAGTCTTATTGTCCCTTGCAGCTAATTTGGATTGGCCACTACACAGTTTGATGTAAAGAATGCTTTTCTATATGGCGAACTCACGAAGGAGATGTACATGGACATTCCTCCTGGATATAATACTACTCAGACTGGAACAGTTTGCAGGTTAAGAAAAGCATTGTATGGATTGAAAGTCACCACGTGCATGGTTTGGACGGTTCACCATGGCAATGAAGAACAATGGTTTCAAACAGTGCAACTCAGATCATACTTTGTTCTTGAAACATCGGAAAGGGAAGGTAACGACATTAATAATCTATGTTGATGATATGATTATTACTGGGAATGATAAACAGGAAATATCACAGCTACAAGACTATTTGGCTACTGAGTTTGAGATGAAGGATCTAGGTGGACTCAAGTATTTCTTGGGAATTGAGGTGGCTCGATCGCAGCAAGGCATATTTCTCTCTCAAATGAAATATGTCTTGGACTTGTTGACAGACACAGGAATGCTAGATTGCAAACCTGCGGACACTCCTATTGTTCAGAATCATCATCTTGGAGAATGTCCGGATCAAGTTCCAACTAACAGAGAAAGATACCAAAGGTTAGTAGGAAGATTGATCTATTTGTCAAATACTCGACCAGACATTACTTATGCGGTGAGTGTTATCAGTCAATTTATGCACTCTCCAAGTGAAGACCACATGAATGCAGTTCTTCGGATACTTAGATATTTGAAGTTTGCACCTAGAAAAGGACTTATGTTCTCAAAGCATGGTCATCTAAATATTGATGGTTATTCAGATACAGATTGGGTAGGTAATGTAACAGATAGAAAATCCACATCTGGTTACTTCACATTCGTGGGAGGTAATTTGGTGACATGGAGGAGCAAGAAACAGAATGTAATAGCTTTATCCAGTGCAGAAGCTGAGTTCAGAGGCATGACTAAAGGGATTTGTGAACTTCTTTGGTTAAGAAAGTTGCTTACTGAACTTGGGTATAAAACTACATCCACAATGAATCTCTTTTGTGACAACAAGGTTGCCATAGCCATTGCACAAAATCCGGTTCAGCATGATCGTACTAAACATGTTGAGGTGGATCGACACTTCATCAAACAGAAGCTTGAGGCTAAAGTGTTTCAGTTTCCTTTTGTGAAATCCGAGGATCAGTTGGCGAGGCAATTTCCAGTAAAGCATTCCACAATTCACTGGATCAGTTGGGCATTGGCGACATCTATGCACCAACGTGAAGGGGAGTGTTGGCGTGACTTGTGGATATTGACTTACTTTCCTTGCACGCCAAGAATTCCTATTATAATTGTAATTGATTTACTTTAATTCATGATTTCCTACTGTAAATGGATTTAGGAATTTATTATTTACTTGTCCATTCAGGTTTTGTTATATTATAAATATGACCTCCTACAAGAAGAAGAATACACAGAAAATTCCCACAAACAAATATTCTCTCATAATTTTCATATTTTATCACATAACCAGAGACTCAACAATATTTTCATGAACCAGTTTATTTCTAGTATGCACGAGCATCTATAAACAATAGCCAAATCTCCCCAACTCACACTGACGCAACACTTTGAAAGCCCAAGAAAACAAATTTATACAATTACGAAAAATGGTACATGTGAAAAGACTCCCGAAAACCAGCCAACTTCCAAAATTCACGAGCATATATGCACTCCCAAAGCGTATGAAGGGCATATCTTTCTTCAGTAAGCATATTTAACAATTGTCCTAGAGATGAGATTCTCTTTAGATGGCAAAATATTATGTGCAGCTCTGCCCAACAAAAAACTTAATTTTCTCCACCACATGTAAAGACCCAGCTGATCTCCATACAGAAAAAATTACTTGCACGTCATCTTCAATAAAACACAATCTGAACAAGTTGATATCCCACTAACCAAAGGTGCTAATCAAGTCTTTGAATCGGGATCTAGAGAGTTAAAAGACGTCGGTGGTTATACAAGTGACGTGGTGGCGTATCAAAGCACGTCGAATTCCAAGAAAAAAGGACGTGGATAAAAAACATGCTAAATTTAAGTTATCTCAAGCATGTCAATTTAAAAAAAAAATAAGTGGCGTAGTCATAAAACACACTAAACTTAAGTTATCTCTCAACTTAATTTTTCAGGAATTGGATCTGCTGTCCCCAAAGTGTGTGTTCCCTCCCTATATATGTTCTAAATTTTCGACATCTGTCCTCCCACACAATAGAGCCTAACACTTTTAACTCATATTAAAAATAATAAGAATCCTCTTACGATTTTTGGGGGGTGGATCCGCTGTCCCTAAAATCATAAGCTTTATTCTCCGTTTTGAAATACGCAAAGGTTGACTTCGAATAATTTGAGACTAAGGAGGTATGCCGATTGGAACAGAACGACCAAAGTAAAATGTGGGATATTGAATACCTTCTGAGTCATGTCCCCAACTCTTCATGATTTTGGACTATCAAGAGTTGAATATTGAATACCTTCTCAGTCATGTGCGTGAGGCAGAAGCAAACAAGAGAGTTGAATGTGGGACATCCAATCAAGCTCTCACTTCTATCATTTTCATCTCATTAACAATTACTTCAACTCCAAAGTTAAGAGACAAAGAATTTGACTCAAGTAAGAATTTGACCCGTGTTTGTCTCCTTAACCGAATTTTGTTTTGAAAATATGATTTTAGATTATTTGAAAATTAAACCATAAGGATCATATAGATTGACATGGGTATATAAGTCATGTTATACTGTTGAATAACAAGCCTTCAATTATCTATTATTTCTATTTATAGAGAATTCGGTGTGTTTTTACTATATTACTACTTGTAAGTTGTAACCTAGGAATGTGTGTTTTATGAAAAAGATTGAGTAATAAATATTAATTAACTATAAAAAAAATAAAATAAAAAAATATAAAGAATTTATGTGGGTGGGATCACATCAAGTCGCCTGGGCTATAGTCCATATTAGCATGGACGTAGGTCTGTCCCTAGGCCTGACACGATTGCTTCTTCTTTTGAGGCTAGGATTAGAGGAACCCATTGTTGGGAATTTTTGGAGCTTGATTAGCTCTTAATGTTTTTGTTTATAAGAGATAGAAATCTTCTGAAACAAGTGAAACACCCCTTGACTTCATCAATGAGATTGCCGTCTGATGCAAGTTCCTCCTCTCTTTTTCCAATTGACAAATAACTTCCCCTTCGTCATTAAGAATGACCACACCCACACCACCTCTCTCCATCAATATTTAGCTTTCTCCACCTACACAACCAGAGACTCACCAATATTTTCATGAACCAGTTTATTTATAGTATGCCGAGAGTCCATAAACAAGAGCCAAATCTCCCCAACTCACACTTATTAGACAACACTTTGAAAGCCCAAGAAAACAAATTTATAACATTACGAAAAATGGTACATGTGAAAAGACTCCCAAAAACCAGCCAACTTCCAAAATTCACGAGCATATATGCTCCCAAAGCGTATGAAGGGCATATCTTTCCTTAGTAAGCATATTTAACAATTGTCCTAGAGATAGGATTCTCTTTAGATGGCAAAATATTATGTGCAGCTATGCCCAACAAAAAACTTAATTTTCTCCACCACATGTAAAGACCAAACTGATCTCCATACAGAAAGAATTACTTGCACGTCATCTTCAATAAAACACAATCTGAACAAGTTGATATCCCACTAACCAAAGGGACTAATCAAGTCTTTGAATTGGGATCTAGAGAGTTAAAAAACGACGGTGGTTATAGTACGTGTCGGATTTCAAGAAAAAAATAAGGACGTGGATAAAAAATATGCTAAATTTAAGTTATCTCAAGCACGTCAGTTTTAAAAAAAAAAAAAAAAAAAAAAAAAAAAAAAAAAGTGACATAGTCACAAAACACTCTGAACTTGAGTTATTTCTCAACCTAATTTTTCAGGAAGTGGATCCGTTGTCCCCAAACTGTGTGTCCCCTCCCTGTACTTGTTCTAAATTTTCGACATATGTCTGTTGGAATTTTAAAAGGTTTTAAAAATTTAACCGTTTTATTTATTTAATTATTTTGGCTGTTTTATTTTATTTATTATGGGGGTTATAAATATTTAATATTCAGGTTTTATTTCTGGTTGGTGAATACCTTAATTTTTTGGTTGGTGAACTTTTATGGTTGGTGAAGGTTATGTGTTTTTGGATGCCTATAAAAGGCCACTCCTCCTTCATATTTGATACATACAATACACACAATAACACACAATAACACACAATATACTATCAGAATATCACATACACATTCTAATTCTCTCTGTGTCTACTTTTACATATATTCTCTATTTTATATTATTATTATTTTGGGCAATGGTTATGTGACTTGGATACCTATATCTGTCTGTGAACGTGCTCATAGCGGATCTTGAGTTTGTGTACAAGGGGTCGTATCTTGGAGTCTTGTAGACCGTCAGTACCTGCACGTAGGGAGGCTACAAAGGCTTTAGGACAGCGTCTTTGACGTGCTTCACCGTACCAAACTCACCTTCTTACTTATTATTTATTTTCCTTTTACTTACCTATTATTTTGTTTTCTTCAATTTTATTATACCTTCAAAGCTTTCCAATTTGTTTATATGTTATTTATAATATAAATGTTTTGTATTTGGCTTTACGGAAAGAGGAAAACTATTATTTTTTATAACAATCTAAAGCCTTTGTATGTTAAAGTTGTTTTCTTCCCGTATTGCTAGCTTTAGTATATTTTAACTCCTTGACTGAAGCTTTTACATTTGTATTGGATTTTCAAAATGAAAATTATGATTTATTTTGGGTAGATGCAGTTTGAAGCTTTCATGTTGTCTATACAATTTCAACTGCTTTAAATATTGTTGGTACATTTATATGTTTATAATTTGTTGCTAACGTTTGGGAAATTACTGCTAGTGTTTGACAATAAAACCTACATACTAATTTATGTGGTATTATTATTATAGCTCAATGCATTATTATTTTATGTGGTGTGCCTGTTTTCTACAGTACAATTGTTTTTAAAATACATTTCAGAATCTTAATAATGCTAATAGTATTCAAAAGCCAATTAATTACCTTTGAAATAAAAACAAATTGAAGTGATGTATGTTTTTCTAAGTTACTGTTTGTTTTAAATAACTTGTATTGTTTCATTACAGATTACTTAATTATTACTCATTAATTAATTTGCGGTGAAACATCCAATGTTAAATGGTTGAAGTGTTTAAAACCGAAACGTTGAAGTGTTTCAAAATCTTTGGTCTATTTTTCCTTTTAATTGAAATTTCAAAGCAAGTATATATATATTTTTAGAACAAGTATATATATTTGATTTTATTGTGTTGGGCATTTTACATTTGCCTTCATTCATTTTGGTTGCCATCAATCTTCCTTTATATAATGGTCCTTTATAATCGTTTTCTTTAAATATCGTTTTATTGTTCTCAATTGCCAAAAAGGTCTGCTTGACTTTTGGAAATCTTTCATATAAACGTGAGAAGCAATTATAAAGTTTTAATGTTTGTTTTTTTATACACTATCTTTATGTGGTTTAATGCATTATGAAGGAATAAAGCATTATCTTTCAGCAGACAATTAAGTTTACTTTTATGAAGATAAATTTGATTTGAATATTCAATTGTTGCATCTTTGCAAATATGTGTAGTATAATATTTACTTTGATTTCAAATCCTTGAAAGAAAAAACAGAAAAAGTGCAAACCGTTCTTTGTAGTTTAATTTTGAATTCAAAATCTAATATTGCGTCAGTTTTAGATTTGGTCTATCTGTGTATTCAATTTTTACATTGATTCTTATTTTCATTTATATCTATTAATTTTTGCGAAAACGTGCAAAGAATTTATGTGATATTATTGCAAGTTTTATTGAGCTAATTATTCTTTATTTTGATGGCTGTCATTGCTTTGAATTTGGGCGAAAACCTACAGTTTTTTTTGTAGTATAAATGCATCACTTTAATATCTTGGACGTTAGCTCCTTTTGATTCCAGAATTAGTTAATTGTTCTTAACTTCTTTTGGAAGCTTTTGCATTTCACATTCAATTACGAGATTTTATTTATTCTTTAATTTATGCAGCTTTAGTTTCAAAACTTTAATGTCAATTTCATGACATTTAGAGCTTTTATTTTGGCCGTAAAATTGTTGATATTGTTAGGTGATTATTGCCTTTAATGTTCTGAACATTTATGCAATTTAATTACATCTTTGTTTTAATGCCTTGGATTCCTTTTAAAGTTGCCAACGCCTATATATTTCGATTGTGCAATCCTTCATATTAGTTACTTGAGTTAATCTTGATACAAATATATTGAGTGAACTAATGTTCTTTTGATTATAAAGTCTTGACAGCTGCCACATTGAGTTAATTACCAGAAAGTGCACATTGTGAAACCTTCTGGAGAAAACTGATATAAAATGATAAATTATATCACTGCAAGCAGCATTTAATTTTGAGTTTGGTGTAAGCTTTCAAACCCTAAATTTTATTTGAGATATGAGGCTTTCGGTGGTTTCACTATTATATTTACATTGACTATCAATATGACTATGAGTACATATCTTATGAATTTAAAATTAAATAAATTTTGGTACAATCTTCATATATTTTGAGAATTCCCTAATTTGTGGGGGTTGAGTTTTTCCTTAACTATGTGGTATTTGTTGGAATTTTTGTGTGTATTTCAAATACAAAATTAATATCAATACTTATTTTTTATATTGAATTTAATTTCCCAGATTTTGAGTGGTTTGATTACCTCTTTAAAACTGAAGTTATTTTGTATATTTATTATATAAGTTTTCATATCTCCTTTTATTTAGATTTATTCTATTTTAATTAACGCTCAAATGCTTATGTTATTTGCGTTTTGATAATTATTAATATTTTTATTTTAAAACGTGTGGACCAATTTGTGAAAGTTGAATTTTCCTAAATGGGAACTTTAATACTGTAATTTCATTTGTTACTAACATTAAGCATTTTTTTGCTGAAAAATATTAGATTCATTTATGTAGGCTGTCCTTCTCTCTTTCCCATAATTTTTTGTGTGTTTTCAATTTCTTTAAGCTCTCATGGGAAAGATTCATTTAGTGACATAATAATTTCTATATTTTATTGGCAAACATATTGTGTCTGTATGAAATTTGTTTCATTATGCAAATTTTATTATGAGACTAACTTGTCTTCAATTTGATACGAAAGTATTTGCAACTAATGATGATTTTGGCATAAAATTTTGGTAGAGACTTCTTATTGTCTTATAGGTTCATATTGAGAATCGACAAGATACAATTTCAATTTGGATATGTGATCATGATAGCCATTTGGAGTGCACAAAAGGGAGTAAGAGTATCCTCTAATACTTAGTATTTATAATTAAATTTATTTAATGAATTAAGCGTTGCATAGTTTGTTCATAGCTTCATCAGGTGCACTCAAGTTTCAAAGACTATTGCAGGCCCATATTTGAGTACCAATATTTGAGAGGTATTCGGATTATATGAATTTATATGCAGTGGGATTTCCATTATACCTTAATGTATACCAATGTGTATATAATTTCCAATTATACTTAGGTGAAATCTACTAATTATTTGTGTGCAAGATTGTGTAGGAAATATGTTAATAACATGCAGGTTTAAAGCGCGCTAAAATGGAGAACAAAGACATAACCTACATTATATATGCCTTGTGAAGGCTAGTTTTGATATGCATGCCTCGTGGAGGAGGCTATTAATGCAAAATGTCGAGGGGGATGTGCTTAAGCCCATAAGGGAGTCACCTAGGGAGGTAACCCAACTTCTGTGATTGGAGATCCCATGAAGGAAGTTCAATGTGGTAGAAACAATCCATACTGCGTGACTCATATAGCACTCATAAAACTATGGAGATATCCTTGAGATATTCTTCTGCTCATCCCTAAGGCAAAAGTGCTATTTTATGTGACGTTAGGAAGGGATTTATCCCTGAATGAGTTTCGAGGCGGGCAATCTCCCGCAGGGTGCAGGTCACATGTACTCTTGGAGAACTCACCTAAGTGAGAGACGTCGTGAGGCCGCGACTATGAGAATTGGGCTATTCTCTAGTAACTCTCATGAGAATCAAGATTAGCGCATGGCCATAAATAGCGCTACCCCGCATCCAAGTCTCAACTAATACTATGTGTGGGATATGTTGAAGTTTGGTCAAAGGTGCCGAGTTCAATACTGTGTACACTCAGGTTCCTCAAATGGAGACTATCATCACTAAGTGAAGGTTCAAGCCCGGAAGGCACCTACACCTATTACATAGTATTATATTGCCCATATATATATTATATATTTTTCACTGTTTTTTTGTCATGGTAAAATTTTGAAAACCTTGTGGGGGATTGTTGGAATTTTAAAAGGTTTTAAAAATTTAACCGTTTTATTTATTTAATTATTTTGGCTGTTTTATTTTATTTATTATGGGGGTTATAAATATTTAATATTCAGGTTTTATTTCTGGTTGGTGAATACCTTAATTTTTTGGTTGGTGAACTTTTATGGTTGGTGAAGGTTATGTGTTTTTGGATGCCTATAAAAGGCCACTCCTCCTTCATATTTGATACATACAATACACACAATAACACACAATAACACACAATATACTATCAGAATATCACATACACATTCTAATTCTCTCTGTGTCTACTTTTACATATATTCTCTATTTTATATTATTATTATTTTGGGCAATGGTTATGTGACTTGGATACCTATATCTGTCTGTGAACGTGCTCATAGCGGATCTTGAGTTTGTGTACAAGGGGTCGTATCTTGGAGTCTTGTAGACCGTCAGTACCTGCACGTAGGGAGGCTACAAAGGCTTTAGGACAGCGTCTTTGACGTGCTTCACCGTACCAAACTCACCTTCTTACTTATTATTTATTTTCCTTTTACTTACCTATTATTTTGTTTTCTTCAATTTTATTATACCTTCAAAGCTTTCCAATTTGTTTATATGTTATTTATAATATAAATGTTTTGTATTTGGCTTTACGGAAAGAGGAAAACTATTATTTTTTATAACAATGTCCTCCCACACAACAGAGCCTAACACTTTTAACTCATATTAAAAATAATAAGAATAATGGGGAGTAGAGCCGCTGGCCCCAAAATCAGAAGCTTATTCTCTGTTTTGAAATATGCAAAGGTTGATTTCGAATAATATGAGATTAACGAGCTATGCCGATTGGGACAGAACGACCAAAGTAAAATGTGGGATATTGAATACCTTCTCAGTCCTGTGCATTAAATGTGGGATATTGAATACCTTCTGAGTCATGTCCCCAACTCTTCATGATTTTGGACTATCAAGAGTTGAATATTGAATACCTTCTCAGTCATGTGCGTGAGGCCGAAGCAAACAAGAGAGTTGAATGTGGGACATCCAATCAAGCTCTCACTTCTATCATTTTCATCTCATTAACAATTACTTCAACTCCAAAGTTAAGAGACAAAGACTTTGACTCAAGTATGAAAACCCCAAATGTCTTCCCAAACGGTCTTCTAATTAAGAAAATAAGATACTGGAAGGACCTGTCAAAGTCTTGAACTCTGAAGACTCACAGGTATTATAAAATGAATATATGGCACTATAAATAATACGACTCGCAAGTATTATAATAAAATACACAAAACAATATTTGATAATATAACCATGATATCTTTTCATTTCTATGAAGTATGCTCTCTAGCTTATTGCCTTCTCTTGTATGTTCAGCTGCTTTCATCATCAAATTACCTTCAATTAGCCTCTGCTAGTTCTACTGATGAGGCAAACGCTCTTCTCAAATGGAAAGCCACCTTTCAAAATCAAACCCAAAACAATCTGTCATCATGGGCTTACCCTCCCAGCAATAATGCCACCAACAATCCTAAAATCCCATGTACTTGGGCTGGTGTTTCATGCAATGCTGCTGGAAGTGTCATCGAGATAAACCTTACCGAGTCTGGTTTACAAGGTACGCTAAATGCATTTTCATTCTTGTCCTTCCCTGATCTTGAATATCTTGACCTCAGCTTCAACAAACTCTTTGATGCCATTCCACCTCAAATTAGTTACCTCTCCAAACTAAACTATCTTGATCTCTCTCAAAATCAGTTTTCTGGGAGAATCCCACCAGAAATCGGTATCTTGAGAAATCTTACCTTTCTCAGTCTCTCTAGGAACACATTTTTTGGAGATATTCCCCACAAGATAGGCAACTTGAAATCTCTTGTGGAGCTATATTTGTCTAAGAATCAACTAAAAGGTTCAATTCCAAGATCACTAGGTGATCTAACAAGCCTTACCTATCTTTATCTCTTTGGAAATCAAGTTTCTGGTTCTATTCCTAAGGAGATAGGGAATTTGAAATATCTTGTGGAGTTAACGTTGGGCAATAATCAACTCAATGGTTCAATTCCAAGATCACTAGCTGAGCTAACAAGCCTTACCTATCTTTCTTTACATCACAATCAACTTTCTGGTTCTATTCCTAAGGAGATAGGGAATTTGAAATATCTTGTGGAGTTAAGGTTGGGCAATAATCAACTCAATGGTTCAATTCCAAGATCACTAGCTGAGCCAAAAAGCCTTACCCATTTTTTTTTACATCACAATCAACTTTCTGGTTCTATTCCTAAGGAGATAGGGAATTTGAAATATCTTGTGGAGCTAAGGTTGGGCAATAATCAACTCAATGGTTCAATTCCAAGATCACTAGCTGACCTAACAAGCCTTACCTATCTTTCTTTACGTCACAATCAACTTTCTGGTTCTATTCCTAAGGAGATAGGGAATTTGAAATATCTTGTGCAGTTAAGGTTGGCAATAATCAACTCAATGGTTCAATTCCAAGATCACTAGCTAAGCTAACAAGCCTTACCCATCTTTCTTTACGTCACAATCAACTTTCTGGTTCTATTCCTAAGGAGATAGGGAATTTGAAATATCTTGTGCAGTTAAGGTTGGGCAATAATCAACTCAATGGTTCAATTCCAAGATCACTAGCTAAGCTAACAAGCCTTACCCATCTTTCTTTACGTCACAATCAACTTTCTGGTTCTATTCCTAAGGAGATAGGGAATTTGAAATATCTTGTGCAGTTAAGGTTGGGCAATAATCAACTCAATGGTTCAATTCCAAGATCACTAGCTAAGCTAACAAGCCTTACCCATCTTTCTTTACGTCACAATCAACTTTCTGGTTCTATTCCTAAGGAGATAGGGAATTTGAAATATCTTGTGTATTTAAGGTTAGGCAGTAATCAACTCAGTGGTTCAATTCCAAGATCACTAGCTGATCTAACAAGCCTTACCTATGTTTCTTTCGATTAGAATCAACTTTCTGGTTCTATTCCTAAGGAGATAGGGAATTTGAAATTTCTTGTGCATTTAAGGTTGGGCAATAATACTCTCAATGGTTCAATTCCTAGATCACTAGCTGATCTAACAAGCCTTACCCATCTTTTTCTCCATCTCAATCAACTTTCTGGTTCTATTCCTAAGGAGATAGGAAATTTGAAATCTCTTGCGCAGCTATTTTTGGGTGATAATCAACTCAATTGTTCAATTCCTGTTTCATTTGGTAACCTGAGCAACTTGGAAATCTTATACCTACGGAATAACAGCCTTTCCGGCCCCATCCCCCAAGAGATAGAGAATCTCAAAAAGTTGAGTGTCTTGGTTTTGGATGTAAACCAATTTTCTGGTTATTTGCCCCAAAATATTTGCCAAGGTGGAAAACTGGAAAACTTTACAGCAAGCAACAACCTTTTCACTGGTCCAATCCCAAAAAGCTTGAAAACCTGCATGAGCTTAGCCCGACTTCGTCTTCAACGGAATCAATTGACAAGCAATATATCTGAGGACTTTGGTGTTTATCCGAATCTTAATTTTATAGATGTAAGCTACAATAACATGTACGGTGAAATCTCACGAAATTGGGGACAATGCCCACGGTTGACAACTCTACAAATGGCAGGAAACAACATTACTGGTAGCATACCACTTGAGATAGGCAACGCAACCCAAATTCATGTGTTGGATCTCTCTTCGAATCATTTAGTTGGGGTGATTCCAAAGGAATTCGGGAGATTGGCTTCTTTGGTGAAGTTGATGTTGAACGGAAATCAACTTTCAGGTCGTATACCCTCGGAATTCGGATCCATGACTGATCTTGGACATCTTGACCTATCAACAAACAAATTTAATGAGTCAATTCCGAGCATTCTAGGTGACTTGCTCAAATTATACCATTTGAATTTGAGCAACAACAAATTATCTCAACCAATCCCACTTCACTTGGGGAACTTAGTTCAATTGACCGACCTCGATTTCAGTCACAACTCACTTGAAGGTAGCATACCATCAGAAATGAGCAACATGCAGAGTTTGGTGATGCTCAATCTTTCCCACAACAATCTTTCGGGTTCCATACCATCAACTTTCGAAGAGATGCGCGGTTTGTCGAATGTTGACATATCCTACAATCACTTGGAAGGTCCCCTTCCCAACATTAGCGCATTTCGAGAAGCTCCGTTAGAAGCATTAAAAGGGAACAAAGGATTGTGGGGCATAGTTGGAGGTTTGTCACCATGCAATGCAAGTGGCTCAAAAAAGGATCACAAGTTAATGTTTTCTATTCTGGCAGTAATTGTACTTCTATCTGCTTTCTTTACGACTGTTTTTCTAGTGAAAAGAAAGAAGCATCATCAGGATAAAGCACAAAAAAACATGCATGAAGAAATTTCCTTTTCAGTTTTAAATTTTGATGGAAAGTCAATGTATGAGGAAATCATAAGGGCAACAGAAGATTTTGATCCCACATATTGCATTGGGAAGGGAGGACATGGAAGCGTTTACATAGCAAGTTTGCCATCTGCCAATGTAGTGGCTGTGAAGAAACTCCATATGTTGCAAAATGATGAGAAGAATCCTCAAAACGGGTTCTTAAATGAAGTAAGGGCACTCACGGAGATACGGCATCGGAACATTGTGAAGCTCTATGGTTTTTGTGCACATAAACGACACTCGTTTTTGGTGTATGAGTATCTTGAAAGAGGTAGCTTGGCCGCAATGTTGAGTAAAGATGAAGAAGCTAAAGAGTTGGGGTGGAGTAAAAGAGCGAATATTGTCAAAGGTTTAGCTCATGCCTTGTCTTACATGCACCACGATTGCTTGCCACCGATTGTACATCGTGACATATCAAGCAACAACATTTTGTTGGATTCTGAATATGAGGCCTGTGTTTCAGACTTTGGTACTTCTAAGTTTTTGAACCCAGACTCAACTAATTGGACTGATGTTGCAGGCACATATGGCTACATGGCACCAGGTAATATTTTCATCTCTGTTATTTGTATTTAAAACTTTTTATGTGTTTGTTTTTACACCATTGTTTCATTTTCGTCATTGGGAGAGGTTAACATAAACACATCCAGCTTTTATTAAATGCCATTTTTGTTAAGCTGGTTTTATTAGGTTTCAAAAAGAACTAAATTTTTCGAATTTGTAGTTGATGTTTTTCAATGATTTTTATTAGATTGGAAATTAGAAATTAATCACCCGGCACTCTCCTTTTTAAAAGAGGTAATCTTTTGAGCACTGAAATCTCAATGTTTTGTACATGGTGTGCGATTTATGCAGAGCTTGCATATACAATGGAAGTGAATGAGAAGTGCGATGTTTATAGCTTTGGAGTTGTCACACTGGAAATAATTATGGGAAGCCATCCGGGAGATTTTTTCTCATCTTTATCAACTGGGGCGTCATCGTCATCCGCATCTGCACCTGCCCCTGAAATGCCAATTTTGGATGTTCTGGATCAACGCATCTCCCCACCCACAAAACAAGAAGCGGGGGAAGTGGTCTCTCTGGTGAAGATAGCATTTGCATCCTTGAATCCCAATCCGCAGTCTCGTCCAACAATGAAAAAAGTTTGCCAGCTCCTCTCGTCAACTCAGACCCTGCATTTGTCAAAGCCATTGCATATGACAACATGTGGTGAATTGCTTGCTCTTGATGGTTTCACCACTTGATCAGGATATTTGCCGCTTTTCTATATTTCACTTCATTTGTGTCTGTCTTGTTCTAATTCTTCCTAGATGTATTGGGAAGGGAGGGCATGGAAGTGTCTGCAGAGCAAGTTTAACTTAGGTGCAGCTGCAAAGCCAAATAAACACGCACTCCAAATTATGTTACTTTGTAATTTTAATAAAAGGGTTTTCTTTTGTAATTCGTAACAAGGGTTGTAATTAAGAAATGTTTCATCTCGAATGAGTCGAACCTTAAATAAATAATAAAACCCCATTACCTAGGTAATGGTGGTGAAATTATGTTGGAGACTCACATTTTCCATCAACAATTCATTTGCAAGAAGACCTCATAGCAATATTTTGGTTTGTTCGGTTTTGTCTTTAAGGCCATCTCCAACCATGTTGGGATAAACTCAAATTTTCCCCCTCTAAAATACAACTAGTTGTATTACTCGAACTCAAACTGTTTTTTCATCCAACCATGGAAACTTATAATTTGAGTCCACAACTTTATTAAATTGCTTAAGAAGGATTAATTTTTTCTTTTTTTATCATTAATTTTTCTTGATTTTATTTTTGTTTCAACATTCATAATTTAATTTTCTAAACATTTTAATCTAAAAAAATAAAAATAAAATCAGTGGTTCAAACATAACCGTTGAATTGCAACGGTCGCAAGAGGAGAGGCGCACACATGTCCCAGACAAAAAAGGGTTGAAAGCTAATGCAGCCCGACAGTGGGCTCCTCCATCACATGTGCTGTTTGCAGCTTGCTTTTTGGGCTCCACCGAATTTAGATCCAGGCAATAAAAGGGGCGCTATTCCGCTTGAGTTTTTGCCTGGATTAGTTTTAAGGCCCCACTTGGTTGGAGAAGATTTGTATGTCGAGAGCTTCATCTTTGTTACATCTATGTACATTGCACAATACTATTTCGATGACACGTGTGTTTCAATTGTTACGTCTTGAAAGCAACTCATAAGTTGGCACCTTTATTTTTAGGGCTAACATCATTTTACCCCCTCAAAATTTGGGGTCATTCTTGAAATGGGCCACACTGTTTTAAATTTGTCAATTTACACCCTAATGTTTTAAAATTCGACCAATTTACACGTTCCGTTAATTTGACCGTTTGGTCTTCTGTTAAGTGATGACGTGGCAAATGTGGGGTCCACCTTTTTAGCTTAGGTGTAATAAAATATGTAAAATATAAAATTAAAAAAATTCTTTACTTTTTAAGTTAATTAAAAATATTAAAAGCAATTATTTAAAAGAAAAAAAGAAAAAAAAATCAACATTAACCAGAACCCCAAGTCGTCACCAACCCCATCACCAAACCCTCTCTTCTCTTTCAAACCCAGACCACCATTGCCTGCAAACAACCCAGACCACCTCAGAATCGTCGCTTGCAAACAACCCAGACCACCTCACAACCACTACCTGTAAACAACCCACTTTCCCCGTTCCCCAACCCATCGCACTCCATATCTGAAACCATCCCTGCCCCCAGATCTGAAACCATCCTTGCCCCCAGATTTGAAATCATCGCGGACGGAGCCTGTGCAGAGCATGGTGAAGCGGAGCTGCATTGAGAATACGAGTCGACGACGTAGGCGGAGTCGGAGATCTTGGAGTAGATGACGGTGAAATGGGAGCATATGAAGGTGGCTGCCTCCGTGGTGTTGGGGCCAGCAGCTAGGCCAGTTGGGTTGAGTAGTTTAGGTATGAAAAGCTGGGGACGGGGGTTGGGGAAGATGAGATCGGGGTTGGGAAAGATGGGTGTGGGTGGGGTTGGGGGTGGGGATGGGGGTAGGGGCAGGGGTAGGGTTTTCTGGGCTTGGTAAAATACAGAAAACCACACAGAAGTTTACCTTTCCAATCACAACCCATTTGTTCCATTTGTCATCTTTTCAAAATTGGCGCATCCGGATCCTATGTTTGTGCACTCTAAACTCCTCAGAAGATCCAAGTAGCCTAGTCAAGTAATAATTTTCATCCAAAACCTTTAACACCTTCCAGAAACCAACATCGGACACCTAAACAACATCACCAACTGTTAAAATCTCCACACTTTGAACGGGTGGAGGGCAAGGCCTAATATCCTTCCTTGGGGTTTTCTGGGCTTGGTTTGATTGTTTTTGTTTTTATTTATTTATTTGTTATTTTGTTATTTTTTTTTAAATTGGGGAAGATGGATGGGTGGGTGGAATTGATATTTGTTTTTAAATATTCCTTTTTTTTTGTTGTAAATAATTGATTTTAATTAACTTAAAAAGTAAAGAATTTTTTAAATATTATTTTTTACATATTTTATTACACCTAAGCTAAAAAGGTGGACCCCACATTTGCCACGTCATTACTTAACAGAAGACCAAACGGTCAAATTGACGGAACGTGTAAATTGGTCGAATTTTAAAACATTAGGGTGTAAATTGACAAATTTAAAACAGTGTGGCCCATTTCAAGAATGACCCCAAATTTTGAGGGGGTAAAATGATGTTAATCCTTATTTTTATTTTATTTTTGATGAGGAGATGGTACCATTTAACTAGGCTAACAAAGGAAGGTACATATAATATAAAGTTTTAATGGGTTGGACGTTGCACTCGAAAGTACAATCCAAGTTAAGATAAGTTCTCTCCTTCAGGCCCGAAAAAAATAAACAACATTCGAGTCTCTTCTGAGAGAGAAACTTTCTCTTTTCTTAAGTCGACAATATATTGATCTGTTATTGATTCTCCTACTTGGAATAAACTATTTTCATAATATATATATTGACACATATTTCCTGAACAATGACTTGAACGAGAAGTAGCAGAGAGAGAGACGAGCTTACCAAATGATTAAGTTTCAAAAGGGCTTTGGATGATCCTAGCCGAAGTAGTAGAGATAGACCTTGTGTAAGCTTTTATTTCTCCTTTTGCCCCTCATTGCATGCATAGTCCCACAAAGTGCCTTTGTCCCAAACAGGCAAAGTTCTGATAATACGATTATTGCCTTTGAGACTAAGAGCAGCTCCAGCGAGGGAGCTCAGCCCGAGGCGAGGGCAGGAAAAAAAAAAAAAGTTGCTCCAGCGTGCAGCCCAGGCCCGGGGGTGGTGTGAGACCCACCAACTCGGGCCAGCCCGAAGGCTAGACCAGCCCGAGGTCCAACTCGCGTGTTGTTGCTGACGTCATCGCTACAGTGCGATACAGTGTCGCGCGCTACAGTGCCACTAAAAGTCCACGTGTCGCATTCTGGGCTCTCCGATCAGATTTTTTTTTCTCCAATCCAACGGCAGCCAATTTTTGTGCAATAAAAAAATGAAAAAAATTGAAATTTTTTAAAAAAAATACCAAAAAAATACTCCTTTTTTTTTTTATAAATACCAAAATTTTATCCGATTGAGATATGAATTTTATAATAAATATTGATATGTACGAACCCAAAAATATTATCCGAAAATATTATCTAAATTAATTATTTTTATTAAAAAATTTGTGAAAAAAACAAAAAAATGAATAGTAATTGCCCTTAGCCATGGCAATGGGTGGAAACACAAAATACTATTTGCAAGGGTAGCCACTATTCACGTGAATAGTGGCTGCCCTAGCTCCACCCTTGCCATGGCTAAGGGCAAATGGGTGGAGTTGCTCTAAGCAATGAGGAGATTATACATGCAAATTTGAACTCATGAACAAAGTGGAAATAGCCATTGACTAATAAATTGGTGCTACTAGACCCAATTGTCATTGACAAAGTCAAATAATTTAAAAAAAAAAAAAAAAGAAGTACTAGTTAGTTATATTTACAACATTTTTGGAGGACATTGACCGACATTGGTATTATCAGATTTTTTTAATTAAAAAAATGGGTATTAATAATATTATATAAAATAAAGGCTTAAATGTCAAAATGGTCCTTGTGTTTTACCCATTCGGCCAATTTAGTCCCTGTGTTTTTAATTTGGCTAATTTAGTCCCTGTGTTTACATCTGTTAGCCAATGTAGGACAATCTGTCAAATAGACGTTAAAATAGACATGTGCATAGCATGTGAGTGGGCATAAAGGTATTTTAACACAAACCAAAACCCTCGTGACTCTATTCCTTGGCGCTAATGACAATTGCCATAGTCTGCGTTCATGAGAATTGGGGTTTCAAATTCAATCAGTTCCTTTGAATATCAATCACTTCACTTGAGTTCGAATAAAGATGGCAAGGAGACGAATCGAATCTAATAGAGGCTCAATCAACCCAGGTAAGTATTCTCGAGTTTGGACCCTATGCTTGTTTTCCTTCAGTGACTCGTTGTTGGTACACAGGTCATGCTTGTTAACTATTTTTTCGCTTTCTTGGTTTCTTCTTTTGCTGCTTGTTTGTTTTGCTGTTTTGCTTTAATAGAAATCTCTTTAACCAAAGAAAAAAGGACCAATCTCAATAAGAGTACCAATCTCAAACCATATGCTGTGCAGATAAAAAAATTCTTTATTAATAAAAGTCTATTACTTTTGTTGTGCAGATGCTGATCACATGACTATTGAATTTAGATACGGTGGAAATTTTGTGCACACTCCAAGAACCCATTATATAAATGGTATGGTGACTTATTTTGATAATATAGATGTTGATAGGTTGTCTACATTAGAAATTAAAGACATGATACAAGAGTTGGGTGTTCAAAACTCCAAATATTTTTATTACACACTTCCAGGCCATGGACCAGCAGATGGTCTTTATGCATTGGAGAAAGATGAACACATTTTAGGTTTTGTTCGCTCAATACCTAGGAATAGGCAAATGATTGTCTATGTAGAGCATGATAGTGATGTTCATGAGGTTATTGGTGACTTAACCCAACCACCAATGTCACAAGCTAATATAGATTATGGAGAATCATTTAATGAAATCCATGATGACCTGTTTAGTCAAGTTGATGAAAATAGGTATGGTTCATATAGTCTCAGCAATGATCACTTATTTCAAGAAGAGAGAAGTGCTTTGTATCATGGTGAGCCTCAAGATTTTTATGATGTACCGATACATACTAATGAGTATGAATATGATGGTGATGGTGATGATAAAACAAAAGGTTCCAATTATGAGGAAAATGATAATGATGGTAATAATTCTGATTCTGAATTTTATGATGAGGACAATGATGTCATGTTGGACGATGATAATTTCTATGATGATGCAGTGGATACACTAGAGACTTTCATCGGATGTGGTAAGAAACAAAAAAACAATTGGGAGATAGATATACAGGTTGAGGATATGAACATGGATGAAAAGCAATATAACTCAGATGAGTTACATTCAGCATCAAACTCTGATGAAGAAGGAACTACTCGTAGGTACAAAGAGTTTAATATTGATACTGATATGGACAACCCACAGTTCGATGTTGGGATGAAATTTCCAAGTAAAAAGGTCTTGAAACAAGCTATACAAATTTATGGAGCTTTAAGGTCATATGAATGCAAGGTAGTGAAAAATGATAAGTTCAGGTTGTCTGCTAAGTGCAAGGAAGGTTGTAAGTGGAGGTTGTATGCTTCTTTGATGCAGGGAGAAAACACTTATCAAATTAAGAGCTACACTCCTAAGCATTCATGTTCCAAAGGTTTCCATAACAAAAACATCACTTCAACTTTCCTTTCTTAAAGGTATATGAGTAGGATTAAAGATGATCCTAAGATTAAAAAGACAATGCTTCAATCAGAAGTTCATAGAGAATTGGGATATGAAGTTTCTACAGATCAATGTTATAAAGCTAAGAGGAAGGCTCAAACTTTGATTGAGGGAACTTATGCTCAACAATACGAAAAGTTATGGGAGTATTGTGAAGAGATTAGACAGACTAATAACGGCAGCAGTATGTTGATGAAGGTGGATCCTCCTCATTTTCAAAGGCTTTATGTGTGTTTGGACGCATGCAAAAAGGGGTTTATAGCAGGCTGTAGACCTTTAATAGGCGTTGACGCCTGTCACCTAAAGGGAACATTTCAAGGTAAATATTTTTAGTACTTTTATTTGATATTAACTTATGTGGATGTAATATTAATTTAATATTTATTTATTTCTTTACATAGTAATTCAATATAATGGCAGGGCAATTACTTGTAGCCGTGGGTATTGATGCAAATGATAATATGTACCCTATTGCTTATGCGGTTGCTGAGTTGGAGAGTAAAGACTCTTGGTGTTGGTTTCTCCAACTTTTAATTGAGGATCTTGGTCAAGTTAGTGAATATGGTTGGACTTTCATTTCAGATCAACAAAAGGTAAGTAATTGCTTTCATTGCAATTGGTTTTTACTTTATATTGTTGCTTTCATTACGAGCTGCTCCAATATATTTTTTAACTTCATAAGAAATGATTTTATATGCCTAGGGTTTGGATAAAGCTTTTGAATTAGTGGTGCCTGAAGCGTCTCATAGATGGTGTGTGCGGCATCTATATGGAAATTTCAAGGAAAAATTTAAGGGTCAGGCATTGAAAGATCAATTGTGGAGTGCAGCCATGTCATCAAATGAAGTAGATTTTAATTGTGAGATGGAAAAACTAAGAGGCTTAGATGAAGAAGCTTATGGTTGGTTGAAAAATAGGGATCCAAATATGTGGGCTAGGCATAGATTCAGTCCTAGAACCAAGTGTGACATGTTATTGAACAATTTGTGTGAGTGTTTTAATTCTTGGATTTTGGCTGCAAGGGATAAACCAATACTTACCATGCTTGAGATGATTAGGTGCAAAATAATGAGAAGGTTACAAGTTAAGAGGGACTTGATTAGTAAATGTGAGGGTCCAATTTGTCCAAAGATCCAAGGCAAGCTAGAGAAAAACAAGACTTTATCTCATAGATTCAGACCAATGTATTGTGGCAATGGATTGTTCCAAGTGGGGGACACATTAGTTGATCAACATTCTGTGAATTTGTGGACCAGAACTTGTAGTTGCAGGAGGTGGGAGCTCAATGGAATACCCTGCATGCATGCAGTTTCTGCTATATTCCATAATAGGCAAGAAGCTGAACAATTTGTGGATAAATGTTACACACCAGAGGCTTATTTGAGAGCTTATTCTCCAGTCATACAACCAGTCAAGAGTATGAAGTATTGGCCAACAGTTAACCAAACACCTGTCCTACCACCAATTGTAAAGAAGCAACCTGGGAGGCCTAAAAAAAGGAGAATAATAAAGGATTCTGAAATGGAAAAGAATAAGGATCCCACCAAATTGGGTAAGAAGGGGGGTACTAAAACATGTACAAAGTGTTGGGAGAGAGGCCACAATAGAACAACATGCAAAAATCAACCTCGAGAAGCTCCAAGTGGTGTTTATGTTGACAAAAGGTGGGCTTATAAATTTCAAGATGACAGCCATCGTGGGGGTATGAGGAACAATGAAATGGACAGTAGCAGTGGAAGTTTTGGAGAAAACCAAACTCCTCCAACTCAGAGCTCTAACGTACAACAAAGTTGTGGTGGATTCTTTGTGGCACAAGGGGATGTAACTGGAGAGCCATCAAGACATGGTCTTAAGAAGAATACAAGACCACCTAAATTGCCAGTAAGAAATAATATATTTGTTACTTTTTAAATAATTATTACTATTAATTTTCATGTTTTAATGTTTCTTTCTATGTTGTTTTTACTTGTGGTAGTTGAAGAAAGCTACAAAAGCACATAAGGTAACAGTGAACAAATCCCAACCTAGATACTTTAATCCTGCAAATGTAAGATTTTTGTTACACTTCATGCTTCATTTTATTAAAACAACTCCCAACCTATGCATATATTCTAATAGTTGCTTATTGACAGTTTCATCCACCTCAAGAAATTGTACAACCAACCATCACCACGGGTTTTAGAGGGGGTACTTTCATTACACCAAATGCGCCAAGGATCCCAATTGCAAGTCAAATATCGACAAGGGCAGTTGTAACCCCCTCTTTGCAAGCCAGGACTCCGATGCTACATACAGCCCCAAAGTCTAATATGTCCAGGCCTAGAGGGGTCACTTGCATCACACCAAATCTGACAAGTACAATTACAGTCCCAACTTCTTTGCAAGCCAGGCCTCTAATGCCACAAGCAGCCTCATACTCCCATATGTCTAGGCCTAGCATGCACACCACACCACAAAGTTCATTTCGAACTTCAAAGCCATGGAAACCACCTAGCAAAGTTGCTTGTACAAAAAAAGCAACTACAAGTTCACAAAAAAAGCATATTTGATTCTATTTTGAGCTGTTTTGGTATTTTTGGGCAGTTGAAACAAAGTTATTTTGTGAAGAGAAGACCATGTAGTACTCATCTTTCGTGCAGATTCAATTTTATTTTGTTAGTTTGGATTTAAGGCATGGAATTGCTTTTTGGTACATGTACATTGAAACTCAAACTAGTTTTTTGTGATCTTGATGTATTGTCAATAATGGATTTGCTTTTTCTTTGGTACTGATGGGGATGTACTTGGGAAGAACGGATTTTCTTGTCAAGAATGAATTTGCTTTTTCTTTGATTCTATTAAAGTTGTTTCTGTAACAAATTAAGTACCTCACACAATACCAAATACCAGTCATCACTGTCATATAAACAGAGCACTCTTGACAAGCCAAGCTAATCCAAGGATGACCTTTAATGCTACCAATCCTGTTAGTTTTTGTACGGTGGATGTTTCATGCAACTTTTTTTTCTTTTCTAAACTTTACAAACCAATAAGTGCCAACAAACAATTTTGACACATATGTAAAAATGCATTAGATCCAATATACCCAAGTCACAAGAATTGTGCTTGAAATAGATCTTGGCATAAATTCACCTGGTTGAAACCTTTGCTAAAAAGAAAACTTGAAGCTTTGGTGGCTATCATCTCGTGAAGTCCAAGCTTGGTGGACCCCGGTTTTTGTTTTGAGATCTCTACATTCCTTCTATTTTTTTCTTTCTCTTTTTGGGTACAATACAGGGCCAAACACCCAAAACCAAACAAACTACATAGGAATCAACCTTGAATTAGGGATACTGTAGCATCAGCAGCAGGAACATTATTAAGGAAGAAAGGTTCCATATCCAAAACATGAAGGCCCAGAGGGAAATCATAGCTCTTGGCAGCTAAGGCATCTACAACCTTATTTTGTTCACGTACGGTAAACATGAGAGCGGGAGCAAACCCAAACACCATGGAACTGCAATTTACAGCAATCACCATGAGAGAGAGAGAGAGAGATCTCTAGATTCGATTTGTCTCCTTGCTCTCTTTATGCGGACTCGCGTGAACGGGTTGATATTCAAGGGAACTAATAAAATTTGAAAACCACAATTCTCATGAATGCCAAGGAAAAGAGTTGCGAGCGTTTCAGCGATTGAGTTTGTGTTAAAATACCTTTATGTCCACTCACGTGTTGTGCACATGTCTATTTTAACATCTATTTGACAGATTGTCCTATATTGGCTAACAGATGTAAACACAGGGACTAAATTAGCCAAATTAAAAACACAGGGACGAAATTGGCCGAATGGGTAAAACACAGGGACCATTTTAACATTTAAGCCTAAAATAAAATAAAAAAATTAGCCATGTTAAAATAAGGTTTCAGCCTTAACATGCCAAATACATAAATATCCCTAATTGATTCTAAAGCCTGTTAGCATGATATAAAAAATTAATATTATTTATTTCTAATACGTATATATAATACGTTTATGAAATACAAACTCTTTTTTATACTATACCATTATTTTGTTGACAGGATCCGTCCCGAATTTCTCGGAACCCGAGATGAATCCTGTGGAATTCCCGACATTGGGGTGATGTCGGGCCCACTTCTGAAACTATATCCTCTATTCCTAGGTTTTTACTTGAGGCCGGAGGCCATATACTGTGGAGTTTGTTGTATGTTAAAAGCATGCTGCTAGTTGGGATTATTTTATGTTTGTTATGCAAGTTGAGCTTTTGTTGGGTTTGTTCATTTTACAGGGGAGACTCTGCTAAAATTTTGGTAGAGAGTCTCGGTTTTTAGTAAGTGGGCCCGACATCAGGGTGATGTCGGTAAAAAGACGGGATTCGCTCTGGTTTTCGGGAAATTCCAGGGCGGGTTCTGTCATTTGTCTCTTGCAATTCTGGCATGATCAGTTAATTGATCACGCCACTCCAACAAAAAATAATAATAATTGATCACGCCACATTTGCATGATATCTAGTTTAATAGATCTAATCTCTTGGACTATAGGGATCCAAGAGATTTGTGGTCACTCACCGTTGGATGTCAATTCAACGGTTCACTCACTCTTGCACTCCTTTTAAGAAATTTTTTTGAACCATTGGATTAATATCCAACGGTGGATGACCACAATCTCTTGGACTCCTGTGGTCCAAGAGATCGGGACTGTCTAATTTAATCTAAGGCACTTTGGCATATATTTAAGTAATTTGTTAGTGAAAGATGGGAATACAAAGTTACCAATCTATTTTCTAGCCTGTTATACCAATCAGTTTCATTCATGGTTTCTGCGTTTCTACTTCTCGGGCTTTTGCCATTAAGCTCCAATGTCTCAAGGTATGTTTTCATTGAAGGAGTTTTAAGAAAAAAGAAAATTATTAAAGAAGAAAGAGTTCTTAATGTTAAGAAAAACGTTTTGAGTAACATTTAAGACTGTTTAGGACTACTTCAGTAGAAAGCATTTATGCTCCTAAGTGCCTAGAAGGGTTTTAGAAACGTTTTTTTGTTGGTATCACTTTTGACTATTCCAGAAATAGTAGCATACCAAAGCAGTTACTTAGGCTCAAAACGTTTTTATGTGATATAGTTCATATTTGGTTTTGATTGAATTTTAGACAGTTGCAGAGCCAATAGGAGTTTGTTATGGTCCGGTTGCCAAGAACCTGCCACCTGATCCAGAAGTTATAAGTCTCTACCAAGCAAATGGCATAACAAGAATGAGAATTTTTTATCCGAATCCTCCAACTCTGCAAGCTCTATCGAACATCGAACTCATCATCGGTGTTCAAAACCAAGACATTCAGTCCCTTGGAAATGACGTTGCAGCTGCTACTGCTTTGCTTGAGAACAATGTCCTAAACTACCTTCCTGATGTCAAGTTTAGGTACCTTGCAGTGGGAAATGAGATCAATCCTCAAGATGCAGAAGCCAAATATGTTCTATCAGCCATGCAAAACATTAAAACCGCAATTGCATCGGCTCATTTACATGACCAAATCAAAGTTTCAACAGCCATAGACATGTCTCTGTTGGGCAGCTCTTACCCACCATCAGCAGGCTCATTTAGTAAGGCTGCAAGTTCATACATAAACCCTATTATTACCTTCCTTGCAAGTAATGGCTCTCTTCTTCTTGCCAATGTGTACCCTTATTTCAGCTACATTGGTGACACCAAAGACATCAGCCTTGGCTATGCCCTGTTTTTGATGGTATTAAACTAAGTTTTGCTTGAATGATTGAGAAGAATAAAACACTTTTATCCCATATCCAAATGTAAGGTAACATAAGACTATCAGTTTTAACTAAGAATAACTGAAAAACCCTATTAGGATACATTAAATAAATTGTATACCTCTTATTCTTGTTATTAACTGTTAAATTAAAATCTCAATGTCATCATGTTTTGTTACTATTTGGCAACACCATTTTTCCATACTTAAACTTAGGGGTCATCATTTGGCCCATGGGCCTGTAGGCCGATGGGGGCCCACCCGGCCCATTGAGAAAAAGCCCAGTCCTACCGGTTGTGGGCCACTGGCCAGCCTCGCCCGCAAAGCCCATTAATAGAAATATAGATTTAGTTTTAAAATGAAAGGAAATGGAGACACACACAAGGGGTTTCGAACTCCTACCACTTTCATCTTATTCCCACACCTTATCTACCATGTCATAGACAACTTAATGATTATATGCTACACCATTTGATATTTATATATGCTTCATCAAACACCTTGCCACAACTGAATTTAAGCCATATCAATAATGTTGGAGCTACATTAGACTACGTAAACTTAAAAGGCACTTCTTCCTTCCATGTCCTCTTTTAGAGCTTTACAGTGAAGAGAATATTACAATAGTTCATATGAATTTTTGTTGTATTTTTCTAAATTTTAATTTATGTATTGTGAATTTATAAAGTGAACTGTTGAGCCAATTCTTAACAACTAGAATGAGTTATTAAAAACAGCAACTTTAATTCTCGCAAGTGCACGAACCGTTTATAGTATAGCTTATGTAAATACGAGGTCGATCCCACGGAGAATGGTAACTTGGTTCCAAGTTAAATTACTTAGAATGCTAGAAAAACATAGAACAAAGAAACTGACTAACTAGCTAAAGGCAAGGTCGAATTCAACAATGCCTCTTGCTAATTACTCAAGGTCTAGGACAGAATCCTAGCACCACACACGCACTCGAGATGGGGGGTTTTGTTGTTCAAATGAAAAGAAGAAAGTGAAATGAAAGTGCTCGAAAGTAAACACTAGCAGCAATGAACAAGTTGTAAAACAATGATGGAGAGGTGTTAGAGCCTTGGAATCTGCCACTAGTCTTCCTATCCAAGTTATGAATGCATAGAAATTGACTCAAGCTTCATCAACAATAGATTATCGCATACAAGCCTATGGTATCTAGGTGCAGGATGCATCATTCTCCTAAGGCATGTGATTGTGCATGGTATCTACACAACACGTGATCTCTAATATGCAACCTAAGCATGGTATCTACTTAGAATAAAGCATACAAGAGTCATTAAGCTCCTTGAGAATATGATAATCACACAAGTCCTAGAACATGGTATCTGTCCTAGTCAACCTATGGTTATTAACCCCTTGAATGATTCTTAGGCCATTCATGTGTTGCTTGTGAAAGGAGAGTAGAATTGGTGAATCTAAACCCCTTCCCAACCTGTGCTAGATGCATAAAATCCTAGTTAGCTACTCCAAGAAAACATACATAAAGCACATAATAAACTAGAGATTAACAACTTGATAATAAAAGCAAGGAAATCAATTAACTATAAAATCATCCATAACATTGAATATTCATGACTAGGGCTTCATCCTAAGCCCTAACTAAATGGATTAGTTAGACATAACTATGAATACAGAAAATAAGAAATACATAGATAGGATAAAGAGAGGAGAAGAACTAGATGATGGCAGCAAGGAAGTTCCCAGGACAGCTCCAAGCTCCCTTGACAGCTCGAAGCTCCCTTCTCTCTTTGTGGTGAATCTGGATGTGTGTTTAAGAGTAATGGATGAAGTGAATGTGTGTCTCCCCTCTTTGAATGAGTGTGCAACTCTCTATTTATAGAGTGCAATTTCGTGCTCCCTTTTGGCTGGTGAAGCACACCTCTCTTAGCTGCTGCCAACTGCTCTAGCTGCCCATACATGCCTGTTGCTCCAGCTGCCCATACTTGCCTGTTGCTCCAGCTGCCCATACTTGCTTTGGTGAACTTTTCTTGGTTTTTGAGTTCCCATACTGATTTGTTTCCCATGTGTGGCTGCTCTGATGTGTAGCACATGGCTCTAGGGATGTAGGCACATTAAATATGATGGCAGCCAACATGACATTTCTGTGAACTTGGTTCAGTCTTTGACGTGTTGAGGGCTCCAGATTTATCCAATTGGGCTGAAATTTGGATATGTTATAATAGACACCCATTGGAACAACTTCTATGAAGGATGTCTCCTCATCCGACCTGTGTAAGTTACTGAAATGAGGCCTGTAAGATGACCTACGAAACTGGACTGACAAGGAGTGTGGCACAAATTGGTTTTGTCTTTAAGCTCATATTCCTCTTGTGCCACTCAGCCCTTAACATGCATGAATTGTATCAAATGTCATCCCCTTGCTATCTTAACCTACAAAGCACACAAACATAGGTAAGAGACTCAAAATAAAGAGAAGCTAACAAAATTACTAAGGAAAGAAGGCATGCAAATGTGTGAAATTATGAACTTATCATGAACAGAGAAAAAAATGAAAACATAAACATATAGATAAATGTAAATAGAGAACTATGAAAAAAAAGAAAAAAGAAAAGAAAAAAGGAATCGTAAAAACACACCAAAACATAGAAGAAAAAAAAATGAATTGGCAAAAAAATACAAAATAAAGTAGGCCCATTTCGGCCCAGCCCATTGGGTTTAACTCTGTCGGGCCCAATGGGCTTTTTCAAGCCTAGTCTATGGCCCGGGCTTGGGTTTTGAATTTTTTTTTTTAAAAAAACCCGGCCCGACCTGGTTCGTTATTTTCTTTCTCCTCTTTAAAACCAAGCCCAACCCAGCTCAAGCCCATTAAATTTGGGCTGGGTTAGCCCGGCTCGGCCCATTAATGAGGCCGACTTAAACTATAGCTCTTCTCCCTAAGGAGATTTTAAAGGAAATTACCCATCTGGTACGTAAACTTTCATTTATACACAACATAACATCTAAATATGGTGATTTTTTTGTTGTTGAAACTTTTACACTATATATAACCCAATGAGCCCAATGAGGCTACAATCCTAGATCCACCACTGCTCGCAGACGAGTGATTTTAGGTTCAAACCCACATGACACATTGACAACGTGTGTGTGCCCTTCCTAACTTTGGCAAAACAATTTTTTTTTAAAAAAAAACAACAACAAGAGAGTGATCAAAATTGAAATCAAGGCAAAACACATTAACCAAAAATCATTTCACCTTTTAATTTTATTTTTATAATAGAAAATTCAGAATTCTTTTTAGTTTTTAGTGTGAGCTATGAAACCCATTTATATTATGGCCCAAGTAAACAACCCAGCTCAAAAAATAAAAAATAAAACGGGATTCCACTGCCGGGATTCGAACCCGGATTACAATTATCCATTTGTGAGTATTGCTACAGTGGATTTGTTGACAATATGAAGAGATATACGTTATATAAAGGAATGTCTTTGGGCACTGAACATTTATTAGCTTTTTTGCTGCTAAAATCGGATAAATCCCAAGATTTTAGACTTGTCTTTTCTGAAGCTCTTGCAGTGTGCAAAAAAAAACATAAGCACCTTCCAAGCTGTCTCAGCCTGCAACTTTCTCACATTCAAATTCTAGCTCAAAAATTTGCGGCCAGGTTCGCTTAACTCTTCGTTATCTATATTTTTGTAATTGCATTACTGTATTAAGAACTGTTTTAAATTGTGTTTAGTTTTTAAAAATTATAAATAAATAAATAATATATATATTTCTTGTAGAGCCCATCACACATTGTTTTTCAATTATTCGAACGGTCTAATTTTTAGATATCCCTCAAAGATCATATTTGCAAAAAATATTTGAATTCGAAACTATTTGACCACTCAATTAGATTATTGTTATTTTAGTCTTTTCTTGAAGTATCGTGTTCATTTATTTTGTTGCTAGCAATTAAATGCTTTAATGATTTTCAATTTTTATGATTTCTTTTGCAAGGATGATATATGAATGAAGACTTTAAAAATAAACGGTTTGGATTGTTGAAAAACAATTCGTAGGGTACCCTAAAAAGTGTCCCTCAAATAGAGAGGACTATATATATATATATATATATATATATATACATACCCATTGAGCACTCTTTGAAACTGCGAGAGCTTAGTTTTAAAAAATTATAGTTATATATAAATACATCCCCTTCGGGCATGATTTTGAAGTGGTGCTTAGCTTACACCTGTCAAATCAGTATATCTAACACTTCAGTCACTTGTCAAAATAGAAGCACAAATGCTTGATTCATGGTCTAAATATCTGTCACAAAGCAACACATTTGTGCTCTATAAACAATAGAAACTCCTATATCGGAGACTGACCACTATAAAGTGGTTGCACCATGATCATCTTCATAAAGCACGATTATCTGTGCTGTTTGAAACAAAGAGCACAAATAAATTTGTGCTTTTAGTCCTGTTTTTTAGTAGTGTTATCACTCTCATTTTCCTCTATATTCTACCATAAAAAAATATAAACTAAAAATTAAAATTAAAATGGTTATCAAACGGACCCTAAAATTGTTGTCTCTATGAATAAACTCTATATTGGAAGCAAAAGCTTCGGGTCTTAAAAATGGACTTATTGGCAAAACAGTTAGACATAACCAATATATTCACTGAAGGTGATTCTCAGGTTCTTATCACACTACTTCAACAAAAGCCCCCTCTCCTTGGAGTGACTACTCCATTAAGTTTGTTGCAGCATTTTTGACATGCTTGAAATTTTATAGTTAAACAAGAAATTTGTAAAAAAAATAAATATATAATTTACTTACATGCTTTCAAGGGATTTTTGTTTTGGGTCCTATTTTAGCTCAATAAAAGCTTTAATAATAAAGAAGAGTGATCAAAATGATCAAATTGGGAAAAAACAAAAAGATGTCGACAACCGTGTAGTGGAAAAGAACATGGACTTGTAGATTAGTGGTTTCAATTTCAGCCCCATGATACCTTGAAAATGTGTGTGAGAAAATCTCATTCCCCTTCCTAACTTTGACAAAAACAAAAAACAAAAACAAAAAACAAAATGATATTTATCAAAATTGAAATTGAGGCATAACACATGAACCAAAGATCATTTTACCTTTTTTATTTTATTTTTTATAACAGAGTTTCTAAATGCCCCCGTATAATTTGATCAGTACACCAAAACACCTAAAAAAGGTCAAATTTTCACTTTTCTCTTGGATATACTAACTTAAAAAGAACATATTCCGGCAATGGCTGGTTCTTTTTTATTTCTATCATTTTGTATTTCTTTGATTGGCAAATTTAAGGGTGTTAATAGAAAATTCAAAATTCTTTGTAGGTTTCACTTTGAGCTTATTCCAACAATAGTTGGTTCTTTTCCTTTATGACATTTTGTATTTGTTCACCCGTTTTATGTTTGTTCCTGTGATGGTAGGGCAAAGTTCCCCATTACCTTGAAAACCATTTACTGGTCAACAAATCAACTTTCTTTAGTTTGCGAGCGTGCCACTGCTAGTAATGAAAAATAGATAACTTGCGCCCCAAGTTACTGATTTCTAAACAAACGATTGTGAATTTGGGTGAGGAATATCTCCCAAGTAAGTTCTTTTCTTACCTCAGATTGGTGAGGAATTCACAATTTTTCACAATACAAAACTGGTAGTTCTGGCCAGAATAAATGATAAGATAGTAAACTGTTTTAGGCAAAAGTGCCTTTTACAAAGCTTAAAAAGGGAAAAACCAACTCTAAAAAAGACAAAAAGAGGGTTGGACTTCCATTTCTGCCTGGATGAATGCTTCTGATCCGGGCTGGACTGGGTATGTATGTGCTGGATTGGACTATCAACACCTTCAACCATCAGGTTTCAACTATAAATCGATACCAACATTCGAGTTTGGCAGAGCTTTAACTTATTTCAAGCCTTGGAAGGCTTTTGGTAGGCAGAATTGGATCCTCCTCAATATGAAAGGGGCAGAAGTGACTGGACCTGATGATTAACGGGCTGGAACTACACTGTAGTACCTATTCTGCTTGATCAGGGCTCTCCATAAATTTGTTGAGGTTTTCATATTTGATAAAAACCTGAACTCTGCTTGACTTGGCTTAAGTTGAACCAAATTTGTAACGAGAGTAATCTCGCTTTGAATGACTTTTTCTCTGAAACTGAACTAAAGTTAGAGATTCTGGATTATAGCTTACTTGTTTCTTGTGGCTCAATGAGCTTTTGGTTGCTTTAGTGTTTTGAAGACTTTCGAGATCAAGTGATCATTTTGAGTTTTTGTTTTTGATTGATTTTTTGGCTGTCCTTGATCTGTTCACCTTCTCTTTGTTTTATAGGAAATGTTGGAGTGGGAATTCTAATCTTTTAATAATGGGCGGCAGATCTTCAAAAAAAAATATTTTCTCTTTTCAACGTTGTAAAAGAAGGAAGTCATTGTTTTGGCAGATAAGAACCATCAACAATCAGCTCTCATAGAGGTCTTTTCTTTGCTTTTATGAAAAAACCAACTCCCTTTGTTCTCTGTTTGTTCCTTATAAAGAGAAAAACTCAATCTGCCATGATGGTCAGTTTGCTTTCCCAGTTTGAACAACTCCTTTGCTCCCTACTTATCTCTTGAAATCGTAGTCTGCTTATCTTTTGGAAAGGCCACATGCTTTGGTGCAGAGTTTCTATATATAATATAAAAAAAGGATTTTGATCTTCTTTCTTTGGCTGCAAAAATGGAGAAGTCCTCCTGTAAGACCTGCCTTTATTAACTCTCTGTCAGCTCCTCTGTGACAGTTGAGATTTTTGACTTCTTAAAAGTCAGGTAGTCACGTGGGCTTCTTTGAGAATAGACCTTCCAAAAAGATCTGCTGACTTGCACTATGGGTTTTTGAGATAAATGGTGAGAATTTAGAAGCAGGGCCCAATCCAATTTTTCTTTAGAAATTTATCGATCTGTTTTGGTGATGAATTGCCATTAATTGGCAATTTTATTGACTTATTTTGTGTTTTTACACCTCTGCCACTTTGTAGAAGACATGGGCCTCTTCTGTTTGGCTTGGGCTGCTTTCCTAGAATCAATGCCCATTCTTTTTCTGTTTTGTGGGCTTTTTGATTTTGAACTGGGCGTGCCAAATTAGGCCCAAACAGTATTTCTTTGATTGGTTAATTTTAGGGTGGTAATAAAAATTCAGAATTCTTTTGAGTGTTAATAGAAATTTTAGAATTCTTTATAGGTTTTAGTGTGAGCTATCAAGCCCATTTATTATATTAAGGCCCAAGTAAACAGCCCAACACAAAAAAAATAAAAAATAAAAAATAAAAAATGAAAGGAATTCTGCTGGAAGGACTCGAACCCAGATTACAATTATCCATTTGTGAGTATTGTAAGATAGTTTAGTATCCCAATTCTTACAGAATTGGTCTTCTATTCATTGTCGGATTGCAAGACTCAAGACTGATCAAGAATTCAACACAACTCTCGACCTGCAGTCTCTATGTCAATGTTCCATATGGATTACAAGGCTAAAGGGGTTTCTAGTTCTATAAGAATTAGGATTAACAGTTCTATAGCAATAAGGATACCTTAAGGAGTCTCTTGATGGGCAAGACTCCTTGAAGTGATGCATATAAATAGAGCAGCTCCCTCTAAGAGCCGACCCACACAAAAATCTCATCAAGTAATTCACCCCATCTGGAATTTGAGAATAAGGTAGTCGGTTATCTTAGAGAAGAGTTGTCTCCCAAGTGTTCAATAAAAGACTTCAATGGCAGAACAAGGTTAGTGTTCAAGTCATAATAGCTTAGAAAGTTTACATGTGGTATCAGAGCATAAGTTCTTTTATCTTCTACCTAACCAATTTTGTTGCAGCTTTTAGAACTTGAAAATTGAAGGATAATTAAGTTTTCAAGGTTAAAGAAACTTGACACAGCAAGAGTTAAAGTTAACACCTTGCTGTGACAAACAGAAATTGATCAAAGGTTTGTATAGTTCTTGCCGTGCTTTGAGCAAGCCAAAGCAACTCAGACACAACAAGATCTGTACATTCAAAGTTTTATGATCAAACTTGTGTTGAAAATAAAGGCATAATGAATGATTCACTGTCCAAAGATGTGAATGATTTATCGTGCAATTATTTTCAGCAGAACAGCATAACAGATGAAACACGTAGGCTATCAAGGTTGTTCTTATGTCCAAAGATGTGGAACCTTTCTTGTACAGGAAGCTTATGTGATTTTCATGTCTTAGTGTTGATAAACATGTTTTGATTTCTTCACCTAAAGGTGAGAATCGATCATGTTTTAAAGTTATGGGGTTTTCAGTTTTTTAAACATATATATACTATGTGTTTTTTCAGTTAATCACAACTCGATTGAAACTCTCATTGGCTCCAACTACACCAAATGGAGGGAAGATGTGGAAATTGCTCTAGGTCTGCTAGACTATGAGATGGCTATTGAAGCATATGCTCCTGCAATACCTGATGCAGATGCATTTGCTGGAGCAAAAGCAAAATATGCCAAATGGGTTAAGGCAAACAAAATGGCTATTCTAATCATGAGAAGGTCAATTTCACCATCTGTCAAGGGAAGCATTACATCATGTGATAATGCCAAGAAGTTTATTGATTCTATTGGGGAGAAGTTTCAGGAATCAGAAAAAGGCTGAGATTGGAACTCTAATGGGATAGCTTACTAATACAAAATACAATGAGGAAAGATGTGTGAGAACACACATACTGAACATGCTGGAAATTGGGAACAAACTGAAGGCACTCAAAGTCAATGTGGATGAAACTATGATGGTGCATTTTGCTATAAACTCTCTGCCTAGTACTTTCAAGCATCTTAGAAGCACATATGTAGCTCAAAAGGAAAAGTGGACAGTAACTGACCTCATAAGCATCTGTGTGCAGGAAGAACAAAATATGAAGAAAGATAAGGCTGAAGAAAAGATTAATATGGTTCAAAATAGCTTCAGAAGGGATTTTGGAAAAGGCAAAATCATTGAAAAGAAAAACAAGGAAGAAAAGGAGACTAAAGGACTGAAACCAGAAGGACTCAAGTGTTACTTCTGCAAGAAGTTTGGTTATATGAAGAGGAATTGTGACAGGTACAAGCGTTGGCTGGATAAGCAAAAGGCTAAAGGTAAGAATCAAGTACATGTTTGTTTTGAGTCTAATGCAATTGAGATTTCTTTAGATTCATGGTGGTTAGATAGTGGTGCATCAGTTCATGTGGCTAATTCCTTGCAGGGGTTCAGAACAAAGAGGCTGCCAAGCAAGGCTGAGATGAAGGTGTTCGTAGGAAATGGAGAAAAAGTCAAGATGGAGTACATTGGATTAGCTAGGATCGAGTTGGAGTCTGGTTTTATTTTGGAGTTAGTAGATGTAGTTTATATTCCTTATGTGGGAGCAAATTTCCCCACAAGAATATTCGATTGGAAAGATTCCCTTTTCTTCTTCGCCGCCTCTTTCTCCCTGCAAAATAGAACAAATAAGAGGACCATACCTGGGGGGGTGTTGGCCAACGGCCCTCCGATGCCTAAATTAGTTCAATTGAATCGTATAGAAAATAATAGCTAATAGGGTACGGAGATATATTTATAATATAAACCAGGCGGTTGGAGCCTTATGTAAAAAAGAGAGAGAGAGAGAGAGAGAGAGAGAGAAGGAGGTAGCTAGGGCCTGTGAGGGAAGATCTCTACAGAGGTTTTAGTAGTAGTTTTGACGTACCTCATCCTTGTGCGTAGCCAAGTATTTATAGTGGCCTTGGAGAGGTTGGTGGAGTTGGTGTAGTTGGTGAGGTTGGTGTGGTTGGTGTAGTTGGTGAGATTGGTGTGGTTGGTGAGGTTGGTGAGGTTGGTGTATTTAGGGATTAGGGATTTAACTGAATCTTTAATTAAGGTGAGAATCAAATACATCCAGCTTGAATTAGGTAATTTCCCAATTAATTCAAGTAAACCCCAATTTGATTAGATAATTCCCAATTAGCACTACTACAAAAAGTGAAAAAGACGACCAGAAAACAACGTCGGTCTAAGTGAAAACCGTCGTGGTTTTTAAAAAGATGACGGTTCTAAAAACACCGTCGTGTAATACCACCTTAGACAACTAAAAAATGGAGATTCAAATGGTTGTTCAAAAACAACGACGTACCTAATTAAACAACCGATGTCTATTTGAAACAGATTTCCGCAGTGTAAAATCAAAGCCAACAAAGAACGGCAGAAGTTATGAATCGACCGACGTAGAAAGTAAAGACGACGATTCCAATAAAAGCCGCCGTTTTTACTCATAAAATAACACGACGAGTTTTTCGTATAAGACGCCGTATAATTACAAACAAATCCACGGCTTTAAAATACAAAATATCGCCGTAATAAATTAATGTACAACGACGGAAAATATAAATATATCGACGTCATTCTCGTATAGTTCTACGACGTTATCTTTAAATCGTACTATAAAATTTAACGTCGTATTTATTCATTTTATACGTCGTACCTTTAATTTAAACCGTCGTCTTAATAAGAATTTTTGTTAACAATTTTTTCCTTTATTTTCTTATCCTACGTCGGTAGATCTACTTAATGACAAGAATTGAAATCTGTCATCCAAAAAAGAAACTTTACATATTCCAGAACATTAATTTCCTTCATTTTAAATTTCCTCCGGAAAAAAAACTCTATTTATAACGCACTGTAATTGAAAAATAAACTGGAAGGTCACGGGAAAAAAATTTCTATTCATAATTTAAAAATTCAAATCCACGTCGGTTATATTAAACCTAACGACGTTAAATGAATAGATTCCACGTCGCAAAACAAATATTGCGTCGTGTTAGTTTAGGGTTTCTTTAACAGTTTCAGTTTCTTTAACAGTTTGGTCCTTTATCTTTCTGCAGGACTTGTATAGTTCAAAGTATAGTTCAAAGCATTGACTTGTATAGTTCAAAGTATAGTTCATGCTTTATCGCATTCTGAAGCCATTTCTATTCTTTATCGCATTCTTGAAACCCATCTTCTTCTTCTGAAGCTCTACGGATAAAGGAAGAGGCTATCACAAATCTGACGAATCTTCTTAGCCAAGAAAATCAAGCAGAGGATCAGGCACATCTAATCTTCAGATTTCCCTGAGAAGCGAACTTTCCTTCGACAGCGAGTGGAGGCCAGGCTTGCATCTCTTTTGATGGAAAGCAAGGAGTATTCAGAAGCACTAAGTGTCCTATCAGGCTTGATCAAGGAAGTGAGAAGGCTAGTTGACAAGCTTCTTCTTGTGGACATAGATTTGATGCGAGTAAGCTCAATTTCTCTTTGAGAAAGACATCCAAATTATTGTCTTTGAGATGTGAGAGACAGTGTCTCTGAGAGAGGAAGAACTTGGAACCCTAAATGTAAACCGAAAATGAATGAAAGCGACAAATTTATAGAATAAATTTTTAAAACCAACGGCGGTCCTTACAAAAAAACCGCCGTTTAAATTGTAAAATCAACGTCGGTATGAACGACGTATATTACAGAAATCCACGTCGGTACATTAATAAAAACGACGTGTTAAATGATCTACCATGACGCGAGTTATTACTTATGTACTTTAATTTTTGAGTTTACTACGACGGTACCTACAACACTACTGTCGTACTTATTTACCACGTCCGAAGTTAAACGTACTGTCGTATTTTGTAATTTATACGTCGTAGTTATATGTAACCGCCGTATTTTTTTTTTGAAATGGTTTTATATGTAAGCAACTTTTCGTCTACCTGACTTACGCATGCACTGTTTCCAAACCCGATTAAAAATTTCAATCTCCCAGAGAAAACTTTTAGACTTTTTTCCTTGTCAGAGCACTGTCAGAGTATCTCATCGTCTTCCTCTCGTCTTCTTCGTCGTCTCTGAACTTAAACATCGATCGTCTTCCTCTTGCTTTCATTGCACGCAAAAGGTAAGCTTTCATTTTCACTATTTTGGTTGCTGTTGTTTTGCATGCTCATACGTTTTTTGTTTGAAAAATCTTTTTACCTTTTTTCTGGCCAAAATCATTTTACTTCTTTCCAAGTTCGATAAAATATATAGACAAAGAGGGAAAGTTTCCAACTTTGAAGACAACTACCTCAACTAAATAAGACGACGGTAGCTTCTTATTTACGTGGTTAAATATGTAGACCACGACGGTTCGTCAGTCGTTCTAGCGTCGTCTGAAAATTGACAAAGTTGTTTTTAAAATTATAGTCTTTTTTTTATTTGCTTGTTTAATTGCAGGTTTGATTTCTCTGAACAATGGTTTTTGTTTTTCCCTAATTTGATAAAATATAAAGAAAAAGAAATTAGGGTTGGTATCTAATATAGACGACAGTATCTTATTGTTTTACGTCGTGTGAATGTTAATACCACGACGTCATATTAAAATACCGTCGTCTATATAAGATTCCAAAACTTTCTTTCTTGGCCTTGTATTTTATCAAATTAGAAAACAAAAACCATGGTTCAGAAAAATCAAATCTGCAATCAAACATTCACAGAGAAAGAAAGAAGGGTTTTGGATCCTTATATAGACGACGGTATATTACTACTGACGTCGTGTGGACATAATACCACGACGTTATATATATATATTCCGTCGTTTATAGTTAATTATCACGTCGTTTATAGTTAATTATTTCGTCGTTGTTTAATTACCTTGGTTTTAAACATTTATTACGTCTGATATTATTTCATTGCGTCGTTTAAAATCATATCATACGTCGTATTTTATTAATAACCGTCGTTTGTGTTCTTAATCTTTTCTTGAAATATTTTCACTTGCACTTTTGTCTGTAAAAATGGTTTCTCACCAAGACCAAAGTAAGGATTCTGGCTCCAAGAAAAATGGAGGTAAGGAGCTTGGAATGGTACCTCCTCAAGAGAAGTCTTCGAAGATAATGAAGTCTTCGAAGAAGATGAAGTTTGCTTCATCATCTGCTGATACAGAACCAACCAGCGCGACAACAATCTCTGATGATTCAAAGGCTGGTCGAGGTATGAGCACAATGCCTCGTGTTGTGAAGAGAAAACTTCAGAAACTGAGGCCAATTGTTGAGTACAATAAAAGGGGGAAAGGAATTGGCCAAGCACATAGTGAGATGCAGTCCTATATTGGTGTGTTGGCACGCTCCAGAGTTCCACTTGTGGACTTGAAATGGGCTCAAATCGCAAAGGATATAAAGGAGCAGATTTGGGAAGCAGTTGACCTTGCTTTTGTGGTAGGTCAAGGGGGCAAGAACTCTGTCTTAGCTTCTGCTGCCAAGAAATGGAAGGATTTCAAGTCTACACTAACGAGGCATTATATCCTTCCATACACCAATGACAGGGAGAGATTAAGTCAACCCCCTGAAACATATAAATTCATAGAGAAAGCACAATGGGATGCCTTTGTAGCTTCAAGGTTATCCAAAGATTTTGAGTCTGTGCATTCTCAACATGCACAGATTAGGGAGAAACTCGAGTACAATCATCGATTGTCTCGAAAAGGATATGCTGGTTTGGAGGATCAATTGGAGGAAACCATGCCTGGGGTAGAAATTGATCGATCTACCTTATGGAAGAGAGCTAGACAGGACAAACATGGTAACATCCCTGATCCAAAGGTGGCAGAGAAAGCAAAATTAATTGTAAGCCTACTCACTCTGTTTTAAATTTTTATTAAACTGTGAATAATTCTTATTACGTCTTATGTTATATTTTGCGTCGTGTGAATTATATTACCACGTCGACATTTTTTAAAACACGTCGTTAAAGGTCTAAATAGGAATCACAACTCTGTTTTCTGTAATTATAGCATAAGATGTCGGTGGTTCATTTTCGCGTCGTCTGTATTAAATTACTACGTCGAAATGGTTTAAACAACGTCGTTAAAGGTGTGAATATTGAATCAGCCCTCTGTTATCTGTAAATAAAGCATAAGACGTCGGTGTTTTATTAATTTCGTCGTTTTAAAAACTAACCACGTCGGTATAACTACCGTCGTGATAAATTATAATAACGTCGATTTATATGTTATTGCGTCGTGTGAAATTATATAATACGTCGTTTGTATATAAATAACTGTCGTGTGTTTTTGTTCTTACTTTTTTATATATCTTTGTTTTAGGATGATTTGCAAAAACAAGTCTCGGAAGGCAAAGTCACCGTATCTGGCAGCAATGATGTGTTGACCATGGCTTTGGGCCCCGAGCATCCAGGCAGAGTCAGAGGAGTAGGTGCTGGGATCTCACCAAAGCAATATTTCAATTTACCCAAACCACAGAGAGTGAGCTTTGACGACCGTTTGAAGGACAGTTTAAGAGTTCTCCTTCAAGAAGAGACTAAAAAGATGGAGGCTAAGGCAAGGGAAGAGGCTTTAAGGATGGAGGCTAGAACGAAACAATTGGTAGAGGCTGAGAGGGAGCATTTCCTGAGTCAGCTTTCCCAATTAATTCCCAATTTTGATCCAAGCATGCTTAAACCCAGAATTAGCCAAAGTCCCAAAAATCCAATGTCTGACAAAGCAAGCTGCTCTAGAGGTGATGTGAGATCCCAGCATTTTGAGGATGATACTGCCAAAAATGGGAAACATTAGGAAGAAAAGGTAACATATCTGAACTTTGAATTCTCTGTTTTTTTAAAAACCATTAGACGTCGTTATTATTAATAAAACCGTCGTTTGAAATACATACAATGACGATTTTAAAAATAAACCGTCGTTTGTATTTCAATACCACGTCGTATTTAGTTTACTTGTTTTACACGCCATTAAACGTCGTTATTTTTAAAACTTTGTGGTTTTTAGACGACGGAGTTAATCATTCCCGACGTAATAGATGAAGAGAATAAAGAAGAAAAACAAGATGAAAAGGAGAAAGAAGATGACGACCAGGTATGTTCACATAACTTTGCCTTTTTTATTTGTTTTTCAAAATTCCAGACGTCGATATTTTTCTTTAAACCGTCGTTTGTTTACAACTTAGACGGCGGAATTGTTTTCTAAGACGTAATAAATTATTCACCACGACGGTTTTTTCACCGTCGTTTAAATTCTTTTCAGACGACGTTTTATTCATTAAATCGTCGTTTTTATTGAATTACCACGTCATTTTTTTTATTTCTTTAAACAGGTTATTAAAGTTGTTGATTATTCAAATATGGAGGCGCCATCTTCTTTAAAAACCCTTTGTCGTTATGTGGAAACGACACTCGTGCCTCAGGATAAGACCCTGCACTTTACAATTGATAAGGAGGTGTTTGGTCTAGAGCGCGATACCTTCCTCCTGCCTGAAGATATTACACAATTTGCAGGCATGGAGGAAATAGGAGCTACAGTCATTGCTGTATATATGAGGTTTGTCATTCTAAAATAATACGTCGTTGGTTTATTTATTGCGTCGTCTTAACTAACTAACCACGTCGTTAGTATGTACTGTCGTGATAAATATATTATAACGTCGTTGTCTATTTCAGTACGTCGTGTGAAACCTTATAATACGTCGTTTTGTTATACATAACCGTCGTGTGTTTTTTTTTTGCGCTGACTTGTTTATATTATTTTATATATTTAGGTACTTACACGATGTTTTGAAACAAGCAAATATGTGCACAATGGTTGGCTTTATCGACCCTGCTACAGTTAGTGCCAGCTCTGGTACAATAGCTGACAGATCACGACTGGTAGTAGCTCGACTTCAGAGGACTGACGGTGAACAGATTTTCATGATGCCTTACAATCCGGGGTTAGTCTCCTTAACAGGATTTTGTTTTTATGATTTTCAATAAATGACAGCGTATAAACTAACCACGTCGGTGTTTTATTTTATTGAGTCGTTTGAAACGACTAACCACGTCGGTAGTTATTTATCGTCATGATAAATATATAATGTCGTCGATTGCTACTTTATTTCGTCGTGTGAAATATTATAATACGTCGTTTTTGTAAATAACCGTCGTTTTTATATTAATTTTGTGCAGCCGTCATTGGATCTTGCTGATTGTAAGAGCAAAGAGGGAAACAGTCTATTTTCTGGATCCTCTGCCAGGAAATCGTGTGGTCGATGAAGAGGCCAAAAACATCGTGAACAGTGCTATAAAAATTTATAATTCTCATATTGCCAGATCAGGCCGTAAGGCAGTCATTTGGAAAACTCTGTCAGGCACACCAAAGCAACCCAGCAATGTCGAATGCGGGTATTACGTGATGCGCTTCATGAGGGACATCATCATGGATCCTTCCTTGGGGTTTGAGAAGAAGGTAAGAAGAAATAACCTTCAAACATTTTACGTCGTTTTTTGTATTATCAACGACGGTCATGTAAAATTACCGTCGTTGAATAGATATACTACGTCGGTTATGGTCGTCTGTGATTGAATTTCCTTTTATTTATAAACCCTAATAGTCATTGTTTATGCAGTATGCCAAGGGAAAATAGGAAGAGCCATACCCCCAAGAAGCAATTGATGAAGTCCGGAATGAATGGGCAGAGTTTGTTAGCCTTCACCTGGAATAGGGGAATTATTGAACACTTGATATTTATGTATAATGTAAAAATTTGTTGAGGTTTTCTTAAATTAAAAAAAAAAACATACAAAATGCGTAACCGACGTGTAATACTTTTCCAACGACGTAATAAAGTCAAAAGCCGTCGTTTTCTCTGGTTTCGTTTTAAACAAATCCGACGTAAAAGGATATTTAGACGACGTTCTTTGAACAATGGAGTCGTTTATGGTTTACAACGTCTTCAATTTCTTAAGGGTTCAGGGTAGTACTTTGTAACGACAGCGGTTAAGTCGTGGAATATATATTTTACGTCGGATAGTTAAATATCCGCCATCGTTTCTCATTTAAACGACGTCATTTTAACAACTTAGTCGTCTATTACAATTTACAACGTCTACAATTTATTAACACCGACGTGGTTTGTTGTTGTGATAAGAATATTTTATTATTTTTATATGAAAATATTCAAAATAAATTTAAAATAAATCAGAAAAATGCAAAGTCAACTCCTATGAAGTCATTGATATATTTTCTTCCCCCTAAACCTTGAAAAAATTCATTTTGAATAACAAAAATTTAAAATGAACATCCAAAACAAAATTGTTTTGATGAGTCATAAAATCACTTCTAGTTTTATGGTTTAGGGTTTAGAGTCTAGGGTTTAGAGATTAGGGTTGTTATTTATTGGGGTTTATTTTTAAAGTATAATTTTTGGGTAGTCTAGGGTATATATTAGGCTGTAAAACCATAAACCCTTTTATAAACATAATTTTTAAAATTATATAATTTAGTTTTAAGGGTTTAGGGTATTAATTGTTAACGACGGTGGTTGAGTCGTGGAATACATATGTTACGTCGTGCAGAAAATTATCCGACATGGTTTCTACTTTAAACGACGTCATTTTAATATGTAAGTCGTCTATTATAATTTACAACGTTTTCAATTTCTTAACTCCGACGTGGTTTTTCAGTCGTCTTTATATCAAAATATTCAAAATAAATTTAAAATTAATCCGAAAAATGAAGCGTCAAAATAAACGGCGTTACGTTCAGTGTTTCCGTCGTGGAATATTACATTTACGTCGGTTCTTGTAGAACTTTCGCCATGGTTTTTCTTTCGACGTTTTAAAGAGCGCGCGCTCTAAAAATTTTCGCGCGTCCTAAATTTTTTTATATTTGGCTCTTATTCTTATACTTCTAACCCTGAACCCTAAAATTTTCAGATTTCGCGCAACATAACATTTCGCTCTCTCACTTCTGCTCTAATTAAAAGTTGCACTCTCCAGGCTCCGTCGAATCTGTGAGCTCGTCCAACCTGTAAGTACAAACCCTATCTTCCCCTTGTAAATTCATTGAATGATATTAGGTTGTTTTGTTAAAGGGTTTTAGGTATATGCTTTGCGATCTGTTAATAATGTGCTTATAGGTATGGGTTCATGGATTTTCTGTTTAATGGGTTCATGGATTACATTATCTGTTATGTTGAATTGGGAATGGATTTAATTTTGTCGGATCTTTTAATCACCCTATGTTATGTTGAATTGGGAATGGATTTATTGTTTTCATGCTTGGTTTCATGTATATGTTGGTTTCTTGCTTGGTTTCATATATATGTTGTGTTCTTAATGGGTTTTGGGTTCTTGAAAATAAACTGAGACACGACGGCTTTTTAGGCATACGACGACGATTACACGACGGTTTATGAAAAAACCGTCGTTGTATTACTTATACACGACGGTTTTTTCATAAACCGTCGTTTGTATTACTTATATTAGACGACGTCTATTGAAAATCCGTCGTCTATATATGCCAAATACGTCTGTTTTTGTTTAAAACCCGTCATCTTGTCAGAGAAGTTCGTCTATGTGGGCCAGTATATTTTAGGTGGATGTATCCGTTTGAAAGATATATGAAAGTGCTGAAGGGGTATGTTCAGAATCGTACTCGTCCCGAAGGTTGCATTGCTGAGCGGTTTATAGCTGAAGAAGCGGTAGAGTTTTGTACTCAGCATTTATCTGATGTTAGTACAGTTGGAGTGCCTTCAAGCCAAAAGATGGGACTTTCAAAGCCATTATCAGGTTGCACAGTGAGCGTAGTTGATCAGGACCTGTTGAATCAAGCACATCTATATGTCTTGGAGAATACGGAGGAAGTCCTACCTTATATCGAGTACGTATGAGTTTTATTCTTTAAGTTTCCATTTTAAATTATTTCTTATGTTTATCTTCTATATTTGGGACCGTAATGCTTGAATTTTTCGTGTCATGTAGGCAACATATGATCCACATCAAGACTGCTTATCCAAAATTTAGAAAGAGAACAAAGTGGCTGCAGGATAAGCATAATAGCACTTTCATTCAATAGCTACGCTTCAAGGTATATGTTGTTGAATAACATATTTCTCTTTTAATTTTCTTCTTATTTATATGTTAGATTGAATTAAGATATGATTAATTTGCAGGTTCAAAGTGAACTTGAGGAAGACAATCATGGCGTATCAGAAAATTTAAGGTGGCTAGCAGCTGGTCCAAACATGTCAGTGCCATTATATAGGAGCTATCTTATTAAAGGTATTAAATTCAATATCAAGGCACAAGATGATGTGCGGACAACTCAAAATAGTGGAGTTTATTTACTTGCACATACCATGCAAGTTGCTAGTGCCAAGGATAAAAACCCAATTCTCTCAAATATGGGTTTCTATGGTGTCATTCAAGAAATTTGGGACCTTGACTACCAAAAGTTTACAATCCCAGTCTTTAGGTGTGATTGGATAGATAGTTCTGGTCTTGTAGTCGACGAACTTGGATTTACCCTTGTAGATTTGAGTAAAATTGGACATAGGAATGACCAATTTGTTTTGGCTTCTCAAGTCAAACAAATATTTTTTGTTGACGACCCGATGCATCGTGGTTGGTCGGTAGTGTTATCAATGCCTAATAGAGAATATAATGATGTTATTGGTGATGAAGTCTTAGGTGATGTGATAATTGAGTGTGAGCCATTTACTAGAGGGATGCCAAATGTTGACACATTTGATGAACTGGTGGGTGAGTTAGGCGGTCAAAATATTCGAGATGGGTGTGAAGATATATGGATTGAATGATGCTTATGTAATTGGCAGTGTATGACATTAATTTTGTAATATATTGTAATGTGATTTCTTCACTTTCTACGTTCAAATAAAACATGACGTTATTGTGAACCAGTTATTCAGCATATTTACCGACGTCTTAAAGCAACGTAACAATGAAGAACCACGACGCTATTGTGAAGCAATTAGTCAGGATATCACGTCGGGGAAGGATTAAGAACCGCCATGTAATTCAAAATAACACGACTCCAATCCCATAATACCGACGTCTAAAAAACGAGATATATAATCTGAACGTTAAAAAATACGACGTCATCATACATTTTCCACGTCGCAAGTTCTTTTATAAACGAAGAGGAACGAAATGAATTCCGACGGAAATTCATTATAACCGCCGTCTAATAACAATTAAACGACGTTATTTGTAATACGGCTCTCATCATAATCAACGCCGTCTATATGTTCTGTAATACGGCTCTCATTTATTTGGAACCGACGTTGTTTAGAAGTTCAACGTCGTCTATATTATTAAGTGCGTCGTGAGTAATGAATACATATAAATACAACGTCGACTATATAAATGCCACCGACGTTGTTTCACATTTCAACGTCAACTATATAAATACATACGTCGTAAATAATGACACTGACAACTATTTCCACGTCATCTTTTTTAGAAAAATCGAAGTGGAAAATTTATTTCACGACGGTTGTTTGTAAATAAGAGACGTAGTAGATATCAATAACGTCGTCTTCTCATGTATTTAAAGACGTCAAATTTTTTCTTGTCGTGTAAATTATATTTAACGGCGTAGTATTTTAGTTGTCGTCGTTGTACGTATATCTTGCGGCCTTGTTCTTTTAATATGTGTCATATTTTTCCTTTTTAACGACGGTGATTTGTTTGAGTTGGTAGTCTATTCTCATCCTCGACTATTTCTAGAACTTTAGCAGACTAAACACGTCTGTTTTTATTTTTTTCCGACGTTGTTTTATTTAACAACGTCTAATATTTATCGTCGTTGTTTGTTTCTGAAAATAGGCCGTATAAATTTTGTAATACGACTCTCATATATTTGTAACCGACGTTGTTTCGTTTTTCAACGTCTACTCTATAAATACATACGTCGTAAATAATGACACTGACAACTATTTCCACGTCATCTTTTATCGAAAAATCGAAGTGAAAAATTAATTTTACGACGGCTATTTTTATATATGCGACGTAGTAGGTATCAATAACGTCGTCTTCTAATGTATTTAAAGACGTCATATTTTTTATTGTCGTGAAAATGATATTTAACGGCGTCGTATTTTTATTTTCGTCGTTGTATGTCTATCTTGCGGCCTTGTTCTCTTAATATGTGTCATATTTTTCCTTTTTAACGACGGTTTTTTTAGAGAGTTGGTCGTCTATTCTCATCCTCGACTGCTTTTTTAGATCTTTTTGCAGTACAAAGACGTCGTTTTGTATTTGTTGATGACGTTGTATATTTTAACAACGACGGTTATTTAGCGTCGTGGTTTATGAGGGAAAAGATGACGGTGGATTCCACGACCATTGAAAAACCGAATACACGACGGTGATTTACCGTCGTCTTTTTGCTTTTTTGTAGTAGTCTAGGTTAGGTAACTCCCAATTAGGTCAAATAATTCCCAAATTGATTGGCCTAATTATTTGACCTAGGGTTCAGGTTTAATTTGGTTCCCACACCTTCTATGAAAAGGAATCATATTTCAGTTAGTAAGCTTGCAAAATCAAACTTATAGTTTGAGTTTGATGAGTCTGGATTCTCCATTTTCAGAAATAAAGTTATGATTGGCAATGGTTTTCTAAATGATGGAATGTTTCGATTAAACTGCAAGAAACCAAATCCCAGCACTGGAAACCTTAGCATCAATGTGATAACCATTAAAAGAAAAGCAGAAAAAGAAGAATCTTATAAACTTTGGCACAAGAGACTAGGACATGTCTTAGCTGAAAGAATGAATTTCCTTAACAAAGAAAATCTATTGCCACCACTTAACCATCATGACAAAGACAGTGTTTGCATAGAATGTGTTAAAGGGAAATTGACAAATTTGAGAAAGAAAGGTGCTACAAGAAGTGAAAAAGTGCTGGAAATAATAATACGGGCATTTGTGGTCCTTTTCCCACTCAAACGCATGATGGTTTTAAGTATTTCATAACCTTCACAGATGATTACTCTCGATATGGTTATGTGTACTTAATATATGAAAAATCCAATGCACTGGACATGTTCAAAGGCTATAAAGTAGAAGTGGAAAACCAGTTGGATTCAAAACTCAAAGTAGTAAGGTCGGATAGAGGAGGAGAATTTTATGGTAAATTTGATGAGAGAGGAAGGAACCCTGGACCTTTTGCCAAATTTCTACAAGAAGAAGGTATAGTGGCTCAATACACTAACCCAAGCACACCACAACAAAACGGAGTAGCAGAGAGACGAAATAGGACCTTGATTGAGATGATTAGGAGCCTAATGTGCTGCACAAAGCTTCCAAAATTTCTTTGGGGAGAGGCTTTAAAAACTGAAAATTATTTGCTAAACCAAATTCCTACCAAAAATGCAGACAAAATTCCTTATGAAACATGGTGCAATAGAAAGCCTAGTCTCTCACATCTTAAAATCTGGGGAAGTAAGGTAGAGGCAAAGTTCTACAATCCAATGGAAAGGAAACTAGATTCCAAGACATTGAGTTGTTTTTTCATTGGATATCCGGATAGAACGAAGGGGTACAGGTTCTATTGTCCCAACAACAGCACAAGATTCATGGAAACTCAAAGAGCTATTTTTATTGAAGATGAAATTGAATCAGACACTGAAGAAAACTTTGATTTTGATGAAATTTTGGAAAAAAAAGGAACTTGCTGAAAAGGAAAATATGCTGAGAGATATAACCATCTTACCATTCACTGATTTGAATGACAAGCACGTCTCACCAAATCATGATCTAACAACTGAAGTTCCACAAATTGCACTAGAAGACATGCAGATAGAGCAACAAGAACCTCAGCCTCACAACTTAAAATTGAGAAGATCACAAAGAACTAAGAGACCTGCACTGTCCAATGATTTTTTCGTATACTTGCAAGAGTCAGAACATGACATCAATACCACAGAAGATCCTCTGTCTTATAAGCAGGCCATTGAAAGTGACAACTGTGATAAGTGGATAGAAGCAACGGAGTCTGAACTCCAGTTAATGAGCAAGAACGGTGTATGGAAACTTGTTGATTTAGGATGCAAGTGGGTTTACAAGACCAAAAGAAACTCAAAGGGACAAATAGACAGATACAAGGCACGACTAGTAGCAAAAGGGTTCACACAACAAGAAGGAGTAGATTACAATGAGACTTTCTCACCTGTGTCAACCAAAGATTCCTTAAGGGTTATAATGGCATTAGTGGCACATTTTGATCTTCACCTTCATCAAATGGATGTTCAAACTAAATTTTTGAATGGAAACCTTATTGAAGAAATCTATATGAAACAACCAGATGGTTTCATTCAAAAAGGCGAAGAAGATTTGGTTTGTAGGTTACAAAAATCAATATACGGATTAAAACAGGCTTCTAGGCAGTGGTTCTTGAAGTTTGTTGAAGTGGTGAAGTCTCAAGGTTTCATTGACAATCCTTTAGATGAGTGCATTTACCAAAAATTTCAAGGGAGACATTACATTTTCATGCTGCTGTATGTTGATGACATTCTCTTAGCAAGCAGTAATCTGTCACTATTACATGACACTAAGAGAATGCTATCAAACTATTTTCAGATGACTAATTTGGGAGAAGCCAGCCCATTTAGAGTCCAGCTAAGCCAAAAACGTGGTATGAAGATAGTCAAGATCCCTATGATGCCTACGATCTACAGTCAGATTAAAGGTTTTCATAGCTTGCACAATAATTGCCCCAGTTGCCGACATCTCAACTATCCAGTAGAGGCATCTTCTAAAGTAGCAGACAAAGCACTGTTCGCTTAGAGAAAGGGGGTTACTTAGTCTATCACATAAGGGATATATAGAAAGGATACTGAAAAGGTTCAACATGGAAAACTGCACAGGTTGTGATGTTCCATTCTCAAAGGGTGATAAATTGAGTAGTGAACAATCTCCCAAAACTAAGCAAGAGAAGTTGGAGATGCAGGACAAGCCCTATGCCTCACTTGTTGGAAGCTTGATGTATGCAAGTTTGCACAAGGCCAGACCTTGCTTTCAGCATTAGTGTTCTTGGAAGATTTCAATCCAATCCAGGTCAGGCACATTGGATAGCAGGCAAGAAAGTTTTGAGGTATTTGCAAAGAACTAAAGAATATAAGCTAATCTATCAAAGAGTTGAAGAATTGAAACTAGAAGGATATGCAGATGCAGATTTTGTTGGCTATTTGGATACACAAAAAAGTACGTTAGGTGTGGTGTTTTTGTTTGCAGGAGGAGCAGTGGCTTGGAAAAGTGTCAAACAACAATACATATCAACCTCAACCATGCAGGCTGAGTTTTTAGCAATTTACGAAGCGATCTCAATAGCTATGTGGCTTTAAAATTTTATGTCAATGTTAAAAGTTGTGGATTCTATACAAAGGCCAATCCAATTGTGGAATGACAACAGTGCTGCAGTTTATTTTACAAAAGGAAATAAGAGGTCAGGAGGATTAAGACACCTGCAGTTAAAGTTTTTATCAGCCAAGGAAAAGATCCGAGATGGCTATACCTCCTTAGATCATATTGGAACAGATTTCAATATTGCAGATCCCCTGAACAAACGCTCCTAATCATGTTTTTCATAGGCATGTTAAAAGTATGGGTTTACAGATCAGTTTTGATACTTGAAGTCAGTGGGAGTCAGTGGGAGCCAAATTTAGTTTTATTTTTCTTTTAGCTAGTTTTAATCGAGACAGTTTTACAGTTTATTTAATATTATTTTTCTTATGAATGTTTTGGCATGTGGATGAAGGAAGAATTTGCAAAATTTTGCTAGCATATGTGTTTTGTATTTTCGTATCCTTGAAGGAGCCATGCAAGTTTATTAAGACCTTGGTAGTCTTGTAAGGGTGAGCTAAGCTTTGTTTTGATCATTAAGTTTTCTAAGGTAGATCACAACATTGTTTTGATACTAATTCAGTTGGCAGTCGCATATGTTGATGTACATTTGTATGTGTGGTTGTAAAAGACTTGAGTTTGGTTGCTCAATGTTCTTTGACAGTTCCATATGAGTTTATATCAATGACAGTGGCTTGGTAAGAAACTGAGAAGGTTGAGTTCTAAATTGGCCATTAAGAGATTGCTCTTGAGTCACAATGAATATTTGACAAAGTGGGAGAATGTAAGATAGTTTATTATCCCAATCCTTACAGAATTGGTCTTCTATTCATATCGGATTGCAAGACTCAAGATTGATCAAGAATTCAACACAACTCTCGACCTGCAGCCGCTGTGTCAATGTTCCATATGGATTACAAGGCTAAAGGGGTTTCTAGTTCTATAAGAATTAGGATTAACAGTTCTATAGCAATAAGGATACCTCAAGGAGTCTCTTGATGGGCAAGACTCCTTGAAGTGATGCATATAAATAAAGCAGCTCCCTCTAAGAGCCGACACACACAAAAATCTCATCAAGTAATTCACCCCATATGGAATTTGAGAATAAAGCAGTCGTTATCTTAGAGAAGAGTTGTTTCCCAAGTGTTCGATAAAAGACTTCAATGGCAGAACAAGGTTAGTGTTCAAGTTATAATAGCTTAGAAAGTTTACAAGTATTGCTACAGCGGACTTGTTTATGATATCCTAGTCATTTTTGGCAGCTAAAGCAGTTGCTAATTGAATGATATCATGTCGAGCTACAGGTGCAAAAACTTCTGTATAATCAATACCATGCTTTTGAGAGTACTGTTTAGCTACTAACTTGGCTTTGTACTTGTCAATCTCACCATTTTCTTTGATCTTTGTTTTGAAGATCCACTTGACTTCAGTTGGTTTTCCTCCCACAGGCAGATCAGTAAGCTCCCATGTATTGTTTCTTTGAATGGCGTCTATCTCAACATCCATGGCTTTCCTTCATTTTAATCTTTTAACAGCTTCATCAAAGGTGATTGGATCACTATCAATGAACAAAGCAAAGTGAGCGCCATTTCTTTATCTATTAGTTCTTCTCTAGTCACATAATCAGTTAACCATCCAAGTGCTCTTCTTGTTCTGGTTCCCTAGTCATTGCTTGATCAGGTTCTGAGGAGTTGTTCTCTAATGAGTCATTTTCTGGTAACTCATTTTGAGAATCTTGATGTGTGGCATCTTCAATTTCTTCAGTTGCTTCTAAGTCAACAGTGACATGTTGATCTTTTCTATTACTCCAATCTCATCCTTCATCTTCACCAAAAACAACATCTCTACTAATAATAATCTTTTGTGTATTTGGGTTGTACAACTTGTAAGCTTTTGATTCCTCACTAACATCATGTATTACTCATTTCACACTCATATTATCAACTTTAATACATTGAGAATCACTTACATGAACATTAGGTTTTTTTTTCACTCCAAGCTTCTTCTGGAGTAACATTCTTCACTGTTAAGGTTGGACATCTATTGAGGATATGGTTGCTCCAGTTCACTGCTTCTGGCCAAAACCTTTTAGGAACTTTCTTCAAAGCGAGCATACTCCATTTTGCTGTGGTGAATAAGCTGCTGTCAACTATCTTTTAATTCCATTCATTTCACAAAAATTAACAAACTCTTGTGAATTGAATTCTTCTCCACGATCAGTTCGTAATACTTTGATGAACATTCAGAAGGATACACAGTTCACTTGGAGTCTGTTCAAGTTCAGATGTACACTGATTGCTTAATCGCATTCAGTTTAAGGGAGGATGTGAATTCTCCTCCACAATCAATTCATAAGGTTTTGATTAGCAAACCAATTTTCTTCTCCACAGCAACTTTGAACTTCTTGAAAACAACCAGGGCTTCTGACTTTTCAGCTAAGAAATATATACAAGTCTTCCTGCTGTAATCATCAATAAAGGTAATGTAATACCTTTTGTTGCTGTTGGAAATAGGATTTATAGGTCCACTAATGTCCGAATGAACAAGTTGTAATACTAATGATGCTCTCCAAGTGCTTTCCTTTGGAAAAACTTCTCTGTGTTGTTTTCCCATCATGCATTCTTCACAAACCCTAGTTGAAGGTTGCAACTGAGGTAGTACTCCCACCATGCTTTTTTGCTGTAAAGTCTTTAGGCCCTTGAAATTTAGATGTCCATATCTAAAATGCCACAACCAAGTATCATCTTGGATAGTTGATTTCAGACAGACTTGCTTGGTTAATGCAGCTGGTGTTTGTAATGGAAACATTCTATTAGAAGCCATTTCAACATGCATAATTTAACCTTTGATGAATTTGGCAGCAATTCTTTTGAATTAGAATAGGGAACCCCTTCTCTTGAAGCTAACCAAGGTTGATCAGATTACTTCTTAATTCAGGCACATAGAACACACATGATATGATTTGTACAGCACCATTGACTTTAATTTTGACATCTCCTTTACCTTGTACTTTTAAGCTTGAATCATTGCCAAGCTTTACATTCTCTTAGCAAGCAGTAATCTGTCACTATTACATGACACTAAGAGAATGCTATCAAACTATTTTCAGATGACTAATTTGGGAGAAGCCAGCCCATTCAGAGTCCAGCTAAGCCAAAAACGTGGTATGAAGATAGTCAAGATCCAGCTAAACCCTTAAGCTTGAATCATTGCCAAGCTTTACATTCTCCCTGAACTTCTCATCAAGTTTGGTGAACATCTTCTTGGTTCCACTCATGTGATTGCTACAGCCTGAATCCAAATACCATGGGTTGTTGATTTGTTTTCCCTTAACTTCTACATATGCCATCAGCAACAACTCTTCTTCAGTTTCAGCTACATTGGCTTTTGTTTCCTTCCCCTTTTTGGGACACTCTTATTGAAAGTGTCCCATTTCATGGTAGTAGTAACACTTCACATTTGATTTATCAAATGATCCTTGGCGTCCTCTTCCACGTCCTCGAAAGCCTCCTGGACCTCTTCCTCTTTGTCTCCCTAGAGAGTGATTCTCTTGGCTCACCTTCAATGCTTGTTCTTCCATTACATGGCCATTCATCCATTGTTCATGTACCAGAAGACTGCTTCATAGTTCATCAATAGAGAGATTATCAAGATCTTTTGATTCTTCAATCGAACACACCACATAGTCAAACTTTGGTGTCATTGATCTCAAAATCTTTTTGATAACAACTACATCTTCCCGCTTCTCTCCATTGATCCTTCTCTTATTAGCCATGGTTAGAGGCCTTCCAAAATACTCATCAACTGACTCTCCAACCTTCATATTGAACATCTCAAACTCTTTGCGAAGAGCTTGAAGTTGGGCACGCTTGACTTTCACCGTGCCTTGATATTTCTTCTTCATCGAATCCCACATATCCTTCGCTGTATCTTTCTTCAAGGTGGTCTCCAATATAGCTCTATTAATGGCCTGAAAGAGATAGTTCTTGATTTCCAAATCTTTGAGCTTTCTGATCTTCTAGGGCTTTCAATTGAGCTTCTATCAACTCTGCATACTGTGTGATTCCATTCTCTACTAGGCCCCAATATTCCTTGGACCTCAAGAAGTTTTCCATCAACATGCTCTAGTGGTCATAATGGCCATCGAAGCGTGGAATCGCTGGTTGCATGAAGCTACTTCCTTCTCCTGCCATTAATTCTTGCTGCTGCAAGCTTCCTTATGCTCTCTCTACCCCAGTTGGGGATTTGATTCCAATTGTTGGTATTAAACTAAATTTTGCTTGAGAACATGATTGAGAAGAATAAGTTCCTCACAATGTTTATTCAAGATAAAAGAACTAGGCTATATATATAGCCTTTACATGAACTGAAACCAACGCAAAAAGCTGAAGGATTATCCCACGAATAACAAGTCCTAATCTCAAGGGGAGAAACAGTCAAAGATAAACTTCTACAACTACGTTCCTACAACTTAGGAATTATTCAAACAACTTAAAAATAAACAACTAATAATAATATCTTCACAATTTTCTACACCTGGGGTGACAGTACAAGATGGTGCATTTGGGTACACAAATCTCTTTGCTGCAGCTGTGGGTGCTCTCTACTCTGCTCTCAAGAAATCCAGCATTTCAACTGTGGAAGTCGTTGTGTCGGAGAACAGTTGGCCAGCCCAAGGTGGGGAACGAGACATAGTTGAAAATGCAAGCACTTACTACAAGAATTTGATTGATAGTGTGAACGGAGCCCGGAAAACCTGTAGAAACTTATTTGTTTGCCATGTTTGATTAAAAGCAAAAGGGCCCTGCAGAAACTGAGCGACAATTTGCTCTCTTCTCTCCTGATAAACAACCCAAGTACCAAATTAGTTTCAATGGAAGAGCAAAGTTTTATCTGTTAAAAGAAAAAAGAAGAGGAAAGTTTTTTTCAAAATGTCTTCTAGTATTAAGAGCAGTAATTTAGTGTTTTGGTCAGTTCTCTTCTCTTCTTTATTGTTTCTATATGTTTAGATTAAATTTTAGACCTAATTGTTGTCCTACTATTATTCTTGCATAAATGAGAATAACAATTATTAAATTACATGGGCGCACAAGTGAAACTCAAAAACATATGGAACTTGTAGTTTACTTATAGCACAAAGTATATTGATAGAAGTTGATTAATACATGGGTAATGCTAGGCATACCACTGTTTGTGCAAATAATCTCACGGGAGAATATTCTCTTCTAGATCCTTCAACCTTCAATCTTCCTTCTCTCTCTTTCTCGTTTCCTGTAAAAAAGATTGGAGTAAATAGACCACACCCAGGGGGTGTTGGCCAAAGGCCCTCTGATTCCTAAGTTAGTTCGAGTGTTTGTAGGAAAACAATAGCTAAGCAAAGGGTACGGAATTGTATGTAGGGTGTAAACCGGGTGGCCGGAGCTGTGTGTGGTGGCCGAAGCCGTGTGGAGAAAATATGGAGAGTGGAGAGGGAGAGAGAGAGCTTTGGGTATTTTTCTCGGGTATTAGGAGTAGGTTTTTTGAAGTACCTTAAATGATGAATGAGGTCATCTATTTATAGGAGCCTCGGGGCTAGGGTTTCGTAAGGATCGAGTCGGACTTGATAATATCCGAATTAATGAGATTATCTCTTTTTAAGGAGATAATATCTGAATTAAATGATATTATCTTCTCTTTATTAGGATAATATCTGAATTAATGATATTATCTCTTTAAATAAAGATAATATCATATTAATTAAGATATTTATCCCATTTAATTAATTAGCCAGATAAACTGGTTTAATTAATTAATTTAAGAGATAATCTTCTTTTCCACGTGGCGTGCCCTGATTGGAGACGAAAATATATGCTCCCACAAATGCCCCCCAGCTTCTGCATGGCCCTTGTATGGCACGTAGGAGATGAAATTATTTTTTTCGGGCTCTCCAACTGTGTCTGGGCTTTATTATGTGAGTTGGACTCCTTCGCATATTAGATTCTCAATTGGTGTAGGCTTGACTGTAGTTTTTAGTTGGATTCCCAGTAGGAATGAGCTTGCGATTCCTTCTTGACTCGGGTTGTCCAACTTGTATAAATACAGGGCTTCTCTTCACTCTTTCTCACATCGCAAACTTAACTTCTCTACTTTATGGCTTGAGAAAGATCTTGGAGAATTTGTACTGCTTGTTGAAGAGAGGAGTTTCCGTGTACCCAAAGTAAGTCGAGCACGTAAATTTTTTCTTCATCTTCCCTTTTTCGCGGCGAGGACCAGCTGGGTGGGACTAGGCTAGTTGTCGTCGTGACTGGCGGCCAAAGACGATTGGAGCAGCGGTGGCCGCTGGTGGCTGCCAAGCGACAATCAGGAGGAAGTTAGTGAATTGCCCCTACTGAGAATGTCGAGAGATGGAAGCAGGATGGTCCGAACCCTGATGATTTGCCTGCTGCACAAGAGGAGTGCTCAGCTGAACCACTCTCAAAGAGGAAGGCTGATGTCAAATCTTTGAGAACTCAAGCTATTTCTTCATGGGCGAGGAATGTGTCTCCATTGAGTAAGAATCCGAAGCTCCCTTCTACTGAGAAGACCCAAGTAGGAGCTATTCCCGCGTCATCTGCCAGGGTCAAACATCTTGTTGGTGTAGATAGCAAGACGATTGGCCTCTTTATGATAAGTTTGGAGATCATGATCTGCTTCGCGAAGTAGTCCGTGCGCGATCTAGCTCACCCATTAAGAAGGAAAAAGGTGCAGATGCTCATCTCCGAAGTTCAGGTCGTCTACATCAGTCGAAGAGTGGAAGTAGATCCGGGCAGTCTGCTCATCCATCCAACCATCATGTTTCAGCCGTTGAGTCACGAGCAGTCAAGTGTGGAGTGGATTTGTCGTCGTTGACTCCTTTGGAGGTGAGGATGACGGCGGCCAAGAAGGCGAGAGAGTCATCTGCCCGGGCGAAAGGTTCTTCTACAACATTAGTGGCTGATTCGGTCCAGCCCTGTAGGGGATGCTGGTGTGTCTGATATGCTGAAGACGAGCTTCCTATCAAGCTCGTCTGCTTGCTTCAAGTTGGTTGATCATATCTATCAGGCTGGCGATCTTGATGCATTTTCAAGTCTTTCCTTGGAAAAACAAAGGGAAGCAACATTTCATCTGCTTCAAAAAAGAGGTGGTGGCAGATGTCGCGGATTAGGCAGGTGGAGCTGCTGAGAGCGTGGCTAATCAAGCGGATGCGGAAGAGACTGCAGATCAGGGATCTCCTGCTAGCGTCTTGGAGTAGATGAAGACTCCTTCATTTCTTTTCAGCTTTTGTAGTCTGCTCTTTGTTTAGAATAATTGGACTTATTTGCCATCTTCTTTTTGTTTTGAACTTGGCCGGTCGGTCACTTTGCTATGGAAATTTCAATCTTTATTTTTTCAACTTCAATTTGCATATTGTCTTGTGAACTGCTTAAGTAACTGGCTAGTGTCTTGGCTGTACATTTCCCTTAGGATTTTGGCAAAAGCTAAGGTCCCCCTTGAGGGACTCCAGGCGTATTTTGCATTTTTCCAGAAAACGCTTAAGATGCTTCTGGTCATTGCCCTGCGTCTCCCTTAGGACGCTGCTTATGGACAACTGTATGACTATCCTGCCCCCCTTAGGAAACGGATAGGAATCTGGATACCTTCCTTAGGAAATTCCTGGCGCACCCTGCAGCCCCCTTAGGATGCTGCTTTGTGGGATGCGTCTTCCGAAGGACGCTTCTGGTCGTCGCCCTGCGTCTCCCTTAGGACGCTTTTTATGGGCAACTGTTTGACTATCCTGCCTCCCTTAGGAAACGGATAGGAACCTGGATACTTTCCTTAGGAAATTCCTGGCGCACCCTACGTCTCCCTTAGGACGCTTCTTTGTGGGCTGCATCTCCTGAAGGACGCTTTTGGTCGTCACCCTGCGTCTCTCTTAGTACGCTTTTTATGGGCAACTTGTTTGACTATCCTGCCCCCTTAGGAAACGGATAGGAACCTAGATACCTCCCTTAGGAAATTCCTGGCGCACCCTTCGTCTCCCTTAGAACGCTTCTTTGCGGGTTGCGTCTCCCAAAGGACGCTTCTAGTTGTCGCCCTGCGTCTTTCGAAGGACGCTGCTTATGGGCAACTGTCTTTTGTTGTGGCACATTCTGGAATTTGCAGTAGTTGCTTCTCTTCTTCAGAAATATGCAGTACTCGATCATATACTGGGACTAAGCAGGTAGGAGGAAGCGTCATGGATAGTATCTTTGGAGGTGGTAGGCGTTCCATTGTCGCGAAATCTCCTTCCCTTCCATGGTGTCAAGCGAATAGCTTCCTCTGGCCCCGGACCAGCTAATTACGTAAGGGCCTTCCAAATGGGTTTCATCTTTTTAGATCAGTAATGAAGGACTTTCTTAGCACATGGTCGCCTGGTTGAAATTGTCTGATCTTGGCTCTTTTGTCATAGTAAGACTTCAACCGCTGTTAATAGGAGGCGACTCGGACAATGGCCTTCTCGCGCTCGGCTTCAAGTAAGTCAAGGTTGAGTCTCATCTGCTCGGAGTTCTGCTCAATACTGCCTACTTCGATGCCTATAGAGGGGACAGTGACGTGAGGAGGAATGATCGCTTCAGTTTCATAGGTGAGGGAAAACGGGGTTTCGCCAGTTGATCTTCGTTCAGTGGTGCGATAAGCCTATAGTACGCCAGGGAGCTCATCTACCCATTTTCCTTCGGTGCCTTCTAATCTCTTCTTTAGACAATCCAATATTATTTTATTGGATGCCTCGGCCTGGCCGTTGCCTTAAGGATATCTCGGGGTAGATAGATGCTGCTTGATGCCATACTTTTTGAATAAGGCGGTGATCTGCTTGCCGATGAATTGTGAACCATTGTCGGTAATTAGTGATTGTGGGCAGCCAAACCGGCAGATAATGTTTCTCCAGATAAATCGTTCCACATCAGCTTCTTTAGTAGAAGATAGAGCTTCGGTCTCAATCCATTTAGTAAAGTAATCAGTGGCGACGATCATCATTTCTTTCTTGGCAAGTGCAGTTAGCATAGGGCCTACTAAGTCGATGGCCCATTGCATGAAAGGCCATGGACTGTTCTGCGGATGGTAGATTTTGGCAGGCAGATTAGGAACTAGTTTGTACCGTTGGCAGCGATCACATCTTTTGACATATTCAATGGAGTCATGACGCATAGTAGGCCAGAAATAGCCTACGTTTAGAGCCTTCTAGGCGAGTGACCTACCCCCAAAGTGGTTGCCATACTCGCCGTCATGAATTTTGCAGAGGACCTCAAGCGTTTGAGGGTATTTTATGCAAGTGAGATGAGGGCCGGAGTATGATCTGCGAATGAGCTTATCGCATTGCATGTAATATCTCGCGGCTTTCTGTTAGACCTTCCTAACTTCGGACTTATTCGTTGGTAGATTTTCATTCACTACGTAGTCGATGATGGGGTCTTGTCAGCTGGGGTCTTCATCGATCTACATTGAGTCGATTGGCTCTATTTCTTCGATGCTTGGTCGGTCAAGGTGTTCGACTAGGATGGAGCGTCTGAATTGGGTGTCCAACGTTGATCCTAGGCTATCCAACGCATCTGCATGAGTGTTCTCTGCCCGTGGAACTTGTTGGATGCTGAAAGTAGGAAAAATTTTCAAAAGTCCTTGGACTTTGTCGAGGTATTGGATCATTCTTGGATGCTTTGCCATGTACTCGCCTGAGGCTTGATTCGTGGTCAGCAGGGAGTCTGAGTAGATGGCCAATCTCTTGATCATCAGTTATTTTGCTAGGTGCAGTCCTGTGAGCAATGCATCATATTCTGCCTCGTTGTTTGAAGCAAAATAGCCTAGTGTGATGGCTTGTTCCAACAAGGTTCCGTCTGGGGTGATTATGACGACGCCTGCCCCTGCTCCTTTGTGATTTGATGCTCCGTCTACGTGCAATTGCCACATGTCGTTAGGTAGGTTCAAATCGGTAGGGGAGGTGTCGTATGCTTTTTCTTTGCTTTTCGTGACCATCTTCTCTTCTTCGGCTGTTGGAGTAAACTCTACAACAAAATATGCTAAAGCTTGGGCTTTTATAGCAGTCTACGGCCGGTAGAGGAGGTCGTATTGACTAAGTTCGATAGCCCATTTCATGAGTCACTGAGAAGCGTTGGGGCTGTGGAGGAACGATCTCAAAGGAAATTCTGTCATGACAATTATTCGGTGTGCTTGATAGTAGGGCCTTAGTTTTCTCGCGGAAACTACAATCGAAAAAATGAGCTTATCCATTTTTGGATACGGGTCTTTGCATCGAGGAGAGCTTTTGAAGTGTAGAATACCGGATGTTGTGTCCCCAGCTCTTCTCGGATGAGAGCTGAGCTGAGCTGACAGTTGAGTCGGACACTGCCAGGTAGATGTACAAGTCTTCGCTTGGTATTGATTTTGAGAGTAAGGGAGGTGAAGTGAGGTAGGTTTTCAAGTTTTGAAAAGCTACTTCGCACTCGTCATCCCACTTGTCTCTGTGTCCCTTCTTCAAGGCTTCGAAAAATGGCATGCACTTGTCTGTAGATCTTGAGAAGAATCGGTTGAGAGCTGTCGCTCTACCCGTTAGACTTTGTATCTCCTTTGTTGTGGCAGGTGACTTCATGTTGAGTATAGCCTTGATTTGATTTGGATGTGCCTCAATTCCTCTTTGGGTGACTAAGTATCCTAGGAATCGGCCGGACGAGACTCCAAACGTGCATTTGCTCGGGTTCAACTTCATGTTGTATTTTCGGAGTAGGCTGAATGCCTCGGCAAGGTTCTTGATGTGGTCTGCTCGCTCGGGAGCTTTGACTAGCATGTTGTCTACATAGACCTCCACAGTCTTGCCGATTTGCTCCTTGAAAATTTTGTTCACTAGCTTTTGGTAGGTTGCTCCGGCGTTCTTCAGCCCAAAGGGCATGACTTTGTAGCAGTATGTACCTCTTTCGATGATGAAAGATGTCTTAGCCTTGTCGTCTTCATGCATCATGATTTGGTTGTAGTCGGAGTAGGCGTCCATGAAGCTTAGCAGTTGGTTGCCGGAAGTTAAATCGACGAGCTGATCAATTCTAGGCAGTGGAAAGTTGTCTTTAGGGCATGCCCTGTTGAGGTCGGTGTAGTCGACGCACACTCTCCACAGACCTTTATCTTTCTTTGCCACTAGAACAACGTTCGCCAGCCATTCTGCGTAGGAGACTTCTTCAATGAAACCAGCAGCTAGAAGCTTATCGATCTTGGCTTCAATGATGGCAACCCGCTTGGGGGCGAAGTTGCATCTCTTCTACTCTACAGGCTTGATAGTTGGGTTGACGTGTAAGCGATAGCAGATGATCTGGGGATCGATGCCAGGCATGTCGGATGGCGACCATGCAAATACGTCTTTGTTGTTCTGTAGGAAGGCTGCAAGCTCTACCTTTTCCTCATGGCTTAGGCATGAGCCGATCCGTGCTTTTATCTCTGGCTTGTCAGGATCAAGGGGTACTAGCTCAATATCCTCTTAGGGCTTCCATCCTTCTTCAGGAGAGACCTCCGGACGGATTCCCTCGACTTGGTCCTGATTCTTTGATTGCTATTGGGGAGTAGCTATTCCCTTTCCTTTCTGGTCTGCTCGGCTGTCAGGAACGGGATCTGCTTTCTCCTCTGCTTGTTCTACTCCCTTTAGATCTGCCTGATTCATAGGGAGGAACTGTGTTTGCTTGACTTTCTTCAGCCCTTGAGCTGAGCATTTTCTCGCCATTGTCTGATCGCTGTTGATCTGGCCGATACCGCCCCCAGAGACTGGGTAGCGGATCTTCTGATGTGTGGTGGAGGTGATTGCATTGATCTTGCCAATCCATGGTCTGCCTAGAATGCCATTGTAGGGTGATACTTCATCAATGACCATGAACGTTTGCGAGCTGATTACTGGTGGGGCATAGACGTCGAGCTCTATTGTGCCCACGGTAACCGTTGTTGAGCCATTGAAACCAATCAGCGACTTGGCTGATTTATTGATCTTTGTCTCTAAGCCCATCTGTTGGATGACTGCCAATTATAGGATGTTGGCTGCACTGCCCTCATCTACATGGATTCGGTCGACCATGGCCTGAGCGATTTGAATGCTGATGACAAGGGCGTTGTTGTGTGGTAGATCAAGGCAGATTAAGTCGTTCTTTTGGAAGCCGATCATGGGATCGTCTTCTGCTAATGAGAGGCTAGTTGAGACTTGGGAGATCATAGTAGCCTGTTTGATCTGCCTCTTCTTTTCTTTGTTGGTTAGTCCGGACTCCTCGGAGTCGGCTAGGATTGTCTTAATCCTTATGACCTTCTGGGGTGGCTCCTTAGCGGTATCACAGTCCTCAATCTGCTGGATGGCCTACTTCGCAATGAACTCCATGCAGCGACCTTCTCTCACGAGTTTTTCGAGATGCGCTTTCCAAGCAAAGCAATTATTCGTATTGTGCCCATGTGTCGCATGGAAGGCACAATATTTTTTAGTATCCCTTTTATCCGGATCTCCTTTCAAGGGTGGCGTTCTTTTTACCCAAGGTTTGTCCTTTACTTGGGCTAAAATTTGATGTATGGGGATGGAGAACTTGGTGTAGTTCTCTTTCGTCGTGGCATCTCCTTGTGGGTGCGACCTACATTTGTCTTTGTCCCTACTGCCAAGCCTACCGCCTCTTTGTTCTGCTCGCTTGGTCGGCCGATCTTCCTGTTTAGTGGACTTCTTCGTGGCAATTCAATCGTTATCCCAGAGTGCGTAGCATTCTGCTGTCGCGAAGACCTCTGCCAGAGTCTGGCTGGGAGTGACAGTCAGCTCGCGATATAAGTCATCTTCTGTTGGAAGACCTTTCTTAAATGCAGAGGATGCGATTTGGTCATCACACCCTACGATGTTGGCCTTTTCTGCTTTAAACCTCTTGATGTAATCTCGAAGGGATTCCTCGAGCTTCTTGCGCAGGTTGAACAGATGGTCATGGTTCTTCTTGATCGTCCGATAAGAAGTATACTCTTTAGTGAAGACGTAAGTAAGCTCCTTGAAGTTGTTGATCGACCCGGATGGTAGGGTATGGAACCAATCCTGAGCTGCTCCTCACAAAGTCATTGAAAACACCTTGCACATTAGCGCGTCTTCGGCTTTGTAGAGGATCATAAGGCTCTTGAAATGCTTCAGATGGCTTTCAGGGTCAGAATCGCCTTTGAAGCATGTGGAAGAAGGCGTTGAGAATCTTTTCGGGGGAGCAGCCTGCTCGATTTTGGCTGTGAAAGGTGAGGAGTTTGCTCGGTCTACCTCAATGCGTAGTGCATCTTCGAAATTTGTGCCAATCTTTAAGTCTCAAAGTCGGTTATTCACAAGATTCTCAACGTCTTCTGCATGCATGGCTAGTCGGTCACGTTGATGACCTTCGCGATTTAGACGATGCTGATTGACTTCCTCATTTGTTTGCGAGGGTCGACCTTCTCGGTTGCACTATCTAGGCGCCGTGTTGGTGGACTGCGCTTGCGAAGGATTTCCAGTAGTTCGGCGACGAGAATTGGTTCTTCGAAAGCGAGTAGCGGAGCGCCTTTCTTCACGGTCCTCATTGTGATTATTGTCGAGTTGACCTCCCTGGGGGCCTATCCTTTCGTGAATATTTCTCTGTGAGCGGGCAGCGGAGCTCCTTTCTTCTCGATCCTCGTCTCGATGATCGTCAAGTTGACCTCCCTGAGAGCCTAGCCATTCATGAACGTCTTTCTGCGGGCCCAGGTGAGCGTGGATGTCAAGTCTTAGCCCAGCCTATCACGCATGTTGGTCCTTAAATTCAATATGGACGAGAAACTTCGTCTGCTCTGAGTGTGGCTTGCGGATGCTTGCGACATGTCGGCGAGCTAATCGCGTTGTTATGCATTTCCTTGTTCGCTTACTCCTGCTCGACCTGCTTGGTTCCCTCCGAACTGCCTATCGGTGCATTCGTTTATCCTTCTCTCTTCGCCCTGTTGTCCAAGGCCAAGGTTTTGAGCCAAGTTTATTTGGTTGAGGAGCTGCCTTATCAAATTGTTTTGGTCGTCCATTCTCTGAGTTAGCTGGTCAACTCTCAGATCGGGAGGAGAGAAATATGTGGAGCCCAATTGCACACTGGCTAGGGTTTCATTGGATGTGTACGTGGGAGTGTGCGTCGAGCGTGGAGGCAATGGAGGGAATGGTTGAAGTTGCTCCAAGATTGGGCTAAAGTCGGCGGTGGTAGTGAGCCCAATTGGATGTGAGGTTCCACCATGCTCAATGGTGGTGCTATGAAGGTGGCTAGGTCTGGCCATGGGGCCTTGAAATGGTACGGCGGCGGCGGAGGCCGGTGCGGTGGTCCTCACTGCGAGTCCGGCAGGTGGCTTGATGGTTCCAATCACACGGGTGGCTGCTGAGGTGGTGGAGCCGCCATGTCGATCGTGGGATCGTGGGAGGAGTAGCTTTGGGCCATCACGAATTGAGCCATAGCGGCGGTTTTGCTCCTCGTGCGCTTGCTTCCAACCATGGTTGTTTGGAAGGCTTCGGTGGATTGGAAAATAGGAGGAACGGATTCTTTGAGCACGTGTTGAGTATAACTCATGCTTTCAATGAAAGCACCAAATGTTTGTGCAAATAATCTCACGGGAGAATATTCGCTTCTAGATCCTTCAACCTTCGATCTTCCTTTTCTCTCTTCCTCGTTTCCTGTAAAAAAGATTGGAGTAAATAGACTACACCCGAAGGGTGTTGGCCAAAGGCCCTCCGATGCCTAAGTTAGTTCGAGTGTTTGTAGGAAAACAATAGCTAAGCAAAGGGTACGGAGTTGTATGTAGGGTGTAAACTGGGTGGCCGGAGCCGTGTGTGGTGGTCGGAGCCGTGTGGAGAAAATATGGAGAGTGGAGAGGGAGAGAGAGAGCTTCAGGTATTTTTCTCGGGTATTAGGAGTAGGTTTTTTGAAGTACCTTGAATGATGAATGAGGTCGTCTATTTATAGAAGCCTCGGGGCTAAGGTTTCGTAGGGATTAAGTCGGACTTAATATCCGAATTAATGAGATTATCTCTTTTTAAGGAGATAATATTTGAATTAAATGATATCATCGTCTCTTTATTATAATATTATATGAATTAATGATATCATCTCTTTAAATAAAGATAATATCATATTAATTAAGATATTTATCCCAATTAATTAATTAGCCAGATAAACTGGTTTAATTAATTAATTGAAGAGATAATCTTCTTTTCCACGTGGCGTGCCCTAATTGGAGACGAAAATATATGCTCCCACAACCACATTTTTGTACCACATTTTTATACCACATTGTGTACCACCTCTTTAATAAAGGTGGAGCCTACCAATACAATGAGGTCCACCTCTATTAGAGAAATGGCACAAAATGTGGTATAAAAATGGGGTATGTTTAGCATTTTACTTAATACATTATTACTTGCTAGAGAAATTAACTACTTATATAGCAATCGTGGTTGTAAAGAGGAAATTAATATTTAGCTTTTATATTCAAAGGAAATTTTTATTTAGTTAAGTAAAACTAAAATGAGCCAAAAAAGTTCAATGAGAATTTCCCCTCGAGCAAATCATGTAGAGCGTCTAAAGAAAGTGAAGGACCTCAAACGATAGTAAAATAGCACTATTCTCATTTCACAGAAGTTTTTCTCCTAAAAAATGAGGGACCTCATCAAGTGATGCAAATCGACGAAACTTGGCAAGTCATTTATTAATTTTATATTTTAGCAATTATTATACATGCAATTTGAACTCATGAACAAAGTGGAAATTGTGATTGACCAAATTGGTGCTACTTGATCCAATTGTCATTGAAAAAGTCAAATATTTATTTATTTATAAAATAAAGAAAGTACTATATAATATAATTATGTTTACAACAATTTTGGAGGACATCGGTATTATCAGAATTTTTGTTTTTTTTAGTGATGGCCGACATTAAGAAAGATAGGCGTGTTAAAATAAGGTTTCAATGTTCTATATTTCAGCATTAACATGCCAAATACATAAATATCCCTATTGATTCTAAAGCCTGTTAGCATGATATAAACCATTATTATTATTTATATATAATACGTTAATGAAATACAAATTAGTTTTTATCAGAAGATATTCTGTCTTTTGTAATCCACGGCATGATTAGTTCATTCATCACCGCACATTTGCATGATATATAATTTAATCTAAAGCACTTTGGCTCTATATATAAGTAATTTGTTAGTGAAAGAAGGCAATACAAAGTTACCAATCTATTCCTTAGCTTGTTATAGCAATTATTTTCATCATGGCTTCATTTTGTGAGATTATAGCTAACAAACCATATGTGGTTTCTGCGTTCCTACTTCTTGGGCTTTTGACATTAAGCTCCAAAACAACAGGTACATCCCTACATGTCCCAATGTATGTTTATATTTAAGGACTTCCGAGAGAAAAAAATCCAAAGGTTCTAAATGTTAAGAAAAACATTTTGCATAACATTTAGGGCCCGTTTAGGACTACTTCTGTAAAAAGCAGTTACGCTCCTAAGCGAAGTTTTTTCAGAAATCACTTTTGATTCTTCCAGAAATAGTCTCAAACGATCCTTTGGTAGAAGTAGACAAAAGTGTTTTCTTAGGCTCAAAACGTTTTTATGTTCTACTTATGCGAGAAACATTCACAGGCTGACATGATGTAGTTCATATTTGGTTTTGATTGAATTTGAGATAGGTGCAGAGTCAGTAGGAGTTTGTTATGGTCGGGTTGCCAACAACCTACCGCCTGATCCAGAAGTTATAAGTCTATATCAAGCAAATGGCATAACAAGAATGCGAATTTTCGATCCGAATCCTCCAACTCTCCAAGCCCTGAAAGGATCCAACATCGAACTCATCGTCGGCGTTCGAAACCAAGACATCCAGTCCCTTGGTAATGACGTTGCAGCTGCCGCTGCTTGGGTTCAAAACAATGTCCTTAACTACTTCCCTGATGTCAAGTTTAGGTACATTGCAGTGGGCAATGAGATCAAGCCCCAAGATGCAGAAGCAAAATATGTTCTAGCAGCCATGAAAAACATTAAAACCGCAATTGCATCTGCCAATTTGCAGGACCAAATCAAAGTTTCAACAGCCATGGACATGTCTCTGTTGGGCAGTTCTTATCCACCGTCAACAGGCTCATTTAGTGATGCTGCGAGTTCATACATAAACCCTATCATTGCCTTCCTTGCAAGTAATGGCTCTCCATTTCTTGCCAATGTGTATCCTTATTTCAGCTACATCAGTGACACCAAAGACATCAGCCTTGGCTATGCCCTATTTGCTGCACCTGGGGTGACAGTACAAGATGGTGCATTTGGGTACACAAATCTCTTTGCTGCAGCTGTGGATGCCCTCTACTCTGCTCTTGAGAAAGCTGGCGGTTCGAGTGTGGAGATCGTTGTATCGGAGACCGGTTGGCCATCGGAAGGCGGGGAAGGAGCCACAGTTGAAAATGCAAGCACTTACTACAAGAATTTAATTGACAGTGTGAAGGGAGGGACTCCCAAGAGGCGTGGAAAACCTGTAGAAACCTACTTGTTTGCCATGTTTGATGAAAACCAAAAGGGTCCTGCAGAAATTGAGCGGCATTTTGGTCTCTTCTCTCCTGATAAACAACCCAAGTACCAAATTAGGTTCAATGAGAAGAACAAAGCTTTAGCCAATAGGTGTACTCCTATTAAGAGCAGTCATGTAATGTATTGGTCAATTCTCTTCTCTTCTCTTCTCTTCTTTAATAAATCACAAGGGCACAAGTGAAGCTCAAATTCATATGGAACTGGTAGTTTACTTTTTATATAGCACAAAGTATATTGATAGAAGTTGATTCATACATTACAGAAGTGAATTAACTACTGATTAACCTAATTGCAATTAAAACATTGACAAAGAGGGTTGAAAATGAATCAATCCTTGTTGATCACTTGTTGGAGTCCCTCGATCTCTCAGCCAACCATGCATTGTACTCCTCTCTCATGCGGTTATATGCCTCAACCAGCTGACTGAAAGCTTCCATTTTCTCCTTTGCACCTGACTTCTTCTTCATCTCCTCCAAATGAAGCTTGGTTAATTCAATTTGTTTCTTCAGCTCTTGAATCCGTGCTTCTTTCTTCTCAAGTTCGTTCTGTCGGTTTCGTAACTCATTTGGATCTGTTATAAGTTACCAAAGCAGATCCAAAAGTAATGAGTCAATTGGATCCTAGTGTAAGACAAAGGTTTGTCTTTCTGCGATACATCCAATGCATCGATGCATTGCACTTTTTAGTCATCGAATTAAAAGATTGAAAATTTAAAAATTCAAATAGTAATATCAACCGTTGATAAAATAATACACAAGTACATTGAAAGTAACACAAAATTACATGAGAGAGGCTACCTATTTGTGGATTGTTTTCCTGTGGTTTCAACGACATAAGTCATATGCAACAAAACAAAAAATCAATGGTGAAACATTCAAAATACCAGAAAATGTCATTAGTTAATACAAATATTAAAAATAAAAATTATTAATTAAATGAAAATAATATGGTAAATTCATATTTTTTATATTAAAAATAATTATAATTAAAAACAAAATCAAATAATGAATTCTATTTTTATGAAACACAATTACTCATTATTTTTTTATATTCTAAAATAAATTTTAAAAAAAAATTAAAAAAACCAATTAGCACACCCGTCTCGTATATAAAGTTATTATATTGGCACTTGGTTTTCTGCATTTATATTTTTATTATATTGGTACTTAGTTTATAATTATAAAGTTCTTTGAACTTCAAAATAGAACATATTGAAATGAAACACAGAGAGAGAGAGAGAGAGAGAGAGAGAGAGAGCGCCATAGGAAAGGAGATACCGTGGGCGGGAAGGAAGATATTTTCGACGTTGTTTGAGCTGCTACCTTCCATTGCTTCACAGAATTCCAACTAGAAAAGAAACATAAACTGTTGAGTTCAAACTTGAAAGCCTATTGTGCTACACAAACACATTCGGTTTTTCCTATTAATTATTCATAAAACCATGCCTACCCAAAAATGAGCATTGTAACCACAAATAAAATAAAAACATAAGATTTGTAAGCTTAATAAACGTTAAATTTTCTCAGCTCTTTTTGTTTTGCAAAACAATTCCTATTAGTTGTTATCTTCAAACACAGGGCTTTTGCCCATTTAATAATGACGTAATTGGGTTGTAACTCAAGTGGTTAAAAGCGGTTATTCTTACATTCGGGTGGTGGTTTCAATCCTTCTACTCTAATATCACTGGTTTTTTTTTTTTTTTTTTTTTTTTTAAAAAAAAAAAACCTAAATGGGGAATGTCCCACATGTCAACCTTGAGGCAGCAACTGGACACGCCTACAACTACAACACACATCAACTCACACGTCTACAACTCTGTTAACTGTAAGATATTGATCACTAATTACAAATTGATCCTTACCTTTTTACTTTGCTCCCCAAGCACTGCGCCTCTCACTCTATCCAACCGCCCTCGCTGTATTTCTCTGTGGTGGCCCCTTCACTGCGAAGAAGAGAGTAAAATATATTTTGACCCATGAAAAATGAATCTGGCCCCAAATTTTATACATCAGAAAAAAGTCACGGGGATCTTCCTCTGGTGGAAACCAAAAACTCATGATTTGGAGCATCTTCCTCTGCTGGCAACCAAATCAGGGCCGTACATTTGGGTACATAGATATGTTGGTCCATGGGTATGAAACCTGCTCTCCTCCTCACATCCCTGCTGTTACATATATAATTATTGTACCACCATCCAGGAATCAGAATATTTCTGCATGTTTGCCACAGACAAGCATGTGTTTCCAACTTTCAACCTATTCACATGACCTCATTTTTCTCGTGTTTTGTCCTCCAAAACAAAAACTCTGGAAAATTGAAATCCAATAAAACTAATTCAGGGCTTGAGGCTACTGGCATATAGACTTCATTTTGAAAAGCAAAAAAAAAAGGTCAAAGGCCCTTTTCCGAAGATGGTGCATATGCCAATTTGCCCTCATGTTCAGCTATTTGGTAGGTTTGCATCGGATTGAATTTGCTGCTTTCAAATTGACTCACCATTTCAAATGGTTTGCGTAAAGGGGAAAAGTTCCTTGTAGGCAACCCCTATGAGATCTTCTCTTTGTTTTTAGTAAGATAAAATGCTGATATGCAGTTGATCCTAGGGCACCAAAGATGGGAGGGCCAAAAGTCTCCTTCTTTAATAGTTAGTAACCCTAGAGTTTATCTATTAATTCAAAGCTACTAGCTAGGTATCCTAGTTGCTGTAATTTTAAACGTTTTTAAAGACTTGAATCGTTAGTTATAGCTACAAGAAATAGGTCATTACAATTCAAGTTATTTACAGCACCTTCATGAAAAAGAAAATAAGTTTTGGATGACTATATTGATTATAACTACCATTCATAATAGTGGTAAAATAATTTGGCAAGAAGTCTCAGTGTTTCTTCGGTCAAATTTGTCCTACCACGGTTTGTGATTTATGACAATTATCTACAATGGTTAAGTTTTATGGAGAATAGTTCTTGAGAGAATTATGACCATCATAATGGTGACATTTCACATATATATATGAGTGGCATGAGTGCACCATAACATTGGTACACCGTCATATCTTGAAATGACGAGTCGCATCATTAAAAGTCACTAACAACCGTCATATCTTGAAATGACGAGTCACATCATTAAAAGTCACTAACAACATCTACAATCATGCTCCTTATTTTTTAGGAGCTCCTAGAGGTCTCCTTATTTTAGGAGGTAGATATGGAGTATGGTTAGAGTGGTATTTTTCCAATTTCTCCCTAAAATTTGTCTAAGCAGATGATTTAAGGAGCCCATTTCAGATGCACTGAGACTTAAACTTAATTATCTCATGCCTCTTGGATTATAGTATATGTTCCACTTTGTTCCAAGTTGTAAGACTTAATTTTAGGAATTATCTTTATTTGTTTTAGTCACGATGTAATTAGGATTCCTTATATACTTAGATACAAGTAAAGCACTCTTGTAAACTATATATATTGCCTCTAAAGTGGAGAGTAATAATCATCTAAAAATTCTCACATATTGTTTAACATGGTATTAGAGCAGCACTTTTATGATGACCTTGTGTGTCATGCCCACCTGTTCAATAACCTATGCCAAACCTTATTTTGTTTTAGGGTTTTTCCACACTTGTCGTTCCCCCTCTCCGCTTGTGTTGTGTGCCCTAATTTTCCTTTTAGGATTTTTTATTTTTTATTTTTTTTGTGTTTTCCACTGCAATCATAGGTGATGATTCAAAAGGTAGTGATGTTGCTGGTGCTTCTAGTACCAAGGAGGATCGACCCTCTGTCATGACTATTTTGTCCCTATTACCCCTAAAAAATTGGATGGATCCAATTATGCCTCTTGGTCACATAGTGCACTCCTTACGATTATTGGTCATCGTATGGCTGGATTTATTAATGGGAAGAAGCTCCAAAGGAAGACTTTAATGAATATGTTGAATGGGAAGAAGACAATTGTTTGATACAGTCATGACTTCTCGATTCCATGACCAAGAAGGTGTGCGCCTTGTTTGAGCAATGTGATACTACTCTTTGGGATGCTACCTAGAAAACCTATGTTGCTACTCAAAATACTTCTCATTTCTTTCAATTCCGACGGCAATCTGTGAGATGTCAGAATGATGAGCCTATGAATGTATTTTACGAAAAATTACATGTTATTTCCCAAAAGATTGATAGTCTGCACCCCAATGAACTTACCAATCCAAGTGATGTAGCTCGACGCTAGAAAGAAATTGAAATTGATCGAGTCTATAATTTTCTTGGAGGACTTAACCCTCAATTTGATGGAGTTCATAGTCGAATCTTGGCTCTAACTCCTATCCCGTCTATCTTGGAAGCCTATGTCATAGTGATAGAGGAAGACACTCGACGACTACGATGCTTGCAAGTGCCGCTACCATGAAGGCATATTCTACCTGCTCTAGACCGGTTAGCCAGACCCTAACAACCAGTCGTTAGTCCTCTTTTGTCGGCTTCCGCCTACCTGGGCCTTCTTAGACCGCCAACCTGCAAGTGATCATCTTTCTAGAAACTATTTTAAAGAACATGGTTACCCATACTAGTTCGTTTACTACAAAGCCCGTATGTGTGGCCCCTAGGTTGCTTGCACTACGACTCCAGGAGAGACTGAACCCACTATGCCGTCTACAAATTTTTGTGTTTCTGACTTCGTATTAGGTACTTTTTACAATACTTGGATAATTGACACTGGTGCTAAATTATGTGATGCTAAATTATTTGATAATTTGTCTAGTAAAACTTGTGACCCATACATAACTATTGCTAATGGCTTACCTTCTCCAATTACTGGCGAGGTCACAATAACCCTCACTTCTAGATTGTCTTTGTCACGTGTGTTACTAGTTCCGAATATCTTGTGTAATTTGTTATTTGTTGGCTGATTACTTGATACACTTAATGAGTTTGCTACTTTCTATTATAAACATTGTTCTTTCTAAGATCTCAGGACGCACTAGACGATTGGGCATGGTAAAAGGATAGGGTGATTATACTATTTGAAATTACCGATAGAAGCAGTTCGTGATCGAGTCACTAAGAGTGGTTGTGTCAAAGAAAAACAAAAAATTTGGCAATGGCATCGTCGCTTGGGACACCCGTCGTTTGGCTTTCTTAAGCATTTGTTTCCATCTTCATTATGTTCTTGTGAAAATTAGTCTAGTTTCAAGTGTGCAACATGTGTATTGTCCAAAAGCCACTATATTGTTTTCCCTTTAAGTAAAAATAAGTTGTGTTGCCCTTTGATTTAGTGCATTTTGATGTGTAGGGTCTTGCTAAGAATGATTCGAATAGATTTCGTTGGTTTGTTACATTTATTGATGATTGCACTTGGTCAACTTGGGTTTTCAAGAATTTTGTGCCATGGTGTCTACTCAATTTCAAACTAGGGTCAAAGTTTTAAGAATTGATAATGGAAGAGAATATGTGAATAATACATTGGCTTGTTTCTTCCATGATCAAGGTTTTATTCATCAAACGATAACTCCATTTACACCCTAACAAAATGGTGTGTCTGAATAGAAGAATCATCAGTTGCTTGAAGTTTCCCACTCCCTAGTGTTGGATATGTCAGTTCCCAATTACCTTTGGGGGCATGTTGTTTTAGCTGCGGAATATTTGATTATCGTATTGCCAGAAGGATTCTAAACTTTCAAACTCCTCTTGAAGTGTTACAAGAATGTGTCTCCCTAGTTTCTGTATCCACGCTCCCTCCTTAGATGTTTGGGGGTGTGGCGTATGTCCATGTTTACCCTCATCAACAGAGTAAGCTTGATCCTTGTACTCTATGGTGCGTGTTTATTAGCTATTCTACTACTCAAAAAAGGCTACAAGTGCTACCATTCTCCAACTCAGAAAGTGCATATTACCTTGGATGTGATGTTCCATGAAGACGTTTCGTATTTTGTTCAACCTTCCCCTACCTCTCCACTTTAGGGGAAGGAAGAGTGAAATGAAAAGTCATCAAGCAAAAGAGAGTTTTGAAATGTAGAATGAATTGTAACTTTTCCATCTCTGTCTCTGTCTGAACCGACCCGATCAGTGACGTCTGGAGCCAATGGAAGCTCTTTGTCTAGAGCGACCTGTCACCAATAAGGGGTAGACTAGTCGATTGCAGATGAACCGAGTGATGATGGTGAAATTGTGGATTGTTGTGATGATGTAACTGATGGCGGACTATAACCCCTATGCCTTGCCATTGTCTCAATCAATTCGTGCCAGTGATACAAGTGAGGTAAATTCTAATGTTGTGCCTATATCTACTTATCAGTTTCCTCCACAAAGTACTCATGGAAAACCTAAAATGCAATATTCACCTAATATACATGCCAAAATGAAATGTCCCATTAATAATTATGTGTCAAGTCATCATTTATCCCAAGTCATATGAATCATATTTATCTAGTGTATGTAGTCCAACTAAGTTGCAAGATGTCCTATCGAACCCTAAGTGGGTCGATGCCATGAATGTTGAAATGGAAGCCTTGGAAAAAAAAAAAAAAAAAAAAACAAAACACCAAGTTAATGGTTCTATTGATCGTTATAAGGCCAAATTTGTAGCGAAGGATTATACTCAGACGTATGGAGTGGACTATCAAGAGACTTTTGCTCATGTAGAAAAGAATAATATTGTTCGTGTACGTTTGTCTCTTGTTGCTAATATGGAGTGGCCTCTATTACAGTTTGATGTTAAAAATGCATTCCTTCATGGCGATCTCAAGAATGAGGTGTACATGGATCTTCCTATGGGTACTCATGTGGCTTCCTAAAAGGGTGTTGTGTGAAAACTGAGAACATCCTTGTACCATTTGAAGCAATCTTTGAGATTGTGGTTTGTTAGGTTTACCTCATCAATGAGGAAGTTTCATTACTCACAGAGATAGAGTGTCTTCAGAAGTATCTAGCTTCTGAGTTTGAGATGAAATAATTAGGTGAGCTGAAATACTTCATTGGGATCAAAGATGCTAGACCTAAACATGGTATTTTTCTATCTCAAAGGAAGTATATTCTTAATTTGCTGGCAGAAACAACTATGTTAGATTGTAAACCAATTGATACTCCTATTGGACAAAATCATAGGTTGGGGTTTATCCTGATCAGGTTTCTACTAATAAGGAGCGTTATGAGTGAATTGTAGTGAGGTTAATTTATTTGGTACATACACATCCTTATATAGCTTATGCAGTGAGTGTGGTAAGTTAGTTTATGCACTCTCCGAGTGACGATGATATGGATGTTGTTGTACGTATTCTAAGGTACTTGAAAGTGGCTCCTGGTAAAGGCTTAGTGTTCTCCAAGCATGGTCATGTAGATATAAAGTGGTATACACATGCTTATTGGACTGGCTCGATTACGGACCACCATTCTACTTCTAGGTACTTTACTTTTGTTAGCGGTAACCTTGTTACTTGGAGGAGTAAGAAACAAAAAGTGGAGGCTAGGTTGAGTGCGGAAGCTAAAATTCATGGTATGTCACATAGGTATATGAGTTGCTTTGGTTGAGAAATTTTGTTGGGAGATTTTGGGTTCAAATTCAAAATAGGCATGAGTTTCCATTGTGATAATAAGACTGCCATTTAAATTGCTCATAATCCGGTGCAGCATGATAGTATGAAGCATGTTGAGATTGATCAACATTTTAGTAAAGAAAAACTGGATGTCGGGGTTATCGCTTTTCCATTCATGACATCTGAAGGGTTAGCCACTAATTCAGCTTCCTACACCGCAATACACCAAAAGAGTTAGTCACTAATTCAGCTTCCTACAATCGCTTATGTAGATTAGATCTACCTAGTACTTTATGGATATAGGACTCAACAAAAATTAAAGCAACTTGGAGTGTCATAATCTCTCTCATTTAAATGGATGACGTCCTCATTGGAGCCCACAAGCAGTTCATTAGCAACTTTTTATCAAGAACCATGTAGTGGGCTTTAGATCAACTTTCATGACCAATGGAAGCGCTCACTATAAGGGCGTTAGAATTTAAAAGGACTACTCACTAATGATGCTCCTTGTAATCACTTATATAATAACCTCACATCGACACAATAGTTTACCAATATGGGACTCAACACATTCACAATCCAGGGTGCACAAAAAACTTAGTGTTATTGTATACTTTCGGGTGTATTGAGGATTCTCTATTGAGATTGGAGATCAGATTAGAGGAGTAAGAGATTGCCTAAGAGTGATTGGAAGAGGCAATTGTCTTTTCAATTTGTAACTTCTTGACATTAATAAATCATAGCCGTCATAGCCACTTGATGTAGCTTAGTTGGTGAACCACATTAGTTCTTGTCTTGGGATTGTCTTTGGTTTTTTTGGATCTATTGTATGATATGATGGTATGAATTTGGTCTGAAGCTTCTAACATCAAGACCTAGCCAGAGTAAAAATTGTATCATTGATGCATTCAAGTGTGTCTGATCCAATACAAGCCTAGTTTGAATACTTGGTGAAACTAATTTGAATTTGTTACTTCCAATTCACTAGAGCCTGACAATTCTTTGTGTTGGAAATTGTTAGAAATATGCCTTATAAGCCAATACAAAAATGAAAAACTTCTAAGGACATAACACTACATAATTAATAGGGCATGAAAGTGACTTTAGGAAACTTATACATAGGCAATAAAGTGACAAGTCTGTAGATTACGATACATATGGAAAGCAATCTAAAGATGTTAGATTCATGAGACCTTTCCATTATGATATATCACATCCTAAAATGTTTCTAGTCATACGATCACCAATTGGGGAAATGGTGACCCGTAAAGACTGGTATGTACTATATGTCTTCTCGATCGAGAGGATGATTCGTCCCAAGTCATCCGTGTAGAGACACTAAGACTAGGTGCTCAATAGAGATAGAGTTCATTGAACGCGATCGACTAAGAATTCTTGTATGGTAGCTTTACTCACAAGTGTCAAACAAGTAATTCTAAGTTGTGATCATGCAAATTAGTCCTCAAACTTGAGACATCACAGTTGTCTTGTGGACAAGTGGTTTATCTTTGAGATCATTATACGGCCATATTGAGAGATATGGCTTAAAGGTAATTGTCGGGATATCTGATAAGCTCACAGAGACATGTGAATGTACAATATGGAATCTCCGCTCTTAGTAAAAAGAGAGAGTATTCTAAAGATATGATTCATTGAATCTTGGGCCAAAGTATTGGATAGGATTGCAATAGCAAAGTTTGCAATCTCCTCCAAGTGAATCGTATAACCTAGAAATTTCACACTGGTGATTTAATACAAGTTAACCGTATCCGGATAATGTGACATAAAGTATTGTTATACAGAATGAGCGGATTGCATTGCAATTACAACTGACTAGGTTCTCCAATGAATTCTATTTAGCTTGGGTAGTTATTACATATTGCTAGGTGTCACTCATGGCTTGTGGAAGCCTTGTAAGGTCTAATAATAATTAGCCTTCACTAATAGAGAGAATTGAATGATGGGATTCAATTCATTCTCGATTTAGAAGAAATCGGACTTATCCACTGCCTCGCTAATTAGAACCTATAAGATCGCACACCATAATGGAATGGATTAAGAAATAGAATAGAGAAACAGATTTTACGCCTTGGTCAAATTCAAAGGTCAACAATTGACCGGACACTTGACATAGTCAACAAGGATTGACCGGGATCAATACTTGTAAGACAATTTAATGACATAATTACTTAAGTAATTAAGTAATTAAACTAATTTGAATAGTTTATTTTAAACAATTAAAGTTATTGAACTTAGTTGGGTCCTACATGACTTAAAGAATTAAGAATTGAACCACAGGACTTTAGACATATGTGACACATTGAGGGATAAATGTGTTGGACCAAAAAAAAACCCAAAATTAGGCCTACCAAAGGGAGGGTGCGGAGATGTGTCACAATATGGATCTATAAATTAGATGTCATAGCACCATTTCATTTAGGGTTTTCAAGTTGGAAAATTGGAAGAGAAGATACATCAAACCTTTCTCTCTCAAGTCGCCCTTGGCCTTCGGAGAGCAAGAGCTAGCACCCTTGTACTCTCCCAAGTTCTCTATCTCTCATCTCCATCCATCCTTGGTGAAGAGCTTTGGTGAGTTGCACACTATTTTACCTATTGGAGAGTCATAGTGGATAATCAAGAAAGGAGAGATCAAGCACTCTACTTGAACACCTTCTTAGGGTTCATAATTCTCTCCAAGGGTAACTACATCTCTAGTCCCTCTCTTTAAAGTAGTTCTAAAGAGTCTATGGTGCAACATTTTATAAGCTTAGAATATTTTGGGTTCAATATGAATTTCTAAGTTTCTATTTTGCTTCCTCTTCTTTGTATTTAGTAGAAATGCATGTTAATTATCCTATTTGTGTATTTCAGAAATGCCTAGAAATAGTTTTGCCTTCATAAATATGCCCTAAAACTCAATCATTAGATGAATGTTTTACGGATATTTCGTTTAATTAACTATCCAAGTTTAAACATAAGGGCAATTACGTCAATTCAAATAAAAGTCTCATTAATAATTATTTACCTAAATGACAAGTCCATGGTCTATGAGATGAGGAAAGTGATCTAAAGAAGTTAGATCCAGTAGACCTTTCCCACTTAAACTCATACCCTAAAAGAACTGTTATAAAAAATAATAGTTTTCCTCTCCGTAAAGCCAAATACAAAACATTTATATTATAAATAACATATAAACAAATTGGAAAGCTTTGAAGGTATAATGAAAATGAAGAAAACAAAATAATAGGTAAGTAAAAGGAAAATAAATAATAAGTAAGAAAGTGAGTTTGGTACGGTGAAGCACGTCAAAGACGCTGTCCTAAAGCCTTTGTAGCCTCCCTACGTGCAGGTACTGACGGTCTACAAGACTCCAAGATACGACCCCTTGTACACAAACTCAAGATCCGCTATGAGCACGTTCACAGACAGATATAGGTATCCAAGTCACATAACCATTGCCCAAAATAATAATAATATAAAGTAGAGAATATATGTAAAAGTAGACAAGGAGAGAATTAGAATGTGTATGTGATATTCTGATGGTATATTGTGTATTATTGTGTATTATTGTGTGTTATTGTATATCCTCAAATGTGAAGGAGGAGTGGCCTTTTATAGGCATCCAAAAACATGTAACCTTCACCAACCATAAAAGTTCACCAACCAAAAAATTAAGGCTTTCACAAACCAGAAATAAAACATGAATATTAAATATATATAACCCCCACAATAAATAAAATAAAACAGCCAAAATAATTAAATAAATAAAACGGTTAAATTTTTAAAACCTTTTAAAATTCCAACAATCCCCCACAAGGTTTTCAAAATTTTACCGTGACAAAAAAACAGTGAAAAATATATAATATATATATGGGCAATATAATACTATGTAATAGGTGTAGGTGCCTTCCGGGCTTGAACCTTCACTTAGTGATGATAGTCTCCATTTGAGGAACCTGAGTGTACACAGTATTGAACTCGGCACCTTTGACCAAACTTCAACATATCCCACACATAGTATTAGTTGAGACTTGGATGCGGGGTAGCGCTATTTATGGCCATGCGCTAATCTTGATTCTCATGAGAGTTACTAGAGAATAGCCCAATTCTCATAGTCGCGGCCTCACGACGTCTCTCACTTAGGTGAGTTCTCCAAGAGTACATGTGACCTGCACCCTGCGGGAGTTTGCCCGCCTCGAAACTCATTCAGGGATAAATCCCTTCCTGACGTCACATAAAATAGCACTTTTGCCTTAGGGATGAGCAGAAGAATATCTCAAGGATATCTCCATAGTTTTATGAGTGCTATATGAGTCACGCAATATGGATTGTTTCTACCACATTGAACTTCCTTCATGGGATCTCCAATCACAGAAGTTGGGTTACCTCCCTAGGTGACTCCCTTATGGGCTTAAGCACATCCCCCTCGACATTTTGCATTAATAGCCTCCTCCACAAGGCATGCATATCAAGACTAGCCTTCACAAGGCATATATAATGTAGGTCATGTCCTTGTTCTCCATTTTAGCGCGCTTTAAACCTGCATGTTATTAACATATTTCCTACACAATCTTGCACACAAATAATTAGTAGATTTCACCTAAGTATAATTGGAAATTATATACACATTGGTATACATTAAGGTATGATGGAAATCCCACTGCATATAAATTCATATAATCCGAATACCTCTCAAATATTGGTACTCAAATATGAGCCTGCAATAGTCTTTGAAACTTTGAGTGCACCTGATGAAGCTATGAACAAACTATGCAACGCTTAATTCATTAAATAAATTTAATTATAAATACTAAGTATTAGAGGATACTCTTACTCCCTTTTGTGCACTCCAAGTGGCTGAAATCATGATCACATACGCAAGTTGAAATTGTATCTTCTTGATTCTCAATAGGAACCTATAAGACAATAAGAAGTCTCTACCAAAATTGTATAACAAAGTAATCATTAGTTGCACAAATTTTCATAAAATTGAAGACAAGTTAGTCTCATAATAAAATTTGCATAATGAAACAAATTTCATACAGACACAGTATGTTTACCAATAAAATATAAAAAGTATTATGTCACTAAATGAATCTTTCCTACGAGAGCATAAAGAAATTGAAAACACACAAAAATATGGGAAAGAGAGAAGGAAATGAATCTAATATTTTTCAGTATAAAAGCAAAAATTGCCTTAATGTTACTAACAAATTAAATTACAGTACTAAAGTTCCCATTTAGGAAAATTCAACTACCACAAATTGGTCCACACGTTTTAAAATAAAAATATTAATAATTATCAAAACGCAAATAACATAAGCATTTGAGCGCTAATTAAAATAGAATAAATCTGAATAAAAGAAGATATGAAAACTCATATAATAAATATACAAAATAACTTCAGTTTTAAAGAGGTAATCAAATCACTCAAAAACTGGAATATTAAATTAAAAAAAATAAGTATTAATATTAATTTTGTATTTGAAATACCCACAAAAATTCCAACAAATACCCACATAGTTAAGGAAAAACTCAACCCCCACAAATTAGGGAATTCTCAAAATATATGAAGACTGTACCAAAATTTATTTAATTTTAAATTCATAAGATATGTACTCACAGTCATATTGATAGTCATTGTAAATATAATAGTGAAACCACCGAAAGCCTCATATCTCAAATGAAATTTAGGGTTTGAAAGCTTACACCAAACTCAAAATTAAATGCTGCTTGCAGTGATATAATTTATCATTTTATATCAGTTTTCTCCAGAAGGTTTCACAATGTGCACTTTCTGGCAATTAACTCAATGTGGCAGCTGTCAAGACTTTATAATCAAAAGAACATTAGTTCACTCAATATATTTGTATCAAGATTAACTCAAGTAACTAATATGAAGGATTGCACAATCGAAATATATAGGCGTTGGCAACTTTAAAAGGAATCCAAGGCATTAAAACAAAGATGTAATTAAATTGCATAAATGTTCAGAACATTAAAGGCAATAATCACCTAACAATATCAACAATTTTACTGCCAAAATAAAAGCTCTAAATGTCATGAAATTGACATTAAAGTTTTGAAACTAAAGCTGCATAAATTAAAGAATAAATAAAATCTCGTAATTGAATGTGAAATGCAAAAGCTTCCAAAAGAAGTTAAGAGCAATTAACTAATTCTGGAATCAAAAGGAGCTAACGTCCAAGGTATTAAAGTGATGCATTTATACTACAAAAAAACTGTAGGTTTTCTCCCAAATTCAAAGCAATGACAACCATCAAAATTAAGAATAATTAGCTCAATAAAACTTGCAATAATATCACATAAATTCTTTGCAGCAAAAATTGATAGATATAAATGAAAATAAGAATCAATATAAAAATTGAATACACAGATAGACCAAATCTAAAACTGACGCAATATTAGATTTTGAATTCAAAATTAAACTACAAAGGAACGGTTTGCAGTTTTTCCGTTTTTCCTTTCAAGGATTTGAAATCAAAGTAAATAGTATACTACACAGATTTGCGAAGATGCAACAATTGAATCTTCATAAAAAGTAACTTAATTGTCTGCTGAAAGATAATGATTTATTCCTTCATAATGCATTAAACCACATAAAGATAGTGTATAAAAAAAAACCAACATTAAAACTTTATAATTGCTTCTCACGTTTATATGAAGGATTTCCAAAACACTACAAAAAAAGTAGTCATTTGCGACCAAGTTTTTCCGAGGGACTCCAAATATCGTCGGAACAGACACTATTTCCAACAACAAAGTACCATTTGTCGGAAATACGTCAATGAGGTGTTCACCATTTCCGACACCCAAATTGCCCTTGGAAGAGAGTTCTTTTGCTGTCGGAAATAACTATTTTTTAGCGGGAAAAATTGGCGCCACATTTATTTACGACCAAAGGCATCCTCATCGGTAATAGTTGTGCTTTCTTCCGACGGAATGTTCACGTTGTCGGAAACCATAACCATTTTCAAGGGAGCTTGGACGGGAATTAGAGGTCGTCGGAACTGATTATTTATTTCCGAGGGCAATCAGTAGCTTTCGCAAAAGGATGTCTATTTGAGAGGGCATCTAGTGGTTGTCTGAAAAGACTATCTAGTACCCACTTTATACTTTTCCACCATTCCAATGTTTTTTTTCTCTTAATATTATTACTATTACGATCATCTAATGTTATATGTGTTTACTTTCTTTGTATTGACAGTAAAAAGGGGTTTCAAACTTGACAAATTTTCACCATTTGAAAAAAAATCAATACCACACTAGCCAATGATTAATTGGTGTAATGTGTGGTTACTTTAAATTTAAGTTCTTTTTTATATACTAATTACTAAGTTAAACTTAAATGAAGTTTAAATGTCCAATTTCAATAAATTATAAATTCATCATTTGCTTATAGTTCAATGCAATGTTTTAGTTATACATGTACACTATATATATCAATAGTGTTTTTTATTATCATACAAATAAATTTAGACACATATTTTATGTTGTGAAACTGTGAATATGAATTATGACATTCCTAAAATAAAGTAATACATGGTCAAAGAGAACATTATAGTTTACTTTTATATGACATCCTCTGAAGGACCTAACTTGGAATAACCAATTGAGGATTTGATTACACAATTTAATTATATAGTAGTCACTTCTCATTGAACAAAAGGTAGTACCTCTGAAATTTGTTTTATTATTGGTACCACAACATAAACTTGTTCTTTAATTGAGAACTGGATTATATTCTATTAGACTACTACTAATCTCTTGTCACGAGCTCACATGCGTGTCACTAGGCTTTCTTTTTGTTTTTTATTTGTTATTTCATCCTTCTTTGTTGAGAATATTTGCTGGACATTAACTCTTAATTTTTTTTAATTACTTATAAATTTATATACTTTTTTTTTTATTTTTTAATTTTATGTATTCGACCCTCTAAAAAATTTTGATCTAAAAAAAAATTTTGTTGCCGCCTATTTTTTCACTAAAAATTAAGAAACTCCCACTCCTAGCAAAAATTAAAAAAATTCGATGCACAAACAAAATTAGGGAACAAACGCCCTAACCCCATTATCTTTTCAACACGCCGTAACCCCGTTCTCTCTTTCCCTCTGTAGACGCAAGGAAAACTCAACCTCGATCTTCCTCTTCCTCATCGTCAACGGAGAACCTCTCTTCCTCGCGGGTAAGCACCTCTCCCTATATCGTTTGCATCTCTATCTCGCTATTTCTTATCATGTAGCCTTACAAAGTTCCAAATGTTCTTTCAAGGGAAAGACTGCCCTCGTCACCTCTGGCACTCGTGGAATTGGTTCTCTCTCTCTCTCTCTCTCTCTCTCTCTCTCTCTCTCTCATTTTCTTAGAAAGTTTTTCAATTGGTCTTATGGGTTTCTTCTAAACTAAGTTTTTTGTTGAAATTGATTATATGGATTTTGGTCTTGCTCTCTTTTCAATTCACGTATGTCATGGTGAAAGACCTAGCTGGACTGTGCACACCTATTCTCGGGATGAAGCAGAGCTTGACAAGTGCCTACGAGAATAGGAGTTTAAGGATTTCTGAATGCTGGGACTTGTAAGTAGCCCCCTGTTTATTTCGTGCTCTAGCTGCTTGTATAAATGTCATAAAGAAGAGAACTTTTTAATACTTCATAGTATAAAGGATTTTTGAACTACTATTATGTATACTTTTAACTGGGTCAAGTTTTGGCTTTTGGACTTTTTCGGAGGGCCATTGACTGGTGGGGTTTTCACACTGATAGACATGGGTTGGGGCATACTTCAACACCTCTATACTCAGGATTGATTATTTTGTTATTTTCTTAGCATGAATAAAATGTAATGGAATTGGAGTGGGGTTGATATTTCCTTAGTATGAATTAAATATATGGAATTAGTGTTATTTTCCTTTGTTGATAAGTTTAAGAATGTCTGATCTCAAGTTCTGTTAAACTTTCATAAAAGGACCAAGAAGCTTAAGGGACCATGTAATTAACTCCAGTCCATTAGGGCTTGGGATTAAGTCGTAATTAGAAAATAAGAGGGAAAAGAATTTTCAATTTACATTATATAGAAACAATTGCTGCTTCCACATTGTGGGTGTGATTGACACTTGTATGGCTTCAATCTTTTGTTTTCTCTGGTCCTTTTCTGTATACTATTTTATAGTTATTTTATTAGTGATAAAGGATTAGGGCATGTGCCAAAGGAGAGTGTTACTGGTGAGAATTTTTATTTTTATTCTTTATTTAACATATAATATCACTAGTCATTTGGCTTTGTTTGGTGATCTTGTTATCCAATGCTGAAAATATTTTTTCTTGTTTGACATAGATGGACAAATAACTGCGGGAAAATCTGCAGGGAACTTGTAATCTCTCATTTTGGTAAGGACAGTGAAGACGAAATCTTGGAATATGGGTGTTTAAAACCTGATGATGAAAATGAAAGTGAATATGGCTTGGCCAGTGTTTCTTAGGGAATGTGTAAAATTTAGTTCAATCACTTGTTTCTTTATTTCAATTAAGGCATGTATTATGTCTTTGATTCCTCATAATATTTTTATTCATCCAAAAGAATATTTATATGTTTTGAATTCAGGATCATAACTGTTTGTATGTAGGTGTGCTTGAATCATGGGATAAGGTTTTGCATTTCAAGGAAGCCGCATTTATATACAAGTCACTGGAAGACTTGAAAGCTGCATTCAAACACTTGATTCGGTTGGAAGAGGGCTTTGAGGACTATTGATATAGGATATATCGTAGGATTGTAATGAGTTTTTGGAATTTGTTACATTGGTCTTTTCCTAATGATAATATATATTATTTTTCAAACAACAATTTCTCATTGGAAATAATTTTTATATTTTTTTTACAAAATATTTGTACATTCCGACGACTTTTTGCTCTTGATAATTGCTATAAATCTAGTTGGAAAAACATTTTTTTCGACACACTTCCATGTTGGAAATGCACAATTCCGACAAATTATATTGATCACAAATAGTAATTTAGGGTCGAAAATATATAGCATTGCATAACAAAAGATCTCAAGAAAAAACTATTTCCGATTGTTGCATAAGTATTTGCGACCAAACTTATGGTTGGAAATGAATTTGTATAGCCGTTTTGAAAATTCATTTCCAACAAAAATTTAAGCAATATCAACGAAACATGGGCGTTGGAAATACATTATTTTCGACGGACTGGTTGGAAAAAAACTATTTGCAACCAGCGTTTTTTCGACGACTTCCGACGACAATTTGCCGTCAAAAAAGGGCATTTTCGACGGCAAAACACCTTTTCCGGCCATAAGTTGCCCTCACTAAAAGCATTCTGTTTTGTAGTGAAAGTAAAGCAGACCTTTTTGGCAATTGAGAACAATAAAATGATATTTAAAGAAAACGATTATAAAGGACCATTATATAAAGGAAGATTGATGGCAACCAAAATGAATGAAGGCAAATGTAAAAATGCCCAACACAGTAAAATCAAATATATATACTTGTTCTAAAAATATATATATACTTGCTTTGAAATTTCAATTAAAAGGAAAAATAGACCAAAGATTTTGAAACACTTCAACGTTTCGGTTTTAAACACTTCAACCATTTAACATTGGATGTTTCACCGCAAATTAATTAATGAGTAATAATTAAGTAATCGGTAATGAAACAATACAAGTTATTTAAAACAAACAGTAACTTAGAAAAACATACATCACTTCAATTTGTTTTTATTTCAAAGGTAATTAATTGGCTTTTGAATACTATTAGCATTATTAAGATTCTGAAATGTATTTTAAAACAATTGTACTGTAGAAAACGGGCACACCACATAAAATAATAATACATTGAGCTATAATAATAATACCACATAAATTTGTATGTAGGTTTTATTGTCAAACACTAGCATTAATTTCCCAAACGTTAGCAACAAATTATAAACATATAAATGTACCAACAATATTTAAAGCAGTTGAAATTGTATAGACAACATGAAAGCTTCAAACTGCATCTACCCAAAATAAATCGTAATTTTCATTTTGAAAATCCAATACAAATGTAAAAGCTTCAGTCAAAGAGTTAAAATATATTAAAGCTAGCAATACAGGAAGAAAACAACTTTAACATACAAAGGCTTTAGATTGTTATAAAAAATAATAGTTTTCCTCTCCGTAAAGCCAAATACAAAACATTTATATTATAAATAACATATAAACAAATTGGAAAGCTTTGAAGGTATAATGAAAATGAAGAAAACAAAATAATAGGTAAGTAAAAGGAAAATAAATAATAAGTAAGAAAGTGAGTTTGGTACGGTGAAGCACGTCAAAAACGCTGTCCTAAAGCCTTTGTAGCCTCCCTACGTGCAGGTACTGACGGTCTACAAGACTCCAAGATACGACCCCTTGTACACAAACTCAAGATCCGCTATGAGCACGTTCACAGACAGATATAGGTATCCAAGTCACATAACCATTGCCCAAAATAATAATAATATAAAGTAGAGAATATATGTAAAAGTAGACAAGGAGAGAATTAGAATGTGTATGTGATATTCTGATGGTATATTGTGTATTATTGTGTATTATTGTGTGTTATTGTATATCCTCAAATGTGAAGGAGGAGTGGCCTTTTATAGGCATCCAAAAACATGTAACCTTCACCAACCATAAAAGTTCACCAACCAAAAAATTAAGGCTTTCACAAACCAGAAATAAAACATGAATATTAAATATATATAACCCCCACAATAAATAAAATAAAACAGCCAAAATAATTAAATAAATAAAACGGTTAAATTTTTAAAACCTTTTAAAATTCCAACAAGAACAGCATACACTATATCTGCTCAATTGTGAGGATGACTGGTCTCAAGCCTTTCGTGTAGATGGCACTGAGATAAGTGTATGGGTGTTTGCTACAGAGTGACTCTACTGAACGCAATCAATCAAGAAATCTTTTATGAAAATTTTACTTACATGTCAAATAAGCATAAGGATGCTCATCCTTGCCTCTTTAGGTTTTTTCTTTGCAAGGTTGGGAATAAAAGAAAATCAAACTCTCTCTAATCTAAAGCAAGGGAAGGACGGCTACCAAAGAGATGATTTACTAGCATCTAGTCCTCCTTGTGGGTTCATCATCTTCACCAAAGCATAACCTTGGTGTGGAGATTTTGGAGGTTACAACCATTGTCGTAACTTGGAGAGATCAAGCAAAGGTGGAGGGAGTAGGGAAATCAAAATTGGCGAAGGACTTGGATAGGTTTTAAAGCACACTCCTAGGGTGAGTCTTCTCTACAGTCAAACTCTCTTCGATCCTTTTCTAAATTAAAATTGTACGTTAAACAATTAAAGAAGATATTACTAACAATACCACTAACACTAATAGTCTAAAATATAATATAACTAATTCAGTTTCACCATAATAATTACTGATATAAATGCAAAAGCCCATTCCATTTGTGCTATAAAAATTGCATTCTAATTTTATTAATAAAATTAAATGGCTCGTGTTAGGAGAAGAAAAGAAAGGGGTGTTTCATTCCACATTAAAAAATTTGCATGCAAAAATTAGATTGTAGATTTATTATCAAGAGTTTTATTTGATGAGCAAAATAGTAAACCATAAGCATTTTTCTAATTTTCAATAGCATTTCACTACTATTAAATCTAACAAATCATCAATATTCAATAACTTTCTTGTTTCACCATTCATGATTCATGAATCAATTAGGAAAATAGCAAATGAAAAACAAATTACACGAAAGATGAGTATTGAAAAGTAATGGTACCTGATTTTAGGGGCTTAGGGCATGCGATGTGTAGTAGCAACAAAGGGTGGGCATCAATGCGACCGGAACAAAGAGTGAAAAGAGAAATTGCAAAACTAAAATGAACTTAGGGCTTAAGTGATAGCATGTCGTTCTGGATTTGGGTTTAGATTTTGTTTGTAAGATCGAGTTTAGATTGTTTAATTTTATTACACTGTTGAAAATTGGGGACGAAAACGTTTGTCATAAGGTCAGTTCCTCATAGGCCCTCTTCTAATGGGGCTTGTACGGGAATTACGGTTTTCACCCTGCCTCCTCCTCGTATTCTCCGCTTGATAAATAAAAGCATTAAAAATACATCTTATATTATTTACATTTATAGTTATCTTATTAGTCAACTTTTCTAATATGATGGCATTGGGATAATTGAGTTTAGGGAAATGGTAGGGAGACCATATTTATAGATCACCTTAACCACTTATCTAATAGAGGTCGGACCCATTGTATTGGCTTGCGTTACCTCTATTAGAGAGGTAGTTTACAAAGTGGTCTAATAATGTGCTCTTTCTTTTTTCTTTTTTTTTAATTTTTAATTTTATTTTTTAAGGACCCTTCCTATTGAGAAGAGCGATAGCATACTACACTCACACACACTACACGGATGCTATGACTTGAATCCAGAATCTTACCTAAGAGAATAAATACTTCAAACCACTACACTAGTAGATCCCTGAAACAGTGATGGTGGTTATAACTTATAATAGTGGTGGTCATTATGTTGAAAGTGCGGTGGTCATGGTAAGGGAAAAGTGGTCCTAGGAAAGGTAGTGATGGTGTTGATGGTAGTAATTTTTTTTCCTCAAAATTGATTGTCCTGAAATAATTATTTTTAAGGCCCATTTAATTGGAATTTAAATAAAGAATTTATGACTACCAAATCCCAAATTCTTTTCGACATAGAATTTAAAAAATAAAAATATTTTTTTATTTTTAAATACAAGCGATAATGGAGGAAGATTTACACAAATATTCTTTTGGTGCCTTGAGTTTCAAACTTCTGCCCAAAATCCATCATTTCAAAACTTATGAATTGTGTCTAATTTCAAATTATCCAAACAAACCATAATTGAAATTTCGGCCTTTTATTAGATTGGAAAACTGACAAGCATTAGCGAAAAGTGTAAACGCACAAGGACATTTAGTTCCCATTCTGTATTAATCTACCATCTCATTTAATGTGGAGAATTTTCCGTTCCAAGAGTTAACAGTATAAATTCATCCACCAGTTCCAGTTGTTGAAAAGCCACTTTGCTGCTTTTTTTTCTTTTTTTTTTTATAAATACTCTAAATTAATCTAACATACGAAGAGAGGAACTCAAAAGCAAGGAGGCTGGCTCACTGGCCAACTGCCCTAATAAAAGTGAACATTAGCAACAAAAGTTAGGCACAGGGATAGACAAAAGGTACCAACCACAATCATCACTACTAAAACCACCCCACAACCACGGCCACCGACTCTACCACCACCACCTCATGGTTTCCCATTCGAGCAGATGGTTACTCAAATGGGTACCCATTGGGCATCCATATAGCATAACATAATTTAAACCGAGCCACAGAGAGCATGAGGGCTCCAGCTTCCAAAAATATAAAGATTCAGATACAAACATTTCAATAAAGTGAAAGTGAAAGTGAAAGTGAAAGGAGTGTGATAGAGCCTTATAAACCATTTATAGAAATGTCAGCACCCATGTGACGACTTGGTTGTTGCCCCACATGTGGATTTAGCAGAGAAAGAAAACTACAGTACATTACGAAAGCCACCTAAAAGAAAACTTTGATCAAAGGTTACATGAAATCCCCTTTCTACCCCTATATTCGGTGATCATGTGATACTGCAACATCAGACAGGAACAATCATGACCAAACAAAACAAAAAGACCGAGGGAAGCCATGGCTTTTTTCCCCATCCGTATCATACATGCTATAGTGATAATAATTTGTATACTTCTGAAAAGTCTACTTTCAACTTCTGTCCAAGTATATGTACAAAAAGCATCAAATACTCTAATGCAAAACTTAAACACTAGCAAAAATTCACATCAGATGGAAAATACGATAGTAGAGAAAGAAAAGTGGTGTATATGACAGTGTAGATAGAAGTTACAATCCTTGTTCTGGTCTAGCCTGTGTGGTGGTCAGCACACCTACAGAGAGGGTACAAAGTAGCAAAAGCGATAAATCCTACTCTCGTAATTTCATTTCGTTTCTCCTTACGTATGAAATATGTAGTATCGGTTAGCAGTATGTATTGATGACAGTGAGACCTTGTTGTGATCTTCTCTATGGATCTACTCTTTGATGTAGGTATAATTCAGCTATACATCTAGAGGATTTTTCTTCCTTGTATATGCTTCTCTACTCTCCTGCACAGGAACATAACCCAACATAATAAAAAGTTTGTTTGATTGCATGACTACAATCCCTAGCAAGGTCATCTACCGAGAACAAAATGAATTAGCTATTACCCTAGCAAAATCAATCAGCATTAATGAGAAGCCATGCAGCTGGCAGAATTGACTGATGATGATGATTTGTTTTCAGCAGTTATGACGGTATCATTAAGATCTGACACAGCGGTTGACAAGTCAGAGAGATGATCCCCAGCTGAATTTGAGGGAGCAGCAAAAAGGCAATCAGGAAGGACCTGCTCTACACTGCTATCATGACAACCACAAAAGAAGGAAAAATAATATCTTTATTATTAGAAAATGCAAAAGGACCTGATTACAATAGAAGCTCAAACTAGAAGAATCCAGAAAAACAAAAGCACCACCATAGATAAAATCATATAATGTTGTTTGCTATTGTCAACTTTCTCTTGATATGAAAGTTAAGCTCCATACCTTTTCTGAAGATCAGGAGTTTCCAAGTAGGAGCCTTGCTCCTTGTTTTTGCCATTGCCATTATTGTGAATGAAAGCAAAATTATCTTCCTTCTGAAGGTGCTGCTCAGCAACAGCAGCAGTCACAGAAATTGAGGCAGCTGGAATATCACCTTGGCCTGCAACATGCATATTCAGCAGTCAGCGACCCAACGCTTCATCTTAAAGTTTAAATACGTATATTAGAACGGTTATTGTCAATCAGACAACCTTCTGAAACTTCTTGTTTAATGCTATCAAACGGAATGACATTTTGATTGATCTGCACATGAGACTGAGGACTTAAGGGAACATGAGCACCAACAGACAGACTGCGCTGGTGATGGGGTAAGCGGTCATTCTTCCAGTCTGGGAGCTGCAGACTCATGACTCTTCTCCCTTGGAGTTCAATGGCTTGCTGTAATTCAGCCTGCTCCTCCAATTTTCTTCTCAATAGCATCTCCTGTGTACTATAGAACATTCTTCCCCCTAGTAGAAAACAAATTCAATTAATAAAAAATCAATGAGAAATGTGATGCTGCGTTCAATAAAAACAAGAACAATAATATGTATAAATGCTCATACGCATACATGTGTGTCCGTGTGCATGTGTGTAGAGAGTGAGTGAGTTTTTTTCTTTTTTAATTGTTAGCCAAATGAGAAGCCATCTTAAAATTCATTTAACCTTATTCTCTTTCAAATAGAGTATATGTCACGAAGAAAAGTATCCACTCTTGTTTCACTAACCAAGTTGGACATCATAGGGATCTCTAGAATCAAGACCACTAGGGCTCAAAGATTGTGAAAATTCTCCCCTCTCTAGATGCTGTTGTTGCTGTTGCCTCCTGTAGACAATCAGCAGTTAAAGCATCAGTGCAAAGTGAAGAAAGCATAAGATTAGATTGTAAGAGAGCAATGATATACATACTTATCCAGGACTTTTCCCTTCTCCTTGTAGGGCTTGACAAGCACACGGGAATCACATATAAAATGAGGATTTCCTTTGGACAATATGAGCCTCACAGTTTCTGGGTAGACAAATGTAACAAAACCAAACATTCTTTTCTGCTGGTATGGAATCCTTACATCTTGAACTGGCCCGTACTTGCTTCAAAAGTACAAAAAAGAACTATTTAATAGAAATTCCAAATTCTGAACCTTTAAACAATATAACAAGAATGACATTATGATCTCTTCCCTTGTAATAATACAAAGAACTCCTTTGGTTTGTAACAGTAAACCCTACATAATATTCAAACCACATTTGGCCATCCATTCTTAAAATCAAGTGTTTATGAGTTCTCTCAAGATTCAAATATTGTATCACAAGAACTCAAAAATTGTTTTCCTATTATTGTCATATTCACACCGTGACATCCTGTAGGACGTCTCCAATAATCATGCATTGGTGAATTACAAGGTCGTGCAGTTCTGTTATTTCAATTTTCAAGCTTAATCTGTATCTAGTTTCTAGAAAAGAAAAAAAAATCATCAATGACTAAATCGTATCATGGCATACCAAGCAAAAATATTTAGGTGTGTTATGTGACAAATTCAAACAATGATGTTTTGCTAGTGTAAAAAAAATAAAAGGTGAGAGTCATGGAAACTCTTCCGGGTGAGTACTAGATCAGATATATCTTTTGATGTCAAATGATGGATGATGATACACTTATATTCACAGCAGAGGACCAATTGAATCCTTTAGTAAAAGTACACAGTAGTATATATGCTGGAAGTCAGCAATAACTGTGTTCCAATAAGTTGATCGTTGTTGTGGATAATTAATGAAATTAATCATCTCTTTAATAAAGATAAGAGAAACAACCAAACAGCCTTTGCAAGTTTAAAATGGCCTTGAGCAAATATATCACAGACATTCTGCAAATGGCTATCAAAGACACTCAAGATCTTCAGTGTCACGTTGGAGCAGGTGAAGGGGTCAACACAAAGACTTAGCATTAGCCATCAAAGCCTGTTTAATGTGCTCTTTGCATGATATGGTACACTGTATAAAATTTTACGGCTGACTAGCAGGGCTCTTATGCCAGCATTAGGCCAGGATAGAAAGAGCAATCCTTATTGGTTTAGACTCTTGACAATGTATCCAAATACACAAAGCCAACAATCCCAAAATTTCTTCTCATACTAGCTAACTTATCAGAATAGTAAAGTTACATACGTACCTTTTCATTGCAGCTAAACAAATAGATTTTCATACAAGATGAAATGCAAGCCCATTAAAACCATAGTGGAGGAGCAAAAATATACCCGAACTTCTGAAATTTAAAATTTATTTGTTGGACACACAGATAAGTGATATCACAAGGTGGTGCAAACATTTTCTCCTATCAGGTGTAACTTTAAGCAAAAGCACAACCCTTGCTTCTGAATATCCTGTACTTGAAATGCAAGGTACCACTCACCTAGAAAACCAAACCGTGTATATCAAGGCCAGGGTTACAAATGAAAAAACAAGCGAACTAACGTCAAGGTCTTGAAACGCCACAACCTCTATCCAAGACTTGACCATAAACGATTGATGATGCTTTGGAGGCCTTCAAGGCAATGAAAACCTTGAACAACTTCTTAACTTTATCATTCTGGAAAAAGTTCAAACATAAAGGACTGATGCCACTAAGGCTAGAAACACTCTTAAACCTTGGCATGGTAAGGATTGCCGTTACTGAGTAATTGGTTGTCATGAAAGCTGACCAAAGTGCTAAGGCATGATTATCATAAATATAAATAAAAATAAAATAAAAAACTATTCTACCAATAATCCGAGTAGCTACTCAACTCATACTGAAGGTTGACTGAAGACTTGGTCCTAATAACAAATAATAAGGAAATAATATGATGTATAATTTTACCAGAAGTATTCTGAAACATCTTCATCTTTAAAAGTGCTCTCAGCTGGGAATGTCAAGTAGATCTGTCTTGAAGCCGAGCTCGCCTTTTCAACTGAAGACATTGCCAAAAGGTCGTTTCTATCAGGTCGACATCGCCCAAACTTGTAAAATTCTTCCCCCATCATCATCGCTGCCACTCTACAATGCAACAGAATGCCACCAGGAAAAAAAAAAAAATTTGAACCCGAAAAGAGAAAAAATCAATAACCAACACAAACCACACTTAATGACAAAGAAAATAATCTATAAAGAGCAAAATGGGTTGTCTCCAACAGACTCAAAATCAATAACCACACCCAAATAAAAGCAACAGCAAACAGAAAAATCGACCACTCCAATATACCTCTGAGGGTCATTTTGCTGTTGCAAAAGGAAATTCATGTACTTGCTGTAAGGAGTAGGTGACCCTCCACCCATGAACTGAGAAGCAGCAGCTAATCTCTGTTGCTGGGCAGCCTTCAACCTCATCATCTCCTCGTGCTGCTCGAAACTGTCTAGATTACTCGGAGACCCCACAATGGCACCAGAACCGTCCAAGGAATCAGCAAAACCGCCATGCACAAACTTGCAATTGCTTCCGTTCTTGCAAAACCCTCTGGCAAAGTAAAGGCATGGCTTGAACCCCCCTCCCAAAGCAGCATCTTCGGACCCGAGACACGCATCGCTAGCCGAAAAGCTCCTTCGGTGGAAATGGGCATCACCATTGTTGACAGAATGAGCCCAATCAGGAACCCCATGACCCAATTCGAGCCGAGGATCGATGAAATCCTCGGGCCTCGACGAGGACGAAGACTCATTGAGAAATGAGAGGTACTCATTGAGTTGGTGCTCGTCAATGAGGTCGCCGCCAGGCCAAACATCACCCCCACCATCCTTGCTGTAGCGGGGTGAATGTACTGGAAGTGAAACTGACCCGGCTCGGATATTGTCGTAAGAGAGTAAAGGGCTTGACTTTGGGCTAATGGAGTTGTTTGGGAACCCAGAAAGTGGCCAGGCATTTGAGGAGGTAGAAGATGGGTTTTTCCCAAAATCAAAACCGTTCGGGATTCTAGGGGAAGACTGTGAAAATGGGTTGGCGTTAGTTGGTCTGGCTATGGGATTTAGCGGTGAAGGAGAGGAAGGTGTGGAAGATGTAGTCGAAGTGCTCGAGCAAATGCCCAACTGGATTTTAGCCCTCACAATCAGCGAGTGCAAAAGGGTCTCCGGACCATAAGCCAAGCGAATCAAATCTTTCTCGGCAAGATCTTGTATGAGAAGATAACCCATGATTTTGATGGCATTTTCTGGGTCTAAGGCCTTGATCTTAGTGAAGAGTATGTTTGTAACTTCATAGGAACCCATGAGGGGTTTTCTTGGGTCTGCCTCTCTCTTTCAGAGAGAGAAAAACAACAGAGTGAGAGAAAAATGGTTTTTGGGGCTAAAACAACTCAGTTGTTGGACTCAGTATATCACTACTACTCACTCAGTAGGGTTTCAAGTGTAAACAACCGGGTTTTGCTCAGTAGAGAGTTGGAAAGTCTCTCTCTTTCTCTCTCTCTCCTTCTGTCTCTCTCTTCTCTCTCTCTCTGGAATCTATCTTTTGAGGGAGACTGGGGAGTGGTAGATTTCAGATCTACTTGAAAGGTTAATTGTCAACAGCACCCCGCTTGATTGTGTGTGTGGCTAAATATATATAATTAATTATATATAAATGTGTGATTACAGTCATAACACTCATCATAACCCTACTTCCAACATTGTCCCACGCACCCTCTTTTTTTAATAACTATTTCAAGAATAAAAAGTATTTTTAAAAAGCATCCAACTTTTATCCCAAAATTCAAATTTTGAATATAAAATCTGTTCCATTTCAGTCAAAGAAAATTGGGTGCTGCAAATTGATAAGTTCTAGGCCAGTTTGGATGGGAATTAAATATTCATTTTCTTTGGTAGGAGGGAATTAAGTATTTTTTATTTTGTGGATATGAATCAGATGATTATATATATAGTTCTCTTGAGCTCCCTGTTGTTGAGCATTTCTAGTCAAAATTATTTCGTTTGAATTTATAAATTACTAACCCAAATTTTTTTATATATAAACTTTTTTTTTAGGAAGTTATATAAATTCATGTTTTCAACATTGTGTTGAATATTTGATCAAAAACATTGTGATGAATAGTTAGTTAAACACAACTTTCATGCAATCATTTTCAATGACTTTTGTTATTTACCATATTGATGGTGTCAACATCTAAAATTATTAGCAAGAGACTGTAAAATTTTTGTGAAATGTTTGTGTCAATGAGATATAAAATGGAAGTTCAATTTTTAGTTACCACATTGTAAAATAATTTCATATGCATTAAAGAATAAAGCTTCACTTAGATTTCAAGCTCATGAAAGGGACTAGAGTTGGAGTATCAAAAAGAAAAGACCATTCAAATGTCTGAGACTGAAATCACAACAAGAGTTAAATGGACAAGTGGGTTTAAACGTGGAACTATTTATCCTTTATTACATCAAAAATAATAGTCATATCATATTTATATATCACATTGTATATCACCTTTTTAATAAAGATGGACTCATTGTATTGGTGAGCTAAATCTATTAAAGACGTAGTATGCAAATGTGTATTGGTAGGCTCCACCTATTTTGTTCCCCTTTTTCAAAATTATTTCTTAATTCTTTATATTAAAGAAGAGATTATTTCATCTTAAAGAACCCAATACCTAAATATCAAATGATAGAACATTAGCTAATAAAGTTGCCACAATCCACTTGCAAGCCTAAAACATAAAAACACATGTTTAGCTATTATTAAATGGATCATGAGTCTTTGCATTTAGATCACGTGTATTTACCTGCATTTCGTTAAATCTAAACCACTTAAACAATCTAACGACTTAACACACAACACGCAATTAAACATTTAAGTCAGATTATTTAATTGTATTTTATTTTTCCAAAACTCATTAAACCCTATCCTTAACGGCGTTGAGGATGGTTAGTTTTAACGCAGCATGTATCTTCTTTTTCTCTAGCGAGCAAACTCTTTCTCTCTGCGAGCGTACTTTTTCTTCTTCTTCTTTATGTTCTTTAACTTGTTTTCTTCCTGGTATTTGGGAGCGTGCTCTCACTTTCTTCCCACAAATGGCAGCAGATGTCGATGGAATTAATGGAGACCTAGAGCTTTGGGAGATGATGACAAAGATATGAAGCATCTTGATCACAACTACAACGCTAGTTCAGGCGTGCTTGGATGATAGGTATCAAGGCTATGGATTGAAAAGAGACAAAATAACTAAAAGAATAACAGAGAGAGAAATAGGAAAATTTGCATTTAATATTTCAGACTTCCCCTTAATAAGGAGCAGAGACACATGAAAGATTGAATGAATTTTGGATGCTGGCCAATGCGAGCTTCCACTTGATAGGGACCATAAAATTTGGAGGATAATTTGTAGTTACCAGTGAAGGCAAAAGAAGTTTGTTTGTAAGGTTGGATGCGCAGATACACCCAATCGCCTACATTGAATGTTGTCTCTGTACGATGCTGATCAACATACAATTTCGGGCTTGTAGCATGTTTGAACGGAGCATGGACAACAACTGATCCCCTTGTTGGAGAGTTTGTTTCATAAGCTTGCTAATTATTCTAATACTAGATTGTGATGATGATGAAATAAAGCCAGCGAATCCCATCAATGGATAATCCGACCTCAATCACTTCATGGTAATTAGTTAAAATCGATCCCTAATAAGCCATTAGTAAGACCCGTGTCTTGGGGAAACAAGAACGGTGAGCAATCCCACATCGCTCGAGGAGGGAAAGGTGAAGTGTCTTATATGTGGGGGCACTTCTCTTCCTAGCAAGAAGCCTTTTAGGCAAGATAGCATTAGCTTGAGCCCAAGAACAAAACCTTGAGGGGGGGAGGCCCAAAGCGGACAATATCTTGCTAGGGGAGTCAGGTCGTGACAAATGGTATCAGAACTGGACCCCGACCAGAAGTGTGCCAGCAAGGAGGCTAGGCCCCAAGAGGAGTGGATTGTAAGACCCGTATCTTGGGGAAACAAGAAAGGTGAGCAATCTCACATCCCTCGAGGAGGGAAAGATGAAGTGCCTTATATGTGTGGGCACTTCTCTTCCTAGCAAGAGGCCTTTTGGGCAAGATAGCATTAGCTTGAGCCCAAGAATAAAATCGTGAGGGGGGAGGCCCAAAGCGGATAATATCTTACTCAGGAAGTCGGGTCGTGACACCGTTACTCACATCAATTACTAACTCAACATGATCTTCCTCTCTTTATGAACTCATATTTTGAGACCAACATTTTAAAACTAACCAGGAAGAAATATTTTAGAAGAAACAAGTATCTCCATATACATATTTTAACTGCAAAATTTTGACTGTATCTTGAGTTATATAAATATTTTCACATGTTGGAAGATACATAAGAAGGCCCAATTACCATAATTACCATGAAGAAACAAGTTAAAGAACAAAAAGAAGAAGAAGAAGAAGCACGCTCTTAGTGACAGAGTCCACTTGCGATAGAAAGAGAAGAAACACGCTCATATTAAAATTAACAATCCTCAACGCCGTTAATGATAGTGTTTAATGTGTTTTGGAATATTATAATAAAATAAAATAATCTGACTTAAATGTTTGATGACGTATCGTGTGTTAAGTCATTACATTGTTTGAGTGGCTTAGATTTAACGAAATACGGGTAAATGCATGGGACCTAAAAGCAAAGGCTTGGGATCCATTACTAAACTATTGCATTCTTGTAATCTGATCAAGAAATTTATAATACATAGGTGATAAAATAATTTCTGTTTTCTTAATATTTGAAAATCTCATTATAATGTGGTGATTAGATCCCACGTGAGTATTGTAAGAGGGATTTTTCTTTTTGTCTATTGAAAGAGGCAATTAAATAATACAACTCCTTAAATTTTAAGCATGTTGAAGGAAGAAATGAAATTTTTTTCACTAAGTTGAAGGTGGAAGATGGATTACTCATGAAGAAAAACTTATCCTATCTAATCCCCACAAAATTGTAGGATAGCAACACCTTATACAGAAAAATGACGGAGAATGGATGTGAAAATAAGAGTGGATGTGAGATTGAGAGAGAAGGTGAGAGGGGAGGATGGGTGGGAGGAGTAACAAAAGTGAAAACAAAAACTAAAAAATGAAATTTTTTTGAAATTTTTTTTTCACTTAAAGTTTTTGTTTTCACTTTTGTTACTCATCCCTCTCATTCTCCCCTCTCATCCTTTCTCTCAATCTCATCCTCACTCCTATTCTCACTCTCATTTTCTTTATACTCTAGTACAAAAGAATATAAAGTGACTTCTCTCTCTCTCTCTAACCCTAGCCGCCGCTCCTATCCTAAGGGAAGGGGGAGGAAAGGTCACTGGCTTTCCTTGTCCTTCCTTCTTTCTCCTTCCCTATCCTCTCTCCTCCTCTTCATCTCTTTTTCTCTTGCCTTCCTTTTGGATTTTTTGGTTGCGCTTGTGGTGATTTCTGACCCTTTGAGGGTTTGATTATGCTCTTTGCTCTAGTTTTTTGTTGCCCCAAATCTCTTTAAATCCCTTTCACCTTGTGTTACCTCCTTGTTTTGCGGCTTTGTCTTGGTGTTGTTTGGGTTCTTCTTGCATTTTTTATTATTATTATTTTTTTGGGTAGTAGGTTTTTGTATGGCTGCAGTTTTCCCCTAAACCTGGGCTTTGATGGTGGTGTTCCTGTTTTTCGTGGTGGAAATGTCGGCAACTCTATTTTTTGTCATCTTGATTGGTTTTTTAGTTTTTTGGATTGTAATAATTACACCTTTTTGTGAGTTGGGTGTTCTGTTTGTAGTTGAGTCTCTACTGGTATTTTTTACTTGTGAGAGTTTAAAAGTTATAGTTGTATTAGTGGTTTTGGGCGCTATGGTCCATGTCTGATTTGTTCAGACTTGCGGCTTCATGCCAAAATTTGTTTAGCTTTATGCCACTATTAGTGGAGATATACCTTGTGGTGTATTTCTCTGTACCTGGAATAACCTTTTTTGTATTAACCTTTTTTAGGTAATTTATGCCCTTGTTGCTGATGGTCTTGGTGGCTAAGTTATGAATACAATTATTGCTTACTTTAAAACAAATGAAAACTAAAAACTAAAATTAAAATGGTTATCAAATGGGCTTTTAATTAATGAATTTTATTTTAGGATTTGATGAGCAAGTCAATACATATTGATTAAGAAACAAGCACTTTGTATATCATTTTATAAAAAAGGAATAACCCAGCAAAAAAATATAACAACGCAATTTGAGACACAATTAACTAATATATCTACTATAGACATATTACGTATGGGAAAACATTTAATAATAAAAACTAATGTTGATGATAAATATAATATTTCAACCATGCATTTACTAGATTAAATGAAAATCCAATCCATTTGTTGTTCATTTTGATTGCTATGTTGTCTATATTAGGCAATTACTTCAACAAATCATCCCCAATTAGAAAGTTGATTACATTTTCAACCTTCTCAAAATGCAATTTTCCTTCAATATTGTCTCTCTTATTCATGTCTAAAATTGCCATGTCATATGTTATTAATTTTTTTTAGAGAGTAAATTGTCATGTCTTGCTTGGAGTGGCAGCTTGTCACTTCAAAGATATGTGTATACGTAAGTTGTGCTGCGATGACACTAGTTCATTTAAATAATTCAAATCATAACGACGGTATCTTCTTTCAATGAAAATATATTCATGACGATACATATTTATGACGATACTAATTAGTTAAAAGTGTACACAAGTTTATATAAGACTTCATGTGTATGCTGTTTATGTCATATCATGACTCCATCCTGAGCACGAAACAGGTACATAACACAATCACACTTATATTAGATAACCGGTCCATGGATTTTGACGTCCCTATGCGGAAAAGAAAATTTGAGGTCCTTTTCGTTTTTACTAACAAAATATGTAGTAGAATATACAATTATATCGTTAATTTAGCTTTTTGAAAAAAATGTCCACCTTTTGTGGAAAATAAGGAAAAAAGTCCAAAATTAATCAACCACACAAAAAATACCTTTGTGCTTTTATAGGAGGCATGCTTAAATAATTTACAGGAGACCCCTTTTTTGTGGGGCCCTATGCGGTGACACAACAGGCTCACCTTATAAATTAGACTTGTCCATTTATGCTTTGTGTTATGTCAGATGGCTCAAATGTTAAATGTGACACGGTCATGTAACACAAGCACATTCCTATTACAAAGCCAACTAACTACCAACTTCTAAGTAAAATGTTAAATGAACCTACAAAAGTACTGGCCAATTTATGCTTAATGTCATGTTAAATGACCTGAACACAAGTACATCACTATCACATAGTACAAGCACATTTGTATTACATAACTACCAACTCATAAGTTAGAATGCTATGAGTTACAAATGACCCAATTTCTAAGTTCATTTATACTACAAAACTACTAATTAGAAACCTTTTAGTTAAAATATTATATAAGTCTACAAAATTATTAGTCCATTTATGCTTGCTAAGGCATTAGCCTATTTATGCATGTTACGTGTTGTGAATTTTGGATAACCTATTCTAAACACAAATTATACTCGCAAGTGCACAAGGTCAATAGTAATTTAGTATAGCAAGTACGAGGTCATTCCCACTAGGATTGAGTTTAAATTTCAATTAATTTAACCTAATTTACTTCACAAAACACTTTTACTACTCTACTTTATATAAACGAGAAATTAAACACATAGCATACTCACGTAAACACAAAAGGAACTTTTTGAATAAGTGATTTAATTAACTAGAAGAACGAAATTAAAAGATAAAACAAAGTAGAAAGTCATGAAACACAAAGACGATAAATTTAAATTGATGAAATTACTAGGACAATGAATTCACCAATAATAATCCGATCTAGCCTTTTATTCACCCACCTATTAATTAACCAATTGATGTTGCCGCTTAATTTTTCTTTTTCATGAATTACCTATGGTATTTAGGCTAACCCAAATATTTCTACATGCAATTCACCTATGGTATTTAGGTCAAATATGAACACACATAGAAACTCATTAAGATCAATGAAAACCTCTAACAAGCATGTAAACCCTAGAAGCATGACATTTAACCTAGAAGAATCACAATTATTTTTTTTTTCCTTTTTTTAGGACATTTGGTAGGGGCTTTTTCTTCCAGCAACTACAAATGGGTTGGGCTGCCGTAAGGAGCGAATTGATGAAGTTATCCCCTATGCCTGAGTTCAAAGATCAAGCCCCAAGAATGCTTCGAAAGGATAATGAAGCCTTAGGAAACACCTTGGTTACCTTCACCAACAAAAATAACAATAGCTTACCAGATAAATTCTTGGCTTGGTATGAGAAGCTTGTGGCATGAGAGCTGAGCATTCATGAGTTTAGCATGAGAGACAGAAATGGCTGTGATTTCCTATGAGAAACAAAGTTTTTAAGGCATGGGGGAAGGGATTCGTTGACGAGAGAGATAAGGGCAATGGGTGGCTTAAGTGTTTTTCCGGCAGCTTGACAGAGGTGCTGTCAAGTGCTGGAACAGTCTGCCATGAGAGAAAAATGGGGGAAAATGATGAACTGAGCAAGAAATTGCTGGGTTTTGGAGGTAAGAGAGGAAGCTTGCTCTCTGGATGTGGTTGTGACTAGTGGTGAAGTATTGGGTGTATTTGGGTACTTTTCCAGCAGCCTGACAAAAGCTATGTTAGACTTTGGAATGGCTTGCCAGAAGAGAAAATGGGAGGAGATGGAGGAATAGGGCATGAAATTGCAGAGGTTTCAGATATGAGAGATGAAGCTTGCTCTCTGAATGTGTGTGTGTGTTTTTTTTTTTGGGTTGTTGGGTAGAAAAGGCCTTATTTATAGCCGCTGGAAGCAATTCTTTTCCAAGAAACCCTATTGGTTTCTATCCAATTTGGACAAGCTTTTCCCTTTCTTTGACTTATCTTATAATGGTAAAAATCTCATCTGCCCAATCTCACAAAATCAGGGATTTTTGGGAGCTCAATGCTCATCTCGCAGCTACCTTAGTGAAGAACCTCTATTTTTAGCCATCTTTCTTCCTTCTTTTCTCCCATCTTCTATGGCTAGATTTGATGAGGGGAAAGCAATGGGTGTGTACACTGGTTTGAAGGGTGTTTTGCTCAAGTATCCCTTGGTTTTTTAGATGTTTTTGCTTGAAACTTGTTCCCCCCATGTGCTGGAGATTCCAGCCGCCTGCAAATGTGAATGGCTTTTGGCTTTTGTCATGGTTTTGTCTCCAGCCATGTGGTGAAGACTTTCAGATATTTTGTTGGTCACTTGGGCCATTCTTTAAGGTAATGGGCTAGTTCACTAAAGGGATAGGCCAACTTCCCAAAGTGATGGGCTATCTTTTCTAAGGTAATAGACTATTTTCTCTCATTTATACTTACCCATATATTTGGGCTCAAGAAATGAGTTTGAGTTTCTGGGCTCCCAAGCAGCCCAAAACTTCCATTTCTCGGCTCATCAATGGGCCTCATGAAAACTCGTAACCATCCATACCACAATCTGCTCAGCAAGCCCCAAGCGTCTTGCATGGCTTGAGCCCACTTAAACTTGTAGCATGGCGTGTTGCTTATTTGCTTGGCATGGCATGTGTGCAAGCGCATATGACGAACTTTCGCGTGCCTAAATCGGGTCTCTCCTCGGTAAGGTATCGCATTGGGATGAGAATATATTTGGGCCGAACTGTGGATTTTTTGGGCATCAACATGAGCCCCCTTGATTATTGGGGCCATGAATGTGTATTGAAATGGTCAAAATAGTCAATTTCCAGCCCAAAATAATGGCAGAGGCATGGCATGGTTTTAGGAACAACTCAAGGATGCAATGGTCCCACTTAAAACCCAATCCTTCTTAAACACTGAGGGTGTTGCCTTGAAGAACTTTCCTAGACACTATAATTTTGGAGGTCACTTACTAGAGTTACCAAGAGTTGACCTATTTTGTGGCATGATATAGAAGAAAATGCTTGGTGGATTAGCTCAAGATAACTACTTAGCTTGCATGATTTATTTGCTTGAGTGACTAGAAAGGCTTGATTTTGCATGATTGTGGTTTGCAAGAGTTGCATTGACTTGTGTGTCTGTATGCTTGATTTTGACTTGCACGCTTGGCTTTGACTTGTATATTTGGTTTTGGCATGTATGCTTGATGTTGGCATGTATTCTTGGTATTTGGCTTGATGCTTGGCATTGGCGTGTATGCTTGATTTTGGATTGTATGCTTGGATGCTTGGCATTCGCGTGTACGCTTGATTTTGACTTGTATGCTCGGATGTTTGGCATTTGCATGTATTGGAAGGATATTTGAAATAGAACAGGTGCTAGAAAGATATTTGAAACAGGGCAGGTGCTGTAAGGATATTTGAAACAGGACAGGTGCTAGAAACTGTTTTATTTGGTATGGAATAGGTGCTGGAAAAAAAAGTGACTTGACTTGGTATGATTAGCTTGGACTTGCTATGAGGATGTGGATAATCTAACGATTGAGTTGAATCAAGATATAGCTTGGCATGGCATGAGGGTTCACTCTTCCGACAACATGAATATAGAGCTTGTGTTATTTTCTAGGAGCATCTCATATAGGATTTTGGAATTGGTATGGTTGTGGACTGAATTTGCATTATTTCTATAGCATGACCCTCCTTCAACTCTTTCTTCACTCTTCAAGATTCAAACCCGTGGGTACTGTGCATCAGTACATAAGTCATATTTCGGAAGCTCGAATCAGAAAACTTCCTTGATGAAAGTTGTTCATCTGCTCGAGTGCTATAGCCTCTAAAATTTATAGAATTTATAGAATTTCTCTGATGCCTCAAAGTTGGTCTACAACTTCTGTGCTCATCCATGGCTGGTGAGTTGCTGCAGTTTCTGCTTTCGACATGTGTTTTTAATTTTTGGTACTCGGATGATTGCATTTACTTCACAAAATTACTCAAAATTATGTTGTTAATAACATATCCAAAATCGAAGATCATCCACCCATTGTAGTGCTCTCTGCCTCCATTTTTCTGAAGCATGTTCATGATGTTGATGCCTTTGTTGCATGCTTGTTTTCTATGCTTGAATGCTTGAGTTCCTCTGTATTTCCTAGAATTTGTGAACTAGAAATCGAACTCGGAGGTTGAGCTTCTGGTTTAGGATTGTAGCTTGGTGATAAACAAGATTCATACAAGCTCACTTGGGTAATGCATGCCAAGTGTTTGTCAAAATATCTCAAAGTTGCTTGCTGGCTTTTTTTATTTTATTTTTTATTTTATAACTTTTGAAATGTTTCTTTTCGAATATGATTTGGAGCTTTTGAGACATGAAAATGGACTTCTCAATGGTTATGTTGGAATTGGTCGTGCGTCACTTGAAGAAAAAATAAATTTTCGGTGGAATTTCGAAGTAAGGGTTAAGCTGATGGAGCTGTTCAATTCATGCTGCATGGACTGTTTTAGGAATCTGTTTGACATGCTTTCCTAGCTCGAAATGCAACGAAACTTTGGAAAAATGAAGCTTGATATGTCTAGTTCTAATCTGGAAAGTCTGGGATTTGTTGGTTGTAAGCTTGATTTATAGTGATTTTCTAAAGGTGTGATGTTCTAGCTGGAATGCTTGGAAAGCTTCTGTATAAGTTCTGCTTGGCATGCTGCTTTTTGTTGAGAATTTGGCATGTCCTTTCTATTGGCATTGAGTGCTGATCTGAGTATTGCTAGAGCATGTTCTTGAGCATGAGTTGAAAGGTATTGTCGTAAGAGCATGAGTTCTTCAATTTGCTTGAAATGCCCGAATTGCTTGGAATGCTTGAATGAAATGAAATTTCTTGGCATGTGGATTGGTATCACGCCCTGTGAATTTTGTCAAATGCTTGATAGATGAGTTTGCTTGCACTCTGAGAAAATTATGCTTCCGGCACCTCCCTTTGTGTATGAGTACCTTTCCGGTGTCTGATTTTGGCTAACGTATTCTCTTGTTTAGAAGCTCCAAAGCATGAGAAAGCATGAGAATTCTAATTTTCTAGGATTTTGATAGCATGAAAGTGAGTTTTGGTCTCTTGCAACTTGTCTTTGGAAAAAAATTATGCTTCAATAGCGATTATGCTTCCGGCCCCCCCTTTTCGTTTACGAGTTCCCTTCCGGCACTTGATCTGGCCAACGTACTCCCTTGTTTCTTTTTCGGGCTTGATTGAGAGATTCCAAATCATGAGAAATAATATCTTCTTACTAATTTGCTGGGAACTTGATAGAATAAAGGTGAGTTTTTGGTTACTTTCACAGATGTAATAAGTTTGTTGAATTGTGGCAAGGATAAATTGAGCTTTGGGGGTTAAGGAGCATATACACTAGCATGATGTTTGAAATAGGGCAGGGGCTAAGAAGATTTAAAATAAGGCAAGTGCCAGAAATTCTTTGCTTGTAGAGTTGGAGCTAGAAGAATGTAACTTGGCTTGGAATGGTATAGCTTGGACTTGCTATGAGGATGTGAATAATGTTCACACATCTCTTGGAACTAGGGTATAGCTTGGTTTAGCATGAGAAACTTAGAGGTGCCTATGCTTGACTCCTTCTTTTTTTTTTTCTTTTTTTTTTTAACATATTTGCTTGGCACGAAGCCCCCAATTATTTTTGGAGTTTACATGTGTAGTTTGCTTCATTGGCATGAATGATGGATTTGCCTAAGCCCCCACCCCTCGTACAAGATCTAGTTTTGCTTGAGAATAGAGATCTAAGAAACAAGCCAAAGGCACATGTCAATCACCCTTGTTATGCTTGTTATGCAAAGTAGATAGCCAACAAAAGAAAACACAAGAAAGAGAAAATGTTCTTATCTCTTTATTTTCTCTAGTTTATTGCTTATGGCCTTCTTCCTTTGAGGCATTTGTGAAGATAACGGCATGATCCCCAGCAGAGTCGCCAATTTATGTAGGGGCTTTTTTTCCGACAGCTACAAATGGGCTGGGCTGCCGTAAGGAGCGAACTGATGAAGTTATCCCTTGTGCCTGAGTTCAAAGATCAAGCCCCAAGAATGCTTCGAAAGGATAGTGAAGCCTTAGAAAAAACCTTGGTTACCTTCACCAACAAAAAAAACAACAACTTACAGATAAATTCTTGGCTTGGCATGAGAAGCTTGTGGCATAGGAGCTGAGCATTCATGAGTTTAGCATGAGAGAGAGAAATGGCTGCGATTTCCTATGAGAAACAGAGTTTTTAAGGCATGGGGGAAGGGATTCTAAGAGGATTCGTTGAGGAGAAAGATGAGGGTAATGGGTGGTTTAAGTGTTTTTCCGGCAGCTCGACAGAGGTGCTGTCAAGTGCTGGAACAGTCTACCATGAGAGAAAAATGGGGGAAAAGGATGAACTGAGCACAAAATTGCTGGGTTTTGGAGGTAAGAGAGAAAGCTTGCTCTCTGGATGTGGTTGTGGCTAGTGGTGAAGTATTGGGTGTTTTGGGTACTTTTCCAGCAGCCTGACAAAAGCTATGTTAGACTTTGAAATGGCTTGCCAAAAGAGAAAATGGGAGGAGATGGAGGAATAGGGCACGAAATTGTAGAGGTTTCAGATATGAGAGATGAAGCTTGCTCTCTGAATGTTTGTTTTTTTGTTTTTGGTTGTTGGGTACAAGAGGCCTTATTTATAGCCGCTGGAAGCTATTCTTTTCCAAGAAACCCTAATGGTTTCTATTTGATTCACACTCCATGTTCTGAGAAATATTTACCATCCGAAAAGAGGAAAAAACGGGGTCTTTGTCTAAAGAAATGCCTTGAGAAAGGGCAGATGTATAGAACCTTTCAACGAGATAGTGCTTTTTCAACTCTCTCAAAATGGAATATATTCCAAACATATATGCCATGGTTCCTTACTTCGACAGGATACAAATATATAAATTTTATATTTTTAGATACTTTTTCAGACCTATTGCCGATACTAAGTAGCTGGATCATGCATCTATATTATATATATACAGATAGATAGACCTATAGACTCACACCTGATATCTTTCTATAGATAGTAATGGTATCAACTCATATGTCCATTTTCTATTGGGTGGAATAAAATATAAATTTTATTTCGGAGAGATGGCCGAGTGGTTGATAGCTCCGGTCTTGAAAACCGGTATAGTTCGAAACAAAGAACTATCGAGGGTTCGAATCCCTCTTTCTCCTTTATACTTGGTTAATAAATTCGTTGCCTTTCTTTATTTTATTGGTTTTGCCCGGCTCAGTAGCATAAAAGAAATCGGTAGCATAAAAGGAAATGACTCGGCTAAGTGGGATAGCCGAGCCAGAAAAAAAAAAAAATAGATTTAGAAGATATAAATGAGTAGAAAAGAAAGGAATACTTTTAAAATATGACCTGATCCACCATACATATTAGGTTTGGTGGAATCCATTTTATTCCTACTTCAAGCATTGGATCTCTGTCTCAGTTAAGAGGAGTCATGGAAAGAACAGGTTCAAAATCACAATCAATTCCTTTTTCAAATCCTGCTGTAGCTGCACGCGTCCTTCCCGCGTGCCATAAATGACCTACGAATAGGAAGAATCCTAGAACAAAATGAGAAGTAGCTAACCAACTTCTAGGAGAGACATAATTGACTGCATTGATCTCGGTAGCTACGCCACCCACGGAATTTAAAGAACCTAAAGGAGCATGAGTCATATATTCCGCAGATCGCCGTTCTTGCCAAGGCTGTATGTCTTTTTTCAGCCTACTCAAGTCCAAACCATTAGGACCCCTTAAAGGTTCTAACCAGGGAGCACGCAGATCCCAAAAACGTATAGTTTCTCCTCCAAAAATAACTTCTCCAGTCGGAGAAATGCATTAGATATTTACCTAAACCGGTAGGTCCTTGTAGGTCCTTGAGCAGATCCTACGTTAGCCCCAAGACGTTGGTCTCTAACCAAAAAAGTAAATGCTTGAGCTTGAGAAGCTTCTGGTCCAGTGGGCCCGTAAAACTCACTAGGATAGGCGGTATTATTGAACCAAACAAAGCAACAAGCAAATAAACCAAAAACAGATAAAGCAGCTAAACTACAAAACAGGTAAGCCTCTCCAGACCATACAAGTGCACGGCGAGCCCATGCAAAAGGTTTGGTTAAGATATGCCAGATTCCACCAAGTATACAAATGGAACCTAACCATACATGCCCTCCAATTATATCTTCCAAATCGTCCACACTAACGATCCACTCCTCTCCCTTTCTTTAACTTATCTTATAATAGTAAAAATCCCCTCTGCCCAATCTCACAAAATCAGGGATTTTTGGGAACTCAATGCTCTTCCCGCAGCTACCTTAGTGGAGAACCCCAATTTTCAGCCATCTTTCTTCCTCATTTTCTCCCCCCTTTATGGCTAGATCTGATGAGGGGAAAGCAATGGGTATGTACACTGGTTTGAAGGGTGTCTTGCTCAAGTATCCCTTGGTTTTATAGATGTTTTTGCTTGAAACTTGTTCCCTCCCCCCCCCCCCCCCCATGTGATGGAGATTCCAGCAACCTGCAAATGTGAGTGGCTTTTGGCTTTTGTCATGGTTTTGTCTCCAGACATGTGGTGAAGACTTTTAGATATTTTGTTGGTCACTTGGGCCATTCTTTAAGGTAATGGGCTAGTTCACTAAAGGGATGGGCCAACTTCCCAAAGTGATGGGCTATCTTTTCTAAGGTAATGGGCTATTTTCTCTCCTTTATACTTATCCACATATTTGGGCTCAAGAAATGGGCTTGAGTTTTCGGGCTCCCAAACAGTCCGAAACTTCCATTTCTTGGCTCATCAATGGGCCTCATGAAAACTCGTAACCATCCATACCACAACCTGCTCAGCAAGCCCCAGGCATCTTGCATGGCTTGGGCCCATTTAAACTTGTAGCGTGGCGTGTTGCTTATTTGCTTGGCGTGGCATCTGTGCAAGCGCATATGACGAACTTTCGCGTGCCCAAATCGGGTTTGTCCTCTGTAAGGCATCGCATTGGGCCGGGAATATATTTGGGCCGAACTGTGGATTTTTTGGGCCTCAACACATTTCCTGTTGAGAGAGGCGACAACATACTAAACTCACACACACTACACAGATGCTAAGACTCGAACCCAGGACCTTTCCTAGGGGGAGCAATTGTTCAAAACCACTACACTAGTAGGTCCTTTGTAGAAGAATTACAAATCTTAATCACAATAAGCAAGCCTCAAATTTAAGTATGGTATTTACTCTAACTTTCATAAGATAAACTCAATTATAAAACTAGATGGTGATCAAGCATTAAGAAAATCAACCAAATTATTAAGCACAATGATTAAGAATCCAACATCAAACGGCGATCAATAGATAGGCAAAATAAGAAAACTAGATATCATACTAGGGTTGCATCATGTCCTAGCAATAGTCATAGAATTCGGCATAAGCAAAAATATAAGGAAGAAATAATAAAACTCTAGCAAAGTTGCGTTACTCTTCCGACACTCTCTAATTTCTCCAAGTCTTCCGTAAAGTAAGGAGTTGTTCTCACATTTAAATATAGAACCATGCCTATTCCTATCCTAGCTAGGCTTTTACAGCAGCCCAAAAACAAAGAAAAACATAATTGAAATAGAAATCCTAAATGGGTAACTAATTGACTCCTCTTCCTATTGTGACTGGGATAACAAATTAGCTTCTTTGTTCACATGTTTTGGGGTTATTTCTCCTTCAAGGAAATTCTGGAAAAATATGTACAGTGTAGATATTTGTCTTATCTTTCTAACCATGTATCGCACGCCTTGAGAAAAAATCAGGAAAGTCTTCACATCTTCATTTTCGCACAGTAACTTAGATCTGCTCGGATTTCACCTTAAGCTTATATTGACTTCAGAAACTGCCCTCCTTGGCTACTCCAAAAATTTTAGAAAAATTGCACAAGCATCTTCAAGGTCTTAGCTTCAATCTCCAAATGGCCTTGCATAAAAACTGTTCTAAAAAGTCATATTTCCATTGAAAAACATTTAAGTCCTCCGTAAAGCTGAAAATGGAGAAAATAAAGTAATAAGGCCCTTTTAAATCAAATTCTCCTACAAAAACTGAGTATAAAAAGTACATAAATGAATACATTTATGAACTTATCATTACGTATTCAATGACCCACACCATAAGCATGAAAAAGTCACACATCAATTCGTCAAATGTTCCATATAAATTAATTATGGAGTTTTTTTTAATATAAAGGAACCTACAGATCGCACGGCCGACTTGTGAACCACATTCGGGGCACGGCCGACTTGTGAACCACAGCGGCGACCTTGGTTCTCATCATCAAGCAAAGCCACTGCTATGACAACTTGTTCATCTTCTTCTCTCTGAAACCTTTGCCTTTCAGCTCGTCTACGACTTCACTCATTTGTTTCTCGCTCTTGCCTCTCCAAGCATCTCCTCACGTCTTCCATTGGGAATGAAGTATGAATTCTAAACTATATGAGAAATGAAAATATAGAAATATGTGGTGTGAGAGGTATGAGCTAAGCCTCTGGTTTTATAGAAAATTTTGGCCAGATAGAGATGATACGTGGCTCGATTTTAAAAGATGAAAATCTTATCTGAAATTTGAATGTTGAAATTCATCAGAAATTTGAAATTTGAAATTTATCTGAAATTTGAATTTTGAAATGTTCTGAAATTTGAATTTTAAAATTTATCTGAATTTTGAATTTTGAAATGTATTTGAAATTTGAACCCAAAAATCTTATTTGGAAATTTTATGAGATATGAATAGTCTTGACACGCAGGAACCCAAAAATCTTATCTAAAAATATTGTCCAAATTAATTATTGAGGTAAAAAAATTTGTGAAAAAAATAAAAAAATGAATAGGAATTGCCCTTTGCCATGACAACGGGTGGAAACACACATTGCTTTTTGCAAGGGCAACCACTAGAGCTCATGCGTACGGTGTTCGGTTACCTAAGAAAAGGCATTTACTGAGTGTTTTGTATTTGAAACAAGAGGGACCTCCCTTACTTTATCTCTTATAAACTATTGTTAATTTACCTATTTGTGGTACTAAAGCTTGATTGTAGTTTGACTCATTGTATTGCTTGATTGTGAATGTATCTTCTACCTATTTATGCATTCTAAGTGTATGCTTGTTGGAATCTTGATTTTAATGAATCATTTTGTTATTATTAAGAATTATTATTGTAATATATTTACTTTCTAAATTAGTCTACGTTAAATCCCACTAAAAGTGGATCTCGGCTTCTAAGCCTTAAAGTTAGACATGATTGAATGTTGTATCTGTATGTATACTTTGTTCTGTTGATATGAGAAACATACAAGAAAATATTCATCCAATTGTTCATCGTCTGTTCTATAACCCTCAACCTTACTTTGGTTTTCTTAAAATGGTATCAAAGCTCCATCCTGGTGCCTGATTTCCAGGTTCTTTCAAACCCCCAGCCAACTTCCAACACACCATGCCAAGTGAAGATCAAACACCACCAACAAACAAAAATTCAAGCAATAACAATAGCAATTCCAATATAGATACATCAAATCCATACTATGTTCATTCTTCATACCACCCTAGTTAGCTTTATCAATGGTTCCATTAAGCCGCCCTAAAAAACCGAAAAGCTGATAGAATACGCTCTTTGGAATCAACGCAACAGTGATTTTATCATGGCTTGCTCACTCTGTGGAACCTGATCTAGCCAAAGAGGTAGTCCATGCCAAGATTGCTCATCAAGTATGGGAAGATTTCAAAGACCAATTCTCACAAAAGAATGCTGGTACAATCTATCAGATTCAGAAGTCCATCGCCTCTCTCTCAAAGGCCTTTGGGACGAATTAGAGATGCATCGCACTCTTCCCACTAGCAACCAGATGAAAGCACAAAATGAACAAATCGAAGAAGATCGGCTGATGCAATTTCTCATGGGTCTCACCGATACTTACAGTGGAGTTCACATCAATATTCTCATGATGACTCCATTACCTAATGTTCATCAAGCTTACTCTCTCGTCGTTCAAGATGAAACACTTCGAAAAATGACATCGGGATTAAACGAAATTTCTCCATTGCTGCTATAATCCAGAGTTGACCAAACAATTCCTCAAATAATTCCAAGGGGCATAGTGAACACTGTGAGAGAATATGCCATACAATTGACACTTGTCGGACCCTAAAGGTTCATTGAAAATTCTGTGACAACAAAGGTCATACTGAAGATAGATGCAAATTTAAGAATAGAGAATGGATTCTTAATAGTGCAGGAAACCAAGGCAGCCAATACAAACAGCAGCCGCAGCAGCATGGGACCCAAGGAGCACGTTCTTCCTTCCATACTGCCAACGTTGTAGACTCTTATGCAACCCAGCCACAAGACTTGCATCCCGGACTTCCACTTGGGCCCAGCAGCCGCAGGTTTTCCACACTCCTACCCAGTTCTCCAGCCCGCAGTCATCTCAACAAAACCTATTAAATGGGTTTTATGCAGAACAGCTTCAACAACTTGCTCATGCTATGTCCCTGATGACTCCAAACCATAATTCCGATAATATCCATGCTTGTGAAAAATGCAGCAGATACATCTTCTATACCTATTGATTCAATTAATTCTATATTCACTAATCCTTGGATTTTGGATAGCAGAGCTACTGACCACATCACTTTTGATTCCACACTTTTCACTAAGACAGAATCCTCACCAATACCTATTGTTAATTTACCAACTGGTTCTTCAGCCCCAAAATTTCCACTGGCACCATATCATTCAATTCTGATATCACTTTAAATAAAGTTTTATGTGTTCCTTCTTTCCGCTTGAATCTCATGTCTGCGAGCAAAGTAATTAATTCTCTCAATTGTTGTGCCATTTTGTTCCCCACTTTTTGTGTCTTGCAGGACTTGGCTATGGGGAAGATGATTGGTACGAGTAAACAACGTGGTGGTTTCTATTACATGTCTCCGTTACAAAGAACCCCTATCTCCTATCAAGTTTCCCAACCTTCCAATTTATGGCATATGGGACTTGGACATCCATCGCCTTCTCGTCTTAAATTAGTGTCTCCATTATTGTCTCCTCATGGTATTTCTTTTGATAATAATTGTAGTATTTGTCCAATGGCCAATCAAACAAGACTACCATTTTCTTTAAGTTCAATCTCAACTCATGCTCCATTTGATTTGTTACATTGTGATATTTGGGGTCCATACAAAATTTCCACACATTCAGGGGCACATCAACGCACTTGTGTTCATACTCTGTAACAAAATGGAGTTGTCGAATGCAAGCATCGCCATATTCTCACCATAGCATGTGCCTTACTTTTTCAATCTCATTTACCACTTTCTTTCTGGGGAGAGCGTGTCTTGACCACTGTTTATCTCATTAACCGCCTCCCACCACCATTATTATCCACTAAATCACCTTGTGAATTGTTATACCACTGTCCACTATTATTTACTCACTTGAAAGTTTTTGGTTGTCTATGTTATGAAATTGTTGCCATCCTACTCACAAATTTGACCCCCGTGCCAAACGTTGTGTCTTTGTTGGATACCCGACCAGTAAAAAAGGTTACAAACTTTATGATTTAGACACAAAGAAATTTTTCATAAGTCGTAATGTTAAATTTTGTGAAAACACTTTTCCATTTTCTTCTATTCTGCCACTGCCTGATCCCAATTCTATGTTGTCCTTTTTCTCCACTGACGTCACTGATAGTGAACCACCACCACCACTTTTTCCCACCACAAATCCACCTCCACAAGCCCAGCCAACCCCACAGGCCTATCTACCTGACCCAACTGAGATAGCCCAGATGTCAGCTAGCCCTAACCCACCAGATAATCTACCTACGCACGCGCCTGAAAATCACACCATCCTTGCTCCACTCGTGAACCCCCATCCCACTCCTTTCGTACCCTCTGATACAACCACACACTCAGTGAACCAATCCCCTATTTCTTCAGTACTCCCAGATTCTTTCACATAATCCATAACCCTACTCCATCAGTCCCTTTGTCCTAAGCAACCTCCAGCATGGCATCATGACTACCACATGTCCAACCACATCAATTACTCTGCCTCGGCTCCTTGTCCTACCTTAGGTACTCAATATCCTCTTTCTCATTTTAGTTCTTATTCTCGTTTCTCCTTTGCCCATTGTGCTTTTCTAACTAACATTACAGGTCACACTGAGCCCACATCTTATGCTCAGGCACTCCTTGATCTTAATTGGCGACAAGCCATGAATGCAGAATTAGAGGCATTCCAACACAATAACACATGGAGTATGGTTCCTCTGCTCATTGGTCATAAACCGATCGGTTGCAAACAGGTCTACAAAATCAAATACAAGTCTGATGGCACCATTGAGCGCTGTAAGGCTCGCCTTGTTGCTAAGGGATACACTCAGGTTGAAGGAGTTGATTATCAAGAAACTTTTCCCCTACCACCAAACTCATAACCCTCCGATGCCTTCTTACTGTTGCTGTTGGCCGTCATCGGTTCATCCACCAATTGGAAGTCCAAAATGCTTTTCTTCATGGTGATTTGCATGAAGTGGTTTACATGGAGCCTCCTCCTGGACTTCGCCGACAGGGGGAGAACATTGTATGTCTACTCCATAAGTCCTTCTATGGACTCAAACAGACATCTAGAAACTAGTTCTCCACATCTTCAAATACCATTCAGAAAGCAGGTTATCAACAATCAAAGGTTGATTATTCCCTTTTCACCAAGGCTCAAGGTACTTCATTTATTGCAATTCTTATCTATGTTGACGACACACTTCTCTCAGGAAATGATCTTCAAGAAATGGAACATCTCAAAAAGTTTCTTCTCAAACGCTTCCGTATCAAAGATCTTGGAGATTTGAAATATTTTTTGGCCATTGAATTCTCTCGTTCCAAGAAAGGCATTTTTCATGTCTCAAAAAAAATACGCACTAGGTATTTTGGAAGACTCGGGACTTCTCAGCGCACCCCGAGAAAAGTTTCCAATGGAGTAGAATTTGAAACTCACTCCTACTGATGGAGCATTGCTAAATGATGCAACTAAGTATAGAAGACGGGTTGGCAAACTTATTTACCTTACTGTCACAAGGCCTGACATAGTCTATTCTGTTCGAACATTAAGTCAATTCATGCATCAACCTCACAAACCTCATTGGGATGCTGCCATACGGATCCTTAAATACATCAAAGGCACTCCTGGTCAAGGTTTGCTATTTCCTGCCACCAACAATCTTGCCTTGAAAGCCTTTTGTGATTCAGATTGGGGTGGTTGTCGGCCCACCAGGAGATCGGTTACAGGCTACTGTGTTTTTCTAGAAAATTCTCTTATCTTATGGAAATCTAAGAAACAAGCCAATGTTTCTAGATCTTCAGCAGAAGCCAAATATCGAGCTATGGCTAACACATGTTTGGAGCTGACCTGGCTATGCTATATATTACAGGATTTAAAAGTCCCACAAATAGCTTCTACACCATTGTTTTGTGATAATCAGGCAGCTTTGTACATTGCAAAGAATCTAGTTTTTCATGAGCGTACAAAGTACATTGAGAGTCACATAGTACAAGAAAAATTGCAAGCTAGAATGAGTAGTCCTTCACAGGTATCTACGCGTTTCAAGTTCACAGATGTATTTACAAAGGCCTTGGGGAAAGATCAATTTGTGGCACTACGCGACAAGTTGGGAGTTTATGGTATTTGCTCTCTAACTTAAGGGGGAGTATTAAGAATTATTATTGTAATATATTTACTTTCTAAATTAGTCTAGGGTAAATCCCACTAAAAGTGGATCTTGGTTTCTAAGCCTTAAAGTTAGACATGATTGAATGTTGTATCTGTATATATACTTTGTTCTATTGATATGAAAAATATACAAGAAAATATTCATCTAATTGTTCATCGTCTGTTCTATAACCCTCAACCTTACTTTAGTTTTCTTCAGAGTTATTCCTGCAGAGCTTGTGAAGCTCACCTATTTTATCATTTTAGGACAAGAGCAAAGGGATTATGACATGACCCACCCTAGATTCTCCTTTGGAACCTGTGACAAACCATGTGCATGTCCGACATCTCACTGACGTCGGACCCATTTTACTAGAATGCCCTTCTTTCCCAATTAAGAAGCAAAAATGCAAAGACCTCTACCGAAAATTTGGTAGAATCTCCCTCTAAAAGGAACAATTCCCAAAGAAAATCTACATGTAAAAACAAATAATAACGAAATCCCCAACTTCCAACACGCACAAGATAAAACACACAAGCTTATACAATTCTACAAGCCTAACATGGGTAATACCAGAGCACACTAAGCACTTAGATTTAATTTACAAACCAAAGGTGGTCAAAAAACTATTAACAAGAAGTCCTATGGAAGAGGAAGTGCAGTGTGCTAGAAGGATGGCTAAATATGGTTTCAGTGTAAATAACTCTTGCACATGCACCCTTGAGGTCTAAGCATTGACGTTAATGTTGTCATATGAAGAAGTTTTATTTAATGAAATCATCAATTTTTTTTACGACAAATTAATTTTTTCAACATTCTTCTCCAAGCAAGAGCCAGAAGAAGATCTTTTGTTGTACTTAGTTATATCATATGTTGCAGTTAGTTCAACTCTTATTAGAGAAAGTTGGGCCCCATAAGCCGTTATTCTATGTCTCAAGAACTCTTCTCGATGTAAAGACTAGATATTTTAAGATGAAAAAAAAGTTTTACTTGCCCTTGTTATTTCAACAGGAAGATTGAGGCCTTACTTCCAATCTTTTCGAATTATTATTGTTAATGAGTATCCACTTGGAACAATACTTTATACCCCAGATGCATCGCAAAGGTTACCTACATGGGTCATAGAAGTCAGACAGTACTATATCATCTATATGTAAACCATTAAGGATGCATATCAAAGACCTTGTTCACCGCGGTTGATGATGTTTCTAAAGATAGCTTGCAACACAAGGTACTTCTCCTTAATGCCGATCCTTAATACTCTCTCGCAAATAGGGTTTGAGTTCTCTCGAGTAGTGGTGATCGATTGAGCATGGACCATGTATTTATATGCATCATCAAGGTTTCTTGTCCATCAAGAAACTCTCGACATCTCCTAGTTGCATTGGTATTAGGAGTTCTAACTTAATTGCACATAGGAAACCTCTTGGCTCTAGGAATACAATTAAACACAACATCCTTAGTATCAAAAGTCTAATTTACATCAAGCTCCTTAGTCATTACAATAACCTAGATCTCCTATCATGATTAGAATATCACACTTGTAATAACCAAAACCTTACTTAATTTATAATTATTAAATTATTGGAGGAAAAGACTAAAATACCCTTGGATTATTTTAGTATGATTAAAGTTGACTTTTTGACCAGAAAGGAATTTGGAATTTCTGACTATATTGTTGCTTAGAGCATGTCGAGACGAGTTCGTAGACACGTAGTTGGCTCGAATCGGAGTTGTAACGAAGAAATGGCAAACAAGAATAGGCCAATGGCATAACTGTAAATATTCTGAAGTTCAGTTTTTTAAAAACCTAGAATTTCTTCACTTGGGACAGCCGCGACAAAGCTCTCTCCCCTCCGGATCCGATTTTGCAGCGCCGTCGCCACCACCGACCGCTGCTCGTTTCGGGACCGGACCCAATCGAACCGCCATTGCTCCCTCTTTCCTTCCCGACCATGCCCCGCCCTTGCAGCTGTCGAAAACAGTCGAATTTTGCAGAAAACCGGCCAGTTTTCATGAGAATTTCTCAGAGCTCGTTCTAGTTGACAGGACCCAACCCAAATTCCACTTTGGTATCTGAGCCGAACCCTATGCGTGTCCGATAAGTATTTGAGGCTGGGAATTGCGGCTGGGCTTCTCAGGAAGTAAGTGTCTTTGTGGATGCCTCCTTAGTTCCGCACGCTGGTTGCCGTTAGGCAATGCCTATCCGAGATTAATCTTAATGGTTGGTGGTACTCTGATTTTGCAACAGGGTTTTGGCAAGACGGGTTTGGGAACTTGTCTTGGAGGAGTGACCTTGTGAGCCTTCCCCTTTTTGTTTGTTCAACCCTTGCCGTTCGGCAAGGGTGAGTAAAAAAAATGTTAATTGTGAGCTTGTTCGTACCTTTACCAGGTCAGAGTAATTGAGAGTCAGGTTGGGCCGTCGGCACGCAGGTGTGTTCTCGAGTCCCCCTTCTTATTCTCAGCCCTTGTCGTTCGACAAGGGTGGGTTGATCAAATTTTTGACTCCTTCTCTATCTTAGCAAGGTGTCTTCGAATATTGGCAAGGATCTGGGTCCTTGGATTCGGGTACTCTAGTTTGGCAAGGTGGGAAGAGACTTGGAGCTGGTCGTGCTTCGGTTGCTTGGGGCTTGGCCTGGGCTCTTGGAGCTTCGATAGGTATTTTTTTTATGAGCCCCCATATTGCATTTTCATGGGTCTTGTCCTTTGACAAGTACCTTGGAACATGTTTTGATGATCTTTACGCAGGTGATAGATCGGAGCTGGGCCACGGGTTTGGCTTGTGCATAAACCTTCGGCAAGAGCACGGCCTCCTTTGTAGCCATCGTGGGCTAGTGAATCGGGGTTGGGCCGGGTGTGGGGCTGTGAGGAGCTTGGAATTGGTGCTATCCCGTTACAAAGGTTGGTTTGTGAGTCCCTAAAAATTTTCCATGGGCCTTGCCTTTCAGCAAGACCTTTGAGTATGTCAAAGTGATGATAACCCTTTTTGTGGCTGTTAGGGATTGGGTTTCGGAGATGGATTTTATAGCCGGGCCTGCTTTGGAGCTGGGTTGCCTGATTTAGCGACTTGGTGTTGTAGCTCAAGTGGTCTTAGAGCTGGACCTCGAGTTAAGAGGACTTGGAGACGTGATTTTGTTGAGCCTTGTGCGTACGGGTTGGGCCTTTTCGTGTTGGTAGCGGTGAAGCTGCTGGGCCTTGGGCGTGAGCACTTGACTTCGGAAAAGTTTGTGAAGCTGGGCTCTTGTTGAGGTAAATATTTTTAAAGCCCTTCTTATTGTTTCTCCATGGTGCCTGCCGTTCGGCAGGACCTTTTGTGTTGGTGGCCTAGACCTTTGTATCTTTGGAGATCACAAGGTTGTGTCCTTTGGTTTGTGCTTGATTTTCAGCAAGGGAGCTGGGCAGTTGAAGCTTGGCAGGCAAGGGCAGGGTCCTTGGGCCTTTGCCAAACCTTGGAGCGCGCTTAATCGAGTTTTTTCAAGGCTTGGAATTGAGTCAGCAAAGCTTGGGCAAGGTGAGAATTTTTTGTGGCCCTCTAATTACTTCTGCATGGGCCTTGTCGTTCGGCAAGGTCCTTTCAAGTTTCTTTCATTTTAATTTTTTTTTGTCTTTGAAATTTGAATTTCAAATTGGATTTCCAAATTGTTGTAGGTACAAGAATTTTGGGAGGGAAGTGAAAGGGTGCTAGGGTTTTCTCATGAACCGAGGCGAGGGTACCCTTGGTTCTTTATAAGTAGGAACTTGGGGTGACGAAGGCACCACACTTGAGTTTTTTGGGAAAAAAAATTCCATAAAGTGAGAAGGAGAAAAGGAGATTTCCGGCGAGATTTGGTGGTAATGTTTGTGGCCAAGGTGATTTCCGGCGACTTCTCGTGGTGGTGCAAACAAGGTTAGACCCCATTTTCCTTGAACTTTTGAATCGAAATGTATTTTTTTGCATGAACATGTTGAAGGCTAGGATGAACATCTTGAATATGAGCATGAACTGGATGAACATTTTGAGCATTGATATGAACATGTTGAATGCTTGCTTGTAGATCAAAGAACATGTAGATTTGCCATCTTTTTGTGTTGTTGTGTTTTGATTCTCTTTGCATGTGCATTAGTTCCGTTTTCTTGTTTATGCATATTGTAGATGTCTGAAAGTTCTGATAGAGAAAGTCATGACCCCCTTGAAAGTGAGGAGCCGAGCCTATATGTTTGTTCTCAGGATGAGAGTACCGAGACAGAGGGGGTGGTAGAAGGTGTCATAGAGAGTAGGATGGTAGTGCATGAGGGTGAGCCATCAGTAGACTCCGGGCCAGCTGCATATAGGGAGATGCAGAGGAATTACATAAAGTTAGAGGCTATAGCTAACCAGTTCTAGCCTTGCCTCATATGCCAGATGTGGGCTCGAGCAACCAGGCATCACCGTTGGGGTTTGTGGGTATAGCCATGGGTTCAGCTTCAGAGGGAGATTCGGGTTGGTGTCCCTTTGGCGAGGCGGAACACACTTACAGAAGCAAAGTTCCCCTAGCTTCGGACAGACTATTGTGTTCCACCCTATGTGGGCTTGAGGTTACCCATTGCAGCTGATGTGATTAGATACTCTGTGATGATTTTTACGGATATGTATCAGCATGGCTTCAGACTACCATTTCATCCATGGGTGTAGATGATGTTAGCCAAGTTGGGATATGCGCTGGGGTAGTATAATCCCAACTTTTGGATTCTTCTTCATAGGGTTTGTATCGTTTGGTGGTTGGCTGGGTTGGGAGAGCCAACATTTGAGCAGTTCATGTACTTGTACTAGGTTTCGAAACAACAGGGAAGTTTTGGCTGAGTACAAGCCAATTACCGAAAGGCGAAGGAGATGGGTTACTTTATTAGTCATAAGCCTTCTACCCAAAAGTCCTGGGACCGTTACCCAACACATTCCTATCCACTTCTAGTCTATAGGTCCTTGGCCCCATCCTTTAAGACTGATTGTTGTTTTATCGTGTTTGACCTGCTTTCACTCTTGATTCTTCATTTTTGCTTGTGCAAATGTAAATGGCTAAGTAGTATCTAACCTTTGGTGCAGGTTCGTTGAAGTGGGAGCCTATCTCCAAGGACCAAGAAGACGAGATTGAGAGGGTGAGGTCACAGTTGTCAGAGGCCAAGCATGAGTACCGGAACTTAGTCACCCAAAGGAATCCGTTTGAGTTTGGACTTTTGCAAGGAAGTAAGTACTTGGATCACTTTTGTTGTTTGTCTTCTGATTCCTTTGTAGTTGTGACTAACTTAGTTTTTTATATGCAGTGACGGGTATTATAAACGGAAGCACGAAGATGGTAGTGGATACTGATGATGCCAAGATGTAGAAGCTGCTGAGGGAGTCTCGGGCCAAGAAGGTGGAGAATGAGGGTGCCCAGTAGGCGACTGTGAAACGCCCTAGAGATGAAGATGAGGGCCGGGTTGCTGACTTGCTGGGAAAGAGGAAGGCCTTGGAGGAAGCTCGTCAGAGAGTGATGGGGACGAGGCCGAGACTTCTTCCCTTTGATCTGCAGGCGCCACCGAAGCTCCCCTTCAGCATGGAGGACATTTTTGCTGAAGGGGTGGAGAAGGTGGACTTCGGCAAGCTACGTCAGCAGAAGAAGAAGGTGAACCTAGCCATGTATCAGCAGGAGGTGCCCCTGGTGAACGTTTTCCTGGAAGGCGTGAAAAGTGACCTCGAGGCTTTAGCGAGGACCCCGGCCTCTTCCTATATAGATCGGGCCTAGAAGACGATCCTCACTTTTGCCTATGTAAGTTGTGTATCTGTTTGTGAATTTGTTCTTATCATTCTTGTTTGGTCTGACTGATGATGCTTTGTTATGTATGTCAGCATGGCTAAGGCAGATAAAGAGATCCAGAGGCTAAAGATGCGTGCTAAGATGGCCAAGAGCAAGATGGCGGAGGCGCAGGAGGCCATCCGAGAGAAGAACACGCTGCTGTTGTAGAAGGTGGCTCTAGCCAAGGAGGTGGAAGAGCTGAAACGGTCGAAGGCCGAAAAGGTAGTTGTTGCCCTAGTCGAAGCGGTTGAGTATTTCCGAACTTCAGAGGAGCTAAAGAGTTACATCATGGACCAGCTAGTGGATGAGCAGCTTCGTTACGAGGATAGGCTGGTGAGGTTCAACCCCTCGGTTGATATCAACTTCGATACGAGCGGCAAGCTTCCTTCACCTAGTCCCACTACTGATGCTACTACTCTTGCGCCAGAGGCAGAGCCGGCCACTGAGGATGCCCCTCTACTGAGTGTTGAAGGCATTGCTTTTCTGATGTATTCTAGCTATTTATTTGAGACACTTTATGTTTATTTTTGCTTTGTATGAACATTTTGCCTTGCTTGGGGCAAGGTTATTTGATTTTCTATGATATTAGACTTGTTGTCATTTGATATCAGTTGTGTTAGCAAAATGATAATCATGTGATTGGTGAGAATTGGCCAGAGGTAGGCATTTCATTAAATAGGTGCCGAAAGGCGGAAGGTACAAGGCTCAAGACCAAAGTATAAAAGAACATAATGTCCTAGGGTCTAGGTATGTTTACTTATAGTAGTACTTGAGGTGATCAGCGTTCCAAGGATGAGGCATTGGCATCACAAAGCTGATAAGTGCCGGGGAGCAGACTTTGGTAATCTCGTAAGGACCTTCCTAGCCTAAGGTACCTTCACTAGGATTCTTGGTGGCCAAGGAAACTTTGTGCAAGACCTAGTCCCCAATTTTGAAAGCACGAGGCTTGACTCAGGAGTCGTAGTACTTAGCAATGCGCTATTTGTACGCAACATTGCACATGCTGGATTGGTCACAGAGCTCGTCAATGAAGTTGAGGTTCAAGGCTAACTGTTCGTCATTGGCCTCGGGATCATAAGTGGAGGTTTGGTATGTGGCTGGCCAATCTCTATTGGTGCCGCGACTTCAGTACCAAAGGAAAGAGAGAATGGTGTTTCTCATGTGGAGTTACGGCAGGTGGTGCGGTAAGACCAGAGAACTTCTAGGAGTAGCTCTGGCCAGCAACCCTTGGCTTTGTCAAGCTTGGTTTTCGAGGTCTTCTTGATAATTTTGTTTACGGCTTCGATCTGGCCATTCGACTGAGGATGGGCTGGGGAGGCAAAGCAAATACGGATCTTGAGGTTGGAACAAAATTGTTTGAATTTTGCATTGTCAAATTGCCGCACATAGTCTGTGACGATGGTGTTGGGGATGCCGAAGCGACATACGATATTTTGCCAAACAAAGGTTTCGATACGGGCTGCAGTGATGATGGCTAAGGCTTCGGCTTTAGCCCATTTGGTGAAGTAGTTTACGGCTACAATTGCATACTTGACTTGGCCCTTGCCCTCAGGCATATGTCCAATGAGGTCCAGTCCCCATTAGGCAAATGGTCAAGGACTGACCATGGCTGTCAATGGTTCAGTTGGAAGTTGTGGGATGTTGGCAAATCGCTGACACTTATTGCTCTTCTGGGTGAAGGCTTGGGCATCAGTGTGGAGTGAGGGCCAGAAGTATCCTTGGTGAATTGCCTTATGAGCTAGTGAGCGTGTGCCCGAGTGGTTGCCGTAGATGCCTTCATGAATTTCCTGAAGGACATAATTACCTTCTTCTGGAGTCAGACACCGGAGGTAGGGAGGGCTGAAGCCCCACTTGTATAAGGAGCCGTTAATGATCAAGTATCAGGCAGAGCGATAGCGAACGCGTCATGTCTCAGCAGAATCAGCCTGTCGTGTTTGGTTCTGCAAAAACTGAAGGATGGGGTCCATCCATGTAGGGCTGTGATCAATGGTACAGATGAGTGTTGCTTGTGTGCTGGCCTGGTCCAAGAACTAGATGTAGATGTGGCGACCTATGCCCTGCTCCAAGGCTGAGGCTAGCCTGGCCAACGCATTAACATGGCTGTTCTCAGAGCGTGGAACTTGGCTTATAAGATGAGCGCCGAAGGTTGCAAGCAAGTGTCGGGTATGCTAGAGGTAAGCTGTCATAGAGACGTCCTTGGCCATGAAGTTCTTGTTGACTTGATGGGCAACGAGCTGTGAGTCGCTGAATATCTGAATTTGCTTTGCGTCCATCTCCTTGGCTAGTAGAAGGCCAGCTAAGAGTGCTTTGTATTTGGCCTCATTGTTGGTGGCATGGAATTTGAAGCGGAGGGCATACTCAAGGACAACCTTGTCTGGGGAGATGAAAACGAGGTCGGCCTCACATCCTTGGGCATTGGAGGAGCCATCCACATATAAGGTCCACAAGGGCTGGGTCAGGTCTAGGGTGCCACTGTTGGCGGCGTGGTCCTGGCTCGAAGGAAGATTGGGTTTGGTTATGATCTGGGTAGCAGCCGAAGCTTAGGGTTCTGTGAATTCTAATATGAAGTCAGCGACAACCTGGCCCTTTGTAGCTGGGCGAGGTTTGTGGTGGCTATCAAACTCACCAAGTTCAATGGCCCACTTAACCAACCTCCCAGAAGTTTCTATTTTCTACAACACTTGCCTGAGCGGTTGGTTGGTTAAGACATGGATGGTGTGAGCTTGGAAGTATGGTATAAGGCATCTAGCCCTTTCCTTTGGTCGGATGAGCACAGAGCTAACCGTTGCAGCCGAGATGGAGAGGTAAATCGTGAGGGTGTCTCCAGACTCGGGGTTTGACAATAAGGGGGCCCGGCTCATATACTCCTTCAGCTCGCTGAAAGCCTTGTCACATTCAGCAGTCCAGGTCATGTTTCGCTTGTTACCCTTGAGTGCTTTGAAGAATGGGGCGCAACGATTAGTAGCCTTGGATATAAACCTGGTCAAGGCTGCAACGCGCTCTGTAAGGCTCTGAATGTCCTTGACTGTCTTGGGTATCGTCATGTCAATGATGGCCTGGATTTTCTATGGGTTGGCTTCAATACCTCGTTGGCTGATCATAAAGCCAACGAATTTACCTAAAGCCACGCCGAAGGCACACTTCACAGGGTTGAGCCTCATTTTGTACTGCTTCAAAATTGTGAACATGGCCGATAGGTTAGAGATGTGCTGGTTAGCAGTGCGACTTTTGACTACCATGTCATCAACATAAACCTCCATGGTGTTGCCAATCAGTGGGGGCGAAGAGGCTGTTCACGAGACGCTGATAAGTAGCCCCGACATTCTTGAGCCCAAAGGGCATCACCTTGTAGCAGTACAGACCACGATCCGTAATGAAAGAGGTGTGGGCTTGGTTGTCAGGGTGCATGATGATCTGGTTGTACCCCGAGTAAGCATCCATAAAGCTAAAGAGGGCGTGGCCAACTGTGGCGTCAACCAGCTGGTCAATGCAGGGTAGGGGGAAGCTATCCTTCGGGCAGACCCGATTAAGGTTGGTGTAATCTACACACATGCGTCAACCCTTTCTTGGTTTGTGGACCATCACCACATTAGCCAGCCATGTGGGATAGTCCACCTCCTTGATGAATCTGATACTACTCAGCTTATCCACCTCCGCTTTCATGGCCTCATAGCTCTCGGGGTCATAAGCGCGACGCTTTTGCTGAACAGGTCGGACGGCAGGATTAACACTTAGCCGATGTGATATGATGTTTGGTGATATGCCAGACATGTCGTTATAAGACCATGCGAAGACTTCAGAGTTGAGGCAGAGGAAGGTGACGAGGTCAGAGTGAAGCTCTTGTGAGAGGGAGGTGCCGATCCGGACCTGCTGATCCGGGATGTCATCATGAAGAGTAACCAGCTCTAGGTCTTCCACATGTTCGACCTGCTAGGTGACACACTACTCACTGGGGTCTTTAGGTCGTTCAGTGCCAGCTTGAGGAGGGGCTGGAGCCTTGGTTACTGCAAAGGCCTCACTCATATGTTGGTGATTGGTGTATTTTACTGCTGAAGCATAGTAGCTTTGGGCGCCAAGTTGGTCGCCGCGCACCATGCCTGTGCCGTTGGGCATAGGAAACTTCAGTAGCAGCATATGTGTGGAAATGAAAACCTTCATTTGGGCCAAGGCGGGGCGCCCAAGGATGACGTTGTAAGCTGTGGGACAATCGACAATGAGGAAGGGGGTGGTGACCGCCGCCCGCTAGGGTGCTGCTCCAATAGATATAAGGAGATCGATGTTTCCAATGGGCTGGACAACATCACCAGAGAAGCTCACAAGGGGTGTGATGCTTCGGTCGAGCAAGTGAGACGGGACTTGGAGCTCGTTGAAAGCATCAGCACACATCATACTTACCGAGCTGCTAGTGTCCACCAAGATGTGCCCAACGTCGAAGTTAGAAATGTTCGCACGGATAATAAGTAGGTCATCATGGGGGAGATTAACACCACGTTCCTCCTCCTTGCAAAAGGTAATGGGGGCCCAGCCTGATTTTTGGGTATTCGGCAGGCGTCCCGGCGTGGTGCTGAAGACCTAGTGCGCATAGGTGGAGCCGACATAATGTTTGATGGAGTTGTTGGAGGTTCCAGCCAAGGTAGGACAACCACTAATGGTGGAGATCATGTTGATCTGCCGTTTGTGAGGGTTAGGTGGGGGTGGGAGATTGTGCACACATTTTTCCAGCTTGCCCTCACGGATGAGACCTTCTATGATGTTGCGTAAGGTAACGCAAGATTCGGTATCATGGCCACCGAATTAGTGAAAACGGCAGAAGACGCATGTGTTGGGCATAGGCTTGCTGCCTAGTCTCCAGGGGAGGGGAGGGGCTTGGGTATGATAGGTGCCTCATGAACCAAAACATTCTTATAAGTGGTGTTGAGGGTGGTGAAGACCTCGAACTGGGGCTTGGGTGAGAAAGGGAGTGGGGCACGATCACCTGTCCTATGAGGGTTGCCTCCGCTGGGCTGGTGGTGGTTGCCATATCTGCCACGCTTGCTACTGCTGAAGGCATGCTGGTAGTTATCCTTCCTTTTGGGGTGCTGGGTGCCTCGGTTGTCTGGGACGGGAGCAGAATGTTGAGGTGGGGCTGGGGTGGGTACCGAGGTAGATAGAGGATTACCAAAAGTGCTGCGTGCAGAGGTGGCTAAGCCACGCTTAGAGTTGAAATACTCAGCTTTGACGTGAACTGTTGCCTGCTTCATGAGCTCAGCATATGTGTTCCAAGAATTGCTGTGGACCAGGTAGCGGAAGTTAGACTCGCGGATGCCATTCTTGAAAGCACCGAAGGCAGCGCGATCTTCAGTCTCTGGGCAGCGGGAGTATTCCTGACTGAACCAGGCTGCATACTCCTGAAGGGGTTCGTCCTCACCCTGCCGAAGCATGTACAAGTCGTCAGCGGAGTATAGGCGATCAGTCTGGATCTTGAAATGGTCTAGGAAGGTTTGCTTCAGACTGTCAAATGAGTTGATGGTGCAGGGGTGTAGCCTATAAAACCAGTTTAGGGCCGCGCCGCTGAGGGTGAAAGGAAAGAAGAGGCACATGCCTTCGTCAGCGAGGCCCTTGCACCCAAGGGCAGACAGGAAAGAGTGGATATGGGTGAGAGGGTCCTTCGTGCCAGTGTAGAAGGCGATACGGAGCGGCTAAATGTCATTCTCCTGGCCGTGGTTGAGGATGCGTTCGGTAAAGGGTCCAGGTGGTGGCTTTGCCCAAAGGGGTTGGTGGCTGTGGTTTTTCTTGCTTTCCAGACGCCGGACCTTCTCCAAGAGAAGCCTCATGGCCGGGTCGGCATGAAGGAGAGTCTCGGGTGCTGAAAGCCTGGGGGGTGGGCAGACAAGAGTTGGGGAAGGTTCCCATTTTTCGAAAGCCTAAGTGTGGTAAGACTCCCAATCTTCTGGATTATAAAATTCCCAGTTATCCAAGTCCCCTACACCCTCCTCGTCGGGTAAGTGGGTGGGCTTTGGTAAGGGGCCAAGGTGTGTCACCCGTAGGTCCTTGAGGTTAACATGAATAGGGATCGACTCCGGTCCTTCGGCGGGGGAATGCAAAGGAGTCACGACTGGGTCGGCTCCGGATAGAGGTGGCCTTTACCCTTGTGGAGCCTAGATTGGGCATGGTGTTGAGCCTATTCTTAACAACTAAAATGAGTTATTAAAAACAGCAACTTCAATTCTCGCAAGTGCACGAACCGTTTATAGTATAGCTTATGTAAATACGAGGTCGATCCCACGGAGAATGGTAACTTGGTTCCAAGTTAAATTACTTAGAATGCTAGAAAAACAAAGAACAAAGAAACTGACTAACTAGCTAAAGGCAAGGTCGAATTCAACAATGCCTCTTGCTAATTACTCAAGGTCTAGGACAGAATCCTAGCACCACACACGCACTCGAGATGGGGGTCTTGTTGTTCAAATGAAAAGAAGAAAGTGAAATGAAAGTGCTCGAAAGTAAACACTAGCAGCAATGAACAAGTTGTAAAACAATGATGGAGAGATGTTAGAGCCTTGGAATCTGCCACTAGTTTTCCTATCCAAGTTATGAATGCATAGAAATTGACTCAAGCTTTATCAACAATAGATTATCGCATACAAGCCTATGGTATCTAGGTGCAGGATGCATGATTCTCCTAAGGCATGTGATTATGCATGGTATCTACACAACACGTGATCTCTAATATGCAACCTAAGCATGGTATCTACTTAGAATAAAGCATACAAGAGTCATTAAGCTCCTTGAGAATATGATAATCACACAAGTCCTAGAACATGGTATCTGTCCTAGTCAACCTATGGTTATTAACCCCTTGAATGATTCTTAGGCCATTCATGTGTTGCTTGTGGAAGGAGAGTAGAATTGGTGAATCTAAACCCCTTCCCAACCTGTGCTAGATGCATAAAATCCTAGTTAGCTACTCCAAGAAAACATACATCAAGCACATAATAAACTGGAGATTAACAACTTGATAATAAAAGCAAGGAAATCTATAAAATCATCCATAACATTGAATATTCATGACTAGGGCTTCATCCTAAGCCCTAACTAAATGGATTAGTTAGACATAACTATGAATACAGAAAATAAGAAATACATAGATAGGGTAAAGAGAGGAGAAGAACTAGATGATGGCAGCAAGGAAGTTCCCAGGACAGCTCCAAGCTCCCTTGACAGCTCCAAGTTCCCTTCTCTCTTTGTGGTGTGTATGAGAGTAATGGATGAAGTGAATGTGTGTGTCTGCTCTCCCTGAATGAGTGTGCAACTCTCTATTTATAGAGTGTAATTTCGTGCTCCCCTTTGGCTGGTGAAGCACACCTCTCTCAGCTGCTGCCAACTGCTCTAGCTGCCCATACTTGCTTGTTGCTCCAGCTGCCCATACTTCCCTGTTGCTCCAGCTGCCCATACTTGTTTTGGTGAACTTTTCTTGGTTTTTGAGTTCCCATACTGATTTGTTTCCCAAGTGTGGCTGCTCTGATGTGTAGCACATGGCTCTAGGGATGTAGGCACATTAAACATGATGGCAGCCAACATGACATTTCTGTGCACTTGGTTCAGTCTTTGACGTGTTGAGGGCTCCAGATTTATCCAATTGGGCTGAAATTTGGATATGTTATAATAGACACCCATTGGAACAACTTCTATGAAGGATGTCTCCTCATCCGACCTGTGTAAGTTACTGAAATGAGGCCTGCAAGATGACCTACGAAACTGGACTGACAAGGAGTGTGGCCCAAATTGGTTCTGTCATTAAGCTCATATTCCTCTTGTGCCAATCAACCCTTAACATGCATGAATTGTACCAAATGTGATCACCTTGCTGTCCCAACCTACAAAACACACAAACATAGGTAAGAGACTCAAAATAAAGAGAAACTAAACAACATTACTAAGCAAAGGAGGCATGCAAATGTGTGAAATTATGAACTTATCAAATACCCCCAAACTTAGATTTTGCTAGTCCTCAAGCAAAACAAAATAAAACTACAACTTAGGAAACAGGAAATAAGCAACTAGCCTTCCAAACAATATCCTCAAAGAATCATCAGCGTATATGGTTCCAAAAAAACACAACAATCACAATCTAAGTTCCACACATGATTCACGAGAAAGCAAAGCTAGCATTGACACCCTTAAGTGTAGTGTGTGAATGCCAAATCCGAACAACACCTGCAACTCAAATAAGTACATGCGCACACACTTAGAGCAAAATCAAGAATTCCGAACCCCATAAGCTCATTATCCAATCTGCTCTCCACAGTAATACCATGCAACACCAAGGATCAAAAGGACTTTACAAGGGTAGTAATGAGGTTTAGGGTAGTGGTTGAATGAAAGACGGGATATGAGATATACAATATTTTGAGCACACTTAAAGCACAGGTAAGAGCATAAGAGAGTACTGAACTTTGTAACAAGCAAGGAACACATACATGACCAGATTTTCAACATAATTTCAGCACCTTGAAATGTGTTTATTTGGCCTAATTTTGTGGCTCTTTACCCTAGATCACCATGATGTTCTCCTTATAACACCCTAGGGCCGTGACTACATTGGTCACACTTCATTACCTCTTTTGATTAGTTACCAATACCCCCAAACTTATTTCTTTTCAACACTTGGGTTACGGCACCAATTATTCACTTTTGCTCTATAAACCTTGCATTCTTTATGACTCTCTTTTGAAGATAGCTTTAATTGCTCATACAATAAGTAAGGATAAGAAAACAGAGGCTCATTATGGTAGGATTCGTTTTCACAAAGAAAGGCTTAACATAGGCTCAAATAGGATGACTAGGGATGAATACATGTAGAGGGATGGTTAGAAAGGCTCAAACGGTTCAAACATGGCCTAAATCACTTCCTAAGCATTGTATGGCAACAAAATGTCTCAAGAAATATTCAAATAAGTTCTAGAGTACGAAACCAAGATCATGAGCTAAGTAGAATTGCATAACGTTTCTAAGTAGCAAGACGTTGGACTAACTTGGCAAAGTGCTCAATAAGTGCAAGGATGGCATGCAGGACAAAGTTAACTTAGAATCACATGCAGACCTTAAACAATGACTATCAATTTCTGAGAAACCATATTACTATTAAATCCAAGTCTTATCATAGGTGTTTGGAAGGATAACGAAACAACACACAAAATCCTGCGTTTTTAGACAGTAGACACACTCAAAAATTTTAAAATTTCACAATTTGAAATAACATAACTAAATAACATAACTAAATCCTTCCCCCCAAACTTAAATGAAACATTGTCCTCAATGTTTAGAGTGTAAGAAAAATCAATGCCTCATTAATGAAAGGAAAGAAGATAAGGGAAAGACATAACCAAATGTTAGATTTCAGAAAAACTCCCCTTTGAAGCGATTAGGACGCAAGCAAGCTTCCTCGCATATTCTATCTTCTCCTCGTCACCTTGGGTTGCCTCCCAAGAAGCGCTAAGTTTCACGTCTTCAGCCGGACGTCCAAACTTTCTATAGTGAATGGGGGGGTTTGGGCTCAATCGACACCCCATGCAATGCAAGAGAGTTCACCAAGCTTGTTTTCCTTTTCCATTGCTTCCTTGCTGCTTTTCTCTTCCTTTTCTGTTCATGAATAGAATCACAATGAATTGTAGGAATGATTGGAATATTTACCTCTCCAAATTTGGGCAGCCCCTTCTTGTGTGTGGGAATTGGAGCATTGAACATGTGGGCTGCCCCCTGCTCCTCCTTGTCTCCTCTTTTCAGCAAGCTTGATTCTACTGAATATGGAAGGCCATCAAATCTCTCTTTCCCTGGATTACCAAATACTTCAATTTGAAAACAATCTTGTACAACATTTGGCTTCAGGGCATCAAACACTTTGAAGGCAACAGTTTCTCCATTAACGGTCATGGTGAGAGTGCCTTGCTCTACATCAATCTTGGTCTTAGCAGTAGCCATGAAGGGTCGGCCAAAGATAAGGGGCAATTCATTGTCAGGAATTGGTGCTTCTTCCATCTCCAAGACTAAGAAATCAGCTGGCAAGATTAAACCTTCTACGTTCACCAAAACGTCTTCTAGAATGCCCTTGGGGTACCGAATAGTTCTATCTGCCAATTGAATGCTCACAGTTGTGGCTTGCAACTCACCAAGGTTAAGTTTCTCATAAACATGATATGGCATAAGGTTAATGGATGCACCGAGATTAAGCAAAGCTTTTGGAATCTTGAAATCACCAACAATGCAAGGTATAGAAAACGAACCTGGATCCTTTAGCTTTGGAGGTAGCTTTCTTTCTAAGACTGCACTTACCTCTTCACTCAATGCAATTTGTTCATGCTCTTTAAATCTCCTCTTGTTAGTGCATAGATCCTTCAAAAATTTTGCATACTTTGGAATCTGAGCAATAGCATTGAGCAATGGGATGTTGATTTGCACCTTCTTGAATGTTTCCATTATCTCATCCAAGCCTTGATCTTTCTTTGACTTTGATAACCTGCTAGGAAAGGGTGCAATAGGCCTAAAAGCATTAGTTGAAATTGGAACTTGATTAGCATTAGATGATACCTTAGGGCCTGTGCTCTTTCCAGGAGCATTGATGGACTGATTGTTGGAAGCTGTGGGCTGCCCTTGTGGTGGCTGAATGATCTCCACGTTTTCTCTATCTTCTTGCTCTTCATTGGCATTTCCAATCTTATTATCAACTTGTTTACCACTTCTCAAGATGTGTACTGCTTTAACTTGCTCATGATGCCTTGGATTCACCTCTGTTTGGCTCGGAAAAGTTCCGGATGCTCTATGGCTCAAGGAGGATGCAATCTGCCCAACTTGCACTTCTAGCTTGTTCACTGCATTTTGAAGATTCTGATTGGTTTGCATCTGTTGCCCCATGAACTTCTTGAACATGTCCTGCAATTCTCCCATTTGATCACCCCTTTGCTCTTGCACTTGTTGGGGACCTTGCTGAAATTGCCTTTGTTGTGCTTGGAATCCTGGGGGAGGTCCTTGAGATTGTTGCACATTCGAATTATTGCTCCACCTGAAATTAGGATGATTTCTCCACCCCGGATTGTTTGTGTTTGAGTAAGGATCATTATTAGGATTCCTTGCTTGAAGGGCATTTGCTTGTTCTAGCATGTGCTCTGCAAAAGATTGGTCTTGAACTTCCACTTTGTTTCCTAGAGGGCCAGCCACTGCCTGTTGGAGCAAAGAACACATAACATCAAGTTTTGCAGCAATCTCATTACTAGTACTTACCTCAGAGACCACAGCTTTCATAGGAGCTCCTCTTCCTTTATTGTGGCTCCATTGTTGAGAGTTAGCACTCAAAGATTCAAAGAGAGTAAAAGCCTCATCTGCTGTTTTGTTCATCAGTCCTTCTCCACTTGTTGCATCTACCATCATCCTTTCGGAATCAAGCAAACCTTCATAGAAAGATTGCATTTGCATCCAACTCTCTATGTTGTGGTGTGGGCAAGAACTTATCATCTCCTTGTACCTCTCCCAACACTCATGAAAAGCTTCTCCTTCTCTTTGTGTGAAACCAAGAATTTCCTTTCTAATCTTGTTAGTCTTTTGAGCTGGAAAGAATTTCTGCAAAAACTTGTTAGAAAGCTCATCCCATGTATGAATTGAAGCATTAGGCAAAGAATACAACCAAGACTTAGCCTTATCTTTTAAACTGAATGGGAATAGCCTCATCTTAATCTGCTCATCATCAAGGCCTTGAATTTTGATCGTAGCACATATTTCAAAGAATTGCTTAATATGCATATAAGGATCCTCAGTGGTATTACCATAATAAGTTGGAAGAAGATGAATCATACCACTTTTAAGCTCAAACCTGTCAACTGTGAGTTGAGGATAGACAATGCATGAAGGTTGATCGGTGACTTTGGGAATGGAAAACTCACGCAGGGGTTTTCTTGGTTGGACAGCAAGCACACGACCTCCTTCATCGTTGTTGTTGTTCGGAATCTCTGCCATGTTGCTTGAACCTTCAGATTTGTAACTTTTAGATTCAACACTTGAAGGACTATAATTCCTCCTCAAACCAGCACGCACAGCAGCCGTTCTTGGTGAAAGTGGCTCAGGTGAACTTTGCTCTTGGTCAGATTCGGACATGCACACACCAAGGAAGTCAATTCAGTGCTTTCAATGGAGATAACAACAAAATACAAAAACTGAATACTAAAAGAAAAACCAATGAAACAAACAAATGAAACAAACAAAAACAAAACAATCAAAGTAATCTAACTATAGCACCATCATTACCGGTTCCCCGGCAACGGCGCCAAAAACTTGTTGAGCCTATTCTTAACAACTAAAATGAGTTATTAAAAACAGCAACTTCAATTCTCGCAAGTGCACGAACCGTTTATAGTATAGCTTATGTAAATACGAGGTCGATCCCACGGAGAATGGTAACTTGGTTCCAAGTTAAATTACTTAGAATGCTAGAAAAACAAAGAACAAAGAAACTGACTAACTAGCTAAAGGCAAGGTCGAATTCAACAATGCCTCTTGCTAATTACTCAAGGTCTAGGACAGAATCCTAGCACCACACACGCACTCGAGATGGGGGTCTTGTTGTTCAAATGAAAAGAAGAAAGTGAAATGAAAGTGCTCGAAAGTAAACACTAGCAGCAATGAACAAGTTGTAAAACAATGATGGAGAGATGTTAGAGCCTTGGAATCTGCCACTAGTTTTCCTATCCAAGTTATGAATGCATAGAAATTGACTCAAGCTTTATCAACAATAGATTATCGCATACAAGCCTATGGTATCTAGGTGCAGGATGCATGATTCTCCTAAGGCATGTGATTATGCATGGTATCTACACAACACGTGATCTCTAATATGCAACCTAAGCATGGTATCTACTTAGAATAAAGCATACAAGAGTCATTAAGCTCCTTGAGAATTTGATAATCACACAAGTCCTAGAACATGGTATCTGTCCTAGTCAACCTATGGTTATTAACCCCTTGAATGATTCTTAGGCCATTCATGTGTTGCTTGTGGAAGGAGAGTAGAATTGGTGAATCTAAACCCCTTCCCAACCTGTGCTAGATGCATAAAATCCTAGTTAGCTACTCCAAGAAAACATACATCAAGCACATAATAAACTGGAGATTAACAACTTGATAATAAAAGCAAGGAAATCTATAAAATCATCCATAACATTGAATATTCATGACTAGGGCTTCATCCTAAGCCCTAACTAAATGGATTAGTTAGACATAACTATGAATACAGAAAATAAGAAATACATAGATAGGGTAAAGAGAGGAGAAGAACTAGATGATGGCAGCAAGGAAGTTCCCAGGACAGCTCCAAGCTCCCTTGACAGCTCCAAGTTCCCTTCTCTCTTTGTGGTGTGTATGAGAGTAATGGATGAAGTGAATGTGTGTGTCTGCTCTCCCTGAATGAGTGTGCAACTCTCTATTTATAGAGTGTAATTTCGTGCTCCCCTTTGGCTGGTGAAGCACACCTCTCTCAGCTGCTGCCAACTGCTCTAGCTGCCCATACTTGCTTGTTGCTCCAGCTGCCCATACTTCCCTGTTGCTCCAGCTGCCCATACTTGTTTTGGTGAACTTTTCTTGGTTTTTGAGTTCCCATACTGATTTGTTTCCCAAGTGTGGCTGCTCTGATGTGTAGCACATGGCTCTAGGGATGTAGGCACATTAAACATGATGGCAGCCAACATGACATTTCTGTGCACTTGGTTCAGTCTTTGACGTGTTGAGGGCTCCAGATTTATCCAATTGGGCTGAAATTTGGATATGTTATAATAGACACCCATTGGAACAACTTCTATGAAGGATGTCTCCTCATCCGACCTGTGTAAGTTACTGAAATGAGGCCTGCAAGATGACCTACGAAACTGGACTGACAAGGAGTGTGGCCCAAATTGGTTCTGTCATTAAGCTCATATTCCTCTTGTGCCAATCAACCCTTAACATGCATGAATTGTACCAAATGTGATCACCTTGCTGTCCCAACCTACAAAACACACAAACATAGGTAAGAGACTCAAAATAAAGAGAAACTAAACAACATTACTAAGCAAAGGAGGCATGCAAATGTGTGAAATTATGAACTTATCACATGGGCGCTGTGGCTAGAGTGCACTGGCTGATTTGGCTGGGTATGCCCAACATTCTGGGTAGGGTCTTGTTGGGCATCCTGGGTGTGAGTCCTCTCCCAGTTTCGCTTTAAGACACGATAGTCATGCTCCAGCTCAACATTCTTACAATGAAGATGCTCATATTTCTCCGACATTTTAGTAACACTATCGCAGAGGAGCTCCACTTCTGCCTAGAGATTGGCCTCTGCCAAAGGTTTCCTTCAGGAAGTACCCTCGCGGGGGGGTATGGTGCTGGGTATCGTGGCTATCCTCGGTTGGCATAGCAGAGTGTGGGGTGAAGAAGAGGCGACGAGGCTTGATAGGTGAAGGAGCGAGCTGGGTTGGTAGAGAAAGAGAGGATTCAAGTGTCAGTTCCCACAGACTGCGCCAAACTGTTGATGCCCTTTTTCGGAGAGGGTCAACTTATAGAGATGTGGTGAGTCTTCAGCAGGGGGGATGGCTAGGACCTCCAGTAAGAGGACAGCGTGCAGAAGACAAAGTGGGAGAAGTAATCGTTAAGCTTCGGACACTGGTGTGGTGCCGGCCAAAGGCTCTCCGATGCTTAAATCAGCTATAAGTGGTAACTTTGGCAGAGTAACAGTAAATGTGAGGAAGTAGTTACCCTTTTTACTTGGGTACTATTTCCTATTTATAGGGAAGTGAAAGTGGGAGGTTTGCAAAAAGTTTCAATGTGGGACATTGTGCAAGTCGTTGTGGTGGTGACACATGTCCTGGGGATTAGGTTCGGCAATTAGGGCCTTCGGCAGTCGGGAGCTTCGGCAGGTGCTTGGCACCTCAGAAGAATGTCTTCCTTCGGCAGAGGAGAAAGCATATCTGCCTTTGGTGCTAGTCGCTTTGAGGCTGGATATGCTCGGTTGATTATGGTGTAAACATCATCAATCCTTACAAAGCCAAACTTGACATTCTCTCTTACTGACAAATATTTGAATGCCAAGTGCCTAGTTCCCAATGACATTTTATTGCTTTTGGGAAAGGAAATTGCAGCACTGTTATCATTCCAAATTTGAATTGGGCTTTCAATTGAATCTACAACTTTCAGACTCGTGATAAAGTTCTTAAGCCAAATAGCTTGACTTGTTGCTTCATAACATGCAATGTACTCTGCCTACATTGTTGAAGTTGCAGTAATTGTTTGGTTCACACTCTTCCATGAAACATCTCCTCCTCTAAATTAGAAGACATAACCAAATGTAGACTTCAATGAGTCCACACAAGCTCCCAAATCTGCATCAGTATAACCTACCAACTCCAAAGTATCATTTTCCTTATAAACTAACTTACAATCTTTAGTTCTCTGCACATACCTTAGCACTTTCTTTGCAGCTACCCAATGTGCTTGACCTAGATTGGATTGGAATTGACCCAAAATACTCACTGCAAAAGCCAAGTCATGTCTAGTACAAACTTCAGCATACATTAAATTGCCCACCAATGAAGCATAAGGTTTATCTACCTTCTCCAATGCTCAGTTTGTGGTGACTGCTCCTTGCTTAATTTGTCTCCTTTAGAACATGGTACCATATTAAAAAATTTCAACACTTTCTCTATGTACCCTTTCCAAGATAAGCCAAGTGAACCTCTCTCCCTATCAAGATTGATTGCAATGTCTAGTGCATAAGAGGCTTCTCCAAGATTTTTCATGTCAAAATCTTGAGATAGAAACACTTTAACATCATGTAGTAGTGTCAAATTCTTGCTTGTCAATAGTATGTCATCCACATAAAGTATGAGAAAAAATAAAATTTCTCCCACTGACTTTAATATAAATATTTGAAAAAAATAAAATTTCTCCCACTGACTTTAATATAAATATTTGAAAAAAATTAAATTTCTCCCACTGACTTTAATATAAATACACTCATCCACAAGACTTTCAGTGAAACCAAGAGACTTCACCACTTCATTAAATTTTAAATACCACTGTCTAGAAGAATGTTTCAATCCATAAATAAATTTTCTTAACTTGCACACCATTTCCTCTCTCCCTTCTTGAATTAAACCCTCAGGCTGCCTCATATAGATCTCCTCATAGAGATCTTCATTCAAGAATGCCATTAAAACTCTATATGAGTCTTTTGTAGAGACTTGAGAGAAAGTTTCGTTGTAATCAATATCAATTTTGTTAGGTGGTATGGGCCCATTTGGTATTTGAACACAACAATCTTGAAACAATAGGGTTTGTTGGCATTTGTTCCAAGTTTTTTTTTTTTTTTTTGGGTCAAAGTTTGGAAGGGAGGGGCCGATGGGATTCGATTATGAGACCACTGATATGTAGGCAAAAGCTTTTACCATTGAGCCATGAAACCGTTGGCTCATTTGTTCCAAGTTAAATCATTTTGATCATTAAAAAGAAAATATAGAAATTATGTGAAATTTAGAAATCATAAATTCCAACCTTAAAATTTCATTGAGTTCGTAGCTATTTTAAAATCCAAGAAAATGAGATTCAAACAAAAAAAAATATAGGACAAGCCAACCTCACCCACACAGCCAACCATCACCCCGCTCCCACAACCCTTTCTGCCAATAGCACCATCCCCATCTCAAGAATACAGTCTTTATATCCATTTGAGGGAGATACAGATTGAATTGAGTAACTAAAGTCATTAAAACTCTAAATGAGTCTTTTGTAGAGACTAGAGAGAGTTTCATTGTAATCAATTCCTTCTTGCTGTGTGAATTCCTTAGATACTGATCTAACTTTATATCTATCAATGAATCCCTTTGAGTCTCGTCTAGTTTTATAAATCCACTTGCACCCTATAGGTCGACATCCTTGAGCCAATGGAACCAATTCCCATACTTCATTTTTTCTTCATTAAATTTAACTCACACTTCATAGCTGCCAATCATTTTTCATATTATGAACATAAGGTAAAATTTTCATTTCAGATATGACATTAGAAGAAGAAAAAAAAAAAAAAAAAAAAAAAAAAACCAGGAAACCCAGAAAGAGTTAAGTTTTGGTTAAACAATTACCATGCTATTCACGAGTCTCCATGATTAAAGTTGATAAAGGAATCACAAAGCACACAAGAAAGTGCACGAACTTAGCAACACCAGTCTATAACTATAATCAATCTACTAACACTCATGAGAAACATATTAAAAAATTTCATAGGATGATTTTTTTTCTCTTTGTGATTGTGACAATTTGATGTAACAGCTACATGAAGCTCCCCACTAGAAACAGCATGCCACAAAAAATGACATGGAAAATATCACTAATCTCCTCATTAGGTTGATTTTGACACTACACTAAGCACAATATAAATCAAACTAATTTCCAAATACGCAAACTGCGGAACAGAAAAGCCCATGACACCATATTGACGTGGCCAGCTATTTGCAAGAATTTGGGTCCCTAATGATGCTGACATCTTAACCACATCAAGGGGCAGCACTATTTTAACAACACATTAGTACAGTTATCCAACATGACTATGTTTATAGTGGTCCTGCTGTATCTCTACATGTTGGGCTAAACATCGGCAACAATACCATCTACAACAACAAATTCCTACAAGTTGGTCAGTAATCCAAGTATGAGAAACTTTTCCATGATATAATTCATGTGCTCAAAAGCTTCTAAGTAAGGAAAATAACTTCCCGTGTCACTGGTGCAATGTATTTGTGCGTTTATCTCGCTCATCACATGACCGAAAAATGCATGTGCTGCACACGTAACACCGAAGTTGCTCTCTGCTTTATTTTATATTTTCTTTTTTATGGAAAGTTCCTCCACTAATTGATAACCCAAAGATTGGTCATCAATCAATCCCTACAACTATTTTCTCTCTGTTTTTTTGTTTCGTAATGATGGGCTGTCCATGTTGACAGTGCTTCAAGCGGTGTTGTTCAGAAGGAGGCAGACCCAAAGATTTGGACACATCAACAGGCAAGATATAGCTAAGCATGAACTCAAATCCATCATTTGAACTTTTCAAACCATGCCAAAACACATGGGAATAAAAACCCATAAATCAAAAAATTAAAAAATTAAAAATAATCAGAAGCAAATGTTAAAATCAGAAAGGGGTTAAAGGCACTGAAACTGAAAGGGAAAGGAGTGCGTGGTACCCAGATAGGCAGATACCATTCAAATGGTGTCAGGCACCCATGTGAGAGTGTGGCCCTTACCCCTTCACATCCATCTAAAAGAGAAATCACAAAATGAGACAAAAGAGTCCCCTAAAAAAAGAAAGCCTTTACTCACATGAAAGAACAACTTTTCTTTTTATAATTTTTACTTTTAACCCCCTTAAATTTTTTATTTAATTTTTAAAATTATCTAAAAGTCCTCTTTTTATGTTCTGCCTATTTCATAATCTAAAATGCTAGATGGATAGATGCTGCAATAAAGACAACAAAAAACTAAAGATGGTGGCAGAGACACAGCTTTTACCCTCCACTTAGTCATCCCCACTACTTTTTTGCCCCTTTGGGGGCTCCATTTCAGTACAATAGTTATGCTTCTACTACTGTTGCTCACCCTTTATTGGGTCTGCACAAGAATCAGGTCTCTGATAAAAAATCTAAACACACCTCACACAACACAAAAAAAGAGAAGGTAAAAGATGAAGTAAATTTAAATATCACATGAAAGTTACTACTACTAGCCCTTTGTTGCTATGTTACATTGCTACTCTGCTACTTGCTGTGGTCCAGCACATACCTAGAGAGATGGGGTACAGAGTTGTATATAGACCCCACTCCAATAAATCAGTCCATCTGTTCTTTTATGTATACAATTATGTATTATTCTAAACAGTATTTATTTATATAAATATATTAATGACAGTAGTGATCTTGCTGAGATCTTGTCTAGAAGTTTCTTTTGATGTAGGTATGCTTTTGGCTATATAGCTAGAGGATCTTTTTTTTTTTCTTCCCTGTATATGCTTCTCAATTGTTTCTGCAATGTAGAAAAAAATAGACAAATTAAGTAATTATCATCAGCAATAATCCCTTTGACCAGAATTGCAATTGATTACAAAAATCTTGTGAGATTGAAGTGCTTACCCTAGCAAAGTCAATCTCCCCATTGCTGCTGGCCATGCTTAATTACATTCCAATGGTTCCATACCCAAAAGAAAACCTAAAAAGTTAAAATTACCAATTTATTCTGTCCATGGATTTTTAGTAGTAAGTATGTGTTTTTGCTATATTTTGTTAAATAGGGAAAGCAGTACCTGGGCATTTTGAGAGAACAGATTTTGGGGAAGTTGCATTTGCATTGGAGGAGGTAGAAGTGGTGGGCAGTAAATTATTATTATTGTTGTAAGAAGAAATGGTTGTGACTCTGGTGCTTTCAGTACTGACTTCTGCAGAAGTAGTAGTTGAGAAGGCATTTATTTGGTCAGCAGCTGATTTTTTTGGAGAAGCAAAGAGGTTATCAGGCAGAATGTGCTCCATACTGTTTTTGAAACCAAATTTGAAACCAAAAAAACACATTAATCTCAGAATTGAATAGATTCTGACCGACCAAATATATAATTCTAACTGAATATATAAAAGTTTAATACCATTCGAGGAGGTCAAAGTCATTGCCATTGTCATCCTCACTGCCATGGTCAATGAGATTGAAAGCTGGATTCACCATCTCCTGCTGCAGTTGTTCAGCTAGACTACCTTCAAATTCTGCAAGAAATGCAATATCAACAAATGAAACAGAAATGACTTAACCACCCTGAATTAGCTTCTCTTTTTACAACAAGAACTCCAGAACATATTGATTAGCCAACCTTCTAGGACTTCTTCTTTATTCCCATTTGGTGAAACAATGAGGGATTGATTTTTGGGTGTATGAGATAAAGTTGGTGAGGGAAATGGAGACCCTTCTGAAAGACCATGATAGTATTGATGTTGATTATGATGATGATTGTTACTCTTGATGCCTAGAAGTTGCAGGTTCATAAGCCTTCTTTCTTGGAGTTCAATGGCTTGCTGCAAATTAGCTTGTTCCTCTAATTTCCTCCTTAACACCATCTCATGGGTATTGTAAAACATTCTTGATCCTACAAAGAGGTCAAATCAAAACAATTCCTCAATATATAGGAATTTTTTAACACCATCAAAGGAACAAAGTTAGTTTGCCTATTTTCTTACCAAGATTGAGGTCAGAAGGCTCCCTAGAGTCAATCCCAGACAGGCTTGTGCAGATATGATAGTCTCCCCTCTCCAACTGTTGGTGTTGTTGCTTCCTGAAAATGTGTAATTCAAAGCAAAAATAAACAATGTGGAAGGAGGGCAAAATTTGTAAAACAAGACAAACCAGAAGACTCAAAATTGCTATTTACTTGTCTGGTATTTTCCCCTTCTCCTTGTAAGGCTTCACAAGCACCCGCGAATCACAGACAAAATGAGGGTTCCCTTTAGCCAGAATAATCTTCACAGTCTCTGAATACACAAATGTAACAAATCCAAACATCCTCTTTTGCTGGTATGGAATCCTCACATCTTGAACTGGTCCATAAATGCTTCAAAACCACATAATTATACAAAGAAACTATGCTTTTAGTTCAAGTCCTCAATGTCAAACACTTCATCATAAGATTGCTAGAAACAAAATGATCAGTAAATTTACCTAAAATAATTAGAGACATCTTCTTCTCTAAATGTACTATCAGCTGGGAATGTCAGGTAGATCTGCCTAGAACTGTGATTAACATTTCCTCCCAAAGTTAAAGTTGAAATGTCATTTCTCTCATATTGGTATCTCCCAAACTTGTGAAGCTCATCTCCCATCATCAATGCAGATGTCGCTGACCTGAAACACATCAAAATGCAACCAAAGATTCCCCATTAACACACCAAGCCAAGACCAAAACTCATTAAAAAAGCAACATAATACTTTTTCTTGCAGAATTACAAGCATATACCTTTTAGTGTCATTTTGTTGCTGCATAAGAAAATTCATGCACTTGTTGTATGGAAAAGAAGTACCACCGGCCATAAAATGTGAGACTGCGGCTTGTTTCTGCTGCTGGGCAGCAGCATTGGATCTGAGTAACTCTTGACACTGCTCAAGTACATTGACATTGCTAGGAGAACCAACATCAACGGGGGCACCATCAGCATTAATGGAGCCACTGTGGAGAAAACGGCAGCTGCTTCCATTTTTACAGAACCCTCTTGAGTAATACAAGCATGGCTTCCATCCAACCCCAGAATTTACATCTTCAGCTCCAAAACACATGCTGGGTACAGAGTAACTCTGCTTTTGCAGTGAAGAACTGCTATAAGCATTTTGGCTTCCATCAAACAAATCATCAGTCTTTGGATCACTGAGGAAGGAAAGATGGCTCTGAAGCTGGTATTTTTCAGCAAGTTCACTGGTAGAAGAGTGGTAGGCTGAAGATAAAGATGATGATGATATGGTGGGTGACAACAAAGACCCAGAAACAGAACCAGGGTTACTGTTTTTGCTAACAATATTGGCATAAGAGGGTGAAGAAGTGGAGCTGGGGCTCATGGGATTGCTGAGGCTCCAAAGGTTTGAAGATGGGGAGGAGGGATTAGATATGGAGGACAGGGACAAAGGGTTGGGCCTTGAGATGGGGTTGAAGGTTGAAGGAGAAGAAGGTGTAGCAGAGTTGGGTTTTGACTGAAGAAGGCCAAGTTGGGTTTTGGCATTGATGATGAGATTGTGCAGCAGAGTCTCTGGTCCAAATGCCAAGCGTATCATCTCCTTGTCACCATGGTCTTGTATCAAAAGGAACCCCATGATTTTTGAGGCATTTTCTGGATCCAAATTTTGGATCCTTGAGTAAACTATCTTAGTAGCTTCATAAGAATCCATGGAGAAAAACAAAGAAACACTTGAGTGTCCTAGAGAGAGAGAGAGAGAGAGAGAGAGAGAGAGAGAGGAGAGTGGAGTGTGAAGCTGGCCCTCGTTAATTTATAAAAATTCAAAGAAAAAGAGAAAGAAGCAATAATGGGCAGATCATTATTTTAGTGTAATCATTGTAAGGCTATAGAAATAGAGAAGCAAATGTATGAATGAGTAGGTGAAACTTTATTTATTCCGATGAGCTCAAGGAGTAAGCTTAACAACGAGCGGGTTTTGAGCTTTGAAGATGATTTGATGAAGAAGAAGAAGAAGAAGAAGAAGAAGGGGAGAGAGAGAGAGAGAGAGTATCAATTCAAAGGTGCTTTGATGCTGCTACTGCTCTTGCTGCTCTTCTCTTTATTTTACAAATATTAGAACCACAACTTTGATTACAGTACAAAAACCCTGCACAAGCAGCAGCAACCTTCTCTCTCTCTCTCACTCACAGTACTTTCTCTCTCTCTCTACTTTCTCTCTCGTTCATTATTTCCTCTCTCTTTCTTTAAAAAATATTAATTTCGAGGTTTTGTTGTCTTTACAGAAAGAGACAAAAATAGACAAAGTGGGAGAAGGGATTCAACCTGGTTTGAGAGTAGAAAGGGCAACTCAAACCAAAAAAGAAAAAAAAGAAACAAAGAAAACTTAGAAAGGGAAAACAGTAAGATCACTCGCTTTTATTCATGTGCATTCTTTAATCACACTCCCAAAATAAACCATGTGGTCTTTTATAGGTTTGGATGGACATTCCAAAACACTTTTTGGATTTAGATTTGAAAATTCAACACAGGACATAAAAAGTTTATATAAAAAATCAATATTTCAGGGAAAGTTGAGATCTGGAAAAAATAATCAATATCAATTTTGTTAGGTGGTATGGGCCCATTTGGTATTTGAACACAAAAATCTTGAAACAACAAGGTTTGTTGGCATTTGTTCCAAGTTTTTTTTCGGGGTCAAAGTTTGGAAGGGAGGAGCCGGTGAGATTCCAATATGAGACAACTAATTTGCAGGCAAATGGTTTTATCATTGAGCTATATAATCGTTGACTCATTTGTTCTAAGTTAAAATCATTTCGATCATTAAAAAGAAAATATAGAAATTATGTGAAATTTAGAGATCATAAATTCCAACCTTAAAATTTCATTGAGGTCGTAACTACTTTAAAATCCAAGAAAATGAGATTCCCCGCTCCCACAACCCTTTCTGCAACTAGCACCATCCCCGTCTCCACCACTGAACCACCTTGCCACCTGCATCTCATCTCCCATTCCCTTCTAGCACCACCACTGTTACTATATAGTTACTATCAACACCACTGTTGTCGGCATCACCACCTCTGTTGCCGCCATCACCATAACCATCATCTAAGAATATTGGGTCTTGACAATTTTTAATTTTTTTTGCAATCAACAAGGAGGGGAGATTCAAATTTATGACCTTTTCCAACACTAGAAAAGGAAGTACCACTGAGAAAGAATTTATTGGTTCTTGACCTTCGCCCAGCCTCTAACGCAGTTTTAGTCTTCTTAAGCCTTTGGAGTGCTACTCCTTGGTACAATATATACACGACCAACACTTGTGTACCCAAGATAACTCTTATTTTGACTTCCTTGATGTTGCTTCCATGAGTTATAACTCCTCAAAGAACCTTTTCCTTAGTGAAATTGGCAACTACCAGACGGTTGGCTGCTCCTACTTATAGCAAGAACCGCAGAGACTCTACAACATACCATAGATTCCACCATTGGCTGCCTCCACCCTTCGGCCATGGAATGAGAAATTCCCCATCAACAGTTCATAATCATATTCTAATGTTCCAAAACAAAAGCCACATGACATTATCAGCATAACATACAACAATTGGGGGGGTCAAGAAACGAGCCAAAAAAAAACTTGAAAAGATAAATTAAGGTTAATCTACATTACAATTACAAAAATTAAGGTCTTAGCAGCATCTTCAAAGTCAGATAAAGTAATCACGCTAGAGAAACATACTCATGTTAATAAGAACCCATGACTAAACTGGGAAATCACTTCGAATGCATACAATAAGGGGAAAAGAAGGTGAGAGCTCTGGGGCAAATTGAGATGAATCCATAAAATAGGTGAATTCCACACATCAACCCAAATCTTTAGTAACTCAATGATAAAATATCCAACCCACTGTTCAAAATCCAAGCCCCCTCACGACCGAACTATGCATGCCACATTAGTATCTCCTCCTAGGGGGACTCCTCGAACGACGTTCTCGTAGAGGTCTGCAAAAATTACAAACATCAGCACAAGATATTTAAAGAAAACCACACTTGGAAATAAGTTATAACTTATATCATATAGGGCTCTTCACAAATAAGTCCCTCAAAACTCTCTTTCATTGTCAAAAGCACTTAGCACTATTTTGAAGAAAAAAAACCCGGAGCCAACAGTTAGTGCACCCGACATTAACAGTTGATAGGTGATGGATTTTTTTCCCCCCTACAGTTTGAGAACTACACTAATTAAGTATATATGATAAAACAGTAATCTTGACGGTACTAAACAGATCAGTAACAGAAGACATTGTACAGGTCTTAAGCAGGTCCCTATAGAATCAGAAAAGTCCTTGTTCTACTGGTAATAAAATTTCAAGGCATCAAGCATTGGATCCAGGTTGAAAGAGACCGCACCTTAAGGGACAATCACAAAAGAGATATACAAATATATTGATAGTGTGAAGCAGGGGTAACTAGGGGTGGAACATTCTCCACCATCTAAAACCATTCTATTAACAGCTGCCCACATCAAAGGAGCACCACTTTTAATTTAAATGAAAACACTGCAGCACAGGCCAAAAAAAAATTACAAAAAAAAAAAAATGGACGAGGTGTGGAGGTGATCTGGATGCAAGAAGTTTCATATAAGTCCTTAGTTCATTAGGGATTGCCCCCTGACATTTATAGATGTCTATGGATAACCTAAAGTTAAAAAATGCAAAAATGGCCTAAGTTTCTTCTGAACTCCAAGATGTGAATTAATTATTGGCAAACACATTCATCTCTTTAAATATGCAATTAGAACTTCTTTTTATGTGAAAAGAATCATCCCTTAAGAATTTCACAAGAAAATTAGGTGTAAAGTAAAACCTTGTGGTCTTCTTCCTGGATCCATCAAGGAAGGATCCATTGCTGAAGGCCCAATCAACATTAAGAATCTGTGTAAGTAATGCAGCTTCATTCATTCCAGATATCGCAGCTTGTGCCTCTTCAAAACTCTCATATTCAATCAGCGCATATCCCTAGCAGCAAAAATAATTCACAATAAGTCACTAAAAAACAATTGTCAACTTTTGATGAACTCAGCCAGTCAACAATATCTAATGCATCATCATTTGACGGACTCATCCAATATTATCTTTAAGGATATAACTACTCCCAAATGCATCATCAAATCAAGAGCAAGAAACAACTATTAGTCCATTAGGTTGTCAAATAGCTTTCTAATCATCCCATATTGTCATATGAATATTAATTTTTCCCAAAATATTCAAGAAAAATTACCTTAATGAAGAAATTTAGGCTCAAACAATTCATTCATTAGATTGTTTAAATGCTCATTATAAGATGCAAAAAGAATGCGGTTCGAGAAAGATAACTGCTGTGAATCTTTTGATACAGAAATAAGTCAATATTCTTTCCATTTACTGGAAAAAATTTATCACACATAGATATATGCATTTAACATCCTGGCAACAATACTCAGCATCTTTAAATCTTCATTCCACCTAAGACCATTTTCCATAATTGATCCCATTCGGGTGATTAGGATGTAAGAACTTCCAGTTGAGTTGCTTAACCAAAGTAAGGGAAGGTCCATGCAGATAACACGTTATTATTCTAGCTTTCATGTTGGTGAGGAATGAACCTACAGCCTCACTCAAGCCCCTGATTAATAAACCAAAAAGTACTGATCTTAAATAAAATCCCCATTTTAAGAGTCTCCATTTCATGTCAATTTTTGCTTGAGAAACATCTTTTTCCCATTTCATGTCAGTTGACGTTTCGCGAAGTTGACATTCTAACGAAAAATGATATTCTGGGGTTTTGGGTTTACATTTCAAGACATTGGCTTCAGTAGATAATACAGGGCATACAAAGTTGCCAATAACCACTTAATAGCCTGAAAAGATTATGTAGTCTATACTTAGGTTACAATTCTGGCCAATATACCAAGGGCAAAACTGAGAACAGGGTGAGAAGGTAAACTCATCCACGCTGTTACCTTACGAAAGTCAACCAGATTCTATAAGGCACAATCAATTTTTTTTATTCAAGCTTCAGAATTGATCTAAGTAAGTGATATGGTTTGTAGAGTATGTTCTAGAAACCAGTCAAAAGTGATGAAGTGAATTGGCCAAGAGACAAGCTAGTATGTAGGCTACTTTATATGCACACACACAAAAAAAAATAAGGCAACTTTCTAATTTTCCTCCTTACCCTTTTCTTATTCAAAAGAATATGCCTGTTTCTGATTTCCTTTTTTAAACAGTCCAAATAGGTCATGGACCTATTGGGCTTCACTTCTTAGTGTTAATTGCTTACACGCATATATGCATAATGAATATGTGCATAGTATATGCCCCGTTAAATAGGAGAATTGCCAATCTGGCATATTGGGCTTCATTTCTTAGAGTTAACCTCTTATACACGTTTACATATGTGCACATGTATATGCACCATACGATACGAGAATTTACAATCTTATAATTTAAATGGGTGCCAATCCAACAGCTCATATTTCCTAGCATTCAATTCAAAATTCCATGCTCAATACAAATTCCGATAATTTCCATTCTTAGTCTACACAAGGTTACAGATTTCACCCGTAATTTTTCTTTACTTTCTGTTGTTCTGTTATTACCCCAGTTTTACAAATTTCAATAATAAGATACAATATTCAGAAAAAATAAAAATAAAAAACAAATGCATATCTCCATAGTATACATAATGAAAGTCCTATCGTACCTTCACAAACCCAGTGCGGCGATCAAGATTTAAATGCAAATTTTTTATCTCTCCAAATTCACCAAATGCATTATGTAGATGATCCTCTTGGGCTTCCTCATGTACCCCAGTGACCAGAATAATCCATCCCTCAACAGCTGCAGACATTTTTAAAATGAAATGAAGAAATTGTCAGGGGATGCAATGCCAACTACATGTAAGTAGGAAATATGCTCCTTACCCTATGGTTACAAAAATATATGAAACTCTAACAAATACATAAAAAGGTTCTGTGTAAACTGGAAAACAAGATTATCATTCTTGATTTAGCAGAATTAAAATCAGGATGGATACTGAACAATTGAATTGTAAAGGTCTTAAAACAAGAAATGGAAAGCAAGAGTGGACCAAAAATATGTAAATATAATCCCTTTTAATTTTTTTTAATCAATAATGGAAATGAAGGACGAATTTTTGACTTGGTACCCATTCGGGCAGCTTCTTGAATAGGTGGCATTACAGGGCACCTACCCAAAATCTATGAGAGGACATATTACCCACTCGAGGTTAAAATCAAAGACATTACAGTTGAAGTTGAATGTTTAAAATTTGAACTAGTAGTAAAAAGAAATTTCAAAGAGGTAGGTGAGATAATGAACAGACCATGAGGCTATATCCACACCACAGAGAAGGGAAAACATGACTTCCGAGGAACTAGGACCCTGTTATTTACACAGAATGCAGAAGAGCATTCCAGACCTAGACTGAACATATGGTAGGCTATGCTTAACAAAAGAAGGCTAGCCCCTGGAAGTTCTATTAAGAGCCTAGACAAGCATTTAAAGTCAGCAATTAATACACAAGACAAGATTTGACCCATAAGCGCAACAAAATGAGATCCTATTTTCCCCGGAAAGGAGGAAAGAACTTACAGTATTAAGCAGTGAAATTAAGTACAATATCATAGCTTGCACTGAGAAAATGTGGGAATTGAATGATTTCTGCTCCATGGAGGAGTTTCCCATATTCTTTATTTTTTCAATTTACCTAGAGAAAAAAGGAAAAAATAATCTCTCTCTCTTATCACGTTCCTGCCAAAGTTCAATATGAAAAGGCATACTTGCTTACAAGCTCCATAAAGTCCCGAAATTAAAGTCATAAACCCAGCTTTTCTACACATCATATGCATTTTCACTGTTCCTTTCTAGTCATAACGAAAGATTTTTTATACTGAACTTAAACTATTTAGACACATTTTGACTGCTACTATGCTCCAAACTTTCACCTTGCTGCCACAGATTAATGTCTCCTACAAACATGATTATTTAGTTCAACCTGCAACCTACAGCTGTTGCACACCAATTAAGGAGCTATATGGCATGCAGTATCCTCCAAAATTCATGCCTATTAAAACTGCGCTCTCACACATTTGATAAAAAAAGCAGTTGAAAACTGTGTACCATGAAAATATGCTTGACCCTGACTTCTATAGACACATATGTGAATAACGGAAGTATACTTCCACAAAATGATCCCTCGACATAAATCCAAAGTCCAAACTCAAAAGCAGAAATCCAAACTTCAAACTAAAGAATGGAAATCCAAAATCCAGACTAAAAAAACTGAAACTTCCGAGAACCTAATCACTTTTCAGCATAACTGAATTGCAAAACATACACACCCGCTTAAATTTCCCCAATGAATCCGGGTGAACAAAAGCGAAGAATTCTACAATGCCAGCTACCAATCCAATCAAGACCTCTTCCATCAGGGAAAGAAAAAAAAAAATCTCCAAAAATCCCAAAGCCCTAGCTACCAATCAATTCTAAAAAGTGAAATTTTCCCCAAAACATACAACCCAAGCTACAATTTCAATCAAGAAACTCTTTTTATCAGATAAAACTCCAAGAGTCTTCAAACCATAGCTACCAATCAATTCTAAAAATTCAAACTTTCGCTAACACAACAAAACCCAAAGATGTACATAAAGAGACACACAAATATATATATATATGAGTGTGTGTGTGTGTGTGTGTGTGTGTGAGAGAGAGAGAGAGAGAGAGAGAGAGAAAGAGAGAACTTACATCGTTGGGGTTCGAGGCCGTCTGAGGAGTTGAGGGAGTCGAAGTCGGAGGCAGCGAGGCGGTTGTTACGGTCGGGATTGAGATCTTCACGAAATCCGCGACCTTTAGTCTTTTTAGGGGCGGCGGGTGAGGCGGACGCGCCGACGCCGGTGATTGCGGACTTGAGCTTAGGTTGTGGGGCCCTAGGGGACGCCGAGGGCTCCGCGTCGGCGGCTCCTTCCTCGTCCATGAGATCGTCTTCTTGAAAATCGAAGTCCACGGTCTCTACGTCTGCGCTCGCCATATCTGATTCTCTCTCAGTTCCAACGCTTCTAGTTACCTCTTCAGAATGTGCTTGCTCTCTCTCTCTCTCTCTCTCTCTCTCTCTCTGTAGATGAGGAAAGGCACAAAGGTTTAGGTTGGGATTTAAGGGTTTACCTTGGGCTTTGTCTCGATGGCTGTCTCTTTTTTTTTCTTATAAATAATTTTATTAGAAGAGGTATGATGGTTATTTCTTAAATAATTATTTGTCTGAAAAAGTAAAAATAATAACCGACATTAAAACCTAGCACCTTGATGATGGCCTTCCGCAAATAGAAGAGGTATGATGGGTAGCGTATCTGCCTCGTGACATTGAGTTCAAATTATCCTTTTTATAGATAGTTTACAATATCACATATAAAAAATTTAAAAAATTTAAAAAAAGTCACATTTTCTTCTTCTTAATTTTTTTTAAAATATTAATGTGAAACCATAGTATTTAATCAGAGCTTAAATGAACATATCATTATTTTTTTACTTTTGAACTAAAAAAAATCTAAAGTGCTAACTTTTGAACTAACTTTTGTACTATAAAAATAAAAATAAAAAAAACTAACCTTTGTAGTGTTTTGATGGGGGGAAATAAATTTGGGTTGGGATTTGGACAAAAGTTAGAATTTTTAAATTGACATATACCAATTTTCCGTGTTTGGATTAAAAAAAAAACATAGAAATTTAGAAACTCCCTGTGCAAATAACATATGAAATTTGAAAGTCATCCTGACTTTAAATTATACCTAAACAGTTATCATTTTTAAAATTCCAAAAAAGTAGAAGTTTTAAAATAAGAAATTCTTTTTTTTTTGAATTGAAGTGTTGCATTCAATAGACGGCAAAGAAACCGCTACAAAGCCTACAGATCAAGAGGGCCTTGCCACAACAGGAAATAGCATGGTGCCCAAGGTTAAAAATCAACCAAATTTAACAGGGGCCAAAAGCAAAACACTGCTAGTGCCAAGGATAAAACAGCTAAAGGAGTTACATGAGCAAGGACATAGGCAGAGCCTAACAGGCGTCCATTCCTTCTAGCTGGAAATATGGAGCTAAATACCTGGAGGGCAGGGGAGACCATCTTTGTTTAGAACATGGGTCAGAAAAGATCGGGCTCTAATGACCCACACTTCCGTGCGCATCCTTTCCTTTGCTAGTGTTGCCAAAAGATTGGCCGCTTCATTCGCTGAACGAGGAATCCAAGAGCAATGACAATTAAAAAAGTTAGAAAGTTGCTCCTTGAACTTGCTCAGGATGGGATACAATGTCCAAGCCCCTCTCACAATATTGACATTCAAGCATTGAGTCACAAACCTTGAATCCGATTCTAGAATTACATGTCTTTTCCCCTTCTCCTGAGCAAACATGCTTCCCAAACCCTTCTTATGAAATTCTTGTTAGATAAGGTCTTTATGTAGTTTCAAATTCAAACTCTTGATGTTATATGTTATTTAGGGCCCCTCTGGTAACGTTTTCAGAAATTATTTTCGTAGAATATTCTCAGAAAACGAAAACGCATTTACAAGATCCGAGAATGCGTCTGGTAATTAGTACGAAAAACAGCTTCGAAGAACAACAAAAATGAAAATGCATTTGGCAGCAATAAATGAAAATGACAAAAACAGTGAATATGCATTCGATACAAGGATTTTTAATTCATTTTTTGACATAATTTTTTCTTGAATTTATATATATAATTAGTCAAACTCATTTCCCATTATGGATATTAATGACCTAAACATATTTTCCTAAACTCAATTAGATAAAATTTGACTTTAAAAAAAAAATTAAGAATTAACCAAAACACAATTCCATATCTTATGTGTACCTCCAAGTTATCATGGTAAAGACAAGCAAAAATAGGTTTTCTATAACAACCCAAACCAAAATATCTAAAAATTAGGATTTCTTTATTCCACCCAAAAGACGATTTTGCCCTCGCATATTTTAATGGGGGAAAATTTGACTTTTTAATCAAGAAAGAATTTGGCAATTCCGCTTGCGCCGTTGCGTAGAGCACGGCGAAACGAGTTCGTAGACACGGAGTAGACCCGAATCGGAGTTGTAACAAAGAAAATACGATCAAAATACCACGAAGGGCACAATGGTAATTTGGTCAAAAAGTCAGATTTTTATCCCTCTCATTTCTCTCTCCTCATTTCTCTCTCCTCTCTCTCTCTGCTCCCTTTTCGACCCAGCCCCGACCTCCGCTCGCTTTCATCGTCGCCACGGCCGCCACACTTGGAGCAGATCTCCGCCGTTGGTACCAAACGAACCACCACTCGACCTCCGTCATTTCCTGACCCATCGCCGCCGTTTCTGTGGCCGGAGCTCGCCGGAATCTGCCATTTTTGCCGGATTTCCAGTTTGAACTTTGAGCTCTTCGTTCTCCTTCAATTCTCCACCAAATCGATCCAGTAAGGTATGGTTTCTCAGCTATTTTTCGTGTTCTAGCTGATGGATGTATGGGTCTCGATCGATTTTAGCTCTAGAGTGTTCGATTTTCGACTTGAAAATCGGCAGAAACTTCGGCCGCCGTGATCGGCCGTTTCTGGTCACTTTTTGGGGTATGTTCAAGAACAAAAGTGACTCCAAATGGGGTGTTTTACATAGGATAGGAGTTTGGAGTCTTGGTTCCGAGATTTTTCGGCCACCCGAAATCGCTTAGGACACCCAAATCTGCCCGCGCGTGCTGGGTCGCGTGGGAGAGGGTGGTGACGTAATTCTGTGCAGTTTTGTGATCCTCGTGTAGTCACGAGCGCGTAGGATTTCGCGGATCTTGATTCGGAGTTCGTTTGAGCCCCGAACGAATTTTCCATATCGCGCGATCCTTGGGTGCAGTGTCGTCCAATCGTTGGATCGCGCTGAATTTTTGGATATGTCGGTCTACGTGATTTCAGGATCGTGTAGGATTCGACGGATTGTGAATCGGAGTCCCGGATACTCCGAAATCGCGAACCCTGGGGCTAGGGTTTGGATTTTAAGCGATAACGCGATTTTGGCCAATCCGACCGTCCGTTTCGGACCAAATTTGCGGAACATGGTTCCTTCTCTGTTAGGAAACTTCAGAGAAGCCCAGATTGGCCATCGGAGACCGTGGACCCGCGGAGTCCCGGATCGGCCTGTCTGGTGGTTTATCGCTTAGTGAGGCTTCGGGTCTCTTAAAGTCGTTCTAAGTGTCTGAAAAGCTAATGTGGGCATAGGAGTAACTTGAAATGAGTGCACGTATTTCTAGGAGCCGGGGGCAGGGTGTTTAATTTAAATTTTTTTTATTCAGCAGTTTATTAATTTACTATTCATGGTTAATCAGGCACCAGAGGTCCAGTTGACCCACAGGAGGGACCTTCGAAGGGTCCAGCTAGCTCGGACCAACAATGAGTGGACTTTTCTTTCTTAAACGGTTTTATGATTATATTTTCTATTTGATTTTGAATAAGTGTTATAGCATGAATTTTATTGTGAAATATCTTTATTTTTATAAAATTTAGCCGAGCAAACAGATTTGAGGTTCTTGATACAGAAATAGTAATTTAGCTCAGATTTACCAGAATACAGTGGATTATCAGAATTTATCAGAGATAGTTATTTTAGAACCACCGTGTACCCATTATCTTTGGTGATTACCCACAGTCGGACCGATGTCTACGGACATCCAGTCTGATTTCAGTTACGTCAGTGCACTTGACTTTGCCTCACGAGTTTCGGGGACGCTCGGACCGTGAGTGCCAGGATTTGCGGCTCGGCAGACTTGGTGTCCCGAGACCTGCCAGGATTGCGGCTCGGCTGACTCTGTGTCCCCGAGACCTGCCAGGATTGCGGATCAGGCTGACTACGGTCCCCTGCATCCTGCCAGAGCGGCTCGAGTCGACTTGGTGTCATCGAGACCTGCCGACGGATCAGGCTGATCATAGTTCCCTGATTTTGCCAGTTTGCGGCTCGGGTAGCCTGCGTGACGCCCGAGACCTGCCAGGGGAATTGACGGATATGACAGGGGTACAATTAGGTGGTAGTTTCAAAGGATTTTAAGCTCTTTTATACAGTTACGACTTTCAGTTGTTTTATACCAGTTCTGTGATATTCATGCATTTCTATCTTTATATATTTGTTCAGTTATGCGAATATATTCATCAGTATATTTATTCATGTTTATTGAGTACTTTATATTGAAATATAGCTAAATTATCGATTTATATCCCTAGTATTTCAAAACGGGGGTTATTATGTTCTAAATTGTTTTTAAGAACCTTATTTTTGTCCACTCACAATTTTAACTTTGTTTTTCGCCCCCAGGCCATAGAAGTACGAAGGAAACCACTCGGGCCATCTTCCCAACTTCCGCCCCACCACCAAAGTGTAGGATTTCATTGTAAATTTCTTAAAATTCTGTAAATGTGTAGAAATACTCTGATATCTAGTTGAACATGAAAAACTGGACTTGAGATCTGTTGTTTGAGATAGTCTGGCAGTTGGTGTGATATTTGAGCTTGTTTGACAGGTGGAAGATTTTGGGATTGGTCAAATTACAGGGGAGACTCTGCCGAATTTTCGGCAAAAGTCTAAGGGAAATTTTAAAAGAAGTTGAAACGAGAAGAGTAAAAAGGTCATTTGTGCCCGACATTCGCCAGGTGTCGGACACGCACAGGATTCGGCTCGGATTCCAAAGCGGAAATTGGGTCGGGTCTTGTCATTTTCATAGTCATACAAATCTCTAGACAAAATATTACATAAACGTGATCATTATAAAAGTTACATAATATTACAACATAATCAAGATTCTTGAGTAAAATCACGCCATAAATTTATTGCAATCTTATCTCTAATGGTGCCCATTTGTGCAATATTTCCTGAAGATATATCTACATTTGGTGTTGCCATATTTTCATCATCAACAATCATGTCTTCTACTTGAAACTCTTCAAACATTTTATCACGACATGCTTCCTTTATGATAAAATTATGTAACACATAACATGCAATAGGGATACGTCGTTGTCTACATGGAGGGTAATTAGGCATCAACTTCAAAATTGGAAAACGAGCTTTCAATACACCAAAGCACCGTTCAATTACATGTTAGTAGTATGCCCTTAAAGCCAACTAATTATATGATAATTAATATTAAGGACATCATCTTATGTAATTACTTATTAAGTTTGTTAATGGGTCATATAGCTGAGCGTATCAGAAAGCACCATATGCCCAAGAAAGGCTAGGTCATTCATATACCGTCTCGACCAGGTTGACCACCATAGGTACTGCTAGTAGGCCTTCCAACCGGGCTTATCAAGAGACGTCGCGCGTCCCAGAGTTTTGGTGCTCATGTACCGACCCGACCAAACTGACCGCCCTAGATCCACTGTGATGTCTTGTGACCAAAAAGGTTACGGAGGGTGCTTGCACAAGGGATTATGGTGTGGAAGGTTACGGAGGTTCGTAAGGCCCACAAAAGCTCTTGGATAATGAAGACTTTGGGCTAGCTACTTGGGAGCACCAAAGTCCAAGCCCATTACTTGGAGTTTTCTAATGTGGGTGAGCAAATGAAATATTTTTTTAAGCACTTCCATTTACCCATAGGAAATAGTCATTTTTCAATGCCTAGCTTTACTTGCTGGAAAGAAGAATGTCCCAATGCTCCCTATTACTCGCTGGAAACAAGCCAATTCCAACACTTCCTTTTACCCATAGGAAATAGTCATTTTCCAATGCCTACCTTTACCTGCTGGAAATAAGAATGTCCCACTACTACAAATATTCAAAAAGACAACGTTGAATACACAACGATTGGCTCCGAAACCATTGTAGTTGTTTTTTCCACAATGGTTATTACGTAACCGTTGTTAAAAGGGATTTTTAAGTGTTGTGGTTTAGGGTATGTGATTTTCTAATTTTTTTTTTTTTTTTTTCATAACTTTCCACAACGGCTTTCATTTGAACCATTGTAATTGAAGCTTTTAAAATAAAATAAAAACACGAAGTGAACAGTCCCTCAATATTTTTTTCTTAAGCCCCGATAGTTCTATCTTATCTCTCTCTTCTATCTCTTGTCTCTCTTGTCTACCTCTCTCCACAGTCTTGTTCTTCCCACTTCGTCGCCTTGCCTTCGCCACAGCCATAGACAGAGAGACTCTATCTCTCGCATCTCCCTCTCTCTATGTTGTAGCTATTTCATATGTGTATTTTAATTTCATTTGAGATCTCTTTGTCTTTTTCTAAAATTTTGAGTTCTCTTTCTTCATCCACGGTATGTCTCAAATTGTCTTTACTTCTTGTCATTGTTTTCTCTGTTTATGTTTCTCTTGTTTTCCCTTTGTTTCCTTGTTTCTCAATCACGATGGCTGCCTCCTCTCATCTGAATTTTCCGTTTTGCCCCTTCCTTTACTCGATTCAGATATGACCAATGCCTCATATCTTATTTAACCAAGTCAATTTTGATCCCCAACGGCATGTTTTTGCATTCTTCTCTTGATTTGAGACCATACCTTATTTTTAATCAATTAATTATTTGTGTTTCTCAGATGTAGTTATTTTGCTTTTTTGTTTTTGTTTTTTGGGTATGCGAATTTGTTGCTTTCGTGCATTGAATTTTTATAATGTGCTATATACCCTACTATATATGGAATTTGGAGTTGTCAATAATGGACGTTTTAGCTATCCCGTGACATTTCAAACATGGAAAGTTTTTTAGTACAAAATTGTAAGGAGGAGCCTCATCACAAAACCAATTTAGATGAAATGTGATCTTCTGCTATTCAGCTTTCAAGAACTATCTTCCTTCAAAGCTTTGTAGATAATTTCTGTCACTAAATTTCCACAGTATGTCTCAAAATACATAAGATATACTTTGAATTTGTATCTAGTTGACTACATGGATACATGATGGATATGCAAGGGATACAGGAGGGATTATTTTGTATTTTCTTTTCCAAGAACAATGGGATGAGGGTAATTTTTTCTAGAAAAAAAAGGGTTGTTTGGAATTGTTTGTATAAAAGAGAGATTTGAGTGCTAGTTTCAAATGTTAAAGAAAAAATAAACAATTAATATTTAATGATTGTATTGTACCAATAGTGATAATCATGTCTAGCTTGGTAGAAATGTATAAGATAAGTGAACCATATTGCTGGGATTACTGTCATGGCTCTGTTCTGTATGGCAGAGGTTCCATGGACTTCTCTAAATTGTGCAAGGTCTAGACCTGAGCTAGCTTCTAAATATCTACTTTTTCTCTTAAACTTGAGCTAGCTTTTGTCGTACATACCACATGGTGCCGTTACAAAGTAAAATGCAGATGTTATCCTTTTTGTTTTTTAGTTTATACATCATCAGCATTGTGCATTTGGAGTTTCTCATCCATAGTTTTAGCTATTCTAATGATATTTTTGCAAACATGTTATTGTGAATGCAGTACTATCTTGCTAAGAAAAAAATTCCTTATATCCATGGAAATACAATGGAAGTAAAACTATAGCAGTTCATATTTGATGCGTTTTCATACGCACCTTCAACTGCACATTTTGACGTGACTTCATTTCCACCACTCCTTTCTTCTTCTTCTTTTTTTTTTTTTTTTTCCATTAATCTATAATTTACTGTTAAGTTTTTAGACTGACCTGGGCTTCCTAAACCACAAAATTTGCAACCCAAAAAATAATACATTCTTAATTTCCTTGCCTCCCTCTCTAATAATCTCCATAAGATTTACAGTTTACAATTGTTGGTACTTTTTGCAAAGATTGTTGTGTAGTTTTTAGCCTAAAAATACAAACCAAAAAGTGGAGTGGCTGCAGAGATAGTTGTTTCACGAGCCACGCCGCTCGTCTTTATTGCTTTGCTCCTCATGCGCCTTCAAACCCTTCACTTGAGTTGAGAGTTGAGATCTTCAGCCCAACCTTTGGACTTGGCCTCCAAAACTGACAAGTATTTGCAACCTTTGAGTTGAGAGTTGATATCAGGCACATGCATAGTGGTCTACATGAAGTAATAGGCTACATTTAATAACATATATATTTTCTGTAACAAATTGATTTTACAATGCACAGGTACTTACATGAGGTGCTAAAACGTCAAACATGTTAAGCGTGATTGGGTTTGTTGACCCTTCTGTAATTGGTGCTGTAGGGTGTGGAGACATTAGTCAAAGATCACGTGTCTTAGCAACTCGGTTTTCATTAGCACATCCTGACAAGATTTTCTTAATTCCTTACAACTCTGGGTCAGTCTAAAATGCTATCTAAGAGGTTTATTTAATTACTTAGAAATAAATAATGTGAAAAAGTGAATTGGTTGGCTTATGATGGATTTATTTCATATTCTACTACGTTGGCAGAAATCATTGGATGTTGACTATTGTTAATGTGGACAAGGAGACCATTTATTTCATGGATCCCCTAAATAGGATCATCATTGATGAGGAATGGAAACAAGTTGTACACACGTATGTTTCTCCTAATGCTCCTTTTAACCATTGGAAATAGACTAGCTCCAACACTTTCTTTTACATATTGGAAACCAAAGAGAGCCTTCACCTTATATAAATTGGGAGGCATTGCCAGCCAAAACCAAGCCCTCTTGGTTGTTGCAAGCCTCTCAACAACCATGAGAACTCACCTTTCTTTAGCTGCTGTAAACATTCCAGCAGCCACTAATTTTTCTTCAGCCATCAAGGCCCCCCTCATTTGGCTGCTGCAAGCAACACAACAACCATCGACCAATTTTTCTTCAGCCATCAGGCCCTTCCTTTAGCTGCTGGAGCAGCACTTGGTTTGGCTGCTGCAAGCATCCCAGCAGCCATCAACTCCCTTCTTCAATCATCACACCTCCTTCCTAGCTGTTGCAAGCACCCCAGCCATAACCTCCTCTCCTTGAAACCATTCTCCTTATAAAGCCTCACCAAGCATAACTCCAAGCTTTTCCTTCTTCCTCATACCCTTCCAAGCTATGAACACCATAGCCTTCAAGCCTCAAGCTTTTCTTCCCATCCTTCTTCTCTTGAAACTCTTAAATCCATAAAGCATCACCTAACTCTAAGCTTTTCCTTCTTTCCAAGCTTTAAACATCATAGCCTTCAAACCTCAAGCTTTTCTTTCCATCCTCCTTCTCTTGAAACTCTTAAATCCTCATAGCCATAGCCACAAACAACAAATTATCAACACTCAAACTCAAATATATCCAACACCAAGACAAGCACATGCATTCTCATTTGCTGAACTTGTGGGTCTTTAGCTCCCATACTCCAAGCTCTCATGCCAAGCTCATATAATCTCATATCAACATCAACAAGTCATCTTCAACTTTTAGTCGAGTTGCCGGAAACATCAGCACAAAACACGCATCCGTTGGAAGAAGAACAAAGTACTCCCCTAGGACTTGTTTCTCCCTCGGGATACTTTGGGCCTAGTTCTCGCTAACTCAGAAAAAGGGGCAACGAAGGCTTGATTCACCACTCTATGGCGATCCAGGACAATCCTCACACACCAAACTTTAAGACTTGTAAAAAATAATACAAATAAAACATCCACGTATGGTAAACCAAACATCCAAACAATTTCTAATCATAATTAAAACTAAAAGAAGCCAAAAATTACACTAACATGTCTCAAAATTACACTAAGCTGACCAAGGGGCTGTCACATTGTTTAGAAATTTTTATAGGAACTACAGTACGAATAGGGTACAATGCAAACTTAAGTGTCTTTAGCATCGGTCTCAACAGGTTCAGTAACTACCTCAACCTCCCCAACTGGGCCAACATCAATTGGGTGGGCACCTGGAGTAATCGGGCCGTCTCAGGAACGACCACCTCAGTGCTTGACCCATCACCTTGCCCTACTGGGGTCTCCTTAGCATCGTCATCCAGGAAGCTCCAGTCCAAGGAGGGGTATTTTTCACCAACTTTGTCAATTAGGTCAAAGTACCCCTCAACCTTCTGACCAGCGAGCCTATCCTGATACTTAGCCAATTAGATGAAGTCCTTTATCGAGTCGTCATAGCTCGATCAAAACTAGTATGAAAAAGCTTCAATCTGCTGCGCTTTTCGTCACACTGTTTCTCAACGGCGGAAGACAGCTCGACGTTCTTCTTGATCTTTCTCAATAGCGGAAGAATACCCCGAGCAGCTTTTAGCTCCTCCTAAACTCGCGCCTTCTCTCCGATTGTCCTATTTAGCTCCGCTATGGTCACAGTCTGCTCATCTTTTTTGCCCCGGTCAAATTCATGATGAGCAGCCACGTTCTGAGCAATAAAGTACAGTTTCATTGTAGCTTGTATTGGAACGTGGTGAGACTGACAAACACAATAAAATTACTGCAGACAAGGGAACATCTGAATACACCACCTTCATTTGATATTCCAGAGTCGACAAGGTCATGCCACTGTATCCTATCTCTTCATATAATAGTCCCCCAATGACCTTTGGCCTCAAGACCCTCTTGCTCGCCCCCTGATATGAGCTCAAGACCAGTTCGACATCCAGCCGCGGCTCCAACGGATAGCTAAAAGGCTCCACACTCTTTCTTTTTCCCACCTTTTAGGCAGATGACTCCACCTACCTTTTTCCCACTATCTCTTCTCAGCTGTTCTTCAACCTGCCTTTTCCCAACGTCTCGGGCTAGTGGTACATCAGCTCGTCTTTTTTGGGCTTCCCGAGAAGGCACCATGGCTTCACTGAAAACTCACACTGCACTGAAATCATGTATGATCAATAAGATCTGAAAACTCACGATGTTTTGATCGCAATCTATTAAATTTAGTTTTGAGTTGTACAATAGTACATCTCTTTCCACATTCTACAAACAACTCATCGCCTATTTCTAACCAAAATTTCCTTTTGAAAGTAGATCTCTAGAAGTCACCCTTTTTTACATGGTCATGCAATATACTTATAAATATTTCCTCATGTTTTGAAGGCCAATCAGCTCCCAAAATCAGTTCGTTAATAGCATTCTTGGTGGCCATCTCTAAAAAGGAACAACAAATGGTCTTTGAGTCATATACTAACAACAGAGGAACAAATAGATTGCATGCATACAGTTATGGAACTATTTAGGTATACTAAAAACTATTGCTAATTAATTTGTAATTAATAACTACTCTATTAATGTGAGAAAGAACCATGATACCATCTTTGCATACATTGAACAAACGAAAACAACAAAAGCATTCCAAACCAGATATGCACCATATCAATTTTTGAGCTCTTGGATAAAAATTAATGAAGTAAAACACAAATATGCCAAATCCATATCTAAACCCCTACACTCATAGAGAAGAAAAACCCTAAGTTGAACATAACCAAACTCACAATTACAAAATTCAGATATGAAACCCACAACAAATCACAGCAAAAAAATGCCCAAATTTTAGCCAAACACATTGAAACAAATTTTACTATAATTTTGTGTAAATAAAATTTAGAACTAGGAAACAAACTTTTGAAAAGGAAGATGATGGAAGATACAACAGTCTAGCACCAGTTGTGGAGATCAGTCATGCAGGATGGAGAGCTCGCGATGAAATGAAGAAAACATGAGATATGCTTGAATCTCGTGCTTTTGAAAACAACATGCTTTCTATTTGTTGAAAATACAGAAAACATCTTTTCAGCGTTTTCACTTTTACGCCTTGTGTTTTATTCATTTCCAAAAGACCGTATTCTGTGTTTTTTTTAAAATGGCCCACCGAACGCATATCCATTAGATTTTTATTTTTGGAAAACAAAAAAGGGGCATAGAAAACAATACCGAACGAGCCCTTATATTTTTCAAACTATAGATAAGTTATTGTGTTGTGTTTGAAGTGTTGATAGAGCTCACTTGTAAATAGGGATTTACCCTACATCTTGTAATGGATGTATATGATAATACCTGTAGGATGACTAAAAGAGCCTAGAGGGAGGTGAATTGGCCAATTTAAGATTATAATCAATAAACAAAGAATAAACTTCAGTAGCAGGATTGATATGGCTTATCAATCTTGAAATGTGCTGTACGTAAAATAAAGAAATACACAGAAAATTATTTTACGTGGTAAAACCCCACCTCTGGGGAAAATCCACAGGACTCCTCAGTCCAATTTAAATCCACTATAGAATGATGATTACAAGAAGTACTCACACACTTATCCTAGACATATTCTAGATAATGTTTACCGACTTCTTCGTAACTCAACTTCTGTCACGGGATGATCTTCGACACTCCTTATGTTGAACGCAATACTGCTCACGATTGCTTCAAGCTCGCCGGAGGAAAACCGCCACCACGGTCTTGGTGCCCTCAACCGTATGAGTCACCGACATGCATATGAATGCAATATGAAAGAGGAAAGGATTTGATAAATCACCAAGTAAACAGGGAACACTGGATGACTTATCTAAGAAAATAAGCACAGCAGCTTTCTCAAAACGAATTCAATATTTTCAAAGAAAAACCAATACATTGATAGCTACTCATCAAAAGAAACAACAATGGTTTTATTCCATGCAAGTTTCTCTCAATTGAGAGAAACCCACGTGAGTACACTTCCTATGCAACAAGGATTCACAAAACGAATTCAACCAAGACTTCTAAACATCATGCAAAAAGGTCTCTTCATTGAGACGCCAACACATCAGCCAAACATCTATCCAATTATCAATATAAATTCTAATTCCATTCACATGCTATGTGATGACGCCAACTAATGCAACAAGTGATGAAACCTAATGACTTTCCACTACAGCCAATCTTTTAAAATAATATCTACCTAAACAAATACATTAGACCAAACCAGTAGGAAATAATATCAAGAGATAAAATCTAATCCTATTAAAAGTATGATTAACATAAAAATACTTGAGTGAAAAAAACTCCAATTAGGAATCCTATAATGAATGTATGATTATGTCATGATTTATCTGAAATCAGTTTCTCATATCGGTCAAGTCATGCCTCGGAAGTATGAGATTGAACGAGTTGTGCCAAAACATCCAGTAACAATTCTTCACGCACTAATTTTTCACCTATGCTAGAGTCCAGGAAATGACCACTATTTTCATACTAACAGTATTTCACTATTGAACTATCAATACAGTGGCTCTACTAATGTATCAATTGAGCCAAATCATTCTTTTGTGGTTCTTAAGTTTTAAATGGTATCACGAGCCTTTGTCTTATGACTTAATCACCAGTTTTTTTTTCTTTTTCTTTTCCCAAATGGCCAACAATAATTATACAAGCACCAATAACGCCCAACCTACCCATTCCCCATCAGTGCCACGGTTTCTCCTATGAATGTGGTTGTTGCTATTAAAGTTGTTTCATCCAACTACTCGCTTTTGTTGGCTCAATTTGTTCCGATTTTGAGGAGTCGTGATTTGATGGGTTTTGTCGACAGCTTGAGTCAGTGTCCTTCAAAACATCTTGGGTGTAGCAGTACCAATTGTTTCTCAAGTTGATCAATAGTTCCTTGATGCATTCTGTTATGTCCACTATTTCACTCAACCAGATTTCCTTAACGCGTTCTATTATGATTCTGCATCTACGCAATGAATGGATGCGTACTATGAAAGGTGATCTCTCTGTATCCGACTACCTTGCCCTAGTTGGATAGCTGGTGAGTGATGATGAGTTTGTCTTGATTATTATTAACAACCCTGGTCATGCCCTTGAGATGTATTGAGGCTCAAAAAATCCAAGGCTGGCCCAAATATATTTCTAGCCCAGTACGACACCTAACTTGGGAAGAAACCCAACTTGGGTATGCAAGAGTTTGTCATATGCGCTTGCACACGTGCTACGCTAAGCAAATAAGCAACACGTCACTCTACAAGCTTAAGTGGGCCCAAGCCACGCGAATGCCTGAGGCTTGCTGAGCAGGTTGTGGTATGTATAGTTACGAGCATTCACAAGGCCCATGGCCAAGAAGTGGAAGTTTTGGGCTGCTTGGGAGCCCCAAAACTCGAGCCCATTTCTTGAGCCCAAATAAAAGGTTGGCCTATCACCTTAGTAAACTAGCCCATTACCTATGGCCTAAGTGACTTAGAAAAATCTGAACGTCTCCAGCAAATGGTTAGAGACAAAACCATGACAGAAAACCAAGGGATAGAGACTTGCGCAGGCTGTTGGGAATCTCCAACACATGGCCAAAGACAAATCCCAGCACATGCCATCCAAAAAACCAAAGGATACTTGAGCAAAACACCCTTCTGACCAGCATCATTACCCACTCGTTTCTCCCACCAGCTCTTGCAATAAAATGAAGGAGAAAGGGTAGCCTATAATAGGATATGGTCGCAGGGATAGCTACAAGAAGGCTATGGAGCCTCCAAAAATCTTATCTCTGTGTATTTGGACTGAGAAAGATTTCACAAAATATGGATGAATCAAAGGAAGATAAGAAAATTTGAGGGGAAGACTTGGCTGATTTGGAAAGAACCAGTTAGGGTTTCATGAGAAGAAGGAGCTTCCAGCGCCTATAAAAGGAGGCACCTTCTACCTAGAGCAAAGAAACTCATTGAAGGTAAGCAACTCCATCCAGAGAGAGTAAGCATCACCTCTCATCCCTGGAACCCTTCAATTTCAAGCCTTATTCCTCCAACTCTTCCCATCTTCTCTTCTGGCAAGCCATTCCAGAGCCTGATGAAGCTTTCATCAAGTTGCTGAAAAATTGCTCAAACCACCCACTTTTCTTTCCCCATCTCTTTCTCTCTCCCTTCAACAAATTCTACCAAAAACTCTCTCTTCCCCTTACTTCAAGCCTTTGTTTCTCATAGGAAACCCAAGCTTTCTCTCTCTCATGCTAAACTCACAAATGCTCAGCTCACATGCCACAAGTTTCTCATGCCAAGCCATAATATTTATCTGTAAGCAACTATTGGTTTTGTTAGTAAAGGAAGTCAAGGTGTTTCCTAAGGCTCTAAGAACCTTTCGAAGCACCCTTGGGGCCTGATTCTTGAACTCAGACACAGGGGCAATTCCAGCCATTTGCTTTTTACAGCAGCCCAGGCCCATTTCTTATTGCCGAAATGAAAAAGCCCATACAAGATGTTTGTAAGTTCTGCTTAAGTATGGGATACACTGATCACTTATCTAACTCTCGAGACTCTTCTCCTAACTATTGAAAGAAGAATGGCTGATCAAGCCGTTCATGTGACTGGAACATGCCTTGTTGTAGCTGCATTTGTTGCTGCTCATGGACGTGGCGCTCGTCCTCGAGGAACTGGACGTGGTCGTGTTTCATTCAATCATGGAGGTTTTTGGAATCGGCGAGGAGGTAGTACTCGTAGTCTCTTCTCCTCATTAGCGTACTTCTGTTAATAATGGTGAGCCTTTTACCTCAGAGACTCCAAGAATCGTCTATCAAATTTGTGGTAAAGATGGCCATTCATCTCTTGATTATTATGAGCAAATGAATATTGCCTATTAAGAACGCATTGCTACCAAACGCCTCACTGCAATGGCTTCCTCTCCCACCACAATCACTCATCAAACTAATGGAACCTGGCTTCTGGATACTCGAGAAAATGCTCATGTCACTCCCTAACTTCAAAACATTGTTAATCCTAAAGAGTATCACGGTGACGACAATGTTGGTGGTGTAGCTAATGATTCTGGTCTACCAATTTCTCACTTTGGCTCTAACACTATTCAATCTAATTCATGCTTGTTTCATTTGAATGATATTCTCCATTGCCCTTATGTTTGTATCAGTCTCGCTTCAGTTCATCGTTTCACTTCTGATAACAATTGCTACATTCTAATTTTCCCTGATTCTTTCATTGTCAAAGACCTCAAGACACATAAGACATTTTTCCAAGGAATGTGTGAGAATGGATTGTATCCATTTCAACTAAGTGGTGGACTATCCAATCAATATTTTTTAGCTTTTGCTGGAACTCGAGTAACAACTCAAAAATGGCATTTTTGTCAGTTGAAGTTCACTCAAAAGTGGCTTTGTCCAATCTACATTCTAACTTTCCGATGTTTTAAGTTCACCAGTTGTTTCAGTTGAAGGTTATCGTTATAATTTTCTTCTAGTTGATGACTTCTCTCATTATACCTGGACATTCCCCATGAAAAACAATGATGAAGTTTGTGAAATCTTAGTTCGCTTTAAGAAAAAAGTTGAAAAATATGTTGAACTGTTCCATTAAAGCTTTCCAATGTGATGAAGGTGGTGAATATACAAAGCCTGCTTTTCAAAATTATATGGCTTCTAATGGGATAACTAAACGATTTTCTTGTCCAAAACATCCTGAACAGAATGGTTCGGTAGAATGAAAACATCACCATTTGGTTGAAACAGCCATAGTTTTAATGTCTCATGCATGTGTGCCTTCCAAGTTGGGGTGGCCATCAATCCGGCCGAACCGATGAAACTAACTGATCTAAACCGTATTTATCAGTTTTGGTTTGATTTTGACCCAAAAAAGTCAAACGGTTTAAAAATCGAACCAAACCGTATATAGTTTGATTTTGAGTTTTTGTAAACTGGTCTAAACCAAACCGGACTGTTTATGTGCATATTTATTTATCTATATTTTATTTTACATGTGTAATACTCTAAAGTTTATATATGGATATTTTAATTGAGTTAAATTAGTTATTGAAATTTAAAGTTTTATGGCATGTTGAGCTTTATGATAGTTTCGTACTTTAGAAAATGATTGAAGTATGGAACATGATGTGAATTTGTTGGTTCTAATTGGGCTAACAATGTTGAAAAAGTGCAAAAGGAAAGAGAATTGGGCTTAAGCCCAAACCGGCCGAACCAAGTTGTCTTAAATTGGTTTGGTTTGGTTTTCTTTGTGACTTTTGCCAAAATCGTACCGAACCGTTATATTATAATTGGTTCGTTTGCAATTTTAAGTTAAAACCGATCTAATCCAAACCGTGCCCACCCCTACTTCCAAGTATTGGTTGCCAAACATCCATTTATCTTATTAATAGGTTGCCTACCAGAGTTATTTCCAATCAACCCCCCTTCAAAACATTGTTTCAAATATCTCTTAAGTATGAAATGCTTCGAGTTTTTGGGTACAGTTGTTATCTGTGGTTAACTCAGTGCATAAACATAAGTTGCAAAAAAAATCCAAAGCCTGTGTTTTTCTAGGGTATTCACTAAATCACCAAGGATATAAATGTTTGGACTTATCCACAAGCCAATTTTACTTGTCACGCCATGTCTTATTCAATGAGGACTCTTTTCCATTTAAGGAACTCACATCTTATGAGGGGGTCGTCTAAAAACCAGGTACTCTTTTTGATCCTGCTATAACCTTATTTCAAGTTTAGGTCTTGTAACAACTACTCCTACCACCACTGAAATTCCTCAGGCCACCTATCTTGTAGAACATGTTCCAATCTCTTCTCCTTCATCTCAAACAGATTTAAGTCTTCTATTTTCTTCGTCTGCACATGTGTAAGAATCAATGAACAATAATGTTGGTGAGCAAGGAATTGAAGTTGTCGTGCACTCCTCCTCCACTCATGCAACACTTGAGCAGTCTACTATTCATCTTTATTATATGATGACATGGTCTAAATGCAACACCTGAGCAATCCTAAGTATGCCACTAAAAATGCTGAGTCCACTTGTTTTAGCCAGGCTGTGAAACATGAAGAATGGTGCAATGCAATGGTTAAGGTGTTTAATGCATTGCACATATATGGTACTTGGAATTTAATACCGTATCAGTATGAAGCCAATATGAATCTGTTACCTAACAAATGGGTGTTCAAAATCAAGAGACAATCTGACGGATCCATCGAGCGGTACAAGGCCCCAGGACCTTCCACCTCACAAGGCAACCCTTCCCCCATCCTCTTCTCCCACCCTCACATATATGCGTACCTTTTTATGTTTGTGTGCCAAATGTAGAACCAAATCTTGTGAATAATTGTTGTATTGTGCACTGGCACTCAGGGCGAAAGCTTTTATGGAGTTTCTTCTTTGGTTGCCACCATTGATACATATTTTTTTTATGAAAGCTGCCATTGATATTTGATGTTATCATAATAAGTTGTTATTTGATAAATGACATTAGACTTCCATAAAAGGTTTGTAGAGCTCCCAAAATCAGTTTGGAAAGGAAACTCTAAAGAGAAAAGGACGAAGCAAGACATGAGATTACTCTTTTCTTTCGAAACATAGCCTGTGTGTTTGCTAGAGAGGATTTGGAAATGCAGAAAACGTCATTTCAATGTTTTCAACTTTAAAGAGTAAAGTGTGAATTTGTTTTCTCAAATCATTGTAAATTGGTCCAACGAACATCAATTACACGCTTATTCATTTTGGCAAATTGAAATTTGGCTTCTAAAATGTAAACGAACTACCCCTTAAGGCCTTCGCGGGTGAACACACTCTGATCCAGCCACCTATAGAAGTGTTAGTGGGATCACTGCAATACCTCACTATTACTAGGAATTACCTATCCTATGCAGTTAATCAAGTTTGCCAAGTCATGCACTCTCCCAAGTCCATGCATTGGTTAGCTGTCAATATAATTTTGCGTTATCTCAAGTCCACCTATGATCATGGTCTTGTATATAAAATTGGTGAGTTACAGCTTACTGCTTTTTCAGATGCATATTATGCTGGTGATCCAAACTGTCATCATTCTTCTAGCGGCTACTGTGTGTACTTGGGCAACAACTTGGTATCTTGGAGCTCCAAAAAGTAACGCACAGTCTCTAGGTCAAGCATATAGGGTGAGTACTGTAAGCAAGCCTGCATGGAAGCAGAGATATCTTGGCTTAGATAATTTTTTTCATGATTTGTAGTTGCCTTTATCTTGCCCAAGTACATGGTGTGATATATGTGTCATCTATTGCTATGGCTTCCAATCATGTGTTTCACTCCAGGGCCAAGCATCTTGAGGATGACTACTATTATATTAGGGAGAAGGTGATTCGTGGTGAACTAGTTGTTAATTTTTTATGCTCCGAGGATCAAGTTGCAAATTTGTTCACACAAAGATTGTCCACCACACGCTTCCAGTTCTTCCTTGACTTGTTTGCTTGTGGGGGGATGTTAGACAAAGTTTTATCTGTAGTTTCAAATTCAAACTCCTGATTTTATCTGTTGTTTATATTTTTCAAATTCTAGATAAATTGTTGTGTTGTGTTTGAAGTGTTGATAGAACTCACATGTAAATAGGGATTTACCCTACTTCTTGTGGAAAAACCTCTTTAGCGACGAAATTTTCAGCGACCAACCCAATTTTGGTCGCTCAAAAAGGAAATTAGCGACAAACCTTTTGCAGTTGGTCGCCAAAGGTTTCGTGATATTAAGGCATTGTCCAAGACATGAACAAAATGAATTGCTACCAAATTCTTCAGAAGGGCGACGAAATGTTTTCGTGGCTATGGTTGCAAGTGGCGACGAAAAATAATTTTGGTCGCCATTCATTAATAGAGTGCGCGCGAAATTGAACAAATTCTAGGTGACAAAATTTTTTTGTCGCTATGTTTGCCAGTGTCGTCGCAAAGCAAAAATTCGCGCTTAAAATTTTTAGGTTATTTGGCCACCGCTGGTTTGGTCGCAGATTAGTGTGAGCTAAGAATTAAATTAAACCCATTCCAACACGCTTGTTATTTCCCTTATTCAGTTCACATACCCACTCCCTTCATCTCGCACGCCCTAACCTGCTCCTACGCCGACAGAGCAATCAGTCACCGACGTCGGCCAAGCACTCGTATGGACATACCCACTCTCTTCCCCCAAGATTTCTGATGGCCTGAGTTATTTTCCACTACCTCTGCCCCAGACCATCTACCCTTTAGTTCTCCAGAATTTTCAGAATCTCTACAGCCCCAACCACGCAGTGATTCAAAGGTATTTTCTTCTTTTGTTTATTCAACAATTGTTCTATAGTTAATTGATTTTGATTCTTTCAAAATAAAATCTGTTTTGTTTTTTTGTCTTAACAACAGGGTCGTTGCAACCCCTCAACCATTGAATTGACAAAGTCCTCCTCTCACGACTTCTTTCATATGGTGCCTTTATGTTAGGTATGAAGACCATTTGCTCTGTATGATGTGCTTTTTGAGTTTTGGAACATGGAAATATTTATTTGGTCATCTATGATTTACTGAAAACTACTTCATACCATGTGGATTGGTCCTTAATGATAATGTTGAATGAAAGAAGGTTAAACAATTAAGGACTGACAGGTAACAAACTGGTACATGAGTGATTCTCCCAAGTATAGTAGACTTTTGAATTATTTAGAATCAATTACGAGCCCTTGTGTAAGTGTCTTTAATTTATTAGACGAGTTTGTAGTCAAACCTAATTGGATTTGCACATAATTGAAGTAAAAGAATTGGAAGTTGGAAGTGGGTTATGTGGGTGTGTATTTGTTTCAAGGTTTCTTTGCTTTTGTCTGTAAGATTATGCTTTATTTTAGTTATTATTATTGTGTGTTTTTTTTTGGTCAAAGGAGCTTATGCTTTTATTGTTTGGGAGAATTTAACTAGGAAAAATAATGTTGTTGTTTTTTGATGATTAAAGAAACTTAGAGGGAGAAGTCATAGACTATTTTGAGTTTGCAGACTAATTTGGTCTCAAGCTCTCCCAAAATATCGTGTCTAACAAATTTTGTTAATTTTTGCAGTAGCCTATTTGAAACATTTTCTGTGATGAATAATTCATCTATCTCAAGCACCTTTGTGATGAGAGTCAGTGTCATAAAAGTTGAATGCTTTAATTTTTTTCCTGTCTTTTTTGTTTTGTTTTAGGGAATGATATATTAGTATGTTGCTCTGTTTGAGGATTTGAGCCTTCTCTCTCTATTTTTGTGCTTTGTAAATGTGCAGGATGATACTTAAGATGGCTTTTAGCTTAAGAATAATAATAGGCCACATCTCAGCATGTGTCTCATTCTCTAAGGTGGTTATTTCTTTCACCCATGTAATCAAATCTTCAGAGCCTGTTTTCTCAGTTGTCTTTTTTTCATTCCTAGGCAACTTGTACACATTATGGGTCTGGCTTTCAATCCTCCCTATTGTCTTGAGGAACATTTACTCAAAATGCAGTTTACAGAACTTTAAGGAAGTAGATGGGTTGAATTTGTATGGTTGGATCACTATACTTTCAATCCTCTATCTATTTCCTGTGGCTATTTTTGTAGGGTCTCAATGGGTTCAAGGGTATCACAGAGCTATTGCAACTATAGGAAAACCATCCACATTTTGTTGAAGTGTCTTTTTGCTTAGCAATGGTAGAAGACTAAGTGCCTAGTATGTGCTTAAGCAAATTCTGAGTCTTGGGCCTGAAAATATTATAAAGAAATATCTTATAGACTTCTAGTTTTTCACTAGGATCATCCTCTCTTAGCTCGTGTTTTAACCTTTAAAGAATTTTTCATGTCATTTTATTTCAATTCAATCCTCTTTTTGTACATTTAGATATCTTTTTATTTCATTTCCTCACTGTATTCTAGTGGAAACTGAAAAAGTTGTCCTTAAATGTTTCTATTTGCACTGAAAACATTAAAACTAATACTTGTTTATGGTTAATTGATATTAGTTCATGTTTGATTGGAAACTTATTCTAAGTATTACATAGGAAGAATATAACAATTCTTGTATGCAATCAAAACAGAAACACTGCAAGGCCAATGCTTTGAACATAAAATAGAAAGAGTTTGATCATATAGGGGGTCACATCCTTTCCTGAAACACATGGAAGCTGCCAAACATGTTTATAATTTTATGTCACTTTTATTCTTTTTTTTAGTTATTATATTGTAATAATTTGAAGTATTTCTAAATTTCTTTTGGTTGGAAAAATGTAAAAGGGTGAAAATCCTACATACATGCAAGTTTTTGACAACCCATGATTTTAGTGATAACTATGTACCTGGTTTTAGCATCAAATGAAGGCCTTATTCATTTAAGAAACTGAAATGCTTGTATATCTTGACAATGGTTTTTTTATACTGAAAACTCATTTTTTTTTAAAAATAATTTTAAATACTGAAAGGCCTTAATTTTCCACTGAATTGGTTGGGTACATCGATGTGGAATGGAATCACATTTTGACAGCCTCTCTCTCTCTCTCTCTGATTTTGTAGTAGCGTTTTCCTCTGTTTTCCCTTTATTTAATTGGTTGTGCTTTGTAACTCAATATTGCACTGTAGTCTTGTACGTTTCTTCAATGATATATCAAATTGTCCATTTTTTTATAAACACTTTGTATTTCTTTTAGAGTTTTGTTGTTTAGTGCAGGAGATGTTGTGTAATTGTTGAAGCTGCCATTGTGGTTTTTGTTGTAAAAATTTCATAGTTGGTTATTCAATTTAAGCTCTGCCTTTATGTATTTTTAATTGTAGTTGGTCAATTCACATTAATACTCTTTCAATAGTAAATAGAAACATTTGTATGATTTAGTGTTTTGATGTTAAAGCAGATAAGTGGTGTATTTTTAAAGATTTGGGTTGGTTGATGAAATCTGAGGTTATGCAGAAATCTGTGATCTTGTGTTATGTTATGGACCAAAAGAGCTAGTTTGGATTTATATTTTGATCTAGATTTTTTATAATTAGACATTTCAATGAGCATGTCAAACTTGGTTTCATACAAATTGGAGTTAAATTGGATTTTTGGCAAATTTTTAAAGTAGTTGTTATGTTGCAGGTTTTTTGTAGCTCAGTCTGTTTTGGATTTTGTTTTTGACATGCTTCCTTAACTTCGAATGCCATGAAATTTTTATGTGATGAAGTTTTATGTGTCTAGTTCTGATCTGGAAAGTTTCGCACTATTTCGACTCAAACTGGTTTTTTAGTGAATTTCCCAAGTTGAAGTGTTCCTGCCCAAATTGTTTAACAAAGTATTTATTTGGTCATATATGATTTACTGAAAACTACTTCATACCCTTTTTGTTGAATTATCTTTTTGCTTATCAATGTTTGAAGACCAAATTGAAGTGCCTAGAAAATTAGGAATGTCGGGCTATGTGCTTAAGCAAACTCTGTGTCTTGGGCTTGAAAATGTGATAAAGAAATATCTTCAAGACTTCTAGTTTTTCACTAGGATCATCCTCTGTTAGCTTGTGTTTTCACTTTTAAAGAATTTTTCATGTTATTTTATTTCAATTAAATCCTCTTTTTCTACATTTAGATCTCGTTTTATTTCAATTCTTCATTGTATTCTAGTGGAAACTGAAAAAAAAAGTTGTTCAGTGTTTCTATTTGCATTGAAAACATTAAAAACCAGTGAGTGATTGCCTTAGTTGGGTTTGTGGTTCTCTTTATCTTATAATGTGTTTAGAACAATATCATTTAGGAGTCTAACTTTACTGAGGTAATATCTTGTTTTTGCATGTCAAATTATTTGAGGAGGTGGAAGGATTTGGTTTGTGGTTTTGGACAGAGGACCATTTGAGGTAAGAACCTCTTCTTCTCATTACACTCAGTTCCATTTGTTTTCTTATTAACAGCTATAGTGGTTGTCAATGTCATTGTGGTGTTGTTTGTTTAAAGATATTAAAATGACATATGTGTTTTGTATTGTGTTGAGAAGTTTTGCAACCCATGTTGGTTAAGGTGTGGATTATACTTTGGATTTTATGATTTATGTTTTCTAATGGGTTTGTGCTATGCATGATATTAGTCTTTACATTGGTTTTTCAGAATTGTTTTCCTTCTTCATTTGTGGTATTTGTTATTATCACAAAGGTATGCTTTAGACAGTTGATATTGAGAGGTATGAAAAATGAATTCAAATTTTATTAAGTTTGTTCAAATACCATTCTCAAACATTCTTAAATATTGATGAACAATGATCATTTTTTTTTATGTAGATCCAAACTCTTTTTAATGGCTTATTTAGTTAAGATTGTGAATTTCAGCTTTTGGGCAAGATTTCTTGTAATTCTGTTGTCAAAAATTGTTTGTTTTTGGTCTATATATAGTTTTATATTTAAATTTTCTTGGTTTTGGCATCTTCTTGACCGTTGGCATTTCATTATTTTGTTTCTTTTGTAAAGGAAGATGATTGATGAGTTTGAGAAGATCAAGCGACAATTGGTAGAGTGTTTGGGAATTCCACGATATTAAATCACAGACTCACAGTCCCTATCCACAGGTGTTAAAGATCATGACTACAAAATTTGGAATTACAAAAGGCAAATACATGCATCTTTTTTAGTCGAAACCCGGTCTTAGAGTGGGGAAATTATTACTACAAAACTTAGGTTTACCAAGGGCAAGAATATATGGAGCTTGGCCTCCAGTCCTTGAGTGAGGTCTTAGAGTGGGGAAATTATTACTACAAAACTTAGGTTTACCAAGGGCAAGAATATATGGAGCTTGGCCTCCAGTCCTTGAGTGAAGACTATTTTTGGATATGTTATGTGTACTTGAATAACTAGTATGCTCTTGTGTACTTTTGAATGAGAGAAACTTTTATTCATGTCATTTTCTATTGATCTATTTACCTAAATTTATTGTTTTCCAAAATTACAATATGTTAATGAAAAAAGGTTAATATTATCACAAAACAGAATATAAATTAAATAATTAAAAACACTTAAAATATACAAATTTTAGCGACCAACTCAGTAAGCTTTAGCGACGAAATCAGGTAGTCACCGAAATCTATCGGCGACGAACAACCTATTTGGTTGCCCAATCATTCCTCAGTTCGCGGCAAATTTTGGTATTTTCGCGGGAACCCATCTTTTTAGGCGACCAACTCTTACTGTAAAGGCGACGAAACAAATTGGTCGCGTAAAGGTTTTGGCGACGAAAATTTGTTTTCGTCGCCTTTTGTCTCCAGGTACTTTCAGCCACGAGCCTTAGGCGACCAAATTGGCGACGAAATAATTTCGTCGCTAAAGGGTTTTGGCGACGAAATAACAGCTTTTAGCGACCAAACGTGGTGGTCGCCAAAAGGGTTTTTCCTTGTAGTGTAATGGTTGTATTGTATATCACTTTCCAATTATAAATGCAAGGGCTCCATCATACTGATGGATCAATTGAGCCAAATCATTCTTTTGTGGTTTTTAAGTTTTACAATTCCATGTTTAAATCCATTAGCCAAAGAAGAAATTTCACAAATTCTAGAACATTAATTTAAATTATTTTAAATTCCATAATTTATCAACACTTTCAAATTTCCTCATCCAAACACTCCGTAAGTACCTAAGATCTTCTTAGGAACATTTCAACATCGGAATTTTTTTTTTTTCTGTGCCGAAGTTACGAGTTTTGGGAGAGGGGGGAGGGGGGGGGGGGGGGGGGGAGAGGGGGGGAGAGGTTTGGGTCTAACGTGGGATTTAAGGTATCAAAATCTCCACCTTTTAGGAATTGGTGTCCTTTCAGATATAGGACACAACATTTTACCTCATAGTGAGGAGCTTCCTTTTTTTGACTCTTCATGACCATGACCATGACTAATGAGTACCACATATAGGTTGGGTTGTCCTTTAATACTATTTGTAACAAGCCAAGACTTCTTCCAAAATACCCAAAGTTGACTTTTCGATTCGTAGATCTTACTAAAGTACTTAACATTTTCCTAACATAGTTCAAATGTGAGATTCCTGTATCACATATTTGGATGACTCTACTAAGTTATATTGGACATGTAAATCATAAACAACATGATTTGACCAGTTAACGAATTTGCTCGTGAGAATCTAATTCAATCCAGTTTAAGATTTTATTAATTAGTAATTTTGAATTGAATTAAAGGGGGCCATAAACTTATTCTCATTTAGGTTTCTCTCTCGCTACGCAGAAGAGACGTGTGTCAAATATTAGGGTTTAGGTTTTTCGCGTTCAACCATTAACCCCTTATTTGGGGGTGGTGAGAATTCACCCAACACGGGCACGTTATGAAATACAAGCAGCCGGATTAAATTCAAACATGGCTAGAGTCCTTGCGGCCGTTCTGTGACTAAAAATGCTCAAAAAGGATAAGAGACTTGAACACGGCTGGACTACTTAGCTGAAGAATGCTGCCCAGTTTTGTAGCTGGAGATATGGCCGGGTTTTGTTGGAGTAGCGGCTGGGATTTTTCAGCAGAATCACGATCGGATGGAGTTGGGCAACGTTTGGAGCGGCCGGAGGGGCCTGGGCTTGCGAGAAGGCAGTTGGGCCACGTTTGGAGTGGCCGGGATTGTTGGATTGTATTAGCTGGGCTTTCCTTCGAGTAGGGCTAGAGGCTTGAAGAAGGCCGGCTGAAGCTAGGCAGCCGAATTTTGGAACTTTGGGGCCTGCGTGAACACGGTTAGAGGAGCTAGGGTTTTCACGGCCGAAGGAACTGGGGTTCGGTGGCCAGAGCTGCTGGAACATCGCAACCAGGTGTCTTGAAGGTTTGTTGCGGCCGGGCCCTTGAGTTGGGAGTCTTGAAGCTTTAGCGATCTTCTAGCAGTTCCAGCCGCGAATTCCAAGCGGCCGAAGAATCTTCCAAGGAAGAATTTGGAAATTGTGGCTGGAGTCTTTGGATTTGTTGCAAATTGGGTTGAAGAGTTTTAGGTTGAAATCTAATTGTTTTTTTATATATTGTTTAGGGGTGGTCAAAATTCACCCAATCTTCCAACGAAGAATTCCTAGCAACCGAAGATTTCCTAGCGGCCGAGAATTCCAAGCAGCCAAAGAATTCCTACCGGCCGAAGAATTCCTAGCTGTCGAGAATTCCTAGCAGTCGAAGAATTCCTAACAATCGAGAATTTCTAATGGCCGAAGAATTCCTAGCAGCGAAATTCTTGGTCAAGAATTCCTAGCGGCCGAGATGCTTTCTCAAAAAGGTGGCCGAGGTCTTTTTTTCAAAGGCCATGGTGCCTTCTCATAAATGAGGCCGAGGTTTTTTCTTCAAAGGTCGTGGTGCCTTCTCAAAAATATGGTTATGCGCTTCCTTTTGCAAAAATGGCCGAGCGCTTCCCTTTGCAGAAGTGGTCGGGCGTATCCTTGTAAAAATGGTCGGGCATATCCTTGCAAAATTGGCCGAATGTTTCCTTTTGAAAAAGTGGTCGGGCACTTCTCAAAAAGTTGGGTAGGGCACCCCTTAAATAACTTGGTCGGCTGCTCCTCTTACAAAAAGCTAAGCCGTGGCAGATTTTCTCCTCACACACCTTGGCGCCTTCCTCGTGACACTTGGGTAAGAAAAGTTGGGCCGAGGGAGTTGAAGTTCGGTAGGAGGTATTTCCACCGAGGGAGTGGGAGGTATGTCCTCTGAGTTTCCAATATTCGAATATTTTGAGAACTCAAAGGTAGTCCAACGTGGGGCTAAGCCCAACATCCAAATATTTGGAGTTCCCATACCACCCACCTTGGCGGATGGTCAACCAACTCTAGAATTCTAAAAACTCAAAGGGCACGAGATTCCACCAGATGTCAAGATGAAATCTCGGAGAACCAAGCCCAAGCCACATATTCACGCCCAAGATTTCCAGAGGTCAGTGTGCACATGACGGAGGCCTGACAAGGAAAGAAATCAAAGAGGTTGATAACGATTCAGAATTTTCCAAAACGAGAGAAAATCAAGCAACCATAATATCTCCTCTGACATGATCCACGAATTTTGGGGGCTTCAAAAGGAAAGAGTTTTTAAAAAGTTGACATTTGGCCATTCAATGGCCAGCCCATGGGCCAATGGACGCCTTATATAAACTTCACCGAACGAAGGTAGAAGACACACAAACCTATTTTTCATCTTGCACTTTTCTTTTCCTAGACTTAGGATTTTACTTTTGAAGCACCTAGTGTATCGAGTTCAAATTTAATTTCTAGTTCAATCCGTTTTCTAGTATAAATTTAATTTCTAGTTCAATTTACATTCCTTGCCTTTTAAATTCAAGTTTATTTCAATTGCTTTACTTTTCATTGTTATCGCACTTTCATTAACTTTAATTTCAAGTTTAATTTAGTTTACCATTCTTATTGTTCTTATTTCATTCTTGTTTATTTATCACTTTGATCTATTTTATCGCACTTTAATTCTCGTCTTTACGTTATTTATTTTACGCACTTTACTTCACGCATTTATCTTTAAATTATATTTAAGTTTAAGCACCTTCAGGGTTTAAGACTATTTATCTTTAAATTATATTTAAGTTTAAGCACCTTTACTTTACGCACTTGTTATTCGTTTCATTACGTTTCACCTTCAATATTCATCTCCACCCACTCCACATCATTTGGTTGCTCACATAAAGCCTTGACCCTGAGGTAGTGAAAGAACCTAGGCCTTGAGGAGGTTCCTTGCTCGGCCGAACAATCGTTTGATTAAAGTTAGATCTCGAACACAACATACACTCACATTCCATTCAAGCCAAATCCATGGCTTGGTGGTGGCACGCCCCGCACTCAAAAAAGAAGAAGAACCAAAAGTTCCTTCCGTCGGCCGCCTCTGCCAAAAAGCGAGAAACACCCCTCCTCAGCCTAACAAAGCTAGTTTGCATCCACGTTCAGTCGTCGTCGCTCTCCTTGACTTGACAGCGTCAAGTCACTTTTCTTCCATGTTGAGTCGCTACCGTTTCTCTTCCACGCTGAGTCGCTGCTGTCACTCCTCTCTTCGATTCTAGGGTGCTGGCCTCGTTGTTGTCTCTCTCAGATCCCACATGTTAGTTTCATCGTTCATTTTCTCCTCGGTGTGTCCGCGTTTCTAGTGGTTGTCTTAGTATGGTGGTTTCAGCTGGTTTGCTTTTGATATTGTGCCCACAGTCTCCAAGTCAACGATGACTGTGGTGCAAGCTACTTTGTTGTGGTCGGCGGTCAAGGTGAAGATGGCTTTCCTCACTCCCTCTTTGTCGACCGATCTGTGATCTCAAGCCTTACCTTCATGAGAAGACGACCGCTGTCCAGAGATTTGATGTGGGTGCCTCTTCACCTAGGATCTATAGCTTTGGTCCTCATTTTCACGGTGTTGGGCCAAGTTTTTGGGAACTAGGTTTGTTGGGTACCATCCTTTTACCCATCTTTACGGGTTTGGTTGGTTACTCTACGATAGGGACTGTGAATTCGAGTAATGTTGGTGTCCATCTTAATAAACCTACGGAGACTGGCCAAGTGGAGTCTCCTGGGCGTCTTCTTTAATGTGTTCTTGGAGCATTCGTGGACTTGGCATCCTGCGAATGCTATTGTGCGTGATCCCCATGTTTAGGTTAAGTGGCCAGGCCAGTTTTGTTATTGTTGCGTGGTGTTTTCTTCGTTCTCACCCTAGCTGATCTTTGATTCTCCACCTGTCTCAAGGACTATATTTTCATAGGAGGTTTCTTGGTCAGTGTTGAGTGATATGGCATGCTTGGGGGCTTTTTTATTTTATTTTATTTCCTGGCTCGTTTGCTGGGTTAGTATATTCTTTGTGTTGTTCCTTGCAAATTTTTCTTCTTTCATTGCCAGTTGCTATTGGAGGTGGTTGGAGATGGTGTGCTTAGTGGATGTTTTCTTTCTTTTTGGCATATTGTGTTCTTTGTCGAATGTTCTCAATGTCTTATTGTCACATCCCGGGATCGGCTCCGCCGTAGCACGATATTGTCCACTTTGGGCCCCTTCTCTACCCTCACCGTTTTATTTCTGAGAACTCACGAGCAACTTCCCACTGGGTCACCCATCCTGGGATTGCTCTAACCCCAAACTCGCTTAACTTCAAAGTTCCCATGACTCCGAAGCCAGTAAGCTCCCAAAAGGCCTCGTGCTAGATAGAGGCGGGCATGTACATATAAAGCACATCACCCCCTCTCTATTGGTCGATGTAGGATGTTATAATCCACCCCCCTTAGGGGCCCGATGTCCTCGTTGGCACACTCGCACCACACAACAAAGTGGCTCTGATACCAAATTGTAACATCTTGGGATCAGCTCCGCCGTAGCACGATATTGTCTGCTTTTGGCCCCCCTCTCTGCCCTCACAGTTTTGTTTCTGGGAACTCATGAGCAACTTCTCAGTGGGTCACCCATCTTGGGATTGCTTTAGCCCAAACTCGCTTAACTTCGGAGTTATCATGACTCGGAAGCCAATGAGCTCCCAAAGGCCTCGTGCTAGATGAAGGCGGGCATGTACATATAAGGCACATCACCCCCTCTCTATTGGTTGATGTGGGATGTTACACTTGTGGCTGTGCAAAGGATTGTGATTTCATAGCATGACTCTTTTGACAGTTGGTTTGTGTTGTAGTGTTCTCGTTTGAGGTCTATGCGTCGGAGATCTATGTCTCAGTTTACTATTTTATTTTGTCTTGCTCTAGCATTGGTCTTGCGCGACTGTTTCAAACTCTTTTTTTAGTCAGTGACATATGTGGTACTCTTTCCTAAACTGGAGTTTGTCCCTCAGTAAGGTTTTAACAAAGCCACTATTTGTGTCGTTCTATGTATGCTACTTTGATTCTATGAATGAATTCCATTTCTTATAAATAAATAAATAAAACTTTGAATTGAATTAAGTAGGTGTGTGAGTTACTCCTTAAGAAATCAAGTCATTACTCGAGCACTCTAAATTTGGACAGTGAACCTACAATCAAGCAAAATGATCCATCATTCTACCCCTGATCGTATGTATGAAATTATGCAATTAGAGTGAGGCCTTGATGACCAAGTTATCATGGTCCAAGGCATGCATGTCTCATGCCGCATAACCAAGGCAAGCATGTCATTGTTTGTGCAAATAATCTCGCGGGAGAATATTCGCTTCTAGATCCTTCAACATTTGATCTTCCTTCTCTCTTTCCCTTGATTCCTGTAAAAAAGATTGGAGTAAATAGACCACACCCGGGGGGGTGTTGGCCAAAGATCCTCCGATGCCTAAGTCAGTTCATGTGTTTGTAGGAAAATAATAGCTAAGTAAAGGGTACAGAGTTGTATGTATAGTGTGAACCGGGCGGCCGGAGCCGTGTATGGTGGCCGGAGCCGTGTTGAGAAAAATGGAGAGTGGAGAGGGAGAGAGAGCTTTGGTATTTTTCTCGGGTTTAAGAGAAGGTTTAGATGCACATTGAATGATGAATGTCTATTTATAGGAGCCTCGGGGCTAGGGTTTCGTAAAGAATAAACTCTTATTATGATGAGTTTATTCTTTACCCAAATTCATAGGGATTGAGTTGGACTTGATTATATCTCTTTATTTGGGATAATATGATATTATCTTCTCTTTCTTAGGATAATATTTGAATTAATGGTATTATCTTATTAAATAAAGAAAATATCCTATTAATTAATTGGCCAGATAAACTGGTTCAATTAATTAATTTAAGAGATAATCTTCTTTTTCACGTGGCGTGCCGTGATTGGAGACGAAAATATTTGCTCCCACAAATGCCCCCTAGCTTCTGCATGGTGCTTGTGTGGCATGTAAGAGATGAAATTATTTTTTCGGCTCTCCAACTGTGTCTGGGCTTTATTCTCTGAGTTGGACTCCTTTGCAGATCAGATTCCCAATTGGAGTAGGCTTCTGACTATTCTTGGAGTTGGACTCCTAGTAGGAATGAGCTTGCCATTCCATCTTGACCCGAGTTGTCCAACTTGTATAAGTACAAGGCTTCTCTTCACTCTTTCTCACATTGCAAACTTAACTTCTCTACCTTCTAGCTTGAGAAAGATCTTGGATAATTTGTACTGCTTGTCGAAGAGAGGAGTTGCCGTGCATCCAAAGTAAGTCGAGCACGTATATTTTTTCTTAGTCTTCTCTTTTTCGAGGTGAGGACCAGGATTGACATCGTGACTGGTGGTCAAAGACGGTTGGAGCGGCGCTGGCCGCTGGTTGCTGCTGAGTGAGTATCCGGAAGAAGTTGTTGGTCTACCCCTTGCCCAGAATGTTGCGAGATGGAAGTAGAATGATCCAGACTCTGATGACCTGCCGACTGAGTAGGAGGAGTGTTCTGCTGGACCCCCCTAAAAAAGGAAGGTCGACGTTAAGTCTTCAAGATATGAAGCTACAACTTCGCTGGCGAAGGATGTGTCTCCGTTGAGGAAGAAACCAAGGATCCATTCTGCTGAGAAGACTCAAGTAGGAGCTGTTCCCCATCATCAGTTAGGGTTAAACATCTAAACATCTCGTAGGGCCAATATTTGTGATGTTCCACTCAAGCCTCATGTGGACAAGCTTGGAGAAACAAAGTGAAGTAATATTTCATCTGCTTTAAAAATCAGTAGCTTTTGCTGCTGAAATTATCCAATACTCGTCTATTGTTGCCCCTTCTTCTGCGGCTAACTTGATCAATAAAAAAGATGCATACTTTCATCTAGAGACATGTCAATGAGTGTAACCCGTTTGGCCTACGTCTGGAGATGTGTAGATGAGAATGGCCTATTTGGCCTACGTCCGGGGACATGTCGATGAGTGTGACCCGTTTGACCTACGTCCGGAGACGTGTCGATGATAGTGGCCCGTTTGGCCTACGTCTGGAGACGTGTCGATGAGAGTGGCCCGTTTGGCCTACGTTCGGAGACGTGTCGATGAGCGTGGCCCATTTGGCCTATGTTTGGAAACATGTCGATGAGCATGGCCCGTTTGGCCTACGTCCAGAGACATGTCGATGATAGTGGGCAATTTGGCCTACGTCTATAAACGTGTCGATGATAGTGGCTCCCGGGCCTACATCTAGAAACGTGTCGATGATAATGGCCAGCGGGCTTACGTCCTGAGACGTGTCGATGAGAGTAGCCCGTTTGGCCTACGTCTGGAGACATGTTGATGAGTATGGCCCGTTTGGCCTATGTCCAGAGACGTGTCGATAAGAGTGGCCTGTTTGGCCTACTTCCGGAGACGTGTCGATGAGTGTGGCCCGTTTGGCCTACGTCCAGAGACGTGTTAATGTGTGTGACCCGTTTGGCCTATGTCTGGAGACGTGTCAATTGCTTTTGTGAACACTCATTGGAAAAAAAAGCTTGAATTTGTATTGATGTCTGTGTGACTACATTACTTTATTGAACATAAAATATGAGTTCCATGAGTAATATCAAAAGCAACTTGTCTTTAATGGAGGTGAGGGAGGCTTGGCCGCTTGTTTAGAGCCGAGCTGATAGGTAAGGAGCTTTATGAATAGTACCCTTGGAAGTAATGGGCATTCCATTGCCTTGGAACTTCCTTCCATTGAAAAATGATGAAAGGTTCGTCTTCCATAACTTGGTAGCTAGTGACGGCTTGGGAGACGAAAGTCACCTACTTGATCTTTCTCTTCTGCCCTCTGGTGGTCAGCCCTGGCTCTTAGAGTCAGCTAGGATCGTGTTGATCCACATGACTCTTTTCATGGAGGCTCATTATTAGTTGCGTCACAATCCTTGATTTGCTGAATAGCCCCCCTTGCGATGAAATCCGTGAAGTGGCCATCTCTAACTAGATCTTCGAGGTGCCTTTTCCAGGCGAAGCAGTCGTTTGTGTAATGACCGTGTCCTTTATGGAATGTATAGTATCTACTGGTATCCTTCTTGATTGGGTTTCCCTTTAAAGGCAATGGTCTCTTCAACCAAGGCATGTCCTTTACTTGGGCCAGGATCTGGTATATCGGGATAGTGAACTTAGTGTAGCTCTCCATTGCTGGAGCACCTTCCTGAGGTTGTGATCTGAGCTTGCCGTTCTCTTTGCTTGCCTGCTCAGCTGCTTGATCAACCTTCTTCGTTGCGATCCGGTCGTCGTCCCATAGTGCGTAGCGCTCTGCTGTAGCGAAGACTTCTACCAATGTTTGGCAAGGAGAGATGGTCAGCTTGCGATATACCTCACATTCAGTTGGCAACCCCCTCTTGAATGTGGAGGACGCAATTTGGTCATCACATCCTACAATGTTTGCCCTCTCCACTTTGAACCTCTTGATGTAGTCTCGGAGGGATTCATCGGACTTCTTGTGCAGGTTGAATAGATGGTCAGGGTTCTTCTTGATCGTTCAATAAGAAGTGTATTCTTTAGTGAAAATGTAAGTAAGCTCCTTGAAGCTGCTGATCGACCCTGATGGCAAGGTATGGAAATAGTCCTGAGCTGCTCCCCGCAAAGTCATTGCAAACACCTTGCACATTAATGCATCTTCAGCTTTGTAGAGGATCATAACGCTCTTGAAATGCTTTAGATGGCTTTCGAGATCGAAATCCCTTTTGAAACATGTGAAAGGAGGCGTTGAGAATCGTTTCGGGGGAGCAGCTTGCTCCATTTCGAGGTTGAAAGGTGAGGAGTTTGCTCGGTCTACCCCCACGCGTAGTTCATCTTCAAAATTTCGGCAAATCTTAAGTCTCGAAGTCAGTTATTCACAAGCTTCTCAACATCTTCCGCACATATGGCTGGTCGGTCACGTTGATGACCTTTACGATTTGGGCGAGGCTGATTAACTTCCTCGTTGGTTTGCAAGGGTTGACCTTCTCGGTTGCGCTGCCTAGGTGGCGTGTTGGTGGACTGCGCTTGCGAGGGATTTTCTATAGCTTGGCGACAAGAATTGGTTCTTCGAGAGTGAGCAGCGGAGCGCCTTTCTTCATGGTTCTTATTGTGAGGGTTATCAAGTTGACCTCCCTGGGGGCCTAGTCTTTCATGAATATTTCTCTGCGAAAGGGCAGTAGAGCATCTTTCTTCACGATCCTCATTGCGATTATTGTCAGTTTGACCTCCCTGGGAGCCTAGCCTTTCATGAACATTTCCTTGCAAGCCCAAGCAGGTGTAGATGCCAAGTTGTGGGCCCAGCCTATCTCCCACGTTGGTCCTTAAATTCAATATGGATGGTAGACTTCGTCTGTTTTGAGTGTGGCTTGCAAATGCTTGCGACATGTCTGCAAACTGATCGCGTTGTTGTCTATCTCCTTGTCTGCTTACTTCTGCTCGACCTGCTTGGTTTCCACTTAACTGCCTATTGGCGTGTTCATCCATCCTTCTCTCTTCGCCCTGTTGTCCAAGGCCAAGATTTTGAGCCAAGTTTATTTGGTTGAGGAGCTGTCTCATCAAATTGTTTTGGTCGTCCATTCTCTGAGTTAACAGGTCAACTCTCAGATTAAGGTTTACTTGACTTCGTGGATCGATAGGAGATAAATATGTGAAGCCCAATTGCACACGGGCTAGGATTTCATTGGATGTGTACGCGGGAGCATGCGTCGAGCGTGGAAGCAATGGAGGGAATGCTTGAAGTTGCTCCAAGATTGGGCCAAAGTCAGCGGTGGTAGTGAGCCCACCTTGATGGGAAGTTCCACCATGCTCAGCTGTTGTGCTATGAAGATGGCTAGATCCAGCCACGGGGCCTTGAGATGGTACGACGATGGCAGAGGCCTGTGACGTGGTCCCAGCTGCAAGTCCGGCAGGTGGCACGGTGGTTCCAGGCACATGGGGTGGTTGCTGTGGTGCAGCAGCAAGGGTTTGTTGCGGGTTCATGGCGGCGAGAGGCGGTGGAGCAGCCATGTTGATCGCGGGATCGTGGGAGGAGTAGCTTTGGGCTTCACGGATTGAGCCATCACGGCGGTTTTGCTCCTCGTGCGCTTGCCTCAAACCATGGTTGTTTGGAAGGCTTCAGTGGATTGGAAAATAGGAGGAACGGATTCCTTGAGCACGCGGTTGAGTATAACTCGTGCTCTCAATGAAAGCACCAAATGTTTGTGCAAATAATCTCGAGGGAGAATATTCGCTTCTAGATCCTTCAACCTTCGATCTTCCTTCTATCTTTCCCTTGATTCCTGTAAAAAAGATTGGAGTAAATAGACCACACCCGGGGGGTGTTGGCCAAAGGCCCTCCGATGCCTAAGTCAGTTCCAATGTTTGTAGGAAAACAATAGCTAAGTAAAGGGTATGCAGTTGTATGTATGGTGTGAACCGGGCAGCCGGAGCCGTGTAGAGAAAATATGGAGAGTGGAGAGGGAGAGAGAGCCTTGGGTATTTTTCTCGGGTTTAGGAGAAGGTTTAGATGTACCTTGAATGATGAATGAAGTCGTCTATTTATAGGAGCCTCGGGGCTAGAGTTTCGTAGAAAATAAACTCTTATTATGATGAGTTTATTCTTTACCCAAATTCGTAGGGATTGAGTCGGACTTGATTATATCTCTTTATTTTGTATAATATGATATTATCTTCTCTTTATTAGGATAATATCTGAATTAATGATATTATCTTCTCTTTATTAGGATAATATCTGAATTAATGATATTATCTTATTAAATAAAGATAATATCCTATTAATTAAGATATTTATCCTTATTAATTAATTGGTCGAGATAATCTTCTTTTCCACATAGCGTGCCGTGATTGGAGACGAAAATATTTACTCCCACAGTCATAAGCCCCATTTATTAAAGCCTACAACACCCACTATGCCCATCATGGAATACTTGCACATTTGGGTATAAATAAAGGAACATGTACTTTGGAGCCCAATGTTGGAAATATGACCTAAAAGCCGATTATGTGATATAATATTTTATGAATATTTTATATCTTAAACTTCTTTAGCTTTATTAAAAGGCAAGTTTATTGTTTATAGCAAATGTCTCATTACAGTTATGTACTTAAACAATAGTCCAAAGAAAATGAAAGATAGGGAAAGTAATTGAATAGGTTCAGTAGACATTCCTCTCGAGCCTTCATATCTTAAATAGTTCTTAGTCATAGGATTGTCAATTGACATTGATAATTTGTAAAGTGTACAAGTGCTCAATAAAGAGTGATTACTAAATGCAATCAATCAAGAATTCTTGTATGGAAGTTTCACTTACATGTGACGCATAAGTTTCTATCAATCGAACTATCAATCAAACTATGAGAGATTCTCTTATTTTGGATGTATGGGTCAATTACATTTCGCACCCCTTGTGCTTTTAGGCTTGTAACAGTTTCGTTTTTATTTTTTAAAGTTGGCAAAAACAACTTTACCATCACAAATTTTTACGCCGTTGGATTAACCTTTTTTTATGAGGCGCAAACGAGCCTATTTTTGCAACACGGGCCTAAAAGACAAGGACACCAGCATGATCCACCGTTCTACCAATGATCCCATCATGTCTAAATTATGAAGTTAGTGTAACTTGATGAACAAGGCATCATGTCCCAAGTCAAGCATGTCCTATGCCACATAACCAAGGCACGCATGTCCTATATGCCATGAGGAGTAATCAAGGGATTAAAAGATCATAATGGGAACACTCAATGTTCTACTGCACTTAAGTCAAGAGTTTACCTAATCTTAGAAATTCTCTTACAAGCATGAAATCGTGAGGATGCATAAGCATGTGGATGTTTGGAGCCGTTGCATTGTTAACCTAATCTTCATCATTTAACCAACCATATCAATTTGGTATTCGATGAGAATTAGAGATCTCAACCCCATCTCTTGCCTAACATTTTGACTCCATATGGTCATTTCAAGTCCAAAACTGGTTAGTTCTTTTAATAATGAGAGACGCAGATTGATTATTTATGTTAGAAACCTTGAGTTTTAATATTTTAATCCTATTTATCAATTAAATCCAGTTTTAGAAGAAGAAAAAAAAAAGCTATTAAATGGTGTAAAACATGCCAATTTTTCACAAATGTCAATGGAAGCAGCCATTAGTAGGGAACTTTGGTTGGATAAGTAGCTCAGAGAGATATATGTATAACATTATGAGATACAATGAAAATGCCTTCATTTATTGAATATAATGTTTTATTTCAACTTACTATCGAGTTATAGCTTTGTACAACTGTTCTGTTGGTAATGTGTAAATTTTCTTTACAGTAGCTTGGGCTTGTGACTTGTCTACGTTAAAAGGGCAATATTGTAGAAGAGTAGTCTGTACATGATGTGTGATTTGTACATAGAGAGCTGTGTTGTGCTGCTGTTTCATGATGCCAAGGCTGTCCAATAACTTGCTGTGCATAAGCTTGTAGGTGTGCCTATTATACGCGACCACATCCAATGCGTGCCTTCTATTCGTCGCATTTCTGCCAACTGCAATGAAATATCAAACTCAGCAATATCCTTATTAATTTTCACAATGGTATTTTAGATTGTGGGTTTTTTTTTTCTTTTCAATGACATTTTGCAAGAAGGTTTTCGGTAATACAAGAAAGCGTATTGAAATAAAATTATATACATCTGTGGTAATACAAGGATGCTCCATCGCTAATGAGTGTTGTTTAAGTTAGAATTGATGAAGAAAATGAGGAAAATCTAAAGAGCTTATAAGTAAAGGTGTTGATAAATGACATCATCATTAAGGATCTAGCAGATGGATATGGCTTTTTCATCACAGTTCTTAAAATGATGCAATGGATTTCTGTGACTCCTAGTTAATGTTTGTCAAAATTGCTCTTATCATGGAAGATTGTTTGGCAGTTCTAGGTTATATGTCTTTTCCCACTACAGAATATGTTCACATGGTTATGCTGGAATTCTTTTTGATTCTCTACCAGGAAAATGATTAACACAAGTAAATTAAGATAGCAATTTCTTACTCTGCCATCTTTTAGCTCAAAGATTATTGAATCTTCAGCCAAGGGAATTGGTCGTATTGGTGCCACCTGCATAAAATGAAACCAATGAGCATTAGCTTAATAACTTCACACCAGCAATGTATTAGCAATTAGTGCAGCTCGTTACTCACCTCTTGATTACAATCACTGTTTAGGTCATTAACTCTTTCATAATCCTTCTTTGAACTAGCTGCAAAGTCTACGTCGGTACAGAATTGTGCCTTGTCATTTCCTTCCTCACCTCTTCGATCTTCAACATTCACATTTCTCGAAAAAGGGAAACCGCAGTTCTTCCACCTCCATGTCATTTCATCCATATACCTCAGATAAACATTTCCATTGGAGCCAATAAGAAACAGTTGATTTCCTTCGAAGGATGGACCGGGTGAACCAACCAATGTCACAACTTTATGTGGACTTCCATGTTCTACCCAATTCCATCCATCGAATGTGTTCCAATGGTATTCAACTAGTCCTCCATCTACTGAAAGCATGAAAAGTGAACCTGTTAGCGAAAGCAATGATGACCTCATAGCAGTTCCAGGCAGTCTTGATAGAATCAAATGCTGAGATTGGTAGTGCTCATGCCACAGTTCAGTCACTTTATTATACTGATATAGCCGACCATTCCTTCCAACAACAAACACTATGTTTTCCCTGAGCAGTTCCTGATCTACTATAGAGGCAATCTTGGTATTTGGAGGGTTTCGGCAATCTTTCCATTTGAACTTCCTCAGGGCAACCTATGGAAGAATATAAGTTGTCAGTCTGTCACCAACTGTAGTGATATCATCATTTGTGAAATTATAAAAATATTATTTCCCTTTACAGCTAATTTTTTATTTTATGTTTACAAATTGCTAAATATATTCCAGTATACATATACCTCTAATATATTTCTTTAGCATAACCGGAAAAGAATAAAACCTTTTGTTTAAACTCAAAAAGCTCATGACCATTGGTAGTCACAAATCCAGTATAACATTGACATTTTTTCAAATGCAACTATGATGATGGTAATGGTGATATGAATGTGATGTATGACAGTCATGTTATCAATTATGATGAAAGCTCTTGCTTTCGTTTCATGGTTGCTCAGTGAGGTATACATCAGACTTATGATAATGCTCTAAATATCTTATCTGCCGTAGTAAATATATTTGTGATCTTTTCTTTTTAAAATTTAAGGTCATCGAATCTTCACAGAAGTAGATTTTTTTTTTTTTTTTTTTTTTTTTTTTTTTTGTTCCTTTCTAAACTTACCGTGAACTGTAGTAATCTGCCATTTCTGCTCACAAAGAAGAGGGCGTCTTCTGCTGTCACTCTCGTAGTTCTGCCAGGAATTCCATCCCATGGAGGACCTCCAACAACTTGCCTTCCTTTCCTCAAGGCAGTGCAATTTATCCATGCTAGATCATTGCTGTTCCTTTCCCTTAGAAGCACACTGCCATTTGCGTCAACGACATACAAGCTTCCATTGTAGTTTCCTAGTGCACCTTTAATAGCTGTTGAGTGCTCATGCCTCAGCCACATCCATACATTTTCAGTATAAAGATATTCAAAAGTAAAACCACCATCTGTTATGAGGAAAAATGATCTGCCTCCATGCATCGCTCTCAAATGGAAATTTGTGTTAAGCCAGTTGTCTGGAAAACTGTATTCTTCCAAAGGTTTTGTTGGGCCACTACCTGATGTTCCTGGAGTTAGGTAATGCTGCTGTGTCTGGCTTCCTTTTCGCCTTCTTGTCATTGTTCTTGCAATTCCTAAATCATTTGGCTCATCTTTTACGCCTGTGATGCAATTTGTGGGTCCACGCTGTTCTATGCAGTATTCTGCATTCCAGCCTTCTGATTCTGGGGCATCTAATATTGACCACAAATATTTGACTGCCGCTTTCTTTCGGAAGTTTACTTGATGAGATGGACCAGAGTTTTCACCACCTAAGCCTGATAGATGAAGTTCTGCCAGTCTTCCATCATCCAGTGGAAACAGAATCCTACCAACTTGAATTTGTAGTCCACTAATACCTCTGGCAACTTTTGCATGTAGGGGATGTATATGGCTTACCCATGCTTCTGGAATTTGGTTCTCTTGAGCAATACCTGTATTAATGTGGGAAACTCTTAGATCTAAGGTGCACATTCAGAATTCAGTTTTGTATCTTCATAAGTCTATCAGCTTCTCTTCTACAAATCAAAATTTGAAGTGCTTCATAGTTAATCTTATTAAAATTCAACGTACAGTTGGTCATGAATGCCTATAATATGCTTCACAAAAAAAATAGATCTCATGGTTATCAATTTCTTAAACAGGTACAATCACACATTGCTTAAAAATTTTGGCGTAAGTAGTAATGGAATAATATTTTTCTTATTACATAATACTTGCTTTCTTTTATCTTTTTCTTATTTTTCCTGGTCGAATAGGCGGATGAATAATCTAAGATTCCTAGGTGCAGATTATACCATAATTCAGTTGCATGGATCTTAGTATGGTTGGTGCCGTGTGATCACTTGACTCTGCAATTTATTAGCCTTATTAACTATCTGCTGCTAGCAGGTCCAGCAAAACATCACTTTTCTTATAGTGTTTATGTGGTCTAATTCCTTTCTTTTCCCACCATCTTTCAATCTAAAGGAACAAATTTAAACAGTAAGTAATCAATGTCTTAAATCAACTTTGAAGAAGTATGATTTTGAAGGCCACATAAATTTTGATAGGCAAATTACTTTGGTTTTCTTTTCTTGTCTGGTTTGCTTTTGTAGCTCTTTTGTATGTTTATACTTTGTTTGGGGTTGGGGTCATGAGATGTTATTTAGACTCTTGAATGACTAGTATGTGAAAGCACAGTTTTTGTGGAGCTTATGGTAAACTATTAGCTCCTTGCAACCTCTGATGAAACTTCCATAGAACAGATGAGTGCACCTCGTTTGCTAGCAAACTATATTGAGAATTAGGTTGACTGTTTCGCGTTGAAATTGGTTTATCAGCTCATTCCAATAAGGAGCTGTTTTATTTTTTCTTTTAAAGTTCCTCCTAAATATGATCCTGAGTGAAGCATAACTAATTGAAGCTAATCTTCTGTTATGTGATATGGCAAACAATATAATATGCATTTGCAGTTATCACATTGGTATCTTTTTGAACATCACAGGAGGGGAAGATTTGAATTTGGGAAAACTCTGTTCAGGTTGTACGGTTTATAAGATTGGAATAATTGATTTTTCCATAATTCCTTAACTCACCTGATTGTCTTGGTATTTGATATTCGAAAACTGATCCAGTGGATGTGGTGAAAAACAACGAGAATAATCTTCCGTTTGTGTCATCTTGCAGCAGCACTGGTGTGATAGATGTCAGGCGCTGATCCTTTGGACTTCCATAAACTACCCATTTCCATTTCCTTTGGTACAGTCGTCTCTCTACCAGTTTACCACCCTGCTTATACGCAAAATGTTGTGAGAGTTTTGTTTCAAATTTGGAAAGGAAATGTAAGACACTAACAGCACTGAGGTAATGCATTTAGATAACAGCACTGAAACAAATTTTCTGTCTTCTCTAAATGGAAGGTAACTTTTAGCTTTGAATAGTTTGAGCATTCAGTTAAAAGAAAAAATTAATATGATCAGCATATGGTAGCTCATGTTTATATAGTTGCTAATGAACAAATGTTTTTTCGGATCTTCAAGATTCATCCTGAGGTTCGATACTCAATCTAATAGTTATATAAGTTTTAGACTTAAGTAGCTTGAGTTGTTCCCAGATTGTTATTAGGGTATCCATTACAGAAAGATGTTATTTTTACTGCTGGCCACCAAACTCTACTTAGTTTTTTTCCTTCTATACACTTAAAATCTGTCAAATTATTTTTCACTTCAATGCTGAATGTAAATATGAAAATGCAGGAGTACCTTTGTTAGAAGAAACAGGGAAATAGAATGATCTCCACTCGCGCCATGTAAAGTACTCCCCGTCAATGGTATTAGAGAAGCATCATAAGCTGTTCCTTCTCTCCATATATGCTTCTTCCATGATGGTTTTGAGCTCCTATCATATTCATAAAGATCACCTGCAGAACTGCAATTTACAGTTACATGTTATGCTGTATTTGATAACCTCAAAATTATCCTTTCTTTTTGAGTAACCACGGAGATAGCAAAGAGTTCGGGGTTAAGATTTCATTGAGCTTAATTGACTTGTATGATGGTTTGACTAACCGAAGATATGAGCGCATGAGCAAATGCAAGAGAGAGGAGTTACCTTATGGTATAAATTACATCTGTTCTAATACCAGCAGCATCAGCTATTGCTGCAGCATTTGCACCAGGGGGTTGTCCATGATCTACCCATCTGTTCTATGTTTATAGCACAAACGCCCAAGTGAAATTAGAGTCTCCCCATCGACATCTACAGTATAAATCGAGACTGAAATTCAAACTTAAGGCTCAGCATTGGGTGTGATGCTTTCACTTGTGTATATGCGATTCGTACCTTGGAGGCTCAATTTCTCTAAGTTCTAACAGAGTCCCTTTTTTCGTGCAGAAATAGACTCTCCTGGCAGCAATGCAGCAAAATCAAGGTGTTATAAGGTGATACTCAACTTTCTAAATCTTTTCGGTGAAGGTATTCGGGTAAGCGTATGTAAGTTTCACTCCAAAAGTGAAATTATACTCACTCTCCATCATATGAAACAAGACCAGACTTAATCAAGATCACAGAACTTTGTTCTCCTTCTTCATCTGTGCTTTGACTGAGTGTAGGTGTAAAGTCTACCCAAATAGGCTGTGAGCTCTCACTGATTTTCATCTGAAAGTGCAGAAATGAAACATATGATGAAGAAGGTATATGACAAAACAGCTAGTACAAAAAGACTAGAACAGTCTTGCAGTTAAGGTAAGCCCCTTTCCATGAATTAGAGTTTATATCAGCCTGGATATGAATATGATATGACTGCAACAATATGATATGTGCAGATAAAGAGAAAGATGATTTAAAACTGTTTTATGATGAATTCTTCAAACTTCCTGGTCTGAAACGACATAGTTTTGGATATGAGCACAACATCAGTAGAAAAACATCCACAGAGGATCCAAGTTTTCACATAACATAGCTAGTAAATCAAATAGTTTCTGGTGATCAGTTTAGAATACAGTGGGAAAATCTACTTACACATGAATTGATCAAAGGTTTACTAGTTCATATCTAAAAATAGATTCCCACCCAAGTAAAATTTGGAAGAAGCAGGAAGAAGATTACAATATACATATATATATATTGATATATTTCAGAAAGATGAATTCATATTATAAGAGTTAAACTGATATAAATTTGTGCGACTGGTGGGTTAATTACAGTACCTGATATAGATTTCCTGATTCAGAGAGAGCAAGAATTGTATGATTGACAATAAAAACAGAGACTGCATGAGCTCCTGATATTGGCAAATCATGGGGTGCCATCACCCACTGGACCCCATTCCAAAACCTCTCATAGATTGACCCACTTTCACCAGTGACCCAGATGGACATATCGGACATTTTGGTCAAAGAAATTCTCTTTCTCAGAGGCAAAACCACATCAGAATTATTCTCCTTCTCCAATCCTCCATAACCATCATTCTTTTTTACCCTCTCCCTCTTTCCTGAAACATCATCAGATTGGTTTTCTATGTGCTCTTCTTTGTTATTTGTTCCCTCAATTGAACCAACTACAGTACAGTTATCATTAAGACAAGACACCAGATCATAGGGCAATTGAACTTCAACCCAGCTGTTGGTTTGCTCTTTGAACTCCCAAAACCTATCTGTCTTCTGCTCAAATTGTCTATTGGTTTGGGCAAGAAACTGGTGTTGGCACCATGAAGCTGAGCCAAGAGCTACAAGACACTTCACCATCAAAAGGATCCAGATGAAGAATATCAAATGAAATATGGACATGGTGGTCCTGAGAACCTTAAAAAGGTGAGAGAGAGAGAGAGAGAGAGAGAGAGAGAGAGAGAGGCAGATATTAAACAGAGAGGCTTCAAAACTAAGATATATAGGTGGTGCCAAGTACAAGTTTGGTTGGTTTAAATCTTTTGTGGTGGCACATATGGACCATATCTGAACAAAAAAACAAGACTTACAGTATTGAACTCCTTAAAGAACTAACTTCCAATTTTGGAACACAACTGCTCTTTTCCATGGCCTCCATACTCCACAGGACCATGAGAGAGAGAGAGAGAGAGAGAGAGAGAGAGATGGAAGGTTGTGCTTGTGGGGGTCCACATATGGTTGGAAGGAGGGTAGTTATAGGAGATGGAGAATCTTGCATCAAATTTCAAGCCCAACAATAGTAATTACAAAGCATGTGAGATAGCTTCATACATATTTTTCTACCTTATATTAAAGAGTCCTACCAGTCACCATCAATGTTGTTCGCCAATTTTTTTTATTCATTCATGAAAAAATCATCTTGTGGCGTATGATTGATTCAAATATAAGGTTTTACTTTATAAGGTGTTTATTGTTAACAATTAAGGTATTAGCGTGTATACTAACGAGATAATACATACAGAATCATACTAGAAAGATCACATTAATAAACAACCTTCATATACAATATTTTCTATATACTGACATATCATTTAGCGAATAGATTTAGCGAAAACATTTGGTAACTTTAGCTATGTTGTTTGTTTTATAATAACTGCATCGTCATTCGCAGGAGTTTGTAACGTTTTCCAGTTTTTGTTACCTAATTCTAATGACTTCTTGTCAATATATTATTACTTTGTATAAGGATAACACACTACCACCATGAAAAATACACTTTCGGACAAGTCTTTTGCTTTCCCAAAGTTCAACTTTATTGAAAGGACGATCCAACTCACACCAACTCCTCCATCACAAGGAATTTCTACGTAGCTGCTAGATGAAGACCCAATAAAATCATATAATCATTCGATCATTGTGGCCGTCCGATCATGTCTTTGATCGTTTTAGTATCTCTAAGGTAATATTTTCTTACTAAACCGTCTGATATGTTGTGTTGACACAATATGTTGGATAAGAAAAAATATTACATTGCAAACGTCAAATTATGAATTTTGATCGATGATCATGTTGATTTTTTTTTTATACATGCCAACGTAAGTACTCATCTGACCTCACCGTGGCATTAAAACATAATTTAATATTTTCATGAATGATTTTCTGATACAGTAATGATTCTTATTGTCAACAATATAAAATGTAAGGTATTGTTTGATAAGAAAGGACGGCCCTTAGCAGTAATTCAAGGCCATTTTACTATTATTTTTACTTGGTTATAGCTAGGGTGAGTTGCATTTTGAAACGGTAATTAAGTTTCAGCTTAGCCCAGATGTTTACACAAATTCTCTGTATGAGGTCATTAGACAATTAATACGTGAAGGAGGCAGAGCAAGCGGGTTTTTATTGTTGTTTAATACATTCTTGCTCAATAAACAACAATAAAATTTACATGAGAACGGTGACATTTCAGAGAACTCCAAAAATAATTGATTCAGTTTCCCACCTTTTTAGAATAATAGATTCATAACTTTTATTGTATAAAATGATTGGATCCTTGTCGCGTCTGTCATCTTCATGGCCTGTGTGCGATTTATGTAATAGGGTTAACTGATATTTGGAGTCATTTTCAATTTGAGACCCGAAATTTCAATTTTATCAATTTATAATCCAATATTTTAAGATTTAATTAATTTACACATTTTGTTAATTTAACCGTTTAATCTTCTGTTAAATTGATCATTCAACTTTGACCCCACTATCCCTTTCTCCCTTCCCTAACCCACCATTCACCCTCTGTCCTGTCAGCGTCCAGTCACCGCCTCCAAACAATCGCGCCTCACCTCAAGATCTCCTCTGCTCAACCTAGAAAACTAGAAATGATCAATGTTGGATAATGGTCAGTTTTTTCCCCCTCCTTCATCCTTGTTGGATGTTGGTCGTTGCTTGGCACTGCTATTGGGCGTAGGCCATGGCAGAGGCGACAACGTAGTCGTGGGGCTACCAATCCATTGGGCGATGTCATCTCATTCGTTTTCAGCAAATTTTGATTTGGTAATTTTTGGGGGAAGCTCAATCCCCTGGTCTTGGTGGGTCGAGGTTAGGGCACCATCAAGGTTAAGCAGGGTCTATTGGGCTGAGTCGGCAGCGGATCAGTGGGGTGGGTCAGAGAAGGTAGATAGGGGAGAGAGAGGATGACTGGTTGAGAAAGGCTTTGGTTTTTGTTTGTTTGTTTTAATTATGTTTTAAAAATATTAGTATTTTTTTAAAGAATATTATATTTTATTATTTTAAAGATTTATTTGATTAATTTTACTGACACATCAGCACAAAAATGAGTCCCTCACTTGTTACGCCAATTTAATAGAAGACTAGACGATCAAATTAATAGAATGTGTAAATTAATCGAATCTTAAAACGTTGGGGGTGTAAATTGATGAAATTGAAACCTCATGGCTCAAATTGAGAATGATTCCAAACATCTAGGGGGTGTTTTGTTGTTAGTCCTATATAATATGATAATAATTTCATACCTCTTTGATATTATAGGTATATATATAGTTCTTCTCCTATGTGAACATTTAGACGTTATTATCATGTGGAAACCATTGTAAACAGGGAAGAGTAGTAGAAAATGCATAGCGTATGCATGGTAATAACATCTGGGCATCAACATATGATACCTTTTAGGGTACCTTATGAATTTTTTCAACGATCCAAACTGTTGTGAATTTTAGACAACCTAAAAAATGGAGATTATAAAGATTAGTCTAAACACAAATTATACTCGCAAGTGCTCGAGGTCAATCGTAATTTAGTATGGCAAATACAAGATCATTCCCACGAGGATTGAGTTCAACTTTCAATTAGTCTAACCTAATTTACTTCACAAAATACTTTAATTACTCTAATTATATAAACAAAAATTAAACACGTAGCACACTCACGTAAACACAAAAGGGGATTTTGAAAGAATGATTTAACTACCAACGAAATTAAAAAACAAAACAAGTAGAAAGTCAAGAAACACAAGGATGAGAAATTCAAATTGATAAAAGCACTAGGACAATGAATTCACCACTAGTAATCCGATCTAGCCTCTTATTCATCTACCTATTAACTAACCATTTAATGTCGCCGCTTAGTTTTCTTTTTTCATGAATTACGTATGGTATTTAGGCTAACTCGTATATTCCTACATGCAATTCGCCTATGGTATTTAGGTCAAATATCAACACATAGAAACTCATTAAGATCAGTGAAAACCTCCAACAAGCATGTAAACCCTCGGAGTATGGTATTTACCCTAAACGAATTACAAATCCTAATCACAAGAAGCAAGCCTCAAATTAAGTACAGTATTTACTCTAATGCATTTGATTAACTCAATTAAAATTCTAGATGGTGATCAAGCATCAAGATAATCAACCAAGTTATTAAGCACAGTGATTAAGAATCCAACATCAAACGACAATCAATATATAGGTAAAATAAGAAAACTAGATTATCATATTAGGTCTACATCATGCCCTAGCAACAGAAAATAAGTTACATATAATCATAGAATTTGGCATAAGCAAAAACATAAGGAAGAAAAAAATTAAAATTAGCCAATTGCGGTACTCTTCCGATGTCTCCAATTTTTCATAGTCTTTGCGTGACCCCAAATGAGTTGTTTCTCATGCTTAAATAAAACACCGCACATCTATTCCTACCCTAGCTGGGCTTTTACAGCTGCCCAAAAATAAAGAAAAACCTGACTAAAACATAAATCAAAAATGGACAAATAATTGACTCATCTTCCTACTTGGACTGGGAAAACACATCAGTTACATTGCACACACATTTGGGATCGTTCCTCCTCTAAGAAAATTAGGGAAAAATATTTAAATTGTAGGTCTTTGTCTTATCTTTCCAGCCATATATCGCACACCTTGAGGAAAAATCAGGAGAGTCTTCAAATAATCATTCTTCCACAGCAGCACAGTTTTGACTAGATTGCACCTTATGCTGAATTAACTTCAAAGACTGCTCTTATTGGCTGCTCCGAAAATTCTAGAAAAATTTCACAATCATCTTCAAGATCTTAACTTTCATCTCCAACTGGTCTTGTACTAAAACTCCACCAAAATATCATATTTCCATTGAAAACGAATTACTTGCTCTGGAAATCTGAAAATTGAAAAAATAAAGTAATAAGTCCTTTTTAAATCAAATTCTCCTACAAAAACTAAGTATAGAGAGTACATAAATGTATAACTTTATGGACTTATCATAAACTATCTATTTTTTAAGTCTTCATTTATAGACCATCCTTACAAAAAAATCATACAAATTGAAAATCTTTAAGGCATCTAGTTGGTACCAACAAAATAGACGAACATAGTGCTTCAAGAAAAAAAACTATAATAACAACTATCTAATTTAGTGGTAAAATGGTTTTGGATTCAAGTGATTTTTTGCACAGATGATTTTTGAGAGAATATATCAAAATTAGACTGTTCGGATCGTTGAAATACATTACGTGGTGGGCCCTACAAGGGTGTCCTTTATTTGAGGGATCTCTCAACTAAAGCTCTCTATATATATAGTAAGCTTCCATTGAGGAATCCCTTTAATAAGCTTATTTGAGGAACACTCTTGTAAGGTCCACCATACATTGTATTTCATTAATCCAAAATTTGAAGATCATCTCTCCAAAAAATCACTTGAATCCGATATCATTTGAGCACTCAATTAAATTATTTAAATTTTAATACTTTTTTGAAGCACCGTGTTCATTGATTTTGTAGGACACAATTAGATATCTAAACAGTTTCCAATTTGTTTGTTTTTTTTTTTGCAAGGATGATCTATTTATGAAGACTTAAAAAGTAGATAGTTTTGATCGTTGGAAAAAAAAAAAAAATTGTAAAATACTCTAAAGGGCGTCCTTCAAATAAAATTGTTTAAGAAATCCCTCAATAGAAAGGAACTATATATATATATATATATATCAAAGTTGCCTTGTAATTAAAATTTTAAATAGTTCAAAATTGTCGTCATTAAAGGAAAAAAAAAATATTTAAGCACACTACTTCATATGTAAAACAATATTCTATTAAAAAAAACAAAAACAAATAAGAGTTCATGTCTAATATCCAGTTCTCTATAAATAAAGATAAAATGAAAAATAAAAATAAAAAAGTCCACTAATTGGGAGAGTAGTAATAATAATTTTAGAAAATTAGTGAAATACCCATTTCTAGACATAGTTTTATAAAGAAACCCTATATCATTCAATATATATAAACACACCCAAGATAAACCTAAAAATTGACAGCTGTCGATTTCTTAAATTCAACAGCTATGTTGGATTACTATTTTGCCCTTTTGCTTTGTCCATTAATCTACTCAATCTTCATCAACACACATCTCAAACTTTCTTCTTCTTCTTCAACAATCGAGCTCTGCTTCTAGATTTTCTCCTAGCCCAATTCCCATTTAATCTTCATCATCTCCACCACAGCCCTTGCCGACAACATCACCACAACCCGTCGCCGATTCACCTGCGCCCAAAACTCTGTCTTCGATTTCCCTTCCTTCATCTCCGTCGAACGCTCCAATGGACGCACCATCCTTCTTCATCTCCGACGCTATCGCAATCATCTCCCTCTCAATCTCCATCGACCGACGACACACCTCCAGTTCCTTCTCCAGCTTCGTAGAATCCGAGCGACATCAACCACAACAACCTCAATGCAGACAGAGACGAAACTAAGAACTTCTCTGGAGGAATGAGTCTGGCAAAGAAGGCAGGGATCATACTTGGATTCGTCGTTGGATAAAATTCATCGATCTCAGTATAGATACGCCGCCAGAAGAGAGATTCTCTGAAGAACTACTCAATCTCTCATACACAAAAGCTCTTAGAGGTTACTGTGAAAATTTTAATTTCTCATAATTTTTTGTTGTAGTTAATTTATGTGTTTGGTTAGTGTATGATTGAATTGAGATTTTGGCAATGGTGATATGGTGATTCAATTTGATTCTTCATTCTTTGGAGTGACGACGATGCTAGAGTTGGTGGTAGTCAGAATTTTGGAATGAGTTCTCAGCGTAAAATACTCAATTAGTCAATATGATTCACTGTATTTCTTTTTCTATTTTAGAATGATATAATATTTGGAATTAGAGATTTAGAATTCATTATGCTTGTTTTTCTCATTGTTGTTGATTGGTTTGGCTCTGTTTGTGTATGCTATGTAATGTTTGGTTACTGAGAAAATTGAATAAAAGAAAAGAAAATTGACAATTACTGTTCTTGGATTTAGATTCTCAGTTATCTAGGTTCTTTGTGATTTTAATGTGTAAAACACTATTTAGTGTTAACTTGGTTTTGATGTTTGGTACTGTTTGGATTCTTTATCGTACCTATTATGCAAATGAAATGACGTAGTTGTTAACTTCCAGTAAGTGGTATGAACAGTTGTTATACTGTTCATACCCTGCAACTGAGATGATTTCTATGACATAGTATTGACAGTGCACTTCTATGACATAATATTAACAGTGTACTTCTATGGCATAGTATTAACATATTTTCAGTAGCAAAGCATGCTCTATATTTTGCTCTATATATAGCTAGGCACTTGAAGTTTATGATATGCATAACGTAATTTTTACTAGGAATATAGTGTTATGACATAATATTAACAGTGTATTTTTTTTTTTTCTTGTAAAGGTATTTCCTTTTACCTTTGCCATTGAAACTGTGAACAATTGGAGGTGGTTTCTGCAAAGGATATCGGATGTCTTGCTGGGCCTTTTTTTGGGTTTTTTGAGTTTTTTGTATGAAATGGTATTAACAATGTACTTCTATGACATGGTATTATCAATGTATTTCTATAATATGGTATTAACAATGTACTTCGGGCTTGCTGGGCTTGTTTCGGGTTTTTTTTTGAGTTTTTTGTGTTGGGCTTATTTTAAGTTAATCCATGGCAGTCATGTAATTTTTAGGAACTTCAACACTCATTTATTATGTAATAAATGGATTTTGGGTGTGTTTCTAAAGTGCATTCCATGTAGGGTTTTTTTATAATTTCAACCCCTATTTTGGGTATATTAGTGAAGCTCCCTAATAATTTCATACATTTAGTTGAGTTATTAAAAAGATAGGCAGAGGCTCAAAGGACTTACTAGTGCAGTGGTTTGAAGTATTTACTCTCTCAGGTAAGATTCTAGGTTTGAATCCTAGTATTCGTGTAGTGTGTATGAATTTAGTATGCTATTTCCAATTCCAATAAGAAAAGTCTTTAAAAAAAAAAAAAAGATAGGCAGAGGCTCATTATTTTATTTTCTTTTATTTTTTTTTAAAAAGTAATTTTCTTTGGGAAACAACTTTTCATTATAAATCTATATGATATGCATAAAAATTGATTTTTTAGAAAAAGGTCAAATCTGTGTTGTGGAATAAAGTAATGGACAAATACAAGGCGAGTATGGGAAAACTTGCCATCTCTGAAAACCAAATTAATAAGATCCATTGCTGCAGCTGACATGTAGAAGATTCAGATTCTTGGCCCAGTGGAATCTGGTGATGGGTCACATAATTTGTTTTTGAGATTCTGCTTTTATCGTATCTCCCAAGAGCCAAGAGTCTAGTTTCTTGACTTAATAAACAAAACGAAAATTATTGTAACGGGGATTTAATATGCATAAATAAACATAAGCACGTTATTAATATTGATTGTCAGATCAAGCTAAAACATTTTATTAATATTGACTGTTAAAATGTCGATGATGACTTTACATTATTTTCTCCGACTATGCATTCACTTCTAATTCGGATCGCGATTTTTCTTAGGTACACTTATGTATTAGGTATATAGGCAGTATTTATCGTTGAATGGATGGATACTTCAAACTTTTAATAGGATTACTAGATCCCAGTCTAGTTTTGTCTCAGTTTTCATTCGCTTTTAGCTTTTTTTGGCTATAGAGATCATTTTCATGGAAGTTCTTATTGAAATATTAATCTCCGTTTCTTTTCGATAAAAGAAAATTGTCACCTCACCAGCATCATCACATGTAGCTAACAAAATTTTGAAGTTGAGATATGTAAGAACTATTGAATTTCTACAATACGTTAAATCTAACATGCTAAAGAAAGTTAGAGCAAAAAAAACAAGGAAGTCTTCAAATTCCACGGTGAAGTAGACATATCACCATGCCATTAAGGTCTTTTCTATAGACACAAGACCCGTCACAATTTGAGGTCCACTTATGGACAAAAGAAGAAAAGGAAAAACTCCACAATTTCGTGAAGCGAATTATTAGTCCACATTTATAAGGCTAACAGAAAAGAAAAAAAAAAGAAAAAAAAAAGAAGAAGGGTAAGGGTGTTGCTTTGTTTTATGCTCCTAAATTAAGCGTGTATTGTCACCAGGCTGCGCAATTCTAGGGAGAAGAAGATAAAAAGAGTGTATGATTTTTCACGTAGCTAGAAAGCGTGTTTCCTTTTTCTCTAGTCTTATAATTAAGTATGTTTTATTTAAACAAGAGTGTGTGGATTGTATTAGTTAGTCAGGTAAATATTGAATTAAAAGCCCAATTCGTTTAACATAGTTAGGTAATTAAATAATACCAGTTGACACCAAATAATTGACATAGACAATTTACTCATATCCAGAGTCTAATGTGGTTTGGTACAGACATACACTCAGGAATAAAAGAAAACAACTATTTCCTTACTCGATAACAGAATGGACATATAAAATTTTTGGGATTCTCTTGGTGTAGAATTTTACCCTAAATGGCTAATTTTTGGCATATGATGAACTTGACGGGGAGACCTTCATGCATTAATAATTCATTCTTATGGTAAATAGATGGGGAACTAATAATATATATACGAACTAATAATTCGAGGGGTTTTTGGGAAGTTGTGCCGCCCATGAATTCAGCGGGTTCCCAGGAAGCTGGGTCATCCAACCACGGCCCCGCTTTCTATTTGTATCGCAAAGGAAATTCGTCAGAGTATTTCGACAAAACTGGTATATCCGGTTCCTATCCCACTTGTCAATTTATCTATTTATGATTGAGCTAATTGAGTGAAACCTTTCACCAATTTGGACAATCACCAAGGCCTCTCAGCAATTCAACGCGCCCCTTAAGCTAGAAGACGTGTATATATATAGTCTTTCTCTAATCTGGACGTCCTCATTTTTCTTAATATGCGGATGTGTTGTTTTAGCAGTCTTATCATTGAAAAAAAAAAAAAAAAACTACAATTAGATACCTCAAAACCTTGCATTCAGCTGAAAGAAACGTGTAGGAGTTCAATATTAAAAAGTTGTTGAGATAGGTGTTGATATACAGATATTTAGCAAGATATCAACGTGATACCAAAAGTGAGGACATGTGTTATAGAAACAATGGAACATGTGTTATACTTTCTATGTAGTGATATACAGTGCTAGGAAAAGTGAGGAAGTTATTTGAGTTGATTTGCAAGCACAAGAAGGTAAGGAAATCACAAAGTCTGAATGTTAATGAAAATGTGAACATCTGCATTAGAGATTAATTATATTTATATAACTCAAGGTGTACCCTCACTACCCTTCTTAAAATTTCACACATGTCGCAAAGAACCTATTAGTTGAAAGGACCTGCCCCGAGTTTCCCAAAACCCGAGGCGAATCCTGTGGAATTCCCGACATCACCCTGATGTCGGGCCCACTTACTAAAGACCGAGACTTTCTGCCGAAATTTCGGTAGTCTCCCATATAAATTGGACATTTCCCAAAATTTCAATCTGCATAAAAACGCATTTAATATCCACAACTGGCAGCATGCACAATATAATTTCATGCAATTCACATAAATGGCCTTCGGCCTTCCAATAATTCTCAACATGCATCACTTAACCTTTCACATTTCAATATATGAGGTTTTAGGCTCCTAACACAATCACATTTTCACCTAAATTTCAGGACCAACAACAAGGTCCGAATCAATCTCTCTAAAACAATGTGTTTAACATTTAGTCTACGGCTGCACCTAATAACCTTAGGCTGCCTACGTACCCTCCTTGAGGGATCAAGCCACACGTAGTTCTTTCTTAAAACCTAAGTCCACACATAGGCAATACCTTATTTCATTCCTCTGTATTTCACATAATCTCCCCATACGCCGGTACAACCAAAGCCACGTATGGGGCCTGTCAACACGTCGGATATCCATGCTTGCTAGGCCTATAAGGAGATCAGCCTCGTGGCCATCCTCATGGAGAATGTGCAGGAAAACGCCCACCGGTTCGCACTGAAGAGCAAATCTCATGCCATGCGCTGTAAAAATACTTCACAAGTTCAATCTACTAATATTCCGCTGCCAGCAGGGCAGCTGAGGTGAACATTCCCTACAGCTGATAAGGAAGTTGACCAACGACACCCACATCGTGAACTTCCCTAACAAGCACTATGCGCAGAAGATGTCGAGAAGCTCGTGAATGACTGACTTCAAGACTTGAAGGTGGGAGGATACTTGGAGGATGCCTTGCGCAGGAAGGTAGACCAAGTGAACTCCTCACCATTCATTAATAAGATGAAGGAGGCAGCTCCCTCGATCCTGCCATTTAAGAGGGTTTTCGATCTCGAAAGCCATCTCAAGCACTTCAAGAGTGTTATGATTCTATACAAAGCTAAAGAGGCATTAATGTGCAAGGTGTTTGTAATGACCTTGCGAGGAGTAGCCCAAGACTAGTTCCATACCCCTTCGTCCAGGTCAATTGGAAGCTTTAAGGAGCTTACCCTCGTCTTCTTGAAAGATTACACTTTTTATTGGACTATCAAAAAGAACACTGACTATCTGTTAACTTGCACAAGAAGCACAATGAATCCCTTTGAGACTACATCAAGAGATTCAAGGCAGAAAAGGCAAACATTGTAGAATGCGATGACCGAATCGCGTCCTCTGCCTTCAAGAAGGGCTTGCCAACTGAGCATGACTTATACCACGAGCTGACTATCGCTCCCATCCAGACTCTAGCAGAGGTCTTTGCGACCACAGAACGTCACACGCTCTGGGACGACGATTGAATCGGCATATATCAAATTTTCCATCCCCATACATCAAATTTTTAGCATATGAGAACTATACTAGGCAGGTGGACCAACCGACCAAACAAGCAGGTCAGAGGAGTGACACGTTCAATAAAAAGAGCAGTGGCATGTGTAAGTCGCAGCCCCAAGAGGAAGCTCTAGCATATGAGAACTACACCAAGTTCTCCATCTCCATACATCAAATTTTAGCCTAAGTGAAATATAAGCCTTGGGTGAAAAGACCACCACCCTTGAAGCGAGATCCAGTCAAGAGGGATATCATAAGGTCTTGTGCTTTCCATAACACACATGGGCATTACACAAACAACTTCTTTGCTAAGAAAAAGCACCTCGAAAAACTGGTGAGAGAAGGCTAATGCACAGAGTTCGCAGCAAAGAAGGCTATCTAGCAAAACAAGGACAACGACGCATCCAAGGAACCTTTCCAGAAAGTCATAAGGATTAACACAATCTTATCCGATTCTTAGGAGTCTAGGCTGACCAACAAAGAAAAGAAGAGGAAGATTAAACAGGCCACTGTTATCTCACAGATGAGGTCAGTGCAACTAACATCCTAGGACTGTCAGCTCGTCTAGTAGATAAGCATGGAGACAATGATCAACAAGTTAGCCAAGTCACTGACCAGCTTCAATAGCTCGACTTTGACTACCGTAGGTACAATAAACCTCGACGTCTACTCTCCACCAATAATCAACTCGCAAACCTTTATGATCATTGATGAAGTTTGCCTTACAATGGCATCCTGGGCAGGCCTTAGATTAGCAAGATCAAAGCTGTCACCTCTTCCACTCATCAGAAAATCCGTTAACCAATCCTTGGAGGCAGTACTGGGTAGATCAATAGTGTTCAGGTAATGGCTAGAAGATACTCCGCCCAAGAGCTAAAGAAGAGTAAACAAGTACAGTTCATACTGGTAAGTTGGACAGAATAAGCGGATGAGGAAGCAGATCATGTCCTAACAGTCGAGCAAACCAAAAAGGAAAGGGAGTAGCTACCCCTCCAATAGCAATCATAAAGTTAGGACCAAGTCAAGGGAATTCTTCCAGAGGCCTCTTCTGAAGAAGGATGGAAGCCCGAGGAGGAAATTGAGCTAGTATCCCTTGATCTTGACAAGCTAGAGAGAAAAGTGTGGATCGTCTTGAGCCTAAGCCTAGAAGAGAAGGTGGAACTAACTACCTTCCTCTAGAACAATAATGACGTGTTTGCATAGTCACCGTCTGACATGCTTGGAATTGACTCGCAATTCATCAATCACCTACTGCATGTCAACCTAGCTAGTAAGCCAGTTGCGCAAAAGAGATGCAACGTTGCTCCGGAGCGAGTTGTAATCATTGAAGCCAAGAGCGACAACCTCCTAGCTGTCGGCTTCATTAAGAAGTCTCATACGCAAAATTGCTGGCCAACATTGTTCAGGTAGCAAAGAACCACAAGGGCCAGTGGAGAGTTTGCTTTGCCATAAATGTCTTAAGGGAGACGTATGCTTTAGTTTAAAAGCATCCTAAGGGAGATGCATGTCAACTAAAAGCTTCCTAAGGGAGTCACGGGATGATCACCATAAACGTCCTAAGGGAGACACATGCATCTATCCAAAAACGTTTTAAAATAGACGTAGGACAACGTTCAAAACATACTAAGAGAAAAATAGAAGAACACCCCTCAAGCAGGTGATGAGTAAATATTCAAGCAAAACACTCAATCAATTCACAAGACATAGTGCAAATTGAAGTTAAAGAAATAGTCGAAGTTGTTATAGTAAAGTGACCAACTGGCCAGAGTTTAACAAAGAACAGGCGATCAACAGATCCAAAAGTTCAAAAATATCAGTGAGCAATTGACATGCCCAAGTTCAGCAGATCAGATGAAGTGGTTAACCGAGACCAATAATTAAAGCCACAAATCTTTAAAGAAGAAAAGTCTTAATCTTTGAAACTTTAGCATGAGACTCCTTCTCTTTGGTGCTATTCAGCTCAAGTCTCAACCGCCTTGGCTACCTGCTCATCAGTTGCAGCAACCTACTCATCAGCCTCAACTACATGCTTATCAACTACAGCCACCTACTCGTCAGCTTTGGCTACTTGTTTCACAGCATCAGCTTCAGCCTCATCAGTTGCGCCCTCTTTGGCTTCATCCTACTCAACTGTGTCCATGACGATATCCTGCTCACTTCAAGCAGAAGATCGAGTTGATCATCCAAGTCGAGACCATAACATTTCCATCTCTAAACATCACCAGCTGGGGGCAGACCACGTTCCTGCTTTCATGGTCTGACAAACTTTGGCAGTGTACGGCTCGAGATTAAGCCTTTTACTGATCTTATGAACTGCAAGCAAAAGACACAAGTCGGTTGGCCATAAAAACTCACATGTAACAAAACTTTGGATAAATCAGCAATTCGAGACGTATCATAGCAAGACATTGCCCTAGCCGGCCAGCACAGGCCAAGATGTGGCCCAAGGAAAACCGCGGCCCAAGTAGCACAAGGCAAGAGGTCGCAACCCTAGCAACCCTAGCAGGCCCACGACAGCAACTGACCACAGGCGACAGCAAACGGCAGGTGACTACTACAATCGACAGCAATCGACAGGTGACGGCCACAATCGACACTAACCAGCCACTTGGTCCTTGCCGCGAAAAAAATTGAAGAAAAATAAAAACCCAAGTGTAACCTCTTGGTGTGCACGACAACTCATCTCCTTAACAAGCAGTACAATCCTCCAATGTCTCTCTCACAAGCTATAAAGTAGAGGGAAACAAGTTTGAGATATGAAGAGGAATGAAGAGAAGCCTTGCTTTTATAGCAGTTGGGTATCCTTGACCAACAATGAGTCACAAGCCTATTCCAGCTAGGAGCCCAAGTCAAAATTGGAAGCCCATATGCAGTTGGAAAGCCTAATAAATATTTCTCATCTCCTCCATGCCACATAAGCACTATCCAGAAACTAGGAGGACATTTGTGGGAACACGTATTTTGGCAACCAATAAAGGGGCTACATGTGGAAAAGCAATTTTCCTTAGGTCAACTTATTACCCTAATTAAATCCTATTTAATTAGGGAAATTATCTTGATTTAAGATGGGAATATCTCCTGAAATCAAGGATGAGATTTCCATCAAATCTCCTTGATTAATTCCAATCTTCTATTTATGGGTAAGAATAATCCTTAAGAAATAAGGATTATTCTTCAAACCCTAGCACACAAGAAGCCTATAAATACATGACTACACAAGACAATTCAAGGTAACTCTTTCTCACCCTAAAAACCCTTTCTTGCAGTCACTCTCTCTCCCACACGGCTAAGTGCCACCACATAAGGCTCTGGCCACCCGACTCTCCCCATGAGAGAAAACTCCATCTATTTTAGCTATTGTTGTATCTTTATCAAGATCAAATTGAACTAACTTAGGCATCGAAGAGCCTTTGGCCAACACCCTTCAACTGTGGTCTATTTACTCATATTTATTTCACAAAGAGCGAGGAAGAGAGAGAAGGAAGATCGAAGGTCAAGGAATCAACCCACAAATATTCCCTATACGAAATTTTTCTTGAACACTATGTCCAATCAACCACTTAAACTAAGCCCGAAAAGATTGAATTCTGGTTTTACATTAGAGGGTGTGAGGTTGTTGTTGGGAGTAGACTTCGTTGGGTGGGGATGGCAAAGGGTGAACGAGGGGTGTTGTTGGGGAATGGTGGCTACTAGGGATGGGGTGCGGGGATGGGTCGGGATGAGGGAAGAGGGAATGAGTGAGGGGCTAATGTTATTTAATTATTATTTAACAGGGGTTGGTCGAGATGAGGGGAGAGGGAATGAGTGAGGCGTTAACGTTATTTAATTATTATTTAACTTTTTTTTTAGCTTTAAATATTTAAAAACAATGAGTTAACTATGGCTACAAAAATGGACATGTGTAAAATTTTAAGAAGGGTGGTGAGGGTACACCTTGGATTAAAGTGGTGAGTAAAAATGCTCCCATATATAAAAGAGCTTCCATTGAGGGACACCCTTGTAGGGCCCACTTCCCATTGCATTTCACTAAGTCTATTTTGTAGATATATATATATATAGTTTTTAAGTCTATATAGTTTTGTAGGGCCCCCTACAAAAAAAAAAAAAAATCAACAATCCAAATTATCTAGTTTTTAAGTCTATATTCATAGATCATCCTCACAAAAAATTAGACAAATCAGAAACCGTTCCGCCATCCAATTGTGTCATACAAAATCAATGAACACAAGGCTTCAAAAAAGTACTAAAATTTCAATAACTCAGTTGAGTGGTCAAATGATATTGGATTCAAGTAAGTTTTTGTAGAGATGATCTTTGAATGATTATCTAACAAATCGACGGATTGGATTAGTGAAATACAATGCGGAGTGAGCCCTACAAGGATGTCCTTAAAATAAGCTTATTTGTCCCTTACGGACGTCCATATTTTTTCTCTACTATGGACGTCCATATTTTTTCTAACGTGTGGCGTGTGGACTACTTGTTTTTTTTGCCTACTTTGTACTAATAAATCAACCCAAACACTTTTATCCCTTTTCTTGGTAAAGGTAGAATAGAAACATCACCTCTAGATTTAGCTTTTCCTTCATTGGTGGACTGTGGAGAGAAGTTGGAGGCTGTTATGTGTGCTTTAGTGCCCTTTTTTCAAGGCTTATTTTTTTTTTTATATATAACCCTTAAAGTGTATTCCAATCTCATTTTGCCCCCTGAAACTTATTTTGTTTCATTTTACTCTACATTTCACACAAACTTGTCCCACTTTACTCCATTTTTTATTATTATAAAATATTAATTAAAATTTGAAATTTCAATAAAACTTAAAATCCATAAAATATATATATATATAAAGAAAATTAATATTTTAGAAAAAATAAGATTAAAACAAAACAAAAATTTGCCACTCCCATCGCCACCAAGTGCCTCTCTTATGATCCTTTTTCGCTTTGTTTTTGTAATTTTAAGTTCTAAGCTATTTGTACCCTTTCTTCAATACTAGGAATCATTTTTCTCAAAAAAACACAAAAAAATAAAAATACAATCTTGATTTTCTCTAGCTTAGAAATAGGGTAGTTACGTCAGTTTTTACTTAAATTTTGATTTTTAGGGGTTCGTCTCCCCCTTACGCTTGAGAAAAATGAGACTTGGCTGAGATTTTTAGGGAGAGAGAGAGAGAGGTTAGGGGGAGACAGATGGGGAGGTGGAGGGGCAGGGGTAGGGATGTAATTTTTGTTTTGTTTTAATCTTATTTTTTTCTAAAATATTAAATTTTCTTTACAATTTTTATTTATTTATGGAATTTAAGTTTTAAAATTGAAATTGAAAATTTTAATTAATATTTTATGAAAATGGGGTAAAGTGAGACAAGTTTGAGTGAAATATAGGATAAAGTGAGACAAAATGAGTTTCAGGGGACAAAGTGAGACTAAAATCCACTTTCAGGGGGTATATCAAAAAATAAGCATTTTTTTTAAAATGAAAAGAAAGAAAGATGCACACAAAAACAAAAGACAAAAAAAAAAAAGAAAAAAAAGAAGAAATGGTTTCCTTTCCATTGAATGAATGAATTCATTTAGATCATGTGAAAAAACAAAACGAGTCCAGACATTAAGAAGTTTTCGGACGTTCATACTAGAGAATAATTTTATTTAAGGAACACCCTTTAGGGTTCCCTATGAATTTTTTTTTCAACGATCCAAACCATTTATTTCTTAAATCCTTGCAAAAAAAAAAATAGACAAATTGAAAACCGTTTCGACATCCAATTGTGTCCTACAAAGTCAATGAACACAATACTTCAAGAAAGTACTAAAATTTCAATAACTTAATTAAGTGGTCAAATGATATCAGATTCAAGCAATTTTTTGTAGAGATAATCTTTGAATGATTATCTAAAAAATAGACAGTTTGGTTTAGTGAAATACAATGTAAAATGGGCCCTACAACTATGTCCTTCAAATAAATTCATTTAATAGATCCCTCAATAAAAAAACTATATATATAATGCTGACGTCCGCATTTTTCTTAAAACTAAGTTTGAAATAGTGGTACGTAGGGGGTGTAGTAAGTAACCAACGCCATCCTTAGGTCCCCTTCACTTTGATTTCTTTTACTTATTACACTGGCTACGCTTCTTTAAAAAATTCAACAAATCACAATGGTACTTTATTACATCCACCGCCCAAAATTACTAGGGAGGTAGGCTAACATTGTCAAGTCCGCTTTTAATGAAGCTTTATCTTTTGTTCTTTTTCAAAATTGTTTTTGTTGTTAGTTGTTATTTAGGAGTAATGGTCCTTGAATTTTTGCTCCACTTCTGTTAAGCACCGTTAGTCATCTTTTACATTTTCGGTCAAATTTAGAGACAGTGATAATGGTGACCAATGGCAGACCCAGAAATATTTACATAGGTAGGCATTTTTTGTTATTTTTTATCAATTATAAACCAATATATATATAATTTTTCTCTAATGCGGACTTCCGCATATTGTTAAAATCCGATCATCCTCTCTACACCTTATTTTTTTGCAGTTGGATTGCATTCCTTCAATTCCAAGTGGTGCACATTTTGTATATATAAACAAAAACATGTTGCAAGAGACGTGAGAGCAACCAATGGGAGTGCTTTCTTCTTCTGCAACTCCACTTTCCCACATGTGCTTTATGTGCTTTCTTCTTCTGCATCTGGACGTTCCCAAACCTATGATTGCTTTTTATATAAATTATTTATATAGGCAAATTGTGGACTACTTGGAATTTCAGAAATCCAATCCACTTGAAAAAACAAGCTGAGAAAGGGACGACTGAATTTTCAAAGCATGTGGACGTCCGCATTAGAGAAAGACCGATCCAACTTTATAACAAGCATTCATATATGGCACATCAATGTCATGATTTTTACAAATTGATTTCACGTTCTCTGAAAAAAAAAAAAAAAGATGAAATGTGCAATAGTGAAGTGAAAGGAGAGCCTATGATTCTCTTTTGCCTCCTTATCAAGTTCAATGCGATGAAAATAGAGACTTTTGGTAGCATAGAGAAAAGATAACAGAGAAACCAAGCCGACGTTAATTCCTTCCTGATTGAAATTCTCACCATTTCTTTTGTATTAAATATCTCATGTTGTCTTTTATTATTTTATTAGGTTAAAGAGAGACACATAATGAATGTACTAATATTAAAACAAGAAAAGACATGCACGCGTGGGCTAATAGCCTAATATTTATATGCTACAGTGGTGGACTAATATTTATTGTAGTAGAAAGGGTAAACTGCCGAAATGCCCCCTGAATTTGTACATAATTATCAATTTACCTCTTGACCTTTTTTTTTAGCGAATTAAGGGCTCAAATTAAATTTTATTATTAATTCTCCCCTTACCGTCTAAATCAACAACATGTCATCCAATAATCCGTCAAATCATTAAAAAAAAATTTTTTTGAAAAAATTAAAGAAAAAAAAAAATTTGAAAAAATTAAAGAAAAAAAAAAAGAGAAAAAAAAAAAAAACCATGGAATCCTCCCCCCATGCGGTCTTCTTCTCCACCCCATTCCCATGACCACCAATCCTTCACTCCAGATTAATCCCCCCACCTCCCTTCCTTCAGTTTTTTCCCCCCAGACCATTCACCTGTTCCCATCCAAACCCGATTCCCCCATGACTACCACCCCTCAACAAACCTAGAACCCACAAACCCACCCCCATCACAGACCCACTCCCCATGAACCCATAACCCCCCAACCACCCGTTTTCTGAAAACCACGAATTTGACCACAACCGCAAGCCACGAATTTGATAAAAACAACAAAAAACTTCAATTGTATCTTTTAAACTTAAGGTTGGCTTATAAAGTCCCCACGGGCCAGCCAATTTTGAGTGGGCGAGTGTGCCAACCCAACATCAAACAACCATTGTTCTCTTCCACTCGATACCCATCCCCGCCAGCCGCCACAACCACCCATTTTCTTCTCCATCATTCCCCTGTGACCACCACGCAAGCCACCCTCCCTTTTCTCCATCTCTTCCTCTCTCTCTCTCTCTCTCTCCCCTCTCTCTTTCTCCATCTGTTCTAATCTTTAATTAGAACAAAAGGGAAAAAGATGAAGTGGGTGGGCCCCTCTGTTTATTAAAATAAATTATATATATCATTTCAACATTTAAAATGACCAATTTGCCCTTATATTTAACGGCAAATTGGATGAAATGTTGAGATTTAGACGGTAGGGGGAGAATTGATAATAAAATTTAATTTGAACCCTTAATTCGCTAAAAAAAAAGGTCAGATGGTAAATTGATAATTAGGTACAAGTTCAGGGGGTATTTTAGCAGTTTACCCTAGTAGAAATAACCTTACAAAATTTACACCAACTTAGAAATTTTGCCCTAGGCTGAAGCCCACTTCAGCCTACACATAGGTCAGTCCTTGGAGGTAGCCGACCTCCCTAGATGTTAGTTGAACCTTCAAAGATAGATGCTAGAGAGACCTCATTACAATATTGTATTGTGTACTGCATATCTAATGGTTGCGTGACCTACTTATACTGGTTGGACATGCCTGTATTATTGAAGTAATACACAGTGTGGTACTATTATGTGGCCTCGCTAACATTTCTCATTATAATGTAAGTAGTTTAACTTTGACATGAATGATGGTTTTTCTGCCTCTGCAAGGGTGGAGCAACAAAGGTTTTGAGCATTCAGGAGAAGGTCACGATCAGTTGATGATTCAAGATTTGAAAGCTAGCTCGGCAAAACTTACATACTTCTTGATGGTACGAGTGAATTTTTTAAAAAAACATATATAAAAAAAATACACCTAATCCGGGGGACGTAATGAGCCTTACACCTCAAATGCATTTTTATACAAAATTCCTAAAATCAAAGCCCTAATTTCACAAAATCCCCAAATTATAATTCATGCCTAACTTAAATCCTAGAATACTCAATTTCAAATTAAAACTAAACTTAAAGATACATACATGTGTTTAGGAGAAACCCAAGAGGAGAAGCTAAGAGAAGAGGAGAGATATGAAGTCAACTAGGCAAAAGGCATGTAGGTTTTAATTTATTTTAATTTTGGGCGGGCTACTAAAGATATGTAGGTATTTTTTATTTTTTATATTTTGGGAAAACTTTTGGGCCAGGAAGTAGCCCAATCTGCCCTCCATGAACATCCGTCCCTGGTCACGACAAGACGAACCTTTTATAATTACAATAGGTGGCAAGTGGAGATGTGGTGATGTATGCAACTGAGGCATCCTGATAGACCGGTAGACTTGAAGAAATGACCCGATCAATTTGATCAAGCACTCGTCATCTATCTTGATTGTTCAACTCTTTTAACAACATGAAAAACCAAAAGCTCTGCCCTCTACTCTATCTGTCAAATAGATGGAAAATCAGAGGTCTTTGGTGTCCCCTCCAGTCAAGAATTTGGGCCTCAGAATCACTAGCCAATATGCTTGTCTCTCATGCATTTCTTCATTCATGGTTCGGCATTTTGGTGTCCTCGACATTGAGAGATTATAGAATACTATGATAATACGGTCACGTGGTACATTTTGTACACATTATAATATTAGTGGATATGTATTCATACTATGCCCTAAAAGGGGAAAAAATAAACCATGTTGTCCATTCATATTATAATACATATACAAAATGTACTACATAATCATACTACTGTAGTATTATATAATTTCTCCTTGGCATAGAAGTCACACCAATCCATCCTGAATTGGTGGTTAAACTGTCCTGGGCATAGAGGACACACGTATCCATCCTGAATTTGTTGGTTAAATTCCACTCCACTGCGGTGACGATGCTGTAGGGGAATGCAAAAAGAATTTTTGATCAACTCCTACCTAATGTTGATTTCTTTCTTTATTTATTTTTGCCAAAATGAAATTAGACGTCACCTTTACCTTAATTATTCACATTCAGGAGGCTGAAGATGAAATTGTAGGTGGTGGGTGGTTATCATTTCTTATGCAACATAAATTTTTTTGTAATTTTAGTAACCTCGTTCATGTACAATTTGCACACCAAAACTAAAGGGGTAAACAAAACAAGAATACATGACAACGCAAAGTACACGACAGAGCAATACATAAAATCCTAAATGTCAACTAAACAGTTAGATGTGAGTCACCACAACTGCATGAGAAGCAACTTAGCAGCTTTAGCCAACAATGAGAACAAGATAATGCTTCATTTTTCTGGTCAACAGTTGCAAGCAACTTGGTCAAGCCAGACTTAGTTGCAGACAATCATCTATCATATCTCAATTTACTAGCCATACCGATCCCCCTCGAATCAATTTGCAGTTGATCGCAGACTTGTTCAACTCCTTTTGCCTTTCATGAGTTCCAAAGAGAACTGCAGCACACAAGTATCTGCCAAGTAACATGGTGAGAAAGCAACGTGCATAGTAAAATATCACCAAACGAAATTTTCTGTCACTCCAAGCATTTGAAAGCACGTATTCACTTTTCAGAACGATAAAAAACAGATCAATTATCTTTTTCTAAGCTTGGTGAGTAAGAAGACGAGATATCCTTGCTTTTTAAAGATAATGATTTTTTTTTATTTTACAAAATTGATTTATCCACACTCAAGGCACAGAGAAGCACATATGAAAATATGTCTAAGAAACAGAATAACACCATACATGCCATGAGGACAAGACCATCTAGCTTGGACCTGTAGAGGAGCGATTCTTTCTCCTGGGTCTTTTGTTTTTGGGCTTCACAGCATCCTTCAAGGTTTTCTCTCCATTTGTTTGTTCTGCAGTTTCAGCTGCCCTAATGGGTGAAGGTTTTGGATTAATATCTTCAGGAGGTTCTTCTGGCTTGGCTCCACTGGTTGTTTCCTCACCTTTTGAGTCGTTTTGTTTCTTAGTAGTCATTGACATTCCTGCACATATCATGCATCTGCAGTCAATGCCTGTAGATTAAAGTTCTCTCCATCTCATATAAATGTGCATGTGCATGTCTGGGAGTGCATGCATGTAAACAAAAGTTCTCTTCCCATATGTGCATGTCTGTATAAGTACGCACAATCATGCATAATTATATCTACATTCTAAGTTGAACATTTCATGAATGAAACTAGTATGAACAAACATCTTACATGCCAAATATAGACCACTAAGCATGCTCATTACATCAGGCCAAAAGAAAGGTGCTCATTGTTAAATAAATTCTACAGTAATACAATGTTAATTTGCATCTTGAGTTCTTTTTCTTTTTCTGAGAAGTTAGATGCAATCATCTAAGATTGAAACAATAGACAATGTTGGAATTTCTAAACAAACAAGAAAGTTGCGATGCTTTGTCCCACTGCTACTACGGCCATCACATCACCTCTACAAATCCACTAACTTCAATGCGATCAGCAGGGCCAACATTATTAATTTCAAAAATGGAAGCATGATTCTTAACCATTAGGTCGCATAAGAAGGGTAAAAACCAAGAACCTAAATAATTTCTTTTCATTTGTAAGTCATAACCAATATGCATTTCCCCATTTTATGAGTCAATTCCACTTTCCACAAGGATGAATAACTAAATAAACTGGATCATTAGTCTTAAAAACTCTGGAATGAGCTAAAGTCATCACAAGGAGCAGCAATAGGTAAATGGTCATTTTCCTTTACTCTTATAAGTGATCACAAAAAATAGTACCATGGGAAGCTAGAGAAGCTTTTAAGAAATCCGAATCAACACCCTTTGAGTATGGATCCCTGAGGAAAAATGAAAGAAGAATAATAATAAGAAAACTAGAATCAAATAAATCGATACAGGTCTAACCTTCCTAATTTATTCAATTATTTACTTTTGCTGGGCCGGGGCTTATCAAGAATGTTTTTTTACTGAAACTAGTTATACAAAGAATAAATTTATTCTTCATAGCATAGAAATAAGTGTGCATGTGCCTACAGAACCCGTTTCAAGAATATAAAATTATGTTCATTTTCCCCAATCACTTGTTTGATGGCCTATTTTTGGTTCAGTTTTTAGGAGAAAATAGGGAAGTCTAATTTTAACCCATCCACTGCTCAATATATTCCCATCCTGAGGATTTGTGGATAAGAAACAGATGGTGAGCCAGGATATTCTGAACTCACCTTGATAATCAGAAAGGAAGGATAATCAGGAGCGAGGCCCTAAATTTTCATTAAATCAGAAACTTACCAACTTGAGGGCCCCCCAATAAAGTTCTTCGCATCATTAACCTTGTTAGTTTGCCTTTTGTCTGATAATTGAGTTTCACCTTCAACATCCTCACTTTGATTGGCAATGCCTTCCTCAGAAACCGGCTTTAATCTCTCCATATGATAAACAGAAGAGTTTTGTGTCACCCCTGTATTAGAAGCACCTCTATCAACATCCATGGGGTCAGAAGAAGTATGGCGCTTGATCTTGCGTAATGCTCTTTCTGTGTTGTATGAATCAACCTACATTTGAATTGCAGTAGAAAAACTAAGAATAGCTGAAACATGAGAATACATTTGACCACATAAAGCTTTTCCAAATGAATCAACATCTTGATTGTTATATCCCAATATTTATTTGAAGTAAACACTTATTTAGTCTCTTCTGATCATGAGTACTTTTCCAAGAGACCTTCCAAGCAATATTGATGAAAAATGTCACTGATGTGTACTTGAGGGGAAAAAAAAAAAAGAATCTGCCATTTGCCTTCTAGATTAGCCAGTTCATGTTATGATTCTAGAATTTTTCGTAAAGGGTTATCATTTTTCTTCAAGTGAAAGATAGGCAAATCAAGTATTAAAAGACTGTTTCATAGAGTGAAAACCTCACCGCCTTCTTTATCTTTTCTGTCATAGCACCAGCCTTGACAGAGGCAATTCGCAAACATTGCATTATAACACTCTGCAAGACACCCTCCCCTCCAGCTTTTTGAATGGCACAAACATCTCCATTTGCATTAAGTGTTGCAGTCATTCGTCCCCCCATAATAGCCTCTTCATGATGGGTTGGATCAATCACCTATGTGGCATCGAATCAAGTCAGACAAAGAACTTAATGGTTTCAGCCAAGTTTTATGCAAACATCATATTTAGAAAGAAAAAAAACTTGTCCTTACCACTCTGCTCTCGAAACTGAAGAATGCAAAGGTTACTGCTATAGGTAGATGGTGTATGATTAGATGAAGTGGCTCCCTCTCCTGTCAAAATGCCATAATATAAAAATTAAAAGGGTTATTCCAGTGTGATATGCATAGTATTTTACACTAATACACACACGTATACTTCCTTGTGTCTTGATTTGCAAAGCTCATCACCTAGTGTCAAAAGCACAAATTAATGTTTTTGACCACAATATACAGGTCTTCTGGTAACTTTATAATTTCAGATTATTGTGTTTTTTTGGTTAGGAATATTTATCCATTTTTATTTTGTTTGGATCTAGTTTCAGTTCGTTGGCGGAAAATATCATCCATTTTCAAGTAGGACTTCAGGAAAATTTGAGTTCTACATGCAAACGCTTCATATAATAATTTAATAGGACTTGATCAGTGAGAATCTGTGTACAGAGACAGAGCGAGAGCAACAGGAGCTAACCTCAGGTGGATGTACAATCACTTCCTGACCATCTTCTCCCCCCACGGAGCACTCAGGCCTCCGAAAAGTCAACAAAGCAGCCAATGCCGCAATATTAGCAGCATCAATAAGGTTTCTGTCCACATTTTATAAAGGTAAATTTCAATATATAGCAGGGAAAACGTAAAGAACAAAAATAGAATGTCGGAATGGAAAGGAAGTAGAGCTTACCCTCCATTATCTAAAATATGGAGGTCAACACGGATAGCCCATGCTAACTTCCCCGAAAGAACACAAAGCGATTCTGTATCAACCGCCCTGCTTTCCCTGCATATTAATTCATTTCAATGCACAACAACACTGTCCTGTCACATATCTCTTCTTTCTTGTTTCTCATTACTCAAATGACAATATTGTTCAGCTCATTAGTCCCAAAAATTTATAAACAATGTGAAAATTTAACCATGCCCGTCATATCCAGAGCAAGACTAAATATAACAAAAATCGAACTTTAAAACAAAAGTAAAAATGGATTCATAGAGTATGTTTTATTTGGTACTGAATTTCTCACTTTTCCTATACAAATATGCATAAATTACGAAAAAAATTCCAAATTTGGAAAACACACAAGGTTCAACTAAAATTAAACGTAAAAACAAATTGATAGTAGAAACGGGAAAAGGAACTAACCGAAGACCTCGGTCAATTACGCGGCCCAGCTCAACAGCAGACTCGCCGGGGCGGCCAGGCTCGAAGGAGGGGTCCGCCATTGGAGAGAACTCGGTGAAAATGGAGAGAGAACCGTCATTTGGCCTATCCCGGTAAGGCTGGATAAGCTGGGCCGTGACGAAGGCCATTACATGGGTTTGGCCAAGCTGGACCTCCGCCGAGCCCTCGTCTTTGCCGAACTTGATGGTGAGGTTACGGTAGTCGAAGGGGCGACGGCCATCGATTCGGAGGTCGGAGAGTAAAGCGGTCTCAATGAACTTCTTCTCGTTCACTGACATGCGCCATGTGTTTGCTAATCTCTGCTCCATTGGAGGATTTGAGAGTCAGAGAGTGAGGAGTGAGAGAGGGGAGGGCTTAAGAGTTTGTGGTTTTGTCTGTTTTGTTTATTTGCTAGGGTTTTAGAGAATTATAACAAAGGGAACAAGACGATTCAAACGACGTCGTCATATCTTTAGAATGTTTGGGCTTCGTTGGTTGCCTGTCCTTGTGCCAATAGTTTGTATTAGTGTCGTGCGGTTGCACCACAATAACCGTTAAATTAACTTATACTAGCCCTGCCGATTGGTTATTAATTTTTTTTTATTTTTTATGATAATAATTATTTATTTATTTATAATTTTAAATAAAAAAATTTAATGTTTTGTTTTGTTTCATAACATTCCATTTGGATGAAGGAATTGAAAATTATATAGAATTCTAAAATGATGTAATTTAGAAAATATAGCTAGCCCATTATCGGTCCAACTTAAGTCATCAATAGATAAAGGTTCAAATGGAGCATAAATTTCTGCCCTGAGATTAAGAAACAACAACAAATGGGCATCAAATAGCACATAAATTCTGATTGGGTCCCTAGAATTTTGTTTTTGTTTTTGTATTTTTTTCTTTAATTTTTTCAAAAATAATTTGACTAATTATTGGATGACATTTTGTTGATTTAGACGTTGGGCGGGGTGAAGGATTTGGCAATAAAATTTAGTTCATGTACTTAATTTTCCCAAAAAAAGTTGAGAGTGCAAATTAAAAGTAGTGTACAAATTTATGGGGTAAATCGACAGTTAACCCTCTACAAAATTTGACAGTTCCCCTCATCTTTCTTCTCCTCCCATTCCGCTATGACCCTTCAAACCTGACCAATCCCCCCACATCCCCCCTTTTGTTTTTTTCATCCCCATACCATTCACCCCATCCCCATCCTCCCCCTGATTCCCCTATGACCACTACCCATAAACGAACCTAGAACTCACAGACCCAGCCCCATCCCCCATCATAGACCCACCCCCAACAAAACCAAAACCCACAAACCTACCCCTCCAAACGAACCCAGAACACACAGACCAGACCCATCCCTCCCCATAGATTTCTTCTCCCTTCCCCCCTCCCTTCTTTCTATTTTTCACCCCCCTCCCTTCTCTCTCTCTCTCTCTCTCTCTCTCTCTCTCTCTCCTATTCGAGCTCCCCCCCTCCCCTTTGTATTTTTAATTACAACAAAAGGGAAAGAAGTGAAGTGGGTGGGTCCCTCTATTTATTAAAATTATTCATTTGAGATTTTATGTTATTTTAACATATAAAATGATTAATTTGCCTACAACAGAAAATTGAATGAAATGTTGAGATTTAGATTATAAGACGGGAATTGGCAATAAAAATTAGTTCATATACTTAATTTTCCAAAAAAATAAATAAAAATTTGAGGGTGCAAATTGAAAGTAGCGTACAAGTTCAGGGGCAATTTGACAATTAATTATTTTGTAAATGACACTGTAGAAATTGTAAAATGACGCCTATTTTGGTGGAAATTAAACTCGGGAATTTGATGCCCCAATTTCCACAATTTTTTTCGTGCGTCATTTAATAAATTCCTCAGTTAAGTTGCCAAACAAGGAATTGTCAATTTCTCTTACCCTCTGTTTGAATGAAGTAATTGAAAATTACATAAAATTCTGAAATGATGAAATTTAGATTTCCATAATTTTAATTTCTAGCACTTGAAGATTTTAGTGTTTGGATTTATGTATTTCGAATTTTGTGAATGACAACATTTTTTAAATGGCACTATCCCGACTTTTAGTTAAATTATGAGTTCTCTCATCCAAACAGAGGGTAAAAATAAGACCATTATCTAATTTTATTTTTAATTTTAAAATTCTTTTAGTCTGAATAAGTGTGAATTTACCATATTATTCTCATTTAATTAATAATTTCAATTCTTAATGTTTGCTAAACTACGGGCATTTTCTAGTATTTGAATGTTTTATCATCCTCTGCCTTTTGCTTTATATACATAGATTATGTTAATCCAAATCCTCATCAACCTCTGTCTCAGTCTCTGAAGAGAGCAAGAGGAGGAGAACGAGAGAGAGGGAGAGAGAGAGAGAGAGAGAGAGAGAGAGAGAGAGAGAGAGAGAGAGAGAGAGAAGGAGTCGAGAAGGGGAGGTGGTGGTGAGAGAGGAGAGAGAAGAAACGACAATTTGTTGAAGAAGACAAAAAGGAAATAGAGTTATGACTTATAGGTTATATCCCGTACATTATATATATATTTTTAAGGCTGGAACCATAGTCTAAAATATTAATAATATCGACGAAATATCGAGGATATTATCGTTTTTTTCGGATCACGGATATTTTGGAACATATCTATACACATATCGTATAAATATCAATAATATCGAAAAATATCGATGTCAATATAATTTCACTCACACTTCAGCAATATTTTATCAAAATATCGCTATAATATTGAAAATATAGTAAATATCAATGGAATGAAAAAAAGGGGAAAAAACACAAAGCACACTCAAAGGGGATTCAAACCCTTGCCATTTCACTCCTCCAACGCCTTAACCACCATGTTGTTTATGTTTTAGTGATAATATGCTAAAATGTGTATATTTATATTGTTGTGTTTTAAACTGTTTTTGCAAGAATCAGATTTTCACATGAGAATGTGAGTCTTTGACATTTCCTTTTGGAATGGAATCGAGCGGCTCATGGAAAGAATCCGAGATCCAATCTCAAATGATTTTTCTTATGGACAACATCAACCAAACTTGGATCCATATGGGTGGCATGTTAATTACATGCCAAACTATTTTGGGGATTTATCATTTGATGACTACTCTTCACAATACACTTACTGTACACATAGAGATAATGAAGATAGTGAAAAATTTGAACCTCATAAGAACTCTATGTGGTACTAAGTCACTCATGTATCTTACCATGCTATGTATAAAGTGTAAAATACTGTAGTAAATCATTATATATAAATGATTATGGTGTGTTTAACTTCTTTCATTAATTACTACATATTTTCTACACTCACAATGTTTGTCAACTCGCTATATAATCAACTTAAATCAGTTAAACCTATCATGCAATGCATTTCCTTCCAATTGTTTGTGATAAACTAATAGATAATTGATTGAATAAACATCCTCCAAAGTTTCAATTAAAATTTCCAAGTTTTTCTTACAATTTTCGTGGTTTTTATTATCGATATCGATAATATCCTAATATTCCATCGAAATTTTCGTGTTTTTAGACTATTAATATTTCTGATACCATTGATATTTTAGACCTTGGCTGGAACTATCCTTAAATATGTTTTTTTTTAATCCAATATTGAAACAAGCGAGTTTCATACAGCAATGGTTTTGGTTTGGGTTTGGCGTTATAAGTTGGAGGTCTCGAAAAAAGACAGCAAGTTTTGGGCCGATATTTTCAACTAAAAAGCCCATCACCCAAACCCATCATGAGCCACTACTTATCTTCTTCCTCGTCTCTTTCTCTCTTCCATTTTCTCTGGTTCTTAGGTCATGAATATTGTTTGAGCAAAATTCCACATGAGGAATATTTGTGAATTGATTCCTCAACCTTCGATCTTCATTATCTCTCTTCTTCAATCCCTACAAAATAAATAGGAGTAAATAGACCACACCCGAGGGTGTTGGCCAAAGGCCCTCTGATGCCTAAGTTAGTTCAATTGGATCTTGATAAAGATACGACAATAGCTAAAATGAATAAAGTTTTCTCTTACGGGGAGAGTCGGGTGGCCTTAGCCATGTGTGGTGGCCAGAGCCATGAGAGTGTGGGAGGAGGCGACGACAAGAGAGAGAGAGGGTTTTTTCAGGTGAGGAAACATTGCCTTAAATGTCTTGTGTAGCTATGTAATTATAGTCTCCTTGTGTGCTAGGGTTTTAGGAATTAGTAGAGATTGGTTCCTTGATTTAGGAAGATATTCTTATCTTAAATCAAAGATAATTTCCCTAATTAAATAGAATTTAATTAGGGTAATTAGTTTGACCTAAGAAATATTCCTTTTCCACGTGTCGTCTTTTTATTGGCTGGTGAAATATATGTTTCCACAAATATGATTTTATTTATTTTTTATTTATCTCTTTCCTTCTCTGGGTTTGTGATGAATCATGGTTATTGCATTAAATGGGTCATAAGTTTCCAACCCAAATACCACTCATTTATCAAACGAATAATACAATATGATTGAGGTAATCCGTTTATTTAATGACTTGCAGTTGCAGAATAGTGATCTCACGGGTCGTTTGGTACGGCAGACTGTTATGGACTAGACTAAGTTTTGAGATTGTCTGAGATTAGCTTGGATTGACCTAAGTTGGATTAAGTACTGACCTACGTTTGGTGTTGTGTCTGACTAAAAAGCTGGATTGTAAAAATAATGCAGACCTATGTTTGGTGCTGTGTCAGACTAAAAAAGAATTTTTGTAATATTTAAATTTAATTAGGGATTTTGACTTAAAAAAGATTTTTAAATTTAATTAAAGATATTTAATTGGGGCTGATGTGTGAAAAAAATATTATAAAAATTATAAAATTATAAAATAAAATAAAAAATCCATTCTCTCATTCTTTCCTCTTCCTTCCTCTCTCTTGCTCTGCCTTTCTTTCTCATCTCTGCCTTCCTTCCTCTCTGTCTGTCTGTCTTTCTTTCCAAATTTCCAAAGAGAAAAACAAAAAAAATCCAATTAGCCCCACACCACAACTTTTCACAAACCAATTACCACACCACAAAATTAAAATTAAGAAACAAAACAAAACAAAACGCCCAATTGCCCAAAACACAATTGGGATCGTAATGATCCCTTTCTTCTTCTTTGGCCATTACCAGAATGATGGCCGCTTGGCTCCAATTAACGGAAGCAGCTGAAAGACATCTTCATGCGATTTGACATGGACTTTGACGGCAGCCTCACCCAGCTCTAGCTTGCTGCCCTGCTCCGATCTCTTAGCGTCAAGCCCACCGGTTACCAGCTCCAAGTCCTCCTTGCCAACAGAAACAGCACCGTCGAGTTCGACGAGCTAGTCACCACCATCTTGCCCGACTTGAACGAGGAGATCCTTATCAACCAGGAGCCGCTCATGGAGGTCTTCCAGTCATTCGAGAGGAAGAAAATGAGAGAGTGAAAGCTGTGTTGATCGGACTCGTCCGTTCAAAATAGCATGCTCGCTATTTTGTGAACCGCATTTCATACTCATTGTATTGAACAAGCGAGTTCGGTGTTTTTTTGACTCATGGACTATACAATCTCATTTATGTTAGTCCTCTTTCACCAAACCCTCATGACATCTTGACACTGTATATGTGTGAGAAAATTCTATCGTCTAATATTACTTGTGTGGTTCTCACACACAATGCCAAGGTGTCACGGATGTCATGGAATTTTAAATTTGAAACTTAAAGCTAACAAAATTAAACCTGTTGAATGTGACGTGGTAAACGAGTTGACTCAAATTATTTATTAAAGGCTAGTTTGGCATCGCTGTGCTATGAAAATAATCGATGTCAGATTTGCTGTGAGAGAAAGTAGTTTGGCGTTTGGTAAACTTTTTGTTAAAAGTGTTGGTACTAATTCTCGCATAATCAGAAAATGATTCCTGCATAATCATTAAACCTAGCGCCTCTTCAAAACTGATTCTAGCATAATCAAAAAATGAAAGCATCTAATTAGATGATTTCCCTTATAACTTTCTCTCACAACAATTTTCAACAATAAGTGATTTTCTCATAGTTTACCAAATGGTCTGGGCTTCCCAAAATTTTAAAAAAATCACTTATCACCTCAGATAAGCAATGTCAAACGGGCACTAAATGGATTCAGCATGTTAATAAAAGGGTTGAAACCCACTCATTTATCATCGTGTCTTAGCGAGTGGACTCAAATTTGACTTGAATTTTTTTGTCATACGGGTTGATCCTAACCGATTTTAACAAAGTTAAATGATAAGTACCAATTTGATTTTTAGGTAAAGCTCAGAAGACATTGCTGATATTAAGTCTATTTAAGAATGAGACCTATAGACTAGTTGTCCATGACAGTGAACCTATCCCCTCACACCTCACACCTAAGTTCGAATACCCCTCCCATCATTGGTAAAAAAATAAAAAAAGGGACCTATAAAATGGATCGCAACGCAATATAGGGAAAACTATGAAATGATTGACAAACTGAAGGAAGGAAGACGTTGCAATGTTTGCAAAAATGTATGTTAAGAATACAACATTTTGAATGTCAAGTAACGAAGTGCAATTTCACCCAAACCAGAGTGTGTGCAACGAATCCCATAAATGCAATGAGACAAGTGACATTTAGATTTGGCAAAAGAAATACTATAAACCAGCTAATATCCCCTGTATCGTGTTGTTCCTTTTATGATATCCATCAGAAAAACAAAAAGATAAATTAAAACAGTTTCTCTATTTTAAATTCCAACAGAAACTCTCTACTTTTCTATCTGATATTTCTGAGCAAATGTGACTAATTACATAAACCGCATGGAGGGATTACACTGTAAAAGTGGTTGCTCATAAACCCTCATGACAGTTATAATGCTTCTTCTACTGCAGTGGAGAGTTAAGGCCCTCTTGAGAAGACAGTGAGTGGAGAGGTTGGTGCCTCTTGGAACCAATAGAGGGTACTTTCCTGAAGGAAGGCCTCTTGTCAAGCTGTTGTAGTGTTCTCTTTGCGTAGAGTGTCTGAAACAACGGCGATGCGTTCTCCTTGAACTTGAGAATTACGAAAAAGAGAACCCGGTACAACACAAGAATCGCTACAATAGCAGCCAAGTCCCACCACTTGGAGTGGTCTATTGGTATCCCAAACATATGTTGGATGATGAAGTCACCCGTCAGTTTTGGATCACCAGGTATCATTGGATCAAACTCAAGGCCAAGAAAATCATTCTTATAGGCGCCCTGCATGTCAAATTATGATACAAAAATTAATACCATCTGATTTATAGCATCAGCTGGCTGATATGGTGCTTAATACATCATATGTTAAAACCTAGCCTGGCCTGCATGGTGGCATTATGGAAGTTAAGCTGCCTACATCTATGATATAGAGTAGTTTTAAAAAAATATATATATATCTTTGGGGGTGTCTTTTACATCTTCAGTCAGAATATAGACTATCTTCCTTTATGTTCAGCAGTTTCACTCAATGTAGTTAGGCTGCTTTAGTTGCATCTCTAAGAAAATGTTGAGATTCTAAAATGTCTTAAAATAATTCTGTTTCTAACTTGTTGGGAATGCATTCATCTGACAAAGCAATGAAGCTTTACTGTGTCCTTTTTCTTTTTTGCATCTGCAATGATTATTTATAAGACAAATGAATTTCTTTTTGTCCATTAGTTGGATCTTGAAAAGGTTTTTAACTGCATAAGTTTTGAGGGAAAAGGAAGACTATGCAATTAAGTGGACTTTTATGATTTTGAGGGGAAAATCCATTTGACAAAATCATTTCCACAAGCGGCTTGAAAAATATGGATGATTAACAAAGTGTTACCTGTATTCCCCATGAGCCATAACTGAGATATGAAACTGGGTAGCGCCAGAATGGCTTGGGAAGATCCGGCAGCAAGCGGAAGAATCCAGAGGTCATCATCAGGATTCCCTGCATACACAAACATTTAGTTGAAAAGGATATATCAGCAAGGATAGACTTGATGATGGAAACAGAAAATGAAAGCTTATCAAACATTTGAGTTTATCTCCTTACCATGATTCCAGCTCCTGTAATTATGCCCATCAGGAAATTGGGAACTAGTGAAGCTACAACCATCATGAGGCTCTCTATCACAGAAATGCAGGCAAATATATTGAGACAGAAGAACACATAATGTGAAAATTCTGTCCGAAATTTCACCAAATAGTAAGTAATGGTCCCACTAGTAAGCGTAACTACAGCCAAGAATGGGAATGAAGAGAGGAAGTTGGATATGATGAACACTGAAACTCCATAATACCCATTGAGTCTTTCTCGATAAAACACCTGTTTACAAGAAGAAAACAAAGTATGAGAAGCCAATAACTAACAGAAATTTCTAGTGTGTAACCCTTTGTACACACAGAACAAAATATATACATATGTATACTTGTTTCTGTGTGTGCAATGTTTACCTTCATTTCTTCTATGAAAGATGGGAAACCTCCAATAGACATAAATGTCATAAAGCCTGTTATAAATGCTCCACATGCTGCCCGGGCAAAGATTGCAGTATAGCCGTTGCCAACTTCAAAATAGATAGTTCCAACGCATATTGATACAAGTATATAGATGATTATCCTTAACCAGTAATACCCCACATCTCTAGACATGTTCAGAGATGATCTTCGCAGCAAGGTTGAAAGTTGCTTCCACCAACTTGCTTGACTTCCACTTTTCATTTCAATTGCATGTCCTTCCTGCAAACAAAGACTGCTTCATACATATTGCAAAAACTGCATAGTTCACATCTTTTACTTTGTTCCTTTTTCATTGCAAATATTTAAAAGCCTCAGTCCTACTTTAAGCCGCCACCCCTTTTGCCAACCATGCCAAAGACTAGGGATTAACAGATGTAGCTTAGTTATCATGTCTGGAAGATTATTTGTGCCGATACATAAACCTTAGTTGACAAGGAACATGATCCTTGCCAACCTATGGATGCAGTCAATTGTTAAGATGAAAGAGGGAGGGGACTTCCCCTTTAAGAATTAATTGTTAAGATGACATAATGGCAACAAAACAATTTCAAATAGGTTTCAAAGGAAAGTTCAAACATCATGAAAAGAAGTTAACATGTATATCTAGAAAATTATCAAAGTAGCATCATGCTTTGATTTCTTATAGGCAACAGCTAACACAAAAATAGGAGAACCAAGTCGATGCATAAGAATTTGCTGTTCTAACTTCACAGAAAGTAATGAGACTACAGAGCTCAAGTTGGAAAAGTTACAATTGCTAATATTGCTTGCATCCTAGCTCTCATTTTATCTGCGTACTTTGAACGCTTGTATTTCTCAACAAGCCTGGCTTTGATCTCTGCTGTTGCCAAATTCATGAGAGGGTCTGATGATGTTGGGACATCCTATATAATTCAGACACAGAATTAGAATTAGTACGAGAAAGAATGGATGAAATAAAGAAAGAAAAAGGAAGTGTGTGTTTTGGGGGGAGGCGGTTTGCACAAGTTGAGGAATTGGTTCTAAAGTATGACACAAATGAGATTCAAAGAAGCAGGTACTGCATTGTATTTCATTTGAAACATGAAAAGGAATAAAGGGCGTTGAACATTTTGCAAATAAAGAATTGAGTTAGAATTATACGCACACGAATTCTTTGAGATCCTTTCAGGGTGGCAGTCACGATATCAAAATCTGAATTTATACATCGTAGGAAGTGATCAGAGGGATTCCTTCTACTAGGACATGGGACACCCGCTTCAGCAAAAAACTACAAAAGTGAAAACAAAAACTAACATTAGTAGCAGAGTAAAACAAAATTGTGCTTTAAGAATTCAATTGTTGACCTAGGAATACTCATAAACAAGGTTAAAGATCTCCTAAAGTGACACTATAAGAATAAATTAGAAACTCGAATTATAAAATTTTTAAAGCAAATTGGGATTAAGTTTTCAGTTCCCTCCAAAACCAAAAATGAAAAACTATCCTTATAATCAAGCTACCAGATTCCCAGGCTTACATCTATAGCAGTCTTTGCTTCTCCAAAATAAACTGTTTCACCACCAGATAGTAAGAAGAGGTCGTCAAAGAGTGCAAACACTTCACTACTTGGCTGGTGAACTGATGAAACAACCGTTCTTCCATCACGAGCAATGCTTCGAAGTGTTTGAATAACGAAGAAAGCCGAGGCACTATCAAGGCCACTAGTAGGTTCATCAAGAAATAATATGCAAGGCCTTGTTAGAATTTCAAGTGCAATGCTTACTCTTTTCTTTTCACCACCACTAATACCTCTTAAGTGCCAATTTCCGATTGATCGATCGGCACATTCCAGGAGGCCCATTTCCATAATTGTTCCTTCCACAATGCTCTTAACCTCTTCTTTTTTAAAACTACTTGGAAGCCTCAAGTGAGCCGAGTATGTTATGGTTTCTCTGACTGTGAGTGTTCCCAATAATACATCCTCTTGTGTGACATAGGCCTGGAATTGCACACAATTATAGTGAATTAGGAGCATGTATGCTTAAACAAGTGGCAATGGCAACAAAATTCTCTTCAACATGTTTTTACTTGATAATTTGACATGCCATTTTGCCTTTCTAGTTTGAGAGAAGGATTTGGTAACAAAATAGTGAGAATTGATTTGGTTTATTTTAAGAAAAAGGTTTCTGAGAATTCAATTCCTATATATGGACAATATCAGAATTTCGATTACAATGTGGAGTTTCGATCCCCATCCTCTTTGCTTCAATTAAATGTCAGGTTACATATTTATATCAAAAATAAAATAAAAGACTTTATATTAGAATTTCTTAAATAATTTATATAAAAAATTAAATTAGAATGAACTTTTGGAATATAGTAAGTGGTCAAATGCTCTCGTTGAGAGTCGAACTCAAGACCTCCCGCTTACTAAACGGGTGCTCTAACCAACTGAGCTACGAGAGCCATTTATGTTCTTCTTTCTTAAAACAAAAGATAAATACAGAGGACATTTTTTGTAATTTTTTTTTTAAAGAAAGAGGAACATAAAGGTTCTCATAGCTCAGTTAGTTAGAGCACCCGTTTAGTAAGCGGGAGGTCTTGAGTTCAACTCTCAATGAGAGCATTTGAGAACTTACTAAATTCTAAGTTCTTTCTATCATATTTTTGGTATAAATATTTTATTTCTTACAAAGAAATCTAGAAAAAAAATATAATTCACAACAAATGAGCAAACCCTTGATTTGAAAGAAAATCCTTTACTTACAACAGCACCATATGCAAGTCTTTTCTTCTTTCCATTAAACAGAATATTTCCAGTCATGACAACATTTCTTGAGAGTCTGCCTGTGTCCAAAACAAGGATATTTAGAAGAATAAGATAAATGTTTTTTCAGCAGCTAAAAAGTTAATGCAATAATTATTAAATTGACTATCTGCCTATACCCATGATAAAAGTCTTGGACTATTTTTTTAACCAAAAAAAAAAAAAAAACATAAACAAAAGCTGCCAGGTGTTCTCTGCATTAAAAATTGAGTTGGACCTGAGCAGCCCATGCTTATAATGGTCCTTGCCCATGAATTCTGATATTATTGGAGGCTTTAAAACCAGTCATTCACCATTTACTTTTCATTCTGTCACTCTGCCTCCATATCAAAAGAAATAAAGAGTTGTGGAAAAGTTTGGTGGCTGGTAAAGGCTTTTTTGCCCATTCATTCAAACTGTGCCTTGTTCCATTGAAGTCCAATACCTCATTGGCTACTGCTGTCTAATTGATGGGTGGCTCTTAAAGGCAGTAAGATAAATGTGGGACAAGATTTCAGCCTTGGATTGGATAGTTTTCTGCCAATTAATGGTGACTGGAGGAGAAGGGGAAGAGAGTTATAAAGAATTTTTTTTCTTCTTGATTGGTCAATTTCTCAACACCCAAAAATTGAGCAGCTGAATTGTCTTTTTCCAAATAGAAAAATAGCAGAATTAAGTGACTAAATAGAAGTTTCAAATTCAGGGTAAACTTTTGTTACCAAAAGCTGGCCAAATTAATTTTACAAAGAAAAACCTTTTTTTTATATTTATAATATTTTTTACCAGAAGAAGAACAAGATTCATTTGAACTAGAACAAATGGAGCTCAGTAAACAAGGAAAAAACAACTAGTTTTGCCCAAATTACTTCACTTTTGGGGGCTCTGCCAAATCATGTCATGGGTTCTCTTTTCTTAATCATGGGTAGTCTTTAAATTAGCTAAAGGAGTATTTGGATGCAAAAAGTACACCTTTAATAAGCACCAAAAGTGAAAAGCTTGGATTTATCTAAAACAGAAAGGATACATTCTACTGATAAATATAACAAAAACAGGTATGATAAAACCAAAGAAATGAAATACAAATTTTTGTTTCATGATGAGAGAGAGAGAGAGAGAGAGAGAGAGAGAGAGAGAGAGTACCTGCTAAAGTATCAAGGAGGGTTGATTTGCCAGAACCAGAAGGACCCATAATAGCCATGATCCTACCAGGCTCAGCATACCCACTAAGACCATTGAGCAGCCTCCTTGTGGGTGATCCTTTACTGAAGTTCGGTAGAACCGCACTTAGATCTTCCCACACCAAATATGCACCTCTTCCACTTCCTCCTCCACCACCGCTATGCCCACCGCTTGCTCCCTCTATCTCCATTTTCTATTTCTATTTCTCTATTTTTTCTGTTGCAGCTGCCTTTTAAGCTTAAGGCCTCACAAACCCAAAACAAAATGAAAAGGAGATCACATTAAGAAGGAAAATATCTTTGACATATGTCCATGTAATATGGTTGAACAGACACCAAACAACTACCTATCAATGCTGCCTATCCGCTATCCCTGATATGAATTTGGAGGAGGTGTATGAGCAATCAATGAGGAGAGAGAGAGAGAGAGAGAGCAGTTCGTGTGTGTGTGTGTGTGTTTTCGAGTCTGAATTGAAGTGAAAAGAGATTGGGTCGGTTCATAAAGGTAGGTGGTAAGTGAAGGAAATAAATGTATGATCATAATGACAAATGTGTGTGCAGCAACAACTCCACCAGGTCATGGTACTTTTGTGATTTGCTCCCTTCTATCTTCCAACTAATTTTGGCTTATACATAAATAGACATTCAAATTTGTGATTACATTGCACCCATAGGTTGCCATAGGTAGATTACATGTGCATGGGAAATATGATTGAAAGAGATTACGATGAGTTGAGCCATCCTTAATTACATTGTTGGATTGGATGGCAATGTGAAAAGAAAAGGGTACGAAAAGAATTCGCGTCGGATTTCTAAATTTCGGAAATAATAATTAATTTTATAAATTAAAAAAAATTAAAATTAGAAAGTCTTTGAGAATGATGAGGTTAAGTATGTCCTGGATGGTAATTTACAAGTTGCAACCATGATTTTGTTTACTTGCCATAAGAAAAGTACTTGTATGACTATTTGCTGAGCATAAGAATTTAATTAGAGTAAGTACTTAGCCCTCGTACAATCTTGAAGGGACTCGCGGGTAGAAATTAGGGCCCAGACCAGAGTGGTTACAATTTGGATCATCAGGTACGACACATGAATGGTACACTTGAAAACATGATTTTTTTCCTCCATTTAGACCTAACATTATTTCCATCTTCTATAAAAATAAAGTAAAAAGTTTTAATTCTAATTTCCATAACTCTCCTCTCTCCTCTCTCCCTTAGACCAATTGGTCAATCCTAACATAGGTACATGGCCATTGTGTGACACCTGTAAACAGATGGGATTAAGCCTAATTCCGAATCTGGATTTTAAATTTGGATCGTATTCGGATTTTTTTCAAAGGTTTTTTTGGTCAATTTTTTTAAGGTTAACTATAACTTCAATTTACATTAGACAAGAATGGGATGAGATAATTATCGGATTATTTTAAGACTTTAGACAAGATGGCCAAAAAAAAATACTTTAGACAAGATCAAATTTCATTTTTAACAACGTAATTTTATTTATTTATGTAATTCTTATTTTAAAATTTGATCTTTTATAATAAGTTAATGTGTTTCAATACATGGAAAGCTTAAATTCCTCTTACACACATATTTATAAAAGGTATAAAAATAATATTTACATTATATCACACCCTAAAATCCGGATACATAATAGCAACAATCTAAGGACTCCACGAAAGCAACACATTCCTTAAAATTGTTATAGCATGGTATTCCCACGTTTCTTAAAATAAGTTGTTTTATTTATTTCTTAATTAGATACGAGTTAGATTAGTAATTTATTAGTAACAATCGATTCAGTCTTAACCTTGGTTAAGTTTACAAAACAGAATAATTTCAAAACAAGACCAACAAAGTGGTTATTGTGGGAACATAAATTTTGGTAACTAATCACAAGGTGACATGTGAATAGCAGAAGATTCCTTAGGTCAAATAATTGTGTTAATTAAACTCGATTTAATTAACCAATTATCTTTGATTTAGATAGAAAAATCTCCCTAAATCAAGGATCTGATTCCCATCAAATCTCCTTGATATTATCTTGTCATCTCATTTAAGAATGGCTACACACCACACATGAGGTAATCCGAAGAACTCTAGAAAAACGAGCAGACCATAAGGGAAAAGAATCAGCCATAAGGAAAAAGATCAGAAGGGAAAAGAATAGGCCGAGGAGATGGTGGAGTTCGTTCCCTTAAGTTGAGTAGACCAGAAGGGAAAAGAATCAACCACTTCTCAATCGCAATTGCTGAGCCAATATCAAGAAGAACAAGTTCACCCTAAGGCTTCTCCTAAAAAAGGATAGAGGCCTACAAAGACGCCGGACTCGAAGTTCTTGATCCTGACAATCCAAAAGGAAAAGCGCAGATTAACTCGGGTGTAAGCATAGAGGAAAAAGTGGAGCTGACCACCTTCCTCCAAAACAACAAGGATGTATTCGCATGGTCACCATCTTACATGCCTGGCAATTACCCGTAGGCCATCTGCCATCGGCTTCATGTCAACCCAGCTAGCAAGCCAGTGTCCCAAAAGAGACACAACTTCTCTCCCTAGCCACTTGCCATCCTCGAAGCTGAGATTGACAAACTCCTAGCAACCGACTTCATTGGACAAGTCTCTTACTCCGATTGGCTGGCCAACGTTGTTTTGGTGACGAAGAAAGATCAATGCAAATGAAGAGTATGTGTAGACTACACAAATCTCAACAAGGCATGCCCGAAGGACAACTTTTCTTTGCCAAGAATTAATCAACTCATGGATTCAACCTCCGAGAATCAGCTACTCAGTTTTATGGACGCGTACTCTAGCTACAATCAGATCATGATGCATGAAGACAACAAAGCAAAGAATTCTTTCATAATTGAAAGAGGTACATAATGCTAAAATGTCATGCCCTTTAGGCTAAAAAACGCCGGAGGAACCTACGGGAGGTTTGTGAACAAGATTATGAAGGAGTAGATTAGAAAGACTATGGAGGTCTATGTACATGACATGCTGGTCAAAGCTCTCTAGCGAGCAGATCACATCAAAAACCTTGTCGAATCTTTCGGCCTACTTCGAAAATACCAAATGAAGTTGGAGTCTCATCTGGCCGATTTTTAGGATACTTAGTCACTTAAAGGGGCATCAGTGCTCACCCTAACTAGATCAAGGCCATCATCAACATAAAGTCACTTGCCACAGCAAAAGAAATACAAAGTCTGAAGGGTAGAGCATCCACTATGAACTGATTTCTTTCCCGATCTACCGATAAGTGCAGGCCATTCTTCAAAGCCTTGAAGAAAGGACGAAGAGACAAGTGGGATGGAGAGTGTGAAGCAGCCTTTCCAGACTTGATGGCATACCTCACTTTACCTCCCCAACATGCAAAGCCTCAGCTAGGCGAAGACCTGTTCATCTACCTAGCCGTGTCTAACTCAGCAGTCAGCTTAGCTCTCATTTGAGAAGAGTTTGGGGAACAACATCTGGTATTCTACACGTGAAAAGCTTTCCTCGATGCATAGATTCACTATCTGAAATAGAAAGGCTCATTTTGGCCCTTTTAGTTTCTGCGAGAAAATTAAGACCCTACTATTAAGCTCATCTGATAATCGTCATGACAAAATTTCTTTTGAGATGGATTCTTCATAGCCCCGATGCTTCTCAGCAACTCATGAAATGGGCTATCAACTTGAGTCAATATGACCTCCTCTACCAGCCGAAGACTACTATAAAAGCCCAAGCTTTAGCATATTTTGTTTCAGAATTCACTCCATCTTTAGCCAAAGAAGAGAGACTGGTCAACAAAAACAAGGAAAGTTCAAGAGCAAAAAAGAAGTCCTTTGTTGAACTTGACCAACTCAAAGATATGTGGCAGTTGAGCATAGAGAGAGCATCAAATCATAAGGGAGTTGGAGCATGCATTGTCATAATCACCCTGGACGAGACTATGTTGGAGCAAGCAATCACACTTGGCTTCCTAGTTTCAAACAACGAAGTGGAGTAAGAGGCACTGGTCGCTAAACTGCGCTTCAAGGGGTTAGCCATTTATTTATACTCCCAACTTATCATTAATCAAGCCTCAGGGAAGTACATGACAAAACACCCAAGAATGATCCAATACCGCAACAAAGTGCAAGCATGTTTGAAGGCATTTTCGACCTTCACCATCCAACAAATTCCCCGAGTAGAGAACACTTTGTAGATGCAATGGCAAGCCTAGGATTAGTGCTGGCAAGCCTAGGATTAGCGCTGGACACCAGTTTAGGCTCTCAATCTTGATTGAGCACCTTGGTCAACAAAGCATTGAAGAGGTAGAGCACGCAGACTTAATGCAGATTTATGAGGATCCAAGTTGGCAAGACCCATCATTGACTACTTGTTAAACAAAAAATTACCAAGTAAGAGGTCTTAGGACGGAAAAATCCAGTAGAAAGCCGTAAAGTACTACATGCAGGACAACAAGTTTGTTCGTAGATCATATTCTGGTCCTTATCTCACATGCAAAATTCACGACAGCGAGTATGGAAACCATTATGGTATCACGGTGGTAAATACACCTCCATAGGCTTGAAGTTTCATTGATCGCCTACGTAAATATTCCCCTGCTTGAATAGCTCTCAGCATAGGCTACTTTTAGCCTACCATGTGCCATGACTCTACGGAGTATGTCAAAAGATGTGATTGATGCCAACGATACAAACCAATTCCTAGTTTACTAGCTGAAGTGTATCATCCGCAGAACAGGCCATGACCATTCATGCAATGGGCCATTGACTTAGTAGGTCTCATGCCACGAGCTCCTACCAAGAAGGCTGATGATCTTGGCCACCAACTACTTTACAAAATGGATTGAGGCTGAAGCTCTCTCCTGTACTACAGAAGCCGACATGGAACGATGCATCACGAAGAACATCATCCACCGCTTTAGCTACCCACAGTTGCTGGTCATCGACAACGGATCACAATTCATTGGCAAGCAGCTCATCGAATTCTTTGCGAAGTATGGTATAAAGCAACACTTATCAACTCCAAAATATCCGCAAGGCAATGGTCAAGCGAAGGTCTCCAACAAGATAGTGCTAGACTATCTGAAAAAGAGATTGGAAGGCAGCAAGGGAAAATGGGTAAACGAGTTGCCCGAAGTACTATGAGGTTATCGCACCACTAAAAGGAAATCAACTAGTGAAACCCCATTTTCTTTAGGCTTCGGAACTGAAGCAATCATTCATCTTCATATCACTTTTCTATCCTTGAGCATCGAGGTGGGCATCATTTATCATAATTCCAAGCAGATGAAGACTAACCTTAACCTGCTCGAGGAAGAATGAGAAAAGACCGTTGTTTGAGTTGCAACTTATTAGCAACAATTGATGTCTTGCTACCATTAAAAAAAAAAAAAAAAAGGGCTTATTTCCTAGCGGATGACTAAGTCCACTCCACTCCAGTTCGAAGAAAGTTTGATTTTTCATTCAAAGAAGTGTTTGAGAAATATTCACCTATTAGCAAAGGATGGCACCCTTTACGAAATGGTGGGTAAAACTTAACCCTCGGCAGAAGAAGGCACCCTTTCCGTAAGGGTGGGTAAAAATAACCCTCAGCAGAGGAAGGCACCCTTTTCGTAAGGGTGGGTAAAATAACACTCAGAGAGGAAGGCATCCTTTACATAAGAAGTAGGTAAAAATTATCCCTCAGTAGCAGACAACATCCTTTACATAAGAGGTGGGTAAAACTTATTTCTCAGTAGAGGACGACACCTTTTTTGTAAGAGGTGGGTAAACATTCAAGAATCCTAAGTGAGATGTTCAAATGCTGAGAACATGGTAACTCACTCGGTGGCTGATTAACACATTAACTCAGCCAAAAAAGAAGATGAATTCGAGAGGTTCTTCAGTATCTGAACAAAACCTTCCTCATTTCAGTATGATTTGAATCCCTTTAAGACCATCTCCTGACTTAGGCATTGGAGGTTTTAAAACCTTGAATATTCATCCCATCAAGGGACAACTCACGCAGTTGCCCAACTAAGAGGCCAACATATCCACTCAAGAGACAACTCACACAGTTTCCCAACCAAACGATCAACAAACCAATATTAAAAGCGTTGGCAGGCCACTCAAGCGGTCAATAAATACACATTCAAAACGCCAACAGGCAACAAAAAGCAATCAGTAGATCTAAAACTGTACAAAGAACAAGCGATCAATAGATCTAGAAGTTCAAATATATTAGTAAGCAGCAGACGTGCCCAAGTTCAGCAAAATAGATGAAGTGATTTACCGAAACTAATACTTAAAGCTACAAAGAAGAAAAAGTCTTCAAATACTTTGAGACGTCAGTAGGAGACTCTCCCTTAATGACATCATCCTTAGCTCCAGTCTCATCAGCTGCATGCTCCTCGACTCCAGCCTTATCGGCTACCTACACCTCAGCCGTATTTGTGTTCGTAACAGTATCCTGCACACCTTAAGTAGAAGACTCATTCAGAAAAAAGTTGCTTAACCTTTTCATCACTAATAAGGTAGAGTGAAGCAACCCCTTTCTTACAATCCAAGTAGAAGAGAGAAGTCAGCCAGTCACAGACACGCTTCATCCTTGGGAACATGCCTCCTTTTTCTAGACACGCCGGTCAAGGATTTATCTATTTCATCGAGCTGATTGTAGGAACAAATTTCCCCACGAGAATATTCGATTGCAAAGATTCCCCTTCCTTCTTCGCCGCCTCTTTCTCCCTGCAAAATAGAACAAATAAGAGGACCACACTCGGGGGGGCGTTGGCCAAAGGCCCTCCGATGCCTAAATTAGTTCAAGAGTTTGTAAGAAAAACACTAGCTAACTAGGGTACGGAGATGTGTTTAAGGTGTAAACCGGGCGGCCGGAGCCTTATGTAAAAGAGAGGGAGAAAGGAGGTGGCTAGGGTTTGAGAGGAATTTTCTACAGAGTTTCAGTAGGAATTTTACATGTACCTCAACCCTTGTGTGTGGCCATCTTTTTATAGTGGTCTTGGGGGCTAGGGTTTCAGAGGAATAATTCCATAGATGGAATAGAATTATTCCTCCTCGATTTGGAATTGATTTGATTTATTAGGGTAAATCAAATCCCTAATTGTGGTAGGTATCAAATCAATTCCTAATTTAATTGGGAATTGTGGTAGGAATCAAATCAATTCTCAACCTAATTAGGTAACATTCCATTTAATTAGGTAATCCCCAATTAAATTGAGTAACTCCCAATTAGGTTGAATAATTCCCAATTAGGTCAAATAATCCCCAAATGGAAGGAATTATATGACCTAGGATTCTGATTTAATTCGGTTTCCACAAATGCCCCCTAGCTTCTGCATGGCACGTGGTGACATGTAGGAGATGTGAATTATTTGTTGGGCTGTCCAGCTGTATCTAGGTTTCCTTCAGTGAGTTGGACTCTTTTTGTAGATTGGGTTCCCAATTGGAGTGAGCTTTTGACTGTTCTTGGAGTTGGGTTCTCAGTAGGAATAGGCTTGCGATTCCTTCTTGACCTAGGATGCCTAACCTGTGTAAATGCTGGGCTGCTCGTCACTCTTCTTCACATTGCAAACTAACTTCTCTACTTTCTAGCTTGAGAGAGATCTTGGAGAATTCGTACTGCTTTTCGAAGAAATGAGTCACCGTGCATCCCAAGGTAAGTCGAGCACGTATGTTTCTTTTTCTTCATCTTTTCTTCTTTTTTGCGGCGAAGGCCAGCTGGGGGAAGCTTGGCTGGTTGTCGTTTTGGCAATGGCTGGCAGTGAGCCGCAGCTATGGTAGAGCAGGTGCGCACAGGTGGACCAACTACTCCCTATCGTCGCAGGTCTAGGCTAGAGCGTGCTTGGCCTCATGCGTTGCGAGCCGCATCAGTTGAGTGGGTATTATGAGGAAGTCGGTGGTCTGCCCTATGCCCAGGATATTGAGAGATGGAAGCAGAATTGTCTAGACTCTGATGATCTATCGGCTGGGCAGGAGGAGTGTTCTGCCGAAACCCCCCTAAAAAAAGAAGGTTGTTGCCAAGTCTTTAAGAGATGAAGCTACTTCTTCATAGGCGAAGAATGTGTCTCCATTGAGGAAGAATCCAAAGCTCCCTTATGCTGAGAAGACTCAAGTGGGGTTTGTTCCATCGTCATTTGCTGGGGTCAAACATCTTGTTTGTGCTGATAGCAGGAACGTTGGTGGTACGCACAGTGCTCGAGATGTTCTACTCAAGCCTCCTGCTGACAAGTTTGAAAAGCATAATCTGCTCCGTAGAATAGCCTGTGCTTGATCTAGCTCACTTGCTGAAAGGCAAATAGAAGCAGATATTCTTCTTCGAAGTTCGGGTTGTCTGCCTCAGTCAAATGATGGAGACTGAACTGGAAGGTCTGCCCAAGCTGTTGAGTCACGGGCAGTCAAGTATGGAGTTGACTTCATTGGAGGTGAGGATGGCGGTAGCTAAGGAGATGAGAGAGTCATCTCCCCGGGCGAAAGGCACTTTTGCAACGTCAGCAGCTGATCCCAAGGTGGACAAGTCCAGCCCTGTAAAGGGATGCAATTGTGCCTGATCTACTCAAGACGAACTTTCTGTCAAGTCCGTTTGCTTACTTCAAGCTGGTTGATCATATCCATTAGGCTGGTGATCTTGAGATAGTCTCAAGTCTTCCCTTGGAAAAATAAAGGGAAGCAACATTTCATCTGCTTCAAAAGGGAGTAGTTCTTACTGTTGAAACTATCTGAAACTCGTCTACTGTTGCCTCATCTTTTGTTGCTGACTTGGTTAGTCGAAGAGATGCCTACTTCTGTCTTGAGCGCAAGAATGCATGAATGCGTACAAGCTGGGCTACTTGGATTGCTCAAATGGAAATGATCCCTTCTATGCCATTGAAGATAGAGACATCGGGATGCTCTATTCTAACTTTCTTCCTATGCATAGTGAGCATGTTAATGTTGTGAACATAGAAGGAACTGAAGAGCAGACGGTCGAAAAGGCAGTAGCTGAAGAGGATGAAGCAGAGGAGGATGCAGCAGATGAAGTAGTGACAGACATCGTGGATCAGGTGGACGCTGAAGAGGCTGTAGATCAGGGATCTCCTACTGACGTCTCGGAGTAAATGAAGACTCTTATTTCTTTTCAGCTTTTGTACTCTGCTTTTTTGTGTAGAATAATTGGTCTTATCTGACCATTTTCTTTTTGTTGAACTTGGCCGGTTGATAAGCTTGTTATGGAAATTTCAGTTATTTTTTTCAACTTCAATTTGCATATTGACATGTGAACTGCTTGAGTAACCAGCCTGTGTTTTGATTGCACATTTCCCTTTGGAGATTTATGAGTGCCAGGGTCCCCTTTGAGGGACTTCGGGCGTGCTCTGCATGTCCCGTAGGATGGTTCCCCTTAGGAAGTTGGCGAGTGTTAGGGTCCCCCTTGAGGGACTCCAGGCGTATTGTGCACATCCCATAGGATGCCTTGGTCGTCGCCCTGCGTCTCCCAAAGGTCGCTGCTTATGGGCAATTGCATGACTTTCCTGCCTCCCTTAGGAAACGGATAAGAACCTGGATACCTCCCTCAGAAAGCATGGAGACCTTTTTTTGGGAAATTCCTGGCACGCCCTGCGTCTTCCTTAGGACGCTTTTTATCGGGCTGCGTCTCCCGAACGACGCTTCTAATCGTCGCCCTGCGTCTCCCTTAGGACGTTTCTTATGGGCAACTGTGTGACTATCCTGCCTCCCCTAGGAAACGGATAGGAACCTGGATACTTCTCCCATAAGGCATGGAGACCTCCTTTTAAGAAATTCCTGGCACACCCTGCGTCTCCTTTAGGATGCTTTTTAGCAGGCTACGTCTCCAAACGGACGCTTCTAGTTGTCGCCCTGCGTCTCCCTTAGGACGCTTCTTATGAGCAACTGTATGACCATCCTGCTCCCTTTAGAAAACGGATAGGAACTTGGATACCTCCCTTAGAAAATTCCTGGCGCACCTTGCGTCTCCCTGAGGACGATTCTTAGCGGGCTGCATCTCTCGAAGGACGCTTCTGGTCGTCGCCCTGCGTCTCCCTTAGGACGCTCCTTATGGGCGACTGTTTTGCGGTGATCTGCTTGCCAATGAACTGTGAGCTATTGTCGGTAACCAGGGACTATGGGCAGCCGAACCAGCAGATGATATTTCTCCAGATGAATTGCTCCACATCGGCTTCTTTATTATAGGATATATCTTCGGCCTCAATTCATTTAGTAAAGTAGTCGGTGGCGACGATCATGTCATTGGCAGCGCCGGAGGCAAGGGACCCACTAGGTTAATGGCCCATTGTACGGTAGGCCGATGACGTTGTTGTCTCTTGCCTTGTCTGCTTACTCATGCTTGACCTGCTTGGTATCCTCCGAGCTACCTATTGGCGCGTTCGTCCATCCTTCTCTCTTCGCCAGTTGTCCAAGACCAAGGTTTTGAGCCAAGCTTATTTAGTTGAGGAGCTGCCTCATTAGATTGCTTTGGTTGTCCATTTTCTCAACTAACTAGTCAACTCTCAGATTAAGGTTTGCTTGACTTCGTGGATCGGGAGGAGAGAAGTGCGTGGAGCCCAATTGCACACAGGCTAGGGTTTCATGGGAGGTGTATGTGGGAGCGTGCATCGAGCGTGGAGGCAATGAAGGGAACACTTGGAGTTGGTCTAAGACCGGGCCTAAGTCGCGGTGGTAACGAGTCCACCTTGATGGGAAGTTCCACAGTGTTCGGTGGCGGTGGATGGTGCGGTGATCTCAGTTGCGAGTTCGATAGGTGGCACGGTGGTGAGAGGTGGCGGTGCCACCATGTCGATCGCGGGATCGTGGGTGGAGTGGCTTTGGGCCATCATGGATTTAGTGCCATCGCGGCAGTTTTGCCTCTCGTCTTCTTGCTTCCAACAATGGTTGTTTGGAAGGCTTCAGTGGATTGGAAAATAGGAGGAATGGATTCCTTGAGCACGCGTTGAGTATAACTCGTGCTCTCAATGAAAGCACCAATTTGTGGGAGCAAATTTCCCCACGAGAATATTTGATTGCAAAGATTTCCCTTCCTTCTCCCCCGCCTCTTTCTCCCTGCAAAATAAAACAAATAAAAGGACCACACCCGGGGGGCGTTGGCCAAAGGCCCTCCGATGTCTAAATTAGTTCAAGAGTTTGTAAGAAAAACACTAGCTAACTAGGATGTGTTTAAGGTGTAAACCGGGCGACCGGAGCCTTATGTAAAAGAGAGGGAGAGAGGAGGTGGCTAGGGTTTCAGAGGAATTTTCTACAGAGTTTCAGTAGGAATTTTAGACGTACCTCAACCCTTGTGTGTGGCCATCTTTTTATAGTGGTCTTGGAGGCTAGGGTTTCAGAGGAATAATTCCGTAGATGGAATGAAATTATTCCTCCTCGATTGGAATTGATTTGATTAATTAGGGATTTGATTTATTAGGGTAAATCAAATCCCTAATTGTGGTAGGTATCAAATCAATTCCTAATTTAATTAGGTAACTCCTCATTTAATTGGGAATTGTGGTAGGAATCAAATCAATTCTCAACCTAATTAGGTAACATTCCATTTAATTGGGTAATCCCCAATTAAATTGAGTAACTCCTAATTAGGTTGAATAATTCCCAATTAGGTCAAATAATCCCCAAATGGAAGGAATTATTTGACCTAGGGTTCTAATTTAATTTGGTTCCCACACTGATAATCCAAGTTGGGACCATGATGTTTCCCTATTTCAACATCTCTGGCTAGGGGCAAACCACCTTCATGCTTTCATGGCTTGGCGAACTTTGGCCATATCAGGGTCGAGATCAAACCTTTTACTGATCTTGTCAATTGAAGCAGAAGACAAAAGTCAGTTGGTCATTAAGAACTCACATATAACAAAACCTTGGATATGTGAGTAAGGCAGACCAGTAGTTCGAGACATACCATAGCAAAATATTGCACCAATTGGCTAGCTCAACAACTACTCAGTCTAAGCTGACCTCAACAAGGCATAGTTGCTTGACTCAAAGAATGAATCAAAAAGCTTTCTCAAGTTAGGAGCCCAACTCTCAAGAAGAGCCCATCAGCAATTGGGAGTTGGAAAGCCCAACAAGAATTTCACATCCTCAACATGCCCTACTCCCGCCATGCAGAAGCTGTGAGGCATTTGTGAGAACATGAATTTGGCAACCAATCACAAGGTGACATGTGGATAGAGGAAGTTCCTTAGGTCAAATATTGTGTTAATTAAACCCGATTTAATTAACATTACCCCTAAAGAACTCCCTCTCCCTCAAGCCAATCTCTCTCCCTCCCCCCCCCCCCCCCCCCCCCCTCTCTCTCTCTCTCTCATGGCTCAGGCGGGCACCCCATCCCTCTTTAAGAAGAGAAAGCTCCATCCTTTCAGTTAACGTTGTATCTTCTTAAGACTATTTAACTGACTTAAGCATCTGAAGGCCTTTGGCCAACACCCCCTAGATGTGCTCCATTGATCGAATTTATTTTGCAGGGATGGAGGAAGAAGAAGATCAAGTGAGAAAAGGATCACCTGCGAATATTCTCCCTAGAGGAAATTTGCACAAACAGTTATAAAGGTTTACGACGATTCAAAATGAAGTAAGGGTACAAAACATTCACAACTTGAACAAAGTTTACCAAAAAAAAAAAAAAAAAAACACAAGTTTATGGGTGTACAAGATCCAATCCAATCCAATTTTTATCGATTTCAATGATTTGGAGTATTGGATTGGATCCCTAATTTCCAAAACCAACATGATTGGATCAGATGACGGATTTTTTGTGAGGATCCAATCTAATTAGTTTATGCTTATTTTGCTCATTAGGTAATTGTCATTAAGAAATTTATGAATATTTTAAGTAATTTGATGGAGTTATGTTTAATAATTTATAAATCAATTTCTATAGTATTTCATTTATATTTTACATTTACATATATTAAAGTGTTTGATTATATTAAACGTGACGATAAATGTTGCATATTTCATTATTATATTTTTCATTATGAAAACCAATCATCCAATCCAATATCAATTGGATCAGATCAGATTGGATTTAAACATCTAATGTGATCGGATTGGATGCGGATTGGTGAAATTATATTGGTTTTTAACCAATTACACTCACTACACAAGTTTATCATCTTGCCTTACCAAGGAGGTACAACAAGAGTTGATAAGTGCTAGAGTTGACAAATAGCAAGGTCACCTCGACCAGATTTGGAAATAATTAAAGTATTTACCATATATAGAAGCATAAAACGTTAAAACCATGCACATGATACACATTTATATTCAACTCATGAAATATTTGCATGGTCAAGCAATGTTCGAAAACAAACCCAAAAATCAATGGCGGACTCACAGACACAAGAAGATGCAGCTGCATATCAAAGGCAAATAAGTTCATAGAAGTTATAACTACTTACCAAAGATAAGATAATTAAAATAGCATATGAATTAGAATATCTTTGATAATTTAGCCCACAACTTTGAAACCCCCATGAACTCCTTCCACAATGCTCTTAGACCTCATTTGTTAGGGAGGACTAGACTAATAAAATGCCTATATTTTATGTGCAATCAAGGCAGAGTATGTATATTGGTGTCTAAATAAGTTTTAGTCACCCATTCTTAGTTGCGGACCCAAACTTTCGTTCATATGGGGGCTTAAAAAAATTCAACCAATATATAATCAAACAAAAAATATTTCAAACTTTGAATATTAATAATATTGTCTAATAAGTAAATTTACAATTGTCCTCGATGACTTTTCATATTATGAAAACGTTGCTTAATCTCTGTTGCTTGATTTAAACTTTTCCCACTAGAAAGCTCGCCATTGGTTAGTACTTCAACTACTTTGAGAGCTTGCTTATCCCAAAGAATGTCAAGATGCTTCGATGATGCTCCAACAATATTTACCACATTAGAAACTAAGGTGAAGAAAGCACCTATGAGGCTGTTTTTTTTTTTTTTTGCCAAACCCACAATAGCCAACTGAAGTTGATGTGTAAAACAGTGAACATAGTAAGTATACTCATTCTCCCTCATAATAAGTGTCTTTAGACCATTGAACTCTCCACTCATATTACTGGCCCCATCATAACCTTGACCTCGTAATCTGCACATACTCAATTTATGTCTAGAAAATAATGCATCAATACTTGCTTTAAGTGACTCAGTTGTGGTACTTGTAACACCTTCAATACCTATGAACCATTCAATCACACATCCTTTATTGTCTACTTAACAAAACATAACAACCATATGCTCCTTTACTGATACATCACAAGATTCATCAATTAAAATACAAAAGAATGCATCATCCATATCTCTAATAATAGCATAAGTTGTTTCAACTGCTGCAGCGTTTACAATGTCTTTCTGAATCTTAGGTGAAGTTATTTTGAGGTTTTCAGGAGCATCAAGAAATTACAAAAGCTCAAGAAAATTACCTTGGTTGCTTGAATCCTCAGACTCATCGTGACCACGAAAGGCAAGACCTTGTCTTAGAAGAAATCTAATACAATCAACAAATGAATTCAATCTGATTTTGTAGTCAATTACCTTGAGTGCTTATAGAAAACATTTTCAATATGTTGTTTTTCATTCATTAAGGCTTGACATTTTTTCAATGCTTGGTTATGGGAACTGTTGGGACCTCCAACATGAACTTGAAATCTTTCCTTTTTCTTCCAATTTGAAAAACCTGTACCAACAAATGAGTCACCTCCAGCTTTCTCTCCCAAATTTGTTTTAAAAAAATAACAACATAAGCAAAATGCAACATATTCTTTGATGTTATATTCTAACCAATAAGGGAATTCATCAAACCATGTCGGGTTGAATCGTCTTGACTCTTTTCCAAATTTCTTTTGAGGGAAATCATGATTTCTAGGCTAACAATGGCATTTTTGTAAGTAAGCTCTTCTAATATATATATAAAATAAAATCAATCATCAGTGCAAATTGAATGCATATAAATAAGAATATGATGAAATTAGTTTGTAAAAAATAACTAAGTACTAACCTGTAAAATCAATTGAAGTAGCGAGTTTGATTTGTTGGGTTGCAGACTTTTGTCAAATAACGAGTTTGGCGGCTGAGTTCTCCACAAAATTACAGAATGAGTGAACTTGGTGAGATCTCTATTCTTCCTTTTTAACGTAGGGTTTAGGGTTTTTCTTTTTTAATATAAGCTTTGGGCTTAAAGTGTATATATTAAAGGGGCCATGTGGGGGCTTTACTTGAAAATGACCTAAAAATAATTAAAATTTGTGAATTTAGGTGGGATTATACGGCTGAAGCTTTTTTTTTTTTTTTTTTTTTTTTTGGAAGTGTGGGCAGCTGCCCACAGTTGTCTTTGATTGGGTTCGCCAGTGCCCATTCTTCCTCCAAGTTAGGCAACATATCCATATTATGCCTTCAATGCATATGAAATGTAGCCATTCTTCTAATCTAGTTTAGTCCCCCATACCAAAAAAGGCCTTAACATCTTCTTTTGTAAAACTACTTGGAAGCCTCAAGTGCCGAGTATGTTATGTGACATAAGCCTGGAATTGCACATAATTTATAGTAAATTAGGAGCATGTATGCTTAAACAAGTGGCAATGGCAACAAAATTCTCTTCAGCATGTTTTTACTTGATAATGTGACATGCCATTTTGCCTTTCTAGTTTGAGAAAATATTTGGTTTATTTTAAGAAAAAAGTTTCAATTCCTATATATGGACAATATCAGAGTTTTGATTACAATGTGGGAGTTTCAATCCCATCCTCTTTGCTTCAATCCTGAACTAGCCCCTTGCACACACTCACACGTGTGCCAATTAGTTTTATTTTAGAATTAAGAAATATAAAATGGGTAGTTTTGTTCAATAAAAATAAAATTCATTATCTTATTTTGTTTTAATTTTTAATTTTTTAAATATGAAAAAGTATATTTACCATATTATTATCATTTAATTAATAATTTCAATTATTTTTTTCTTTTTTGATAAAGATAATTTCAATTCTTCATGTTTGCATTAATCAAGGGCATTTTCTAAGATTTCGAATGATTCACCATTCTCTACCTTTTGCTTTATGTATGGATTAGTTATTCTTCTTCTAGATTTTCTTTTGGAATAAATTAAATTTCATGATAAATATTTATATAAAAAAAAGAAGATAAAAGGCCATCTTTGAGGGCTTACAGAGGGGGTCTTAGCCCATATTTTGATTTTTACAGATCACCCACCAAGAGGGATTATCAGCAGGCGACTTGAACCTAGACTTGGATATCGAAAAGAATGACTTTTACCGACTCAACCAACCCTCGTTGGTAGATAAAAGAATTTTAGATAGTATATTCGAATGGAAACATTTATACCATAAATAAGAAAGAAAAATTTTGTGAAAATTTGTAATTGGTAATATGCTCTCGTTGAGAGTTGAACTCAAGACCTCCCGCTTACTAAACGGGTGCTCTAACCAACTGAGCTACAAGAGCTATTTATGCTCTTCCTTCTTTAAAACAAAATAAATACATAAACGCCCTGGAATAGAAAAGATGATATAAGTAGGCCAGTTTTCAGTTGTTTGTATCATCTTTCTTATTCTGGGGCTTTTTTGTATTTATTTTGTTTTTAAGAAAGATGAACATCAGCTGGTTAGAGCACCCGTTGCGGGAGGTCTTGAGCTCAACTCTCAACTAGCATATGATCAACTAATAAAATTTTAAAGTTTTTCTATCTTATTTATTTTTGGAATAAAATTTTCCATCCTTTAAGAATTTCAAATATACTATCCAAAGTCTTTTATCTTTTTTTTAATATAGATATTTATCATCCAACAAAAAATATATATAAATATTTATCATGAACTTTAATTTATTCCAAAAGAAATCTAGTAGAAATATAATTTACTACAAATGAACAACCCCTAATTTGAAAGATAATCCTTTACTTCCAACAACATCATATGCAAGTCTTTTCTTCTTCCCATTAAACAAAATATTTTCAGTCATGGCAACATTTTTTAAGAGTCTACCTGTGTCAAAAACAAGGATATTTAGAAGAATAAGATAAATTATTATAATCAAATTCTGAATCTATTTATGATCGAATAAAGTCTACGTGCATCTACCTAGTAAAATTTCGAATTTATTTATAATTGAAGTTTTAAATTTGGATCATATATTTATTCTATAAATTCAAATCAAATAACCACATGATTAAATCAGGTTATTATCAAATTTATTTAAGACTCTGGACAAAATTAAATTTTTTATTTTCAATGCCGTTATTTTATTTATTTATCTAATTCTTATTTAAAATTTTGATATTTTATAATAAGTAAATATATTAAGTGTGAAATACATGGAAACTCAAATTTCTCTTACAATATAATATTCATAAAAAGTATAAAATAAAAAAATTTATTTATATTATAACACACCCAAAATTTGGGTACATAACATTGACACATAAGGATCCCAAGAGTACAACACTCGATTGTCATAGCATTGTATTCTCAGGTTCCTTCAAATACGTATTAAATTTCTCAATCAAAAAAAGGTTGAACTAGTAATTAAGTAGTATAACATCGCAACGTCTATGGTCCTTTGATGCATTGGTGCACCAAAGTCCTTTTTACCAGTTCCTCAAGTAGCATATTTCTATTATTTATTTTTTAATGTTTTAAATTTGCCTTATTTAATATTTAAACAAAGTAATATTTAGCCTTTTCAAACCCAATTAACCCAACCATATTTAAACTCAATTAACCCAACCAAATCTTTTTTTAACTAGTCCATTGCAAAATAAGTGTTTTGATTGTACATCAATTTTTATTTTTATTTTATATATACAAGCAATAATGAAAGAGGAGACTCAAACCTAGAACTTAACAACTTAAGCTACGAAGAAAATAAAAACCATCCCAAAGTTTGCGTCCCTTTTACATTCCCAAGTTGGGGTGGTTTTTTTTTTTTTTTTTTTTTTTTTTCCTCTTTAATCGAGAGGAACTTGAGAATTTAAAATTATTATATAGTATACAAAGACAAGGAGGATGTCTATGAAATTGCTTGAACAGAAAATGTTGTTGTATATCTTAAAATGCAGTCGCATATTCTCAAATGGTATTTCGATCAAATTGCATTTCTAAGAATCCAATTGTATAATGAAAACGATAATAATCATTGAACTGGTCAACCATTCTATGTTACATGATTGTGATTTCGTACAAGTTCTAGAAGTATTATATATTCATGTTGAATTTTTTCAAATATTGACAAAGCGCGAGATTTTGAATATAGAAAGTGTAGATAGGACTAGTTTTACATTGTATTGAAAATGTAACTAAGCTTAAAATATGTAAGGTGAGCTGATTATATATTCTTGTTTGGTTGTTATGCACATCATTTGTTACCCATAATCAGAGCCTAGCACATCATTAAATTCTTCACTTAAACATAACAAAACTCTTACTCTATCCTTACTCATTTTTTGGTCAAATGCCTCAAACTTTCTTCCAAGGCGAAGTGCGCCGTTTCATCTTTATCCTGCGAAATCAATATCGATTGGACTGAGTTGAATCCGTTGAACTTTGAGAATTTGCAGCCTTCGTTGATTTTGTGTAGTTCTGCACTTAGGTTTCAATTTTGGGAAGATAGGAAGAAGAAGGTGGATAAAAATGGCGCCTTTGTCGTTTAAGAGCAGACTTGTGGACACTTTTATCCTTAAATTTGATGGCAATATTGACAAAGTGTAACGGTAGGACAAATGCACCGAATAATGTAGAGTTGATGGATCATTTGAATGAATAATTTAGTTGAAGGACCAAAATGCAGCTCGGGTGTAAGTTTGAGGAACATTGAGTAAATAACTCTTTATTATAAGTAGGACCCCATTTTACTTCGCTAAGGTTAACCCTTTACCATTTCCTTGTAATGTGTATCCATCTCCTTGTAAAAAGGAGATTTACAATATTATGGATTGGGATGAACTATAATGTTGTAATCTAATTGCAAAACCTTGTAAATAGGTGCCCAAATCTTGTAATTTACAAGTTTTAGGATCCTCTTTACATAGTTATGGTACTGTAGTGTCCAAAACAGTGTAATACCGGTCTTTAATCTTGTAAATCCTCTTTTTACTAAAATGAGGACCCCATTTTATATCACAAAGGTTAAGTCTTTACCATTTCTTTGTAATGTGGATCCATATTCTTGTAAAAAGAAGATTTACAATATTAGAGATTGGGGTGAACCATAATGTTGTCATCCTTATAAATAATTACCCAATTTTTCGAATCCCCTTTGCATGACTTAAATCCAATTGCTGGACAGTGGCTGAGTAATTGCATGACTATAATCCAATTGCATTAGTCAATCGAAATTCCAGAGCAATACAGAGAATGATAAAAATGGAATCAAACTAAAGGTAACAAAGCATATCAACCATATAGTGTTAATATATTCCAACCAGAATTGTCCTTTATTTCACTTCAACAATATTCTCGCACTTAAACTCATAATGAATTCCCTAATTAACAAATTCTAGTCTCAAAATCCATATGAATATGTTAAGGTGAGTTGAGATTATGAAAAAAAAAAAAAAAAAAAAAAACTTGGCTTTATACGATGTAGACCTTTGAGTGGAGAAGAAGAGGTTGGTACTGGAAATCTGAAATTTCATTCTTATGGATCTGGACCTCCAAGTGATTGAGTTTCTCCTAAAATGGGAAACCTAGCATTTTCCCCTTTTTTCAAGAGGAGGAGGATGGGTTATTCACGTTCTTCTTAGTTGTTGTTTTTCTATTTCTTTTCTTCTTTTTTATTAAGGGTTAATCGTTTTATTAGTCCCTAAATTTAGACCCGATTTGCATTTGAGTACCTCAATTTCCAAAATAGTTCCCGTGGTCCGTCAACTTCAGTTTCGTTAGGGCAGATGGTCATGTCGTCAATTTTGTTAACTTTTTTGTTAAATGCAGGGGCAAAATGGTATTTTTATAAAAAAAATTGATTAAAATATGAATACAAAATTAAAAAAATAAAAAAAATAAAAATGAACTCTCACTCTCCCTTCTATTCCGATTTCTACTCCCCAAACTTGATTTATCTTTTTTTTTTTTTTTTGGTTTTTTATTTGATTTTCTTTTATTGTTATTTTAAAGATACGAATTTTTATTCCTTTTTTGTGTTTTAATAAAAATACCATTTTGCCCCTGCATTTAATAGAAAAAGTTAACAAAATTGATGGCAGGACCATTTGTCCTAACGAAAGTGAAGTTAAAGGACCATTGAAACTATTTTGGAAATTGATGTACTCAAATGCAAATCGGGTCTAAGTTTAAGGATTAATAAAACGATTAACCCTTTTTTTAAATATATTTTTTAACCCCCAATAACAGGTATATATTAACTCATCTCAATATAAGGGTATATATTCTTTGGTGTATGGGTACACCAAAGGAGTGTAAATGCAAATCAAAATTATTTACGTAAAAACCACCGTCAAGATTACAAATGGTTCGGGCGTACCCTTAGTTAAGTTTACAAAACAACAGAGTTTCACCCCAAAACGATTATAAGAGTTTACAACTATTGAAAATGAAGAAGCCATATAAATTCACAACTTCAGAAATATTAACAAATTTTATGAAAAACAAAGAAAAATTTATCATCTTGACTTGCGTGGGAGGTACAAAAGAGTTGCTAATTGCTAGAGTTGACTGAAGGGAAAACGTTGTCTAAGCAATTTCTAAAATAGCAAATAGGATAATAAGTTATCTAGCATGCATTTTAACTAAATACATAAAAGCGGAAGTAAAAACCCAAGTATATATCTTTCTAGGCTTATGAAATGTTGCACCAAAGACTCTCTAAATCTACTATATAGAGAGGGATTAGAGGTATAGTTACCCTTGGAGCGAATCTTGAAACCTAGGAAGGTATTCAAGTAAAGGTTTTGATCTCTCCTTACTCATTACTCCACAATGACTCTCCAATAGGTACAAAGATATGTACCTCACCAAAGCTCTTCACCAAGGATGGATGGAGACAAGAGAAAGAGAACTATTGGGAGAGCACAAGAGTGCTAGTACTCCCTAAGTGGCCGACCAAGGTGATGTTTGAGAGAGAGGCTTGATGTTTTCTCTCTTCAAAATTTTCAACTTGAAAACCCTAACATGAAATGGTGCTATGACATCTTATAAATAGACCCACATTATACACATGTGAACTTAACCCACATGTGTGCTGCACCCTTTCTTTGGTGGCCTAATTTTGGGCCTCTTTGGTACAACACATTTATGACATGTATCTTAATTCGTAATCAAATTATGAATAATTGAATTGAGGAGAGAGTTAGATTCCAAATTCCTATTGAAATTGTTTACTAAACCATATGGAATTCGGGTAGGAGTGGTACTAATCCTTATAAGTTGTTTAAACCAAATTGATTACTAAAATGACCTCGTTATTGGGTTAAAGTAGATGGCAAATTTTAAAATTTTAAAATTGAGTGTGGATATAATGGGTAAAAAGGATGGATTCCTAATGGGTTAGTTCTTTAAGAATTAGAATACCATATTCCATCCAAAATCAGGAGTTGAATTCTTAATTTTGTGTGGGTCCCACTGGCATTTTGATTCCTCCATGTGAAGTAAACACACGAATATCCATAATAGGAATTCAACACCATATTTTTATTCCGATTTTGGATTAGTGAATATGCCATTAACCTCTAATGTGTCACATAAATCCAAAGTCATATGAGTCATTTCTTTATTCTTTAAGTCATGTGGGACCCAACTAAGTTTTATAACTTTAATTGTGTAATTAAACTATTCTCATTAATTTAATGACTTAATCCATTGAGTCATAACCTTGCCTTACAAGTATTGGTTCTGGTCAATTCTCGTTGGTCATGTCAAGTGTCGGGTCTACCTTTGACTTTGACAAAGGAGTAAAATCTCTCTCTTTTATTTCTTAATCTATTCCTCTTGTGGTGTGCGACCTTTTAGGTTCTAACAAGCGAGATAGTGGATAAGTCTGATTTCTCCTAAACTGAGCATGAAGGCTAATTGTAATTAGACCTTACAGGACTTCCACAAACCATGACTGATACTTATTAGTATGTCATGACTACTGTTTCCCTCTTTTTGGTCGAGGCGGCCTACGGAAGGAACTTTTGGTCCTTCTTTTTCGAGTGCAGGGCGTGCCACTACCAAGCCACGAATTTAATCAAACGATCTGACTTTAATCAAACGATTGTTTTGCTGAGCAAGGAAACTCCTCACGGCCTAGGTTCTTTCACTACCTCGGGGTCAAGGCTTTATGTGAGGGACCAAATGATGTGGAGTGGATGGAGATGAAGATTGAAGGTGAAACGTAATGAAATGAAGAACAAGTGCGTAAAGTAAAGGGTGCTTGAATTTAAATATAATTGAAAGACAAGTGCGGAAAGTACAGTGCGTAAAATAAATAATTTAAAGACGAGTGCATAAAGTAAAGTGCGTAAAATAAAGAATGTAAAGATGAGTGCGTAAAATAAAGAATGTAAAGAAGAGTGCGTAATGTAAATTGCGTAAATTTAATAAATGAAATTCGAATGCTTAAAGTAAAGTGCAAAAAGTAAACTAGATTACGAAGAACAGTAAAGATTAAGTGAAGACATGAATTGAAAGAACTGCAATTAAAATAGAATTGAAAAATAAGAACAAGAATGTAAAGGCATAATTGAAATATACGGAAACTAGAGCGGAAAAATAAGAACTAGGCTATGGCTACATTATGCTACTCCTAGGATAGAAATTGAAGAGAATGTAAAATGACAAGTTGTGTGTTGTGTCGGGGGTCCTTTCTCTCTTCCATAAGCTTGGTATTTATAGGGACTTCGATGCGTCTCAATTTGGTCAGTCGTTAATTGGCCTTCAAATCAATCATAATTGCTCTAGAATATCTTCAATCCCTTGTCTCATGCATGTGATTTAATGTGAATAATAATATTTGATTTGATTTTCCCTCCATCTTGAGCTCTCCCACAATAACTTCGATTGACCATCAAGCTAGCATAGTTCCTTCTATATTTGAATTGTAACTTATGAGAAAATCCTCCTACGGATTATCTCTCTTCTTATTTAAGCATTGGCTGATTTTATATACTCGGCCACTTTTAGTCTTTCGATTGTATCTACACTTTCGACCACATATAGGCTTTTGACCACTTCTATGCTTTCAGCCATATTGGTGTGTTCGGCCAGATTGGTGTATTCCACCACATGTAGATATTCTGCTACATTTATGATTTTGGGCTTCTATCCGACCTCATTGATTAGGCCCACCGAAATATAGCTTGGGCTCACTATTAGTTTAATTATCAAATCTCGGGCCTGACCCGGTCAAATTTCAACCAGGCCCAAACAACTTACCAAGCTAAATCGAATTCATTGGAGAACCTATTCGGTTGTAATTGCAATGCAATTCGGCCATTCTCTAAAACAATACTCTATGTCACATTATTGGGAAACATATAACTTATGTCAAATCCCTAATGTGACATTTCTAGGTTATATAATTCACGTGGATGAGATTGCAAACTTCCCTTTTGCAATCATATCTGATACTTTGGCAAAAAATTCAACGAATCATATCTTTAGAGTATTCTCTTTCTTTACTAAAAGTAAATATTTATTGTTGTACATTCACATGTCTCTGTGAGCTTATTGAATATCCCGATGATCACTTTCGAGCCACATCTTTCAATACAACTGTACAGTGTTCTCAAAGATAAAAACTCATCCATAAGACAATTGTGATGTCTCAGGTCTGAGGACTAATTTGCATTATCGCAACTTAGAATTACTTGTTTGACATTTGTGAGTAAAACTTCCATATGAGAATTCTTAATTGACTCTTTCAGTGAACTCTATCTTTATTGACACACTTGTCTCAATGTTTCTACATGAATGATTTGAGACTAGTCATCCTCCCGATTGAGAAGACACAGTGTGTACCAGTCTTTGTAGATCATCATTTCCTAATTGGTGATCCTATGAGTAGGAACATTTTAGGATGAAATACATCATAATGGAAAATTCTTGTGAATCTTATATCTTTAGATTGGTAACTTTATTGGTTATGCATAAGTTTCCTAAAGTGACTTTTGTACCACATTAATCATATTTGTGAAGGGTTATGTCCTTAGAAGTTTCATTTTCGTATTGGCTTCTAAGGCATATTTTTAACATTGACTAGTAGTAAGGCCACATCAAAGGGATACCCTAAATAGATTTGGAAGTAAATTAAATAATTATTTTCTATATATAGAAGTATAAAATGTTAAAACTATGCACATGATAAACATGTATATTCAACTCATAAAATATTAGCATGGTCACGCAATGTTCGAAAACAAGCCCAATAATTATTGCATGATGACTATACTGTTGAAAATATGCCCTAACTTCAAACATGTGATATTTCTTTTTGGATATTTCACCATCACTTATGGGCAAGATTGTTGTTTTCAACCATGATATTTGGTCTATAATCATAACAGTAAACAACAGTCATTGGAATATGAAATACTATGAAAGCTATGCAATGAGATTGGATAGAAGGAGACCTCTCATACTTCCACATTATTTCCTAAAAGTTCCCAGTCATAGGGTTATTAATTGGGCATTGATAATCCGCAAAGAGTGGTACACACTATATCCGCTTGATTGGGAGAATGACTAGTCTCAAGTCATTGCGTGTAGAGAAACTAAGATAAGTGTGTAGGTGCTTAGAGAGATAATAAATTGAACACGATCAAGCCACGAATTCTAGGATAAGGGACTTACTCCCATGTCAAACTAAAACTCATAAGCTGCAATAGTGCAAACTAGTTCTCAGACCTGAGACATCATATGAAAGGACCCGCCCCGAATTCCTCCGAATTCGTGACAAATCCTGTGGTTGTTTTTCCAATATCCAACCGATGCTAGGCCCACTTACTAATTTCAAACATCCTCTTCCCATAAAACAAAGGAAAAGAAGGCCAAGACTTCTACCAAAATTTCAGCAGAGTCTCTCCTGAAAAATGGACTTTACCAAATTTTTCCACCTGTCAAAAACACAGTTTTAAAATCACCAAGCTTCAGCATGCACAAAGTACGGTACACACAACAAACAACAGACTTCCGACCTCATAACCAAACATTTCTAAAACGTTCTTGTTTATGAACTCCTTTGTAAATCCATACACTCATAACAATTATCGTACCAGCAATCAGAAAGATATGACCTTTCTTCAAAAAAATTTCATTTCCACACTTAAAACAACACAAGCACAGCTCAAACAGTTTATTTTGCGGCTGCGCCTAAGTTAACCCCAGGCTACCTACGTATCCCTTTGTGAGAGATCAAGCCACACGTAGTTCTTAAATCCACAATCACGATACAGATAATATACGATTATTTATAGTAATACCAATGATTAAATTTAGATTCATTTGCCACCTCAAATTTGACAAGACAACCACTGAACACTTTATGAGTTCCTTTCCTTTTATCAGTTCTTTCCTGCAACCATACCTTATCCAAGGCATATGTTGCCGAACAACACTTTCCAAACTATAAATCGAACGTTCACACCTATGCAGGGTACTCACAAGTTTAAGAATCTCAGCCCAAAAATGAGTCCATAGTTATATATTTAATATGTATGTGTGTATACATACATACATACATACATATATATATATATATACACACTTCACACCATCATCATGTATCAGGGGAAGACAATCCAATTCGAGGATCGTTTGACTAGACCACATGGAGGAATCCTCAACTACAATGTGTTCAAGGATGAGCCGTCCAACCAGGGGACTGGGCTAACCAGTACGCACAGCAGAATCCTCAATACTCATGCACCTGTGTTAAGTCCTACAAGCGCAGACTACCCTGCTAAGGGTCTACGGTAACACCACGTCAAGGGTACATAGGTTCCAACATATCCAAAACATAACCACAGTTTCCAAGTATCCATCAATTACAGAAGCAGTATCCAAGGGGAGGGGGTACATGAGATGGCGTGCCATTGCCAAGATCCAAAATCCACTTTCGTAAACTAATTTATAATAAAGATAATATTCTCGAAATCAAATTTCCAAAACAAGTCGTTTCCATATAGCAAATATATATAAAATAAAATAATAACCATACTTCCTTTTTGAAAACCATATTAAAATCATAATTAAGAAAAACATCGAGACTAAATAAGCTCATTCGATTTAATGAATATTCAAAACACTATTTCTATACTTAGGAAATATACAACCTCAAAAAATCCCATAAGACAACATAAAAAAATCCAAAACACCATATTTAAACTTCCTAAGACCATAGCCCATCAATATATACATACTAATTCCTACATTCTCAAAGATATTGCGATTCGAAGTCCAATAACCACATAAACTAATGCACCACAACCAAATCCATATCATACCAAAAGCATCATTTATATCACTATGATAGCCAACACCCACAATTAAAAATATTATACTCTCAAAATTTAAGCACTATAAACATACATTTCAAATGTTTAGAGAGTATCACACACCAAAACAATTACCTGAACACCACCAAAACTCGTTATACAGCCTCAATCGTGCACTTAAAAATCAAACCCAAATTCCCGAACCTTAACGTGGACCCGCCACTTTAGAAAGGTCCAAAGGCTATTCTAGTACTTTCCAAAGGACAAGACGGTCTCAAAAGACCCATAGTCCACGGTTTAGTCAAACTTTCCATTTTTGGTCAACGGGGCCTGCGTGGCCCACAACCTCCGATTTCCGATCCAAAAGTTTCTATGGGTTCAACAAAATTTATTCAACACGTCCTACAAGTTTGGTCTAGATCGAGCGGTCGGATTGCTCTCAATCGCACGATCAGAAGGTCACTATTTTTCGCAAATTTGAGTCATTAAATTAGAGCATCCGGAATTTTGATTTTCGATCCACAAATTCCTACACGATCCTAGAGGTATCTAGATCAACATATTTTGAAACGAAGTCGATCCAATGGTCCGTGCATATCGAACTCGGATAACGCCTAATATGCGTAAATCTGATTTATCGTCAAACGATAACCAAATTCAAATCCGAGCATAACATCGTGCTCGGGACGACATGAGGATCATTTTAGGACTAAATGGGCCAACCACGGCAGCGCGTGGGTGCCTTGAGAAATTTCAGCGACCAGAAAATTCTCGGAACGCCCAACAATACCTATACCTACGTGATCAGGACAATGAGTGGAGCAACTTTTGTTCCTAGACCATGGCCAAAAAGTGACCGAAACTTGCCGGAATCACGAGCTGAAAATTAGCCAAACTTTAAGTTGTAAATCGAGTTTCAAAACTCAAAATCGATCCTAATCAACCCAACCATCAGCTAGAACACGTTGAGAGGATGAGAAAGCATACCTAGGTAGACAAAAATGGTGGCCAGAATCGTCGGAAAGAACGCCGGAAAGTTGACAAAAAATTCAGCATGTTTTTTGCACTTTCCAGCGGTTCCGTCGAAGGTGTGTGGGGTAGGAACAGGAGGTTGAGCTTGACGTATTGGTACCGGTCCCACCGGATTTGGTGGCCGGATGTGGTTGTGGCCAGCCAAAATGTGCCACTGGACTTCCGTAGATCGTAACTTCTTCGTTATAATTTCGATTTGAGCTCACTACGTGTCTACGAATTCCTATCGACTCGATCTACGTCATGTTGCCATTCATTTTTCCAAAATCCTACCGGATTAAAAAGTGACCAAAATAACCCTATCTCCGAGAGCAAAAATGTAATGTTATAATCTAATTAATTAATTAATTTAGTCGAATAATTAAAATTGGGTTGGCATGTTACATCATAGTTTTCTTGTGGGCAAGTTGTCTGTCTTCGGAATTCCTATACATTCGTGTCAACAAATATGATTCAAAAGGTTGTCTTCAGGATTCTCAAAAGTTCATGGAGGCAAGTGAATATACGACAAAGGATCTATACTCTTAGTAAGGAATGCTCTAAAGATATGATTGAGGGAATCTCTGTAGAGTAGATATGACTAGAAAGGAAGTTTCTAGATATAACCAATGTAATTATATAAGTAGAAAATTCATGTTAAGATTTTGAAAAAAGTATCCATTCCATGATAATATGAATTATGGGCACTGTAAGGGCACTTCCACCCAGTTGTCCTTTGCCATGGCAAGGGGGGGCGGGGGCTAGGGCAGCTACTATTTACATGAATAGTGGTTGCCCTTGCAAAAACCAATGTGTGTTTCCCCCGTTGTCATGGGAAATGGCAAATACTATTCATTTTTTTATTTTTTTCACAAATTATTTTACCTAAACAATTAATTTGGATAATATTTTCGGATAAGATTTTTGGGTTCGTACATGTCCATATTTATTATAAAATTCATATCTCATAATCGGATAAAATTTTCGAATAAGATTTTCAATTTCAAAATTCAGATAATTTTCAAAATTCAAAATTCAGATAAATTTCAAATTTCTGATGAATTTCAAAATTTAGATAAGATTTTCACCCTCTAAAATCGCGCCACGTGTCATCTCTATCTGCCTAAATTTTTCTATAAAACCAAAGGCTCAGCTCATACCTCTCACACCAGATCTTCTCTATATTTTCATTTATTAGATTTTAGAATTCATACTTCATTCTCAATGTTAGACATGAGCAGTGTTTTGGAGAGACAAGAGCGAGAAACTAGAGAAAGAAGGCGTAGACGAGCTGAAGGCAAAAGGGTGCAGAGAGAACTAGATCAACAAGTTGTCATAGCAGTGGCTTTGCTTGATCAAGAAACCAAGGCCGCCGCCATGGTTCACAAGTCGGTTGTGGCCTGAATGTGGACAGACATAAGCATTCTCGAGGTAAGAATCTTCTGGAAGATTATTTTATCCCATCTTCTCTCTACTCTGATGTTCATTTTCGACCGCGATATAGAATGCAACCCCATTTGTTCAATAAAGTCATGCATGATATTTGCAATTATGATGAATACTTTGTTCAAAAGTGTGATGCTTCTGGGGTTATAGGACTTCTTCCCAAGCAAAAGTTTACGGCTGTTATACGAATGCTGATGTATGGTTCATCTGCTGATCAGGTAGGTGAGAATGCCCGGATGGGGAAGTCCACTACTTTGGAGAGCTTGGTAAGATTTTGTGATGCAGTCGAAACTTTGTACACCAGGGACTACCTGCGCAGACCTATGCCTAGGGACCTCTAACGGCTTCTACAAAGGCCGAAGCTTGAGGATTTCCAGGAATGATTGGTAGCATCTGCGTGAACTGGCACTGGAAGAATTGCCCAACTGCTTGGGAATGAGATTATGAAAATAGGAAAGGGCTCAAAAGTATCATCCTTGAGGCTGTTGCTGTATTCGATACATGGGTTTGACATGCCTTCTTCAGAGTTGCCGGATGTCAAAATGACTTGAACGTCCTGGGTCAATCCCCGGTGTTCAACGATGTTTTGAGAAGTGAAGCCCCGAATATCACCTTTGAAATCAACAATACTGTCTACTAGAATTTGTATTATCTAGCTGACGGCATCTACCCGAGGTGGACCACATTTGTCAAATCAATTCCGCATCCCCGATCTGAGAAGCAAAAATTATTTGCTGCCTATCAAGAGGGTTACAGAAAAGATGTGGAGACGTGCTTTGGTATCCTCCAAGCCCGATGGGCTATTATTAGGGGTGCAGCGAGTCTGTTTGATGAGGAGGTGCTGAGGAGCATAATGATGACATGCATCATCCTCCATAACATGATTGTGGAGGATGAGTATGATTACGATGATGCAGACGTGTACGAACGGGATCCTATGAACACGGCCTTGACAAGAATTTATTGGGGCCAAATGGACAACCAGTGTAGCATGAACTGTTGATTAAGGACGGTCGTTTCTTGACCCGTATGATTGATCGATATATGAAGATGCAATCGTCTTATATTCATGAACAACGTCAAGTTGACTTGATGGAGCATTTATGGGCGGTGAAAGGCAATGACGGTGAATGAAGTGAAGTGAAGATGTTTTTTATTTATTATGTTTACGTTTTATTTTTAGTTATGCTTTGTTTTTTTAATGCCTTGGTTGTGGTTTGTTTATTTTTTGTGCTTTGGTTATGGTTATGCTTTTTTAATGCTTTGGTTGTGGTTTGTTTTTTTTTTTTTAAATGCTTTGGTTGTGGTTTATTTTTTATGTATGGAATGTTTTGAATAAAAATGTATTTTATTGAATGCTTTCTTTATTCACTCAAAGAAAACCAATACTACTAATGAAATAAAATACATGAATTACAACTAATTTTTAAAACAAAACATTAAAATACAATGAAATAAAAGGCAAGCAAACTAACTTAATGGTTTTGATCATTTAACCAATCCATGTTGCTAGGTTCATCGTCACTAAAAAGTCTTCGTCTCATAACATCCCTTCGTTCTAGCTTCTAAAATTGTTTTGTTTCAGGAGACATATGACTTGTATCCATGGCCATGGTTTCCCAATCATTCTTCTCAATATGTTCTTTGCATACATACTCCCTTTCTTTTGCATATTCTACTTGAAATGCCTGTCATCTTCTTGGGTTTTCATGTCTATTTCATTTCTCATGGTGTTTTGCCTTGCAATCTCCTCCAAAAATTTAGATGTATTATTAGTAGAATTACTCCCTCTCTTCGCCTTCGCCGCCTTTCTCCCCATAGGCCTCGGCTCCCTTTGGATGGGTGAGTCTTGACTCATCGGAGCATCCATAGGTGAATCCGATGCCCGTGAATCATGGAGTGGCATCTCGTTCAACACCACGGTCAGACCTATTGGAATAATTCGGAATCTCTTACAATTCTTCACCACCTCCCAACATTGGTCATGGTTGAAAGTTTTTTTGCCTTGCCCAGTAGCACCACATTTGTTCTTGCATAATCTATATAAAAAAATATATTGGAAATGTAAGAAACTTAAAAAAATATTGGCAATGCAACAAATATAAACAAAATAATGGAAATGCAAGAACTATTAACAAATTATTGGAAATTCAAGACATATTAACAAAATATTGGAAATGCAAGAAACATTTAAATAAATATTGGAAATACAAGAAATATTAACAAAATATAGAAATTGCAAGAAACATTTAAAAAAAAAGTAATAGGACATTAAAATTAATAAAACAAAAATTACAAATAATTTACCTCATTGCTAAGATTTTCTCCGCTTCTATGGTTGTCCATCGCTTTTGCCAAGGCATCTCTCCATTTTCTCAACTCTTTATTGAGAATTTTCCACCTACTAGACAATGCCCATTTCCGTATGGGTCGAACCCGATCTTTCACAAAATTCGGTATGAATTTTTCTCCACATATGACATAATTTCATCTCATTGCCCGAGACGGGATAATGACTAATTTGGACCCAACACTCACACAACAAAACATCTTCTATGATGCTCCATGCCCCTCCGGTTTCGGTAGAAGAAGCCATAAGATGATAGAGAAAGAAAAAAAATTGATAGTAAATAAAATGTTGAGTAGAAAGCGAATAATAGTTCAAGGAAAAGAAAATATATGAGAATTTGGTGTTAAAAGTGAAGAGTATTGGTTGGTATTTATAGAAAAAAAATTCAATAATTTTTGGGTTTTTTTTTTTTTTTTAAAAAGTTTCAAATTTTTTATATAATTTTATTGCAAAAAAATTGGTTGCCGTTGGACTGGAGGACAAAAAGCAATCGGAGAGCCCAGACGCCTCCACGTGGCTTCTAGCCGTTGGCGGAAGCAGGCGCATAAGTGCAAATTTTTTTACTGTTGTACGCGCCAACAGTAAAAAAAAATTTGAATTGGAGGGCTGATGCCAGCCTAGCGTCAGCAATGACATCAACCCAAAACTCAGGCTCTCGTGCAGGTTGACCTTGGCTTTGGGCTAGCCCAGTCTTGTGGGACCCATAGCCAGCCCTTGTTGCTAGAAACGAATTTGGGCCTTCACAAACCACCCTCCCTTCCCCCCCAACCCAAGCTGCTGGAAACGCCCTAATAGAGAATGACTCAATTGCACGACAATTCAACTTGAATAGGTTCTTCTCACCTTTCTATTGACCAAAAAGGATATGTACTGTGAGAAAGTTGTTTTTTGTTACCGCATCTACCCTTATCTTATAATGTTTTTTTTATGCGTGCAAAATCTTTTCATGCTAAAATGGAGAGGCCTAAGAAATTAAAGAAGAAGTTGCATGTGATGGGAATAACACTATTTTGTTACCTTCATTTAATTAAGGGTCGTCATTTGGCCCACGAGCCCATGAACCGATGGGGGCCTGCTTGCCCATTGAGGAAAAGCCCGGCCCATCTTTTAGTGGGCTAGGCTTATGTTAAGGTGTCTAAAACCCAGCCCGACTCATAAGCCCGACCCATTTAAGCCTAAGGAAGCCCAACCCGACCCGCCCATCAAAGCCCAACCCATAGGCCCACCAATAAAATAAAAGATATATAATTGGGGTTTGGGAGGTTTGGTCGCTGGTTGTTTTGGTTAATAATATTGGCCCATTTGTCGAAGCCCAGGTGTTTCAACACTATATTGATTCTCGCTCATTTGCTGCTTTGCATCAATTTTGGCTTTGCATGTTTCAGATATCAAGTGAGTTTGTTTCTTTTGACGTTTCAAAGTGAATTGTCTCTGCTTTTACTGCAGTTTATGTCTTATTGTTCGTAGTGGTCGACTTGTGTTTGGCTTTCATACTAAAACTTCTTAATTCTAATATCATACAAGTTTTTTACAAAAAATTAGAATTGAAATGAACTGAAAGTTTGTACCCTTTAACATATTATCAAGAAACTTTCTCGTGCTTGGAACATTACAGAATCTTTTTCCAAATCTTACCAACAGAGCAGGATTGAAAAAGTGATAGTCAACTGACTGGTGTCTTCAACTTTTTGGTAAAAGCCAAGCCTAGAGACTGGTGCATTTCTTTGGGTTTAGCATTTCAATTGCTACCTACCTTTGGGTTTCAGCAAGTGCATTAGTTTTTCAGACTAAAAACAAAAAAAATAACTGACAGATAATGAAGTAAAAATAGTCTTGTGTCTATCCATCCATTGGAATATGAACATGAGAGAGGTAGTTTGTAGAGAGCACGTGACTACCTAATCACTATTGAGTTTCTAAAAGTTTGAAAAGAAAAGAAATAGAAAAACAAAAAAAATAAAGTCACACAACCTCTGCTATATAAACAGAAAGCCACATATTTTACACCCATCAGTTTTCATCATCGAGTTAGAACTCTCTAATTCTTTGGTGATTTTTTGGCCATAAAATTAGAAAGGAAAAAGAAGCTTCACCTCAGCCTCATACATACATCAAGCAGCCAAAGTCTAAACAGAGAAGAAAAGTCAGGTAAGTTTTTCTTTAATTTTTAGTTTGACAGCAACATTTATGACCAAAGGGAAGATAAAAATATTGATTTCATATATGATTTCAGTGGGTCAGAAAAGATTCTTGGGAGGATCATCATATTTGGAGTGATCATGTTTACCATTTCAGAGGGATTTGCTGTTATATCTGCAACTAAGAACCTCAAACTACCGTTCATGGAAAATGTATTTGCATCAGGGAGCACAAGATTTTTGGAATGGGTGGTTTCGGAAAATCAGGTATTTACTTTCAACCTTTATTTTATTTGCTCAAATGATTAGTGTATTTTTTTTTTTTTTTCTTATTCTGTGAATGTTTTGAATTAATTTTCACAGAATGTTTTGAATTAATTTTTGGTTCACCAATATCTTTCCGAGTTTAAAGAAAATAAAATTCTATTCCATTTGCTGTGTCAGTTTTCGTTGTTACTAGCAGGAAAGCCCGCGCGATGCTGCGGGTTTTGAAATTGCGTAGACAAAATTAGATTGTTTATATATACAATGAGATTTAATTTATAACATTATGTTTAACTACAGGAGTGTAAGTAGCAAAAAAAGCATGTAATAACATATTTTACAGGCTACTTGTTATGTTAAAATACTATACTTGTTTGTATATACATTGAGATGTTTATAGTAGGAAGTAGGCATCAAAATAGCAAAAGTTGGATAGTTTTGTACAGGATGCTATTTAATTGGGCGAGCTTTGTTTTGCACTTGCTTCATGATTTTTCTTCTCTTTGATGGAGGTCTTGATCCTGTTATAAAAAAAAGTGAGAAAATAGTAAATGTTAATATTGATGAATGGGGGAAATTGAGTTAGGACAATAATCATAAACATTTAATTATGTATAAACAGGAATAATATAATTTATTGATTTAATAAGAAAGTTATAAATAGTTTTTCAATCTAGGAAATACAAAGTTACAAAATTAAGAGAACTAATGAGCAAGTTGTAGATGGTTTTCTAATTGAAGTAATACAAAGTAAACATATTTTAAATTTTGTGTTTATCTAAAGGAAAAGTTGAAAGAGAGGCAAAATAATTATGGTTGAATATATTGAAGAAAAATTGGAAAAAAGGATGTAAATATAATGTTTAGGTTTTTAATTCTCTTATGTATTAGGAATATATGACTTTTTTGCTGTTATTTAGAGCAAAAATTATTTAAGGGCTTGACATTTCTGTTAAAAACCGGGCAGAACCTACCCTGAAAAATGGACATTTTTCCAAAAAATTTACCTGTAAATATGACAATTTAATAGTATTTCCAAACATTCAGCATGCAAAAATTTGATTTATTGTTATTCCAATAGTGGTTAAATGGTTTTTTGACCTATATAATAAGTAGAGAGAATCTTATAATATATTCAAACAAAGCATCAATCAGAATATGACAGAAGGTATGAATAATTGAATATTATGCATGTAATATTATACAGTGTTCTAAAACTGTTTTATATTCATAGTTTGGTGATGCAATTTGGCAACGTGGAAGCTGAGATTGAATTCTTCGCTTCCCTCGTGAAAGCTGATGGTTGGCTGAAAGGAGATGTAAGTGTAATTGATTATGCATTTGTTTTAATGTACATAGATTATGAGATTGACAAGAACAACATGTTGCAGCACATTGATTTGGGGTTGTATCTCATCCGGAAGCGACAACAACAGTTTGAGGAAGTAGAAATAGCGGACTGGACAACGACAGATGTTTTTTTTATGGTATGTCATCGGCCTTGACCAAGTGCCGTTAATAATTACACATTTTCCATACAGACAATAGTGGAGGTGTTTAACCATTGATTGTTTTGTATTTCACAAAATCACATTCGAACTTGCTTTGCGGATAATAAAAGAAAAAAACAGCAGCTTCGGTGGAAAATCAGAAATAGTTTACTAAACGTTGTAAATGGGAAGGTTCCTCCGTGTGGGATGGATTGGCAGAACGTCTATACGGTGTATACCCCAGTTATGTTGACGAAGTACAAGCATTGGGTGGCTGTAATGATTGATCTGGTATTGTGTGAAATCAAAGTGTACGATTCAAAGGTTTCACTAATTCCAGATGACATCGTAAAGGAAGAACTCGCCCCGCTATCAATTACGCTTCCAAATCTTCTCAACACCATCGACTTTTATGAAGAAGGTGTTTATGCAAACAATTGCAGGCGAGATTGGTGGTGTCCGTGGCCAATAGAGCGTCTGGATGTTCCACAACAGTCTAATGAGTAAGCACAACTTGCAATTTAATTTTATTACTTTCAATTGTCAATTACGTTAGAATGTCATTAGTTGAGTTGATCGAGTTCTTGTTTTGCTTCAGAGGCGATTGTGGCATGTTTGTGTTAAAGTACATTGAGCTTATCAGCGCTCAGCTTTCATTAGCTACTTGCACCTCGCACAACATGCCTTTTTTTCGGTTGAAATTGGCTGCGGAGATAACAAGGGGAGATGCTTACTTCCCATGATATTGGTTGAAGATGACAAATGGTACATGAGAAGGTTTTGGGAATGTCCATTCTCAAACTAATGTAAATACACAATAGAGACGTACGGGTCCTTTTCAAATTCTACCGCTAACTCCTTCATGACATTTACATGTTTGTTAACCAAACTGCATTGAATTGGAATTTTAAGACTGCATATGTTAATTGGGATTTGAAGATGGCTTTTTAAGTGTATTACACCATTGCAAAGTGATATGTCATTGTTGATGCAAGCCACCATTATTCGCAATGAGTTGCATCATAATAGGTGTGTAAACATGTGAAAGGTTTTCGGCAGCTCAGTAGCATAAAAGTAGAAACAATTACAATATACACAAAATGAACAACAATTCACTTGCGTTTGGACAAGCAATACAGACACAACAGACAAACAATATACACAAAATTGGCCTGCCATATACAGACATACACACAGTAGACATGCAATATACACACAGTAGACATGCAATATACACACAATACACATGCAATATACACACAATACTCCCTTAACACACACAATAGACATGCCCTTGCCCACAATAATGATGCAATATACTTCAGTCCCCAAGTACACCAACCATAAGGAAGTCGTATTGAATAGGATATTAAACTTAACAGTTGTTCTTCCTACTAAAAGAAAGAATAACGTCCGTTTCCCCCATTCATTCTTACTTCAGTGATACTTGTGGCCCCAATAAACATCCAATATTGGGCCAAGGATATTCCATATACATGCAGCAAACTATCAATAAACCTTCAATAAACATTCAATATCGGTTCTATAACATGCGAAATACATGCAGTTAACAAATATTACAAAATGGGTTTAGGGTCTCATTGGTGGTGCGTGCAACATGTCTTGTGCGGGAGAACTTTCACAATCTTTGAAACCGTGCAGTTAAATGATCCTTAAAAGAACAAATAAAATGACAATTGATACAACTAATAAAACTAATACCAAGTCCTTAATGGACTTCAGCATGTTCAGCACTCTAGCATCATACGTGTCATCTTGATGTTCTGCTTCAGCGGAGGTTACATCAACCCATTCGAATCCATTGCAACTGGTGGCTCCCTAATTGCAGGCATCATATATGGAATATAATTCTGTCAGAGTTAGACATGGGTTTATTTTGACCCACATACATATTATTGAAATTAAAACTTACATAGGAGGTTAGACACTTCCAGAATGGCTTCCCTCGATTTTTGTCAGATTTTGAAACCCGAAGCACCATTGTAGCTCCACAATACTGACACCTCTTTGTTTGAGCGGGAGATGAAGACGAAGACATGTTGAATCTTCTCAGTTGTACCTCTTCTCACTCAGATCTTCTCACTGAAACCTCTTCGGACTCATACCTTCTCACTCATAGTTGTCATTCATACCCCTTCACTCATAACCCTAAACTTGTCACTCAGCTCTCTCTCATCTCTGCCCAAATCGAGTTATATTTCTTTTTCTTGGGATCATTTGGTGGGTTGGTCACGATCTCGACACCTGTACCGTCGGCATTGCGACATCTTTTAGCCCGAAAAGCAATATAAACTACTTCACTACCAAATATATTTTCTGAAAAATGAGGGGACACTGCTTCAAATTTATTATTTTATATATATTTCATTAAGGCAACTAGTTGGATAAGAATCCGTCATTATTGGTTCCATTTGAATAACATTACTAGGGGTAGTTGGGTGTGGGAAAATGAAAAAGTATATGATGGGACCTTCTGTCACTACTCAGTAATCCATCACATTTGTATCAATGAATTTGATAGTGGGATAATCCCACAAATGGCTATGCAAATAGCCATTTAATGAACTTTTTGACTGTCTGACTCTGTATGCACCGTTATGACATTTTCCCTTCTTTTGTCTTCAGTTTTAATTCACTTGGGTTCAGTTTCTTTAAAAAGGGTCAACTTGGAAAAACCCCAACTGGAAACACCTTTTCAAAACACTATAAACAGAGGCTAAAACAAAACGTGTACCCCAAATATTCTCATTTATCCCCTCTGCCACTCCTCAAATCGTTCCATTCCAAAAACTTTTCAATGAATTCGAAACACTTCACTACAGTCGGAGGAAAGAGAAGGAAGCATCTCCATTTCGATATGCCCGAAGCCTTCATCCCGGAGTCCGCTTGGTTTCAAGTGATGTTATACGTGGCAACCGAATCATCGGAAGATCTCTTCCGTATGGCATCTGTGTGCCCATTGTTCCAAACTTTGGCAAACAGTCCACAAGTGTGGAACACCATTTCAATGGCAAAGTACCCACACCATCCTAGCTGGTACGGTGCCAAACCTGCGGTCCAGCATTTCTTGCAACAATGCAGGGCTTGCGATAACCCTGAGTCGATATTTAGAGAAGCATTCGATATTTTTTTCAGGGCCGGTAAGGTGGAAGCGTTGTATGGGATGCGCATTGCAGCCACGGCAGGCCATATGGAAGCGGCATATGTAGTTGGACTACTTGGTATGTCCGGAATTGGTCAGTCAAAAGAGGATGCATTACAATTCTTGTGTTCTTTGAATCAACGTAACAACATTGATATGAAAGGAACCAGGGATGCTTTGACACGAAGATTAACCGGACCAAGAGTTGCAAGACATATCGTAGATATGTTTGACTATGGGAAGATTAAGTTCAATCGCTGCAGCGCTTGTAACAACAATGAATGATATTTTGTTATTCAAGGCTGGCCTAGTGAAGACAAGATAAATCCTGCCTTTTGGACTTGTTGCAATCGATGCAAATGGCACCGTGAGAGTATTTTTTGGTTCAACCTGATGCGTGAGTATGTTGTGCGAGGGAATCACGTATTTTTGCATTAGTTTTAGTACGAATTTACGGTTTTGATGCATTGTGGACTTGCTTCTCTTCACTTCTAGGTTGGCTGGCTATGTTGTACAAATGTTGTTTAAATGTTGGTATTTTGTCATAAACCGTTTTATATATAAATGTATAATATTTATTATATAGCGGACTTATTATTTACATCATAGACGGCTACGAATGACATTTTACTGACACAGATATTTTGCTCACCCACCCCAATATTCATATTTGGTAAACGAAAAGTCATGCATGGAGTAAATAGGTGTCTTTTCGCCAATGCTTGGGAATGACATTTTCCCACTTAGCATATCCGACAGGATTTGGTTACACGTTTCTTAAGCAAAAGTTGAACAGTGAATGACGTTGAATAATTTGTTTGTGTGGAAGGAGTACAATGGATGACTTGTATATTTCCATATTATGTTTGAAAACATCCCTTCAACCTAACAAATAAAAAAATTAACAAATTGAAGAACAGAGAAACCGATGAGCACTACAAATGGCCTATTCGCACGGAAAAACAAATTGTTTTAAACAAGTTGGACTAAATATAATTAACAAATGGACAACCTAAAAAGTAATATCATAATAATTATAATAATTGTGGATTAAAAATAATAAAATACTAATGTAGCATAACCATGAAACAGGGAATTAAGTAGGAAGATGAAATCTCAATAAGTTCGTTGAAATGTTCGGATCGTTTTTCTAATTTTTGTGTATTTAGTTGTGAATTTTCCAAGAAAAAAAGTAATAAAATAATAATTTAGGGTAAAATGGGAGGATGTGGCCATGTTGACTGACGTACAGTTGTGGAAGTGGTGAAAGGTGACGGCCTGAGATCGCGCCAGGTGTCTTCTTGCAATTAGGGTTGGCTATTTTAGTGGAAATATCCTTGAAAATAGGTAAAAAATAGTAGGAAATTCCTATTATAGGTTGGGAAAATTACCCGGGCCTCCTTGTGACGTCATAAAACTAGGAGAACCTATAAATCATCCGTCTCGCAATGAAATAATCCAAATTGTGTTACATAACTCACTTTCCTCTTAACCCTAAGTATTGATGTTTGTTAACTTCAACTTGAATAACCTACTTCAACAAGCATCTCCCGTTAATGTTCGGAATTAATTATAAAAATGCGTAACAATGAATCGGATAATTCAGCAACGGAGATGGAGTGTCAATGAGTTCGTAGCAATTTTCGGATAATTTTTTTATTTTGTGTGTAATTAGTTCTGATTTTTGTAAGGAAAAGTAATAAAATAATAATTTAGGGTAAAGTGGGAGGATGTGGCCATGTTGACTGACGTACACTTGTGCAAGTAGTCAAAAGTGACGGGCTGAGATCGCGCCAGGTGTCATCTTCTTTTAAATTTTGGATTCTTTTGTTAAAAAATCTTTGAAACTAGGTAATAAATAGTAGGAAAATCCTAAAAATGACCCCAAAATTACTCCGGCCTACTTGTAACGTCATAAAACTAGGAGAACCTATAAATCATTCGTCTCGCAATGAAATAATCCAAATTGTGTTACATAACTCACTTTCCTCTTAACCCTAAGTATTGATGTTTGTTAACTTCAACTTGAATAACCTACTTCAACAAGCATCTCCCGTTAATGTTCGGAATTAATTTTACAAATGCGTAACAATGAATCGGAGAATTCAGCAACGGAGATGGAGTGTCAATGAGTTCGTAGCAATTTTCGGATAATTTTTTTATTTTGTGTGTAATTAGTTCTGATTTTTGTAAGGAAAAGTAATAAAATAATAATTTAGGGTAAAATGGGAGGGTGTGGCCATGTTGACTGACGTACACTTGTGCAAGTAGTCATCAGTGACGGGCTGAGATCGCGCCAAGTGTCCTCTTGCTATTATTTTGGCTTTTTTAGTGCAACAATCTGTGGACATAGGTAATAAATTCTACGAAAATCCAAAAAATGCCCGGAAAATGAGAAAATGAAAATTATTTGTACATAACTCACTTTCCTCTTAACCCAAATTCACGTTAACACGTATATTTCGGATAATATTCGAAATATAATTTCTAATAATACAATATTTAGTTTCACTATATACAATAATATGTTTTGTTATAATAATGTACATAAATAATAATTGCACATGCTTTGAAGCCATCATTGCAACTACGCCTAGAGCTTTCAAGACGTCAGTTCGTATTCAATAAGTAGTCCACATGCAACTGCACCTAGAGTTTTCAACACGTCAGAGGTATTCAATAAGTTGTCCACATGCAACTGCACCTAGAGTTATTAACACGTCACAGGTATTCAATAAGTTGTCCATATGACGCCGCATTGGGAATCAGTAATATATTTTCAATCATGTCCAATCACATAAATAATGCCATACTTTTTCTCAATAACCTCACACAAGTGAAGCAATTTTAAAACCCTTAGTGAATATTTGTCCTAGTCTATATGAGTGATTATATAATCAGTTGCATAATATTTTTTTCACAGTATATGTTAACTTTGAGAGGGATTCCACAAACATAAAATATAAAGAAAGCAAGAAATAGTAGGAAATGAACCAGTACAAAAAACAATATATAAAGTGTACATAATAATTCCATAACCTTGTCACAAACGCACTCACAAAAGCTTTTCCATAAACCTTGTCCTAACATATAATAAATAAAGGCAACATTGCATATGATGCAACCATGTCCAAATCTGATACGTGATCAAAAACAAATGGACATGGCAGCAACATATGACTGAAGTAGATGGGCTCTTTGCATCTTCTGTTTTCGTAATTAAAGACATCAAAATATTAAGGTTTAAATCTTCCATAGTAGTTAGCATCAAAATAGCTTTGAAGCAGAGTGTAACGAAAATTCCAATTCCACTGATTTGCCTCTGCTCAAACACGAGAACCAAAATGGTTACTTCCCTTGCTGAGTATATTTGGTGACGTCGGAAACGGTAATAGATGACCAATCAAACCCGGGTACGACGAGTTTTGCATAGGATCGGAAGTAGTCGAATCCAGCTTGTATCACACGCTTCTTTGACTCCACTGCATTAGATGAGTTCTTGTATTTTTGAACAGCTACACTCCGAAGTCGTTTGTGTCTACGCTTCATGCGCTGCAACTTCGCCCTATCCAGATTGGCCTGCCTTTTGTCATCTTCAATTTGGCCTTCCACAAATTCCAAACGTGCCCTTGCCCTTTAGATTTCATCACCAAGTTGAAGATGCCTCTCCTTCCAAAAAGCAACAACTCTTTCAGACTCAAAACTTCCAACAAAATGGTCATTCTGTCTAGGAATGTGACATTGCTTGTCTGGTGACTCACTTGCGTGTCGAAGCCGGTCTTTGTTTGGAGGGGTGTTTGTTATGCTCACATCAAACTTGGTTGTGCTTATGCTCATTCTTTGGGGGGAATGAGTTTGTTTGCTTGAGAGAGTATCAGTAGATGGAGACAGATTCGGTGGAGGAGTGAGTTTTTTCTGGAACGAGAATTTATATGAAAGGGGTGATAGTAATACCAAGAAAAGGGTTCCCGCCAAAAAAATATTTGGTTGACAATGTATAAATTAATTTTTGGTCTGATACAATCTAAGTTGAATCCTAACTAGTTTGGTTGAGTTAACTAAGTAGATGTCACTTCCATTGAGTTTCTTTCAACCACTATCAGTGGTGTCAGGAGAGTGTGAGGTTGACATGCTTGAAAAGCAAAACCTGACACCTATTTTTCAAAAATTCCCGCAAAAAAGTACATATGTTGACTACACACAAGCTTTGGTATGTTGGTCTATAAACCTATGTTCCCTTTCTCAAACGAAATTGCATATGCAATCCTCATCCTCCCAAAACAAAGAGGATTATTCAAGCATGTCAACCTCTTCAGGCGCCAACAACACAATCGAAGATGACAAATTGGAGCCGCAGGTTCTATTTCCACATTGTACTCGCCGACCCCTTCCTTTGTCAACATCATTTGTGAGTGAGGGGGACTCCGATGATCCATTAGAGGCAATACATGCAGTCAGTGGCAAGCTGGATTATAATTCCAGACTGATCAATTCATGGCACGAGAAATGTGTTGAAGACGAGGCAATTTTGGCTGATCTTAACATTAGGGTGAACAAAGCGTTATCCCAAAAGAACAAGTACTTGAAGCTGAGTCATAGCAGGAAGCTGAAAGCTGAGGAGTTGGATACAGTTATGAATGATGAAATGAAAGGTTGTTTGATGAACCATATGCGATGCGAAGAGCACCATACTGAACTGGAGTTGGCATTCAACGAAGGATTCGACAAATTCCGAGCATTTGCGGCAACTACTCATACAAGTTATGATTGGAACTATGTGTCCCCTGATGCTGTGAGAGAGATACTAGACGATGGGGGTGACATGAATGAGCATAAGCACGTCAAAGCTGCTCGAAAGAAGCCGAGCGATACGACTAAGTGATTGCGGCTACCGCTGTTCAGTTGGTTGAGGGTGACCGTGGTATTGCACATATACTCCCTTAATGTCATTATCTAACTTAAAATAACACAAATATCAGTTTCATTTGCTTCATATATAATTATTGGGACTATGTATTGCAAGTCATCATGTGTTATAATGTCTAACATTATATTTTGCAAATATGGAAATATTATTCAAGAAGCAGTCAATATCACAGAAAGCCGGGAATCAGTAAATGCTCCTTATCATGTCCATTTACATTAAAGAGCTGGAGTACTAATGTGTTCAAAAAAAACTGACACGTGAGTCATAAGTAACATAACATGTGCTATACATTGTTTACTGAATGGTTTATGGTTTATTTATATATAATAAAATTCCAAATATTGCTGAAGATTTATTTCGTGTATATCACTAGGGATATGAGTGGCCATAAGCATGTGAGACCTGCTAAGAAGAAGCTGACGAGTACGACCCAGTGATTGTGGCTACCGTTGTTCAGTTGGTTGGGGAGATCGTGGTATTGCTATGAGGAAGCACATAATATGTTTTGCAATCAAATGTTCTTTTGTGTGTGGAATTATGAGTATTTATGTAAGTTAGTGTACCCTTTAATATTTTTCACCTAAGTATCGAAATGTAATTAGCTGCAATGTTATGTTTTTTTTTTTACCCGCTGCTTTCTATTTGCTCTGTTCCAACAAAGTGCTTCAAGTATCCTTCACTTACAAAAGTGTACAAAATCGTGCCCCTAATAACCAGTCGGAAAAAGTGGCTACTGCTGGAAATGATTACTGGTAATGGAAACAACAGCTGGCTGCTGTAATTGCTGCATTACCCTGAGGATTTGAAAAATGAATCTCTGTTAAAACAAATTTCACCCTAAACTGCCCATTTTACATGGTAAAAGTCATTGCTTCTTCACATAACTACAAATTTCATACTTTATCAAATGTCTATGAAAATTTATAAATAGGGAGAAGACGTAAAATTAACATGTCTCCAAATTTCATGGAAAAATGAAACCAAGCAAATTTTCATTTCAGTTACCAGTGGACATAGTAAGAGCTCATCGGTGGACATGAACAAAAACACAATAACATTCAAAAACTGAATCTATAAAACTTCACTTGATCATTAATCTTCATAACAACCACATTTCGTCTAATACAAATATAAATCATTCAGTTGGTCCATGCATCCTGTCAAAATCGTCGAATAATGGGTCACTACGATGTATTGGAGTTGATTCGTCATTGTTCGACAGTGATGTCCTGCATAAACATCAAACACAAGCACATAAAAATTTTACCTTTTCATATTTTAGATGTTATTACAAATAGTGTTAGCATCTTACGGTGTGTTCAAGGCTGGGCATTGTCTTCTATCATGACCAATGTGTCCACACTCCCGACAGTGTCTAATCCCTCGCTTCATTGCCTTTTCCTTTGCTCCCGTTACTCCTTTCGACCTTCCTTTGCACCTCACTCTCTTAGGGTCTTTCATATATTGTGTTTGAGAGCTGGACCCTCCAACTTCGTTATTACTTGGTCCATCCTTCAGCAACTTCAACTTCACCTGCAAACTTTTTAGAGTCTCTGACAGTAGCTCACATCCTTCTTCACTCATTAATGCATCCTCAACCACATCTGAAGCAAGTCGAGACATTGTACTCCGCTTTATTAGAAGGCCAGGATCTGCACAGTCTTTAATTTCGTTGCCATTTGCATCTGACACCAATCCAGATTTCGCAGTTTTCTTCCACCTCTTCAAAATATATTTATCGGGCATATATTCAATCTGGTCCCTTCTGAACAATGCTAGGATGTGCTTGCAAATAATTCCAACAAATTCAAATCTTTTGCAGCTACACGATGCGTGGTCAGAATCTTTGACATATACGACTTCTGCCACTCTTGTTTCCCAATTTTTCCTTTCGCTCACGTTGAACACAACTTTACAAGCATCCTCTGTTTTGAGCTCTAGGAAACATGCTGTACTTTGTATTAGTTCTTGCTCAAACTTTTGAAACATTGTCCTTGTGTACAAGGTAGCCATTTGTTTGTTCATTGGCATCGGTAGAAGACATTGAGCCACTTCAAATGCATCTACGTGCTCAGCAACTAACTCTTTTTCACGTTGATGAGAAAGTGCCCTCTCAAATCGTATTATGAAATCCATCAACGAATTTCTCCTTGATATGTATTGCTTGAAAAAACCATGAGAACCTTCCGCTCTTTGGCTGCTTGACATTCCAGCGGCAAAAAATTGTCGTGCGTAGGCTGGAACCCAAGATTCCCTTAAATCAAACATTGAACTTAGCCATGGATGGTCAGTCAAACCAGCCTTTGTAACCACAATATTCCATTTTGCATCAAACTCATCCTTATTGTCAGTATCCCATATGGCTTTCTGAAATTCAGGCCAATACTCCTTATAAGCGTCACGTGGTAACTTAACAGAGAACTTTGATGTGATGTGCCATATGCAAAGTCGATGAAATGTACTCGGGAAGGCTATTGAAATCGCTATGGCCATTGCCGCATCTTGATCTGTAATGATCGTTTTAGGTTCCCCACCTGGCATGGCTTTCTTAAACTCCTCAAACATCCAAACAAACGACTCAGTCGTTTCCTTGCTCAAAAATGCGCATGCTAAGACAATTGTCTGACCATGGTTATTAACTCCCAACATTGGTGCAAATGTCAAGTCGAATCGATTCGTGTTGAATGTGGTATCGAATACAACAACATCTCCATAAAACCCATACGCCCGTCTAGAAGTTGCATCTGCCCAAAAACATCGACTAAACCTGTCATGCCCATCTCCCTCAATCTTGAAATAAAAAGCCTCATTTTTTTTCTGTTCAGCCATAAAATACTCGGTCACTAGTTCAACATCGTGGTTCCTCAGCTTCCCATTCACACTACATTCAAGATTGTAGATATCTTTTTTGATAAAACCGATTTTATCCATTCCTCCGGATTGCACCTCGAAAATACTTACCTTCTGATGCATGGGAATATTAACTGAACCCAACTGTTTTGTGAGTACTTTTGTAGAATCTGAAATATGACGGTGTGATCTCAATAAATGCATTCTTTCTGAGGGTGTCATCTTATGATTGTGTCCCTCTGCAAAAAGAGAAATGGTATACTTCTTGCTCCCATTTGTCTTCACAACCACAATCTTTGCTTTGCAATTGCATCTACTTATTCCCCGTTGTCTTTTTCTCTCCCGAGTTTCATCCTTCCTGTATGCACCTTGTTTGCAACATACAAATTCTTTCCTCAAAATCTCTTTCTTATTTTTCCCCCAAAAGCTAGAATGAAGTCGAATACCAAAGCCAGCCAAGAATGCATATCTATTATAGAAATTGTAAACGAGGTCAAGCGAGTCAAACTTCATCCCAACTGCTGGTGTTTCCTCATTTCTTACTTCAGGAATATAAACCCTCCCATTAGCTGTTGCACATTCATCACTCTCTGAGCCCCCAGACATTTTATCTACGTATATTATTGATCCACTTCTATATTACTGCATAGCAATTATTCATTCATTAATCAGTCATTACTGCATCACAACATATCAATGCATTCCACTTACACAAAACATTGCCCAAATTGACACAAAATACGCATAGCCTAACTTCCGATTACACAAAACACAAGCAAAATTTCATAAAAGTTACGTCATCTCTTGTGAAATAATCTGGTCAAAATAACATTAGAACCAACATGTTCAACTAAGAACACAAATGTAATTCAAACCACCAATTACAGAACTTCACCCAATATCCTCTCCAACTGCTTACTCCTAATGTCATTAAGCCTAAGTTTAGGTTCTTTTACCTACATTTCATAATTTTCCACCCCGACCAACAACAATGAACTAAGCATATTGAATATTCATAAGGAAATGACACATTATTGATGCCACAAATGACGAATTTCCCACCCTCACAAAAAATAAACCTAACCCAATAAAATCAATCCAGCAAGTGAACTTACCTCTCAAAATCAATCGGGAGCTCTGAAGTCAGTCAGCTTGAAAGAATGTGGTGGACATTAGAGAAGACTCTTTGGTATTTGAGACTCCATCTCTACCAAAATCGAGGAACAACTGCTGCTGCAGCTTCTAGCTACAAAAACAGATATGCTACTTTGCTTTCATCTGGAATCTTGTCAGCTGAATGAAAAAGAGAAGGGGTTTTCACTTGAGCCATAGAATCAAAACAGGGCAACAGCTAGGTAAGAGCCATTCTTCGTAATACCCAGGATACCATAAATCGCAGGCCTCCCAACGAGCTAATGACAGTGGAGTGACTATAAGGTTTGGGAGATTTGGATCCTTCTAATTGTGGGTTTGCTTTACATTCAAAAAGAAAGGATTGTGTTCTTCAGTTTTTCACAGAGAGGGAAAGAGGGGAACAACTGAAGTTGGGTTTCTAACGGGTTAGATTTCAACCCGATTCTACATGCACCCTCTTTTAAAAACTCACCGTTGGATGAAATCCAACAGCTCTTACATGCCCCTCAAAAACACCCCTTATAACTTCCCACTCATAAGTGCTTCTTCTAAAGCATTGCATGTAATTCCTTCGTCTATAAAATATCTTTTCTGAAGTCTGATTACATCACTCCCTCCACTGGAAACTTCAGGCACTTCCCCAAAACGAAGCCCTGTGATCAAACAGAAATCCTGACGAGTGAACTGAGCAACGTCACACCCTAATAAGAAACTCAGTCCATCCAAGTCTTTCACACCCTGCCCCGCTACTCTACGCAACACAGCCCCATGCACAATCTGCCCGCTAAACTGAATCTTATCTATATTCAGAAGATGGCCAAAGCATGATGTCTTGAATTGTTCTAATTGTTCCGCACTCAACTTCACTCGAATTGCAGCTAGAGATGAATTTGCATGTGAGCAGTTGTTCACCCGTGACGAATATGCCTCTGCCTCTGGCCATACCAGCTCCACGTTGGATCCCATTTCCTCAAATACAATGTGAAATAACGTGAACACATATACTACCACGTATTTGCACAATCACAACTAGTCAACCAAGCACATTACAAATTTTACAAAGTACATGAGCATACGGATTACTGATCACAGGCTTTAACATCATCAAAGCAATATGGCAAAATTTGTGCAAATACCTGTTAATGCAATGATTATGTGAATTACAAACAATTTCACGTGTTTTATTTATGGATCCATACTCGTGTGAGTGCAATGTAGGCAAGTTCTGCACTTCACACACATGACAATTATTGTCATCTCATACACAACACAAAATAAATAAATAAGAAATATAGTGGAAGGAAGCAAAGCAAAGCATCTACTTTGCTATCTGCTTGCAATTGCCACATCCTTCTTTCTTTCTAGCTTTTTCTTCAGTCACCCACAATCGTCATAGATCAACCTTCATTTCAAATGCTTTGCACTTTTATTCATGAGTTTATTATTATCTGTTCTCATTTCTCATAGGCAAATTTAGTAACAAATGAAATCATATTTATTTCACAAAATATATAAATTCTAGTGCCAGAGAGGTACTCTTCACTCTGCACTGCTTCAAATGTGGAAGGTTTTGAGCGCCTCCTCCAATTTAACACCATTATCTTATTCATATCATTACTAACATGTTATTGACATGTTATTGAGATGTTATTGACATGTGATTGACTCTATTTTCATTCGTTTTTTAACATATACCCAAGCAAAAATTAACATGCAATTGAAGCACAAATAAGAGATGCCAAATCCAACAACAGTGATGGTACAAATTGGGGAAAACCATTACTCTAACCCTAAACTCAAATTCCTTAAATTACTCATCAATTGCTTTGCACTTCTATTCGTGAGTTTATTATTATCTGTTCAAATGTTTGTCAGGCAAATTTAGTAACAAAGGAAATCATATTTACTTCATAAAATATATATATATATATATATTCTACCGCCTCTTCTTAATCTGCACTATGCACTGCTTCAAATGTGGAAGGTTTTGAGGGCCTCCTCCAATTCAACACCATTATCTTATTCATATCATTATTGACATGTTATTCACTTGTTATTGACTTGATTTTCATTCTTTTTTTAACATATACCTAAGCAAAAATTAACATGCAACTCAAGCACAACGAAGAGATGCCAAATCCAACAAAATTTATGCTACAAATTGGGGAAAACCATTACTCTAACCCTAAACTCAAATTCCATAAATTACTCACCAAATGCTGGTTATTGCAAGGTGTCTGTGTCGAGGCTTTCTGTTTCTTTGCTCCACAAATGGAACCTACCACTTCCAACGATTACAGCTTCTCCCCTTCCCCTTCCACTACTTCGCCCCTTCACTGATTTGGAATCCACACCTTTGCCCCTTCTACTCCAAATAAATACTTTTTCAGGGTCTGGAGAACGGAGTGGCGAATCGTTGCCTTCAACTGTCGTTAGCCGTTGCCTTCATTGGGTATCTCAGACCTCTGGGTTTTAGAGAGATGAGTTCTTTCTGTTCAAACTTCGAACTTGCCTCTTCTTCTTCTTTTTCGGACGTGTTTCCCTCTTCTTCTTCTTTTTGGATGTGCTGGATATTCAATTCGGGTTTGGGTTCCTCACCTACCCAACTGTGAAACTTTATCTCAATTCTCCCCAGCCCTTGGATTGATCTGATGGCTATAAAGTGAACCCCTTATAACTTACCCCTTATAACTTTCCACTCATTGTAGTCCCGACGCTGAGCATAATGGTTTACTTAAGCTTATTCTAAGTTTTTAGGCCCAAGATACTTTAATTTACAAAAATCCGAGAAGGTTAGTGTGAGCAGGCTGACCCTCTGATAAGTTTTAAGAGGCCAACTAGGGTTTTAGCACTAGGGTTAGGGCAAGCCAATTAGATGACACGTTTAAAAATGAACTTTAGGGTTTAGCTCAATTGGTTACAGAGGAAAAAGGTCCAAAAGGGGGAGAGAGAGAGAGAGAGAGAGAGAGAGAGAGAGAGAGAGTTCTGAAAAAGGAAAAAATAATTTTCTACAGCCAAATTGATGGCTGGAGCTTAGACAGGAGGGTTTGAGAGGATCACAATCATTTCTCCTTCTAAACTTTTGATATTAAGAAACTAGATATCCCCAACTTTCTGTAAGTATAAAGATCTTTGAATTTGGACAAATATGCAATTTATGGGGATTTTGCAAAGTTGGTCATGTGACGTTGATTCCAGTCTTCTAGTTACGAGTATCAGTTTCATAATTGGTAGACGACATAGAATTTGAACTCCATTTGACCTCAAATTTTTAAATAATTTAAACGTTAAGGCTAAAATAGCTCTATAAAATCTCGTGCTCATGAGACCTGTGGTTATTTTATAAGGTTTATGAAGTGGACTAGGTTAGGATCAGATTACTTTCATAGACTGTCTTCAGTACTTGCTTTTCTTTGTCTTTGCACTATACATTCATTAGCTTCGCGTTTACGCTCCGAAGAGTTTGCCCAAAGGCGATCAGTGTTTGCATTGCAAACATGCAATTGCATGACGGTGATGCAATGCAAGCGTAACTGTGCATAAATGAAAATAAGAAAAATGGATCATATTTTATTATACCGGCATAATTAGACATATTTTTTTATTATAAATTACAGGGAGCCGTTATCCGAAATACATAGCGTCACAAACGGTAAGGGGTAATAATCCGCACATATTAGAAACGGTAAGGACCAATTATCCGAAAATACCTAGTAATAGAAATTGTCATGTAGTGCGAATAACATTCCAAAATATTCTCAATTTCGTAAACCATAACTTAGTTAACCCTGATTTTTTTATCATAGCCATAGGGTCATAATCAAGTGGTTACATGCTTTTCTTTGTCTTTGTGTTTATGCTTCGTGGAGTTTGCCAATAGGCGAGTAGCGTTAACATTACAAACATGCAATTGCACTACGGTGATGCAATGCAAGAGTGACTGTTCGCAAACGGAAATAAGAAACAATGGATCCTATTTTATTGTTCTTGCATAATTAGACATATTTTTTACTATAAATCGCAGGGCGTAATTATCTGAAATACTTAGCATGACAAACGATAAGGGGTAATAATCCGAACATATTAGAAATGGTACAAAGCAATGATCCGAAATTACTTAGTATTAGAAATTGTGATGTAGTGCGAAAAACATTCCAAAATATCCCCAATTTCGTAAACCATAATTTGGTTAACCCTAATTTTTTAATCATATCCATAATTTAATCGGTTTTCTTTCTCTTTGGGGTACATGAATGAACACTTATATTACCTTTGCATTTTTGCTCTGTGAAGTGTGGTTCTGCATCCTCATTACCCTTATCAGCGGCCTCGTCCTCATCCTCATCCTCATCCTCATCCTCATCCCCAACCTCATCCTCTTCGATCCAAGCTTCCTCTTCCTCTCCCTCTTCCTCATCTTCTTCATGCTCTTGTGCTTCCACAATTTTGGTCTTTCCTTTCACTACTACAAAAAAGCAAAAAGACGACGGTAAATCACCGTCGTCTATTGGGTTTTTCAATGGTCGTGGAATCCACCGTCATCTTTTCCCTCATAAACCACGACGCTAAATAACCGTCGTTGTTAAAATATACAACGTCATCAACAAATAAAAAACGACGTCTTTGTACTGCAAAAAGATCTAAAAAAAGCAATAGAGGATGATAATAGACGACCAACTCTCTAAAAAAACCGTCGTTAAAAAGGAAAAATATGACACATATTAAGAGAACAAGGCCGCAAGATAGACATACAACGACGAAAAATAAAATAAGATGCCGTTAAATATAATTTTCACGACAATAAAAAATATGACGTCTTTAAATACATTAGAAGACGACGTTATTGATACCTACTACGTCGCATATATAAAACCAACCGTCGTAAAATTCATTTTCCACTTCGATTTTTCGATAAAAGATGACGTGGAAATAGTTGTCAGTGTCATTATTTACGACGTATGTGTTTATAGAGTAGACGTTGAAAAATTAAACAACGTCGGTTACAAATATATGAGAGTCGTATTACAAAATTTATACGTCCTATTTTCAGAAACAAACAACGACGATAAATATTAGACGTTGTTAAATAAAACAACGTCGGCAAAAAATAAAAACAGACGTTATTGAAATCTACTACGTCTCTTATTTACAAAAACAGTCGTGAAATAAATTTTCCACTTCGATTTTTCTAAAAAAGGTGACGTGGAAATAGTTGTCAGTGTCATTATTTACGACGTACACATTTATATAGTCGACGTTGTATTTATATGTATTCATTACTCACGACGCACTTAATAATATAGACGACGTTGAACTTCTAAACAACGTCGGTTCCAAATAAATGAGAGCCGTATTACAGAACATATAGACGGCGTAGATTATGATGAGAGCCGTGTTACAAATAACGTCGTTTAATTGTTATTAGACGGCGGTTATAATGAATTTCCGTCGGAATTCATTTCGTTCCTTTTCGTTTATAAAAGAACTTGCGACGTGGAAAATGTATGATGACGTCGTATTTTTTAACGTTCAGATTATATATCTCGTTTTTAAGACGTCGGTATTATGGGATTGGAGTCGTGTTATTTTGAATTACATGGCGGTTCTTAATCCTTCACCGACGTGATATCCTGAATAATTGCTTCACAATAGCGTCGTGGTTCTTCATTGTTACGTTGCTTCACAATACAACGACGGTAGTTTAAAAAAACCGTCGTGTAATCGTCGTCGTATGCCTTAAAATTCGTCGTGTCTCAGTTTATTTTCAAGAACACAAAACCCATTAAGAACACAACATATATATGAAACCAAGCAAGAAACCAACATATACATGAAACCAAGCATGAAAACAATAAATCCATTCCCAATTCAACATAACATAGGGTGATTAAAAGATACGACAAAATTAAATCCATTCCCAATTCAACATAACAGATAATGTAATCCATGAACCCATTAAACAGAAAATCCATGAACCCATACCTATAAGCACATTATTAACAGATCGCAAAGCATACACATAAAACCCTTTAACAAAACAACCTAATATCACTCGAATCGTTACTAGAATCATCACTCGAATCCCCATCTTCATTATCAGTTTCTTCCTTCGTAGGTACTATTTGCTCCCCATCATTGGTGCACTTTGCACCTTCTCCAGAGCGGAAAATGACAAGATCAAATAAAGGTGTACTTTTGCTGGAAATCAACACAAAAAGACACAGATCACCAACTTCCAAATGATTGTCACGCACAACGTCCATCCAACCACGCCTGAATCTGGGCCTTCCTTTGCTCAAACCAATAGACCAAGTTCTCCCATTCGAAACTTGAAGGATGACTTCACAGGAATGCTTAATACTGGGAGAACTTGGTCTGTTGGTTTGAGCAAAGGAAGGCCCAGATTCAGGCGTGGTTGGATGGACGTTGTGCGTGACAATCATTTGGAAGTTGGTGATCTGTGTCTTTTTGTGTTGATTTCCAGCAAAAGTACACCTTTATTTGATCTTGTCATGAACCCATTAAACAGAAAATCCATGAACCCATACCTATAAGCACATTATTAACAGATCGCAAAGCATACACATAAAACCCTTTAACAAAACAACCTAATATCATTCAATGAATTTACAAGGGGAAGATAGGGTTTGTACTTACAGGTTGGACGAGCTCACAGATTCGACGGAGCCTGGAGAGTGCAACTTTTAATTAGAGCAGAAGTGAGAGAGCGAAATGTTATGTCGCGCGAAATCTGAAATTTTAGGTTTCAGGGATCGAAGTATAAGAATAAGAGCCAAATCTAAAAAAATTTAGGTCGCGCGAAAATTTTAAGAGCGCGCGCGTTATAAAACGTCGAAAGAAAAACCAAGGCGAAAGTTCTACAAGTACCGACGTAAATTTAATATTCCACGACGGAAACTTCATTTTTCGGATTAAGAACGTAAGGCCGTTCATTTTTCGGATTAATTTTAAATTTATTTTGAATTTTTTATATAACGACGACTGAAAAACCACGTCGGTGTTAAGAAATTAAAGACGTTGTAAATTATATAAACCGACTTACATATTAAAATGACGTCGTTTAAAGCGTAAACCATGTCGTATGTTTTACTGTACGACGTAAAATATGTATTCCACGACCCAACCACCGTCGTTAAAAATTAATACCCTAAACCCATAAAACTAAATTATACAATTTAAAAAATTAAGTTTATAAAAGGTTTTATGGTTTTAAAGCCTAACATATAACCTAGACTACCCAAAAATTATACTTTAAAAATAAACCCCAATAAATAACAACCCTAATCTCTAAACCCTAGACTCTAAACCCTAAACCATAAAACTAGAAGTGATTTTATGACTCATCAAAACAATTTTGTTTTGGATGGTCATTTTAAATTTTTGTTATTCAAAATGAATTTTTTCAAGGTTTATGTGGAAGAAAATATATCAATGACTTCATAGGAGTTGACTTTTCAATTTTCTGATTTATTTTATATTTATTTTGAATATTTTGATATAAAAATAATAAAATATTCTTACCACAACAACAAACCACGTCGGTGTTAAATAAATTGTAGACGTTGTAAATTGTAATAGACTACTAAGTCGTTAAAATGACGTCGTTAAAATGAGAAACCATGGCGGCTATTTAACTATACGACGTAAAATATATATTCCACGACTTAACCGCTGTCGTTACATAAACGTCGTCGATGATACCCTGAACCCTTAAGAAATTGAAGATATTGTAAACCATAAACGACTCAATTGTTCAAAGAACGTCGTCTAACTATATTTTTACGTCGTATTTGTTTAAAACACGAAACAACAAAATACGACGGTTTTTGACTTTATTAGGTCGTTGGAAAAGTATTACACGTCGGTTAAGCAATTTGTATGTTTGTTTTTTTTTTAATTTAAGAAAACCTCAACAAATTTTTACATTACATATTATAGAGAAAATTTGTACATTATACATAAATATCAAGTGTTCAATAATTGCCCTGTTTAATAATTTGGAAAACAAACTCTGCCCATTCATTCCGGACTTCATCAATGGCTTCTTGGGGGTATGAAGCTTCCTGGTTTCCCTTGGCATACTGCATAAACAATGACTATTAGGGTTTATAAATAAAAAGAAATTCAATCACAGACGACGATATTTTTCATAACCGACGTAGTATATCCATTCAACGACGTTAATTTTACATGACCGTCGTTGATAATACAAAAAACGACGTGAAATGTATGAAGGTAATTTCTTCTTACCTTATTCTCAAACCCCAAGGAAGGATCCATGATGATGTCCCTCATGAAGCGCATCACATAATACCCGCATTCGACATTGCTGGGTTGCTTTGGTGTGCCTGAGAGAGTTTTCCAAATTACATTTTTACGTCCTGCTCGGGCTATGTGGGTATTATATATTTTTAAAGCACTGTTCACGATGTTTTTCGCCTCTTCGTCGACCACACGATGACCTGGCAGAGGATCCAGAAAATAGACGGTCTCCTTCTTTGCACTTACAATCAGCAAGATCCAATGACGGCTGCACAAAATTAATATAAAAACGACGGTTATTTACAAAAACGACGTATTATAGTATTTCACACGACGAAATAAAGTAGATAACGACGACATTATATATTTATCACGACGATAAATAAATACCGACGTGGTTAGTAGTTTCAAACGACTAAATAAAATAAAACACCGACGTGGTTAGTTTATAAGCTGTCATTTATTGAAAATCATAAAAACAAAATCCTAAGGAGACTAACCCTGGATTGTAAGGCATCATGAAAATCTGTTCACCGTCTGTCTTCTGAAGTCGAGCTGCTACCAGTCGTGATCTTTCAGTTATTGTGCCAGAGTTGGCACTAACTGAAGCAGGGTCGATAAAGCCAACCATGCTGCACATATTGGCTTGTTTCAAAACATCGTGTAAGTACCTAAATACATAAAATAATATAAACAAGTCAGCACAAACAACACGACGGTTATGTATAAAACAACGACGTAATATAATATTTCACACGACGTACTGAAATAGATGAGGACGTTATAATGTATTTATCACGACGGTAGTTAGTTAAGACGACGTGGTTAGTTAGTTAAGACGACGCAATATATAAACAAACGAGGTATTATTTTAGAAGTACAAACCTCATATATACAGCCAATACAGTAGCTCCAATTTCTTCCATGCCTGCAAATTGTGTAATATCTTCAGGCAGGAGGAAGGTATTGCGCTCACCACCAAACACCTCCTTATCAATTGTAAATTGGAGTGTCTTATCCTCAGGCAGGAGTGTCGTTTCCGCAAAACGACAAAGGGTTTTTAAAGAAGATGGCGCCTCCATATTTGAATAATCACCAACTTCAATAACCTGTTTAAAGAAATAAAAAAAATGACGTGGTAATTCAATAAAGACGACGGTTTAAGGAATAAAACGTCGTCTTAAAAGTATTTAAACGACGGTGAAAAAACTGTCGTGGTAATTCAATACAGACGACGGTTTTATGAATAAAGCGTCGTCTGAAACCATTTAGACGACGGTGAAAAAACCGTCGTTTAAATATTTTATTACGTCTTAAAAAAATTCCGCCGTCTAAGTTGTAAACAAACGACGGATTAAATAAAAATATCGACGTCTGAAATTTTGAAAAACAAATAAAAAAGGCAAAGTTATGTGAACATACCTTGTCGTCATGCTTTTCTTCATCTTCTTTCTCCTTTTCTTCTTCCTTCTCTTCATCTCTTTTTTCTTCTTCCTTCTCTTCATCTGGCTGATGTTTCCCCATTTTGGCAGTATCATCCTCCAAATGTAGGGATCTCACATCACCTCCAGAGCAGCTAGCTTTGTCAGACATTGGATTTTTGGGGCTTTGGCTAATTCTTGGTTTAAGCATGCTTGGATCAAAATTGGGAATTAATTGGGAAAGCTGACTCAGGAAATGCTCCCTCTCAGCTTCTACCAATTGTTTTGTCCTAGCCTCCATCCTTAAGGCCTCTTCCCTTGCCTTAGCCTCCATCTTTTTAGTCTCTTCTTGAAGGAGAACTCTTAAACTCTCCTTCAAACGGTCGTCAAAGCTCACCCTCTGTGGTTTGGGCAAATTGAAATATTGCCTTGGGGAAACACCAGCACCAACTCCCCTCACCCTGCCTGGATGCTCGGGGCCCAAAGCCATTGTCAGCACATCATTGCTGCCATCTACTCTGACTTTGCCTTCCGAGACTTGTTTCTGCAATTCATCCTAAAACAAAGATAAACAAAAAAACACACGACGGTTATTTATGTACAAACGACGTATTATATAATTTCACACGACGCAATAACATATAAACCGACGTTATTATAACTTATCACGACGGTAGTTATACCGACGTGGTTATTTATTTAAAACGACGAAATGAATAAACAACCGACGTCTTATGCTATAATTAAAGAAAACGGAGTAGTGATTCCTATTTAGACCGTTAACGACGTTTTTAAAAAAGTTTCGACGTGGTAATATCATTCACACGACGCGAGAATGAACCACCGACGTCTTATGCTATAATTACAGAAAACAGAGTAGTGATTCCTATTTAGACCGTTAACGACGTTTTTAAAAACTTTTCGACGTGGTAATATCATTCACACGACGAAAAATATAACATACGACGTAATAAGAATAATTCACAGTTTAATAAAAATTTAAAACAGAGTGAGTAGGCTTACAATTAATTTTGCTTTCTCTGCCACCTTTGGATCAGGGATGTTACCATGTTTGTCCTGTCTAGCTCTCTTCCATAAGGTAGATCGATCAATTTCTACCCCAGGCATGGTTTCCTCCAATTGATCCTCCAATCCAGCATATCCTTTTCGAGACAATCGATGATTGTACTCGAGTTTCTCCCTAATCTGTGAATGTTGAGAATGCACAGACTCAAAATCTTTGGATAGCCTTGAAGCTACAAAGGCATCCCATTGTGCTTTCTCAATGAATTTATATGTTTCAGGGGGTTGGCTTAATTTCTCCCTGTCATTGGTGTATGGAAGGATATAATGCCTCGTTAGTGTAGACTTGAAATCCTTCCATTTTTTGGCAGCAGAAGATAAAACAGAGGTCTTGCCCCCTTGGCCTACGACAAAAGCCATGTCAACTGCTTCCCAAATCTGCTCCTTTATATCCTTGGGGATTTGGGACCATTTCTTGTCCACAAGTGGGATCCTGGAGCGTGCCAAGACACCAATATACGACTGCATCTCAATATGTGCTTGGCCAACACCTTTCCCCCTTTTATTGTACTCAACAATTGGCCTCAGTTTCTGAAGCTTTCTCTTCACAACACGAGGCATTGTGCTCATACCTCGACCAGTCTTTGAATCATCAGAGATTGTTGTCTGGCTGGTTGGTTCTGTCTCAGCAGATGATGAAGCAAACTTCATCTTCTTCGAAGACTTCATCTCCTTCGAAGACTTGTCTTGAGGAGCTACCACTCCAAGCTTCTTGGAGCCAGAATCCTTAGTTTGTTGTTGAGAAACCATTTTAACAGACAAAACTGCAAGTGAAAATATTTCAGGAAAACATTAGAACACAAATGACGGTATTAAAAAAATACGACGTATGATATGATTTTAGACGACGCAATGAAATAATCTCAGACATAATAAATGTTTAAAACCATTATTTATATAACGTCGTGGTATATATGTTCACACGACGTCAATAGTAATACACCGTCGTGGTAAAACTATTATTTATATAACGTCGTGGTATTTATGTTCATACGACGTCAATAGTAATACACCGTCGTGGTATTAACATTCACACGACGTAAAACAATAAGATATTTTTCGTCTATATTAGATACCAACCCTAGTTTCTTTTTCTTTATATTTTATCAAATAAGGGAAAAACAAAAACCATTGTTCAGAGAAATCAAACCTGCAATTAAACAAGCATATAAAAAAAGACTATTATTTTAAAAACAACTTTGTCAATTTTCAGACGACGCTAGAACAACTGACGAACCGTCGTGGTCTACCGTCGTCTTATTTAGTTGAGGTAGTTGTCTTCAAAGTTGGAAACTTTCCCTCTTTGTCTGTATATTTTATCAAACTTGGAAAGAAGTAAAATGATTTTGGCCAGAAAAAAGGTAAAAAGATTTTTCAAACAAAAAACGTATGAGCATGCAAAACAGTAACCAAAATAGTGAAAATGAAAGCTTACCTTTTGCGTGCAATGAAAGCAAGAGGAAGATGATCGATGTTTAAATTCAGAGACGACGAAGAAGACGAGAGGAAGACGATGAGAAACTCTGACAATGCTCTGACAAGGAAAAAAGACGAAAAGGTTTCTCTGGGAGATTGAAATTTTTAATCGGGTTTGGAAACAGTGCATGTGTAAGTCGAAAAGTTGCTTACATATAAAACCATTTCAAAAAAATAATACGGCGGTTACATTTAACTACGTCGTTTTTAACTAACACGACGCAATATTTTTAGTTCGACGTGGACTCATTTCATTTAACGTCGTTAGGTTTAATATAACCGACGTGGATTAATATTCTGGAATATGTAAAGTTTCTTTTTTGGATGACAGATTTAAATAAAATAAGAATATAAAAACAACGAATGTGTAAGTCAAGTAGACGAAAAGTTGCTTACATATAAAACCATTTCAAAAAAATAATACGGCGGTTACATATAACTACGACGTATAAAGTACAAAATACGACGGTAAATTTAACTTCGGACGTGGTAAATAAATACGACAGTAGTGTTGTAGGTACCGTCGTAGTAAACTCAAAAATTAAAGTACATAAGTAATAACTCGCGTCATGGTAGATTATTTAAAACGTCGGGATTATTAATTTACCGACGTGGAGTTCTGTAATATACGTCGGTAATACCGACGTTGATTTTGCAATTTAAACGGCGGTGTTTTGGTAAGGACCGCCGTTGGGTTTAAATCACAGACGACGATATTTTTCATAACCGACGTAGTATATCCATTCAAAAAAATAATACGGCGGTTACATTTAACTACGTCGTTTTTAACTAACACGACGCAATATTTTTAGTTCGACGTGGACTCATTTCATTTAACGTCGTTAGGTTTAATATAACCGACGTGGATTAATATTCTGGAATATGTAAAGTTTCTTTTTTGGATGACAGATTTAAATAAAATAAGAATATAAAAACAACGAATGTGTAAGTCAAGTAGACGAAAAGTTGCTTACATATAAAACCATTTCAAAAAAATAATACGGCGGTTACATATAACTACGACGTATAAAGTACAAAATACGACGGTAAATTTAACTTCGGACGTGGTAAATAAATACGACAGTAGTGTTGTAGGTACCGTCGTAGTAAACTCAAAAATTAAAGTACATAAGTAATAACTCGCGTCATGGTAGATTATTTAAGACGTCGGGATTATTAATGTACCGACGTGGAGGTCTATAATATACGTCGGTAATACCGACGTTGATTTTACAATTTAAACGGCGGTGTTTTGGTAAGGACCGCCGTTGGTTTTAAAAATTTATTCTATAAATTTGTCGCTTTCATTCATTTTCGCGGTTTACATTTAGGGTTCCAAGTTCTTCCTCTCTCAGAGACACTGTCTCTCACATCTCAAAGACAATAATTTGGATGTCTTTCTCAAAGAGAAATTGAGCTTACATTTAGGCTAGTTGACAAGAAGAAGCTTGTCAACTAGCCTTCTCACTTCCTTGATCAAGCCTGATAGGACACTTAGTGCTTCTGAATACTCCTTGCTTTCCATCAAAAGAGATGCAAGCCTGGCCTCCACTCGCTGTCGAAGGAAAGTTCGCTTCTCAGGGAAATCTGAAGATCAGATGTGCCTGATCCTCTGCTTGATTTTTTTGACTAAGAAGATCCGTCAGATTTGTGATAGCCTCTTCCTTTATCCGTAAAGCTTCAGAAGAAGAAGATGGGTTTCAAGAATGCGATAAAGAATAGAAATGGCTTCAGATGGCCTCTAAAGCATGAGCAATCGAATCAGTAGTTGCTGGGAGATATGATGAAGTAAGACTAAGACGACGTAATATATTTGTTAAGCGACGTTGATTTGTTTTTAAACGTCGTTAGGTATAATATAACCGTCGTTGAAAATTGTCTCTCTGATTGCAAATTTGCAACGACGTTGATCAACTTCCAAAAAATTGTCTCTCTGATTGCAAATCTGTGTCATCTGTTAAGATTATTTTGTATTTTAAAGCCGTGGATTTGTTTGTAATTATACGGCGTCTTATACGAAAACCTCGTCGTGTTATTTTATGAGTAAAAACGGCGGCTTTTATTGAAATCGTCGTCTTTACTTTCTACGTCGGTCTATTCATAACTTCTGCCGTTATTTGTTTGCTTTGATTTTACACTGCGGAAATCTGTTTCAAATAGACGTCGGTTGTTTAATTAGGTACGTCGTTGTTTTTGAACAGCCATTTGAATCTCCATTTTTAGTTGTCTAAGGTGGTATTACACGACGGTGTTTTTAGAACCGTCGTCTTTTTAAAAACCACGACGGTTTTCACTTAGACCGTCGTTGTTTTCTGGTCGTCTTTTTCGCTTTTTGTAGTAGTGTTTTCTAAGTATGTCATCTTTAACTTTTGAGCGAAACTCCTACATACTATGAAACATTGACATATAAATAATCAATTTCATTGAATTTTCTTTTGCACACGGGTGATCATGGTTTGCATTACAAAATTGAAAATCTTATAAATCGTATGGGGCAATTACAAACTTACATGTACTACATCATCATCTAAGACATCTTGACCAATCTCTTCACTTGCAATGGTTGTCCCCTTGGTTTTCTTCAATATCTCCTATTACAATATAACATCGTTCATGTTCATTGTTGGTCTCTTATTACAATATAACATCGGTGATGTTCGTTAATTTTATAAAATCACTATGAAATGAAGTTGAATTGACTCACAATCTCTTGCCATAGGCGCCTGATCTATATGCTTGCTTCCAATGACGTTGAAAATAGTAGGGCATTCAACCTAGATTCAACTCCAAAATCTTGGTTGCAGCTTCAGCAGATACCTACATTCAGGCACATGCAATTACAACAATCACCATTGGAAGCCACGAATTAGGAATAAATTATGCAATAGAAACTAATTACATGCATTACACCATCAGGTAATGGTAGATCAACATTATCTTGTCCACAGGGTATCCGGACTAGTTTACTTTCATTATCGGCGCCCCAGCTTGTCCCTCTAATAGAATTCGTTTGCACGTTGCGGGCATCGTATTTTTAACTTCGTCCGACATCTCAGATTCATCGGTCCCCCATGGGTTCCAACTAACCTGCAATACAAAGCGGTTACCTTTGCATATCATACATATTTTTGGTAATAAAAGCTTGGTTCAAGAGTAAATGCTTTATGATCATTTGTTAAATGTCACATCATGACTCTAAATTGTACCAATTAATGGCGCAAGTCTCGCTTTGATTTTGCACCTAACCACCTCAACCCTCGTGGCCATGTGTTCAAGGTACCAGTGGGCCTTGCTAAAGCAAAAGGCTTTAAGTACTCATAGACTCATACCTAAACAAAACAAGTTTACAAATTAGCAATTTAAGCAAACAAAGGCTGCTGCACTTTGGGGACATCCAGTTTGATTAAACTAACCTCCCATGCCCTCCAATAGCCACCCACGCTTGAGAATGCCGCACCGCCCCAATCGTAATTACCAATTTCTGACACTATTTCCAGACTAAAGGCATAGTGCATACTCATGTATTGGCTCTTATCATTTAGGAATGAGGAGCCAATCAAGCAAATCAAGCAAAGTATGAACGCCCTTGCAATTTGGTCGGCTTCTTTATCATCTTTGGGCATCTTCTTCCAATACGGGATAGAAAAGCTTTCATAAGGCACCCTCCTTTCGCCCGCCGGTATGTCTGTAATTGGTTTCCCAAACAATTTAACTAGCCTTTTCTTATTCTTGTAAATCTTCAGGTCGTACTTTAATCGCTTCTCACCCACACGCAATGCTGTGATTGCTGTGAAGTCCGTGGGGGTCATCGTCATCTCTCCAACTTCATCGAAGTGGAATGTGTGGGTAGTGTCCCACCATCTCTCAGCTAGGGCCACCATCTTTCCATGCCCCACTATTAACACAAAGGGAAAAGAGCCAGCTTTTTTAACCTTGGCTTTGACAGTGTCATGCATTGCCTATCCCTTCTCTTTCCATACCCCAATATTTACACTAAATATATCAATTTATATATAAACCAAAAACCTGAGTGTCTCCTTTCATGACTGAACTAATTTAAAAAAAGTTCTCTTTGTACCAACTAAACTGACATCTCTATCCAAATTATTAACCCAAAAACTAACACCATAAGAGTGATTCCACCAAGGAGCCCAAGCCCAAGGCTGGAAGGGGGGCGGCTGCGTGAAAAACCAAGTTCCAACAGGCAACTTTTGCCCTGGCTAGCTGTGGGACCCACGAAGACAGGCTGGCCCGAAGGCAAGTCTCGCCCGAGCTGAAGCCTCAGGGGAGGATGACGTCAGCACGCGGTTCACATTTTTTAGCGGTAAAAAACATTTGAACTCGCGTGCGCTGACGTCGGCCCTGCGCGTTTCCAACGGCTAGAAGACACGTGTCTTTGCCTGCGCGCTCCGATCTGCTTCTCCTCCTCCAATCCAATGGTTGGCCTCTTTTTGGCAATAAAATTATGAAAAAAAATCGAAATTTTTTTTATAAAAAATACCAAAATTTTTTGAATATATTTATTTATAAATAACTACCAATACCCTTCACTTTCAACACCAATCCTCATATATTTTCTTCTACTTCTACTGTTATTCACTCTTTACTCAACATTTTATTCTCTTTCAAATTGTATTTTTATTTCTTATCTTTATGGCTTCTTCTATCGAAAATGGAGGGGCGTGGAGCACCATGGAAGATGTTTTCTTGTCTGAGTCTTGGGTCCTAATTAGTCGTTGTCCCATGTAAGGCAATGAGATGAAATTTTGTCATATGTGGAAAAAAAATTCATGCCGAATTTTGTGAAAGAATTCCGGGGTCGACTCGTACGGAAATAGCATTATCTAGTAGGTGGAAAATTCTCAATAAAGAGTTGCGAAAATGGAGAGATGCCTTGGCAAAAGCAAGGGACAACCATAGAAGTGGCGAAAATCTTAGTAATGAGGTAAATATTTTGTAATTTTTATTTTATTAAGTTTAATGTCCTAATATTTTTATTTTGTTAATATTTCTTGCATTTTCAATATTTTGTTAATATTTCTTGCATTTCCAATTGTTTCTTAATATTTGTTGCATAAATAATATTTTGTTAATATTTGTTGCATTTCCAATATATTTGTAAGGTTAATTGCATTTCCATTTTTTTTATTTTATGTTACTTGCATATCCAATATATTTTAAATATTTCTTGCATTTCTAATATATTTGTATGATTCAAGCACAGATGTGGTTTGGTGCAATTGGGCAAGGCAAAAAAACTTTCAACCGTCATGAATGTTGGGAGGTGGTGAAAAATTGCAAACGCTTCAAAATTATTCCCACGGGTCCCGCCGTTACGTTAAATGAGACGCCACTCCATGATTCAACGATATCGGATTCACCTCTCGATTCCCCTATGAGTCAAGACTCACCCATCGAAAAGGAGACGAGGCCCATTGGCTGAAAGGCTGTGAAGACGAAAAAAGCGAGTAATTCTAGCCAAAATACATCAAAAAATTTGGAGAAAATTGCAAGGCTGAGTGCCATAAGAATTGAAATTGAGAACAAACACTAAGAGAATGAGATGGCAATTCGAGCATAATATGTACAAGAAAGGGAGTATTTGCGCAAACAACACATGGACAAGACGGATCGAAAAACCATGGCTATGGATACAAGCCATATGTCCCCTGAAACAAAACAATTTTGGAAACTAGAACAAAGGGATGTTATGAGAACACTACTACAAAAAAGCAAAAAGACGACGGTAAATCACCGTCGTGTATTCGGTTTTTCAATGGTCGTGGAATCCACCGTCATCTTTTCCCTCATAAACCACGACGCTAAATCACCGTCGTTGTTAAAATATACAATGTCATCAACAAATACAAAACGACATCTTTGTACTGCAAAAAGATCTAAAAAAGCAGTCGAGGATGAGAATAGACGACCAACTCTCTAAAAAAACCGTCGTTAAAAAGGAAAAATATGACACATATTAACAGAACAAGGCTGCAAGATAGACATACAACGATGAAAATTAAAATAAGACGCCGTTAAATATCATTTTCACGACAATAAAAAATATGACGTCTTTAAATACATTAGAAGACGACGTTATTGATACCTACTACGTCGCCTATATAAAAACAGCCGTCGTAAAATAAATTTTCCACTTCGATTTTTCTATAAAAGATGACGTGGAAATAGTTGTCAGTGTCATTATTTACGACGTATGTATTTATAGAGTAGACGTTGAACAACGAAACAACGTCGGTTACAAATATATGAGAGTCGTATTACAAAATTTATACGTCCTATTTTCAGAAACAAACAACGACGATAAATATTAAACGTTGTTAAATAAAACAACGTCGAAAACAAATAAAAACAGACGTGTTTAGTCTGCTAAAGTTCTAAAAAATAGTCGAGGATGAGAATAGACGACCAACTCAAACAAATCACCGTCGTTAAAAAGGAAAAATATGACACATATTAAAAGAACAAGGCCGCAAGATAGACATACAACGACGACAACTAAAACACTACGCCGTTAAATATAATTTTCACGACAAGAAAAAATATGACGTCTTTAAATACATGAGAAGACGACGTTATTGAAATCTACTACGTCTCTTATTTACAAACAACCGTCATGAAATAAATTTTCCACTTCGATTTTTCTATAAAAGATGACGTGGAAATAGTTGTCAGTGTCATTATTTACGACGTATGTATTTATAGAGTAGACGTTGAAATGCGAAACAACGTCGGTGGCATTTATATAGTCGACGTTGTATTTATATGTATTCATTACTCACGACGCACTTATTAATATAGACGACGTTGAACTTCTAAACAACGTCGGTTCCAAATAAATGAGAGCCGTATTACAGAACATATAGACGGCGTTGATTATGATGAGAGCCGTATTACAAATAACGTCGTTTAATTGATATTAGACGGCGGTTATAATGAATTACCGTCGGAATTCATTTCGTTCCTCTTCGTTTATAAAAGAACTTGCGACGTGGAAAATGTATGATGACGTCGTATTTTTTAACGTTCAGATTATATATCTCGTTTTTTAGACGTCGGTATTATGGGATTGGAGTCGTGTTATTTTGAATTACATGGCAGTTCTTAATCCTTCCCCGACGTGATATCCTGAATAATTGCTTCACAATAGCGTCGTGGTTCTTCATTGTTACGTTGCTTTAAGACGTCGGTAAATATGTTGAATAACTGGTTCACAATAACGTCGTGTTTTATTTGAACAGACGTCGTTTTTTATGCAGAATATAATGATGTAATCTGGAACCAGTATTTTTTGCACTGATTGTTTTGTGGCCAAAACCTGTATAATGAAAGTGAAGAAATCACATTACAATATATTACAAAACTAATGTCATATACTGCCAATTACATAAGCATCATTCAATCCATATATCTTCACACCCATCTCGAATATTTTGACCACCTAACTCACCCACCAGTTCATCAAATGTGTCAACATTTGGCATCCCTCTAGTAAATGGCTCACACTCAATTATCACATCACCTAAGACTTCATCACCAATAACATCATTATATTCTCTATTAGGCATTGATAACACTACCGACCAACCACGATGCATCGGGTCGTCAACAAAAAATATTTGTTTGACTTGAGAAGCCAAAACAAATTGGTCATTCCTATGTCCAATTTTACTCAAATCTACAAGGGTGAATCCAAGTTCGTCGACTATAAGACCAGAACTATCTATCCAATCACACCTAAAGACTGGGATTGTAAACTTTTGGTAGTCAAGGTCCCAAATTTCTTGAATGACACCATAGAAACCCATATTTGAGAGAATTGGGTTTTTATCCTTGGCAATAGCAACTTGCATGGTATGTGCAAGTAAATAAACTCCACTATTTTGAGTTGTCCACACATCATCTTGTGCCTTGATATTGAATTTAATACCTTTAATAAGATAGCTCCTATATAATGGCACTGCCATGTTTGGACCAGCTGCTAGCCACCTTAAATTTTCTGATACGCCATGATTGTCTTCCTCAAGTTCACTTTGAACCTGCAAATTAATCATATCTTAATTCAATCTAACATAGAAATAAGAAGAAAATTAAAAGAGAAATATGTTATTCAACAACATATACCTTGAAGCGTAGCCATTGAATGCAAGTGCTATTGTGCTTATCCTGCAGCCACTTTGTTCTCTTTCTAAATTTTGGATAAGCAGTCTTGATGTGGATCATATGTTGCCTACATGACACGAAAAATTCAAGCATTACGGTCCCAAATATATAAGATAAACATAAGAAATAATTTAAAATGGAAACTTAAAGAATAAAACTCATACGTACTCGATATAAGGTAGGACTTCCTCCGTATTCTCCAAGACATATAGATGTGCTTGATTCAACAGGTCCTGATCAACTACGCTCACTGTGCAACCTGATAATGGCTTTGAAACCATGGCGGATATTTAACTATCCGACGTAAAATATATATTCCACGACTTAACCGCTGTCGTTACAAAGTACTACCCTGAACCCTTAAGAAATTGAAGACGTTGTAAACCATAAACGACTCAATTGTTCAAAGAACGTCATCTAAATATCCTTTTACGTCGGATTTGTTTAAAACGAAACAACAAAAAACGACGGTTTTTGACTTTATTAGGTCGTTGGAAAAGTATTACACGTCGGTTACGCAATTTGTATGTTTGTTTTTTTTTTAATTTAAGAAAACCTCAACAAATTTTTACATTATATATTATAGACAAAATTTGTACATTATACATAAATATCAAGTGTTCAATAATTCCCCTATTCCATGTGAAGGCAAACAAACTCTGCCCATTCATTCCGGACTTCATCAATTGCTTCTTGGGGGTATGACGCTTCCTGTTTTCCCTTGGCATACTGCATAAACAATGACTATTAGGGTTTATAAATAAAAAGAAATTCAATCACAGACGACGATATTTTTCATAACCGACGTAGTATATCTATTCAACGACGGTAATTTTACATGACCGTCGTTGATAATACAAAAAACGACGTAAAATGTATGAAGGTAATTTCTTCTTACCTTCTTCTCAAACGCCAAGGAAGGATCCATGATGATGTCCCTCTCAGCCTCTACCAATTGTTTGGTTCTAGCCTCCATCCTTAAAGCCTCTTCCCTTGCCTTAGCTTCCATCTTTTTATTCTCTTCTTGAAGGAGAACTCTTAAACTGTCCTTTAAACGGTCGTCAAAGCTCATCCTCTGTGGTTTGGGTAAATTGAAATATTGCCTTGGGGAAATCCCAGCACCTACACCTCTCACTCTGCCTGGATGCTCGGGGCCCAAAGCCATGGTCAGCACATCATTGCTGCCAGATACACTGACTTTGCCTTCCGAGACTTGTTTTTGCAATTCATCCTAAAACAAAGATATATAAAAAAGTAAGAACAAAAAACACACGACGGTTATTTATATACAAACGACGTATTATATAATTTCACATGACGCAATAACATATAAATCGACGTTATTATAATTTATCACGACGGTAGTTATACCGACGTGGTTAGTTTTTTAAAACGACGAAATGAATAAACCACCGACGTCTTATGCTTTATTTACAGATAACAGACCGTTAACGACCTTGTTTAAAACATTTCGACGTAGTAATTTAATACAAACGACGCGAAAATGAACCACCGACATCTTATGCTATAATTACAGAAAACAGAGTAGTGATTCCTGATTTAGACCTTTAACGACGTTTTTTAAAACATTTTGACGTGGTAATATCATTCACACGACGCAAAATATAACATAAGACGTAATAAGAATTATTCACAGTTTAATAAAAATTTAAAGCAGAGTGAGTAGGCTTACAATTAATTTTGCTTTCTCTGCCACCTTTGGATCTGGGATGTTACCATGTTTGTCCTGTCTAGCTCTCTTCCATAAGGTAGATCGATCAATTTCTACCCCAGGCATGGTTTCCTCCAATTGATCCTCCAAACCAGCATATCCTTTTCGAGACAATCGATGATTGTACTCAAGTTTCTCCCTAATCTGTGCATGTTGAGAATGCACAAACTCAAAATCTTTGGATAACCTTGAAGCTACAAAGGCATCCCATTGTGCTTTCTCTATGAATTTATATGTTTCAGGGGGTTGGCTTAATCTCTCCCTGTCATTGGTGTATGGAAGGATATAATGCCTCGTTAGTGTAGACTTGAAATCCTTCCATTTCTTGGCAGCAGAAGCTAACACAGAATTCTTGCCCCCTTGACCTACCACAAAAGCAATGTCAACTGCTTCCCAAATCTGCTCCTTTATATCCTTGGGGATTTGAGCCCATTTCATGTCCACAAGTGGAACTCTGGAGCGTGCCAACACACCAATGTAGGACTGCATCTCACTATGTGCTTGGCCAATTCCTTTCCCCCTTTTATTGTACTCAACAATTGGCCTCAGTTTCTGAAGTTTTCTCTTCACAACACGAGGCATTGTGCTCATACCTCGACCAGACTTTGAATCATCAGAGATTGTTGTCGTGCTGGTTGGTTCTGTCTCAGCAGATGATGAAGCAAACTTCATCTTCTTCGAAGACTTCTCTTCAGGAGTTACCATTCCAAGCTCTTTACCTCCATTTTTCTTGGAGCCAGAGTCCTTACTTTGGTCTTGAGAAACCATTTTTACAGACAAAACTGCAAGTGAAAATATTTCAGGAAAAGATTAAGAACACAAACGACGGTTATTAATAAAATACAAGGTGAAAGAGAGGAAAATGTTGAGTATAAAGAGTGAATAATAGTAGAAGTAGAAGAAAATGTATGAGGATTGGTGTTGAAAGTGAAGGGTATTTATAGGTATTTATAGTAAAAAAAATCAAAATTTTTTAGTATTTCTATAAAAAAAAATTCGATTTTTTTTTTTTCATAATTTTATTGCCAAAAAAATGCCAGTCGTCGGATTGGAGGAGGAGAAGCAGATCAGAGCGCTAGGGGCGTGACACCTGTCTTCTACCCGTTGGACCTTGCGCTGGGCTGACGTCAGCGCACGCGAGTTAAATTTTTTTTTTACCTTTGGTGCACGCGCCAACGGTAAAAAAATTCAACCCGCACGATGACGTCTCGCATGACGTCATCAACCCTCGGGCTCGAGCTCGAGCTAAATTGGCTTGAGGACCAGCCTGACTTCGTGGGTCCCACTCCCAACTCGGGCCTGGGCTCCTCGCTGGAACGTCGTTTTTTTTTTCTCCCCCTAGAGGCTGGGGGGAGAAAAAAAAAACCCAGTTCCAGCGAGGAGCCCAGGCCCGGTTGGAAGTGGGACCCACGAAGTCGGGCTGGCCCTCAGGCCAGTTCAGCCCGAGCTCAAGCCCAAGGGCTGGGCAGATGTCATTCTTGACGCCGGGCTGGCGTTAGCCCACTCATTTTATTTTATTTTTCTGTTGCCATGTGGCGTCGTCTAGGCTCTCCGATCAGATTTTTTCCTCCAATCCAACGGCGGCCAATTTTTTTGCAATAAAATACTGAAAAAAAATTCAGAAATTTTTTTAAAAAATACCCAAAAATTAATGAATTTTTTTCTATAAATACCAACCAATTTTTTAAAAAATTTATCTGAAATTTGAAATTGAAAATTTTATCCGATTATGAGATATGAATAGTATTGACACTTAGGAACCCGAAAATCTTATCCGAAAATATTATCCAAATTAATTATTGAGGTAAAAAAATTTGTGAAAAAAACAAAAAAATGAATAGTAATTGCCATTTGCCATAGCAACGAGTGGAAACACAAAATACTATTTGCAAAGGCAACTACTATTCACGTAAATAGTGGTTGCCCTAACTCCCCCTTGACATGAGTAAGGACAAATGGATGGAGTTGCTCTAATCAGCAACTTCCTAAACATATCACTTTCCAAGACAGCTCCTAGAAATTTAAGAACTTGCACACTTACATATAACAAGCAAAATGCTATAGACCTTTTTTTGTTTTTTGTTTTTTTTGGTCAGAAATGCTATAGACCTCACGACGAGCAGACGAGAAGACATAACAATGAAAACTGACACAGCAAATGGAATAGAACTTTATTTTCTTTTAACTCGGAAAGATATTGGTGAACCAAAAATTGATTCAAAACATTCTGAAATTAATTCAAAACATTCACAGAATAAGAAAAAAAAATACACTAATCATTTGAGCAAATAAAATAAAGGTTGAAAGTAAATACCTGATTTTCCGAAACCACCCATTCCAAAAATCTTGTGCTCCCTGATGCAAATACATCTTCCATGAACGGTAGTTTGAGGTTCTTAGTTGCAGATATAACAGCAAATCCCTCTGAAATGGTAAACATGATCACTCCAAATATGATGATCCTCCCAAGAATCTTTTCTGACCCACTGAAATTGATAAAACAAATATGAAATCAATATTTTTATCTTCCCTTTGGTCATAAATGTTGCTGTCAAACTAAAAATTAAAGAAAAACTTACCTGACTTTTCTTCTCTGTTTAGACTTTGGCTGCTTGATGTATGTATGAGGCTGAGGTGAAGCTTCTTTTTCCTTTCTAATTTTATGGCCAAAAAATCACCAAAGAATTAGAGAGTTCTAACTCGATGATGAAAACTGATGGGTGTAAAATATGTGGCTTTCTGTTTATATAGCAGAGGTTGTGTGACTTTATTTTTTTTGTTTTTCTATTTCTTTTCTTTTCAAACTTTTAGAAACTCAATAGTGATTAGGTAGTCACGTGCTCTCTACAAACTACCTCTCTCATGTTCATATTCCAATGGATGGATAGACACAAGACTATTTTTACTTCATTATCTGTCAGTTATTTTTTTTGTTTTTAGTCTGAAAAACTAATGCACTTGCTGAAACCCAAAGGTAGGTAGCAATTGAAATGCTAAACCCAAAGAAATGCACCAGTCTCTAGGCTTGGCTTTTACCAAAAAGTTGAAGACACCAGTCAGTTGGCTATCACTTTTTCAATCCTGCTCTGTTGGTAAGATTTGGAAAAAGATTCTGTAATGTTCCAAGCACGAGAAAGTTTCTTGATAATATGTTAAAGGGTACAAACTTTCAGTTCATTTCAATTCTAATTTTTTGTAAAAAACTTGTATGATATTAGAATTAAGAAGTTTTAGTATGAAAGCCAAACACAAGTCGACCACTACGAACAATAAGACATAAACTGCAGTAAAAGCAGAGACAATTCACTTTGAAACGTCAAAAGAAACAAACTCACTTGATATCTGAAACATGCAAAGCCAAAATTGATGCAAAGCAGCAAATGAGCGAGAATCAATATAGTGTTGAAACACCTGGGCTTCGACAAATGGGCCAATATTATTAACCAAAACAACCAGCGACCAAACCTCCCAAACCCCAATTATATATCTTTTATTTTATTGGTGGGCCTATGGGTTGGGCTTTGATGGGCGGGTCGGGTTGGGCTTCCGTAGGCTCAAACGGGTCTGGCTTATGAGTCGGACTGGGTTTTAGACACCTTAACCTAAGCCTAACCCACTAAAAGATGGGCCGGGCTTTTCCTCAATGGGCAAGGCAGGCCCCCATCAGTTCATAGGCTTGTGGGCCAAATGACGACCCTTAATTGAATGAAGGTAACAAAATAATGTTATTCCCATCACATGCAACTTCTTCTTTAATTTCTTAGGCCTCTCCATTTTAGCATGAAAAGCCACAATTACATGAAAAGATTTTGCACGCATAAAAAAAACATTATAAGATAAGGGTAGATGCGGTAACAAAAAACAACTTTCTCACAGTAGATATCCTTTTTGGTCAATAGAAAGGTGAGAAGAACCTATTCAAGTTGAATTGTCGTGCAATTGAGTCACTCTCTATTAGGGCGTTTCCAGCAGCTCGGGTTGGGGGCGAAGGGGGGTGGTTTTTGAGGGCCCAAAATTCGTTTCCAGCAACAAGGGCTGGCTGTGGGTCCCACGAGGCTTGAGGATAAATGTGAAGTCTGCATCGAAAATATCAGGTACAAATATTCAAAAAATGTTTATAATTCAAGTTCTAAACTATTATATCTCTTTCTAAATATTTTTTTCTCTACATCTAATTATTCAGGAAAGAAGATGTTAGAATAACCCTGTGGGGAAATACTGCAAAAACTTTTGATTCCCAAGCTTTACAACAATTGACATCACCAATATTCGCAGCTTTTACAAGCCTGAAAGTTAAACAATTTCAAGGTATCCAGTTTATTTTCACTTTTTCCTCTTTTTTATACTTCATTTCAAATAAAAACAAATCTAATTTATTATTTATTAATATGTAGGGAAAATTGTTCTGAACAGTAGTGTCTCCACATTAATTTTTATCAATCCAGATATACAAGAATTGGCGGCCTACAAAACGATGTATGAATTATTATCATTTTGATTCTAACATATACCTTTGTTTCCCCATTTACCTAAATTAACACCTCTTTTTTATTATATAAAAATAACAATACCCACAGCTTTAATGACTCCACACATGCCATTAAAATGATGCCTTCTTCCGCCGCTCAACTAATGACACCTCAACATTTAGAAGCTGCTAAAAAGCTATCTGTCCAAGAGTTAAATGTTCTTGATCCAGAGACACATAAGGTAAATACACTAACTTCTTTCTTTAATCACTTTATTATTCATGTTTTAACATGCAATTTCACAAATTATTTAAACTAATTTTCACTTTATTATTCTCTTATCACTATATATTTTATTATTTTTTTTGCTATATTAATATATATATTTTAAATACGTTTTAGGACACTCCCATTTTATACAGAGCAGCTATTACGCGTTTTGACACACGTAATGGTTGGTGGTATAAGGCATGTCCATCTTGCTTTAAACAACTTAGAACTGCTGCCCACCGTGATGAACTTTTGTGCCCAAAACACAATAATCAAATTCCTCTCCCTTGGTAATACAAATTTCAACAATTTGTTTCATTTTATTTTTCCATCATTTATACACAATTATTTTAAATTATTAAAACATTACATAAATTTTACATACAGGTTCAAAGTGAGCTTGGTGCTTGAAGATTCAACTGATGAAACCAATGCAATCATAATTGGGAGACCAGCAGAACAGTTGTTTAAAATTTCTTGCAATGAAATGGTTGTTCAAAGAGGTTTTACCGACCAACAACAATTACCAGATGTGATTATGCAAACAAGAGGACAAGTTAAAATTTTCCAACTTCGATTTGGAAGCATGAGAAGTGATTTCAACAGAAATGATTCACTCATTCAAGCAATCTTCGATGACACAATGCCGCTTCTTGAACCAACACCGCAATCATCTGAAAAAAGTTTGGCTGCACATGATACAGAAAACATTGGCGCCAAATGGTTCCACCCATTACCCCACTTCTCTCAAAGCAAATTCCAAGTGCATCTTCCACAAGCTCAGCTGATGCTTCTATAACAGAGGTTACCCCAATTTCAAAAAAAAGATACAGAGACGCTGTCAAAAGAGCTCTGTTTACCTTTCGTCCATCAAAAAAACCAAAAAGGTTAGAATTGATATAATAATTAACTCCTTTATATCAATATTTACACATATTCTAACATTTACCAATATATTTCTTTCTTTTCCATTTAGCATTTCTTTAAGTCATGTTCAAACCGAAACCGAATCTGAAAAAATGGTTGCAACAAAAAGCATGGAGGAAATTATATCAGATTCTGATTCCTTCATCCCATTGAATGTCATCCAATTCCCGATATCCCCTAAATAGATGTGAGACGACACAACGCTTCGTCCTCTGTTTCAGTAAAGCTAGGTCCCTCCTTACTTCCTGCTCAAACTGAGGACCTAAACATTGGTCCAACAGTTTTTCCATCCGTATGACCTTTAAGTGAAGGACGTCTTTTTCCCGCTTTACTTGAAACAACTCGGACCTCAACAAGCTTACCACCTTGTTCAACTGATCAAGATCACCACATGAAGAAGGAATTGACTCTGCCGAGACAACAGCAGGGCGATCCTATGGCCAACTCCAATATGGCTGTCTCATTTCCTCTTCACTCGGACATAGCGCCCGCAACTGAACTGACTGTTTCAGAATACAAACCACAGTCATATTAAATCATTCTACTTCAAAATTTCATTCAATCTTATCAATAGTTCCAAGGGCTGCAAACCAAACCTCTTTGCTCTGGAAAAAATAATTGTTCAACTTTCTCATCTCTGGAACAGACGTAGTAGTTCTCCATCGCAAAATACGCGGGACAGCGGTTGGATCAACAACCTTGCAGTAATTCAGGTCCGCCATTCTAGGAATTAATTCATATACCCAAATCTACACAATTCACAGGACAAAAGTCATTATTTATGTTTTAAAGAAAAACAAAACATAACTCACATGAACATTATTACCATGTACCTGGAAAGCATACGTGAAACCTTTAAAACTCCAGCCACTCCTTTGCGCTTCACCATGCTTATCCTTCCTGCCCTTCTCATTTCTCCGGCTTGTTCCCGTTACCTTACTTTTCCCCTTCCCTCTTCCCTCTTCATTTTGCAAGCTTTTCACATACTTTGTTGGTGCAGAAAATAGACTGTCTTGGGTTTTGTCAAAGGACACCGAACCCCACGGATACCTGTTGAACGCATCCAAGTCCTCTACAAGGGTCAGGTAATTTAGATTGATGTTCAAATGTTTGTCCCTTCCCAAAACCACTAACTCAGCAAAGTAAACAAGAGCTAGCTTGTAGATGTCATCTTCCTCTGTGCACCTCATAAGTGCTTCTTCTAAAGCATTGCATGTAATTCCTTCGTCTATAAAATATCTTTTCTGAAGTCTGATTACATCACTCCCTCCACTGGAAACTTCAGGCACTTCCCCAAAACGAAGCCCTGTGATCAAACAGAAATCCTGACGAGTGAACTGAGCAACGTCACACCCTAATAAGAAACTCAGTCCATCCAAGTCTTTCACACCCTGCCCCGCTACTCTACGCAACACAGCCCCATGCACAATCTGCCCGCTAAACTGAATCTTATCTATATTCAGAAGATGGCCAAAGCATGATGTCTTGAATTGTTCTAATTGTTCCGCACTCAACTTCACTCGAATTGCAGCTAGAGATGAATTTGCATGTGAGCAGTTGTTCACCCGTGACGAATATGCCTCTGCCTCTGGCCATACCAGCTCCACGTTGGATCCCATTTCCTCAAATACAATGTGAAATAACGTGAACACATATACTACCACATATTTGCACAATCACAACTAGTCAACCAAGCACATTACAAATTTTACAAAGTACATGAGCATACGGATTACTGATCACAGGCTTTAACATCATCAAAGCAATATGACAAAATTTGTGCAAATACCTGTTAATGCAATGATTATGTGAATTACAAACAATTTCACGTGTTTTATTTATGGATCCATACTCGTGTGAGTGCAATGTAGGCAAGTTCTGCACTTCACACACATGACAATTATTGTCATCTCATACACAACACAAAATAAATAAATAAGAAATATAGTGGAAGGAAGCAAAGCAAAGCATCTACTCTGCTATCTGCTTGCAATTGCCACATCCTTCTTTCTTTCTAGCTTTTTCTTCAGTCACCCACAATCGTCATAGATCAACCTTCATTTCAAATGCTTTGCACTTTTATTCATGAGTTTATTATTATCTGTTCTCATTTCTCATAGGCAAATTTAGTAACAAATGAAATCATATTTATTTCACAAAATATATAAATTCTAGTGCCAGAGAGGTACTCTTCACTCTGCACTGCTTCAAATGTGGAAGGTTTTGAGCGCCTCCTCCAATTTAACACCATTATCTTATTCATATCATTACTAACATGTTATTGACATGTTATTGAGATGTTATTGACATGTGATTGACTCTATTTTCATTCGTTTTTTAACATATACCCAAGCAAAAATTAACATGCAATTGAAGCACAAATAAGAGATGCCAAATCCAACAACAGTGATGGTACAAATTGGGGAAAACCATTACTCTAACCCTAAACTCAAATTCCTTAAATTACTCATCAATTGCTTTGCACTTCTATTCGTGAGTTTATTATTATCTGTTCAAATGTTTGTCAGGCAAATTTAGTAACAAAGGAAATCATATTTACTTCATAAAATATATCTATATATATTCTACCGCCTCTTCTTAATCTGCACTATGCACTGCTTCAAATGTGGAAGGTTTTGAGGGCCTCCTCCAATTCAACACCATTATCTTATTCATATCATTATTGACATGTTATTCACTTGTTATTGACTTGATTTTCATTCTTTTTTTAACATATACCTAAGCAAAAATTAACATGCAACTCAAGCACAACGAAGAGATGCCAAATCCAACAAAATTTATGCTACAAATTGGGGAAAACCATTACTCTAACCCTAAACTCAAATTCCATAAATTACTCACCAAATGCTGGTTATTGCAAGGTGTCTGTGTCGGGTCTTTCTGTTTCTTTGCTCCACAAATGGAACCTACCACTTCCAACGATTACAGCTTCTCCCCTTCCCCTTTCACTGCTTCGCCCCTTCACTGATTTGGAATCCACACCTTTGCCCCTTCTACTCCAAATAAATACTTTTTCAGGGTCTGGAGAACGGAGTGGCGAATCGTTGCCTTCAACTGTCGTTAGCCGTTGCCTTCATTGGGTATCTCAGACCTCTGGGTTTTAGAGAGATGAGTTCTTTCTGTTCAAACTTCGAACTTGCCTCTTCTTCTTCTTTTTCGGACGTGTTTCCCTCTTCTTCTTCTTTTTGGACGTGCTGGATATTCAATTCGGGTTTGGGTTCCTCACCTACCCAACTGTGAAACTTTATCTCAATTCTCCCCAGCCCTTGGATTGATCTGATGGCTATAAAGTGAACCCCTTATAACTTACCCCTTATAACTTTCCACTCATTGTAGTCCCGACGATATTTGATTACATGATACTGCGAAATCAAGCTAATTATTAGTGCAGTTTCCTGATAATTGTTAATGTAAGGGAGAAATCTTTCAAGAAACTAAAAACAAAAATGACTCATCACCTGTCAACAATTAGCAAATGGTAAAATAATAGTCAGTATAATAAAAGTGGAGTCCAGATTTTTTTTTTTCCCTTCAAAACGGTGTTTTCAGTGTCTTTTGTTATGAAAGGGATATTTGCTAATTTTTATGTTAACAAGTTTCTCAAATTGTTTGCTAAAAGAACATGTGTAATCTGTAAACTTGACTTTTCATATAGATACATGATACATCTTTTCTTTTCTTTTTTTTTTCCAAAGTGAAACTTACACACACGGGTATTATGGGGTTTGAATTCGGGACAACTTAAGAGCACACCAAAAGCCGAGCCAATCTAACTAACACTCCGTTGGTAGATACATGGTATCTTGCCGAAATAAATTTGTTCACACTCCATTTGTCTTCTTCTAGACTAAGGTTCCAAGAGGTGGATGTACATCTCACAATACAAGAACCAATTTTTTTTTTTTTAAACGTCTTATTACAACTTTCTTCACTCTCATGGGTCGTGGACATCTCTTATGATAGTATTAATGGTAGTTTGGTGAGCACACTTACTACATACTTACGATAGTAACTCTCTCACCAGTTCCAAAAGCAGGTGTCCATTGACCAAAACTTCAAAGGCATAGGACCACCTTGCATGTTTCTCTCTCTACATTTTCCGCAATTTGTTGGCAAATTTATTCACTCCCATATGGAATATTTTACACCAGGAACAAATATATTCATGTAGCGACCGCCTTTTTATATCACTCCGGCCAGTCACCTTGGCTATATATGCTAGCTAGACCGCCTTCTTTCCTTTCTCTGCCGTTCTGTTTATATCAAACAAAATTTGGAATTGGATATTTGCTAGCTATGGAGATAGAAGAGCATAAGAATGGTGTTTGCGTGGATTCAGAGAGGAATTTATCAGCTGGTGGAAGAGAAGATATTATTGGTCATCTTCATCATCTTGGCATGTATTTGGTGTGGGAAGATCTGAGTGTTGTGCTTCCAAACTTTGGGAATGGGCACAGCAGAAGACTGCTTGATGGACTGAGCGGGTTTGCTGAGCCTGGTAGGATCATGGCTATTATGGGTCCTTCTGGCTCTGGCAAATCAACCCTTCTTGATTCTTTGGCAGGTTTGTGTTTCATGTTTGTTTGGGTTACTATATATTTATATGTTTCAATCGCATGAACAAGTTGATCAGTTTCAAAAGAAAAAAAAAAAAATTTCAACACTTCTGGGTTCTAATTGGTTTAAGAAATAGTTGTCTTCTTGATTCATTTGCAAAGTTATGATCTTATCATTTAGCAGAAGAAGTAGATATATATAGTTTGAGCTGTGCATGTGTATATGTAATAATCAAGGTTGAGAATTCAAATTAGCTCCCATTAAGAGTTAAATGAGTTTTCTTGGTAAAATGTTTTGCCTCCTAAGAAGGTTTTCTTGCACGAGCAGATGAAGGCTATGCCCTGTTTGGTATCTTACTTAATAATCAAGTTTGAGAATTCAAATTAGCCCCCAATAAGAGTTAAATGAGTTTTCTTGGTAAAATGTTTTGCCTCTTAAGAAGGTTTTCTTGCACGAGCAGATGAAGGCTATGCCCTATTTGGTATCTTACTCAAAAAAGTAAATTCAAAAACTATAATTCTTTTTAACAACATGAGTTTTCAAATAGTATTTTAAGATCTAAAAACTTGTTTGGTATTGAACTCCAAACTATTTTTAAGATCTAAAAAAATTGAAACTAAAATCAGAAAATCAGAAATCCTAGATTCCAAAATTGAAATTAACAAAAGAAAGAGAGAGAGAGAGAGAGAGAGAGAGAGAGAGAGAGAGAGAGAAAAACGGAAGAAGAGAGGGAGGAGAGGGAGAGCGTGGAGAGAGAAAGACGCGAGAGAGAGAGAGAGAGAGAGAGAGAGAGAGAGAGAGAGAGAGAGAGAGAGAAAAAAAACTATAAAACCTCACTTTTTTTGTTTTTAATAATGGGAATGTTTTTCAGTTTTTCTTAGGTTTGAATTTTTAAAAATGGACCTACTAAACAGGATTTTATAGCTTTGGACTTCAAATCTATTTATGAGGTTATAAAATTGGATCCAAGTTGGATACCAAACAAGCCCTCTTCTGTCACTTGATTTTTGTTTTATCTAAGTGCACCAATTTTCAGTTTACAAAATTTTAAATATCAACTTATGTGATAGTGCCTTTATTTTTTATTTATGTTAATATTTTTAGATGGCATATAGTAGTCCATGGGCAGATATACGAGAAGAACTTACATGTAATGGGGATGACATTGTGACGATATTCCAAGCCTATCACACATTGTCATGTCAGAAAGTTGCATTGTCATGTGGGAAAGTTCAAATACATGACAATAGGTGGTTGGCTCGGGATAAAGCCACAATGGTATCTCCGATATAAATAAGTTTTTCTCCTAATATACCAGATAAATAGAGTTTGGTATGGGTTAGTAAATTGGGGAGGTTGGTTGTTAACTAATGACCGATGACCATTTAACATAGGATTGGCATTTAAAACCTGAGAGCACAGACTATGTGCACTATTCATTCTCTGCTTGACTTAAAGTGCACGTTCTGCCTGTCTGTTACATTGATAACATTTTAAAGCCAAAGAAAGAGACAGCAATCTGTTTGCATTATTATCATCTTGTTTCAAATGAACACATTGTGGAGAAAATTTTGTTACGAATGTTTGTGTCACGTGGTAGTGTAGAATGATAACTCGATTGAGTTCAGTGTATTCAAATTTGATGACTAGTTTTTATTCTTAAACACACGTAATTTTAACTGAACTATTTTACCACTAAAAAAAATTTACTGGTGTTGAGAGATGTATAAGTGGAGCATGAAAGATCTAAAGTTGGCCGTTCCATTATTCATGCACTAGGCATACAGGACAGGACCACTCAGAAACTTTGGGGGCACCCACATGATAGTTTTTAAGTCTTGTCTTCACTGTTCAGGACCTTATTTCTTTGGTGCAGATACAATGAATGACACAGCTAAAAAAGTCATTTCCATAGTTGAATATTTCTTGAACTCCCACAAAGCCTCAACTACTCTTCTAGGTAAGGAGGTGGGATGTCCATACCCCAAGCCTAATTACATATAAACACTAATAGTGTGTTTACTAATCAAGAATTGGAATTCGAATCAGAAATTGAATTCCAATTATGAAGGATTCTTGTGTTACTTCACATCAAGGAACTAAAAAGTAAGTGGGGCCCACACAAAATTAGGAATTGAATTCCTGATTTTGGAGGAATTCAATTCTCGAGTGGGAGGTAATATTCTAATTCCTGGAGAACTAACCCATTAGGAATTCATCTTTTTATCCATTATTTCCTCACACAATTTTAAAAGTTTCAAATTTGTCATCTACTTTAACCCAACAACGAGAACATTTTAGTAATTAGCACTACTCCTACCTCAATTCCATATGATTTAGTAAACAACTTCAATAGGAATTCGGAATCTAACTCTCTTCAATCCATATGGTGTAAACAACTTCAATAGGAATCTGGAATCTCATTCTCCTCAATCCAACTCCTCCTCAATTCAATTTAATTTATCCTCAATTCAATTCCTCCTAATCCAATTACGAATTAGTAAACATTGCTGGCGTGACTTATAATTGTAATTGATTTACTTTAATTCCTGATTTCCTACTCTAAATAGAAATAGGAATTTATTATTTACTTGCCAATTAAAGTTCTTTTGTATTATAAATATGACCTCCTACAAGAAGAAAAATACATAGAAAATTCCCACAAACAAATATTCATATTAGGTTTCATATTTTAGCATGGTATCAGAGCGGCAATCTTGGAATTGCTGACTCTAGTTTCAAACCCCGTCGTCATTATGGGGGTTGATGATTTTTTCAATCCTCATAGAGGTAGCACCACCAACTCCTTCTCTCTTTCTCAGCCAACCATAGCCGAGTTGGGTGCCTAGGTGGCTCAGCTCCTACAGATGCAGACTTTGACCCCAAACCCGATCCTAAATCAGGATCCTATTTTGATGACCCTGAACCCGATCCTGAATTAGGATCCTATTTTGACGACTCTGATGACGAACCTGACCCCGACTCAAGCTCAGATCCCGATCCGGATTCCTACCAAACCTATATCCTATGCATCTTCAGCTACACAGATTATGACTTCCCGACTAACGACCCCGATACATGGACGAGATTGCACATATTGTGGTGATCCAAGACACACTAGTGAGACTTGTTTTAACTTGCATTGCTACCCCCGAATGGTGGGCTACTCTCAAAGATCGAACACAACGCGATACGAGCAGTAATAGTACTGGTTATGGATTCTACACTTCGGATAAGAGTGATTCCACTAGCTGGATAATTGATTCTAGTGCAACTGATCATATGACGTTTGATCGAGATGATTTTCTGAATAATACACAACCTTGGGGAACTTTTATTGCTAACACCAATAGAGTTACTTATCCTGTGACAGGGGCTGGCACTGTTGCACTCTCATCCTCTCTCTCACTGTCTAATACTTTACTTGTTCCATCTTTATCCAATAAATTGATGTCTGTTAGTCAGCTTACTAAACAATTGAATTGTTGTGTACTGATTTACCCAAGTTTTTGTTTGCTTCAAGATATTCACACTAAGGAGATTCTTGGTCGTGGTACTAAGAGAGGGGGGGCTATATTATGTAGATGACTTCAGTCCCGGCATGCCCAACAGTGTGACGCATCTCTTTGATAGCAAACAAAAGCAAGTCTGGTTATGGCAACGTCGATTGGGACATCCATCTTTTAGTTATATGAAGCATCTTTTACCAGATTTATTCTCAGGTTTCAAAGACTCTGACTTCACATTAACACTTGTATTTTGGCCAAGAGTCACCATGTGCCTTATCCATTGAATACGAACAAGTGTACTACTCCGTTTAAGTTAATTCACTCTGATGTTTGGGGGACCTTCACTTATCACTGCTCCTTCTGGCATTCGGTGGTTTGTTACATTCGTAGATGATTGTACACGGATGACATGGCTTTATTTGCTGAAGAATAAAAACAAAGTGTTTTCCCTTTTTCAGTTCTTCCACAAACAGATGAAAACTCAGTTCAATGCTCAAATACAGATTCTTCACTCAGACAATGGTGGAGAATTTGTCAATCACGACTTTCAGGCTTACTTCCAACAACATGGAATTATCCATGAGACGACTTGTCCTCAGACACCACAACAAAATGGTGTTGCTGAACGAAAGAATCAACATCTTCTTGTAAACGCATGAGCACTTCTGATTGGCTCTCATGTTCCTCACCATCACTGGGATGATGCTATTGTCACCGCAGTTCACCTGATCAACCGCATGCCTTCTAGTGTATTGACCTTTAAAACTCTCTTACAAGTGCTTGTGCAACACGGGTCCCTGCCCTTTGTTTTGGTACTCACACCCTGAATCTTTGGATATGTGGCCTTCGTTCATCTCTACAAAAATCAACGTAGCAAACTTGATCCCTATGCGCTTCGTTGTGTATTTATGGATTATGCCACTCATCAGAAAGACTACCACTGTTATCACCCTCCTACCCGATGTACTTATGTCACTTTGGATGTGACCTTTCTGGAATCTGAGATGTTCTTTCATGATCCATCATCCAATTCTATGCTTCAGGGGGGAGATACGAAGTGAAAAACAGAATTGGAGCAACTTGAAAAACAAAGAAATTCACCTCTATACAGAAACGATCGATCATCCCAAGTTTGGAGCACGAGATTGATCTCTGCTTAAAAGTGATCAATTCCCCATTCACAGTAATCAATTGTCTGACCCGCCTGACCCCAGTGAAGATGTTTCTAATCCGAGTCCCACACCTACAGATAATACAGAACAACGAGATGAAGACCCCTCTTCTAACTCAATAGCACCAACAAACCAATCTCCTGAGAATATCCTTGAGGTAACTACTCCTACTACACTTGTGAATTTAGAGGATAAATCTATTGGTCACCAATTACCTTTCAGGAAAAATCGTGGGAAGCCACCAAATCGTTATTCACCTGATATTGGCAAGACATCAAAGTATCCAATTGCGAATTATGTATCCACTGAGAAACTATCTAAACCTCTCAAGGCCTTTGTGCATCAGTTATCTACTATTCATATCCCAACCAAGGTTGCTGAAGCATTGGAAGATCCTAAGTGGGTTTAAGCTATAAAGAAAGATATGAAAGCTCTTGAGAAGAATCAGACTTTGACACTGGAAACTTTACCACAAGAAAAAAGACTGTCGGATGTAGATGGGTGTTTACCATAAAACACAACACTGGTTGATCTATCGAGCGATACAAGGCAAGACTTATGGCGAAAGGGTATACACAGTCAGGGTCTTAATGTCCCTCGCAGCTAATTTGGACTGGCCACTACACCAGTTTGATGTAAAGAATGCTTCCCTACATGGAGAACACATAGAAGAGATGTATATGGACATTCCTCCTGGATATAATACTTCTCAGACTGGAACAGTATGCAAATTATGAAAGGTGTGGTATGGACTGAAACAATCACCACCTGCATGGTTTAGGCGGTTCATCATGGTAATGGTGAACAATGGTTTCCAACAGAGTAACTCAGATCATACTCTATTCTTGAAACATCAGAAAGAGAAGGTAACAACTTTAATAATTTATGTTGACGACATGATTATTACTGGGAATGATAAACATGAAATATCTCAGCTACAAGACTATTTGGCTACTGAATTTGAGATGAAGAATCTAGGTAGACTCAAATATTTCTTGGGGATTGAGTTGGCCCGATCACAACAAGGCATATTTCTCTCTCAAAGAAAATATGTCTTGGACTTGTTGACAAACACAGGAATGCTAGATTGCAAACTTGTAGACACTCCTGTTGTTCATAATCATCATCTTGGAAAATACCCAGATCAAGTTCTAACTAACAAAGAAAGATATCAAAGGTTAGTGGGAAGATTGATCTACTTGTCTTATACTCGGCCTGATATTTGCTTATGCGGTGAGCGTCGTCAGTCAATTTATGCATTCTCCGAGTGAAGACCACATGAATGCAATTCTTCGAATACTTAGATATTTGAAGTCTGCACCTGAAAAAGGACTTAAGTTCTCAAAACATGGTCATCTAAATATTGATGGTTACACAGATGTAGATTGGGCAGGAAGTATAACAAAAAAGAAATCCACATCTGGTTACTTCACATTCGTGGGAGGTAATTTGGTTACATGGAAGAGCAAGAAACATAAGGTGACCGCCTTATCTAGTGCAAAAGCCGAGTTCAAAGATATGACCAAAGGAATTTGCGAACTCATTTGGTTAAAGAGGTTGCTTACTGAACTTAGGTATAGACCTACATCTGTAATGAATCTCTTTTGTGACAATAAGACTGCAATTGCTATTGTCTATAATCCAATTCAACATGATCGCACCAAACATGTTGAGGTAGATCGACACTATATCAAACAGAAGCTCGAAGCTAAAGTGATTCAGTTTTTTTTTCATGAAGTCGAAGGATCAATTGGCAGATATTTTGACAAAAGTGATTTCCAGTAAAGCATTCCACTATTCATTGGATTAGTTGGGCATTAGCGACATCTATGCACCAACGTGAAGGGGGCGTTGGCGTGACTTGTGGACCATTGACTTACTTTCCTTTCACACAAAGAATTCCTATTATAATTATAATTTATTTACTTTAATTCCTAATTTCCTACTATAAATAGAAATAGGAATTTATTATTTACTTGCCCATTAAAGTTCCTTTGCGTTATAAATATGACCTCCTACAAGGAGAAGAATACACATAAAATTCCCACGAACAAATATTCTCATATTAGGTTTCATATTTTAGAAAACATGCCATAAGAGCATCTTGGAGATGCTAAATTTAAGGTTGCATTTTTAGCATGTAGAAAAAATAGTAGAGATTCACTCCAACCGAAATGTTAATTAGGATTTGGGGTTAAAATCTATAATGGTAGTTGCCCAAAAAAAAAAAAAAAAAAAGAAGAAGAATTTCTGCATTGGTAATGTCTTACTATTGTTTTTGTTTTTTTAAAAAAAATCCAAAATGTCTTGCTAATGTTTAAATTTTATAGTTTATAAAACTTGAATTTTTGCAACTTGACAGGTAGACTTTCAACAAATGTTGTCATGACTGGAAATGTACTCGTGAATGGAAAGAAGAGGAGACTGGATTATGGTGTTGCTGTAAGTACTTCCATATTCTTGCAAGTGCACCCCCACCCAAGCCCGCCGCCCCCTCCCCCTTCCTCCCCACCACACACACACCACACCACCACCCACCCCCCCCCCCCCCCCCCCCCCCAAAAAAAGTGTTTTTCATATTGTACACATAATGTCAGTTTCTAGCAATACATATTAATGTGCACATTTAATATGAATTAAATTTTTTACCACCCCTCAATGTAAAATTTCAGGCTTATGTGACCCAAGAGAATACACTATTGGGAACCCTAACAGTAAAAGAAACCATAACTTACTCAGCTCATTTGAGGCTTCCAACTATTTTGACCAAAGAAGAGGTAAATGGCATTGTGGATGCAACAATTATAGAAATGGGTCTGCAAGATTGTGCTGACAGGCTAATTGGAAATTGGCATTTGAGAGGCATAAGTGGTGGGGAGAAGAAGAGACTGAGCATTGCCCTTGAAATTCTTACAAAGCCCAAGCTGTTGTTTTTGGATGAGCCTACAAGTGGCCTTGACAGTGCCTCAGCTTTCTTTGTTGTTCAAACTCTCAGATATATTGCTCTTGATGGCAGAACTGTAATCTCCTCCATTCATCAGCCCAGCAGTGAAGTCTTTGCTCTCTTTGATGATCTTGTTCTGCTTTCTGGTGGTTTAACAATTTTTTCTGGACAAGCAAACATGGCTCTAGAGGTACAACAACAATATATCAAACCATTAACAAACATATAAAGATTTCATGGTTCAAATTTTGAACACTTCTGGATATAACTCTAAAATGATTTCCATGTTTCATCTACATAGATTTCTTGTTCTTAGTCAAGCTGAAATACTTTTTTTCAAATTATGTCACAATAAATTCAATGGCAAAATTCTTTTGGAACGCATAGCTTACTTTATGCACAAGTATACTAATATGAAAGTGTCAAAGTTTCCAAGTTTTAGAGAGAGTTTGAAGCTAGTTGTGCTGATTCTTTTAATTTTTTTTTTACAGTTCTTTGCCAGAGCAGGAGTTCCATGTCCAAGTCAAAGAAACCCTTCTGATCACTTTCTTCGTTGTATCAATTCGGACTTTGACAGAGTAACAATGAATGACTCTCAAAGAATTCGTGTACGTAAGTTGTATAACTATACGGGTACATATGTTTTGCTTAATTGCTCTTCCATTATAATTGATAATCTTTTTGTACTGAACATGGTTCTAGCTCATAAATTTATGTCCAATCCCCCCTTTTATCTACCATCTTGCAATATTTGAAGCCTTGGTATTCACTTGATAATATACCTTCTTTGTTTTCAAATACAGGACATCCCAAAATCATCAGATCCTTTAATGAACTTAGCAACAGCAGAGATAAAAGCAATGCTTGTTGAGAAGTACAAGAGCTCTGAATATGCAACAAGGACGAGGGCTAGGATCCGAGAGATCTCATCCATGGTAAGGATGTAAGGATAGTTTAGGTTTTGAACTTTACATGACACTTTCTGTCACTTAAGGGAAGATCAATTTTGTGTAAATTTTATTTACAAAAGTCAAAAACTTGTTTTACAGGAAGGACCCATGATAGAAAAAAGGAGTGGGAGCCAAGCAACATGGTGGAAGCAACTCTCAACATTAACAAAGAGATCTTTTCTGAATATGTCAAGGGACATGGGGTATTACTGGGTAAGAATCATCATCTATCTGCTGTTATCTGTCTGTGTTGGTACGATATTCTTCAATCTGGGAACAGATCTCAATTCAATCTTGGCAAGAGGAGCTTGTGCTGGGTTCATTTCTGGTTTCATGACTTTCCTGTCCATTGGAGGCTTCCCATCCTTCCTTGAAGAAATGAAAGTAAAAATCACTACTCGGTTTTTGTGAGCATGAAAATAACTGATTTTAAAATAAGTAGATTGAAATTCGAAACTCAGAGTTTTTGTATAACAGGTTTTTCATAAAGAAAGGCTCAATGGGCATTATGGGATTGCTGTGTTCATTTTGTCAAACTTCCTCTCTTCTTTCCCATTCTTGGCTGTGATGTCGATTGCAACTGCCAGTATAACTTACTACATGGTGGAATTTCATTCTCAATTTCCTCGTTTCGTATTCATGTGCCTCGATCTTCTCAGTGCCATTGCAGCAGTAGAGAGCTCCATGATGATTATAGCTTCTCTTGTTCCCAACTACTTGATGGGAGTAATAGTTGGAGCAGGATACTTAGTAAGAACAACTGCATATAATTTTTGCCGAGCTTCTCTCATTCATCTTCATCTAAGTATACTTAAGGTTCTATTTATCACTAACTACCATGCTTATTTAGGGAATCATGATGATGACCGCCGGATTTTTCCGCTTGCCTCCTGACATTCCCAAACCGGTTTGGCGGTATCCAATTTCATACCTAAATTATGGTGCATGGGCATTACAGGTACCAGGCAAAACATATTTTAGTTTTTAACAAGCAAAAGTTTACCCTTCTTTGCAAGAATACCAGTTTTTGTTACTTCCCAAGAATTGTCAAAAATTTGGGTGCAGAAATCGGCACCATGCTAAGAATTTTTCTTGCTACGACCGGTTGTGCCTAAGAATTCCAAACCGGAGTTCTTGAGAAGTTTCTCAAAGCTGTTATTGTTGAAAAGAAAGGGTAAACTTTTGCTAGCTTTGGTACAACTCTACATATACATCAGCCAAAACCGAGTACAATCACTTTTAACAATTTGAACTTACCATTGTTATACTGGCTTATGCAGGGAGAGTACAAGAACGCATTGGTTGGCCGAGAATTTGATTCTCGTGAACCAAATGGCCCAAAGCTGAAAGGCGATTATATCCTTACAAGTATTGCTGGAATTAATCTGGATCACTCGAAGTGGTGGGACTTGGCTGCTGTTGTTGCCATTCTTGTATCTTTCAGAATCATCTTTTTCATCATCCTTAAGCTCAAAGAGAGAGCTTCGCCTTATTTCCGGACATATTATGCCAAGCATACTCTGAAGCATCTCAAGAAGCGGCCTTCATTCAGGAAAGAATCTCCTTTTCCTTCCAAGAGGCACCAACCTCTCCACCCTCTGGCTTTTCAAGAGGGCCTCAACTCTCCACTGCACTAGAAGCAACAACAGAAACACCCCCGAGTTTTTTTTTTTCAGCAAATCTTGTCAATACGGCTTCCATCAACTATGTAATTTCCTTGCATTATTCTGCACTCTGATATGGTGCAGATTGACTAGTTGTGTGCATGAGAGTATTAGGGACACTGAGCCCTATGCAGCATAACAAAACAAGAGCAGTAAAAGTTTTATCATCAGAATCTCAATGGAATAAATGTTTGACATGAGGAAGTATGGGACTTACAAGGTGCCAATTAAAGATTTCTAACATTTCAGAACTGCTCAGGATGGACAAATTTCCAAAATTAAAATGATAACTTAGCAAATGAATAGATTTGAAGTATGAAGCTTTAGCTGTAAATGCCAACACGGCTTTTGATAAGTAGGCATCATAATAGTCTCTCACCCACCCGGGCAACCCCCACTGATAGTGGCATAGATGCTTCTCCTCTGTGCACACAGAACTTCATCAAACAGTAAACATCATGTTGTAAAGATTCAGAATTGGACAATTATATTTATCTCCATCGAAGGACATGTCAAGACCCAATAATAATGAAAGGGGCCAAGTTGTTAATCTCAAATTAGAGACAAATGATGAAAGTAGAGAGGCAGTGTCCCCAGTGAGAACATACAGTCTATACAGAGTGATCTGCAGGACTCTGTAAATTCAAAATATGGTCCAGGAGACTACTTGAGAACTGGATGATTTTTGTTCATCTCTATTGGAGGTATATACAGAACTTGCAAGGCAAAATCAACTAAACTTGGGACAATGATTCCAAAATCAAGCGAATTTCATGGTGATTACAAATTACAGTCAATTAAAGCTAAATTTAAGTAAACCATACATGTACAAAACTTTGAAAAGGCATAACATGAGAACAACAATAAAACACAAGACTTGAATGGTTCAACCGTGCACTTATATGGTTTAACATAATCCTTCTATGCTCAATAGTATGCAAATCAGCCTACAAAAGAAAAAGAAATATCTACATACTTTCGAGTTTAAAGACCAACCATGTTCTTCACAGTTAAACTTCAGGGTGATTCAAAATACTTTTGGATAAAATACATAATCGGATTATGCATTTGTGTCTGGGAAAATTTCTAATTATAAGAAATCAGATCTCTTAATTTAGGGAATGCGCTGATTAGCAGCCTACACTCAGGACACTCCCCTAAAGCTGGAGAGTAAATATCAATATTCCCCACTTTCTGTTAATAGAGCTGAAAGCATGCTTAAGAGTTTTATGAAAAAACATTGGTCAGCAAGATAGTGAGACGAGAACCAAGAAGAGATCCAAGCAAAGAACAGAGACGAGATCTGAGTGAGACAGTAACCCAGACGAGATCTGAGCAAGACAAGAACCCATCGAGAAAACTGAATGATATATATATATTGGATAGTAGCAAGAGATAAGTTGTTCCCTGTTGTCCCCCTTTTTGCTCTTCACCTTCTTCATTGCTTTTTCTCCAACTAGCCCCTTAAATCAAGATCAACTTACCAGGGTGTAAACAGACTTTAAGCGCCACATAATTCAAATAGAGATGCAGCATACAAGGACCTAAAAGGCAACTGGATCACCAATCGTAAAACTTAGGATGTGCTTGTCACAAACCATTCTTAGAAAATGACTGAGAAAACCTAAAATACTTCTCCCTTCCTGTTTATTTAGTTGAAGATAGCCAAGGAGGCTCTTCAACCCAAATCCTAGATTCAGAGAAATGAAGTGCAAATCTTTTGATCTAATGGGCAGCAATTTTAGCTAAGCGTGATGAATATGATTCCAGAAAACCTAGCCACTAAATATTCCTCTCTGTTCTGTAGCAAATGTACATGACTTCCTTGACATCTGTTTCAAGAATCGATAAATGGAATCCATATCCAGAGCTAAACGCAATCCTGATATTACATTACACCTATAAGGTCTGCAGTTTTTGGTGTAAGATTTCAAGAAATTTTCCGCACCATGGCCACCACAAGCTCATCACCATCCTCTTGTGTATCACCACACCCAAGCTTGTCCACCACTTCACATCATGTGATCCATCAAAATTAGTTTTGTAGAAATGTAGTAGGGCTGCCTGCCATACTGCCAGTCCCTTACTCCTCATTATAGCTTGATATACGTTGATCATGGGTTGTCTAAGTCTAAAGTCAGGAAACTGAAGCATGATCTCATCTCCTAACCTAGACAACCTGAAGAACTAGATGAAGCCAGGCCAATCTCATGTATCGACTCTACCTCTAGTTTTTAAGCTCTTGAGTCTTCAAGTAACACCATGGGCTGTCTTCATTGTTGTGCCTTCTCGAATCTCCTATTCGTGATGTCTTCATTTAAGCACAATACAAACATAATGTCATGAAATATGCCAACCTAGTATCAACAACAAAATTTTAGGTGTGACCCTTTTAATTTTACATACGGCATCATATTGAAACCCCTAGAGTTTATACATTTGTTCAATATCTGTTACGCAATAACCTATTTTGAGTGGTCAAAAGATTAACAATAGATACAGAAAAAGTAAAAGGGTCCCAAGTCATTCTCAAATCACTATTAGTCTAGACATAACCCTCAGTGTACCTTTGGATCTAGTCCATCATTTTAGTTGCCTCTACAATACAGTTGAAGTCTACCAATTCTAACAAAGTGCTCATGGACCAACGAGATACAAACCTCCTGTCACAAGAGGAAATTTCCAATTAGATAATAAGTTAGCCACAAAAGAAACGACCCCTGCTAAGATCTAAACTACAATAATAAAAAGACACCACAATATGCTATGGCCAAAAACAAAAAAAGATGGACAAGAGGTCATTATAAGTTCTGATTACCTTAACGCTCAACAACTCTATGTGCATTGAGCAGTATATAGTTGTTGCAAATTGTTTCTTATAATTGGTATAATTGACTTTAAAGAATGTCTGTCCAGGTGTGTGTGTGCGTGTGTGTGTGCGGGCACGCGCAAGTGTGTCTGTGTGTGTGTGCGCGTGAGAGAGCGAGACAGAGAGAGAGAGGTCACATTGACGTGTGCTCTTCCAGTTTAGCTCCCCAGGACCAGAAGAGAAAAATATGAGCACATTCAAGAATCCATCTCTTATCAACCAAAAAGGATCAGTGACTGGCACTAACCAATCCCAAGTTCAGAACAGAAGAAGAAAATCCGAGATGGAGCATTCTAGGAAATATGCTAGGTACTACAACAGTAAAGTTAAAGTAGGAAGAAAGTAAAATTCCTAAACAGAAAGCAAAGAAATAAAATGATAACAAAAAACCATAGACAAGGCATAATTCTGAAACAGGTAGCTAAGTCCTTGAGAATCTGGAAATAAGTGTATCCATTCAACCAATGCAAAAGTATCTAGAATCTAAAGCTTAATAACAGTAATTATAATGAACTTACATGAGACAAATGCACAAGCACAAAGAACCAGAGATATTTATCACTCAGAATAATCAGGACAATATCAGGCCATGCAATATCATTCTATTTTCCATCAGAACTTGTCAGATAAAGGTCAAGAATACAGCGCTTGTCAATTCATTTTTAATTATACTTTTAGCACAATCCAAATTACAAAGGGAAGTTAAACTCATATCATTCTCCCAAATCCATGAAGGTTTCCTTTTCTTGTTTTTTGTTGGCTTTACGCAACTCCAGAACACTTAATAATATGGTTGAATTGGACTGCTTGCTGGCTATTGTTTCTTCTCATCGGAGACTCCATTTTCAACTCGGTTTTCAAACGCATGATAAGGAACTTCCACCATGGGCTGGGGCACTGGACGTCCACCAAAGTCTTCTGGAAAGAATTCAAATTCAGGACCAAAGTTGAACTTGACCACACAATTTGGTTGATGGGGAAGGGTATACATTGAAGCAGCAGGATAGTAACGGCCACCATATAGATCCTTAAAAGCAACTCCTTGGCATACCCCGTTTTTGAAGAAGGATATCTCACTTCCTGCACAACAAATCAATAATCACTCCAATGTTACCCTTCCAACAAAACATAGGTTATTATACCTTAGCAATCTAACTTTACAGAATGAGAATATAAGCATTCTTTTAGTTGAACAGAAGTTCAAAAATGCTCATAGAACCCTGAAAAGGCAACAATTAAATAGCAAGATGATGCAAGAGGCAGCACGGAAGGGGCAGCATTTTGAATTACGACAAAACCAGTAAGTCAAAGATGCTCCCAAATGAAATGTACATGTGGCATGCTTATATCCAAAAGCAATTATACTATTGCACACAATATAGGGCTACCAATGAGTTGATAAACCAAAATAAGTAGGACTTGTAATGGAATTGGTTGGAAACACCTTATCGTACTTCTAATCTCGAGAAAAAAAAAAATTAATTAACAAGTTGGTGAAAAGGAAGCATTTTTCAACCATCAAAGCCATTAATCAACCGTGCTCTCAGATACAAAGCAATTGTATTTTTTGCACACAATAGAGGCCGGCATTTAGTTGATAAACACAGGATAGATAATAAGCGGTGGTTCTGAAATGGGGGTAGGAAAACCCCACTCAAATTCCCTAGTTTTAATCTTGGAAAAGAAAATACAGAATACAGATATCTTCAACTTCATAATAGCTGAAGCTTTTCAATTGTCATTAAATGGTAGACTATGGCAGCCTGGATGCAAAAACTCAACGTCCTGTCTTACACAAAAATTAATATCCTGTGTCATTCAAGTAGAATATGTCCTTCACTATTCTAATTATATTGTAACTGGATTGCACATCCCAAGAGTAAATGCCTGCATGGTTTGTAAGTATCTTATAAACTTAAAATAATCCTAATGTAGTGGAGACTCTCAAAGCCTATAATACCGCTTAGTCAAAACTCCCAACTCTAAAGGGGGTAGACTCATGCATTGCAGTTCAACCCCACATCTGCAGAGTCAATTGTTGAAATTCAAGATCCAAATTCCTCATTAATAAATTTTCCCCTTACCTAGTTTTTAACTCACGCTATGACTTCTTGAACAAGGAAGGAGAGAAGAAGGGGGGGTGAGATTAAGATTCATAACTAATTTGGCTAAATACTGATATATAAGCAATAATTTCATCACCTTCAGGAGACTGGCCGGATGCCAAAAAGTACTAAGATCACTTCTCCCAATATGTAGAGGCTTCTCTCTCTTCTTCACAAGCACACGAATCTATAAATTCTCTCTCATGAATTTCTTTACAATCACATTTCTCAACCTTTGCTATAAACTTTTATAGTCTATCTCACAAAATAAAACAAACTCAGAATTGCTGTGCATTCTCTTGGCTAATGTGTTCCCCTGAATTTTGATACCCATGAGATGTTAATAGAATTCAGAATTGCAGGTTTATGGCTAGAAAAGTCATTCTGAAATAGAGATGTAATAAAGACTTCAAGTGAAAGCATTGTCCTTTCGGCCTCTACAAGCCTCGCTTGAATAGCTCTTCAGTTGTTTTGATTATGTTTTTGTTTGAATAGATGTTAATAGGTCTCTCTTTAAGTTAAAGAATGTTTTATCCTATGTTGAGTGAGGTCTATCTTCTATTGACTACTGGTCCACTTTGATTGTACCTCTCAGAAAAAAGACCTTCATTCTGTTTCCTATCAAACAAACAGCTGTTCAGTTTAACACATTCACAATGCCTGCCAGCATTTCATATCCATATTCACAGAGAAAGAGTGCCATAGTGGTTGAATTGTGTAAGCATATTCATATCCATATTCATAAAATGAAACAAGAAGGTAGATTCAAGAAACACAATGAAACTACAATAATTTTCACACCAAACACAATTACAACCACGAAAGCAATGAAACTAAACACTTGAAAAACATAAACATTACACAAACCAAACAACCACTCACCAGGCACAACTTTAGGAGGATCCTCTTTCGTGTCGGGGGCGCAAGCATACCGCTGCCCCTTATACCAAACTAAGTGAGGCGGTTTCGGGGCATACGACCCCCCATCCGGCAAATTTATATAAAACCCAATAACATCACCTTCCTTATACCCTTCCTCACCATACTTCTCCCTCAAAGCCTTATGCACCTTACTCCCATCAATGTCCCTATACCCAAAACTATTCCCATCATACCCAACTGGCGCCTGCAAGTCCCCTTTCTCAGTGGACCACCCCAGCCTAGTGTGCCCACTCTCTCCCAAATTCACCACCTTTATTTCAAAATACCAAGCACCTTCAACAACTCCCCTAGTGGCCCTAACCATTCTATACCCTTTTGTACTGCCAGCACTCATTCTGTCCTCACTCACCTCGACTTTTTCTGCCTTGTAGACCTTGGAAAGGCAGATTGTCATGTCCGGGGTGTCGTCGGTTTTATCCGGGAACCGCGTCACCGGAGTGATCAAAACGGTGTCGTCTGCAGGGGCATTGTGGTTGTTGTTGTTATTGGCCTTGCTCTTCTTTTTCCCCTTTCGGGTCGACTTGGTGACCCATACATTGTTGTTCTTCTTCTTCGATTTCTTGGAATTCGGGGCGGTTGGGGCCGGGAGGGCGACTCCGTTGGAGCTGGGTTGGGGCAATGGGGTTTGATCTTGGTCTGAAGAGAGCTGGATCGTGAGGGAAGAGAGCTGCTTCTGCTTCTTGGGAGGTGGGTCTTCGTCGTCGTTGTCGTTTTCATTGTCGTTGTCGTTTTCTTGGGATTTCAAGGACTCGGAGAGGTCTTCGGAGGCTTCAGTTTCGGTTTTGTTGCCGTTTTGCAGGTCGTTGGATTGTGGGTTAATGGGGTCGGCGTCGGGCTCGTCGGTGGTGGGTTCGCTTGGGTCAATGGCTTCGCTTGGTTCAATGGGTTGTTCGGTTGTTGTGATTGTGGCGGTGGCGGTGGCGGTGGTGGTGGGTTTCGATTCTTCGTCTTCGTCGTCGTCTTCGTCTCTGTAGCCTTGGAGATTGTCCATGGCTTGGGGAAGAGATAGAGAGAGAGAGAGAGAGAGAGAGAGATTGGATTTTATTAAAACAGAGTTTCAAAAGGGTTCAAATGTGATTTGGAGGTGGAAATTTTGAAATGGTGAAGAAAGAGTGGGTTGAAGTGGGTTCTGTCGATAACGCAGGTTTCTTGAGTTTCTCTTTACGGGGAGTTGAACTCGACTAGAGAGAGAGTTTAATCTGGGATTTGGAGAGTAGTTTTTGTAATGTCTCAAAGGCAAATATGGGATTATAGAGAAGCTTGTCCCATCCCAAGCCCAATGTGATCTAAGTAAGACCTCTCGACAGGAGCAGCAGCACGCCTCAACGACAAGACTTGAGTTGGGCTATGAATTTTAGCCCTAAAGAAGAGACGCCTGGGCTTGAGGAGCACTGCTAGATGAATTACGTTTGGGCTACAAACTGTTGACGAATCTTGCTGGCAAAATTCTACGTAGAGGGTTGGTTTGGTATGTCAGACTCAACGTTGGTTTGGTATGTCAGATTGTACTGACTAATTTATGTTGGATAGTATTAATTTATTTCAAAGAGTACTGAATGTTTATCCATAATATTATAAGGCATTTGGTGTTGTTCTGGATAAATAGTTTGACTAAGTTATACTGTGTTTGATGATGTTCCGAATAACATCGGATCAGACTATTTTTTTAAAAAAAAAATTTTGATAATTTAAGTGGAAATTGAAATTTAAATGACATGAATTTTTTTTTGGTAAGATTCATATGACAAGATTTGTTTTTCAATTGTTTTTGCCAAGATTTTTTTTCATATAATTGTAGTATCTCATGAAAATTCCAACATACTCGCATACGTTAATAAAAACAGTACCAAATAATGTATAATTCAAAGTGATCACATACTAAGGCTCCGTTTGGGATTGCTTTTTTTTGCCAAAAACCTGCTTTACTTTAAAGTTAAGCAGTTTAAAGTGTTTGGTAAAAATAAAATATCCAAATTATTTTAAAAGCAGTGGCCTTTTGACAGCAGCTTTTAAAAGCAAACTCTGGGTTGCTTTTCAAAGTTGCTTTCAAAAGAAGCAGAGATGAACCTTTAATGAATTTTTTTAATTCCCAAAATACCATTATTCATTTTTAAAAATGACACCACCTCCACTTCCACATCCAACTCCATCACTTGCACCACCACATTCACTACCTCCACAACCACAACCACCGCCACCATCACCACCACCATCACAATCCTCCTCCTTATCCCCCACCACCACCTCCTCCACCTCCACCTCCACCTCCTCCTCCACCACCACCACAACCACCACCTCCTCCAAAACCACCACATCCACCACCACCTCCCACCTCTACCACCACCATCACCACCACCACAACAACAACCACCACCACCACCACAACACCCCAACAACAACCACCACCTCCACCACCACCACCACCATCTCCTCCAAAACCTCCACATCCACCACCTCCACAACCAACACCACCACCACCACCACTTCCACAACAGCCATCCCCACCACCACCACTACCACAACCACCAACTCCACATTCATCACCACCACCACTACCACCACATGATTAGTACATAACACGTTCAACATCATGTCTATTTTAGTCATTATTCACAGTTACAACAATTTTATATTAAAATTTACTAAACGGTTTTGACACTATTTTTTGTACTAACAGTACTTTAAAAATATTGTTTACCAAACATGGAGCTGCTTTACTTTACAGCTAATTATTTTCAAAGCACAACAAAAGCAACTTTTTTTAAAAGTGACAGCAATCCCAAACTGGGCCTAAGGTGATAAGAGGAAAAGGGAAAGTTGTTCATAAACTAAAGGGTTATCTACTGTAGACGTCCCTGAACTTGGCCCCCAGTTGTAATTAGGTCCGTGAACCTTTTTTTTAAGGCAATTACATTTGTTAACTCGATAAATAGTTCCAATTGGACCCTACCGTCCAACTCTGTCAATTTATCTGTCAAAGTGAGAGGGTAAAAATGTCATTTCGGGGTCGTGTAGGCCTACGTTGGCGTTCTTGGGCTCTTCCAAGTAAAAGATGACAAAATCGACTTGAGAATGTCGTTTGGGCTCGGCATGTATGGCGAGGCGTTTCTGTTGTGAATCCCATTATTGTCCAGAGGAACAACGGAGATCTTCTCCCTAGCGTTTGGACTACACTTGTTACAGGAAATCAACCCATCGTCCGCTTCTTCCGTGGTGACTGAATCTGCAGAGTTGGAGCATTTTGCGTTTTGGCGTCTGCCATTTTTGTGACAAGAATGAGGTGTTGGGTGGTGGTGCTTTGGAGTGGTAGTATCACTCCTCTGTCCGTACAATCCCCATCTTCTTGCCTTCTTTATCACATTCTTGAATCTGCAACCAACAAACCCAAAAAACAAAAAACAAAAACAAACAAACCATTAATAGAATAACTAACTAATGGGTATTTTTAGTTAGGCATGAAAGATGAAAATTTTCTTTTCTTTTCTATCATTTTCTCGAGATACAAACGCATTAACACTTACAAGGGTGAAATGGGTTGGTGGAGGAGGAGGGGACTTGGAGGAAAGAGGAGGAGCCATGTTTGATTTTGGTGTGTTGTTTTGTTGTGGCATTTTTGGGTTGGTTCAGTTGAGTGGATGCCATGGCCATATATCTATATACATGGGTTTTTATTTTTTTTATTTTTTATTTTTTTCTCATTATTATCTTCCTGGGTTTTGGTTTGTGCTTGCTTTGCTTGTGCTCTGTTTCTGTGTTTCAGTCTGTTTTTGTTTTCTTTCATTTTCACTTTTTAATTGAAATGAACGGTTTTAGCCCTCAAATTAACAGCCAAATTGAAGGAAGGACTCAATTGGAACGGATGAGAGAGTTGGATGACCTAATTGACTCAAAAAAAAAAAGTTCGGGGACCCAATTGCGAATGGGGGCCAAGTTCAGGGACGTCTACAGAGATAACCCTAAACTACACTACATCAAAGAGTTATTCACAGCTCCCTCACCCAAGTAAGAGAAGAACAAATGCTTTTATCGTAGCACCATCCAATGTCAAGTATGGGTGAGTGCGGTCCGATTCAGTCTGATTTTCACTTCAATTCTGAATCAAAACTGGTATTATTTAACCGGTTTAGTTTTAGTGAATTTTTTTTTTTTCAAACTGGGCGGTCCGATTTGAACCAATTTCGGTCTAGTTTTTGATTTTGGACCCGATTTTTATTTTTATTTTTTGAAACTGTTTTTTTAAATACAAATTCAAACTAAATTTTAATTTTTTTTGGGCTTGAAAATTAACAAATGATCTAATTTCATAGAAAGAGAGACATTGGGCCTAAAAAAGAGAGATGTTTTGAAGTTGGGCTTGGGGAAATATTAGTTATGAGATTAAAAATGTAGCATTAGAGTTAAATAATTTTGTAAAAAAAAAAAAAAAAATTACATACAACCAGTCAGGTCTAGTTTGGTATGGTGTGAAACCAGAACCGAAATCGGTTGGAACTAGTTCGGTCTAGTTTGGTACCAATTTGTTGACTTTTTTAATCATTCGATTTTTTTTCCATCCAATATGATTCGGTGTTACAGTTTTCCAGTCTCGATGCCCACCCCTAATGTCAGGAATGTTCTCTCATCACTTGCTTTCTCCAAAATTAGTCGTAGTGCCTTAATTTGGTCATTAATAGACAAGTGCATCTTTGCCAATTCAGCAGCAATGTCAGGTCTTGGTTTTGATCCTTTCATCAAACTATTAGTTATAGTTTTCAATTGGTCAACAGACTCAGAAATCATCTCACCAAATGCTTTAGCCATTTGCTTTTGAATATCAGTATCTGCATTTTGTTTGCAGTTTCATTGCTTATGCTAGCTGAGTTTTGTTGATTTGATCTTGGCAAAGAGGCAGAATGATCTGGTTCAACCTCAACTTCCTCATCATCATTATTGACATCAATGTTATGCACATGCTCATTCATCATTTCAATGGGAGTTGCAGACCCTCAACTAGTTGCTCGGTCCTTCCCAAATATATTCTTCAACCTATCATATATTAGACATTGTTTCCCCCTCCAACCATCAGCATCCTTGTTACGCTACATCAAAATGGAAAAATTATAAATAAAACTGTAAGTATAACAAATATAAGAATTACATATTACTTAACAGATGTACTAATCTGCACATAAGTGTTCCATACTTCATCACTGTCAACCTCAATGCATTTCAAAGAATCATTCCAATCAAAACCACTTTTGTTAATCATGTCAAATATTATCCCATACATTTTTTTCCAAAATCTCATCTTGGACTCAATATGTGGGACTACCCTTAAATCAGTATTGGGAAATTTCTCAGCCAATGATTTTTCAATTTGGATCATTGTTCCAGATTTAAAGAAACCATTATCACATCATAAACCACGGTTGACTACATCCTCAAGTATGGTCAACAATGTTTCTTCCTCATGTGCTTTCCACACCCTTCTACTTCCTTTTGGTTGACTAGACTGTCCGCTCTCCATTCCTATAGCCAATATAGACAATATGATTTGCATATATATAATTAAGAAAAAAAGTTGGAAGATCAAATAAAATCACTACTACTTATCAAAACAAATAGTCTATTACAAGCACATCCAAATAGTCTACTACAAGAAAATATAAATAAATTATATGAACTACAACTTAATGTCTGTTCCTATTCCACTCATCATACATTTGCATAGCCAAGTAGAGAAATTACACTATGATACGTATTATCACGTGACATTGCCAGGTGGTAACACAAACTAGGATATTGATATGTGGCATGGCTGCTAATAAAGTGAGAGAGCTTTCGTTCAGTATTAATGTCAACCTTATTAGGGAACTCTTTTCATGTTCTATTTTTGTTCCTTTTGTTGTTGGAGTCTGCTCCACTTCAGAGAAAAGAACACATTTTGCAGCCAGAAAATTATGGATAATGGTAGATCAAAATCAACTATCCTTATTTATGCTTCTCCTTTCTTCTTTTTTTACGATCTCTGCAATTTTTTTTCCTAATTTTTGCAGATTTTTTCTTCTTCTCTTTTTTCCTTAGTAGTTCTTCGATTTTGTTTTACACTAAGAGAACTTTCACTCATTTGTCACGGCAAAGGGTAAGGGCAAGCAACAGCTATTACTATTCATGTGAATAGTGCCTGTCCTAGCAATTTTTTTTTTATATTTTCCACCCATTGCCATGGCAAGGGGCAATCACTATTCACATGAAATCAATTTTATCTATTATACTTATGAGATTAATTTTGATAGGATTTTCGATTGCCACGTATCCATATTTATTATAAAATGCACATCTCAAATTTCGAATAAAATATTCTGATAAGATTTTCAGTTGCCACGTGTCCATATTTATTATAAAATTCACATCTCAAATTTCGGATAAAATATTCGAATAAGATTTTCGGTTGCCACGTGTCCATATTTATTATTAAATTCACATCTCAAATTTCGGATAAGATTTTCGATTGCCATTACTGTGCCATGTGTCATGTTTATCCTCTAAATCCTATTATAAAACCACACCCTCAAGTCACACCAATCATCCATATCCTCTCTATCCTTTCATTTATCAGATTTTACAAAACACATTCTACTTTCAATGTCTTACACGAGGAGGTTGTTGGAGAGAGCCAAGTGAGAAAATGAAGAAAGAATGCACAAACGTGCTAAAGAAGAAATGGATTGGGAAGCACATAACAATCTAGTTGTTTTATCAAAGGGTATGCTCGATTAACGTGGACAGACGTATGCATTCTCGAGGTGAGAATCTCTTGGAAGATTACTTTATCCCAAATTTGTTGTACTCTAGTGTTGATTTTTTAGGGCGATATAGAATGCAACCCCATTTGTTCAGTAAAATCATGCATGATGTTTGCAATTACAACTCATACTTCGTTCAAAAGTGCAATGCTGCTAGGGTTTTGGGTTTTCTTCCAGAGCAAAAACTTACAACTTCCTTATGAATGCTTGAGTATGGCACATCTGCAGACTAAGTGGATGAGATTGCTAGGATGGGGAAATCCACTATCCCAGAGTGCTTAGTCATAATCTGTGAGGCAATCGAAACTCCTTACATGAGAGATTACCTCCGCAAACTTAAGCTTAGGGACCTCCAAAGGTTTCTGCAAAAAGCTGAGGCTCGAGGTTTCCCAGCATGATTGGAAGCGTCAGCTGCATATACTGGCAGTGGAAGAATTGCCCAACTGCCTGTCAAGGAGATTATGGGAATAGGAAGGGCCAAAAAAGTATCATTCTTGAGGTCGTTGCATCATTTGATACCTAGGGTTTGACATGCCTTTTTTGGAGTTGCGGGATCTTAAAATGACTTTAACATGTTCGGTCAATCTCTGGTGTTCAACGATGTGTTGAGAGTACCTTCCCCTCAGATCACGTATCAAATCAACAGTACCATCAACTCGGATGGGTACTACCTAGGAGATGGAATTTACCTGAGGTGGACGACATTTGTCAAAACAATTATGTTAGATATATGCCCTTAAAGCCAACTATTTATGCAATAGTTAATGTTAATGACATCTTTTGTAATGACTTATTAAGTTATTTATGGGCAAGACCAGTTGTTTTAATTCATGATTATATGTTATCTTATGAAATACAAAATAACTATAGTCCTAGGAATATATATGTGGATATGAGAACTATGTATTGAGATTGCATACATTAAAACTTATTATGATCCCTAATCCTAAATATGTTCCTAGTCATAGGAGTATCAATTGGGCAATGATATTCCGCTATGACTAGTACACGCAACATCTATATATATACAGAATGACGAGGTCTCAAGTTATTGAGTTGGAGACACCAAGATATGTATGTAGGTGCTTGCAGGAGAACAAGTACACTGAACGCAATCAAATACATGAGTTCTAGAATGAAAGTTTTTACTCACATGTTAGACTAGAACTCATATATTGCAATGGTGCAAACTAATCCTTAGACCTGAGACGACATAGATGTTTTGTGGCTATGTTGTTTGTCTTTGAAATTACTATACCGTTGTGTTTAAGAAGACATGACATAAAGGTGTTTATTAAGACTCTCAATGGCCACCTTCACGAAATATGGCATATGGATGTGAAGGCGGCTTTTCTGAATGGCCACCTTCACGAAGAGATCTACAAGGATCAACATGAAGGCTTCATATTTGAAAATGAAGAAGGGAAAATATGCAAGCTTCAAAGGACAATCTATGGATTGAAGCAAGCTTCAAAGAGTTGGAATATTTGTTTTGATGAAGCAGTCAAAACTTTTGGTTTTGATCAAAATAGAGATGGACCTTTGTATACAAGAAGACTAGTAGGAGCGTAGTCGTATTCCTCATTCTATAAGTAGATGACATATTAATGTTTGGAAACGACATAGGCATGTTGACCATAGTGAAATTATGGTTATCAAAGACCTTCTCAATGAAGGATATGGGTGATGCATCTTACATATTAGGTATCAAGATCTATAGGGATAGATCAAGAAGGCTAATTGGATTATCTCAATCCCTATATGTAGATAAGGTGCTCGTAAGGTTCCGTATGGAACAATCCAAGAAGGGTTATTTACCAGTTAGACATGGTATCCACCTATCTAAAAGTATGAGCCCTAAAATCCCAGAGGAAGTGAAGCAGATGAGCAACATCCCATATGCCTCTACAATTTCTAATGTATGCCATGTTGTGCACGAGGCCTGATATCAGCTAAGTTGTGAGCATCACAATCAAATATCAATCAAACCCAGGATCAGAACACTGGATTGCTTTGAAGGCTGTGTTAAAGTACTTCAAAAGGACCAAGGACATGTTCCTAGTCTATGAAGAGAGCCCAGAGTTACTAGTGGAAGGATACACAGACTCAGAATTTGAATTTGATGTTGATGACCTGAAATCCACTTCTGGATATGTGTTCACATTGAACGGAGGGGTGATAAGTTGGAGATGTTCCAATTGGAGCACTACTACAGACTCCACAACTGAAGTAGAGTATATAGCTACATCAAAAGCTATTTGGATGAAGAAGTTCTTTATTGAACTTAGAGTGGTTCCAAGTATTGAGTCGCCTTTTATTTTATATCGTGACAACAATGGGGCTATAGCACAAGCCGAGGAACCAAGGTCTCATCAAAGATCCAAACACATTCAGAGGCGTTTTGACCTAATCAGGGAATATGTTACTCATGGTGAAATCAACCTACTCAAGGTTGCTTTAGAAGACATCGTATCAGATCCACTGACAAAGCCTATGAGTCAGTTTCAGCTGGACCGCCACATGGAGAAGATGGGTATTAGATATATGTCAAATTGGCTTTAAAGTACAAGTGGGAGATTTTTTAATATATGCCCTTAAAGCCAACTGTTTATGCAATAGTTAATGTTAAGGACAAATTTTGTAATGACTTATTAAGTTATTTATGGGCAAGACCAGTTATTCTAATTCATGATTATATGTTATCTTATGAAATACAAAATAACTACAATCATAGGAATATATATGTGGACATGAGAACACTATAATGAGATTTTATACATTAAGACTTATCATGATTCCTAATCCTAAATATGTTCCTAGTCATAGGAGTATCAATGGGGCATTGATATTCTGCTAAGACCAATACATGCAGTATCTTCTCTATATGCAGAGAATGACAAGGTCTCAAGTCATTGGGTGTGGCAACACCAAGATATGCATGTAGGTGCTTGCAGGAGAACAAGTACAATGAATGCGATCAAATACATGAGTTCTAGAATGAAAGTTTTTACTCACATGTTAAACTAGAGCTCATATATTGCAATGGTGCAAACTAATCCTTAGACATGAGACATGATGGGACCTGACCCGAATTCCCCCTCGGAACTCGTGTTGAATCCTGTTACATAATCCAGCACCTGAACGATGCCGGACCGACTGCTAACTTTACACCTCTCGCCCGTACTTTAAGAAAAATGGATCGAGACTTCTACCGAAATTTAGGCAGAGTCTCCCCTGTAAAATGAACTTTTCCCAAATTAACACCTGCAACAACGACAATCTAATAATCCCAACTGGCAGCACACATAAAATATGGCACACACAAATTTCAAATGGCCTCCAACCTCAAATTCAGTTCTAAGTGGGAAATATCAGAGCAACTACTTGAGTTAAATTTACAAAGTTAGTTTTCAAATAAACAATGAAAACGGAAAATGAAGTTTCCTACTAGGTAGAATTACAAGGACTTCACCGATGCCGGAGCAGTTTACGTAATCGTCCAAATTTTGAGCTATCTACTTCCTAAGGAAGCAAAACAGTAAAAGCATGAGTGGACAAAAAGAAAGTTTTTTTTCAAAGTAATTATACAAAACATACTAATCCCTCTGTTTTCGTAAACCTTTGAAAACTCACTAATACATTTGAAAATACACATACATGAATGAGATATGAAATATACAAATATACGTAAAACATACTCGGAATTAACTGGTAAGTAGAAATACAATTAATACAATCTTTATTTCAAAACATCAATCTAAATCCAACACATCAAACAATCGTTCAACAGAAATCAAGTTTCAAACCATTCTTTGAATTCAGTCAATCAAGCAAGCTCAAAATGCAATTCATCCGAAATCCAGTCTCAATCCAATTCATACAAAAACTCTCCACCCAAGTATACCTATGGGGAAAACTAGCCAACCCTGTGTAGTATATCGGCAGAGTGGCAGGGGAAAATCCTGGCCAGACACCTACATAAGCAAATACAAGCAATTCACTGGCTGGACACCTACAGAATAACCTTACTACAGGTACAGCAAACACAGGTACAGGCGATATACTCTAGCCAGACACCTACAGAGTAGTCTCCATGTAGGTACATGCAATTCTAGTCATGTGCATAGACTTTACTAAAGGCAACTGATATATTCCGAAGGCAATCGATATATTCCGAAGGCAACTGGGGATGGGTACCTAGGGTGGGTTTGAAATACACTTCTCGACACTTAAATATAGAAGCTCCCTTTTTCACAAATCCCTTTTCCAAAACTCTTACCCAAATCCTTTCTAAACCATTCAAAATTTCAAGTATGTATCAATAAATAATTAAATAAACGAAACCCCTTTTTTATACTATTAAAAAAAAACTCAAATTTCGCTATCTTGATTTCCAACCAATAAAAATTTTCAAAACATTCTCGAAGTACAACTAAATAAAAACCCACAAATAAAATCCTTACTAAATAACTAGTCGACAAACTCACATAACTGCCACTTATAAATCCTCCTAAAACATATTGTAAAATTAAATCATATAAAAGCATTTTAATATCAACTTCAAGTACTAAACAACAAATAAACTAAATAAAAATCATTTCAACCAAAACCGAACGCTCAGAAAATAAATACCATAAATAATTTATTAACTTAACTCAAGCCATGCATAATCCTTCAACACCGTTCTCAAACCAAATTCAAATATGCATAATATACTATTTAGAAAACTGGTAACCATAAATCATCAATTCCATAAAACAACACAAATAATGATCACAATCCAAGAGTTTTATAAAACTATTTAGAAAATGAATGTCCACTCACTCACGGTCCAAAGCACAATTAACTCTCTGTGGTTTCGTCCGGAGTGATTCTTTGCACCTGAAAACATATTGAGAGAATACTAAGATTAACTTGGTAATCGAACCCAGATCTGAACTTTAAAGATCAAACTCTAGTTCCCATGACTCAATAGAGTAAGCACGTCTTTTAAGAAAACTCTTAGGGCCATTTTAGTGTTTTCCAAAGGATAAGATGGTCTTGAAATACCCCAGGTCAACTGTACGTCACACCTCCCATATTGGTCAACTGGGCCCAAGGGGCCCACGACCTCCGAACTCCAATCCTAAAGTTCCTATAGGTCTAACAAATTTTCCTAAATACATCCTGTGAGTTTGGTCTAGATCGAGTGGTCAGATCGCTCTCGATCACACGATCGAACAGCAATCGGTCCGCCTAACCCTAAATAATTGACTCAGAGTATCTGGGTTTCCAATTCTTGATCAACAAGTTCATACAGGATCCTAGAGGTACGGGGAATAACATAATTAGAAATGGAACCGATCGAAAGGTCTGAACCTATCAAACCTGGATATCGCATAATAGGCACAATATCCATTCAATAGTCAAACGGTAACCAAACACTAATCCGAGCATACCATCGTGCTCGGGATGACGTGGGGAGGATTTTAAAACTCAACAGGCTGCCACAAAGTGGCCCATGGGTTAGATCCGGATATTCCTATATGTTCACAATTCTACTTAACATTGGAACAATTCAACAATCCACAAAACCTCAAGAATTTAACCCCTAAATAGATTCCCAGAAATAAAGCATCTTAAATATTTACCTCACTCCTCTGAATTGGTCTGAAATCTTCAATTCACCTCTCAAGGAGAACAACCGCCAAAACAACACTTGAAAATAAAATAGCTTATTTCAGTTTGTACCACGTCCGACATGGCCAAACTTGCTGGATGACTGCGAATTTTGGATATGTTGTAGGTGATAGAATTCTCAACAACTTTTATTAAAGAACCGTTCTCATCTGACAAGGGAAATCAACATGTAAGACAGAATCTGAGCCTACATCAATAGATCAGACAAGGATGAACATGTTACACTTGGACACGTCTTGAGATGGCTATACTTCTTGGATGAAACTACAATTTTGATATATTATAGCCAAGACATAGTGAACAACGTTGATGAAGGGTAATATTCCATTAGAGGAGAGGAAGGCTACATGCAACAGTGAATATTCACACTAGTGTGGAGCCAGCAAACATGAAGTAAGAGAAAACTAGTCTCAACTTGAACACGATTTAAGGTAGATAGACATCTTAGATTCCCTTGACATTTGGATATGTTGTAGCACTCGACCTCATAAACAACTTTCGTGAAGGAATAGAAGTGGAAATAGCAATAGAAACTCGCGTGCAAAGATAAATTCGTGCATAACATAAAGTATTATACTGAGATGAGCTGTTCGTCCTCCAACTAGGGTTTGAGGTGTTTATATTTCTTCGATTGGGCTAATTGTCGGATATGTTCTACTAGAGAGTAGAGGAATAATTTTGAAGAGGGAACTATTTCATTTTAAGCTCAGGAAGTTGATGCTTTGGACCTGTGAACAGGTCTGTATGGTTTTGATGAGGTTCTTACGGGTTTGGGAATTATGATGAGTTTGTGGGACTTTATGTGGGGGAATGAAGAGAATATTTTTGGGACTTGAACTGACCAGACTTGGGACTCACCAAGTCCTGGTGTGGGAAGGTCTGACTTGGGCTATTTTAAATTTTGACTTCTCCCAAATTATGATTGTGTCACTTCACTTCCGTAGATCACAACTTCCTCGTTAAAACTCCAATTTGAGCCACTATGTGTCTACGAACTCGTATTGATGGGCTCTACACAACGGTACCATTCACTTCCCCAAAATCCTATCGGATTAAAAAAGACCAAAATGACCCTACCCAAGGGCAAAATTGTAATTTCGCAATTAGGTAAATTTAAATAAATTAAATGAACAGTTAAAAATGGGTTAGGGTGTCACAAGACAACATAAATGTCTTGTGGCTGTGTTGTTTGTCTTTGAAATTACTATACCATTGTGTTTAAGAAAACATGACTTAAAGGTGTTCATAAGACTCTCAATGAAGTCATTGAAGCAAATGAATGTATGACAAGGGATCTCTACTCTTAGTAAAGAGAGTGAATACTCTGAAGATACGATTCATCAAATCTTTACGCAAAGTAGAAGATAAGATTTGAAAGAATAGGTCTTCAATTCTTATTAGGATAATCATATAAATAAATAATTCACATTAAGATATTTGACATTAGACTCCTTTATCTAACAATGTGAATAAGGAGTATTGTATAAGAGAATGATTCAATTGCACAGTCATTCCAATTTGAATAAGTTCTTCCCTACACCCTATTTAGCTCGAACAACCATGACATACTGCTAGGCGACAACCATGGTTTGTAGAAGTCCTGCAAAGATCAAACTCAATTGACCTTCATTAATAGGAAGAATTAAATAATAAGATTTAATTCACAAGTCAACTCAAAGAAGTTGAGCCCACCCACTAGCTTGCTAAAAGGAACTTACGGATCATATACTGAGAAATGAGATTAGAGAAAGAAATGAAGAGAAAAGAAACTATGAGTCAAAATTCAAAGGCCGAAAGTCAAAACTCAAAGTCAACGGTCAAGTCAAAGTCAACATAGTTAACTAAAGCAATTGACTAAGTCTAATAGTTTGACCAAGTCAATTAGGAAGACTATAATAGTGATTTAAGAGTTAAATCATAATTCATAATCAATTTTGGAATTAACTTTGAGATACGTAAATGGATTGGGCTTTAAATGTGATTTAAAAGAAAGGGCAAAATACCCAAAAGCCAAATGGGCGCAAGGATAAGTGTTGTATGACAACACAAATCCAAGGACCGAACTCAAGCCCACCCATCTACCCATGGCCGGCCATGAGAGAGGGTCTCTCTCTCTCTCTCTCTCTCTCTCTCTCTCTCTCTGTGCTTTTCTTATAAAAGCCAAAAGATTACTCAAACCTTAGTTAGGGTTTTTGGTATTCCATGGTGGTGTGATGTGAAGGTGAGACACTATCCTTCTCATCTTCCTTAGCCAAAAATTCAGACCAACCTACAAGAAGTCTAGCATCTAAGTCTTCTAGGTTGTCTTGTTTCCATCTCTAGTCCATTTGGTGTGGTGAGGAAGAGGACTTCTACTTTGGACCTCTTGGTTGAGGAATCTACATTCTAAGGGAAGATTGAAGGCCTTTCCAACAAGGTGATTATTCTTGGTTCTCCAAGAAAAGTCTACAAGGCTAAAAGCTTCACATTTCTTCTCTTTTCTATTTTGTGCTCAAAGAGACTAGATCCTAAGATACTTTAGTTAAATGAAAAATGCTTAGCTCAACTAGAATAAGCAAGATTAATCCCCCATTATGAATGAATTTTGTGTTATATGTTGTGGCTAAATTCATTTCCAAGCAAAAACTTAAGTTTCCTTTAAATTCCATATCCCTTGATGGAGAAGGAAAAACACATTGCTACCTATCAAGAGGGTTATAAGAAAGATGTGGAGAGGTGTTTCGGTATCCTCCAAACTCGTTGGGCAATCGTTAGGGGGACTGCTCGTATGTTTGATAAAGAGGTTCTTCAGAGCATTATAATGACGTATTGTGGAGGATGACTATGATTATGATGAACTAGAAATGTTCGAACCCGATCCCATGAACACGACATTGACACAAATTTATGAACGACTCGTGGGAGAAAATGGATAACCACTGGAGCACGAACCGTTGATTAGGGACGGTCGTTACAACAACCATATGATTGACCGTTATACGAAAATGCAATCTTCTTATGTTCACGAAAGATGTTAAGTTGACTTGATCGAGCACTTATGGGGGCTGAAAGACAATCATGGTCAATAAAGTCTTTGTTTTGAATTATGTTTTATTTTGATGTATGCAATGTTTTAATACATTATTGAATGCTTTCTTTATTGAATAAAAGACAATTAATACAACTAATTAAGAAAGAGCAACCCTATTAATATAGCTTAATGATTTTCTTATTTAACCAATTCGTGGTGCTAGGACAACAGTCACAAAAAGCGTTCTTCTCATAACATCTCTTCGTTCTTTTTTCCAAATGCCTTTATTTTAGGGGACATATGGTTTGTAACCATGGTCATGCTTTCCCGATCTTTCTTGTCTATGTCTTGTTTATGTGCATACTCCCTTTCTCTTGCAAATGCCTCATCTCCTGCCTTGTCAACCTCATCTTTTTTTTTTTTTTTTTATGTCTCTCTCCATTCTCATTGCGCCTTGAAGACCAATTTGTTCCAAGAATTTTGCACTTTCATTGTTCGAAGTGCTCCATCTCTTGGCCTTGCCGCCTTTCTCCTAATAGGATTCAACTCCATTTGGATCGGTGAGTCTTGAATGACCGAGGAGTCGAACGGCAATTTCGATGCCCATGAATCGTGGAACGGCTTCTCATTCAACACAACGCTCGGTCCTGTGGTGATAATTTTGAATCTCGGCCAATTCTTCACAACATCCCAACATTGGTGATTGTTGAAAGATTTTGTGCCTTGGCCAATGGCACCAAACCACATTTGTGCTTGAATAGTATATAATAAAAAACAAATTGGAAATGCAAGAAAATATCAAACAATATGACATTAAATTTAATAAAACGGCAATTACAAATTTTTTACCTCGTTGCCAAGATTTTTGCCGCTTTGAATGTTGTACCTCGCTTTTGCCAATACATATCTCCATTTCTCTAACTCTTTATTCAAAATTTTTCACCTACTAGCCAATGTCATTTCCGTAAGAGGAGAACCCGATCGTCTGGAAAATTCTCCATGATTTTTCCTCCACATATGAGAATCCTTCATCTCATTGCCCATAATCAAGCAATGACCAACTTGTACCCTCACACAACAAAACATCTTCCATGGTTGTCCACGAGGTTATGGCTTTGACGGAAGAGGCCATTTGTATTTTTACACAAATGAAATAAGAAAGTAGAAAGTAAAGATATGATATGAGGAGAGGAATTTGTATGAAGTTTTGGTGCGGAAAATTAAGAGCATTGCTAGGTATTTATATTTTAAAAAAACAATTCTAAATTTTTTTGGTTTTTTTTTTTTGCAATTTTTTTTCAATTTTTATTACACAAAAATTGGCAGTCATTGGATAGATGGAAAGAAAAAAAAAATTCTAACTCCCCAGGTACCACCATGTGACTTAATTCCATTGGAGAAAAGCAGTCGTTGACACCAGGGAATAAAATTCAAATTTTTTTACCGTTAGCTAGCGTGAAGAGCGCACGCCTCTCATGTGCATCACGTGCTTGCCTCAAGCATGCATCATGCACACGCATGTGATTCATGTGGTAACAGAAAGACAATTTGACTTTTCATCGCTGACTCCAGCCTGGCATCAGCGTGACATCACTGCCCTCAGGCAATAGCTTGGGCTGTTCTTGCCTTCGGGCCTACCCTGCAACATCCCGAATGAATGACTCTAGGGTTACGTAAACCGATAACCATCCGATCATATGATCGAGAGCGATCCAACGGCTCGATCGAGACCCAACTTGTGGAACTTGTTAAGGAGACTTTATTGGACCCATAAGAACTTTCAGATTGGAAATCAGAGGTCGTGGGCCCTCATGGGCCCGATTGACCAATATGGGAGGTTTGACCGTACTGTTGACCTGGGGTCTTTCGCGACCAACTTATCCTTTGGAAAACACTAAAATGGTCGTAGGACTTTTCTTAAAAGACGTGCTTACACTTTTGAGTCCTGAGAACTGGAGTTTGGATCTTTAAAGTTCGGAGTTTGGTTCGATTATCAAGTTAATCCTAATATTCTTTCGTATGTTTTTAGACGCAACGAATCGCCCCGGACAAAACCGCAGAGGGTTAATTGTGCTTTGGACTGTTTGTGGGCAGACATTTGTTTATAAATTATTTTTCCTTCTACGATGGTTTTATGAAATGTTTTAAAAATGAATTGTTTATGGTGTTTACTTTATGAGCATTCAGTTTGGTTGAAAATGAGCTTTGGTTGCCTTTGCGATTGGACAAGGATTGATTTCATGATTGCTATGAAAGTAATCAAATATAGAAAAACAAAAACAAAAAGAAATTGCTTAAACACGTTTGGTACTTCAGCATTTTTTGGTGAGTATTCCTCTAAATTTTAAATTCTGATTTTTTTTTTTTTTTTTGGGTTTAATATTGGAATTTTAGCAGCTTGGTTTTATTTTTATTATGTGCAGGCCCTTGTGTAAAGCTTTGGTTCCCTTGACAATTCAAATATGAAGAGTTGTTCCCCGGAACTTATAGTAATTTTATGTATATTTTTATGAATTTTAAAAATGATAAATTTTACAAATAATAGAGAAATGAGACAAGTCATAATTGCAATGCTACATCAGTACTTGTTTGCCACCAAAATTTCGTAAACGCTTTAAAAGGATTCGCTAGAGCTTCAACATCGCTTCATTTACTGTTCACTAAGCTTCATAATATTAATTTTATTTTTTGACTTTGTCTTCATTAGTGCTTTTATGAATGTTTTAAGATGAACTCAAAAGACTTGGAAAGTGTCACATTGAGTTTGTAGAAGAGTGCATCATCAGTGCTTTTGACATGCGTCATTTCGTGTAGCTTCATGTGTCAACAAGGTTTTATTTTGTGTCTGTTTATCTTTAAAAATTCACAAACAATTATTTATTTTTTTAAATCCTTAATATCTACAAATTTCATGCGACATTATCTTTAACTATTATGTGCGAAAATCAAAATTTGACTTTAGAAAATTTGAATTAATAATTCTAGGAAGAGTTGTAGTAATCATCTTAAACTTGGTGTGTAGTTAGTATATAAACAAATTTGAGTTTGAGAAATTATTTGAAATTTTTTTATCTCAAAATTATATTTTAATGCTTAAAAGATGAAGAAAAAATCAAAAAGAGTTCGTAGGATATTTTCGTACATATTTATTATTTTTTTATAAATTTTTTACGATTTTTAGAAATTAAAGCATCGAAAAATAGTAATTAATGGAAGAGAATGACAAGTGGAAGCACCTAAATGTTGCATTATCAATGCTTCAGACGGGTGTCATCCTCGCGTAGCACCACAAGTCATTAGCGTTGCCACTTCTCATTCTCTTCCATTTATTACTATTTTCCAATGCTTTAACTTCAAAAAAGTCATAATAAATCAGAAAAATGCACCAACAAATCCTATGAAATCCTTGCAACATTTTTTTTCCGTCTTTTATGTTTTAAAATATAACTTTGACTTGTATAAAATTCAAATAATTTCATGAAGTCAAGTTGCTTCCATACTAACAATAACACTAAGTTGAAGATCACTAGTCTTCATCACTACAACTCTTCCTCCAATTATTCTTTCAAATTTCTCAAAATAAAATTTTGATTTTCGAGTATCATAGTTGAAGATAATGTCGCAAGGAATTTGTAGGAATTTTCGGTATATTTTTCTTTTTCTTTTTTAATGATTTTTTGTGAATTTTTGAAGATAAACTCTCAAAAATGAAACATGAATGACACATGGAGCTATGAGATATCGACACATGGAGCTATGGGATATCCACACCTGTTGGAGAAGCTGACGACGCACCCATTAGTAGCTGCCATGTGCCATTATATTTCCTTTATTACTATTTTCCTATATTTTGACTTCCAAAATTCATAATAAATTTGAAATTTTCACCAAAAAATACCCCGGACTCCTTGCGACATTTCCAACATTTTTTGAGACTTAAAATACAATTTTGACTTAGAGAAAAATTCAAATAATTTCACAAAGTCAAGTTTACTTCAATACTAACAATAATACTAAGTTGAAGATCACTAGTCTTCATCACTACAACTCTCCTCCAATTATTCCTTCAAATTTCTCAAAGTCAAAATTTTATTTTTGAGTAATATAGTCGAAGATAATGTCACAAGGAATTTGTAGAAATTTTCGGTGTATTTTTCTGAATTTTTAATGATTTTTTGTGAATTTTTTAAGATATACTCACAAAATGAAACATGAATGACACGTAGATCTATGAGATACTGACACCCGTTGAAAAAGCTAATGACACACCCATCAACTGCTGCCATGTGTCATTATCTTCTATTTATTACTATTTTCCTATATTTTGACTTCCAAAACTCATAACTAATTCGTAATAAATTTGAAAAATACCCCCAGAGTCCTTGCGACATTTCCAACATCTTTTGAGACTTAAAATACAATTTTGACTTAGAGAAAAATTCAAATAATTTCACAAAGTCAAGTTTGCTTTAATACTTACAATAATATTAAGTTGAAGATCACTAGTCTTCATCACTACAACTCTCCCTCCAATTATTCCTTCAAATTTCTCAAAGTCAAATTTTTATTTTCAAGTATTATAGTCGAAGATAATGTCACAAGGAATTTGTAGAAATTTTCGGTGTATTTTTCTGAATTTTTAATGATTTTTTGTGAATTTTTTAAGATATACTCACAAAATGAAACATGAATGACACGTGGATCAAGTTTGCTTCAATACTAACAATAACACTAAGTCAAGTTTGTAGAGAAAAATTCAAATAATTTCACAAAATCAAGTTTGCTTCCATACTAACAATAACACTAAGTTGAAGATCACTAGTCTTCATGAGTACAACTCTTCCTCCAATTATTACTTCAAAATTTTCGAAGTCAAATTTTGATTTTCGAGTATTGTAGTCGAAGATAATGTTGCAAGGAATATGTAGAAATTTTCGGTGTCTTTTTCTGATTTTTTTTAATGATTTTTCATGAATTGTTTAAGATAAACTCACAAAAATGAAACATTAATGACACGTGGCGCTATGAGATACTGACACCCATTGAAAAAGCGACAACGCAGCCATGTGTCATTCTTTTCCATTTATTACTATTTTACAATATTTTGACTTCCAAAAATTATAATTAATTATTTAAAAAATCTGAAAAATTCACCAAAAAGTGCCATAAACTCCTTGTGACATTTTCTTCATCTTTTCAATTGTAAAATATAAATTTGTCTTAGGGAAAAATTCAAATAATTTCTCAAACTCAAGTTTGCTTCCATACTAACAATAACACTAAGTTAAAGATCACTAGTCTTCATCAATATAACTCTTCCTCTAATTATAACTTCAAATTTTGGAAGTCAAATGTTGATTCTCACGCATAAAGTCGAAGATAATGTTGCAAGGAATTTGTATAAATTTTTTAATGTATTTTTCTGATTTTTTTTAATGATTTTTCTTTAATTTTTAAAGATAAACTCACAAAAAGAAACATTAATGACATGGCGATATGAGATATTGACACCCGTTGAAAAGCTGATGATGCACCCTTTAGGCGCTGCCATGTGTCATTCTCTTCCATTTATTAGTATTTTACAATGTTTTAACTTCCAAAAATCATAGTTAATTCTTAAAAAATCTGAAAAATTCACTGAAAATTGCCACAAACTCCTTGCAACATTTTCTTCATCTTTTCAGTTGTAAAATATAAATTTGACTTAGAGAAAAATTCAAATAATTTCTTAAACTCAAGTTTGCTTCCATACTAACAATAACACTAAGTTGAAAATCGCTAGTCTTCATTATTATAACTCTTCCTCCAATTATTCTTTCAAAATTTTCAAAGTCAATTTTCAATTTTCACGCATCAGAGTAGAAGATCATGCAGCAAGGAAGTTTTAGAAATTTTCAGTGTATTTTTCTAATTTTTTAATGATTTTTCATGAATATTTTAAAAATAAACTCATAAAAATAAAACATTAATAACACGTGGAGCTACGGGATAATGATACCTTTTGGAAACTCTGATGACGCACCCATCAAGCACTGCCATGTGTATTGATTTCCAAAAATCATAATAAATTCATAAAAATCTCAAATAATTTATCAAAGTCAAGTTTGCTTCTATACTAACAATAACACTATGTTGGAGATCATTACTCTTCCATCTTACAACTCTTCCTCCAATTATTACTTTAAATTTTTCAAATTCAAGTTTGGATTTTTCTCGCATGATAGTCAAAGATAATGTCACAAGAAGTTTGTTGTTGGCGTAATTTTCTGACTTTTTTTGGGTCAATTTTTTAAGGTAAAGACATAAAAATGAACATCTCATGACACATGGTGCTATGCGAGAATGACACCCGTTAGAAGCACTGACGATGCATTATTCAAGTGCTGCCATTTGTCAATCTCTTTCATTTATTGCTTTTTTTGAATGCTTTAACTTTCAAAAATCATAATAATTCATTAAATAGCATAAAAATACACACCAAAAAATTTCTACAAACTCAATCCGACACTTTCTATGTCTTTTGAGTTCATCCTAAAAAATTCATAAAAATACTAACGAAGACTTCTTAGTCAAAAAATAAAAATAATATTTTGAAGCTTTATTGAATGGTAAATGAAGCGATGTTGAAGCTCTAGTGAATCCTTTTAAAGCTTTTACGAAACATATTTTGGTGGCAAACAAGTGATACTACAGCATTGAGTTTCTAACTTGTGTCATTTAGCTATTATTTTATTGCATTACTTATAAAATTTATAATTTTTAAAAATTATAAAAATATACGTAAAATTACTATAAGTTCCTTGGCTTTTTGGACGCGATTTCCTCACTAAGCTTTGCCATCTTTTTTCTTTTCCTCGCCTGTTGTTTGTGCAGAAGAAACACAAATACCCTTTAGTGATCAAAAGAAAAGTCTTGAATTGAACTCTAAAACATACAAAATGCAACTACCTGATCAGTGACATCCATCCCCATGTAATTTATACCAAATGTCTCTCATGCCTTGCTGAAGACGGGCTCCACATATATCAAAAATGTTTTTGACCCAAATAATGGTGTCTCAAATGTAATCGCCCTTTTTGCAGGTAACCTGTTTTTCCAGAACCTCCTTGAAGTCTTGAGATTCCTTGACGCTGGCCCCGGTAAAAATCTCAACATCTGTTCTTCCTATAATGTGCTGGCAAGAAGAAAGAACATAATATAATTAAGGTGGTTTAGTGTCAGAGTGTCACTTAAGCAAGGCAGTAATTACCTCCTTTTAAATTACATTGAAGTTATACAGCAATCCTACCAAACCTTGACTAAGAACTTCAGTGGCAATTAATTACCTCCTCTTGCAAACTTGGGAAGTGATTATAGATAAACAGATACAGCAATTCTTTATCCTAAAACAGAAAATTATCAACAAAAATAATTTTAAAAAGTGATCAGTGAGGTCGTGCATTCTGCAACATAAAATGCAAGAAATTATTTGCTCTTTTCAAAATCTGGGACAATTCTTCCACTGGTGAGGACTGCCTTTCAAGAATCAATACTTTGAATGCTTTCCTGCAATTAATCCACAAGTATCTGCTCTCTCTCAACACTTGCCTCCATCAACTTCTCCAAACTTTTCCCTGCACTACTTCAGTGATAAAAGTAAAATCAAATTAAGGTAGGAAAAGTATGAAGAAGCCAATTCTTGTAAAACCTGATGCCAAAAATAAGAAAGTAAACCAAATTGAGAATTTTCTCTGAACTCATGAGTAAACAGAAAATATGGGTTTATTATGATGTAGAAATAACAGAGGAAAATTGAGACAAATGTCAAGATTACATTGGAAGACCAAGTAGCATGTATGTACATTGTATACCTCCTCCAAGTAATAGAATTTGGATAAAAATAAAAATTTCCAATTTTTTTTTTTATACATCAAGAAGTTGAAACAAGGCAATAAAGAATTTAAATTCAAGAGAAGAACTGAACTCAAAATAAACATAATTAACGAACTTCATTCTTAAAAACAATAAACTCAAACATTTGTTCTCAGCTTAATAATTTTGCAATGCAAATGCAAATTGGAGGGGAAAAAACGAAGGAGAGCATTAGAAAGCCAAATAGTAGACAAAAATCCATAATTAAAAAACCAAAGACATTTAGTTGCACATATTTTGTCAGCAACCATAGCAATTAAGGCAATCACAACAACCAATACCAATCATAATCATCCATTTAACCATACACTGTATAACTATACATACACTTACAGATTAAGATTTTTTTAAAACCTTGATTACTAACCTCTACAGAATCACGAAAGCCAACCTTTGTCCAATCTCAAAGCCAATTACAATTTTAAAAAAGGCCTGCCAAATTTAATTAAAGAGGACAAAATCGAACCAAAACAAAACAGACCAAATTAATTAATGAAGAAAAGAAATTGAAAAACAAGTAATCAAAAATGAAAAAAAACAAGTCATAATTAAAGATATTGATGCAGATAGAGAACGGCAGGAACAACCAGATGGGTAGCAGTAAAAATCCAATCTTTGAGCACCAGTATGACTTTGCGAGATTACTACCTTTTCCTCCACCACCACGAAAAGAGAGGGACACAACGAAGAGGAAAATGAAAGAGATATCAAATGAGAGTAGTAAATAGGGCTTTTGGGCCTCGATTTTTGAATTGTTAGGGAAAGTGAAGAGAGAAAGAGATGAGGAGGAGGAGGAGGGAGATCGATGCAAAGAAACTGAGAGAGAAATACAGAAAAGGAGTTTGAAAGAAGAGAAACCGAGAGGGCAGAGAAAGAAGAAAGGGAGCGTGAAAAAGTTGAACAGCTGTTTAGGAAGGAGGGAGGAGAGAGAACAAGTTGAGGGACTCATTCTAGTACAACCTAGTACAACTGTTTCATTTATGATTTCTTTTCACAGAGTCGTTGGATTATCCAACGGTGTTCTCACATAAGATTCTCACATAGCTGTTCTCACTAGATAAGCGCCTTTCTCTCTCATGTTTACTCATATGTTTGGGCTCAAAGAGTAGGCTTGAGTTTTGGTGCTCCCAAGCAGCCCAAAGTTTCCACTCATTGGACCATCAATAGGCTTCATGAATATTCGTAACCATCCATACTACAACCCGCTTGGGCCCACTTAAACTTGTAGTGTGGCTTAGTGTAAAAATAAGGATTTTTCGCTTGGCGTGGCGTGTTATTTGGCGTGCTTGTGCGTTGCTGTTTTGTAAGGGCTACAGCTGGGCCAAAATGGCGCTTGACGGAATAATGAGCATGAGTTCATAGAACCATTACATTTTACGGGCTAGTTACGACTTTTTTAAGTGGCATGTTGCATATTTGCTTGGCGTGGCAAGTGTGCAAGCGCATATAACGAACTCTTGCGTATCCAAGTTGGGTTTCTTCCCAAGTTAGGTGTCGTACTGGGCTAGAAATATATTTGGACCCAACAAAGTCATATCCCTCAATTCCGTCAGTTTGAATCCACATGTTGCGTGTGTGTATGGGCAAAATTGTGTGCAACAATTCATGATTGCCTCGCATTGGATGAGCTTCTTTCCCTATTGAGGCCACCGCCATTGTCGCCGTTGATAGATGTTGTTTTTCCATTCATCGAAAACGACTTACTCGTAGAGGGGAATATATCATGTTCATGATGATGAAATTGAGAAAATTGGAATTGTAGTGGCCAAAACTGTTTTTGAGGCTAATCCCCAGTGACCATAAATGTTTTTTACTCTTTATTTTATTATAAATGAAGGCAGAAAATTATTCAGGTCAATGTTTCCATAGTAACATCCATCATACTTCATGTGTCACATGTGTATGATATAATATTTAGCATTAGAAAGTAATATGATGCATCCCTTTGATTTTTGTAAAGAATTAGTCAACAGATTTGTGTTACGTAAGAAAAAAGGACAGAGCTGAATTACAATCACCAAATGATAGGAAATTGGCATGAACCTCACTCAAAACATATTACAAACCATCAACAAATTTTGTAACAGTATAATATTGTTGTTCTCAGTTCTTTCCATAAAATAAAAATAAAAAAATTTTAAAAATCGCCCATAATGGAAGACCACACCCCATAAAGAAAAATATAAATTGCCTTGCCACGCCTATGCTTACGTCAAATCCATAAGTTGGACCATCGGGCCGTCCTTACTTACCACCACATCCACACCTTTGTGATGTCCTGCTTGCTGGGAGTAGAGAATTTATAAAAAAAAGTCAAAATTTGATTCTTAATTTTAAAAATGTTATTTTTTGTAAAATATTTTAAATATAGTAAAAAATTCACTTAAATAGACACAAATGCCCTCAAATTAAAAACCTGTACAAACCTAAAAAATAAACCTTATTAAATAAAACTTTGGAATATTTTTAACCCACGTTTGTACACAAGAACATAAGTTGAAATATATCATCCTATTTATTGATATTTTAATCAATTTAAATTTAGTTTAAATCCAAGCATCACCAAACATTGGTTAAGTGTTATTCAACTAAAGCCAATTCAAGCCAAGATAATTTATGAGAATAGTTCATGCCAAGACAATCTTCAGTAACTAAAGGGACCAACTTGGCAAATGACTGAAAGACTTGTTGTCGGATCAATTGCCCAAGTCTGTCCGAATGACACCATTATTTTGTCTTCTTCGATGATCAAACCATTATTTTGTCTTCTCCGATGGATCAATTCACCGAACTATGGGTAATTGATCCATCATAGAAGACAAAATAATGGCGTCATTCAGACATACTTGGGCAATTGATCCGGCAACAAGTCTTTCAGTCATTTGCCAAGTTGGTCTTTTCAACCTCGTTTGTTACAGAAGATTGTCTTGGCATGAACTATTCTCATAAATTGTCTTGGCTTGAATTGGCTTAAGTTGAATAACACTTAACCGATGTTTGGTGATGCTTGGATTGAGACTAAATTTAAATTGATTAAAATATCAATAAATAGGATGATATATTTCAACTTCTGATCTTGTGTACAAACGTGGGTTAAAAATATTCCAAAGTTTTATTTAATAAAGTTTATTTTTTAGGTTTATACGGGTTTTAAATTTGAGGGCATTTGTGTCTATTTAAGCAAATTTTTTGTTACATTTGAAATATTTTATGAAAACTGACATTTTTAAAATTAAAGATAAAATTTTAGCTATTTTTGATAAATTCTCGTGGTGGTTGGTTGAGTAAGTTAGGTAATGGCCCTTGTGTCGTGGGAAGGTGGAAGGGAGATTGAAGTTTATTACTTTATTTCCTACACCAAGCTTTGACTCGCCACGCGTTGTATGTGGGGCCTACGCCTGAATCCCACTCTTTCTCTCCAGGCAGTAGGTGGGTTCTTTGTCTGGGTTGTGCGTTGTGCTTTTGGGGCTGAGAGGAGAGAATATAAGAGGAGAGAGGTGGTCAATCTCTGATTCTCTTTGTTTTTCTTTGCGGGTTTTTGTTTTTTGTTTTTTGTTTTTTTCACTATAAAGGGAAGGAACCTCTCTCTGTTGAAAACCCAAAGATGGAATAGAATTCTCTCACGCCAACTTTTCTTGGTTCTTGTAGAAGGAGAAGAAGAAGAAGAAAAGAGGGATCTCTTCCTTTTTCTCAACTCAATTATCTCTTTCAGCTCAGCTATGGCTCCCAGCAAGGTCAATTCTGCTGTAATCACCTCTCTCCCTCGCTCTTTCTCTCTCAATTACACTCTAATTAATCATTATTCACTTGGAAGGTTTTTCTTGAATTTTGTGGACTTCAATTATGTTTCTTCTTCCTTTTTGTTTTGGTAATTAGCTCTGGGAAATGTTGTGGAAATTTTGAGCTTTGAATTGTAGTGCCATTGTGGGTTCATGTAGCATTTCTAGGTGGAACTAATGTGGAAGAACTTTGGCTTTTTGATAAGAGAGAAAATTTTAAGCTCATATGCAATTCTGAATTTTGTGGGATAATCTGTTATTGTGCCCAATTTTGCTTGATTATTGGTGATCCCCCTTAAAATGAAGACATTTTTTAACTGAATATGTTGGCCATTGTTATCTGGACTTTGGATCAATCCAGTCTTGGAAGTAAACTGATTGATAAGTGTTTTTTTTTCTTAATTTTTCTCAATTGGCAAGATTTGGATCAATAACCTATCCCAATCCCACCACACTCGACCTCTATTCTACCTGTGCCAAGCCCAGGGGTTGGTTATATAGGTAAACTGAAATCTGAAGAAACTAGATTTGAGTGTATCAAGTAACCAATGTGCTGATGAGGACACAACTTAAAGATGATACATGCGAATGAGAAGGCCTAATAATTTAGTTTTCCAATTATGCAACTCTTGAAATAATGTAAATAGATATTAAAATTTAATTGTACCCTTTCCCAAATGGGATTACTTATAGTCATAGCTGCTTCTTGTTCTGAAGTAGTGGTAACATGATTCTTCTGCATTGTTTCATGACTTTATGCTGATGTATTAGTTATTTCTTCATGGCCTGGAAACTAGGACATATTTCCACTGAACTCAATTTGTCGGAAATAATTTTTTGGCTTTCTTCTATTTATCAACTGATGTGCTCTTGTTCTTCTATGATTTTATTGAACTCTACTTACCTCTGCTTCATGCAACTAATAACCATGCTAACTATATATTGTTGACAAGATATCTCGTCTTATACCAAGCTGCGCTTGTTATCTGATGTGCTTCTGTGGACAGGGTGATGCAAGTGTATCATGCTCACAGCCAGAGAATGGTTTTCTCAATTCACTTTCTCTCTTAAGTTCAGAGAAAGCAGTGCAGGAACTTCTGCAACAATCTCCTGTACAGAGCACAGATGACCACCTCATAGAGTTCTCAGACGCTATGAGAAGTATGGTCATGTTCTATTCTCGAGTGCTTTCTAAAGTCAGTGAAACTATTTATCATTAGATGCATTGCTTATATTACATTTAACTTTCTCTAGCTGTTGCAAAGGCCCTGAGACGGGCTGCTGAAGGAAAGGCTTCTGCGCAAGCTGAGGCAGCTGAATGGAAGCGTAAATATGAACTGGAGAGGGCCCGCAATCTCCATTTGGAACATAAAGGTTTTTTGAATGATTCAACAACATACATTAATTGTCACATGCTGGGTTTGTTCTTTCATATATATATATATATCTTCTTTTTTTCCAATTTGTTCTTTATGTGTTTGATAATGTACTTTCTGATGATGTATAACACAGTTTTTCAGATATTTTCTGATGTTATTTCTAGGGCAATTAGAAGCCTTAAACAAATACTTGAATTCATCTAAAAAAGTGTCGAGCCATGTTATCTGTATACTTCTTCCATTGTTCCCTTTGCAGCTTCATTTTTCCTTTTGACATTTTTTCATATGTTGAACCAATTTATTTATGCAAAAGAAATCCTTCTTAGCACTATGTTGTTGGTCTTCATTGTACGTCACTTAATCAACCATTTAATTTGACTTTTAGCTTCTTGTATGCCTTTCCATTGCTCGCTATACCCTATGTTCTTATCAATGTCTGCATCTGGTGTAGATGTTGTTTAATTAATAACCATTAGTGTAAAAGGTCACAATCCGAAGTCCATCTAGTGAAATTTGGAATTGCTTCCTTGGCATTGTTCCTTCAATTTATACTAGAAGGGCCACACACACACCGTGTGTGAGGAGTTAAAGAAAGAGAGAGTAGAGGGAGAAGTTTTCTTTTCCTCTTAAATTCTGGAGAGATGTGTGTTCTTTTTTGTTTAAAATGTTTGCTAATTACTGTTTTACCCTTATTTTATTAGGTTTTTTTTTTTTCCTTTCTTTCTTTTTTCTAATGTAAGTAGGGGTATAATGTGGCACTTTGGCAAAAGTGGTTGACAAAGTGGTCTCTCTATAATAATAGGATAGATGTGTGCGCGTGTGTTTAGTCTTGTAGGTATCCTATATACTTAAGAAACAGTGTAAAAGCATGCCTTTTATTTTGTATAGAAAATATCCTTAATTTCTCTTCTCATTGATGAAAGATACCAAAAGGGGTGATACACTTTGGATACTCAAGACTAAGCCTAGTGGGCAAACTTTGAGAGTAAATCCTTTTTGGTCCAAAGAGAAATTTAATGGTAGCCTGAGAGTTAGTAAGAAAAAGGTCTCCTTGGCAGTCACAGTGTATAGTATACGGATGGAGCGTAATAACAGGATTTTCAAGGATACACAATCTACCCCTTCTATGGTCCTCAAAAATATTATTTCGACTATCCAGTGCAAGTTGTGTTCCCTCTCCTATAAACCTGTGCAAGCTAACTTGACAGTTGCTCACAACTGGAACATACCTTTTACTGGTGATAGTTAGGTGTTGCCCCTTGGTTGGGTTGTTGTTCTTTCCTTTCTGAGTTTTTTGCTCAGTTGGTTGTTTCTTTGTTCCCATGAGGCTCCTCGTGGTTGTTTGTATTAGGCTTTTGCCTCTGTTTTGGTTATATATTATTCACTTACCAAAAAAAAAAAAGGTCATCAGATCAATCTATATGTTAATGGAAAGAGTGATGAAGATTTTATGTGTTTGAGTCTTAGATTGAATCAATTTCGTTTACATTTTGTAAGATTCTTTTGGTCTTTTCTTTTCATAAGGTTTTTCTGTAGTATTTTGATCTTTCATGGAGTTATTAAAAGTCTTTTTGGAATTCTTTCAAAAGCCTCCAAATGAGGCTCACTCTTGCAAGACTAGAATGGAAGAATATGGTTGAACATTGAAGGCTTGGAGCCTTGCATCCTCTCTTTATTAACTCTTTGTTTGCTTTCTGCATGTCATCCTGCATTTCTATATACTTTGGAATCGCAGCAGGCTTAAATCTTCTTCTTCTTCTTTTCTCTAGTAGTTCAAGTGGGAAAAATTGCTGCCATTTATATTTTACCTTGCATTGTCCTATGTTAAGGATTCATTTTAGAAATCATTTGTTCCTAAGTTATTCCGTTATCACTCTAACCTTTATGTTGCTTGAATGAAATCTAACATGTTATTATGATGAATTTTTTTATGTAAAAACCTCTCTATCTTTTAGAAAGTCCACACCATATTATGATGAATTTGTTCTTTTTTCATTGTCTAATAATATGGTGTTAACTAGTGACCTAATTTGAAATGTAATAGGGCCTTACTCTTATATCTTTTAGAAAGTCCTGATCAAAAGGTATCGGAATTTTCTTTGGTTCTCCTTTTCATGTTTCTAAACAAATTTCATGGACTCAAATTAGACTTCAAAGAAAAGTACTAGAGATTCCACACTAGTATTTTAATCCCTTGGGATTAGTTCATGTGGTGGGGAAGGGAGGGAGAATGCGGTTAGGGTTAGGATAGGTCAAGGCTCGATCCTTTCCAATGTAACAACAAGAAAAGTACCAGAAATTAGAGTGGCTCTCCTCAGTGAAAAAGGTAACTGAAATATTTCTTAGTGAAATACGACCCCCTTAATGAGAAAAAATTCCAGAGGTGGACTTGTGTTTCTTCTTTTCCATCGACCTGGATTTTTCTTAGAAAGTTCAAGACTAAAGTCAGTGTTGAAACAAAAGAAAAAAGGAGAAACTCTCCGAGACTAAATTGTCTTTTTCCATCCCCATCTTGTGGTCTCATGGAAGAACTTATCTTTAAATGTTAAAGGGGGTTTTATGCTCTCAAAATATGCAAATGAGATGTGGTTGCAAATTTTGAAGAGTGAGACGGCGCTATAGATAACTGGATGGTTAATGGATCTCATTTTTCCTAAACCAAGTTGCATCTATGGGGTTGAGTGCTTCATATGGTTTTCTTCGAGCATCAGTATTGGTTTTTTCTTGTCATTCATCAAGCAAACCAAATCCTTAAGCTTTAGGGGCACCTTAGGTGTACATACATTAATACCAACAAAACTACATATATGCACAATAAATGTCATTATGTTTTGAACAAAATAATACTTTTATTTCATTTGTAATTTAGTTCTATTTAATTCATATATATACATATCTATATTCTATTTAATTACTTTCTCTAAACACAATTTATGTGAATGGAATGTTGAAATAATGGTCGGTTTTATGTGAGGATGACTGATGGACCAGAAAATTGTACTAGAAAGGAATGGCTAGAAATACATTAGATATATGCTATAAACAAATATAAGAGAGAAAAACTAAGAACATCAAAACTTTTCTTGTGTCGCCAGAAAAATATCTTAAATATACATGCTTATAAAGTATTTCAAACATGTAAGAGGCCACCTTTGGCCAGGGGTGTTGGCTCTGCCACTGTATACACCTGGTCCAATTGGGTCATATTAATCCATTTTGTCGTTGAACATCTTTTCCCATGTTTGTTCTATAGGAAGCTTTTGTAAGGTCTAAGAATAGATCTTGTCTTAGAGGGGGTCCTTTAAATTATACATTTGCATTATGCAATTTTAACAAAACTATATATATATATATATATATATATATATATATATATATTCTCTTAATTTATGGACGGGTTCTCCATTTCTTGTTTTTGCATTTCTATTTATTAATCTTTATAGAAAGACTCTTCTTATAAAAAGAAAAAGGGAAGGTCGGGATGCTTCTTGTTGTTGACGATTTTATTGGCCATAGTTTTGAGTTGACTTGTTGTTACCTCTGGATATGGTAAAAACTTAGATCAATGGCTTGGTGTTGCTCGTCTTTCTAATCAAATTTGGACTCATTATCATCAGATTGTGGGTATTCCACTATCAGGCTACAACTTTTATGAAAAGCTCGAAAGTTGGTGGACTCAGAGTTCTCTATGTAATGCAATGGGAATGATAAGATTTATGCTTCCATGCCTTTTCTGCTTGGAAAATTGCAAGGAACGGGACAGGAAAATTTCTGAAGGTACTTGCTTTGTCTTATACAAAATAAAGTCACTCCGATACTAACACAAAAGAAATCTGCACATTTTTTACAGAAGAAATTCCCCGTTATACTCTTTTTGGGGTGAATACAAAAAATAAAAGAAAAATGTTACGGCTTTCCTTGAAATGCCAAAACAGGAGAATGTTGTTTAAGGTTATTTAAGAAAATTACTGACTGCAAACTAAGGAGTTGCAAATTTAAGTTGAAGGTGCTACAATGACCAGTTGAAGGCCAGTTATGCAGCAAAGGAATTTATAATAACTGTCCCAGAGTAATTTCCGCTAAGCTATTAGGGGTTGGAAAAAAAAATAATGAATCTTTATTAGTGTAAACTTTTCCAATGGTATATACATGCCAATTAGTTTTTCCTTACTACAAGATAATGTGATTGAATTTTTTTTGACAGCCTTCAACTGTACTACATTCCTTCTCATTTCAGATGTTTTCCCTTTTAATAATCTCACCGCCCATAATAGGATGAATCAAAATTGTTTTGGGAAGGGGTGTCGAGTTCATAATGATTTGGCTTATATATTGGGAATGCATTTGTGGTTTCGTCGTGCTTAGGAACATCATTCTTTTGGTAAAAAGTATTTAGTTATTGGTAATTGATTGTATTTTCTCCTCCTCCATGATTAAAGTTTAGATGTCCAAGTTGGTGCTTGATGTGGAGGTTTCCCCTGATTATTGTATGAGTTGTCCCCTGTCTCTCTCTCTCTCTCTCTTGGTTTTCAATGCAAAGCTATCACCGTTATAACTTGAGTTTTGTCCTTTTGTGCTTGATACTTTGAGTTGTGTGGTCATTCCCGTAAGTGACATCGCGCTCAGTTTTTTTTTTCTTTTTATAATTTTATTCATACCTTAATAGAAGGGATTTTCGGGCTTATGTTATAGAGCAATCACATAGAGAGAATAATGGTGATGATGAGAGGACAGAGAACTTGGCCAGCCGATCAAATGAGCAATCTGAACAGTGTTGTGGGAGTAATGGGATATGCTCCCATGAAGTTCTTCGGGATGGTGACCGTGATTCTGCTTCCAAGGTGGTCCCCAATAAATTTGCCAGAAAGGTACCCCTTTCTTGTCCTTCCCCTTCTGTCCAGCTAATCTCTGGCTTGTTCTGTATACTTTGATTCATTGTATATATTCTAATTTCTGTTTAAAGTGTCACCACATTTGGATAGTGCAGAAAGTCTAGGTTGGAAAAATAATTTTCTGATCATCATTCTTCTCCCCATGGCGTATTTAAGCTACAGAATCACAATAAAAGGAAATTTGCAAGAAAAGTAAAGTAATCCCAGTAATTATAGCAAATTACAGCTAAACAAAAGCTTTCCCAAACTAATTAGTCAACTATACATCTCTATACAGTCCAACAGATAGTAACCCATCACTTCTTGTATTGTATATTACCATTTCGTTATGAACACAATGTAGTGACCCCATGACCTTCTCATATATTGTTTATTGTTATTACCATTTTGTTATGAACAGAATTTAGCCTTTGATTATTAGCCTAAATAACAATTTTGGCGTATGGTCAAAACTTAAGCCTTACACAGGGTTTTTTAACCTGATGTAAAAGATTGTCTTGGCAAGATATTCTTGGTTACCATAAAATTTTGGATAAATATTTATATATATATCACCACTTCTACTGCTATTACCATGCATGCAATTCTCTTTATCTGTTGTAATGGATTGTTCATGTTAACCTGTTGGAACATTATTAGTGCAATGAATTCCCAGATTATATCATGACATCCATGTTTCCTGCGACAGGCGTCATTTAAACTTTCATGGTGTTGCAAAGGTGACCAAAGTGACCAGCACAAGCATGACATTGTCTCTTTTGAAAGAGGAAACATTACAACTGCAGAGCGCAGCAGTAAACAAGTATACCTATCCTGTCTATGCATGTTACTTTTGTTTTCCCACTACTTTTGTATCATTGGGGTAGATGCTATTATTCATGTTTTTGACGAAGGTTTGCATATTTCTGTTTGCCTAACTGTTGGGTTCAGTTTACTGGTGGGTCCCATCTTGTCTATTTAAAAACTCATTTTTGTTTCAGATTTCTTTGAAGTGGGAATCTCAGCCACAAACTGTGATTATATTGACCAAACCAAATTCAACTTCTGTTCGAATTCTGTGTGCAGAGATGGTCAGGTATGGATTTTAAGAAATCCTTAGTTTGTCACTTCTCAAAGCAGATTTTATGTTTCTGCATGAGCTGCTTTTCCTATCAAGCTCTGGTACCTCAAGACATCATATGGTTCAAGAAATGCCTTATAGATATATCTTATATACCACATTGTTTCATTATTGCAATTACTAAAATTGGTTGCTCTGTGCTTTTTAATGGCTAGGTCATGTCTTTCAAAATGATTTTGCTTTCTGTAGTAAAAAGAAAAAGACGTTGCTTTTCCTTGTACTTCATCTTTCCTTTCAATACAAGCTTTTTTCTTATCAAAAGGAAAACTGATGCTGCTGAGCAAGGGGGGAGGGGTAACAGTTATGTGTGACATTAAGGTAGGCTGGGTAAAAAGTAGATTTTGTATGAGAAGGATTTCCACTGAAGAAAAGTATACAAATATGAATTTATTTGCATTTGTCTCTCATATAGTTATTTAAAATACCCGTCACACATGAAAGAAAGGGCCTGACACAATATGTATCTACTTTCTGAAAGTGACTCTCATTCTTGTTAAGTCCCTCATGCCAAAATTCAGTTAAGGACCTTATAGGGTGCCTAACCTTTGCATTTTTCCATGCCTCTGTAACTTTATAGTGGATGTTCGCAAATGTTATTCCTTTCCTCAGTATTTATTTTCTATTTCCAGATGGTTGAGAGAGCAGAAAAAGTTAGATATTTATGTGGAACCGCGTGTGAGAGCTGAACTTCTAACAGAGTCATCTTACTACAACTTCGTCCATACATGGAAAGGTGGTAAGAACCACAAAAGATTGCTTCTTTTCTATTACCTATTGGACGTGACTTCTGTTTTAGAATACATGAAACAAATTCCGAGACTTGCTTTCCATGATGCTTTTTACAAAAGATCCTTGTAAAATCTTTGACATACATTTTTTGCTATGTGCAGATTCTTATATATGTACTTTTTTCATTGTTATTTTTTTCGGCTAAATAAGAAACAAATGCTGTATTAATAGTAAAGAGAGAGTACAAAGTAAGGAAAAGACCAGTAGTCTATCCTAAGCTAACATAACAATGCTAAAGATAACAATACAACGCATGTCAAGGAAGAAACTACAAGATCGTGGATGAAAGAACCCTCGCATTAGGGAAACAATAAAGTCTAGGAAAGCAGAGCATGAAAGGAACATTACTCCACCACCTCTTCCTAAAGTCTAGTCCTTTCACTATTACCAAGAATGAAACTGGTGTGGGAGAAAAAGTCATTAAAGTTTTACAGAATAGCCAACTAGGGTGCTTCGAAGTCATCCTATTGGACTCAAAAGAATCCCACTCGTTTTTGTGTCTCTAATTGATTTTGTCATGTTGGTCAGAGTTATGTATCTGTAACTGCACCAATGTCTGTTTGTTTTGCGATCGACTATTGATTTTGTACAAGATCCGGCCACAAATCAAGTGAAATGATTTATGCATGCATATTTTCTTCCCTTTAATTTCTGACCATGGGCTTATGTGTAAAATTGTTTGCATAGTCAATAATCTCAAGTTGTTGTGACTTGTTATTTAATAAATAGCTATGATTTATATAATGATTTACTTGCTTGATAATTATGCTCATGATTTTGCTATTTACTGTTTAGCATTTCATTTTTTTGCTTGACAGAGACCGAAATAATGCTCCTGCACACAAAAGTTGACCTTGTGGTAACTCTTGGTGGAGATGGAACTGTCCTCTGGGTATGTCCTACTACTTTTAAGCTTTAATTTGCATTACTTCAGATTGTTTTAGTACATTAAAGTATTTGGGTTGAGGGAATATGAAGTGATTCTATGATTTACTTTTAATTTGCAGGCAGCATCTATGTTCAAAGGACCAGTTCCTCCTGTTGTGCCGTTTTCTTTAGGGTCTCTGGGATTTATGACCCCTTTTCGTATCCTCTTATCATTTGTTTTAAAAGAGTAACTTTAAAAATAAAATAAAAAACACAAGAAACGTTCTATATTTTGACGTCTTTTTGACGTCTTTTATAGGATATCTTATTATTGGTAACTTGTTACTGTTCCTGTGTCTCATTCAGACGTGATCTTTGACATGCTTCAGACAGTGAACGTTACCAAGAATATCTTGATTCAATTTTAAAAGGTCCCATTAGTATCACATTGCGACACCGCTTGCAGTGCCATGTTATTAGAGAAGCAGCCAAAAATGAGTATGAAACTGAAGGACCAATACTTGTATTAAATGAGGTTACAATTGACCGTGGGATATCATCATACCTTACAAATTTGGAATGCTATTGTGACAATTCTTTTGTCACATGTGTCCAAGGAGATGGGCTAATATTATCAACAACATCTGGCAGTACTGCCTATTCATTAGCGGCCGGAGGATCAATGGTTCATCCCCAGGTTTGTTTTTATACTATAATCTATTAGTGCCTCCTGTTCACAGCTACAAGAGATATTATATGGTATTAAAGTACTGTATAGTGCCTCTTGCTTGGTGCATTGATAGATAAGTTGACTAACATCTGGTTCTAATAATCTTGACATTATTGCCTGTGCTGGAGACCCCACTTAGGCAACTCTGATACAGAGCTACCTGGAGCAATTTTTTATTTTTTATTTTTCAAAAATTTGTTTTAATTTTATACTACTGCTTTAATGTTATGCCTAAGAAGAAGAAAGTGTATTAAAACAGTAATAGAAAACCTTAAGTTCATAGAAAAATAATCATTTTTATATAGGGACATCGTGAATTTGAATCCTATACAATCAAGGCCACCTTCACCTCCGAAAACCATTTGCCAGTGTTCTTTTTTATCCTTACGGACATTACCAACTTTGTAATGTAACTTACTTGCTCTATTCACACTTGGACTGTCCCGTGTTTTGTGTTTGTTTCAGAGTAAAATTGAACGTATTAGCAAAAACACAAATATATTTGCGTGGAGTCTTGGAAAGTATATTTGTGTTTTTACTAATACGTTCAATTTTACTCTGAAACAAACACAAAACAGATGTGAAGTACAAAGTAGATGACTAGTATAAAAACAGAGATGATCTTTGACTGATTATCTAAACCATAGAAGGTTTGGATTAGTAAAATACAATACGGAGTGGGCCTTACAAAGGTGACCCTCAATGGAAGCTCTCTGTATATGTATATATATATATATCTTTGTATGAATTAATTATTTCAAAATTACTAAACCTTAGACTAAATAACTGTGTATACTGGTGATATCAAAATATGTTTAAAAGAGATCAGAAAATTAACATCTTGAAGGAGGAACTTGCAATGAATCTGACAATCTTGTTCCTAGGATATTCAAAATAATCTCACAAAAAGGTACTCTGGTTGATCTTATCCTAAACAAGAGAAAGCAATAAATCTATTAAAACTGTTATTAACTGTAGCTGTTTCATGTTTTGCAACTATAAAATTGTTATTATGATTTGGTCTTTATAATTTCAGGTTCCTGGAATTCTGTTTACACCTATTTGTCCACATTCCCTATCATTTCGGCCTCTGATATTGCCTGAGCATGTGACGCTGCGAGTACAAGTACCTTTCAACAGCAGGAGCCATGCATGGGCGTCGTTTGATGGCAAGGATAGGAAACGGTTGGCAGCTGGTGATGCACTTGTGTGCAGCATGGCACCTTGGCCTGTCCCAACTGCCTGTCAAGTTGATTCTACTAGTGACTTCCTGAACAGCATTCATGACGGCCTCCACTGGAATCTTCGAAAGACTCAGTCTTTTGATGGCCCTCGGGATGCATAGTGCGTAGTTTTTCATTTGTATATTAGTTCTCTAGTTGGCAGATCTCGTTAGAATCTAAATATAACATGCGTTTTTAAGAGGGGAAAAAAGGGGGGGAGGTGGGTGGCTGTAGAAAGTGAAAAGAAACTTTAAAATTCCTGTAATTATTTATTTCCCCTCAAACGAGGAGATTATGTGTTCTCCTCCTCCAATAAGGTCAAGGCTTGAAGCAGAGCACTTGTTAAATGGATGTCGAAAGATCAATGATATTGCTTTCGTGTTAGGAACTTGTAAACTGGATCATATTTACTGATCGAATATATGCAAAAAATTTAGAAATCGCATTTCATTATAAATTCATATTTGAAATTTTTTTTTTTTTTTGGTTTTTACAAACGAAACGACAATTACAAGATACTTTTACAATGGGTCGATATACAACGAATGCGCTCACAGCAAGCTTGCATCACCATTAATTAGGTATGAATTGAACACATCACATTGAGACCTCCTCCAAACAAATGGAGTTGAACCTGAGATTTTCTCTAACTAAATGGAGACAAATTTGAATTTGATCAACATGATATTCATCTGTTAATCTTTTTCAGCTTCGATTTTTTGAATATTGGGGTGGCCAACTTTCTATTAGATGCATCTATACCTAATTACAAAGACTTCTACAACAATTATTTTACGAAACTTCTATTTTTTTTAATAATGAGGTGGCCAACTTTCTATTAGATGCATGTAATCTATACCTAAACTTTAGCCTAACTACAAAGACTTCTACAAAAACAATTATTTTACAAACTATTTAGGTCATCGTCCCTCTAGCGTTTACTAGAATTGAGGATACTTTCATTTTGTGGAGACATTAATCTCGTGTCACGGGTCAAAAACGTTTCTTTTGTCCCACGCTATGCCAACTCTAGCTACCATTCATCGATCTCTGCTTGATTTTTGTGAAGTACAAAGTAAATTCTTTTGACTTTCCCTAATGATTTCTTATTTTCGTTTTCATTTTTATTTTTATTTTTATTTTCAACAACTACTTGAAGTAAAGGTTGGATTGTGTGAGGCACAATTATTTTTAAAATTAAAAGATTTTCAGAAAAAGAAAAAGTTAAATGAGATTGACGGTCGGTCAAAATTCCATTTGTTTTGGGGAAAAGTTCCTCATCGGTTTTAAGGAGCCAAACTTTTTCTTTAAGTAATTAAGTTATAACAATTTAAACCCAATTTCATGGGTGTGAAAAAAGGGTGATGAACAGGTTGCATCATTTGACTTTAAGAACATGAATGATGGGATTTACCGTAACATTGTGGCTGCATTAACGTATCAAAGAGAAATAACATCACATGTATGAGAAGACTTAAGCAAGAATCATGGACTTGAAAACCTTTTAAAACTCTCAAACCTCAAAAAACAAAAACAAAAATTTGAGAGAGCTCTGATTGGATTGCTATTAGGGAATGTTTTTCTTTCTCCCTTTTATTTAGTTAATCACTTTGCCTTCATCCTTCAAAATGTGTTCTCTACTGTCCATCAAATCTAGCTCATCTCAACCAATATGCAACTCTTTTCTAGCTATTTCAGCACTAATCCTACTATCTTTTTATATATTTTTCTTTGACAAATCACACAATTACCAACCTTTAAATCTCTTGGAAGCCTTCCAGAAAAGCTGTCCGGCAGCTAATACAAGTTCCCCTAGTCCCCTACCACCTACCAATCTAAACCACATCGTGGTCGGAATTGTTGGCTCCATGAACACATGGAAGAAGAAGAAAGCATACACTGAAGCATGGTGGAAACCTAATGTTACCCGCGGTTACCTCTTTTTAGATCGAGCTCCTAAACCGGAATTTCTACCATGGCCTTCATCTGCTCCTCCTTTTCGAGTCAGTGAGGACATCACCGGATTCAAAGTGTACCCAAAAATTGTGAGGCCAGACCAAGTACGAATTATACGTACAATTTTGGAGACATTCAGAGAGGGTGACAAAGATGTGAGATGGTATGTAATGGCGGATGATGATACCATCCTTTTTGTTGATAACTTAGTTGAGGTTCTTGCAAAGTATGACCACACTAAGTACTATTACATTGGTTCCAGTTCGGAATGTATTAAGTCTAACTTCGATTTTTCCTTCGATATGGCGTTTGGCGGCGGTGGTTATGCTTTGAGCTACCCGTTGGTGGCAACATTGGCAACAAAGTTGGATGAGTGTATTGAGAGATATCCATACTTGTGGGTCAGTGATTTTATGTTACATTCATGTTTGGCTGATTTAGGAGTCGCTCTAACTCAAGAAAAGGGGTTTCACCAGGTAATTAATCACCTCTTTTTCCATAAAAAACTAATAAGTTGCTGTAGTTTGTCGCAAATAATAAGTAACATTCTTGCTGTATTGAGAGAACATAAAACACTAATTAAGATATTAATTAACGAGCTAGAATTATTAAGTAGTCGTAGTTTAAAACACATGTTCTGAGTCCATTTTTGTGTTTGTAATTACAGATTGATCTCCATGGTGACATATCAGGTCTTCTATCATCTCATCCACAATCTCCTCTCCTCTCCCTCCACCACATTGACACCATAGACCCAATCTTCCCCTTCATGAGCCGCTCTGAGTCCATTAACCACCTCATGAGGCCAGCAAAAGTTGACCCTTCTCGTCTTCTTCAACAAACCATCTGCTACCACAGACCAAGCAATTGGTCTTTCTCAATCTCATGGGGCTATTCTGCTCACATTTACGAGAACATAATTCCCCGGAGCATTTTACGGAGACCCCTTGAGACATTTAGGCCTTGGAAGAATTCAATAAGACCGCCATTCTACATGTTCAATACCCGGCTAACTTACAATGATCCATGTCAAGCTCCTCATCTGTTTTCCTTTGATTCTATTGATGAGAATGTTAAAGGGAACCAAACTATTACAACTTATTCACGAACAGCTCCACGTGGTTTGCCACCTTGTTCTTCAAGTGGAAACCACTCGGCGGATTTTATCACCAAAATTCAGGTTACTTTGCCTGCAATACGTTTGGAGGTCAGCTTTTAATTAGTCATTGCCTTACATGAGTACAAATACATATTATATAGTATGTTCGTGTCTTATGTTGTTTATATTTTCCTACTTTTCAGGCCAGAGGGATAGACTGCTGTGATATAGCATATGCACCTGACATTAACACTACTCAAGTTATATACAGAGCTTGCATGGAGGGTGAAATTATCGCCTAATGTAAAATTAACTAAGGACACCATATTCATTTAACTACCAAAAATACCCTTAGTACACCGTAATACACTCTATCACAACACTAAACCAATTCGAAAACTGGCTGCGGAACACTCCATCAGATGGAGGCAGCAGTTGTTTTCGAAGAGGGGACCACACTGACGAACTCTCTGCAATCATTTATCCAAGGATTCTAGGTAGAAGGACTAACGTCACCCATTGCATTCGTATCAATAATGTATGATTAAGAGTCCTGAGACTGAAAATCATAGTGAAGGCAGTGCGATAAGATTGCTTCATCTTTCAATATTTGCAATTCCTCCCAATAATATTTGGTTAATTGAAAATCATAGCATGTATTTGGTGATCAGCCGTTTTGATCTCTAACGTTTGTATACCAGAATTATATTATACAATCTATTATTACAAATAAATATTTAGTTGAAGCGTACTTTTTTTGTTTGCTTCGATCTTGACTGGTTTCATTGCTTTATATCTTTAAGACGGAAAAAATGGGACACCATGGACGAGATACGAACACAAAATAGTTACTTGTATGTCTTAAGGGTCCGTTTGATAATCATTTCAATTTTATTTTTTATTTTTTGTGCTAGAGTATGTTGGCATACGCGTGAGTTCAAGAAAATGATTTCCTAATTAGTGTAGTTGACTAATTATTGTACAATTATGACTTTGTTTCCTAGTTTATTTCGTTTCCTTGTTAAACCTGTAAAACCCTATGTAAACATATAAATAGCTCATTGGAGAGGAATAGAATTGAATCAGTTTTACCTAAACACATATTTCTACTTGGTATCAGAGCCACCGATCTGGTGGTTTCTTGTTTATCCCAAACCCTCTAATTGAATCCAAACCTATATTGAGTTCATACGTTTTTCATCCATCCTCCACATATATTGAGTTCATACTTCCACACCATCAATTTCCGCTGCGATGACAACACCCGAGGCTTCCCTTGTTCTCCCGGATAGTTCTTTGACCTCCGCTGCACAACCTCCAACTTTGTCAGTTCCACAGATTGTCACCATCCATAATGATAATTCTGCGTGGCCTACAGGAGTTATTCTTAAGGAGACCAATTTCTTTGGTCTCAACTCATGGAAATTCGAATTGCTACCCGTGGAAAGTTGGGCTATCTTACTGGCTCTATTGCTTTGCCAGCCGAATATGCTCCTATTTTTGATGCGTGGACCATTGAAAATCTACGAGTCAAAGGTTGGTTAATTGATTCTATGTCCCCTGAGTTGATGGGCAGCTTTATTCGTCTTCGCACTGCCAAGGAGATTTGGGCTGCTGTCAAGAAAGTTTTCTATGATGGATCCGATGAATCTCAAGTTTACAAATTGAACAAGAAGACATTCACCCTCAAATAGAATGGCCAACCTGTTTCCAAATATTATAGCATGCTTCAGAGTCTTTTTTAGGAACTGGATCATCGCGACCCCCTATCTATGGTGTGCGCTGCTGAGAATGGTACATACCAGAAAAAACTCGACCGTCTTCGAGTTCATATTTTTCTTTCTGGATTGGATCCCGAATTTGATCAAGTTCGTAGTGAAATCCTCCGCAAGGAACCTAAATTGGATCTCAACCAAAATTTTTCTTATGTTGGCCGTGATGCACAACAACGCACCAATTTTACTGGTGCTGCCGCCTCTCTTGATGCTGCTGTCATGGTGGCTCAACATTCCAAAGGACCACCTTCATCTCATGGGAGTTCCTCGACCCAGGGGGTGAAGGACAAACTAGTTTTCAAGTGCACTCATTGTGGTGGTTCAAAACACACTCGTGAACATTGTTATGAATTAGTTGGCTTTCCATCTTGGTGGGATCATTCTAAGAATAAAAGAAGTGGTCATAAGGCACCCCAAGCCTTTGCTACTCTAGAGACCCCCCTGGTAGTGGCAACAAATCAAATGAACATACTTCTGCATCTGCGTCCATGGGTACATCAGGTACAACTGGTTATGCATTGAATGTTTCTTCCACCTCACCTACCAGTAATGTCTGGATTATTGATTCAGGAGCCTCTGATCATATGACATGTGATTCGAATAAAATCACATCTTTGTCTCCATCTTCACAATCGGTAGTATCCAATGCAAATGGTAGTTCCTCTCCTATTGTTGGAGAGGGTTCTTTATCCCTTACAAATTCGTTGCACCTAGATTCAGTACTTGTTATGCCGTCATTGGATTTTAATTTGCTATCTATTGCGCAAATTACTCATGCTCTTTGTACTGTAACGTTTTGGCCAAATTGTTGTATTTTTCAAGACATCCTCACAAGGAAGATAATTGGTTATGGTATTAGAAGGGGCAAGCTGTATTTTCTGGATTTGGCACCAAGTGGTGAGACTCGGATTTCTCAAGCCTTAAAGACTAGTGGAGATCTGACCGAGAAAAATCAGAATTTTATTTGGTTGTGGCATAGACGGTTGGGTCATGCCTCCTTTAGATATCTTAAAAGGTTGTTTCCTTCATGGTTTAGTAAACTTTCATATTTTAATTTTAAGTATGATGTTTGTGAACTGGCAAAAAGCCATAGAGTTTCCTTCCCTTTGAGTATGAATAAAAGTACGGTGCCGTTTGCAATTGTTCATTCTGATGTTTGGGGTCCTGCTCCAATTTCTACTCCTTCTGGTGCTCATTGGTTTGTTACCTTTATTAATAATTGCACACGTATGACTTGGATTTCTCTCTTAAAAACCAAGGGGGAGGTGTGTACCACATTTCAACAGTTTTACAAGATGGTAGACACTCAGTTTCATGCAAAAATTAAGCTCCTTCGTTCTGATAATAAGGGTGAATTTGTGAATCATGATCTTTGTCAGTTTTTAGAAGCTCATGGAATTGAACATCAACGAACATGTCCATATACCCCTCAGCAAAATAGGGTAGCAGAGTGCAAAAATCGTCATTTTTTAGAAGTGGTTCGAGCTTCATTTTTTGATGCTCAAATGCCTCGTTTTTTTTTTTGGGAGAAGCAGTGTGTTCTGCTGCATATCTTATTAATCAGGTTCCCTTCAGTTTCTTGAACTTCCAAACACCATTACAAGCCCTTCGTCAGTTTTTGCTCTTCATTCAAATCCCAATTTGGAGCCACGAGTTTTTGGACATGTAACTTTCGTTTATCTTTATACACATCAGCGCAACAAGTTGGAGCCTGAAGCACTCAAGTGCGTGTTTATTGGCTATGCCCAACATAAAAAAGGGTATCGCTACTATCATCCACCTGCTCAGAAGCTCTACATCACTATGGATGTGGTTTTTCGAGAAGAAGAAATGTATTTGTCTGGGGGAGTTTAGGCACAGGCGAGCCCAGATACTGTTGATGGTCAGTTCGACCTGGAAGGATTCGTTACTTTGGAGTTGTTATGTCATCCGACAGTTCAGGATGCACTAACCTACTCGTCAGATACCACTCCAGAAACTACACACGACAGTTTTGATGACCGGTCATGGTTGGTCTCCTCACCCACAACTCAGTCACCCGGTCAGGGGGAGAAGAATGATGTATTGATGCCCGTTTCTGAAGTTTCTGTACCATTTAACCAATTATCTTCTTAAATGTCTTATGAACCTACAACCCAGGTAATATCCCAGAACATTGATGTTGAAGATTTATATTTAACTGATTTGTTTTCAAACGATCCATCTAATGAGATACATCTACAGCCATACCAATTACCTGTTCGTAAGAATCGTGGTATCCCGAAGATTCAATATGAAGCGGATCCCAAAGCTAAAGTGAAGTACCCGATTAGCAACCATGTTTTCACTCATAGATTGTTCGCACCACATGCCATGTTGATCAAACAACTAGATTCTTTGTCTACACCAAGCAGTGTAGAAGAGGCTTTGATGGATCCAAACTGAAAACAAGCGATGAATAATGAGATGCAAGCTCTTCAAAAGAATTCCACATGGGAACTTGTTCCTTTCCCAAGTGGCAAACGAACTGTGGGTTGTAGATGGATTTATACCATTAAGTTGAAGGCAGATGGATCGATCGAACAGTACAAAGCTTGATTGGTGGCAAAAGGGTATACTCAGATATATAGAGTGGATTATCAGGAGATGTTTGCTCCAGTAGCAAAAATCAACACTGTATGAATCCTGATATCACTTGCTGCAAACTTGGATTGGCCATTACACCAATTCGATGTCAAAAATGCCTTTTTACATGGTGATTTAGAAGAAGTTTATATGGATCCTCCGCCTGGATGTAACTTGAGTTCCGAATCGAAACACTATGTGTGCAAATTAAAGAAGTCTTTGTATAGTTTAAAGCAGTCACCTAGATCATGGTTTGGGCAATTGACAAAGTCTATGAGGGCATTCGAATATAAACAAATTAATTTTGATCATACTTTGTTCTTGAAGCATAAGGAAAATAAAATTACAACTTTGATAGTATATGTTGATGATAGGATCGTAACAGATGGTGATCCTGATGAAAGAAAAGCATTGCAAGAGTACTTATCTAAGGAGTTTGTGATAAAAGATCTTGGTACACTTAAGTATTTTCTCGGGATAGAAGTATCTAGATCACAGCAAGGTATCTTCTTGTCTCAACGAAAATATGTTATGGATTTATTAACTGAAACTGGGATGCTGGGGTGTAATCCAGTTAATACGCCTATGGAGGAAAATCACAAGCTTGGTAAGTGTACTGATCATAAACCAACTAACAAGGAGCAATACCAGCGCCTAGTTGGGAGCTTAATTTATTTGTCACATACGAGACCAAACATTGCATATGTTGTGAGTGTTGTAAGCTAGTTTATGCACTCTCCAAGTCAAGTTCATAGAGATGCAGTGAATCGCATCTTGAGATATTTAAAATCAACTCCTAGCAAAGAGTTAATGTATTCAAAGCAAGGACATCTGGATGTAATTGGGTATATAGATGCAGATTGGGTTGTGTCCCAAACAGACAGGCGATCCACTTCAGGTTACTTTACTTTTGTAAGAGGTAACCTTGTTACTTGGGGTAGTAAGAAACAAAATGTTGTTGCAAGATCAAGTGCGGAGGCAGAATATAGAGGTATGGCACATGGTGTTTGTGAGTTGTTATGGATTAAGCATGTTCTAACAGAGTTAGGTTTTAAGCCTAAAAAACCCATGAAATTATATTGCGATAATATTGCGGCCATTAATATTGCTCATAATCCAGTATAACATGATCGAACTAAATATGTTGAAGTGGATAGGCATTTCATCAAAGAAAGATTAGAAGACAAGATGCTTCAGCTCCCATTTGTAAAGTCAGAAGATCAGTTGGTAGATATCTTGACGAAAGCAGTTTCAAGCCGAGTATTTCAGGACACGCTGAGCAAGTTAGACCTTGGTGACATTTATGCTCCAACTTGAGGGGGAGTGTTGGCATATGTGTGAGTTCAGGAAAGTGATTTCCTAATTAGTGTAGTTGACTAATTATTGTACAATTAGGACTTTGTTTCCTTGTTAAACCTGTAAAATCCTATGTAAACATATAAATAGCTCATTATGGAGATGAATAGAATTGAATCAGTTTTACCTAAACATATATTTCTACTGAGTATAGAGGAAAAAGAGGGAGAATGGAAGTAAGAATGAGAGTGGATATGGGATTGAGAGGGAAGATAAGAGGAGAAGATGGGATGGATGAGTAACAAAAGTGAAAACAAAATCTAAAAACTGAAATCTATTTAAAATTATTTTCACTTTTGTTACTCCTCCCTCTCATCCTCCCCTCTTATCCTCTCTCTCAATCTCATCCTCACTCTCATTTTCCTCTATTCTCTAGTACAAAAAATGAAAACTAGAAACTAAAATTGAAATGGTTATCAAACGAGTCATTAGTTATCAATTTTGTACCATATTTTCCTTTTGATGCCTCCAACACCTCTTCACAATATACTAAACATCCAATGCTATTGCTAATTCGCTATCTTCATAGGGTTTCGCTTGCGTTTGATAAGGGTTGAATATGGTAAAATTACATTTGTTTCACAATTCATTATATCATTTTTGGTCATTCTATATTAGGGTAAATTAATAATTCAATAAATAGTTTGGTAATAGGATGTACTCAATGAATTTTAGGACTCGTTTAACAACACCCTTTTTTTATGTTCGGAAGTTACCTATAGTCTAGACAATTAAATACCTATTTCAACTTCATACCTTGAATTTGTTAAAGGAAACTTTGTACCCGACAAATAGGTATATCTTTGATATGCACCTCTACTTTAGGTAATACCTATTGAACCCAATACCAACCAATTGGTAAAGTTGGAAATAATGTCTCTCTACATTACTAGAAAATTGGGCAATAGGACCCTTTTTACAGAGACTGATACACAAACAGTCCCTAAAAAATGCTATTAGAACGAAATATTATGTCTCCATCTCTAGTAAACATCAAGGGACATAAAACAGTCCCTATTGTCATACTAGAGACATAAAATATTTTCATTACTACTCGCATTTTAAACGAAAGTACTTCAACACCACCATATATTGCGAAAAATAAAGTATAAAATTTGTCATTAGGCACGGATATAATAAGCAGTGCCAAAATTGCTCTACGATTTTGCCACAACATGAGTCACAGAGTTGTAGCTAGGTAGTACCCATCCGAGTAGATACGTGATCTAAGGGACTTGACCTCTCAACACATCGTTGAACACCGGGGATTGATCAAGCACGTTAAGGTCGTTTTGAGATCTCGTAACTCTGAAAAAAGCATGCCAAACCCAAGTATATCAAATAATGCAACAGCTTCCCATAATCTCCTTGATAGGCAGTTGGGCAGTTCTTCCACTTCTAGTGCATGCAGTCGATGCTTCCAATCATGCCTGGGAAATCTCGAGCCTTGACTTTTTGTAGAAGCCTTTGGAGGTCCCTAGGTGTAGGTTTGCGGAGGTAATCCCTCGTGTAGAGAATTTCGATTGCATCATAGAATTTGACCAAGCGATCTAGGATAGTAGATTTCCCCATTCTTGCAATCTAATCCACCTGGTCTACAAATGCACCAAACGCTAGCATCCGTAAAGAAGATATAAGTTTTTGCTCTTGAAGAACACCCAAAACCCAGTAGTATTGTACTTCTGAACGAAGTATGCGTTGTAATTGAAACATCATGCATGATTTTATGGAAGAAATGGGGCTGCATTCTATATTGCCCTCGAAAATCAAATCTAGAGTACAACGAATTTGGGATAAAGTAATCTTCCAAGAGATTCTTACCCCGAGAGTGCTTACGTCTGTCCACATTCGGGCCACGGTCGAGTTGTGAACCACGGTGGTGTTGGCTTGATTGATGGAGCATACCCACTGCCATGGCAACTTGATCATCATCTTCTTCCCACTCCCTTTCTTCTTCAGCTCGCTTGCGCATTCTTTCTTGAGAGTAGAATGTGTTTTCTAAAATCTGAGAAATGAAATGATAGAGAGAATATGGTGTGAGAGGTCTGAGTAGAGGATGCGCAATTGTAGCAATTGAAAATCTTATTTGAAATATGAGATTTGAATTTTATAATAAATGTGGACACGTGGCAACCGAAAATCTTATCCGAAATATGAGATATGAATTTTATAATAAATATGGACACGTGGCAACCGAAAATCTTATCCAAATTACTTGTTTAAGTGTCGGTTTGGCATTGTTTATTTGGGGTGATAAGTTATTTTTAAAAAATTTTGGAAAGCTTAGCGCGTTTAGTAAACTATGAGAAAATCACTTATTGTTAAAAATTATTGTGAGAGAAAGATATAAGGGAAAGCAGCTAATGAGGTGCTTTGATTTTCTAATTGTGTAGGAATCAGTTTCGAAAAAACGCTGAGTTTAATGATTATGCGGCAATTATTTTCTAATTATGCTGAAATCAGTACCAACAACACTTTTAACAAAAAGTTTACCAAACACCAAACTGTTTTCTCTTACAGCTGATTTCTCTCATAGCAAATCTGACAACGATTATTTTCACAGCACAACAATTTCAAACTAGTCCTAAGTATAAAAATAAAAATAATTTAAAGTGAATAGTAATTGCCCTTTGCCATGGCAATGGGTGGAAACACAACTTGCCTTTTGAAAGGACTAGCACTATTCACGTGATAGTAACAGTCATTGTCTTCCCTTGCCTTTACCATGGCAAATGAGTGAAAATACTCTTAATGGATGGATTTGCAATAATGTATCTCTAACTTGTCAATAATATGTCAATAACAAATCAATAACGTACTGATAGATTATATGGACACGTTATTGACATGTTATTGGCACATTATACAAATCTTTCCTTTAATAAAAGAGGAATGTCCTGTAGAGAAACCTAAACCCACATATAGGGCTCGTCAATGGACCGGGCCGGGCCGGGCTTTAAAGAGGAGAGAGAAAATATCGGGCTGGGCTTGAGAAAACCCATTGGCCAGGCCAGGCCAGGCTAAGCCCAACGGGCAGGGCCAAAATGGGCCTACTTCATTCGAAAAAAATCATAAACTTAATCATAAGGACATTTTAGTCCAAATTTGAGATTAAACTCACTTAATTCCAATATTTTCACATCAAACCAAATTCATAAAACACCCAATAAAGTCACACAACTTAATAAGATTTTTCCACAAAAATAATAAACCCAAGTATTATTTTTGAGGTTATTACATAATTAGACTGTAATACGTTTTAAGAAATAATTTTAAAAAATAATAAGTATCAAAAAAATATTTTTTTTAAAGGATGGTATGAATAAATGTGCAAATATTTGGTGATGTGTTCAAGAAAATCATGATTATATTTGGTGGTACGATTATGTTTCATGATATGACGATATTTGGTGATATGATATGTTGTTCATCTTATTTATATATATATAATTGTTGTATTAATATTTGACACAAATTAATGTGCTAATCATCTAATTATAAACTAGGAATGAGTAAAGAAAAGTAAATGAAATGAAACAAATTATATATGTGATTTAAGTGATATAATCCTAATCCTAAACTCTTATTTATACATAATTATATATGTATGAGGGCCTAACAGGCCGGGCTTTCTTAGGCTTAATTGGGCCGGGCTTATGGACCGGACCGAGCTTCAGACACCCAAACCCAAGCCTAGTCCAGCCCAAGGCGGACCGGGCCATCTCAAAGCCCATAACGGGCCAGGCCGGACTTTTTTTGATGGCCCGGGTAGGCCCCCATCTGCCCATGAGCCTGCAGGCCAAATGATGAGGCCTACCCACGTACGCATCTCATGTCCTGATTACAAAGAATAAGCTACGCCGAAAACTATTACGACATATAATCGTTCTCAAATAAATCGATGAATGGAAAGTTTTAATATGGGTAAAATTATTAAAATAACTTTTTAAATCAATAAACTTCCATTAATTTATATATGTTCATCTTTTTAATCTGTTTCGGATAGAGTTTAAGTTATTAGTTCAATTTGCATGATGTAGTTTCAAAGTTTCTGGTTTTAATCAAACAAACAACTCTCTTCCTCTAATTACACAAAACTCCATTAAAAAATTTAAAACCCTTTTTTTTCATTCTTCGAATTTCTGTAACAAAATCCGCCCAACACCAAGAGAAGTAAACAGAAAAAGTTTGCCCAGCCACGAGCAGTATAAATACATGAGGAAAAAACCTAAGTAACCTAGCACCTTATAACTCCCATAACTTCAATTGTCTCAGTTTTTTCCCGATTTATGAAACACAGTAAAATTCAGCACACCAACAATCACGCCTTCAAGAAACTCTATAAAATAAGAAAATGCAGCGGTTCGTATACTAATGAGCTTTCTGAATTCCTATCATACGAGCATAGTCCACCCACCTGCAAAGTAAAGTAGTCAGCGGTGACTCGTGAGGGTATAACAATAAGTTATATCGGAAAAATTCACAAGGCAAAAGTTCTCACAATAATGAACCCAAGAACGTGTTGCCAGTCCGAATGGCAAAGCAAATTGCACTTAGCATGAGCTTGTGTTTATGTAGTAGCGGTTCCAAACACCTTTGTTCAATAACACCGGCCAATACTTGGTACCTGACAGAGAATTTGAATTTATGTAAATAAACGCAGTTCCCAAGACTTCTGCAATTCCTAATGCCAGTAATTCCATTTACAAAGCATTTGATATATATCTACCCTTAATATTTTTGTCATGCCTTAAGTTATCCTTTATTTTTTCAAATAATTCGATCTATTGGATACCATTTTCAAATAAGTCTTGAGCTTGAGCACTCAGCTCACACATTTACACCTAATGGATTTTGTACACTTACATACAAAACCAAATATAACATATTTCACTCAGCTCAAAAGCTTAACAAAATAAAACTGCCAACGTACTTTTTCGAAGAGAACATATCTAAAATGGATAATTTGTTAAATTTGCAACACTATAGAAAAGGTAAAACTACAAGGAGTTCAGAAAATTAGAAACAGGAAATGCATTGTCCAATAGAAAAATCATGCCCGCTATACTCAGCAAACTAATCCTGATAAAAATGAAGTACCTGAGATTGCTAGAAACTGCCATGTAGACACCATATGCAACGCTAGTGGATACTATAGGCACATTCTCAATTTCACCTGCTTTGTCCTTATCAACAGCCTTCCTTGCATTGATCAACGCATTTGTCACAGCTGTCCCAACCTAATTAAAAATGAGATGCATTATGTATCATCAAATTTAGGGATACTGGTTCACATAAATTAGCATAGAGTAAGGCAAAAACTTTTGCAACAAGATTGTCATGCAATATTAATAAAAGCTACAATGGAGCAAATACTAGCCATTAAGAAGATCAACATTGCCATCTTTTTAAACCAGTATCATTGAGAGAACTAGTACAAGCACCCACCAAAAAAAATTTAAAACAATCTATTTCAAATTATTTTAAAAATATATAAATCAAGGAATTAGTAACCCTGTGGCATCAACTCCATTAGGATTTAGGTTAGTATGCAACAACAGAACAATGGACCAAAAGAAGTAAAGCACATCAAACACATGCAGAACTCCAAATGAGACGTATGTTTGAGTATGTGTCTATGCCCATGCCAGTTGCGGAACGGTGTAGAACATAAACCCCATGTGTAAGTCATAAAGTTCAGGATTTGATGCAGGCTTAGTCATAAGGTATTTAAGTTCAACCCAGGCATTGGTTATTAATTCAAATTTTATAAATGAATAAATTTGGCTGTTGATATCAATCCAGTCTTTGGATTTAAGGCTCTACAAAGAATAGATTACTAAGACTAATTAAAAACAAATGCTTACTGCTAGATGACCATCGTTAATTTCAAAGGGAATTGAACTTTTCAATTGTCTCAGAGAAAATTTTGGTCAACTATGTTGATGTCCAATTCTATAAAATATAAAGGCTATGTTGATATCTAATTCTATAAAACATAAAGGATAATCTATGGAAGTAACAACATAATAAAAACACACATAGAAAAAGTGGTCAAGAGCACAAGACTCCCACCAATGGTGACAACATAAAGGATAAAGTAGCCCCTACAGTTTGAATGGTTACCATTAATCCAACCCAACCAGACAAAATTTTAGCCTTAAATTTACATGCTGTTAGGAGCAAAATTATTATGGTATTGAGATCTAGGGGGAAAAAAATCAACTGTGCATTCATGTAGAAAGAAAAATGCAAACTTCTAAGGCTCCACACAGATTCTTTTATGCCATTCAGCTCAACCTTCAGTGCGTCACTACATTTTTAACAATCAGATGCTCTCTCACCATTTCCAGCACAAGCCAGTAGAATTGACTTAACTTATCAACTAAAATAAAGGAAAACACGGACGCTTACCACATCACAGATGGGAAAAGAACTTTGCTCCTTTCTTTAGCAACAATAAGGATGGATGTAAAATGTGAAAAAAAATAAATTGCTGAGAAGAAACACTCTTTCACAATTCTATGAAGAGACAGCACAAGCACAGGTTTTCCATAAAACAAAACCCCCAAAAAAAAAATAAATTGGCTTCCTTTTATTTTGTCCTATTGAATGTGAAGTTGTGAAGAAATGCACAATATTATAAGCTCCTAGTAAGCTTTACAAGATAAGGAAATTTGCAGGACACGTCTCAGCTGGTAGAAGAAATATGGTTCATGAGAATTACTCAGTTTAAAATAAAACATCAATATGCATGCAAACACATCGAAGTATCATGCATGGACAAGTGGAACACTAATCAATACCAAAACAATATTTAAAATTACCAATTACAAGGAGTTATAGAAGTACTAACCAGTGAGGAAGCAGTACCAACAGCAAAGAGCTTGGCCCCGTTTCTCTGCACAAACAAATGAGGTGTTACGAAATATTTGATATGACTCTTAACCTCGAACTTCAGATTAAATAAAAACACGTTACTAAAAGCCTACTTACCACTACTCCACCAATCCTCTGTAGTAATGAGTATGATGTTCCAGAGAGAGCGATCTGCAGACAGAATTTCAGAATCGTATAAGTAACTGTATCTGGCTTTTAATTTGATCTAATAAGGCAAAATGCCAATACAAAAAATCAGTAATTCATAGGAAAGTAACCTGGAAGGCATTATCAGGGCAGCCATGGAAAAACTTAGTGATTGCTCCTGCATTGAGTGCAAGTGGAGGTCGGAGAGAGACAGTTGGTGCTGGAAGATATACAAGCATGAAATCTGCAATGATGGCCATTACCTAACAGAAATACACTACACACATAAATGATAGGAACTGAAAATATTCAAACTAGACATTATTTATGTTAGCTGAAGATTTTCCACAAGAAAAGCTATTCACGTAATCATTTAAATTCGCCAATAACAAAGTCCAGTACCCACAGATCAATTTTTAAAGCACAAAAATATTGCACAGTAGTTTATGGAAGAAAAGTACATTACTCATCTATGATCTCCAATTATTCAAATCATTGGCAAGCACTTGATAAAAAATGGGTTGCTTATGACCCCTAGTTGATGCATTTTCACGCATAACTTCAGGAAAAATCTGATTGGCAAGCACCTTTTATTTGGATCATGTGCTTCACCTTAGACTACCATGTCGAATAAAAGGTCATGGGCATAAGCATGCCTAATGGAGACACATAATGCAAGCCAAGAGGCCAACTCTAACTCAAAACATCCCATAGCTATGCAAGCACTATAAAACTACTTCCAAATTGATTTACATGAATTAAAAGTCATTTCCATATCTCTTTCATCAGTCGCCACCGCACTACAGTCTAATCCTCTCTCTATTTAACAAAAATCATCAATCAAAAATAAAAACACGGTCACTTTGAACTTCGATTTCCCCTTAAAATTGCTCAACACACAGATACAAAAACAACTATGAACCCAAGAAAGCAACTTTGATAACAATGTGCAATGTGGTTCAAATTAAAGTGTTTGACAAAAGGCATCCATACCACATCTGCAAAAACAACTTCAAGCTCATTGAAAAAGTTTTCTCCGCGACGCTGGTACTCCGCAGCAGTCTACAAAATCCAAACAAAACTGATTAAAAGAAGAAAAGAAAAAAACCAACTTCATTTAAAAAGAAAAACAGGGAGAAACAGAGAGAAGGAGAGACCTTAGTGAAGAGACCAACGCCGCATTCCATGAAGACCTTAGCGAAAAAAAGATCATCGGCCAGCAGCCTCTCTCTGAACCCAGCGAATTGCATCAACCACTTGAAAAGCCCCGACTTCCCCAGCTCGAAGTACCGGGTCACAACTGACCCGGGGATCCGACCCGCCTGGATCGCGGCGGCCAGGTCCTTGGGCAAGCTCTCCAAGCCCCGCTTAGACTCTGCCAACACCAACAAGGCCTCCGCCAAGTTCTTCCCGCCTGCATTGTCCGAACCGCCGTTGATGTCGCCATCATCCCCGCCCCCGCCGCCACCTCCGGAAGAGTCGCGGCCGTTGATGCCTCCGTCGCCGCTGCCGGTGGAGAATAGGACCTGGCGGAACTGGCGGTGGCGGTGGGTGAGGGAGGGAGGGGTTACAGTGAGGCGGAGGTGGAGGAGGGGCGATGCGGAGGGTAGAGATGGACGGTGGGGATTGAGTTTGGAGAGAGAGGATGAGGATGAGGATGAGGAGGTGGAGGCGGGTGTGAAGCACAAGGAGATCGCCATTGGTGGTTTTTGGGTTTGGTTAGAGTTGGGGCGGGTGGGCAAAGGAATTTATGTTTGTCTGTCTGTCTCTCTCTCTCTCTCGCTCTCAGGCGTGGGCTGTGTGCTCTCTGTCTCTTTGTTTGTTTCTTCTGCAAATGGGCGTGAGTTCCAGAGGCAGAGAGAGGGAGAGAGAGAGAGAGACGAAGAGAGACGAAGAGAGGCGAAGAGAGGGAAGAAGCGTGTTTTATTTTAAGGGTTTTTGGCAAAGTTATGAAGTCTACAAGAGTCCAAGCGACTTCCTTGCACGGCTTCCAGCGCGTTCAAGTCCTTCGCCTCTACCATGGGGAATCACATTTCTCCAATACAAATCTAATTTTAATAAATTAGGAACTAGATTCCAACTTTAGAATTTTGGGGTCTTTATAGCCATTTCATGCCAAAAATGTTAGAAAAAAACCCTCGCGTTACAGATATTGAATTGAGGACCAATTTGTATTTATTATTTATTTTTGTGACTATTATGCCCTTAAAGGTAAATAATTAAAATAAATTAAAATCTTTTGATTTAATACATCTTTTGTTTTATTAACAAATTTTGAATTTTGACTATTGCATTGGCCCCCTAAGGAATTTGTGAAAAACAATCAACATATAACACGTTTATTAAAAAAAAAAAAACTTACTGTGTAGATAGAAACCAAACAAAAGACACTTAAGGAAAAGGTAAAAACAAACATATTAAGGCATACACAAATAATATTAAATACGTATATTTTTTAAGAATTAAAATATTATGTTTGGGAAACAAAATAGTAAGCCTAGAACATAGGTTAAAAACATTCTAATAAACTCAATACATATGTTTATAAAAAAAAATTACACAAAAATATATGTTATTTTTCATAATAAAAATACCTATATGTTTGAGAATAAAATAATAAACCTAGAACATAGGTTAAAAAGATTCTAATAAACTAAGGCCATGTTTGGTACACTTTACTGGTGAGCCTGAAAAGTGGTTCTCTAAATAGCACCCTCATTAAATAGAACACGTGAGTCCAACGCCTTTCTTTTAAAAACATCATTTTTTTATTTGTATTTTTTAATTATTATTTTAGATCTTTGTTTTTGTGTGTTTTTTTTGCAACATTTATTTATTTATAGATAAAAATCCCCTGATGGAATAGCCTTACCTCCACCAAAAGCAACAGTGTGTGTACAAGGAGTCCTCTCGCAAGATATCAATCATTAAAATAATATAAATTATAATACTTCATACCCAATCCCAATCCTTAAAACTTGAAGAGCAGCTCTTCAATGGCTTGCGACTGCAGACCCAATCTAAGATGAAGAGGCTCTCACGCCACTGCACCACTCCTCTTGCTGTTTTTTTCTTCTTCTGGTTTTTATTTTCTTGTGTTTTTTTTCTCTTTGTATTTGTTTAATGAGTAGTAAAAATTGTAGCTTGATTATAATCTTATTTAATTAGATTAATTGAGATTGATTTTTGTTAAATTAATTGATATTAATTAAAGTCGGCAACAATCATAGCTTGATTATAGTCTTTTTTTTTTTTTTTTTCCCCCCTCTCTATGAATAGATAATAATATTGATTAATTATAAGGGCATTTGATTGTCTAATTTTTTTTTTATGATCTTAGTCTTTTAAATATTTCTTATACTCTAAAAAATTCATGGATCCACCACTGCTTTCATATCTAAAGTTCCACCTGACTCTTTGGTCTTAAGAATGCTGGTTTTAAGAATGAGTAATTGCCCTTCTCCGACCCTTACTGCCCAACCTGAAAGCGGACAGCTAATGCGGTCCACTTATTGAACAAGGTTCTATGGTCAGTCTGTGACCCTAGATGCCGAAGGCGTCCTTGGGGTGATCTCATAGTTCCTACGGGGTGGAGACGATGGGTCGGTCCATGGATTTTTCTTCCTTTTGCCGCATTTCGCTCAAAGGGTCTACATCTCACTAAAGAAATGCAATCCAATTCATTCAAAGATTTATGAGTCACTTGCATATTGTAGAGAGTATGAGTCTTCATATGATATAGTATTCAACACAATTGTGATTCACTAGGGGCTTAGCGCATTTGGAGTGCTACAATCATAAGGACTAGGTTGTTGTATCTTGGGAGACAAGCACCGGTCAACCATGAGCACCGTAATGAGGCGTACATTGTCTTAAGGACAGAATGCCAAACATAAGCCTTGACCAATTTTTAGGTGTTTCTAATCTAATTTATATTTACATTTAGCATTGGTTTTGCTCATGTCATATGCATTAAGTCCCCATTCGGTTCATGGAAAATGAGACTTGGGGATGAGAAATCAATTGCTTTCCCATGTTTGGTAAGTTTAGGCATGAGAAATCGTTGCCTAACTCATAGAAAAATAGGAGAAAAGTGAAGTCATCCTCCCAACCTGGGTTTTGTTTTCCCTCCCCATGGGAAAGTTTGGGAAAATGAGTCAATCTTAAATAAACATTTGTCATGACCATTTTGTCCCAATTAACAATTTAAAATTACAACATATCATTAAATGCATTTTTTTTTAATTTGATTTAATATGGGTATAATTGAAAATTTATACAAACTTTATTTTCCATTCCTACTCAAAAACAAACATGGGAAAGGAAATAAAGTGATATCTTTCGGTTACTTTCCTAACATTACCAAACGTGAAAAATGAATTTTCCATTTCTCATCCCTTGGGATATGACATGGGAAATAATTTCCCCTTAAATTCGTTCCATGAACCAAACATGGCTAAAATTTACACATTTAATTGCATGTTTATTTCTGAATTTCTCTGTGTTTAAAATATATCAATTAGACTCATTTTTTCTTACAATTGATTATTTAATTTGAATATATTTTTCATTTTTATTTCAAGATTAGCTGTTCACTTTTCATTCATGTAGGCATACAAGTACAAAAAGACTATTATGTGCGTTGCATACACCATAAAACATGTTGATATACTATATTAAATCCGTTGAAATTATAATATATGTACTAATATATGCTTTCCTCTTTTCTTTTCTAGAACAGAAAATGATATGCTTTTTGGGTAAAAATAAAGAAAATAAAGTTTTTCCAATTTTGAGCAGATTTTTTTTATTTGTAAAAAAGGCATACAAGAAACGGCACGAATAGATGAATTGTAGAAGAGAATATTTACTGTTTTAATAAAAAGAAAGAGCATTTATTTTTTATAAGAAAAAAGGGCATTTATTTTGACCCGACACAAAATGCGAAGCGGCCTCCCAATTAAAAAAGAGATTCTAATCACCAGTGCGTGTACACATGCCCCTTACCTCGCGTGCGAAAGTTTGAATTCGGTGGGTTGTTGGGAAATTAACACAGAAATCCAACGTGGGCTCGGTTAAGGTTTGGTGTTATTTTCGGTAGCAGAATCAGAAGCTACTTTCCTACATTATGACCAATATGTTTTTTTTAATAAAAAATAATATAAGAAAGCGATTATAATGGGAATTCTCTCCAGATCTTATAATAATAATAATTAAATTAAATTTTATTCTAGAAGGAACAGTAGAAAGAAAATTATATATCACCAACATGTTTACAGCTACTTGTTTTTTTTAAATCAATGTTTGTAGCTACTTGAACACCTAAGCTTTTATTAACCATAACACCTAAGCTTTTTATTTTATTTTTAAATACAAGCGATAATCAACTTAAAACTAATCTAAATTACGGGAGGGGATTTGAACTCGAGTACAAAGTGAGAAACATATAAACTTTTAAAGTATGATCAAATCTCACATGACCCCTCAAAGTCAATAAAAAATCTATTCGCAAAACATAGAAATGCCTAACATCTTTATTTATACTGTTATGCAAGTTTTTTTTTTTTTTTTACTTTGAACGGATTTGTAACGAATATCCTTCAAATGAATCTGTTTACAGTTCCCTTCTATTGAGGGATCCTTCAAATAATTTTATTTGAGGGACGCCCTACAATTTTTTTTCCAATGATCCAAACCATCTATTTTTTAGGTCTTCATTCATAGATCATCCTTACAAAAAATTAGACAAATCAGAAACCGTTTCAACATCCAATTGTGTCATACAAAATTAATGAACATGGTGCTTCAAGAAAGTACTAAAATTTCAATAACTCAATTGAATGGTCAAATGATGTCAAATTCAAGTAATTTTTTGTGGAGATGATCTTTGAATGAGTATCTACAAAATAGATGGTTTTGATTAGTGAAATACAATCTGGAGTGGGGCCTACAAGGAGTATCCCTCAAATACTTATTTGAGGGATCCCTCAATAAAAGCTCTCTGTATATATATATATATATATTCTTTATTTATGGTCACTTCACACTCTAGGGTATCTCATTATAAAAAACAAAACAATTTTTATGCGTACAAACCTAAATGTGAGCGGGAAATATGATTTACATATGGATAGATTGAAAAAGTAAAAATGATCACATAATGAAAAACATATTATAAAGAGTTCGTCATACTTTCTAATGAATTTTATGGATAGTTAGGATGAATTTTTGGTGAATTTTTGATATGGAGGTCTCAATGCTCACACTGGCTCTGCACTCTTGAACACAAGAGTCGAGCCATGAGGTCCAAGTCGAGAGGTCTCAAATATCGACTTTTGGTAAATGGAGTAAAATGCATGTGTGGTGATGTAAATTGGTGAATAAGAAGGGATGAACAAAAATAATAATAAAAAAAAATTAAAAACACCTTCAAGTTTTTTTTTTTTTTTTTTAAAAGAAGGGTTATTTAGAAAACTAATTTTCATCTTGTTTTAAACTGAGAACGGAAACTGTGGCTGCAATTTTCTATTTTAAATGAGCTGGAAGCACCGATGTGACTTTGGACCCATTTCCTCAGACTTTGGAAGTCGTACTTATATAATAAACCGACCCACTGTCGTTTGGAGACTTTCGAATTTCGAGCTTGGATTTTGGACCCAAGTGAGATGCATGACTGCCGGCCAAGCCGATAACACTCCGGTCCAATGGCCCTCAGATGATTTTAATGGCGAGACCTCTTTGCCTCTGTCGCCCAACCACACAGGTGCAACAATTCTCTTGCAATGCCCTCACATAATTTTATTATAATTTAAGTGGTTTTTTTTTTTTCTTCCAAGTTTGCTTTTTTTTTTTTTTTTTTTTTTGTTGAGAATTTTTATGATTGCATTTATAATTCACTCAAAAAAGCCACTAGCCACAAAAGGGTTTTTTTTTCTTCCAAGTTTGCTTAAATGATATAATTCAATAATGAGGTTAAATATCAAACTTGCCTAACAAAAAATTCTCAAATAGATGAGGAATTTTCTTATCTACAAAATCTGATTTGAATTCATTCTTTCAAACACACCTTCAATAAATTTCTTAATTCACTGAAGTTGAAGCTTTCGATTGTCTATTTTTCCTTTACCAAATGAAAGAGTTGAAATTTTAAAGCCGAATAGATAAGTTTATATTACAAACAAGAATAGTCAAACTGACATATCTTAAAAGCTTAGTATCACAAAACGTCTCTAAGGTTTATAAAACTATCAGATTGCATCCTTAATGTTTTTTTTTTTTGTCATTCGTGGTCCTCAAGGTTAGTCTGTATGATCACAAATGGTACATGCCGTTAGGCTCCATCAAAAACTCCATTAGTTTGCTGACGTGGCATATATGTATATCACAAAACATCTCTGAGGTTCATGCACCTATCACAAATGGTCCTTACGAAAATGTTAAATTTTTTTAAAATTTAAAATTTTAAAATTCATAAAATTTGTGTTCTCTTTTTAAAATTTTATGAATTTAAAATTATTTTAATATATATATTATATTTTAAATGCATGTGACACTATATTATTGTAGATGTGGGCTCTATATATATGCTACATCAACAAACTAATGGAGTTTTTTAAAAATAATTTAAAATTCATGAAATTTAAAAATGAAAAAACTAAGGGTTTAGGGTTCATAAATGGTCCTCAAGATTAAAATCCTTCTATAAATGGTTTTTTCATTTTTAAAAATAAAACCAAAATTTAATGAATTTTAAATTAAAAAATAAAAAAAATTCGTAGGGATCATTTATGATAGGTGTGTGAACCTCAGAGATGTTTTGTGATATATGTATGATACATCAGCAAACTAACGAAGTTTTTGACAGAACCTAATGGCAGGGACCATTTGTGATTGCACATACTAACCTTAAGGACCATGAGTGACACAAAAAAACATTAAGGATGCAGTCTAATAGTTTCGTAAACCTCAGGGACGTTTTGTGATAATGAGCCTATCTTAAAAACTCCCGATAAAAATAATAATCTCTATTGCGAGTCACAAAAGAAGCAACGATAGCCAACGAGGTTTAGTCCAATGAAAAATTGTATTAACTTGTAGATCACATGTTTGAATCCCTATGACATATTGATAGTGCATGTGTGAGAAACTTCTCTCCCTTTATAGTTTAGACCATCATTTGTAAATTGTATTCCAAAAAGAAAAAGAAAATGGTATGCAACTTTACTAGCCAAATTTAAATGTCATAAACCAAACCACCCACCAAAACGTATGCAACTTGACCACCCCATTGAAGCATGTCCACCAAAAGTTTGGAATCAGTCACAATCAACTAATGCATAACCTCTCTCTCAACACATGCTAGTAGAGCAAGTCCTACAACTTCCTCTTGAACCGTCAAAATGAAGAACACAATGTGTTGAGGTAAGATTATTATTTAAATCCCCTCTACATCTTTTGTCTCTTTTCCTCCATAGATCACTTTTGGTCGGTTGTGTAACATGTATCTGAAACGTGTGCTCATCTCATCTCTTTTTATGTAAACAATAATACTAGTAACAGGTAAGCACTCTTTTTTCCTTTTCTTCTTCCTCTCCCCATCGTTTTGCATGAAAATGAAATTAGATTTGGGCATTCTATTGTTTTAAATTTTCTTTTTATTCAGCCGATAAAGTGGTACCAGAATTTAACACTGAAGTGATGAGGAAAAGTTGTCATTTTGAATTAGGAACCACAAAAACACAAACCTTCTATACATTATTCATGATGCTTGATTTGAGGAATATTTGTAATCTTTAGTTTGTGCTTTACGGAACTTGAACTTGGCATGTAGAGGTGGTGTTCTATAAGGGGTTTGGGTTCATTCTGCCAAATAGAGTATAAGAAGAGAGGTTTTTCTGGTTTCAATTTATTCATTCATCTATGAATTACTTACAGCATAATTTACACAAAGGGAAGGCTTGCTAATCAAGCTCTATATTAATTACAATAGGGTGCAGGGGGGAGAACAATCGGTACGTAGTAGGGGGCATCTTGTGCAGCTGGTGCAATTAATCCTATTTTGGGTTCTTAACTCCTGGAGCTTTGCAAACTCTTCCTAGAGTCAGCTTCCTAGCTAGCCTCCTAGAGACAGCAGCATTTAATGCATTCACAAGACATTAACTAACACATTCTAATCGCTTTCAATGGAGAAAAGGTAGGTTTCTTGATTAGTCCGATGATCAAACCCTTATTTTGTAGCTTCGCTCCCTAATCCTCTTTGTTTGTTCCAGATACCTCTTAGCTTTGTACTCTTTTACTTAAAACAATATCATACCGCTTTTCTAGAAAAACAAATTTAGATAATTGTTTGGGCCAACAATTTTCGCACCCAGCCCAACGTTGGAGGTCCAAAAGAACGAGGCAAAATCAGGACCCAAGCAGTTTGGACTAGAATTGGAATCGAGGGCCCAAAGTCAAAAAGCCCAAACCCAAGTCAGATTTTTTTACCAAAACCCAAAAAATTGGAAGGAAGCCCAGTACATACGAATTGCTCAGCCCACAGCCCCAAAACTCAAAATTGGGCTTAAATGAAGATAGAGAACAACCCAAAAATATAAGAAACCCAAAACAGTTTTATCAAAATTGCCAGCTCTCTACCCAAGATGAAAAAGGGGGTCAAAATACCACTTTGAGCAAAAATGACGCACTCAGCCTTGGATCACAGAGAAATCCACGTGACTGTCTGACTTTGAGAAGTCAACAATTTCAACTAGTCACAAGAGAAGTTGATTGGGAATTAATGAAGACAGGATTACAGAAAGACTTCTCTGAGACTCTGCAGCTAAAAAGATCATAATCCCTTTCTATATAATTCTGCACCAGAGCAGGCGATCTTTCCAAGAGATAAACAGACTATGTTTTCAAGAGATAAGTAGAGGGAGTTGTTCATTTCTCTCTAAACGAAGAACAACAGGGAACAAAAAAGAGTTGGTTTTTCTTTCAGAAAAAGCAAGGAAAAGACCTCCATGAAAACTGATTATTGATGGTTCTTCTTTGTCAAGACAGATAACTTCCCCTTTTCTTTGATATTTAAAAAAAAAAAAAAAAAAAAAAAGATCTTGAGTTTTAGAAAATCTGCCGCCCATTTTTAAGATTAAAGAAACCCACTCCAGCATCTTCTATAAATATAAGATGAGGTGAACAGATCAAAAGACAGCACAAAAAAAAATCAAAAATCAAAAATCAAAAATCAAAAGCAAAAACTCAAAATGATCACTTGATCTCAAAAAAAACCTTCAAAACACTGAAGTAGCTCATTGAGCCACAAAAAAAGCCAGCTACAAATCCAGAATCCCCAGCTGCAGTTCAGACTTAGAGAAATAAGTCATTCAAAGCGAGATCTCTCCCGTTACAAATTTGGTTCAGCAAAAGCCAAACCAAGCAGAGTTCGGGTTTTACAAATATGAAAACCTCAACAAATTATGAAGAGCCCTGATCAAGCAGAACAGGTACCACAGTGCAGTTCCAGCTCAGTAATCATTAAGGGCCTGTTTGGGAGTGCTTCTGGAAGGGTCAAAAGCACTTTTGACTGCATTCGGCAAAAAAATTTAGAAGCGCTTCTGGGTCATAAAAGCGCTTCTTCAAGAAGCACTTGCTATGTGCTTCTTCAAGAAGCACTCCTAAGTGCTTTTCCACGAAGCACTTTAATTTTTTTATGAAAATTCAAGATTTTTCTAATAAAAGTGCTTTTGTTATAAGTGCTTATGAGCAGAAGTACTTCCTAGAGAAGCAGTCCCAAGCGAGCCTGTCCAGTCACTTCTGCCTCTTCCAGATTGAAGAAGTTCCAATTCTGGCAGTTTAAAAAGCCTTCTAAGCTCTGCCAAACTCGAACGTTGGTATCGATTTACAGCTGAAACTTGACAATTGAAGGTGTTGATAGTCCAGTCCAGCACAGGCATACCCAGTCCAACCTGGATCAGAAGCATCTATCCAGGCAGAATTGGAAGTCCAGCCCCATTTTTCTCTTTTTTAGAGTTGGTTTTCCCTTCTGAGCTTTGTAAAAGGCAGTTCTGTCTAAAAACAGTCCACTTTCCTATCATTTATTCTGGCCAGTCTGAGGCAAGAAAAGAACTTACTTGGGAGATATTCCTCACCCAAATTCACAAATCGCTTGTTTAGAAATCAGTAACTTGGGGGGCAAGTTATTTATTTTTAAGAAGTCCGTTAGGATTTTCATTGCTAGCAGTGGCACACTCGTACACAAAAGAAAGTTGACTTGTTGACCAGTCCATGGTTTTCGAGACAATGGGAAACTTTACCCTACCATCACAGGAACAAATATAAAACTGGTGAACAATAATTACTCCTCAATTCACCTATATGGTAGGTAGGTGCGAGGCACCTGCCTTCAAGTTAGTCTTTGGATATATGTCGAAGTGAAAGCGAGTAACAATTTAGGGTTTAGGGTTCGAAAGCGATTACCTTTTCTCCCTGCTCCACTACCTTTGAATTAGTCTTTGGATATTCATAGTCATGTAAGCATGGGGATAATTATCGACACCAGGAAACTGCCATTTGGAATGAGCTGTCCGACTTGTGGAACAGGGAGGAAAGCTATTGGAAACAACGCTCTAGAATGAACTGTTGACTACAGGAGACGCGAACACGAAGTTTTTCCATATCTCAACCATTCAACGCAGATAACATAACAGAATTGAGACTCTACTGAATTCGGAGGAGAATTGCATTGGTAGAGACCAGGCTGTTAGGGAAGAGTTTTGTACTTTTGTTGGTGACTTGTTCAAGTCCCAGGGCCCTAGAAACTGGGGGAATATTCTAAATTGTATTCATCGTAGTATTTCTGAAGCCCAAAATATAAGGTTAACTTACCCTTTCTCTATGGAGGAAGTCGGAATTGCAATCAAGCAACTTGGTTCTTTGAAAGCACCTAGACCTGATGGCTTCCCTGGCCTTTTTTATGATCGCTTCTGGGAGATCGTTCAGTCTTCTATTAATGACTTGGTATCTGAGTTTTTCTCAGGTAATTGTAGACTGGATCTCCTAAATCACACGCATATTGTCCTCATCCCTAAGGTTCCCAAGCCGACCTTTGTCAACCAATTCAGACCTATCAGTTTGTGCAACAACTCTTATAAGATTCTGTCTAAACTCCTGGCAAACCGTCTCAAGCTCCTCCTCTCGAACCTGATTAGCCAGCATCAGAATGCCTTTGTCCCAGGGCGGCAGATACAAGACAATATCTTGTTGGCCCACAAGGCTTTCCATTATTTGCTCCTCAAGTCATCAAGGAAGTATTTTGAGTTGGGGTTGAAACTCGACATGAATAAGGCGTATGACCATGTGGAATGGGACTTCTTGGAGGCCACTCTCTATCAATTTGGTTTTGACAACCGTTGGATTTCTCTAGTCATGATATGTGTAAAAACCGTCTCTTTTTCGCTGGTGCTGAATGGTTCCCATGGCAATCACTTTAACCACACTAGGGGCTTGAGGCAAGGGCCTATCTTTTTCTGCTTGTCTCTGAAGTTTTATCTCTTAATATAATTAATTTTTCCGATATTGGTGTGATCAGAGGTATCAAATTAAGCAGGGGTTGCCCGAGTTTATCTCATCTTTTCTTCGCAGACGACTCTCTATTTTTTATGCAGGCTACCCATCCAAATTGTATTGCTCTCAAGGCTATTCTCGATGACTATTATCTTGCTTCGGGCCAGGAGGTGAATTTTCACAAGTCCATTCTATATTTTTCACCCAACATTGATAATGGTACTAGAAACATCTGCGGCAGCATCTTTGGTATTCCTGAATCCTGTGATCTGTGGCCTTATCTTGGCCTCTCTACCTTCTGGGGCAGCTCGAAGGTTGATGCCTTGGCCGATGTCCATGACCGAATCAATCAAAAGATTGCGGGTTGGAAACTTAATCTATTATCACAAGTGGGAAGGAAGGTCCTTATCAAATCGGTTGCTACAATTGTCCCGGCTTACCCCATGTCTTGCTTCTTACTGCCAACCACCCTGTGTAATACAATAAATTCTGATTTGGTGAGATTTTGGTGGGGGTCACAGTGGGGATCGTGGCAAAATTCATTGGCACTCATGGAAGAAGCTTTGTACGCCTAAAGCAGTAGGAGGAATGGGTTTTCGCGATTTACATGCTTTCAATAGGTCCTTACTCGCCAAACAATGTTGGAGAATTTTGCGAAACCTGGAGGCTCTCTGGGCTAGGATCTTGTAAGCTCGCTATTTTCCTGATTCCAGTTTCCTTGATTTAATTAAGGGTGGTCATGCATCATGGGCCTAGAGTAGTCTCTTAGTTGGTCATGAAATTATTGAGAATGGTGCTCACTGGCAAATTGGCAATGGTCGTTCAGTAGATGTGTGGAAGGATCGCTGGTTAATTGGCTACGGCTCTGGAAAGATTTCCCCCTTCCCACCAATAGACGTTTCACCCCTCTACTAGTTTCATATATCATCGAGGTGGACAACGGGACTTGGAACATCTCCCATATTGAGCCTTTCATTCCATCTTGTGAGGCTGCTAAAATTCGTGCTACTCCCATTGGCACACCATCCACCTGTGACCTCTTGGTGTGGCCTGAGGTGAAATCAGGCTACTACTCCGTTAAAATTGGTTATTATCATATCATCAAGGGCTCTCCTCCCATCTTTAGGGATAGAGCATCTGCTTCTCATCTCATGAATAAGGAAGTTTGGAGGGTTATATGGGGGGCTCGCACCACTCCTAAAATTCAAAATTTTATGTGGCAAGCTTTGCCGAACTCCATTCCCACGGGCGCTAACCTCTTTATGAGGAGACTATCCCACTCTCCTATTTGTCACTTATGAAGTCTCTTCCCTGAAATGGTGGAGCACATGCTTCTACTTTGTCCTTAGATGAGGGCGGTTTGGTTCGGCTATCCCTTTGGGTACTCTCCTGACTTGGCTTCTATTTCTACCCTGGACTCTTGGTTAACTGGTTTTTTGAGCAGTACCTTTGTTGATGAGGATCAAAGGGATTGGGGAGTCTCCCTTTTCATGTTTTGCTCCTGGGAAATTTGGAAGGCTCGTTGTAAGGCATTATTTAAGGATCTTAGGCCCTCTCCCCAATTGGTTCTCTCTCAAGCCATCAGCTGTTTGGAAGAGTTTTCTCGGGCCAAGGATTTGGCAACTTGTGCCCCCCTTATTAACAGTAGTGCTCCTACTCGATTGTACTGGTCCTCTCCACCGCTCCATTTTGTCAAAATCAATATTGATGGCGCTTGGGAGGCCCAATGGGGTTTGGGTGGTGTTAAAGTGGTTATCCGGGATCATACTGGCTCTTGTTGGTGCCACTGTGCAATACTGTTATCTCTCGTCTGCGGCAGAGTGAGAAGCCCGTGCTGTGATAGTGGGCTTTTCCTTTGCCTCCTTCTTGCAATTGCAAAAAGTTGTAGTGGAAACTTATTGTTTTGAGCTTTTTCCGTTTGTTAAGAATGGTTCTGCAACTGGTAATTGGAGATTTTATCTTTTCCTTGCTGAGTTTCATCGCTTGGAAGCTTTCTTCACCCAATGTGATTGGAACTGGATTCGTCGTGAAGCTAACGAAGCCACTGATGCTGCCGCCAAGCTAGCCAAATGAAGGTTGTGCTTTTGCAATTGGGTTAATACTCCCCTACCCTCCTTGGTTTCTGTCTTGTCACGTGATGGCTTGCATGCTCCCCCTTAATGTTTGCTTCGTGGTGGCTGCAGATCCAGTGTTTTACGTTTCCCTTTGGTTGTTTTAGTTTTCGTTGTTGTTAGCCTCTTTACTTTCCCCTTTGGTTAGCTACTTCTGTTGTGTTTGTTGTTTGCCTATTTTGGGCTTTCTATGGAAGTATCTATTTGTTCCAAAAAGAAAAGAAAAAAAGAAAAGAAGGGAGTGACAATTGCAATTGAAGCATGGTAGCGGTAATTTTCAAAGTTGATTAATGTTGTTAAAAATTTGGTATTCCTTTTCAATACAAAGCAAATGCAAAAACCTTGATCCTTCGTTTGGATGAAGGAAAATAAGTGAGGATTTAGCTACAAGTTGAGGATTAAGGAGAAATTGATATTTTCATTGTTTGGCAACTTAAGCATGGAACTTATTAAATGCTTAATTATCGATGTGCCCTCTGTGCTTTACCGAAAATCTCACTTTGACCCTTACTATTTAAATTGAGTCATTATGCCCCATGTGCTTTAGTTTTGCGTCCCCCGTTTCCCCATTCCATCAATTTAGCTATTAAGGGCTCATTTGGTACATCGTATTAGACTCTGATATGAGTAAATAGTCCATGTCAGTTGTTTGGTGTCAACTTGTATAACTTAATTACCTGACTATTTTAAATGATTTGGGTTTTTAATACTCTCTTTACCTGACTAACTAATACAACCCACAGACCCCGGTTTATATAATACACGCTTAATTATAAGCCTAGGAAAAAAAGAACACATGTTCTACGTGAAAAATCAGACATTATTTTTATCTTCTTCTCCCTAGGGTTCTTCTTTGCTATCTTCTACAATGGTTATTCTCTTCACTCTTCTCCAGGTATCCATCTCTCTCTCTCTCTCTCTCTCTCTCTCTCTCTCTCTCTCTCTCTCATACTCTCTCCGATACGCTTCTCTTCTTCACTCTTCATCTTCTTCTCTGCTATCTTCTTCAGAGACTATTTGGTGACTATTTGTGGAAAACACAAATCAATAATTTGTGTGTGGTGTTTTTTTTTTTGTTTGTGTTATAAAAAATATAGTTTTCCTTTTTCGTAAAGCCAAATACAAAAAGCTTTATATTATAAATAACATATAAAAAAATTGGAAAACTTTTAAAGTACAATGAAATTGAAGAAAAACAAATTTATAGGTAAGTAAAAGCAAAATAGATTATAAGTAAGAAGGTGAATTTGGTACGGTGAAACACGTCAAAGATGCTATCCTAAAGCTCTTGCAACCTCCCTACGTGTAAGTACTGACGGTCTACAAGACTCCAAGATACGACCCCTAATACACAAACTCAATTTCCACTATGAGCACGTTCATAGACGGATATGTCTCCAAGTCACATAACCATTGCCCAAAAATACTAATAGAAAGTAGAGAAAATATATATAAAGGTAGGACAAGAGATAATTAAATTTTGTTGTGTGGTCTTCTTTTTCAAATGTGAAGGAGGAATGTCCTTTTATAGGCATCCAAAATCATGAAACATTCACCACATTAAAGCAGAAAATTAAGTCATTTAATATACAAATAAAACCTGAAAACAAATATTCATAACCACCACAATAAATAAAATAAAACAGCCAAATAATTAAAACAAAATTTAAAACTTATAATGGTAAATTTTTTAAAAGCTTTTAAAAATTTCAACAGTTTGCAGCTTCGCTTAGTGTTGAAATTTATTCTTTTTCATATATGTTGTCTCGATTCAAAGCTCAGAAAACACAAGTTTGGTTCTCAATCCTGTTTTAATTTTTTAATTGGCTGGTCAGTATAATTGACTCTCGATTCAAAGCTTAGCCAGATTCTAGATTTTTTATATATTAATTTTTTGATAAAAACCCCATATTCCAAATTTTACTTGGGGGTTTTGCATTAATGATGTGGTGGGCCGACAAGGAAGACAATGAAGGAAGCGAATAAAGGGAAGAGCGAGTCGGGAGAGAGGTTTTCAGTATTAGGCAAGCGTTGGATGTATCTAATGGCTAAAATGATTTGTCAATAATTTGGCCAAAAAAAAAAAAAAGTCATATGAATCTTACCAAAAAAATTACGTGTTATTTGAATTTGAATTTCCAATTAAATTATTAAATAATTTTAAAAAAATTGGGTTTATTCGATGTTACTCGACAGAGCACCAAACACATTATAATTTAGTCAGACTATTTATCCGAAATAATACCAAACGCCTTATAATATTATGGACAAACAGTCAGTACTCTCCGAAACAGATTAATACTATCTGACAGAAATTAGTCAGTATAGTCTGACATATCAAACGAGCCCTAAGACTGTTAACATGATGACATGACATGAACTATTTTAATAATTTTAGCATTTAAAAGTTTTAAAATTTAAATTAAATATAAAAAATAGTTAAAATGTGTTTAATTAAATATACAAAACAAATAAAAATAGTTTTAATTTCTTTTTTACTTTTTAGAATCCAAACAAACAATTCTTACTTTTTAAATGTTAAAATTACTAAAAAGCCATTGCCACGTCATCAAGTTAACAGTCTTAGGGACTAAATTAATGGAATTGGGGAACGAGAGACGCAAATTAAAGCGCAGAAGTGCATAGTGACCCGTTAGAATTGTAAGGGGCAAAGTGGTATTTTCGGTAAAGCACAGGGGGCACATCGATAATTAAGCCCTTATTAAATTATGCACGGGAAAAATCGTGGAAATTGGGGATTGAGATTCCTGAGTTTAATTTCTTTCAAAAGAGGCGTCATTTCTCAATTTCTATTGAGCATGAATTCGTTTTTCACTATAATTTATGTCATTTACAAAATTCGACATACATAAATCAAAATATTGAAATTATCGATTGAGAGAAATTTAAACAATGGAGATTTAAATTCCATCATTTAAGAATTCTATGCAATTTTCAATTGCTTCATCCAAACAAAGGGTTATATTATAATAATATATTTTAAAATTTTAAAATTGTAACAGTAAAGTAAAACTAGAGAAACAAATAATAGGTGTTGAGCAATTTCGCAAGCATACAAATCACACAAGCAGTTTAGAGTCAAGTAAAGTATCGTTCCCACGAAGAGTGATTTAATTTACTAAGTATCGATTGTGAGTAACCGCATACTTCATTGGAATGATTGAATGATGAGATTTGATTAAATAATTAACTAAAATAATAATAAAAGCAAGCATATAAAAATAAGGTGATAAGATTTATGTTATGAGATCACTAGAGCTTTCGATTTCACCATAGCCAATTCTACACAATTCCCATAGAAATTTGGTTTTCCTTTTCCGCACAAAGCCAAATGCAAAATCCTTTACTTTCGTTTGGATGAAGGAAAATAAGTCGGGATCTAGCTACAAGTCAAGAATTGAGGAGAAATTGAAATTTTCATTGTTTGGCAATTTAAGCATGGACTTATTAAATGACGCGTAGGAAAATCATGGAAATTGGGGATCGAGATTCTTGTTTAATTTCTTCTGAAAATGCCTCATGCACAATTTCTATTGAGCATGAATTTGCTTTTCACTATAATTTATGTTATTTACAAAATTCGACGTACATAAATCAAAGCATTGAAACTGTTAATTTCTAAACATTTAAACGATGGAGATTAAATTCTGTTATTTAAGAGTTCTATACAATTTTCAATTGCTTCATCCAAATAGGGGGTGATATTATAATAATAAATTAGGGTAAGAAGGGAAACAAATAATAGGCAAATAAAAGTAAAATGAATTATGAGTAAGAAAGCTAGTAAGCATGACAAAGTCGTTGTTCTAAAACCTTTGTAGCCTCCCTACATGCTGGTACTGACGGTCTATAAGACTTCAAGATATGACCCCCAATACACAAGCTCAAGGTCCTCTATGAGTATATTTACAAAACCGTTGTCCAAAAATAATAATTGAAAGTAGAAAAAATATGAAACTAGGAGAAGAAAGAATCAGGTTGTGGTGTTCCAAATGTGAAAGAGGAGTGGCTTTTTGTAGGCTTCCAACACTTGTAAGCCCTGTTTGGTGGGCCGGGTAGAATAAGACTAGATTAGACTTCATATGTCAGATTGAACTGGTTGAGACTAGACCAGACTTTCCTCACCATTGTTTGGTACCATATATATGTTTTGGGATGTGACATCATCTTATATATTAAAAAAACTTTTTTTAATCAGATTTTGTTTTTTTGGTCAACCAAAATTATTATTTTTCATTTTCTTTATGAAATAAAAATAATCTTATTTTAATAAAAAGAAATCAAACATTGAGAAAAAAAATGGTGCAAATTCTGGATAGGAAACGAGATGTGAAGATCTTTAATAAAAAAAGGAAAAACAAATATAGAATAAGCACAATGGATGAGATATGTTAGTAGTTCAAGTCAAAATCATGGTGCTTCCAATTGAGTGCTACACATATTGAGCACTTGCTGAAGGTGGTGGGCTGTATCTGGCGGGTGGGCCTCAACTCTGGGCCGCTCCGGCAGCACCCACCGCCCATCCTTACTCCTCACCATCCCCTTATTCTCGTCTTGCCGCCAGTGCGGCGGCACCCCATACTCAGCCCTCAAGAAATCGCAACTCTTGTTCACAAGTGCAATGTCCCTCTTGGTCACCAAGCAGAACTTCTGCCCCTTCCCATGGTACCCATCCACCAAATGCAAATGGGCCTCAAGATTATGTGCGCACCCAAAATCATTAGTGGGCTTTAGAAATGGACTTTGATTGTGGTCCAGCTCAAGCTCCACTCCCACATGAGCATAACTCCAAGGAAATGCAATAGTGTCTTCTATGTACTTTTGAAACCTAAACTTCTCATTCGTAATGATGCCTGGCACCCTAGGCACTTTATCGTGCACATTAACCACTCTCAGCACCTTAACTCCAAGCTCGTCACATCTTTCCTTGAATCTCAGATTCCCAACTCGAGGACCCGAAAACGAGTACACCGTGATCGGAATTTTTGTGCTCTCCAACTCATGATGACCGTCATGTACAATATTGAGTCCCATTTCTGCTATGTCATAAGCGCTCAAAATAGCTAAAGCAGCACCAAGACTATGCCCTGTGATTGTAATGCTAATTTCTTCACCTTGGTATAGCTCACGAAGCCTCTTGACCTCCGCAAGAAGTTGCTCCCGGGCAGAAAATGAGCAAAACCTACATTCATCTTCCTTCTTGGCGTACAAGTCATAGAACCCGGATTCGATTTTGATGGACGGGTCGTTGCGAAACTGAGCTGGGTGGAGGATGTCTTTCAGGTCGTAAATCCATTCAAGATACGTGACTGTTCCTCGCCATGCAATCACAATGTCTCTTCTCCCAAGCCTTTTGATCTGGTCGGGGTCCGTGGCCACAGCCACGAACCCCATCCAGTTTGCGTGGCGGCTCCACACATTGCCGAGCTTTGATTTTTGGAAGAAATTGGGGAGGTTGATGTTTGAAGTCGCGTAGAGGTATCGGCTGATTTGGTAGCCACGGTCGGTCATGTCGAGGTTTTCGAAGAAATGAGCGCCTTGGTACTTGCATGTGCCGCAGTACTTGGAGTGAGGATCGAAGTCGAAGGAGTCATAACATGCTTGAGCGAATTCTCCGTAGCGGATGATTTCTTGCCGGAGATGGGAGTTGAGTGTTGGATCTAGAAGCCCTTCCCAGTTGTTAAGGCCTTGAATTTCCTTCCAGATTTCATGGAGTGGCCTATGGTTGTCTTCATGGAAGACAAGGGTTTGTGGTTCATTATTTTCGTGATCTAATTGTACTTTTAGGCTTAGGCTTGAGAGTGATGATGAGCATTTGGTGGTTGTTTCTGGCTTTGGTGAAGTATAGGGTTTACTTGGAAAGATGAGAATTTTGGTTTTGTTGAGGTTACGTCTTGGGGAGAGGCATTGAGGGAGAAGTGGTGGAGTAGCATTAATGGTTTTGTTGGGAGATAATAGAAGAGAAGCCATGAAAGAGTTTTTTATTTTCTTGCTAGAGAGAGAGAGAGAGAGAGAGAGAGAGAGAGAGATGGACAATGGAGAAGAATGGTGCAAGATATGAATTTGTGACTGTGGATTGTGTGGTTGGCGTGAGGAATAGAAGTGTGAGAAGAACTGGTCGAAGTCACGCAATTAATATAATGTTCAGTTGTTCTTGTATCAACCACCAGTGGTGGACCAAATTTAAGAATCTTTATTATCACAAAGGGATTTGGCCCTTAAAAGCAAAAGATTGATTTGGAATTTTTTATTATTTGTTTGCTCGTTTTAGCGTTTGGCTAAATGAGGAGGTGTATGCTGGCACTAGGACGGTGCATTGGTGCTCTTTTTGTGTACACTCATGATGATTTTTTTGTCGAAGCTACTTGGGTACCTCGTGATGATATTTTCTGTACACTCATGATAATTTTTTGTTCTAAAATTTTGTTTTATAACAATTCATGATAAATATTTTCTTTTAATTTAGTGTTTTCATTTCATGTGAAAACAGACAATAGAATTAATTTAAATTTTGCGTAAAGACTTCAAAATCTCTAATCCGACTATTGTAGGTTGATATCTATAATTGATACTTAGATACGAACATTCTTTCATCATCAATGGATTGTGGATATCAGGATTCTGATTTATTATTACCGTTAGATTGTATTTGCATGGAATGTGAATTCACACTCAAGACTTACTCCTTGGTTAAGTTAGATGCTTATTCTAGCATTTTCGATAGTGCTCTTTTCCGTGTCCCAATCTCAAAATGTACTTTGCAATAGCGTGCTGGGTGAAAATGTCAGCGGCAATTCTTTTTTGGTAGGTGGTGTCTTTGTCACTTTTGCTTTCGAGTTCCCACTAAGCTATAAAGTTGGAGATGCGTTCTGATTGGAAAAAAAATTTATCAAGGCTTTGTTACCATATGAAATGGTACCAAAAGGCTCTCCAAAATATCAACTAAGCTCTGCTCTGCTCAAAAGAAAAATAAAATATATCAACTGAGCTTTTTACTTATCTAGAGACAAAAAACATATGTTTCATTCCAATTGGATATTTAAGTTATCATCATGATTTTGTTTAGACTCTAGAGCATCTTTAAAGGAATGTGCAAATGAGTAGAAGTTGAAGCGAAGCACTGAAGATTGGAAGTATATTTCTCAGGCACCACACTTGTCAAGTCTGCTTCAGCACTCGTACACCTTTTACTATATCTTCCTAAACCATTAGCAAAGTAAAGGAAGTTTTTATGGCAGTCTAGGTCTTCATCATTGTATTAAATATTGGTTGTTTCTGAAATATCAAGAGTATCAAAACGCAAAAAATTTCAACGAATATATCTATATCAGTAAAAATTGAATAAAAAAAGAAATTTATTCAATTTTGAGACATGTTTATTTAATCAATTATCTACTAATTTAAAAAAAGAAATTTATAAAACATATTTACATGGTTGGCTTATGTGACTAAGGTCACTGGCGGATCCATTGAAGGACGAGTGTAGGCACTTGCCCTCACTTAAGATGGGATTCACCCTTGTTTTCTTGAAGCATGCAAAGCTTGCAAAGTGTTAGACTAAATTATTCCCCAAAGAGGTGACTATGCTGGAATTGGGGCAAAGTGTTCCTCTGAGAGAACATGGAGTGTGAGGGTAGTTGAGTTTAAGTCTGTTAGTGATTTGAACTTCTACATTTTGCCCCTAAAACCAAAAGTTTCTTGATCCACTAGTGACTAAAGTTGGATATAATGTGCGATCACAAACACAAATGCTCACATAATATGCTAACTAATTACTAAATTTTGAGTACATATATTATTTTATTTTATTTTTTATGAATGAACAAAAAAAATTGAGATTTTCATGAGAAAATAATAAGAAATTAAGTATTTAAGAACAAAAACAAAATAATAATATTGTTGTACAAATAGCAACCTAAAAATTAAGCAACTATATGCACGTTTTAAACTCGCAAGTGCATAAGATCAAACAAATAGTATAGAAAGCAAATACGAGATCATTCTCACGATGATTGGATTAATATGTATTTAAAATTAATTTCATAGAACTATTAACTAAATGGCACAAACTAAGAATCCGAAAGTGAAAGAAAAACCTAAAAACTGATTTCAAAACCTTAGGATTTCTAATCAAAGTTAAGGTGCAATACACAAAGGCACTCGGTGTAAACAATGTGTTCAAAAGGATGATTTTAAGATGATTTCGAAAACTGAAAATATCGAAACAAAATATTAAGAACAGTGTTTGATTAAAAATATAATTGGATTAGGGTTAAAAAAAATGAGAAAACTAGTTAGGGTTTCGATGTTCACTGCTAATCTTCTTCTTTAAGTAAACGACATGCACAATGCTACAAAACAGATTTTAGATGCTCATGTTTGTCAACCTAAAGACATGATATCTACTCTTTAAATTTCCCTAAGCAACAAGTTAGGCATGAGTATCTACACTAACTATTTTCATTCTTAAAGTGTTTAGCATGGTATCTATTAAGTTGCACTTTAAGAACGCATAACACAATGGAAATCGATGAACACACAACTCCTAGAACATGATATCTATTCTAGTTATTCATGATGATTAATTTCAAGAACTTATAATTAGTTCTTTTGTTACTCTCATAGGCACAAGACTCGGTCATCTAAATTTACCCATGTAACAAACTGAATACATAGCATACATATGGTGATCAAGCATAACATAATTAATGTATGTAAAGAGTAAAATATAATATGAAATTAATCAATTAAGCATCACAAAAATAGTTTACACCAAAGGCATATCGAAATCCTTAAAGAAACATGATTAGGGCTTCAATTGAATCCTAACTAAAGTCCTTAGTTACCCATAATTTAAATAGATAGTAAGAACATACAAAATAAAAAATAAAAACAGGAAGAAGATAGCTCTTTGATGATGTGTTGGTCAGCTAGAGTGATTAGATGATGCCTTGACGATCCTCCTTGCTTCCTAAGCCTTTCAGACCTTGGAACCTTGAAGGATGGAGGAGAATGGGAGGGTGTGGCTGCTCTCTTCTTCTTCCTTTCTTTTTTCTATTCTTGCGACTCAAAAATCAGATCCCCTTTCGCACAGCAGGCCCTCTCTTTCAATTGATAACGTCAGCCACCATATCTCCCCCAAAGAAACGTGTGCTTTTTTTTCTTTTCAAAAAGGTTAATTGGTGATTATATTCTCCACGTATCTCAAACCCCATATTTTCCACCATTTGCTTGTGATTACCTAAAAGAAGTAATAAAAGAATGTAAGCCCTATATAAAAGAGTAAAACAAGGATGCAAACATGGAGAAATATCATAGATAAATGTCGAATTTATGAGCACATCAAATATGGACTAAGAGAGATAGGAAAAGTGTGAGAAAATAGTAATGCTATTTGAACACACTTAATTGACCACATTAGCTTTACCTTATGTAGCAACTGATGTGGTCTTGCTGCATAAATGAATGAAATTAGCTGATGTTGAATTTATTTTTCTTATTTTTATTTTCCAATGCTCTAAAAAAATAAAATACAAAACCTTTTGGTCTCGAAGCAGAAACTTTGTCCACTGCCGCTCAACCATTGAGCCCATCAGTCCATCGTCGGACTACCAGCTCACCGCCACGGGGACAACATTGTCATCAGATCATCACCACCACTAATGTGACCCCAATTCTCTTCCATATGAGATAATCTTTCTTCACTACCATTTATATATGAAGTTGTGTGTCCAAATGAGATATAGGTTTCTCTGCATGAAATAGTTGTAGCCTTGTTATAGAAATGGGAATTTTTATGGGGATTGAGAACTAAATTGCTTCTTTACGTCAATCCACAATTAAATCTGGTGCACACATATTGGATTGCTTCTACCCATTTTGATGTTCCTCCAGTTTAATAAAAATATTACCTTAAGAGTTTGTAGATAACTTTCACGTCACAAAATGATAATATTACCTTAAGAGTTTGTAAATAAATTTTTTTTTTTTTAAAAAAAAAAAACAGAGAAGTAAACGGAATGGTGTTTGAGGACAATTTATTATTTATTAAGAAACTAAAATTAGAGAGATGTATTTATAAACAAGAATTGCATGGGTTTATTTAAATAAAAAAAAATTGTAACTGTAAAATAGGAGGAAATTTTTTTTGAAAAGAACATAAAAAATATCAACATAAAATTTCAATGGTCAAATCGTTCAATGATATTGTAGCGTGAACAAGAAAAATAGGGGGAAAAAAAAAAACCCCAGATAAAGATAAACTGAAGTGATAAGAAGAAAATACAAAATAGAGAAAAACATTAAATGAAAGGATAAAGCAAGGCAAAGAAATAATCTATATATATATATATATATATCTATATATATAAAGCAAAAGGCAGAGAATGGTGAAACATTCAAAATACCAGAAAATGCCCTTGGTTAATGCAAACATTAAGAATTGAAATTATTAATTAAATGAGGATAATATGGTAAATTCACAATTTTTCGTATTAAAAAAATTAAAATTAAAAGAAAATTCAGATAATGGATCCTATTTTTATGAAACACAAATATCCATTATCTTTTTTAATTCTAAAATAAATTTAAATTTTTTTAAAAAAAAACCTCTCGCTTGCGCGGAAGCGCGTGCAGAGAGGCTAGTATATATAAAGTAAAAGGCAGAGAATGGTGAAACATTCAAAATACCCAAAAATGCCCTTGGTTAATGCAAACATTAAGAATTGAAATTATTAATTAAATGAGGATAATATAGTAAATTCACACTTTTCGTATTAAAAAAAATTAAAATTAAAATCAGATAATGGATCCTATTTTTATAGAACACAACTACTCATTATTTTTTTAATTCTAAAATAAATTTAAATTTTATAAAATAAAGTCTCTCGCAAGCGCAGAAGCGCGTGCCGAGAGGCTAGTATATATAAAACAAAAGGCAGAGAATGGTGAAACATTCAAAATACCAGAAAATACCCTTGGTTAATTCAAACATTAAAAATTGAAATTACTAATTAAATGAGGATAATATGGTAAATTCATATTTTTTCATATTAAAAAAATTAAAATAAAAAACAAAATAAGATAATAGGTCCTACTTTTATGGAACATAACTACCTATGTTATCTTTTCTTAATTATAAAAATAAAAGAAAAAAGGAAAAAGAAAACCAATTCGCATGTGCCAAGGAGCTAGTAAAATATTCAAATAAAGTACTTGTTGTTACAGTCCCGATCTCTTGGACCACAGGAGTCCAAGAGATTGTGGTCACTCACCGTTGGATATTAATCCAATGGTTCAAAAAAGTTTCTTAAAAGGAGTGCAAGAGTGAGTGAACCGTTGAATTTACATCCAACGGTGAATGACCACAAATCTCTTGGACCCGTGTAGTCCAAGAGATCAAGACTGGTTGTTGTTATAATTAACAGCAACGGCTCTCCATTCCATGTAGATTATAGCAATTCGGTTGGAATAAATGTCTGCTGTTGTTTTTACCCGTTAAAATTGCCACATAGGATTTAACATCTTCCTTAGAGATGCTTTAAGCATACCTTCAAATATTTTCTACATAAAAGTACTAACCTCTTGGCCCCCGATTGGCCTTTCATTTATTTATTTATTTTATAATTTTTATTTCTTTTAATTACTTAAATATATGGATATGTATAAAGAAATTAAAAAAAGAGAGGAATGTGGGTGTAGTAGGGAGAAAGATAGTGGAGTGGGCAATAGCTACTTTCCCTTATAATTGCTTAGGTGGAATAAGTTTTTTATTTTTGTAATTTAGAAAATTAGTTTTTTATTTTTGTAATTTAGCAAATTAGTTTTTTTTTTCACTATTCTAGCCCCATTATATTAGATTGTGGTGTTCTAATATTTCTTGGTTTTTAAATGCTTCACTTTTAAGGCATTTTGCCTTTATATATATAGACAAGGACAGATCTAAGCCTAGGCTAGAGTGGGCTCTAGCCCAGGGGAACATTTATAAAGTATTGAACATGATCTAAATTTTATAGGCTTATTCATACTCTAATAAATATTAGCCCACTGCACCAAATAAATATACCCATACGTGCATTGTTTTTCTTTTTTTAATAAACTAATAATAGTCCAATCTAAGTAAAGTAAATAATAGCTAAGTCCTCTATTTAAATAAGCCCACTCCTAAAGCATATAGGAAATAATAAACATCAATGCAAACCTATATAAATTTGATTAGAAGAAAAACTCACGCTAGGGCTCTACCAACTTGAGCTATTCTAATTGTACTAATATTGGGCCACACCAACAGAGAGCAAACATGTTGGACAATATGTTTGATGAGCTATTCTAATCGTCACATGATGATAATAGACCGGCAAATAGACCGGATATCATTTCTAGTATTGCTTCATGTTGGACAATGTGTTTGATTTTGTATTTATTTATATTTTGTACTTCTTTGTGTTATATTTGCTCGTAATATGGCTTTGTTTGATTTATAAAATTTTATTTATACTTTTGTTTCAAGAGAAAAAAGGCTTATAATATATCTCCTCTAAAATAATAAAAAATTTAACCTACCCTTATAAAAATTCCTGAATCCGCCATTATATATAGATGACTAGATAGTCTTTGGTTCAGTTGGAAAGGGAGTTGTCCACTTCTTTTTAAGCAATGGAAAGGGGTTCGAAGCACCCCAACATTAAAAATGTTGGTTTTTTTTAATGCATGCATGTAAATCCATATTTTCACTAATGAAAAAGCAAATCGATAATACCACAGTGAAAAGACTAGGCACCTAAACTAAGAAATTTAGGGTGTTGAGGCTTCGAAGGACTATTCGTTCGATGCATCTTGTTGAGGCCGAAACAATTTAAGAAAGCTCCAAATATATTCAAGGCCCAATGTATCACTTTGCTGTCAGAAAACCTTAGCTTGGACACACGCATGCATCTCAAACACGTAGGGCTAGTTTGGCATTGCTATGCTGAGAAAATAATTGTTGTCAGATTTGTTGTGAGAGAAATCAGCTGTGAGAGAAAGCAGTTTGGCGTTTGGTAAACTTTTTGTTAAAAGTGTTGTTGGTACTAATTCCCGCATAATCAGAAAATGATTGCCGCATAATCATTACACCCAACGCCTCTTCGAAACTAATTCCTGCATAATCAAAAAATGAAAGCACCTCATTAGCTGCTTTCCCTTATAACTTTCTCTCACGCAATTTTTAACAATAAGTGATTTTCTCATAGTTTACCAAACGGGCTGGGCTTTCCAAAATTTTTAAAAAATCACTTATTATCCCAAATAAGTAATGCTAAATTGGCACGTGATGTAACTTCAAGAATTGACTATGCAAGCTTTCATAGTCATGCCATGTCAAGTGTGATTGTAATTCGACACGTGGGGATATCAAACTAAACATGTATGATATACAAATTTCATGCACACCAAGTCCATGAGGAAGATTCTATCGAAAATCTAAGCTATGCGATGATCAAATTGGTATCAAGTTCATGCACTTCAAGCCCACTCTTCTACCAAGCATAAGCACATACAACCTTTTAGCCTTTGCAATATAAGCTTGTGGCCACTGCACTTCAAGCTTCCAAGCCTCCCATACACCACCAAAGCATGGAAAACACACGCTTGCATACATCCTTGCAATACCAAGCGGCTTCCTTTTGTGACAAACCATCCAACAAGCTCACGTAGGCTCAAGCCATATAAACTGGGGTCGTTTGGTACGGTGGACTATCATGGACTGGACTAAATCCTAGGACTGTATTAGGTTAGTTTAGATTGGCCTAAGTTGGATTAAGTACTGGCTTGCATTTGGTGATGCATCGGACTAAGAAACTGGATTGTAAAAATAGTGAAAACCTATGTTTGGTGCTGTATTGGACTAAAAAGATTATTTAAATATTTAAAATTAATTAGGGATTTTGACCTAAAACTAAATAAATACTGCAAAGAACCAACGAAAAATGTATAATTTATTATATAAAATGTTTTTTAAAGACTAAAACTATCTTTACCTTATATCTTTTTTCTTTTTTCTAATTTCTCTTTATTTCTTCCTTTTCTCTCCTTTCTCTTTTCTTCTTCCTTCCCAGCCCCGTTTATTTTTTCGCTTTTCTCTCTCCCTCCCGATCTCACTCTCTGGTTCTCTCTCATTTTTTTCTTCAATATTGACACAATGGTATCCCTCCTTTTCTATATCCCCTTCCCAAACCTTTCTTTGCTTCCCTCTCATTTTCTCTCTATTCTCCGGCCGGCCCCCTTCCCCCCCCCCCCCCCCCCCCCCCCCCCCTTTTTTTTCTTTTGGTTACAGAGGGGGTAAACGCTGCAAAACAAAAACAATTAAATAGGAACAAGGGGAGGTCTGCCAGCACCTTTGAGCATCAACATCTAAAATGGCTCTAAGGAAGGCAAGAGTTTCTTAAAAAAACATGGAGGCCATGATTAAACTCATGACTTTTGGCAGCCAAGGTCTCTTATTCCCTTTGAAGTCACAGATCCTCATCTTCTTCGAAGTCACAAATCTCCATTTGGTTTCACTGAGCCACGGTCAATGGTTGATAATTTGTTGAAATGTTCAATTGGGTTATTGTTCCACTGGGTTTGATTTGGTGGTGGTTGATTCAAGTGGTTGGGTTTGAATTGGTGGTGGTTGGTTTGTGTGATTGGGTTTATGGTGGTGATAGTTCTAGGTGAAGAAGAACAAGAAACTAATTTTTGAAGCTTGGATATGGATTTGTTCTTGCGATTGGATTAGTCGGACTCGCGCCTCAAAATAGCACGCTTGCTATTTTGCGAATTGCATTTCAGCCTCTTTGTATAAGAAGAGCGAGTGAGGAGGTTTTTTAGCTGTTGGACTCCACAATCCCTTTTAACTTAGTCCCCTATTTTACCAAACATGGGTTTCAAGGCTTATTTAGCATAGTCCAGTCTAGTGAGGCATGAAAAGGGTCCACCAGGACCATGGTAGACTTTAGAGAATGGAGGTTTTGGGCTGCACCAAAACTCAAACTCGTTTGCTAAATCTCAACCATATGGGTAAGCATTAAAGAAAGTTAATGTCCATTTACAAACCAACTAAACCTTCCCAAACTCAAACCAAAACCCAATGAAACGCAACTAAACTAGTTCAAAACCCAAAATCCCATTAAGGAAGTAAAAAATGTTTAATATCTTGCTGGCATGAATTTTACCCTAATAAACAGTTGGAAAGAAAAAAGGAAAAAAATAGAACTGGTCTTTTGCCAATGAAGGAAGCCCTGGCAAAGCTAGTTGCAGGGAGATGTTGGGTATCAATTTCTTTTGCCGAGCACTTATTGGACCATCCAGTTTTCAAATTACTTCACTAAGAAGACTGAATAGGGGAAGACTTTGCAAAAAGGGAAAAGTGTTGTGAAAAGCAAAGGGAAGACTTTGCAAAAAGGGAAAAGTCCAAGCAGAGTATGCAACTACTAGGGTTTGACACATTAGAAGATCTCCAGCCTCTGTACAATATAATGCCCAACATTCAGGTGAGGACCAACCCCGGAAGCCACAGGAAATACCACTTTCAATGTTGTTGTAAACATTGTAAACATTGTCATTTCAAACTACGAGATCCATCCAAGAAAAACAATCAAAGAAATTGATGTCAATCCGGAATATTCCTAAGGAGGAGAGAATTAAGTGATCAGATTTGTCATCCGAAAATCTCATTCAAATCAATTCTACGGATTTAGGAAGCCACACAAGGAAAGATTTTGAACAAAGTTGACCTTCGAGCCATTTGATGGCTAACCCATGGGTTGACTGATGCCCCTATATAAACCTCATCAGACGAAGGGAGGAAGACCCGACTTCAGACAAAAAAAACTATTTTTTATCTTTCACTTTTCTATCCTTAGACTAGGTTTTGCTTTCCAAGCAAGTAGACTAGATCAGTTCTTCGTTATCGTTAGTGTAATCGCATTTTAATTAAATTTGCTTCATTATCATTAAATTCTTTAAAAAAAAAAACTAAAAATACTCATATGAAACCTAACCATCCTCGAACTCGAGGAAGTGAAAGAACTTAGGCCAAGAAGAGGTTCCTTACTTGGCCGATCAATTGGCTAGTTAGAAGGCAGAAGCACGAAAACAAAAATCCAACTTTTTCCAATCAAGCCAATCAGTGGCTTGGTTGTGGCACGCGTACACAATCCAAGAGAAGAATGACCAAAAATTTCTTTTGTCGATCACCTCGATTGAAAAAAGGGAAACAGCTAGCCACAGCCAATGACTTGGTGACAACTTAGTTTGAGGATAAGATTACAGATTTTATTTTATCTAAAGGACAACAAATAGCAGATATGGACGTTGCCAAGAGGATGTGTTCCCCACTCTGCACTCAAGTTCGAATTCTCCTCCCTGTAGTTTAGATTACATTAAAATAGATTATCGCTTGTATAAATAAAATGAAAAAAAAAAGAGAACAAATATTTAAAAAGAAAAAGAAAAAAAAAAGACCCAGTAATTTGGTAATTTCATTCCTTTCTTTTTTTTTTGTTTTCCTAATCTTGTGGCAAACACCATAATCAAGCAGCTACCAATGCCATGAACCAATTCAGCTACAAATGCCATGACACATCCATTCAGGGCATCCCCAATCATAGTCTCTAAATGGGCCTCTAAAAATAGTGTAGAGAGACCCATTTAAAGCCTCGTTGGAATATTCTGTGCTCTAAAAGTATCCTTCCCACAATGGGGGGCTCGGGGCTCTACATCCGAGGCTCTATTTGAATTTTTTTATGATGTAATTTGTTTTACTTGTTAATTTTTGTTGTTATTAACTTAGTTTGTTTTATCGTATGTTTATGTTATGCTAGGTTTTTTAAAAGAACATTTCTACAAAAATGAAAATAAAAATAAAAATTTGGAGTAGTAATTCTAAAGATAAATTATATTTTAAAAAATAAAAAATCAACATTTCTACCCCATTTATAATTAACAAAAATTAAAAAAACATAGAAAATTTGAAGTAGTAATTCTAAAGGTAAATTATAACAATTGAAAGCAAAAAGAAAGAAAAAAAAAAAAAAGAGAGAAGGAAATATCGAACCAAAAAAAGGAAAAGAAAAAAAAGAAAAAAAAAGAAAAAAAAGAAAAAAAAAACAAAAGGGTAGACAAAGCCTTTATTTGGTTGCTATTAGAAAAAAGACATAAACAAAGCCTGATGCACGCTGCATCTTTTCAAAATGTAGAACCCACTTGGGTTCTAGGAGCTCTATTGGAGTCCACAGATTTAGAGATAGCTCCAGTGGGACTTTATGATATGGGGCCCTAAGTTTCTTCTACTGGGGATACCTTTTTGCACAGACTCTATATAGAGCTTCAAGAAGATTGAGCCCCATTTAAGGCCCCCCATTGGGATGGCCTCATATATTGAAAGGAACTTCCAATTCCAATTCCAATTTCCAGAGTCCAGAGTAGTTACATAAATAGTTTTTTTATATTAAAAAATCTAAATTATTTAGTATTTCATAGGCAAATGATCATTTAACATATCTTAGGGTCACTTGAGGTTTTTTTTTTTTTTTTTTTTGGTCGGAGGTCACTTGAGCTTAATGCTTGGATAACTCATATTTATATAACGTAAGAGCGCAATACGTGTGAATATATAGGATTACGGGTTTTATCTAAAGGAGAAAAATATGATTAAAAAAAAAAAAGACCCAGTAAATTGGTAATCTCCTTCCTTTTTTTTTTTTTTTTCTTTTTGCAATAATAATTTTTGCATTGGGTAATTTCGGTATCCTAAAATGAGTGAATCACACCATAATCATCATCATCTACGAATGCCATGACGCAATCATTCAGCTACAAAAGCCATCACGCATCCATTCAGAAACGGTCAAAGATTGATTTATAAAAGGAGCTTCCAATTTCCAAACTCTGAAACGTAAACCGAGCCCAATCTTCAGAGTCCAGAGTAGGAGGCACAGACTACAGAAAATGAGCAGTGGGGCTGGTAAGGTCGTCTGCGTCACCGGTGCGTCCGGTTACATTGCTTCGTGGCTCGTGAAGCTTCTTCTTCATGGCGGTTACACTGTCAAGGCCTCTGTTCGCGACCCAAGTCAGTACATTTTCCCCTCTTTTTGGTCTTCATAAGTTTTGGTTTTTATTGTTCGTTATGGTTTCTGATCTTTTGATGCTTGTGATTTAGATTAATGAATGCAATGTTGGGGCATACCCATATTTCACATTATTGTTATAATTGATTATTCTTCATCTTGATTGAAAATTTGATGGTTATCTACGCTTTTGAGAACCTGGTTGTGGGTATTGGTTTGATGGGTCAGATTCTCTTCTCTCTTGAGGTGTGGAAGTAATGCAATCGCATCTTAGACATATGCTTTAAGCTTTTATGGGTTTTATTTTCGTATATTGATTAAGGCTGTACGTTATTAGCTACGTCAGGAATGAATGGAGAAGTCGAGTCGGGAAATGGGGCCGAATGGCTATCTGGTTTTTTTCTTTCATGTACATTTGCCCTTGTTTGTGCTCACCTTCAATGAAGGATTTGCTTTGTTTTCTCGTTTGCCTTCATGGTTATACATGTTAATTTCAGTTTGATACTAGAAGACCCCTTAATACTTTATTGTAGAAACAGATGAAGTACTCTAATTTTGGAAGCTCGATAAAACATTGGTTTAAATTAAATGTATTCAGGACGAGCTGAAAAGTTTTTCCAAAAGAAGAATTTGCTAGCTCTGTTGTAGTTGTCTAGTATGTTTCTGGGGTTTCCATCCTTTCTATTCCTGTTCTGTGGACGTGTTGTGCTGTCCTGTTTCTTGGTCTGTTGGCCTTGTATCCATTGTTCTTGCTTTTTGCAGGTTCTACCGCAGGATTTAACTGTTTTGCAGGTTTTTATTTTTTGTTGAAGTTAAAATCTTTAAAAAGAAAAAAACAAAAAAAAAACAAAAAACAAAAAAAAAAAATAGAAGAGTTGATTATTTTGTTATGTCCTAAATGTCCCACATATGAGCTCTTGGGCACTGTTTCCTTGTAAGCTAGATTTGCAAGGCTAAGTTCTACCTGTGGGGCAGGATATTTGGCATAGGATTTCACAGTGATATTTGGTATGGCATTTCATCACGGGTAGGTGTGATCTGTTGGTTGGGTTAAAATCCACTTTGGTATTATTCATGAACATAATATCAAGTCATTGTATACTGGTAGGTAGATGGTAGGTGCATGGACCCCACTTGGAAATGGCTACAATGGAGCTATCAGGGGAGTAGGTGAGTGAAAGCCACCTCAATGGAATTTAAGAGTTACCGTTGAGCTTTTCTGGCCATGTAGAGTGGGCTGATGAGGAGGTGGGGTGCGGAAGAGTGTTAGGTTGACATTTGCCAAATGTCATACGTTTTATAGATAAAATATCTTTGTAGTAGCTCTTGGGCATCCTACCCTTGCAAGCTGGTTTAGCAATGGCAAGTTCTACCCATGGGTCGTGACATATTTCTGTTTCTGTGGTAGAATTGGTTTCAAAGGACAGGTACACGTCACTATAAAAACTTATTTGGGTGCTTAACCAATAAAATGTTGGTTGGGTTCAGGTAGGATCACATTAAATGCATGTTTTGTATAAAATGACAGGCATAACTTGATTCTGACATCAAATTGTGGGTGGTATTGATCCTTCTAATTTACATGTATTTCTTCAGGCAACGCTTATTCTCCTTTTCTGGGATGTTTTCTGCCCGTCATATGAATGATTTAATGTTTTATTACCCCTATCTGTGCCATTATCATTTAATTTTGACAGAAAAATAATGCATGTATAAGTACATAGATACGTGATGTCCGTCAATGCGAATACAGATGTGTCTCTAAGCTTTGACATTTGTTTATAAATTCGGATCCTATTTGACATTATCCTAACACTGAATGCAATCTTATTCCTGCATATACATAGAAGTAGCATCATACATTTTTTTTCCCTTTTTCTTTTATCTCCCAGGACAACTTGTATGCTCTAGATTGATGAGTCTTGCGTTTTCATTGTTTCTGTCAATGAGTTCTCAGAATAGTTTTAATTTTTGGATCAACTCTGTAATCTAATAGATGCGGCTAGTACTAAGAGAATGATTTATTGAGTTCATTTTTCGTTTTTCACATAGATGATCCAACTAAGACAGAGCACCTGCTCGGGCTTGATGGAGCTCAAGAGAGACTTCAACTTTTCAAAGCAAATCTATTGGAGGAAGGTTCTTTTGACTCTGCTGTTGAGGGTTGTGAAGGGGTTTTCCATACTGCTTCTCCCTTTTATCATGATGTCACAGATCCAAAGGTTCATCAACTTGTACCCTTCCTTTATGAATATTAGATAGTTTTTGCATGTGCTTCTGATTTCTGTTTTGTTCATAAAGATACTAAGGATCTTTTTTTACGTTATATAATTTGTGGCATAAAAATTTTAAATTACCAAAGAGCCATGTAATTTTCAATATCTGCTTCAGAAATCAAGGGATTAGAGCATTGACTGTTGGGAAAAAGTGGATACATATAATTAGTTCCAACTCATCATGTTAATGCAATCAAATATGTTTGCTTGATAAATCCATTACTGTTGCAATAACATATGTTTTTTTTATTTTTCCTTCAATGTACATGATCAAGTTATGATTCTGAAATTTTATTTCATGATATTCATGGCCAAAAGAACCCTCTTGGCATGTTTAAGTCTATGTTGGTGGACAAGAAAACTAGTAGATGTAGCCTATTCATTTTTGTGTCACCCATTCTTTCTCTAAGATTAAGATTAATCTCTTCCAATCTATAAAAGTCACTACTAAAGCACACATTAAGTACATAAGTATAAGTTCATCATCATGTATCTACTTGTTGAAAACATAGAATGATGCACTAGAAATGTTAGGAACAATCGTGACTGTCCAATTTTTGCTGCCTGTACATGCAACGCACGAGTTTTTTCGTTTTCTCGACAAAGCGCAATGCACAAGTTAAGTTGTCAAGATTAGGATTACAGCAATTGTCTTTTGCATTCCTTAATTGATTTCTGATAGCTTTTTGAATTCAACCCCAAAATGCAGGACCCTTTTTCATATAATAATAACACTAGATTGTTTTTTTGTGGCTAATAATAGGGGTGGTTGTATGGCTTCTAACTGTTAAATAGTTGTTGCCTCATTTCAGGCAGAACTACTTGACCCTGCAGTAAAGGGAACCCTTAATGTTCTTAATTCGTGTGCGAAATCCCAGTCTATCAGACGGGTGGTCTTGACATCTTCTATAGCCGCAGTTGCATATAACGGAAAACCTCGAACTCCTGATGTAGTTGTTGATGAGACTTGGTTTACTGATGCAGATTTTTGTAAGGAATCAAAGGTATGCATGTGCTATCATCATTATTCATACTCTTTTGAAAATAAAATATGGTGATGCACTTTGAGTCGTTACATTGTAATGGTACAGAGGTAAATGAATATATCAGCTAAATTTAGTTTTGATTTCCTGAGAGTTGACCAAACAAAATAATATGATTGCAAGTCTGCTTGTTCATGAATGAACAATGGATTTGTTAATGGATGATGAAAGTTTAGCAATGAAGAAGAAGATAGGAAAATTTTTAAGTGACAAGAGAAGCCGGTTCCTTTTTCCCATGCACATTTTCTAAAACCAAGTTGTAGTTTAAGTATATTTTCTAAAATATTTAACCTTGTGAATTATTTATAGGTTAGTACATATGTATTCATATGTGTGTACGTGAAATTACTAACAAGATGGTTTGCAGGGGCCTAATTAATTGTGCCTGGGAAGAGAACATAATCTTCTCTTCCTTCTTACCCAATAGGATTTTAGTATCACAGAACACTTTTCGGGAGAAATTTCCTGTTTCCTTATTGTAAGTTCAGAAAGCATGTATGGTGAACATGAAAGTTGTTTGTATGTGGCAATATCTTGCCATCTTAATCTCTCAATCTGTGATGTTAACTTTTTATGTGCTTTTATTATAAACTCTGAAAACTTAAAAGTTGCTTTAACTTGCGCTTTAGAAATGAAATTTCTTCAGTGCTTATTGGTTACTAAAGATTTCATGTTACTTTATTAAATTGCTAAAACCAGTTTTTTATTTTTTTATTTTTTTTGTGATTGAGGGCCCATAATTGTAATGTAGTCACCAAACATGTAGGTAGTTTGTTGTGTCCTTAAAGCCATTTTCATTTGCTTCATGTTTAATGATGTTGTTCACCAGACAAATATCATGTCAAGCCTTTAAGGCTTTAAATGCTTTGTCAAAGATTAATATTTTTGGCTTGTGCATTCAATAAAATATGGTATCTTTACTATTGTAACAAAACGTATTTTCATTTGTTTTTATGTTCCCTTAATTTTCTCCAGCTATGGTATGTGCTTTCAAAGACTTTGGCTGAGGACGCTGCCTGGAAATTTGTAAAGGAGAAGGGTATTGACATGGTTACAATTAACCCTGCAATGGTGATTGGTCCTCTGTTACAGCCAACACTTAATACAAGTGCTGCAGCAGTTTTGAATGTTATTAAGGGTAACATTTCTTCATTGTTGCATCTGGTATTTCTTGATTCCAACAAGTAAAATGTTTCCTGTTCAACATGATTGGAAACATGTCCGCATGAAAACATTAAATAATTATTTTAAATAAGGATATTTCTTCATATTGAGTCAAGATGCTGCTCTATGGTTCCTTTTATTAGTCTAACACTCGGTGCTTTCTCTCCATGAAGTACCTGATTGTTTCTTTACTTCTTTGTTTGATGCAGGAGCTCGAACATTTCCCAATGCAAGTTTTGGATGGATTAATGTTAAAGATGTTGCCAATGCACATATTCGAGCATTTGAGATTCCTTCAGCTAGTGGCAGATATTGTTTGGTTGAGAGAGTTGCACACTTCTCGGAAGTTGTGAGAATTTTACAAGAGCTGTACCCTGGTTTGCAACTTCCAGAGAAGTAAGTCTTTGTTTCCCACACAACTTAAATTTTGGTATAACTTTGTGATTGGCAATATATACTTAATTTCCACATTAACACTGTCCCATAATTCTGATAGTAATTAATTATTTGTTTTCTTTTAAATTTGAATCGCATTTACAACTAAACTCAGCATTCCCGTTTTTCATTCTTTTCTGGTGTATTTTGGTTTTAGTGGTTATTTTGTATTCAAAATGAGTATATAGTGGTTCAGAACTACAATATCTGATCCTCATTTTGCATCCTTCTAACCTTTCAGTCAAGCTAAAATACAACTATGCATAGGAAACAAATGTCGTAACTGGGAATGCTAGCTATCATCATCTGTCCTCTTAGTTCAATTTCATGTGAAGTTGAAGTTGCTGTACTTTGTCAGCCTATAGATGCTCTTCAATTAGTATTGCAAAGATTATATCAACTAAGTGCTCATGATTGTAGTACATGGAACTGTTGCTAAAAAAATTCACCATATAAAGGGGCTTAAGCCAATAGAAATTACAGATAATGTAGAAGACTCTTTGTTGGCAGACTTGTTTGCACTCCCTCATTTCTTGCAATCTGCAGGTTCACAACTTCCTCTATTTTATATTTATTAAACAAGAAAACAACATACCGAGCATGACCTGTTCTTGTGCTTGATAGTGCATGTCGATGCCAAACTCTCTCTCTCTCTCTCTCTCTCTCTCTCTCTCTCTCAGTTTCCTGTTGTTTTCCTATGCTAGTTTCATGGAAATTAACTTTGTAATT